>CM077665.1:179260647-181660647 GCA_039707655.1 Elymus sibiricus
GGTCATTTTAGAGCTATCCTAGGTTAAATGGGTCATTTGAGAGCTAATTAAGGTTATTATGTCATTTTTGAGCTAGCTAAGCATATAAATCCATTTTTGGAGAAATAAATGCTAAGTATACGTCATTTTAGAGCTATCCTAGGTTAAATAGGTCATTTTGGAGCTAATTAATGTTGTTATGTCATTTTTTAGCTAGCTAAGCATATTGAGTCATTTTGTTAAGCTAAACACTTGGGAAAACTTACCGTCATCACTTAGATGTAGGTGAAGGACCGGTCGCGCCAGTGGCAGACGGAGAAGCATCGGTCGATGCTTGTCGGGAGTTATGCTGCACCAAAG
Organism: Elymus sibiricus; assembly: GCA_039707655.1. NCBI lineage: Eukaryota > Viridiplantae > Streptophyta > Magnoliopsida > Poales > Poaceae > Elymus > Elymus sibiricus. The sequence continues at coordinate 179,260,987 of CM077665.1, forward strand.
ATCATTTGCAGTGTATCGTTAGCATGATGCAACTCAAATGTGAAGACTAGTAACTAATGACCATTCAAATGAAACTCACCGTGCCCGCCGGAGCAATGACTGGCATCGGCGGAGGGGTCGTGCCATTCTTTTCGCACATGCTCTGCACATTTGGTTTTCTCGAGTCAGTCATATTAGTTAGTAATGAAAGGAACATTACGTGCATGATTTGGCTAATATGCAGAAGAAACTTACCACGAAGAGCTCGTATAGGGCCCGTTGACCCGCCTCGTTCCGGTTCCTCTCCTCCTCCAATAGCTTAGCCGTCCTCTCCTCCGCCTCCCTCTCCCTCGCCGCCGCCTGCCGTCTCTCTTCCTCTAGAAGCGCCTGGGTCCTCGCTTCTGCTTCCTCAAGAGCAGCCTGGGTCTTCGCTCTCTCTGCCTCAATAGCAGCCTGCAACACCACTCGTTAGCATTGTAATCATCGACGGCCGCACACACAATGTAATGGAGGAAAGGTATCTGAGTCCGTATAACTAACCTGGAATTCGAGCTCCATTGGCCGTGCACGAGGCCTTATCTCAGGATCGGAGCTGGTCTGGCGCTTCTTGATCTGCGGGAGAGTGCTAGTACAACGTATCAGTCCATCCCCAATGGCTAACAAGCCATGGTGCCTCCCGCCACCAGATATCATCACCAGCTCTGGATCAAGAGGTTGCTGGCTCGGGTTAAACTCCGGCCCTTTCCTCGCCTTCCCCTCATCTATGTACCTCACAAGCTTGTTGTGGGAGGCGCGGTTGCTGAATTTCTCTGGATCATCGAGGTCAGACTCAGAGAATGCCTTGGCCTTCTTGTACGAGGCAGTATTGGACATGGCATAGAGGTCGAACAGCTCTGGCACTGGAGCCTTGTTGTGCCGCGCCTAAAAGAGAGGAACAGAGTATTAGTTAAGGGCTCAAGCTAGCATGAAGAATGAATTTGCATGAATCATGAAGCAAACCACATACCCAGTTTTCCCCGAACCCACGTAGGTTGTCGGGGTGTCGGGTCGGGGTCGGGGTCGGGGTGCCGTGTCGGTGTCGGGGTGTCGGGTCGGGGTCGGGGTCGGGGTCAGGGTGTCGGGGTCGGGGTGTCGGGTCGGGGTCGGGTTGTCGGGTCGGGGTCGGGGTGCCGTGTCGGGGTCGGGATCGAGGTCGGGGTGTCGGGGTCGGGGTGTCGGGTCGGGGTCGGGTTGTCGGGTCGGGGTCGAGGTGCCGTGTTGGGGTCGGGGTTTTTTCTCTTTTTTTCTTTTCTTCTTCTTCCTCTTCTTTCTTTTCTTCCTTTTCTTCCTTTTTTTTCCTTCTTCTTCTTCTTCTTCTTCCTCCTTTCCTTTTTCCTCTTCTTCTTCTCCTCCTCTCCTCTTTTTTCTTCTTCTTCTTCCTCTTCTTCTTTTTTCTTCTCCTCCTCCTCCTCTTCTTCTTCTTCCTTTCCTTTTTTCCTCTTCTTCTTCTCCTCCTCTCCTCTTTTTTTCTTCTTCTTCTTCTTCTTTTTTCTTCTCCTCCTCCTCTTCTTCTGTTTCTTCTTCTTATTATTATTTTTTGTTCTTTTTCTTTTTTATTTTTCCTTTTTTTTCATCTTCTTTTCTTCTTTTTTTTCTTCTAGGTTTTTTTTCTACCTAAATGTCTAAATATTTTTTCCTATTTACCCAAACACCTAAACAACTATTTGCAAAACATCTAAAAACAGAAAACTAAAAATCTAATTAGAAAAACAGAAAAAAAAAATTAAAAGGGGGGCAGGGGAAGCTCACCAGAGAGGTGCAGGGGACAGGGCGGCCGGCGGCAAGGAGAGGAGGCCGGCGGCGAGGAGAGGAGGCCGGCGGCGAGGGGGCGGCAGCGGCAGGAGGGCCGTGAGGAGGGGGCGGCGCCGCGGTGGTGGAGGTGCGCCACGGGGAGGGGGGCAGGCGGTGGTGGAGGGCGGGGAGGGGGCGGCGGCGGCGGTGAGAGAGGGGGGGAGGGGGCGGCGGCGAGAGGGCGGGGAGGGGGCGGCGAGAGGGCGGGGAGGGGGCGGCGGCGGCGGCGGCGGTGAGAGAGGGGAACGGGCGCGGGTGTGAGAGAGAGAGGTGAGAGAAAGAGAGAGAGGCGGGAGGCGCGGGGGGATGGCGAAAATTAAGCCCCCTCTTTGCCGTCTGCCAGCAGACGGCAAAGAGGGGGGCCGTTAGCCCGTCCCCGCCGTTACACTGTGGGGCCCCCTCACCTCTTTGCCGTCTGCTGGCAGACGGCAAAGAAGTGGCCCGTGTGACCTGGCAAGTGCAGTACCAAGTGGGGCCCACTTTGTTCTTTGCCGTCTGTCAGCAGACGGCAAAGAGCTGGCAGATGGCAAAGAGCCTCTTTGCCATCAGCATGTTCTTTGCCGTCTGCTTTATAAAAGCAGACGGCAAATATCCTCTTTGCCATCTGTCAGCAGACGGCAAAGAGCTGGTAGATGGCAAAGTCCCTGATTCCAGTAGTGTTTAGAGAAAGACACGAGTTAGCAAAGAAGCATATTGCAGGTAATCAGAACACACCTTATTGTAGCCGTGTCATGGAGTACATGGCTCAGAAGATAGAGAAAGCAAAAAAGCACACTGTCACACTCATAGGTAATCAGGAAAGGAGGTATGAGGTTCAGCTTCCTACTGATGGTTTTGGTTCTGCAAATGAGGTGAAGACGCACGAGGTTAAAATTGGAACGGAATTTTATCCAACTTGTGAGTGTACATGCAACAAACCGCAGTTGTTGCACCTGCCTTGCTCACATGTGCTGGCTTCCTGTGGCCAGATTGAGTTGGACGCTATCTCCTTCGTGTCCCCATACTATTCAAAAGAGGCAGTACTCAATGTCTGGACAGGTGAGATGACAGGGTTTAGAGTCGTCGGCAATTTCAACAAGGTTAACGATGGTGAGAGAGTATACATCCCGGATCCAGGACTTCGGCAAACAAGCAGGGGCAGACGCAAGGTAAAGCGCATCCGAAACGATATGGACCAATCTGAAGCTGGTGGAGCAACCAGACAATGTTTGCTATGCGCGGCTTATGGGCATAGGATGAAATATTGTCCCGACCTGAACAAAGACGGTGCTTCCACATCGACGAGTGCTTCCACATCGACGACTGCGACAACAGTAGCAAGAGGTGGTCGTGGCAGTCGTGGTGGTCGTGGCAGTCGAGGCCGAAGGGGCGGACGAGGAAGAAATAACTCACAAGCTATATAATGTGCACCGTTCGGAACCTCGACCCTCTGTGCAGCGTTCGGAACCTCGACCTTCACAACCAGGGAGCTCTTCCTGGCAGCAGACACCTCCTTCACAACCAGGGAGCTCTTCCTGGCATCAGACACCTCCTTCACAACCAGGGAGCTCCTCCTGGCAGCAGACACCTCCTTCACAACCAGAGAGCTATTTCTACCAGCAGCCACCTCCTTCACAACCCGGGGGCTCTTCCTGGCTTAATCAGATGGACCTAGGTAACACTACTTTGTACATTCTTTTAAACATTGTAGGCTCGTAAATCTATTTTACATGTTTTACTTTACCGCAGTCGGCAGCCAGTCGCAACCGTTCATGACTTCAGTCCAGTCACCGATGTTTACTGGTCCTGGTTCGTTCTTAGACGGCGACGGCGACGACGATGACCGAGCTGCAAACACCTATGATTTCTCGGAGACAGTTCGTGCCACTCCACCACCACCATGGACGCAGGAGACACAGACACAGACAGACGAGGTGGACTATGGTCGTGGTCATCGTGAGACTCGTCCACCGCGTGAGCGCTTATCGCCTTCCGGTCCTCGTCCGAGGAAGACCAAGATTCGTCGCCGTCCGCAGCAGTGATATGGTTATCTATGTATGAGACATGACTATCTAATTATGTATGAGACATATGTCTATTTTATGTATGGGACAAATTACTATCTACTTATGTATGAGACATATGTCTATTTCATGTTTTATTTCAGTGGTCAATTGGTTTAGAGAGATAACACTTGTACTGCGAACTAAATGCATCCAACTGAAATTAAACATTACCACTGAATTAAACATTACAATTGAATTAAACATTACAACTGAATTAAACAGTACAACTGAATTAAACAGTACTACATAAAACAGTACTACATGAATGCATCATCCTCCTCCTCCGTCGATGCAGATCTCTTGCCCTTTGTCGAAGTAGAACTCTTGCCCTTCGACGATGCGGTAGTCTTGACCTTGGTGCTCGGCATGAAGACGTCCTCTTCGTCCTCCGTCGATGCAGATCTCGTGCCCTTCGTCGATGTAGAGCTCTTGCCCTTCGACGATGCGGTAGTCTTGACCTTGGTGCTCGGCATGAAGAGGTCGTCTTCGTCCTCACTGTCTGCTGACCATAAATCTGAATTATTTACAGCAAGCCTGAGGTAAGATTCACTCTTATGCAGTTGCTTCTGCCATCTGCCATGCAACCTGAGAAGTTCTTTCCGTATCTCCTCAAATGTCCTGGGAGGCCACCCACTCCTAGCTAATGAGTGAGCCAACTCATTCATTATGGTGTCACTACTGATGAGTTCCTCCCATGGAACTACTCTATCATCCATCTTGAAATTGGCGGCTAGACGGAGAAGACGATCGGACATACCAGAGTGAAAACTACGATCAAAAGGATAATGAGGATGAGACATCTCCACGAAAGGATGGTGGGAGCGAAAGGCGTGAGAGAAAGGGGGGACAGAAGGGCCTGCTCACCCACCTTACTGCGGATGTGGTTATATAGGTTCACAAGAGAAGATGGCGGGAGAGAAAGGCGGGAAAGAAAATGGCGGGAGAGAAAGGCGGGAAAGAAAATGGCGGGAGAGAATGGCGGGAAAGAAAGTGGCGGGAGAGTATGGCGGGAAAGAAAATGGCGGGATAGTAGGGCGGGAAAAGAAAATGGGGGGATAGTGGGGCGAGATAGTACGATCACTGTGGCAGATGGCTGAAAACAACAACTAGCTCCTGATCACGCTCTTTGAAGGTTATGAGCACCAAATTCTGACTTCAATAGACGATGCCAGAAGAAAATTACCGAAGCCTTCCTTCTTGAACACCATTCTACCACCCAAGCCAATAAAGTAGGAACAAGGAATGCTCACAGATATATCATCATCTTCAGAATCCAAAGTAATTTCAAGAGTTAAAGATTCGGTCCTAGGAATTGACAAAAAATCCTTCAAACTCCTCACAACCATGCTCGGAATAACCTGACAAAAAACATCAAGTTATATGATGTTCAGTTTACAAATTTAAAACAGTATACTAGAGCAAAGAACAAATAAATAAACAGTAGCCAAAAACAAAGCTCACCATATGTTGACCATTAACATTCATGGAATCAATCCTATGAACAAAAGGAGTACACAATATGTAGTTGTCATCAAAGAGCTGTCGCGATATGACATACATTTGGTGATAATTCAGACTGAAGACACCATGACTATAAAAACAACTGTCAACAAGTTCCCTCTGAGTTTCACTCAGATCCTCAAGAGCTACAAAAAAATAATTTCATAAATTGAGCAGAACAGCAAAACGTATAAGCTGAAAGAAAACTTAAAATCACTCAAATAAAAACTTACCAACGCAAGGTAAAGGGAACAACATAACACCATCCCGATGAAAATCAACACCAATCATAGTTCCATAGTGCTCAAGCCTAACAGTCATCATGTCACGATGACGAAGACCATAATCATTCACAAGTTCCTCCCAGGAAGGACCATGGAATTTACTGCTCACCTGACCATGTCTAAACAGAACATGGTATAAGTTACCCTCACTGTTGTGAAGAGCAAGATCAATATCTGTGTCACCCCTCCGAATAGCTAAAGCTCTGCACTCCTCAATGTACCGAGCAAGATGTGATCTAACACTGCACGGAACATACTACAACAAGAATGGAAGCAAACATCATAATCATATAAACAAAGGCATTCGAATACATTCCAACCAAAACAACATCAACCAAATGCCACAATCAGATAAACAAGATATAGAATCTTACAACACGCCTTGAACATCGACGATCCAGCACCACAGTGAATACAGACGCACCAGAATCAAAGGAAGAACAAGGGCCACCTGGAGCTCGACAAAATGGGCAAGCCATTTACCTGCAAACAAACGGTGACCAATAAGAACTGAATCCACAACCGAGTTGAAAGTTGACATTTGATTGAGTTGGAAGCAAAAAAAAATACCGTAGGCCTGTGGAGAGAGCCCTGATCTATTGTTTACGCGGGTTCGATACGAAAATGGGTGGACGAGCGAAGAGATCGGCGCGGGGGTGGAAGCACCAGAGAGCAACGGGAGTGGGAGGTGGAGCTGGGGAGCCTGGAGGACGGGGGAGGGTGAAAGGAGTGGTCAGAGGAGAAAGAAAGGAGTGGCCGGCCTTATCCAGGGGCCCATCGGCCGCCTGGAGGCCGACAGGCAGCTCTTCGGCCAACAAGAGGCCGACAGGCCACTCGTCGGCCTGCCAGAGCCCGACGGGCCTCTCTTCGGCCTGGGGGTGGCCGACGGGCCCATCTTCGGCCTGTCAGTGGCCGACGGGCCTCTCTTCGGCCCACCAGAGGCCGACGGGGTACTATTTTTGATTTTTTCCAATTTGTGCATACGGTTTTCGAATTTGATACAAAATTGGTCGTACTTTTGAAAAAAAAATCCTTTCTTCTCCTGAAGCGAATAAAAGCAAAGACTGCAAGAATCAACATCAGGACAGCGAAACAAGCGGCGCCTGTAGAGATCCCTGCCACTCTCCCTTTCCCCCCTTCACTGAAATTATGGTTGGAATGGATACAACATCAAACGGAGATTTCAAGTACGTACGTAGTATGGTGTGAAATTTGCGCGGGCGAGATGGGGAAACCGAGGAAACCAGACCCGACCTGTTGGCGTCTCTGCGGTAGCAATGGAAGGCACGGCTGCGGGTGCTGGCGCCGGCGGCGCCGAAAGCTTCACCATGGCGCCGCCCGTGTAGAACGGGCTCACGCTGTACCTCAGGTTGCACCAAACCCCAAGAGCTCGCCCGCCAGACTTCCCGTTCTGGAACAAGAACCACGGCGCGGCTCCGATGAAGCCGCCGAGGCAGCCCCGGCACTGCGCGGCCGTCATTTCCGGCACGCACTGCGCCAGCCCGTAAATCTTTGGGTAGTAGGTCGCGTCGAAGCTCTCCTCGCCCGTGGCGAAGTACTTCTTGGCGGGGTCGCCGCGCGCGGTCACGGCCTGCTCGACCGTCGCGTTCAGGAGCGCGAGGACGGCGGCGTTGAACCAGGCCGCCGGGGCTGTGAGGTTCTCCTCGTCCGAGGAGTAGGTGCCGGCGGGGGATTCCACGCCGACGAAGTCCAGGAACCGCTGGTCGGAGAAGCGGAGGACGCAGTCGTCTTGGTAGATGGCGACGTCCTTCCTGTTGGGGCAGCCGCGCTGCGCCCCGGGGAAGCCCGCCGCGACGCAGGCGCGGCAGGACGACGCGTTGGTGTCGCCACGGCAGAGCGCCAGCGCGGAGATGAGGTCCGGCAGCACGCCAACGGTGGCCGTGGCGAAGCCGGCCGGCGAGGCCGAGACGTTGGCCGGTAGCACCGCGGCAAGCAGGCCCAGGTTCGTCTGGTAGGTGCTGTTGGCCGCGTAGGCGCCGCTGGCGCACGTCGTGGACTGCCACTGCTGCGTCGGCTGGGCCGCGGCCAGCGGCAAGAGCACGACCGCGAGAACGAGGTAGCCGCCGAGCATGGTTGTCTCTGGCAGAAAACGGAAGAGCTCCCGCTCCAAACCGGTAAATCAGGCACGAGTTGGCTGCACAATCGACAACAGCTCCGACATTGCCATGCAACTTCAGCAAAGAGAAAGTAGTACTGCAAGTGGCTGATTTTGACCCATCAGTACGGTCGTTGAGCGCAACTTGACCGCGTCACGACGACAATCCGCAGGCGCACGAGGTTTCGGCTCTGCCGGGATAGTTGCCGTCGGTTTAGGGGATCGATGATTTGATTGGGTTGACGCGGTCCATCTTCTCGGTCTCTGTCTCCACTCTCCAGTGCCCCGTTTCCTCAATACTCTGATCCGATCACCTACCTGCCACCAATGCCACACACACACAAGACACAATGAGCCACCTCGTCGTGCTATCCCTCGCCGTCGTGCTGCTGGCGCGGTGCGCCGCGGCGTATCCGTTGCAGGTGTGCGGCACGGCAGCCAACTTCACAGCCAACAGCACGTACCAGGCCAACCTCGGCCTCCTCGCCGCGGCGCTGCCCAAGAACATCTCCTCGTCCCCGGACCTCTTCGCCACCGCCGTGGTCGGCGCCGCCCCGGACCAGGTCTGGGCGCTCGCGCTCTGCCGGGGCGATGCCAACGCCACGGCCTGCTCCGGCTGCCTCGCCATGGCGTTCCAGGACGTGCAGAACCAGTGCGCCTACGACAAGGACGCCGCCATCTACTACGACCCCTGCGCGCTCTACTACTCCTCCAACGCCACCTCCCTCTCCTCCTTGGACAACGTCGGGAGGACGAACCGCGTCAACAACCAGAACGTCACGTCCGACCCCGGCCGGTTCAACCGCCAGGCGGCCGCGCTCGTGAACGCCACCGCCGACTACGCGGCGTACAACTCCACGCGGCGCTACGCGTCCGGGGAGGCCGACCTCGGCGGCCAGTTCCCCAGGGTGTACAGCTGGGCGCAGTGCACGCCGGACCTGACGCCGGCGCGGTGCCGTGGTTGCCTCGCCAGACTCATTGCCGGGATGCCGAGGCGGTTCACCGACCGTGTCGGAGGAAGATCTCTTGGGGTCAGGTGCAGCTACCGATACGAGACGTACTCCTTCCTCGACGGCCCGGTGATGGTCAGGCTGGCTGCGCCGCCGCCGAGCTCGGCAGCGCCTGCGCCTGCAGTTGGGCCCGCGGTTCCGACTCCAGGGGCGGTCGCTGGAGGTGAGTCTTCGTACTATATCTCATCCCGTCGCGTCGTCGCATCCTTACAAAAATGCGTGAGCGTGACAGCTTACCTTGGTTCGATGGAAGATTCCCATTTGTACAGTGACCTCACGTCAGTCTGATAGTCATTGAGCAATCATTCACAAAGATTACCATGCATGCTAGGCTGTGTCATCTCCCACTCTCCCAAGCTATCGTTGACAACTTAGTACATCTAGAAAAATGGAAATTCTGCGTACGCCAAATGAGTAGATAACAAACTTTTTTTTTGAGAAAAAAAGACGTGTCCATTAGAGTAAAATAGCAGTACAGGAACCGACCACGTCAACGCACACACGAAACATCTCGCGACGCCGGGAAACAGGGACAATTACAGAGACAACCCTGGAGAAAAGAAAAACACGAAGAAGTCCTTCCAGGCCCCTGCCACCGCCAGCTCCGCCACGCACCGCATCCGGCCGCCGTCTGCCCGTCGCCACGGAGAGAGCCGAGCCACCAACAACACCAAGCATCGACAAAGCCCCTCGCAGCCTCGCTGCTTTGTGGCGTTCACCTGAGGCCCGCCGCGTATGGACGGGCGCATCTCCAATGGGGATCACCGGCGGGGACAGACCCCGCAGCTTTGCCGAGCTCGGCCTCGTCGTTGCTCGCCGAAATCGACGAAGACCTGACAACGAAGCCGCAACACCATCCTCCACATCCCAACAGCGGAGCCAGCGCTGTCCAGATGTCGCCGGCGTCGCCGTCCGAGAAACGCATCTCGGACCGAACCTCCCTGCACACAGCTCCCGAGCTCTCCATAGCCGCCGGAGGGAACGCCATGGAGACGGAGGCGATCTCGGAGCACACAAGCCGGAGACTGGGTGGTCACCGCCGCCTAACCAACCCAGTCCTAGCACGGAAGCTCTACCAGCTCCTCGCCGGCGCGAGCACCGACGAAACGCGGACGGAGCCGAGAGCACCTTATTCCGACACGGAGTGAACGCCAACGCCTCGCTCACACCACCAGGAAACCTATCTACACACCGGTGAGATCCCGGAGCTCCCCCCCGCCTCCCGAGGCCAAGCGGCCATCGGAGGCGCGGAGGAGCGGCGAGCTCACCGGCGGAAGAACCGAGCACCTCGGCTGGTCGCCTCCTTATCGCCTTGGCGCTGTAGCAAGGGGATAAGAGAGACCGGTTGGCTCCACATTTTGAGTAGATAGCAAACTTGCAGTCATCAACTTGACCAGGTGAAGGAGACAGCATGTCAAACTACTGTATTTGGCATTTTCAGATGCTCCTGTCGTTTGCCGCTTGAACTAAGGCACATGGATCTGACAGAATAGACTGGAGTCTGTAATTTTTGTTCACACACAGCATTGGACTTGCACAGTGTATGTCAAGAAGTTTTCAGGTTTTTAAAAAAAAGTTTTCAGGAGTCATGATGTAGTACTGGTACACTGCATGTTAGATAAATTGTTACTAGAGAAATTGGTGGCGCTAGCAATGAGCGAATTATCTTTTTCTTTTACGCCAATGGGCCAATTATCTTTGGGACACTGAGGGCATTTGTCAATTCACAGAGAGGAAGTTCATCGTTACTGCCACGGTCCTTGTTATTGTGCTGCCTACCATCGCAGCTCTGCTGGTAATCAACCTTCTTGTTTGGGTCTGTATCTGGAGGAGGATGAGGAGGCCACAAACAGGAGCATGTCAACCATGTAAAGCCATGCAAAACTTCTCAAACTCCACAGCTTGAAAGATACATATTGGAGTATTCCCTTCCCCTGCATTAATAAATAATTAAATAATATGTGCACTTCATCAGATTGTGGTGGTGAGAACATGGAAAGCGTAGAATCGATGCTCATTGACATTTCTACGCTGAAAGCTGCAACTGGGGATTTTGCAGAAGCCAACAAGCTTGGCGAAGGCGGATTTGGTGCGGTGTACAAGGTATGTAATAATGAACAAAAAGAAGTAGAAGCACATATACCATCGAACTATAATCACTTACGAGTAGTATATAATACACTAACTGTGGCATGGTTTCATCTCACAAGGGTACTCTCCCAGACGGCGATGAAATAGCGGTGAAGAGGCTTGCCAAGAGCTCGACGCAAGGAGTTGGAGAGCTTACTAATGAGCTCCTTTTGGTCGCAAAGCTTCAGCACAAGAATCTCGTCAGGCTTGTTGGCGTCTGCTTAGAGCAGGAGGAGAGACTGCTCGTCTACGAGTTCGTCCATAACCGGAGCCTGGATCAGATCCTATTCGGTACCAACTGAATTATACTGTACTTATCCAAGGCCCTGTTTGGTTACAGGGAGGGACTTTTTCTTAAGGGACTAGAAAAAGACTTTACTGAAGGGTCTTTTTTCTTTAGTCCCTGGGACTAAAAAAAGTTTAGTCCCTTGCAACCAAACACCCCCTAAGTTCTTCAGTCCATTTCCTCTTCAAAATTTGATATTCCTACTTTCTGAACTTATGAACGGTGTGTAGATACGGAGAAACGCGGTCAACTTGACTGGGGAAAGAGGTACAAGGTCATAAGCGGAATCGCACGAGGCCTGCAGTACCTCCACGAAGACTCGCAGCTCAAAGTAGTCCATCGTGACCTTAAGGCGAGCAACATCTTGCTTGACACCAACATGAACCCAAAGATTTCCGACTTCAGCCTGGCGAGGCTCTTCGGGGGAGACCAGACGCAGGGCGTCACCAGCCGTGTCGTCGGAACATAGTGAGTAATGACACCGTAATGCTAACGCACCCGGCAGTCTGGCGGTAGATGCTGCTAAATGAATCTTCCCAGATAGGCAACTAACTCCAACTCCATCTTTTTCTTGTTGATGAATTGATCGCCAGTGGTTACATGGCACCGGAGTACGTGATGCGCGGGAACTACTCGGTCAAGTCGGACGTGTTCAGCTTCGGCGTCATGGTTCTGGAGATCGTGACGGGAAAGAAGAACAACGACTGCTACACCTCCCGGCTATCCGAAGATCTGCTGACGCTTGTGAGTGTCTATTCATTCTGGATCACTATCTGATCATCGAGAAGCAGCGCAACTCTTGACTGGTTGGTACGAACTCAATGATTCAGGTGTGGGAGCACTGGACGGCCGGGTCGGTATCCCAGCTGATAGACCCGTGCTTGGGCGACGGCTTCTCCCGGACCGACGCACTGCGGTGCATCCACATCGGGCTGCTGTGCACGCAGGGAGACCCCGCGGGCCGGCCGGCGATGTCGTCGGTGGTCATGATGCTCGGCAGCGACACGGTGTCTCTCCAGGCCCCGCCCAAGCCGGTGTTCTACGCCAGGAGAAGCTCGGCCACGTCCTCCAGCATGTCCACGGCATCAGCATAGGGTCACTCCTCCAAGTTCAGAATAATATAGCTGCAGGCTGCAGTTGACAAAGTCTAGCCTCGTCCAGGTTCAGAAAATGTACAGAAGGTCTGTTTGGGTGAGAAATATTTTTCTTGGAAGTTTTATAGTTTGCCCCTTAGGAGTTTATTTTTAGTGTCTGCTATCCATTTGGATCAAACAAGCCTCCCTGTTCTTCTAAAAAAAATTGGGTCAAACAATGGTCCAGGGGGTAGAATATTTGCCAGGTTAGTCCTTGGACGACTTGAAAAAAAAAAGTGGAATCGTGTCAAGTTAGGAACTTAGGATTGAGCAAATGGTTCGTTGGTTCAGCCGTCCCCAAATCTACAATTTCAAATCAAGAAGTTTAGTTAGTTTTTCCAAATAAGGTCGTGATGGGAATGATCATTTTGTGCGGGCTTGTAAACCGGTTTCCCCGGTACTTGGCTGTTTACAATACATAACTGTACAGGTAGGAGCCTCTGTTCTAGAATTTTCCACATTGGAAAAACTACAAGCATACAATCTACAATACAGAACTGAGTTTATCTATTTTAAACAAGAAATAATACTGTCTTGTTGAATGGAGAAAAATACTAAAATGCAGTAGAAGAAATGTACTAGCTAGGGCCTTTAAGATGATACTCCCTCCGTAAAGAAATATAAGAGCGTTTAGACCACTAAAGTAAGTGATCTAAACGCTCTTATATTTGTTTACAGAGGGAGTAATAACAAACCGACTGTCCTTTGCCATCCTTCCCTCTTCTTGGTTCAAGCTCTGTGATTGAAACCTCATTTGGCGACGCCATAGCTGACTTCGCGATCGACTGGGAAGCCGTAGGGTATGACGACTCCGAGTACGGATTTGAGTATGTGCCGCTCTTGGTGATGAAAAATGATGGCTTGGATGGAGACTGGAGGGACACAGTGTTACTGCTAAGTGATAATTGGAGAATAATAACTGTGTTGATTGAGGCCTCAAAGGGCTGTTTATATAGATTACAAAACTTGGACTCCAAGACTAAGAGCGATAGATTACAATCCAAAACCTGCCGGCCATAGTATCCGTAACCGACCTATACTCTAATATCCCCCCGCAGTCTCAGCATCAGGAGTAACGATGTTGAGACTGGAGCGTATGTCGGTGAAAGATGCAGTTGGAAGTCCGTTGGTGAAAATGTCAGCAAATTGAGCACTGGTAGGTACATGAAGAACACGGACCTCGCCAAGAGCCACCTTCTCTCGAACGAAGTGTATGTCAATCTCAATGTGCTTGGTGCGACGATGCTGAACTGGATTGGAAGCCATGTATACTGCAGAGATGTTATCACAATAAACGATGGTTGCACGATCAAGTGGGCGATGAAGTTCCACGAGAAGCTGACGCAGCCACACCGCTTCAGCCATAGCATGAGCAACCGACCTATACTCAGCCTCAGCAGAAGACCTGGAAACTGTTGCCTGCCTTTTAGAACACCAAGAAACAAGATTATCACCCAGGAGGTTTGGGGACAAGAGTCCATGTATTATTTTGCTGAAGAGCGTTAAATTCATCGCGCATAGCTGAGAGCCAAAGAGGATCAAGAAGAGCTCGTTTGTAAGAAGTGGGAATAGGAGAGAGGGTTGGGGTGGCTGTTAGGTTGAGGCGTGTTGTGGGTAGAAGGAATCCGCGTTTGCCGCGGGTGCACATGACGTGATCATTAGTGGGTGGTGGAATGGGTACGGCGTTGGGTGGTAGTGGTGGTTGGGAGCTTGCCGGGCTTGTCGGACTTGCCTGGCTTGCCGGGGCCGGGCTTGCCGGGCCTGCTGGTGCCGGGCTTGCCGAGGTTACCGGGTTAGCCGGGCTTGCCGGACTGGCCGGGCTTGCCGGGGCCGGGCTTGCCGGGCTTGCCAGGCTTGCCGGACTTGCTGGGCTTGCCGGACCTGCTGGCGTCCTCAGGCTTGCTGGCCTCGCTGCGGGAGAGGGAGAGGCCGCGGTAGAGGTGGTGGTGGTAGGGATTGTTGCGGTGTTAGTGACAGAATAAGGAAAAGTGTTTTCATCGAATGTGACATGGCGAGAGACAAGCACGCGACCAGAAGATGGATCGAAACAACGATATCCTTTGTGATCGTCAGAAAGACCAAGATGAATGCAAGGTAGTGAACATGGTTCGAGTTTGTTGGAGGCGGTAGAGGCGGTGTTTGGAAAACAAAGACAGCCAAAAACACGCAAAAAAGAATAATCGGGATGGGAGAGAAAAAGAGATTGAAAAGGCGAATAAAGAGGACATGTCTTAGTAAGTCGAATATTTAGAAGTAGTGTGGCAGTACGAAGGGCTTCGGCCCAAAAACGAGAGGGAAGAGAAGCTTGTAATAGCAAGGTGCGAAGAATATCATTAATGGAGCGAATAGAGCGTTCAGCTTTACCGTTTTGAGGGGAGGTATAAGGACATGAAAAACGAAGAAGAATGCCTTGAGAGAGAAAGAAGTTGCGGTTTTGAGTGTTGTCAAATTCTCGACCGTTATCACATTGAATAAATCTAATTGGCAAGCCAAAGTGTGTAAGAACATATTGTCGAAAATTGAGAAAGATGGCATGTACTTCAGATTTAGCACGAATAGGAAAAGTCCAAATATAATGAGAATAGTCATCCAAAATCACAAGATAATATTTGTAACCAGAGTCACTAGGGACGGGAGAGGTCCATAAATCACATTGAATTAATTCAAATGGAAAAGTGCTAAGGGTAGTAGAGGTTCCAAAAGGTAATCGAACATGTTTGCCGCATTGACAGGCATTACAAAGAGAGGGATTATGAGGAACACTACAACTAGGAATACAAAATTCTTGAAGCAAAGATGACACGGTGTTTTTATTGGGGTGTCCTAGATGACGATGCCACAAATCAACTGATGCAAGCATGGCTTGGGGAGTGGATGTAGGTGCGCCATGAAGCGGATAAAGATCGCCCGTGCTATTGTACCGAGCGAGGACCTCCCCCGTTGTCAG
The DNA here is from genome assembly GCA_039707655.1 of Elymus sibiricus. Lineage (NCBI taxonomy): Eukaryota > Viridiplantae > Streptophyta > Magnoliopsida > Poales > Poaceae > Elymus > Elymus sibiricus. The sequence goes on from CM077665.1 coordinate 179,276,247, forward strand.
ATCCTTCACAGACAAACCAAAAGGGTCAAAAGCCAAAATAACTTTATTGTCAATGCAAAATTGGCGAACAGAAATAAGATTTTTGATTAGGGAAGGGACAACAAGAATATTGCGGAGAAGAAAATTGGCGTAAGAGAAAGAGATGTAAGAATGACCGGTGCAGGAAACAGGTATGGTGGAACCATCACCAATGGTGATCGTAGAAAAAACAGAAGGGAAACAAGCTGACAGCAAATTCATATTGGAAGACATATGCGAGGATGCACCAGAATCGAAAATCCAATCCGTACCTTCGTTATTGAGAGTAAAGTTGTTCATGGCGTTGATGAAGGCGGCTTGATCCCAGGCCGTCTGCTGTGGAGGAGCAGAGGGGCCAGGAGCGTGCATGGGAGCGTAGGGCAGGGTCGGCGACTGGTAGTATGCTGCCGGGGCCGGCAAGGTGCCGTAAGAAGCCGGCAAGGTGTAGTAGGGTGGCGGTAGTCCTGGCGCGCTGGGAGGTGGCATAGGAGTGGCGGTGTAGACGTGCATCGGCGGCTTGGGCCCAAGGAGTCTAGGAGAGCCGGTGGCCGGGCGGAGACCAGGGCTCCACGTGCCCGTGTAAGCAGGCGGGGCGCCGTACGGCGAAGGGGCCGACCAGGGCATCGACCAAGCTTGAACAAGGCCGGTCCAGGGATCGTGCTGAGGCTGCCATGTCGAGGGAGCCGGTGGCGATGGAGCGGTCGATGGCGGAGCTGGTGCAGCGCCGGCGGAGCGAGAAGCAGGGGGCCGGTAGATCGGATTCTTGCCCCGGTAGTTTGGGCTCGGGCGCCAGCCTGGGGGCGGTGGAGGAGCTGCTGCCGCCGCGGTAGGAAGGGAGGGTGCGACAGAGTGGCGCAGCAGCCCAGGTGCGGGAGGCGCGGCCGCGGCAGGAGCGGCAGCGTGAAACACCTGTGGTGGCCGTTGCGCCTTGCGAGCTTGATTCTTCTCTTCTTGCTGGAGGAGGGAGCGAACCTCCTTGAAGGTGGGGTAGGGCTTGAGCATGGGTATGAAGGACTGCTGCTTCTCGAACTGCTCGTCGAGGCCGACGAGGAGGGCGTTGATGAGGGCGCGATCGTCGACGTGATCGCCGAGTTCACGAAGTTCGTCGCCGATAGCCTTGATCCGCTGGCAGAAAACGGTGACCGGGGCATCTCCTTGGACGGTCGTACGTAGCTCGGTGTTGAGGGCGTTGATGCGCGCGTCGGAGTTGTCCTGGAACAGCTGCTGGAGAGATGCCCAAAACTCGGCGGCGGTGGCGTCGTCGGAGGAGACCAGATTGAAGAGCTCCGTGGAGATGCGTGTGTAAATCCACTGGATGATGGCGAGATCATCTTTCACCCAGCGAGGATCGGCGTGCTGCGGAGGGTAGGATGGGTCTATGTGGTGGCGGAGGCCGCAGCGACCGAGGTGGATGGTGAAGAGGTGGCGCCAATGGTAGTAGTTGTGGGCGCCAAGATCTAACGAGATCGGGATGAAGGGGGAGACGTCGGCAATGGTGTCGGCTAGGGAGATCATTGGGATTTGAGGAGGGGTTGTTTGGGTAGTTGTAGAGGAGGAAGAAGAAGTAGGGGCACCGGCGGCGCGGAACTCGGCCATGGAGAAGAGGGGGAGTCGGCCGGGGCGGCGGCGCGGTTGGCGGTGCCATGCCAGGTGCGGAAAACCTAGGCGTCTGATACCATGATAATTGGAGAATAATAACTGTGTTGATTGAGGCCTCAAAGGGCTGTTTATATAGATTACAAAACTTGGACTCCAAGACTAAGAGAGATAGATTACAATCCAAAACCTGCCGGCCATAGTATCCGTAACCGACCTATACTCTAATACTAAGCATGGCATTTACTGTCGACATCATAGGCCTATCAGCTGGGTTATCTTGAACACAGAGCAGCCCAATGTGAAAAATCACCACCATCTGGTCTCCTGGTGCATGACTTCTCAGAGAAGAGTCTATGATCTCTGATATTGTCCCCGTGCTCCAGTGTTCCCATATCTGTATCAAATTAGCAATCAGTATTTTTCACAGAAGTTACTTTAGTAAGGAGTTCAGGATCAGCACAAGAACTTACCAGACTTAAGAGGTCTACAGACTCGTCAAAGTTATAGGAGCCACTGCTTCGTCGTCCGGTCACAAATTCTAACATCAAAATGCCAAAGCTGAACACGTCCGATTTAATAGAATAGTGACCACGCATTGCATATTCTGGGGCCATGTATCCACTGCAAGAGGAGCACAATGTTATTATAGTTGACATGCTATTTGAGTATCGTCAGGCCAAATTGGACCATACTTACTATGTTCCAACAACACGGTTTGTGACCTTCCGTGATTGATCTGCTCCAAATAGCCTTGCCAAGCCAAAGTCTGAAATCTTAGGAGTGTAATCAGAGTCTAACAGAACATTGCTAGCTTTGAGGTCCCGGTGGATTATTCTCAGCTGTGAATCTTCATGAAGATACTGCAATCCTCGAGCAATTCCACTTATTATCTTTAATCTCTTTCCCCAGTCTAGCTCCTTTCTTCTCTCTGGATCTGGCATTTGAACAAGGAACCGTGAATGAGTAAAATTCAGTTTTGCAACCAAACTATGCTAGCTAATGGTTGGGACCAAGTCCTGACACCAAAGTGTTTGGACAAAAGAACTTCTTAGGATTTTTTCCTTGCAATGGTAGGCTTTAGTAGTTGTTGTGCTATTGCTGAAATAACGATCGAAATAAATTAGTACCAAAAAGAATGGTGTCAATGCTTCTATTGGGCATGTATTCATACACAAGCAGTTTCTCATGCTCTTGCAAGCATACGCCAACAAGCCTGACAAGATTTTTATGTTGAAGCTTGGCGACTAAAACAAGCTCATTCTTGAGCTCCCCTATTCCTTGCCCTGAATGCCTGGAGAGCCTCTTCACAGCTATTTCTTGACCATCAGGAAGGTCTCCCTGCATAAGCGTAAGCAATCACTTGTTGAAGCTGAAAAAAGTATGTTAACGAATCAGTATGGCTGGTACCTTATAAACTGCACCAAATCCTCCCTCACCAAGCTTATTCGCCTCAGCAAAGTTACCCGTCGCACCGCGTAAGGTTGATAGATCAATTATAAGTGAATCAATGCTATCTATGTCCTCATGATTAGTCGAATCTGTGAGAAAGCACATAGAGATGCATTATATAGGCACTGCAGCCAGTTCCACCATATACATGTTTCATGACTCTTTATGTTTTTTTAACTAGATGTGACTGTTTTATTTTTAGGTGATAACAAAATTCAATCTAAACAGAAATTCAGTTTTATCAAAAATAGATGCTAATCTCCCCTACTAGGAACCATCTTGTTAAGAGCACTATGGATTCAACTCCTAATGGTTCAGTTCGAAATTCCAGAAGTACTCATTTTTTTCTCGAACACACAGAAGAGTTGTGTATCATTTCATTAAGAAAAAGGAATATGTACATGGAAGAGGAAGAAGTACTACTCATCCAAACATCCCTTTAGTAGGTTGAAGCCGACGGTAAGTTCATTGGTTTTCTTCCTACCTATTCATGATTCCAAACTGTTAAGAGTTTAAGACAACATACCATGTGGTAGCTTACTCCTCGCTGGTCTTCTCCTTCTCCTCCTCCTCAAATAACAAAGGCAAACAGTAGTGATAGCCAGAATTGCAGCAACTATAGGCAGCGCAATAGCCAGAACATTGTTTGCCGATTTTCCTGCAAACAGATGCCATAAACTTCAGAAATAGGTATTCAGGATACCATAGAAACGGCTCAAAATATTCTTAAATATTTGGCGCTGGTAGTTAATACATTTGCTGCAATCATGTTTTGTTTGTAAAGGTGCGTAGACTCTTTCCCATGCAGTCAATTTTGACGTCTGAAGCGAAGGCCCTGGGAAGCTTAGTGCAGCTTGGCCAAGAGCATGATAGAAGTAACTAGTAATGTAGCACTAACAAGTCACACTATGCTATTCAGGATAGGTTCTAACAATCAAAACAAATCATTGCGTCAAACATGAGATTTAGAATTCCTTAAAAAAGTCATTTAACAACGTGTAGTGCTAGCTTCTGATACCGGCATTAGAAATATAACCGACTGTTGAATGCTTCATAGAAAAGTCAGTGTGGATTGCATCCTGAAGCATAACTAGTCAAACAAGTAGCAAATGACAGGGACGGGACTACAGAGATGTCTACATCATTAACTAAACAAAGCCGGTCTGTATCGCTATGGGATTATCCTGATAATGACCTCTACCCAAATCTGTTGACATCTTAGTTTCCAGTTAATCCATTGTCAGTAATTCAGATGTTGCTCGCTTGCCTCAAATTTTAGCCGGACATTTCTACTAAACAGTAGTAAGAAGGTGTTCTAAATCAGAAAGGGTCAAAGGAACAACATTCTCTAGAAAATCAGAAAGGAACAAACAATGCAACCGTATGTTGAACTGAATACAGGTGTGTTAGAAGAAACTGCAAATTGAGGAAATTTTGTGTTTGCAATTCACCTCGTGGGGACGCCGTCGGCGTCACGTTAACAGTCGCAGGAGGAGGAGCCGGCGGCGCTGGAGGTGCTGGCAATCGCAGCGTCGGGCTTCCGGAGAAGAAAGGGACCACCTCGTACCTGAAATTGCACCGCACCCCGATAATCCTCCCGCCTATCCTCCCGCTGAGATACCGTGGCATCTGCGTAATTATGTCTCCGAGGCAGCTCCGGCAATCGGCCGGTGACATGTCGGGCGTGCACTGCACGAGCCCGTAGATGGTGGGGTTACTGGTGTCGAAGTCCTCCTCCCCCGTGGCGAACCGCCTGGACGAGTTTGCCGCCGCGTAGTCCCCGGTGGCGTTGAGGAGCGTTTGGACGGCGGCGTCGAACACGTCCACCGGCGAGCTCACGCTCTGCGTGTTCTCGAGGACGATGAGGTTGTCGTTGCTAGTGGTGGCCAGGAAGTTCTGGTTGGAGAAGCGGAGGTAGCAGGGGTCGTAGATGACGGTGGCGTCCTTGTTGAAGGCGCAGAGCTGCTGCGCGTCCTGGAAGGCGGTGGTGACGCAGGCCTCGCAGGCGGAGGCGTTGCCGTCCCCGCGGCAGAGCGCGAGCGCGTAGACGATGTCCGGGAGGGTTCCGAAGGTGCCGGTGGCAAAAAGCGTCCGTGAGGAGGAGACGTTCTTGGGGATGGTGGCGGAGAGCTGCCGGATGTTGGATTGGTAGGTGTCGTTCGCCGCATAGTTGCCGCTCTTGCCGCAGATCTGCCACGGCGGCTGGGCCGAGGTCAGTGGTGTGAGGAGGAACGCAATGAGGATTGTGGCGGCGAGGCGGTAGAACGTGCGGTGGCGCGTCGCCATGGTGGTCGCGGAAAATCTCCGGCGTGGCCTAAAGAAGAAAGAAGAGAGGCCAAGGTGGTTACGGCTTTGCTGGTCGCTACGCTCCAGTAATAATTGAAGGAACATCATTTGACTTGCAACGTGCTGAAGAATTAGTTTGACTCCGTTGGTTGAGTCGTGAATGACGCGCGGGACCCACTGTTCGCATCTGTCACTACTCATGTAACGCAGGAGAAAATTGTGTGGTTTTTGCCACAAAACGGAAACGATTTTATCCGCACGGCTAATCCAGGGGGACGCTACGCGTCGGCCGGCGGATCTTTTTAGAAGATCGGCCGCCTTCGCATCCGTTTGATCGGGGCCATCCAGCGGCCCGGCCCCTTCCTCACCATTGCAACAGACCTCCTGATGCAGAAACATTGCAACAGAGGTTCTGTTGCAAAGTTTTTTTTCTGAACTCTTTTGAAACTGAGTTTCATTGCGGAAGAACTTTTGCAACACATATGATGTTGCAAAAAAAATTGTTTCAACTTTTTGTCAACATGAGTGTTGTTGCGGAAAGACTTCTGCAACACAGATGTTGCAGAATTTTTTTGCCTTAACTTTCTTGCAATATGGGTGTTGTTGCGGAAGGACTTGTGCAACACAGATAATGTTACGGAAAAACTGTAAGTGACAGAGGCACACGCGTCGGGTGATTCTGGCTGATTGTGTGTCGGCTGATCAAACTCGTATCTGACAACTGCGCATGCGGCGGAAGTGTACGCGCGATCGGCCGGCTGACTCTAATCTTTTCCCTAATCCAACACATTCTCTCTTCTTCTTTTTGAAAAGGAGGATATACCCCGGTCTCTGCATCTGGACGATGCATATAGCCATTTTATTAATTATTCACAAGGACCATACAAGGTAATACATCAGTCAGCCTGAAACCGCCATCTAGGCAACACCTGTTGCTACTCCTATCCCCTTGATGAAGGTGTGCCGAATATCCAGGCCTAATACCAAACAGACATTGCACCAAACCCTAACATCTATAGACGGATGCCCCAGCCCAGCCACATACCGGGACTGGGTCCCACACCGGTCCGGCGCGCTCTCGCTGCCGCCGCCATCTTCCACCGGTCCATCTCCAGAGCAGGAACTGACGCATCGACCTTGCCTGGCCTGCTGTCGACGCCACCACGATGCAAACAATGCCTCCATCCTGCATGTGTCCATCCACACACGCCCGTCGCCAAAAACTCCGCAGCGCCATGCCGTCGTGATCCGCCGTCGGCCCTGCAGTAGATGCAACACCGCTCCTCCTCTTGCCCCCTCCAGCCATCACTTGCTCCCAAACGATGCCCCCAGAAGGAAAAGCGATACTGCGAACGCCATCATCGTCCGATCTGGGAGACCCAGATCTTGGGTTTCCCCCGGAGCATCCCGAGCCTGATGACGCAAACTGCAACGACAATGCCTCGACAAGGGTACGACATCAAAGACGCCGCCATCGTACGCCATGACAGTAGTCGGCGCGATTTTCATCGGCAGTTGCGCCACCAGGCGTGCGCCGCCGGCGTCGTTGGTCCCTTCAACCGAACAAACTCCAAAACGATGCCCTGAAGAGGGAGTACGACGCAAAAGCACCGCTATCGCTCGATCCCAAGGAGATCTAGGGTTTCCCCCGGAGTTGCCCGCGCTGTCATGGACCAGACAATGGTAGAATCCCGGCGGATCCGGCCATCTGCCGATGTGTCGCACCTGCCATCGTGCCACCGCAATCCAGGGACCAAGGCCCACACCTGGGCCCAGATCCGGCCGCGCCGCCGCCGACCGATATGGTCACGCCGCCGCCATCCCTGGCGACCGCGACACACCAGCCACCGAAGGGTAGCCCCGCGCCACCCGAGGCGCTGGTGGCCAGATCTGGAACAGATCGACCACCGGCCACCACAGGAACGCCCCGAGCGCTCCCCCACGCGACCACCACGGGGAATGTGCCTCGCCCCCTGAGTTCTCACTGGCACGCCCTGATACGTCTCCAACGTATCTATAATTTTTGATCGTTCCATGCTATTATATTATCTGTTTTGGATGTTTTATATGCATTAATATGCTATTTTATATTATTTTTGGGACTAACCTATTAACCTAGTGCCCAGTGCCAGTTTCTGTTTTTTCCTTGTTTTTGAGTATTGCAGATAAGGAATATAAACGGAGTCCAAACGGAATAAAATTCTACGATGATTTTTCTTGGACCAGAAGGAACCCAGGAGACTTGGAGAAGAGGCCAGAAGACCGACGGGTGGGCCACAAGCCACCTAGGCGCGCCCCTGGGGGGGGGCGCCCCCTGGCTTGTGGCCCCCCCCCATGGCTCCTCCAACCCTAATCTTCTGCCTATAAATTCAGAAATATTCCCCCAATACCAAAGAGAGCCACGATAATACTTTTCCGCCGCCGGAAGCCTCTGTTCCCGTGAGATCCCATCTTGGGGCCTTTTCCGGTAATCTGCCGGAGGGGGATTCGATCACGGAGGGCATCTACATCAACTCTATTGCCCCTCCGATGATGCGTGAGTAGTTCACCTCAGACCTTCGGGTCCATAGCTAGTAGCTAGATGGCTTCTTCTCTCTCTATGTTGTTCAATACCGTGTTCTCTATGATCTTCATGGAGATCTATCCGATGTAATACTCTTTTGCGGTATGTTTGTCGAGATCCGATGAATTGTGGATTTATGATCAGATTATCTATGAATATTATTTGAATCTTCTCTGAATTCTTATATGCATGATTTCATATCTTTGCAAGTCTCTTCGAGTTATTGGTTTGGTTTGGCCAACTAGATTGGTAATTCTTGCAATGGGAGAAGTGCTTAGTTTTGGATTCAATCTTGCGGTGTCCTCACCCAGTGACAAAGTAGGGGTAGCGAGGCACGTATTTGTATTGTTGCCATCAAGGATAAAAATATGGGGTTTTCATCATATTGCTTGAGTTTATCCCTCTACATCATGTCATCTTACCTAATGCGTTACTCTGTTCTTCATGAACTTAATACTCTAGATGCAGGCAGGAGTCGGTCGATGTGTGGAGTAATAGTAGTAGATGCAGAATCGTTTCGGTCTACTTGACACGGACGTGATGCCTATATGCATAATCATTGCCTTGGATATCGTCATAACTATGCGCTTTTCTATCAATTGCTCGACAGTAATTTGTTCACCCACCGTATTATTTTCCTTGAAGAGAGAAGCCTCTAGTGAAACCTATGGCCCCTGGGTCTATTTTCCATATTATATTTTCAGATCTATAAACCAAAAATACCAAAAATACTTTGCTGCAATCTTTTTACTTTTGTTTTACTTTTTGTTTTAGTAATCTTTTATATCTATCTCTATCAGATCTCATCCTTGCAAGTAACCGTGAAGGGATTGACAACCCCTTTATAGCGTTGGGTGCAAGTGTTTGATTGTTTGTGTAGGTGCAAAGATTGGGGCCTTGCTTGTACCTCCTACCGGATTGATACCTTGGTTCTCAACAACTGAGGGAAATACGTATCTACTTTGCTGCATCACCCTTTCCTCTTCAAGGGAAAACCAACGCAAGCTCAAGAAGTAGCAAGAAGGATTTCTGGCGCCGTTGCCGGGGAGGCCTACATCAAGCCTACCAAGTAGCCATCACAAACTCATCTCTTGCATTTACATTATTTGCCATTTGCCTCTCGTTTTCCTCTCCCCCACTTCTAAAACGATTTTCAGAAAAAACCAAAAAGATTTGCCTTTTTATTCGCCCTTCTTCCGTTTGTCTTTTCGTTTGCTTGTGTGTTAGAACGCTTAAACTCATGGCTAGCCTTACTACTATCGCTAGTACCCCCGAGAGTGAAGTTCTTAATTTTAAGCAAAGGGAGGGAGAAAACTTAAAAGATGCTTGGTATAGAATTTGCAATGCTCAAAATAGATCTACTCGTAAGCAATCTACTACCGTTCTCCTTCGCAATTTTTATGTGGGTGTTTCTCCTTGTAATAGATATGTTCTGGATACCATTATGGGGGGAAATTTCTTGGGAAGCCATACCATTGATTCTTATAGTGCTATGATAAATTTGGTAGGTTCACCCCCACTCATGGTTAATGAAACTATCTTAACTTTGGAACATGTGATGCGAAAGCTTGATATTTTTGAAAATAAAGTTGCTACTGTAGAGCTCATTGAAAACTTGGATAAAAAGATTCATAATCATATTACTCAATATGGATCTAAGGCAGGAGTTAATTTTAAAAACCTAAGGGAAAAAGAACCCATAGTTAATGAAAAATTGGATCAAGATTCCTCTAGAATTGGAAAGCTAGAGGACATTATTACCAACTTGGGTTCCGCTTTTGCCACTGTTCAAACCACTCCAAAATTTCCTCCTTCTAAGACTGCCAAGTTTGTTTATGTTCCTAAAAATAAGGGTGAATCCTCTAGTAAAGGGGATGAAGATCTTAAGATGATAAGTGTTCACCCCAGCTTTATCAATATTGTTAGGGAACCTATTATCACAAGTGAATCTCTTGACTTCTTGCCTAGGAGCATTATTATTGATAAGAGCAAAGAACCTCCTAGGGTTTATAAGTGTGCAATTGAAGAGTTGCATACCAAAGATGACAATACCTAGATCTATTGCGTTATGCCTAGCTAGGGGCGTTAAACAATAGCGCTTGTTGGGAGGCAACCCAATTTTATTTTATGTTTTTTGTTTGTTTTTGTTTCTGTTTTTGAGTGCTTTACACATTATTACCTCTGTAGTAATTGTGTTTTATTGTTTTAATTAGTGTTTGAGCCAAGGAAGACCTTTGGGATGGTCTATGGTGATTGTTGATTTGATTTTGCTGAAAAACAGAAACTTTTGCGTTCAGTCCAGGAATTTTATAAATTCACCAGAGCGTCGAATGAGTCTGAAATTTTTACACCAGATTGATATACAAATTTCCCAGATTTTCTAATTTTTCAGAATTTTTGGAGTTACATAAGTATTCTAAGTTTACAGATTGCTACAGACTGTTCTGTTTTTGACAGATTCTGTTTTCTTTGTGTTGTTTGCTTATTTTGATGTATCTATGGGTTGTATCGGGGGGTATGAACCATGGAGAAGTTGGAATACAGTAGATATTACACCAATATAAATAAAGAATGAGTTCACAACAGTACCTAAAGTGGTGATTTATTTTTCTTATACTAACGGATCTCATGAGTTTTCTGTTGAGTTTTGTGTTGTGAAGTTTTCAAGTTTTGGGTAAAGATTTGATGGACTATGGAATAAGGAATGGCAAGAGCCTAAGCTTGGGGATGCCCAAGGCACCCCAAGAAATATTCAAGGATACCAAAGAGCCTAAGCTTGGGGATGCCCCGGAAGACATCCCCTCTTTCGTCTTCAATCCATCGGTAAATTTACTTGAGGCTATATTTTTATTCACCACATGATATGTGTTTTGCTTGGAGCGTCTTGTATGATATGAGTCTTTGCTTTTTAGTTTGCCACAATCATCCTTGCTGCACACATCTTTTGAGAGGGACACGCATGAATCATGAATTTATTAGAATACTCTATGTGCTTCACTTATATCTTTTGAGCTAGGCAATTTTGCTCTAGTGCTTCACTTATATCTTTTTAGAGCACGATTGTGTTTTATTTTATAGAAATAATTGAACTCTCGTACCTCACTTATATTATTTTGAGAGTCTTTAAACAGCATGGTAATTGGTTTAGGTTATGAATTTAGTCCTAATATAATGGGCATCCAAGAGGGATATAATAAAAACTTTCATATAAAGTGCATTGAATACTATGAGAAGTTTGATTCCTTGCATATAGTTTTGAGATATAAAGATGGTGATATTAGAGTCATGCTAGTGAGTAATTGTGGATTGGTAGAAATACTTGTGTTAAATTTTGTGATTCCCGTAGCATGCACGTATGGTGAACCATTATGTAACGAAGTCGGAGCATGATTTGTTTAATGATTGTCATCCTTTGTGTGAGGGTCGGGAGCGCGCGATGGTTAACTCCTACCAACCTCTCCCCTAGGAGCATGCGTCTAATACTTTGCTTTGATAACTAATAGACTTTTGCAATAAGTATGTGAGTTCTTTATGACTAATGTGTGTCCATGGATTATACGCACTCTCACCCTTCCACAATTGCTAGCCTCTCTAGTACCGCGCAACTTTCGCCGGTACATTAAACCCACCATATACCCTTCCTCAAAACAGCCACCATACCTACCTATTAAGGCATTTCCATAGCCATTCCGAGATATATTGCCATGCAACTTCCACCGTTCCGTTTATTATGACACGCACCATCATTTTCATATTGCTTTGCATGATCGTAAGATAGCTAGCATGATGTTTTCATGGCTTGGCCGTTTTTTGATGTCATTTGCTATGCTAGATCGTTGCACATCCCGGTACACCATCGGAAGCATTCATATAGAGTCATATTTTGTTCTAGGTATCGAGTTGTAATTCTTGAGTTCTAAGTAAATAAAAGTGTGATGATCATCATTATTAGAGCATTGTCCCATGAGAGGAAAGGATGATGGAAGCTATGATTCCCTCACAAGTTGGGATGAGTCTCTGGACTTTACAAATAATAAAAGAGGCCAATGAAACCCAAATAAAAAAAAGGAGGCCAAAGATGCCCACCAAAAAAAATGAATGAGAGAAAAGAGAGAAGGGACAATGTTACTATCTTTTTTTCCACACTTGTGCTTCAAAGTAGCACCATGATCTTCATGATAGAGAGTCTCCTATTTTGCATTTTCATATAACTAGTGGAATTTTTCATTATAATGCACACCTACTTAGTTTCTTTTTGAGCTTTCATACACTTATAGCTCTAGTGCATCCGTTGCATGGCAATCCCTACTCACTCACATTGATATCTATGGATGGGCATCTCCATAGCCCGTTGATACGCCTAGTTGATGTGAGACTATCTTCTCCTTTTTCTCACAACCTCCACCATATTCTATTCCACCTATAGTGCTATATCCATGGCTCACGCTCATGTATTGCGTGAAAGTTGAAAAGGTTTGAGAACATAAAAGGTGTGAAACAATTGCTTGACTTGTCATCGGGGTTGTGCATGATTTAAATACTTTGTGTGGGGAAGATGGAGCATAGCCAGACCATACGATTTTGTATGGATAACTTTCTTAGGCCATGTTATTTTGAAAGGACACAATTGCTTTGTTAGTATGCTTGAAGTATTATTGTTTTTATGTCAATATTAAGCTTTTGTTTTGAATCTTACGGATCTGAACATTCATGCCACAATAAAGAATATTACATGGATAAATATGTTAGGTAGCATTCCACATCAAAAATTCTGTTTTTATCATTTACCTACTCGATGACGAGCAGGAATTAAGCTTGGGGATGCTTGATACGTCTCCAATGTATCTATAATTTTTGATTGTTCCATGCTATTATATTATCTGTTTTGGATGTTTTATATGCATTAATATGCTATTTTATATTATTTTTGGGACTAACCTATTAACCTAGTGCCCAGTGCCAGTTTCTGTTTTTTCCTTGTTTTTGAGTATTGCAGATAAGGAATATCAAACAGAGTCCAAACGGAATAAAATTCTACGATGATTTTTCTTGGACTAGAAGGAACCCAGGAGACTTGGAGAAGAGGCCAGAAGACCCACGGGTGGGCCACAAGCCACCTGGGCGCGCCCCTGGAGGGGGGGGCGCCCCCTGGCTTGTGGGCCCCTCATGGCTCCTCCAACCCTAATCTTCTGCCTATAAATTCAGAAATATTCCCCCAATACCAAAGAGAGCCACGATAATACTTTTCTGCCGCCAGAAGCCTCTATTCCCTTGAGATCCCATCTTGGGGCCTTTTCCGGTAATCTGCCGGAGGGGGATTCGATCACGGAGGGCATCTACATCAACTCTATTGCCCCTCCGATGATGCGTGAGTAGTTCACCTCACACCTTCGGGTCCATAGCTATTAGCTAGATGGCTTCTTCTCTCTCTATGTTCTTCAATACCGTGTTCTCTATGATCTTCATGGAGATCTATCTGATGTAATACTCTTTTGCGGTGTGTTTGTCGAGATCCGATGAATTGTGGATTTATGATCAGATTATCTATGAATATTATTTGAATCTTCTCTAAATTCTTATATGCATGATTTCATATCTTTGCAAGTCTCTTCGAGTTATTGGTTTGGTTTGGCCAACTAGATTGGTAATTCTTGCAATGGGAGAAGTGCTTAGTTTTGGGTTCAATCTTGCGGTGTCCTCACCTAGTGACAAAGTAGGGGTAGCGAGGCACGTATTTGTATTGTTGCCATCAAGGATAAAAAGATGGGGTTTTCATCATATTGCTTGAGTTTATCCCTCTACAACATGTCATCTTACCTAATGCGTTACTCTGTTCTTCATGAACTTAATACTCTAGATGCAGGTAGGAGTCGGTCGATGTGTGGAGTAATAGTAGTAGATGCAGAATCGTTTCGGTCTACTTGACACGGACGTGATGCCTATATGCATAATCATTGCCTTGGATATCGTCATAACTATGCGCTTTTCTATTAATTGCTCGACAGTAATTTGTTCACCCACCGTATTATTTTCCTTCAAGAGAGAAGCCTCTAGTGAAACCTATGGCCCCCGGGTCTATTTTCCATATTATATTTTCAGATCTATAAACCAAAAATACCAAAAATACTTTGATGCAATCTTTTTACTTTTGTTTTACTTTTTGTTTTAGTAATCTTTTATATCTATCTCTATCAGATCTCATCCTTGCAAGTAACCGTGAAGGGATTGACAACCCCTTTATAGCGTTGGGTGCAAGTGTTTGATTGTTTGTGTAGGTGCAAAGATTGGGGCCTTGCTTGTACCTCCTACTGGATTGATACCTTGGTTCTCAATAACTGAGGGAAATACTTATCTACTTTGCTGCATCACCCTTTCCTCTTCAAGGGAAAACCAACGCAAGCTCAAGAAGTAGCACGCCCCGCCGCCGAACGCCACCCGCGCCATGTCCTGCAGCTGAGGGGAGGAGAGGTCCCGCCGCCGCGGACGCCGATCGAGCTTTGCCCGGCGGCGCACCCCGACGGCGGCGGGGAGGAGAGGTGGGAGAGGGAGTCGAGGCCGCAGCGGTGCTAGGGTCCCCCCAGGCTGCCGCGCGGGGGTGACACGGGAGGGTCGGGTCCGCCTGTAGCTGTAGCTTTCCTCTAGTGCCGAGAAGCAGTAGATGGACTTCCATTTAAAATGGGGTAGAATTTCACTTCCCCGATATCTGCACCAACTAGGGATGCGTACAGCCTTTTAAGTATGAGTACTAGGATTTTTAATCTTGATTATGCACCAAGCCTATTGCTCAATAAATGCATGAGTACCAGGAAAGTCTGGTCCTCAAGGATAAATATGAACCTAAATTCGCCTCCGTGAGGATTTGAACCCAGGTGTTGGGTTTGTACATCCACTTCCTCAACCAGTTGAGCTAGGCACACTTTCCACATTCTCTCTTCCTAAACGTTACTCCTACATCCCATAATACAAGTCATAAGCCCATGGTACTCGACAACTGTCGAATCATGTCTTCTGCCGATGTATGTCTTTCCTTGCTTTCTTCCCCGCGGACGTGCTTCGGTCACCTTCTTCTCCGCGGACGCTTTCCAATCACTACGAGTTCCTCCATTGCAATACAGGGTGTCCTTCCCCAAAGTTGATGCCCTCATCCTCGCAGCAACACATGTGCGATGTCTCACCGCCACGGCATCCCTGTCCCACACAATGTCGTTGTCATTGCATCCCCCTCCGGGTTATCGATGTCTCCCCGTTGCAAAATATGTCGCCCCTGTCGCAATGCCCCTTAGTCTTCACCGGTGCCTTGTCGTCGCAACATCATGTCCCATCGATGCTGATTTGTAGCATCGTCGACCGAGTCCCTACAACACCTTGACACTGTACAACATCGGCGATGCCACATCGCTCGCCGCTCTACAACAACCGCACGTCACTTGCGATGCTACACCCTCTAGGGGCTGACCTAGCCGCAACATCGACACACCCGCGTAAACTGACACCATCACAACATCCCCCAAGTTGCAGTCAAGAAATCCGGTTTCTACCTTCCAAAACCGCCTAGGCTTTTTGCCGCGTCAACATTGCAACACGAGTCAGTGCTGTCACATCCCAAAATTTTCAATTTAGGATGTGCACTTAGAAGCATGGCATCCAAGGATTTCAATGCATATTTGGTGTTTGAAAATCAAGTTGATCAATATTTAAATCATAAAGAAAATTGGAGTTTAACTAAAGGTCAAAATGGTTTTCTCTATGCATAAAACTATTTCAGAATTTGCAAGGGCATGCAAGGAATTTTCAAGGATATATATATATATATATATGTGTGTGTGTGTGTGTGTGTGTGTGTGTGTGTGTGTGCCCTATTTTTGTTTGCGTGCCAAAGGATTGAAAGTAGTGTGACGTTGGGCAATTCAAACTATATATAAATTTTCTTAAGTGATTTGCAAGGGCATGCAAGGAATTTTCTAGGATATATATATGTGCCCTATTTTTGTTTGTGTGAAATTTTAGTGGATGGAAAGAGAAAATCTTATCTTTTGGCGATAGGAGGTTCTCCTGAAGGCAGTTTCTCAGGCGGTCCCTGTGTATACCATGTCGGTTTTCAAACTCCCAAAACAAGTATGTCAAGGGATAACTACATCTATGTCCCAATACTGGTTGGGGGATGACGACCAACAGAAGCATATTCACTGGTTTGCCTGGTGGAAAATGTGCATTCCGAAGAAAAAGGGTGGGATGGGATTTAGAGATCTCCATTGTTTTAATTTGGCTATGTTGGCTAGACAGTGTTGGTGCTTATTGGCTGAACCTGATTCACTGTGTGCACAGGTGTTGCATGCCAAGTACTATCCAGATGGGGACCTACTTTCAACCCCTCTAAAAAAGTAGCTTCTTTTACCTGGCAGAGCATATGGGCAGGGGTACAAAAGTTTAAACGGGGCCACATTTGGAGAGTTGGTGATGGGTCTAATATTGATATTTGGAATGATCCTTGGATCCCGAGTAGCCCAAACAGGAGAATTATCACTATGAGAGGAAATATTAGTGTGTCAAGAGTTTTCGAGCTAATTGACCAACAAAGTAGAACCTGGAATGAGACGAAGGTGAGACATATTTTTTGGCCCATTGATGCAAATAGGATCTTGAATATTCCGCTTGCATTAGGTATGATGGAAGATTTTATCGCTTGGGCGGAACAAAGAATGGGATCTTTTCGGTGAAATCGGCTTATCATGCGGAGTGGTGGCATCAACATGGTCATAAATTAATGAGTACAAGTGATAGTTCATCATCTAGAGATAGCCATGTGTGGAAATTTTTGTGGGATCTTCAAGTTCCAGCAAAAGTTAAAATACATTGTTGGAGAACACTGCATGGACTTTACCGACTAATAGTGTTCTAGCTAACCGACACATCCCAATGTCTGCTACTTGTCCGCTCTGCAAAATTTATTGTGAGGATATTAAACATGCTTTTTTTGGATGTCCGCGGGTTAGAGAGGTGTGGGAAACCCTAGGCATGCTGGAGGATATTATCAAGGCATCTCCAGTGGATAGATCTGTTGGGGATCGTTGCATGGGAAACAAAAAAATTCCTACGCACACGCAAGATCTATCCATGGAGATGCATAGCTATGAGAGGGGGAGTGTGTCTACATACCCTTGTAGATCGCTAAGCGGGAGCATATATAACGCGGTTGATGTAGTCGTACTCTTCACGATCCAATCGCGATCCAATCCGATCCAGCGCCGAACGGACGACACCTCCGCGTTCAGCACATGCGCGGCTCAATGACATCTCGACATCCTCGATCCAATGAGCGAGGGTGGAGTAGTACATGGGATCTCGACCAACACGACGACATGGTGGAGGTGGTGGTGGAGCAGTGCCAGCAGGGCTTCGCCAAGCGCCTTCGGAACTACGAACGAGGAAGAACGGGAGACACGGGAGGGAAAGGGCTGCCTCAAGGGAGAGGACTTGTTGTGTTCAGCCCTCCCCCTCCACTATTTATAGGAGGCAAGGGAGAGAGGGGGGCGCAGCCTTGACCCCTCCTCCAAGGGAGGGGTGTGGCGCCCTAGGGGAGGAGTCCCACCTCCCCAAGGCACCTCCGGGGTGCCTTCCCCTTTAGGGACTCTTCCCTCTCAACCGCATGGGACCTTGGGGGATGGACCAACAAGGCTAGGGGGGGCCCTTACAGACCATGCACGTCCTAGGGGCTGGAGTGACCCTTCCGGACTCCTCCAGAACTTTCCGGAAGCTTCCCGGTACAATACCGGCAAAATCAAAAACTTTTCTGGTAGCCAAAATATGACTTCCCGTATATAAATCTTTACCTCCGGACCATTCTGGATATCCTCGTGACGTCCAGGATCTCATCCGGGACTCCGAACAACATTCGGTCACCAACGTACATATCCCAATACTACTCTAGCGTCACCAAACGTTAAGCGTGCAAACCCTGCGGGTTCGAGAATCATGTAGACATGACCGAGACACCTCTCTGGCCAATAACCAATAGCGGGACCTGAATGCCCATAATGGATCCTACATATTCCAAAAAGATCTTCATCGGTCCAACCACGATGTCAAGGATTCAGTTAATCCCTTATGAAGTTCCCTTTGTCCATCAGTATGTTACTTGCCCGAGATTCAATCGTCGGTATCTCCATATCTAGTTCAATCTCGTTACCTGCAAGTCTCTTTATTCGTTCCGTAATACAAGATCCCATGACTAACTCCTTAGTAACATTGCTTGCAAGCTTCTTGTGAATTTGTATTACTGAGAGGGCCCAGATATACCTCTCTGTAAAATGGAGTGACAAATACCAGTCTCGATCCATGCCAACCCAACAGACACCCTCTGAGATACTTGTAGAGTACCTTTATGACCACCCAGTTATGAAGTGATGTTTGGTACACAGAAGGCATTCCTCCAGTGTCAGGCAGTTGCATGATCTCATGGTCTTAGGAACAGATACTTGACATGAAGAAAGAAGTAGCAATAAACTTAGTGACACGATCAAATACTATTCGTATGGTTGGGTCATGTCCATCTAATCATTCTCCTAATGATGTGACCCCGTTATCAAATGACAACTCATGTCTATGGTTAGGAAACCTTAACCATGTTTGATCAATGAGCTGGTCTAGTAGAGGCTCACTAGGGACACGGTGTTGTCTATGTATCCACACATATATCTGAGTTTCCAATCAATACAATTCTAGCATGGATAATAAACGATTATCATGAACAAGGAAACATGATAATAAACAAATTATTATTTCCTCCAGGGCATATTTCCAACAGTCTCCCACTTGCACTAGAGTCAATAATCTAGTTCACATCGCCATGTGATTCACACCCAATGAGTTCTGGGGTTTGATCATGTTTTGCTTGTGAGAGAGGCTTTAGTCAACGGGTGTGCAATATTCAGATCCGTATGTACTTTGCAAGTCTCTATGTCATACTATAGATGCTGCTACTACACCCCACTTGGAGCTATTCCAAATGACTACTCCACTATACCTATCCGGTTTATGACTCGGAGTCATACGGATCGGTGTCAAAGCTTGCATCGATGTAACTCTTTATCACCTCCATAACCAAGAAACATTTCCT
The DNA here is from genome assembly GCA_039707655.1 of Elymus sibiricus. Taxonomy (NCBI): domain Eukaryota; kingdom Viridiplantae; phylum Streptophyta; class Magnoliopsida; order Poales; family Poaceae; genus Elymus; species Elymus sibiricus. The sequence goes on from CM077665.1 coordinate 179,295,278, forward strand.
CAACCCTCTTTAGGTACCTAAGGGTAATTTTTGACTGCTGTCCAGTGATCCACTCCTGGATCACTCTTGTACCCCCTTGTCAGACTCATGGCAAGGCACACATCACATGCGGTACACAACATGGCATAAAGTATAGAGCCCATGGCTTAGGCATAGGGGAAGACCTTCGTCCTTTCTCTTTCTTCTGTCGAGGTTGAGCTTTGAGTATTACTCAACTTCACGCCTTATAACTCAGGCAAGAACTCCTTTGACTGATCCATTTTGAACTCCTTCAATATCTTGTCAAGGCATGTGCTCTGTGAAAGTCTTATCATGCGTCTTGATCTATCTTTATAGATCTTGATGCCCAATATGTAAGCAGCTTTACCCAGGTCTTCCTTTGAAAAACTCCTTTCAAACAACCCTTTTATGCTTTCCAGAAATTCTACATTATTTCTGGTCAACAATATGTCATCCACATATACTTATCAGAAATGCTATAGTTCTCCCATTCACTTTCTTGTAAATACAAGTTTCTTCATAAACTTTGTATAAACCCGAAAGATTTGATCACCCCATCAAAGCGTATATTCCAACTCCGAGATGCTTGCACCAGTCCATAGAAGGATTGTTGGAGCTAGCATACCTTTTAGCATCCTTAGGATCGAAAAAACCTTTCGATTGTATCACATACAACCTTTCCTCACGTAAACCGTTAAGGAAATGCTGTTTTGACATCCATCTGCCATATTTCGTAATCGAAAAATGCAGCAACTGCTAACATAATCCCAACAGACTTTAGCATCGCTACGAGTGAGAAAGTCTCATCATTGTCAACTCCTTGAACTTGTCGGAAACCTCTTTGCGATAACTCAAGCTTTATAAATGGTGGCATTACCATCATCGTCTGTGTTCTTCTTAAAGATCCATTTGTACTTAATGGCCTGTCGGTCATAGGGCAAGTCTACCAAAGTCCATACTTGGTTTTCATACATGGATACTATATCCCATTTCATGGCCTTAAGCCATTTGTCGGAATCCGGGCCCATCATTGCTTCCTCATAGTTCAGAGGCTCATCGTTGTTTAACAACATGACTTTCAAGACAGGATTACCACACCACTCCGGGCAGTACGTGTCCTTGTCGACCTACGAGACTCGGTAGTAACTTGATCCAAAGCATCATGATCATCATCATTAGCTTCCTCTTCAATTGGTGTACGCATCACAGGAACACCTTTCTGCGTTGCGCTACTTTCCAATTTAAGTGAAGGTTCGATAACCTCATCAAGTTCTACCTTCCTCCCACTCACTTCTTTTGAGAGAACCTCCTTCTCTAGAAAGGATCGATTCTTGGAAACAAAGACTTTGCCTTCAGATCTGTGATAGAAGGTATACCCAATTGTTGCTTTAAGGTATCTTATGAAGATGCACTTTTCCGCTTTGGGTTCGAGCTTATCAGGCATAAGTGTCGCATCCTCAAACTCTAAGAAACGACAGCTTATGTTTCTTGCCAAGCCATAATTCATACGTTGTCGTCTCAACGGATTTAGATGGTGCCCTATTTAAAGTGAATGTAGTTGTCTCTAATGCATAACCCCAAAACGATAGTGGCAAAATGATAAGAGACATCATAGAATGCACCATATCAAATAGAGTACGGTTACGATGTTCAGAAACACCATTACACTGTGGTGTTCCAGGTGGCATGAGCTGTGAAACAATTCCACACTGTCTTAAATGCATACCAAACTCGTAACTCGGATATTCACCTCCACGATCACATCACAGACATTTTATCCTCTTGTCACGATGATATTCAACTTCACTCTGAAATTTGCTTGAACTATTCAAAAGTTTCAGACTTGTATTTCATTAAGTAAATATCCCAATATCTACTCAAGTCATTCGTGAAGGTAAGAAAATAAAAATATCCACCGCGTGCTTCAACACTCATTGAACCGCATACATCAGTATGTATCATTTCCAATAAGTCACTTGCCCTCTCCATGGTACCGGAAAACGGGGTCTCAGTCATCTTGCCCATGAGGCATAATCTGCATGTCTCAAGCGATTCAAAATCGAGTGAGTCCAAAGATCCATCAACATGGAGTTTCTTCATGCGCTTTACACCAATATGACCTTTAGCGGCAGTGCCACAAGTATGTGGTACTATCATTATTAACTTTGCATCTTTTGGCATCAATATTATGAACATGTGTGTCACCACAAACGAGATTCAATAAACCATTCATATTGGGTGCTTGATCATAAAAGATATTACTCATGTAAATAGAACAACCATTATTCTCTGACTTAAATGAATAATCGTCTTGCAATAAACAAGATCAATATAATGTTCATGCTCAACGCAGGCACCAAATAACATTTATTTAGGTTTAAAACTAATCTTGAAGGTAGAGCCACCGTGCCGATGGCGATCACATCAACCTTGGAGACACTTCCAACGTGCATCGTCACCTTGTCCTTAGCCTGTCTCATTTATTCCACAGCTCTTGTTTCGAGTTATCGATATTAGCAATTGAACCGGTATCTAATACCCAGGCACTACTACGAGCACTAGTAAGGTACACATCAATAACATGTATATCAAATATACTTTTGTTGACGTTGCCAGCCTTCTTATCTGCCAAGTATCCGGGGTAGTTCCACTTCTAGTGACTGTCTCCCTTACAATAGAAGCACTCAGTCTCGGGTTTGGGTCCAACCTTGGGTTTCTTCACTGGAGCGTTAACTGGCTTGCCATTCTTGAAATTTCCCTTCTTGCCCTTGCCCTTCTTGAAACTAGTGGTCTTGTTAACCATCAACACTTGATGCTCCTTCTTGATTTCTACCTCCGCGGCCTTAAGCACCGCGAATAGCTCAGGGATCATCATCTCCATCCCTTGGATGTTATAGTTCATCACAAAGTTCTAGTAGCTTGGTGACAGTGACTGGAGAACTCTGTCAATCACTAACTTATCTGGAAGATTAACTCCCACTTGATTCAAGCGATTGTAGCACCCAGACATTTTGAACACATGCTCACTGACTGAGCTATTCTCCTCCATTTTGTAGGCAAAGAACTTGTCAGAGGTCTCATACCTCTCAACACGGGCATGAGCCTGAAATACCAATTTCAGCTCTTGGAACATCTCATATGCTCCATGGCGTTCAAAACGTCTTTGGAGCCCTGATTCTAATCCATAAAGCACGGCGCACTAAACTATCGAGTAGTCATCACAACGTGTCTGCCAGATGTTCATATCCACAGACGACGCTAGATGGGTTCGCACACCGAGCGGTGCATCGAGGACATAAGCCTTCTGTGCAGCAGTGAGGACAATCCTCAGATTACAGACCCAGTCCGCACAATTGCTTACACTATCTTTCAACTTAACCTTTCTCTAGGAACGTATTAACAATTTAGGGGAGCTACAGCGCGAGCTATTGATCTACAACATAATTTGCAAAGACAATTTTAGACTATGCTCATGATAATTAGTTCAATTAATCAAATACTAATGAACTCCCAATCAAATCAACATCCCTCATGTTGACTAAGTGTGACATGATCCAAATCCACCAACCCAAGTCCGATCATCACGTGAGATGAGGTGGTTTCAATGGTGTACATATCCATGCTGATCATATCTACTATATGACTCATGTTCAACCTTTCGGTCTCCTATGTTCCGAGGCCATGTATGTACATGCTAGGCTCGTCAAGTTTAAGCCAAGTATTCCGCATGTGAAAAACTGGCTTACACCCGTTGTATGCGAATGAAGAGTCTATCACATCCGATCATCACGAGGTGCTTCGAAACGACCAACTTTCACAACGGTGCATACTTGGGGCGAACACAATTTTATCTTGAAGTTTAGTGAGGAATCATCTTATAATGCTACCGTCGTCCTAAGCAAAATAAGATGCATAAAAGGATAAAGATCACATGCAAATCATATAAGTGACATGATATGGCCATCATCATCTTGTGCTTTTGATCTCCATCTCCAAAGCACCGGCATGATCTCCATTGTCACCGGCATGACACCATGATCTCCATCATCGTGTCGTCATGTCGTTGTCGTGCCAACTATTGCTTCTACAACTATTGCTAACTCATAGCGATAAAATAAAGCAAATGACACAAAATAAATTAAAGACAACCCTATGTCTCCTGCCGGTTGCCGTGCTCATCGATGCAAGTCATGATAACTATTACAAAACATGATCATCTCATACATCACATATATCAAATCACGTCTTGGCCATATCACACCACAACATGCCCTGCAAAAACAAGTTAGACGTCTTCTACTTTGTTGTTGCAAGTTTTACGTGGATGCTATGGGCAACTAGCAATAACCGTTCTTACCTACGCAAAGCCACAACGGTGATATTTAAGTTGCCTTTTAACCTTCTACAAGGACCACCTCTGTCAAATCCGATTCAACTAAAGTGGGAGAGACAGCCACCCGCCAGCCACCTTTATGCAAACAGTTGCATGTCAGTCGGTGGAACCGGTCTCTTGTGCGAGGACAAGTAAGGTTGGTCCGAGCCGCTTCATCCCACAATACCGCCGAATCAAAATAAGACTAAGGAGGTAAGTAATCTGAACATCAACGCCCACAAACACTTTGTGTTCTACTCGTGCATATCATCTACGCATAGACCTATCTCTGATACCACTGTTGGGGAACGTTGCATGGGAAACAAAAAATTTCCTACGCACATGCAAGATCTATCCATGGAGATGCATAGCTACAAGAGGGGGAGTGTGTCTACATACCGTTGTAGATCACTAAGCGGGAGCGTATATAACGCGGTTGATGTAGTCGTACCCTTCATGATCCAATCGCGATCCAGTGCCGAACGGACGGCACCTCTGCGTTCAGCACACGTGCGGCTCAGTGACGTCTCTGCCTCCTCGATCCAACGAGTGAGGGCAGAATAGTAGATGGGATCTCGACCAGCACAATGGCATGGTGGAGGTGGTAGTGGAGCAGTGCCAGCAGGGCTTCGCCAAGCGCCTCCCGAACTACGAACGAGGAAGAATGGGAGGGAAAGGGCTGCCTCGAGGGAGAGGACTTGTTGTGTTCAGCCCTGCCCTGCCCTCCCCTCCACTATTTATTGGAGGCAAGGGAGAGAGGGGGCGCAGCCTTGACCCCTCCTCCAAGGGAGGGGCGTGTCGCCCTAGGGGAGGAGTCCCACCTCCCCAAGGCACCTACGGGGTGCCTTTCCCTTTAGGGACTCTTCCCTCTCAACCTCATGGGCGCTTGGGGGCTGGCCCAACAAGGCTAGGGCGCCCCCTTACAGCCCATTCACGTCCTAGGGGATGGAGGGACTCTTCCGGACTCCTCCGAAACCCTCCGGAACCTTCCAAAACCTTCCGGAAGCTTCCCAGTACAATACCGACAAAACCCAAAACTTTTTCGGTAGCCAAAATATGACTTCCCATATATAAATATTTACCTCTGGACCATTCCGGAGCTCCCCGTGACATCCGGGATCTCATCCGGGACTCCGAACAACATTCGGTCACCAACGTACATATCCCAATACTACTCTAGCGTCACCAAATGTTAAGCGTGCGGACCCTGCAGGTTCAAGAATCAAGTAGACATGACCGAGGCACCTCTCTGGCCAATAACCACTAGCGGGACCTGGATGCCCATAGTGGCTCCTACATATTCCCCAAAGATCTTCATCGGTCCAACCACGATGTCAAGGATTCTGTTAATCCCGTATGCAGTTCCCTTTGTCCATCGGCATGTTACTTGCCCGAGATTTGATCATCGGTATCTCCATACATAGTTTGATCTCGTTACCTACAAGTCTCTTTAATCGTTCCGTAATACAAGATCCCATGACTAAATTCTTCATCACATTTCTTGCAAGCTTCTTGTGATGTTGTATTACCGATAGGGCCAAGATATACCTCTCCGTCAAACGGAGTGACATATCCCAGTCTCGATCCATGCCAACCCAACAGACACCCTTGGAGATACCTGTAGAGTACCTTTATGATCACCCAGTTACGAAGTGACGTTTGATACACACAAGGAATTCCTTCGGTATCAGGGATTTGCATGATCTCATGGTCTTAGGAATAGATACTTGACATGAAGAAAGCAGTAGCAATAAACTTAGTGATACGATCAAATGCTAAGCTTACGGTTGGGTCATGCCCATCACATCATTCTCCTAATGACGTGACCCCATTATCATAATACAACTCATGTCTATGGTTAGGAAACCTTAACCATCTTTGATGAACGAGCTAGTCTAGTAGAGGCTCACTAGGGACACTGTGTTGTCTATGTATCCACACATGTATCTGAGTTTCCGATCAATACAATTCTAGCATGGATAATAAATGATTATCATGAACAAGGAAATATGATAATAAACAATTTATTATTTCCTCCAGGGCATATTTCCAACAAGATCGTGATCAATCGTATTACAGGAACTTCTTCAAGGGCCGACGCGAAAGATTCCTATCTTTCCTCAACTGGGATCTCATGATTTGTTGGCCTCTACTCTTTGGTACACATGCATGGTGGCAGAGGAGGCAGGTTAAGCACATGGAGGAGATTTAGTCTCCTGCTCAGAAAACTTTGTTAATCGCTGCTTTCATTTCAAACCATGTGAAGGCTATGGACAGGAACATGTGCATCAAGAAACAAGGTTGGTCGAAACCTCTTGAGGGCTATATTAAAATGAATATTGATGCTGCTTTCTGTCTTCAGGTGGAGAAGGGGGCTACTGGACCTGTCATCGGAGATGACCATGGGCACTTTGTGGCGGCAAGTAACAGCAGGATTGAACATGTAAGCTCAGTAGCTACTGCTGAAGTTAGAGCGTTGAAGACGGGCTCATCCTGGCAGATCAAGTTGGATGCGAAAAGATAATTATCAACTCGGACTATCTGGAAGTAGTCCAAACTATGCGTGATGGAGGTTTTTCAGCGACAGAAGCTTCGGCAATATACGAAGAGTGTGTGTGTTATTAGCTAGGAATTTCTCTCATGTAATCGTAGAACATTGTCCGAGAGATGGGAATATTGTAGCTCATTTGGAGCTTCCCATGTAGTGGGATCCCAGACTTGTGTCTGGACAGGAGATCCTCCAGGATTTATTGTATCTAGCCTAGTGAACGATGTAACTATGTCCGAAAATTAATAAAGTTGCCATGATGGCTTTTCCTCAAAAAAAATATAAATCTTGGGTTTAAAAAAGGGACATAAAAGGAAAAAGAAAAACAGGAAAAAAGAAAATAGAAAAAGAATAAAGAGAAATAGAAAAAGCCCAACGGCCAGCCATGCCAGTTTAATATGTCGTCCCAATGTGCACCCCTACAAAATAAAAAGAACGAAATGGTATGCATGATCTAGTCCTGGCTGTTCGTGCGAGATGAGACGAACACAGCCCACCCGCGCGCTCACTCTCTCTCTCTCACTGACCAAGTCATTGCACCCAATCCCCACCCGCCAGGCCAAGTCATTGCCCCCAATCCCCAAACTCCAGCCCGCAATGGTAGCACCCACGACCCGAGCACCCCACTCGCCACGACCTCGCGTTCGTGCCAGTTGTGGAAGCAAACGACCTGTGGTCCAGTCCTATAAATACCCGTCCCTCGCTCTCTCAAACCCCTCAACGTATTTCATCGGAGCACCGCCAAGCTGCTCCCAGCTCCACAACATCGTTGCCATTGCGAGGAAAATCCCAGCTAAATTTCAGCAAGCGCAGACACCTAATCGACCAACCACCACCATGTTGCTCTCCGCGAAAGTGTGTGCACCCCTAGACATCGCCCGAGCGCCCGACGACCAACGGAGCATTGATTTCATCAACACCTAGCCTCACCACCGCCGACGACGTGACTCCGCTGAGCTCTGTGACCTTCTGATACTTGTGATTTGTGTTGGGTTTTCCATGAAGAGGAACGGGTAATTGCAGCACAAAGTAGGTAAGTATTTCCCTCAGCTATTAAACCAAGGTTTATCGAACCAATAGGAATATCAATCCTCAACCGTCTTCAGAGGCTGCACACAAATGAACAAAGAACTTGCACCGAACGCGGGCAAGAGGGTTGTCAATCCCCTTGATCTCGTTATTTGCAAGCAAATGAATTGTGTAGATAATTTTTGATAAATATAAATTGCCAAATAAAATAAAAGATAAATAAAGGCAGCATGGTAATTGTAGCATTTGTAGATATATAAGAGAATAGACCCAGGGGCCATAGTTTTCCCTAGCGGCATCTCTCATGTAGGCAGCATACGGTGGGTAACAAATTACTGTAGGGCAATTGATAGAAAAGCGGATAGTTATGCGATTTTCACGGCAATGATCATGTGTATATAGGCATCACGTCCATAAACAAATATGTCGACTCCTGCCTACACCTATTACTATTACTCCACTCATCGACCGCTGATATGTCTCCAACGTATCTATAATTTTTGCTTGTTCCATGCTGTTATATTATAATTCTTGGATGTTTTAAAATCATTTTATAACAACTTTATATCATTTTTTGGGACTAACCTATTGACATAGTGCCAAAGTTCCAGTTGCTGTTTTTGCTTGTTTTTTACTTCGCAGAAAATCAATACCGAACGGAGTCCAATCGCGACGAAACTTTCTAGAGATTTTTTCTAGACCAGAAGACACCCAGTGGGCCAAAGAAGTACCGGAGAAGTGGGTCGAGGAGACCACAACCCACCACGGCGCGCCAGGGGGCCCCGTCGCGCCCTGATGGGTTGTGCCCTCCCCAGGACCCCTCTCCACCGCCTCTGATGCCTATAAATGCCTAAATATTCCAAAAACCCTAGGGGAGTCGACAAAACACAATTCCAGCCGCCGCAAGTTCCAGAACCGCGAGATCCAATCTAAACACCATCACGGAGGGGTTCATCTTCTTCATAGGTGCCTCTCCGATGATGCGTGAGTAGTCCACCATAGACCTACGGGTCCGTAGGTAGTAGCTAGATGGCTTCCTCTCTCTCTCTCTCTCTTATGATTCTCAATATAATGGTCTCTTGGAGATCTATTTGATGTAAACTTATGCGGTGTGTTTGTTGGGATCCGATGAATTTTGAGTTCATGATCAGTTTCTATCCATGAATATTATTTGAGTCTTCTTTGATATCTTATATGCATGATTGCTTATAGCCTCGTATTTCTTCTTCGAATCTTTGGTTTAGTTAGGCCGACAAGATCAATTTTTTTTTGCCATGGGAAGAGGTGCTTTGTGATGGGTTTGATCTTGCGGTGTTCTTTTCCAGTGACAGAAGGGGCAGCAAGACACGCATGTATCGTTGCTATTAAGGATAACAAGATGGGGTCTATTCCTACATGAATATATCTTGTCTACATCATGTCATCGTTCTTATTGCATTACTCTATGTTTCCATGAACTTAATACACTAGATGCATGCTGGATAGCGGTCGATGTGTGGAGTAATAGAGGTAGATGCAGGCAGGAGTCGGTCTAACTATCTTGGACGTGATGCCTATATAATGATCATCGCCTTGGATATCGTCATGACTATTCGATTTTCTATCAATTGCCCAACAGTAATTTGTTCACCCACCGTGCGCTATACTCATGAGAGAAGCCACTAGTGAATCCTACGGCCCCCGGGTATACTTTTCCAACATATTGCTTTCAGATCTATCTTTTTGCATCTTTGTTTTCAGATCTACAAAACCAAAAACCCAAAAACATATTGTTGCATATTTTATTTGCCTTTTCTATTTTGTGTTCTTGAGAGATCTATCTCTCCTATCTATCACTACCTAATCTATCTTTTTACCGTAGAGAGATTGACAACCTCTCTTTCGCGTCGGGTTGCAAGTATTTGTTGTTTGAGTGCAGGTGCTGCTTATTAGGTGGTGGTGATCCTCCTACTGGTTCGATAACCTTGGTTTTATAACTTAGGGAAATACTTACCGTCGTTGTGCTGCATCATCCCTTCCTCTTTGGGGAAATACCGATGCAGTCTCAAGCCACATCAAAGGAATTTCTGGTGCCGTTGCCGGGGAGGAAGCGGTCTCTTCTACGTGCCTATCTCAGGCGCCGAGGAGACTCCATCATCATCTACCAGGTTACTAATCACAAATCTCATCTCCTTGCAATTACATTATTTGCCATTTGCCTCTCGTTTTCCTCTCCCCCACTTCACCAAATTTTCGTTGTATTCGCCCTCTTTTCCGTTTGCCTTTTTGCTTGTTTTGTATCTTTGCTTGTGTTGCCATGTGCCTTCTATTTGCTCGCATCTTCGCTTGCTAAAAATCTATTGATATGGATCCTCATCCACTTGCTAATCTTTTCAAAAGTCCAAATTATGATGGACCAACTGCTAGTGAGTTGAGTGCACTTGATTATCTCTATGAAGTTTTGTTTGAAAATCATGAATCTGAAAATTTTGATGAAGTGTTGAAAGAAGAAATTTATAAGGTGATTCATGATAGTTCCTTGAATGATGAGCATGATTACAATGTTGCTAGTATGAATTCTATAAATATCCATGATGCTAATGATATGCAAAGCCACAAGCTTGGGGATGCTATGTTTGATGAAGATGATATTTCTAGTCCCCCAAGTTTTGATGAGCAAATTTATTATGATGATTGCATGCCTCCTATTTATGATGATGGTGATGACACGTATGCTATAATGAGTAATGATAACCATGAAACCTATCATCATGGTTTTAATTTGCAATGTGGTTATGTCAATCCAGTGACTCATGATAGTTATTTTGTTGAGTTTGCTCCCACTACCATGGATGATAAGGAATTTGCTTATGTGAAGAGTAATGAAAATTCTATGCTTGTGCATCTTGAAAAGAATGATTTATGTGATAGGTATATTGTTGAATTCCTTCATGATGCTACTGAAATTTATTATGAGGGAGGAACATATGCTTGTAAGAATTGCAATAATACCAAGTTTCCTCTCTATGTGTTCAAAGTTTTGAAGTTATGCTTGTTTGCCTTCCTATGCTAGTTGATTCTTGTTCCCATAAATTGTTTTCTCACAAAATCCCTATGCATAGGAAGTGGGTTAGACTTAAATGTGTTTGTCATGCGATTTATGATGCTCTTTTGTGTATTTCAATTACTACTTTTTATGTGAGCATGATTGAAATCATTATGCCTAGCTAGGGGCGTAAAACGGTAGCGCTTGTTGGGAGGCAACCCAATGAATAAATTTATTTTTGCTTTTTCCTTTCTGTTTTTGAGTGTTGACACAATTATGCCTCTGTTATAATTGTGTTTTTATGGTTTATTTAGTGTTTGTGCCAAGTAGAGCCTTTAGGATGATTCATAGGATGAGTAGAAGTGATGCAGAATCTGAAACAGAAACTTTGCGTCCAGTATTTGAATTTTCATTTTTTGCTGGAACGTGATCTTGAGCTGAAATTTTGACACAATGTTGCTATACAAATTCCTTACGTGTTCTAATGTTTCAGAATTTTTAGAGTTACAGAAGTATGGTTAGAGTATAGATTACTACAGACAGTTCTGTTTAAGACATATTCTGTTTTCGTTGCATTGTGTGCTTGTTTTGATGAATCTATGGTTTGTATCGGGGGGTATAAGCCATGGTAAATTTTAAATACAGTAGGTATAATGCAATTATAAAATTTGAATCGGTTTGCAGCATCACCTAAAGTAGTGATTTGCTTTATTATACTAGCGGATCTCACGAAGATTTTGTTGAGTTTTGTGTGATTGAAGTTTTCAAGTTTTGGGTGAGATCACGATGGATGAAGGAATAAGGAGTGATAAAAGCCTAAGCTTGGGTATGCTACCGCACCCCCAAGATATATCCAAAGAGTAACAAGCAACTAAGCTTGGGGATGCCCCCGAGTGGCATCCCCTCTTTCTTCTAACAACCATCGGTATTTTTCTTGGAGCTATATTTTTATTCGTCACATATCATGAGTTTTGCTTGGAGCGTCTAGTATCTTTGCTTGCTTTGCTTGTTTGTTTTTCCTTTGTATCATTGCTGTGCACACCTACATGGAGAGCCAAAATTATGCTATGATTTGTTAGAATTTCTCTCTATGCTTCACTTAAACTTTTTGAGCTATAGAATTGCTCTAGTGCTTCACTTATATCTTTTTGAGCATGGCGTGCTTGGAAATTTTTGTAGAAATACCCTCATGCTTCACTTAGATCAATTTTAGAGTTAGTAAATTTTGGAGAAATCCTCTCATGCTTCACTTATACCTTTTTGAGAGATGAAATCTTTATGCTCATGTGCTTCACTTAAACTTGTTTGAGCTTGCCAAAAAGCAATGGCAATATATGAAACTAGTCCCAAAGTGATAGATATCCAAGGAGGATATAATAAAAAATTTCATGAAGATCATTGGGCAAATTAAACTTGTTCCTTGTAATAGTTTTGAAACATGATGATAGTAATATGTGAGTCATGTTAGTGAGTAATTATGCTTTAGTTGGAATATTGGTGTTAAGGTTTGTGATTCCCTATGCATGCACGAAAGTCAATAGTTATGCAATGAAGTTACATCCTACTTGTGGTGCATTATTCGGTGTTAGTCATGCTCAATGCTCACTTATGTGAATTTTTGTTTCTTGGTTTGGTTGCTTCTCAATCTATTTGCTAGCCTCCATTTGTACCAAGTAGAAATACTACTTGTGCATCCAAAATCCTTAAACCAAGTTTTGACTTATGAGTCCACCATACCTACCTATATGCGGTATTTCCATGCCATTCCAAGCATATTTGTATGTGCCATCTCTAAATTTTCAAAATAATTTTTCTCTTTTGTGTGCTCGTACCGCTCATGAAACGGTGGGGAGTGTCCAATATTTTTTCATGCTAGATGTGTTATTCTCAAGATGAGTGTTTATTCACTTGTCATTGCACGAGAGTGCGGCGGTAATAGGGATGCCCATTCCCGAAATGAAAAAGAAAAAAATATTTACTTTATGTTCTCAAATAATAAATTCCTTGGAAAGTGTTGGTATGGAAGGCAACCGTGGATACGGCCCGCCATGGAAAGTGAAAGTTTGGTGGAAAAAGGAATAAACTTTATTTTCTATTTGGGAACCGCCTATGATATATCTAGCATGGAAAGTATTGTGAGCTACTTTGTCGTTTTCGTTGATAGGAAAAGCATGCCACCCAAAATATTTTTCTCTCTCAATTTAAAACTTTGAGCTCTGGCACCTCGACAAATCCCTACTTCCCTTTGCGAAGGGCCTATCTATTTACTTTATGAATTTTTTATTTTTACTTTGAGTCTCCATCTTCTCTTATAAGCACCAACTAGGGGGCACTATGATCGTACTTGAGCATTGGGTGTAGCTAATATTTGAGTGTGCTTCATGAATGGATCAATGATTGAGCATGATGGGCTAGGGATAACTTTCTTTAGTGTTGATATTTTGAAAGACATGGTTGCTTGTTGACATGCTTGAGTATTGAAGTCATTATGTTAAAATTAGACTATTGCTTTGAATCATTTACATGTCCAAATGTCCATCCTATACAGAAGAAAAGAATACGATGAACATGTTAGGCAGCATTCCACATCAAAAATTCTGTTTTTATCATTTACCTACTCGAGGACGAGTAGGAATTAAGCTTGGGGATGCTGATACGTCTCCAATGTATCTATAATTTTTGCTTGTTCCATGCTGTTATATTATCATTCTTGGATGTTTTACAATCATTTTATAACAACTTTATATCATTTTTTGGGACTAACCTATTGATATAGTGCCAAAGTGCCAGTTGCTATTTTTGCTTGTTTTTTACTTCGCAGAAAATCAATACCAAACGGAGTCCAATCGCGACGAAACTTTTTGGAGATTTTTTATGGACCAAAAGACACCCAGTGGGCCAAAGAAGTACCGGAGAAGTGGGCCGAGGAGACCACAATCCACCAGGGCGCGCCAGGGGGGCCCGGCGCGCCCTGATGGGTTGTGCCCTCCTCGGGACCCCCTCTCCACCGCCCGTGATGCCTATAAATGCCCAAATATTCCAAAAACCCTAGGGGAGTCGACAAAACACAATTCCAGCCGCCGCAAGTTCCAGAACCGCGAGATCCAATCTAAACACCATCACAGAGGGGTTCATCTTCTTCATAGGTGCCTCTCCGATGATGCGTGAGTAGTCCACCATAGACCTACTGGTCCGTAGGTAGTATCTAGATGGCTTCCTCTCTCTCTCTTAAGATTCTCAATACAATGGTCTCTTGGAGATCTATTTGATGTAAACTTTTGCGGTGTGTTTGTTGGGATCCGATGAATTTTGAGTTCATGATCAGTTTCTATCCATGAATATTATTTGAGTCTTCTTTGATATCTTATATGGATGATTGCTTATAGCCTCGTATTTCTTCTTCGAATCTTTGGTTTAGTTAGGCCGACTAGATCGATTTTTCTTGCCATGGGAAGAGGTGCTTTGTGATGGGTTCAATCTTGCGGTGTTCTTTCCCAGTGACAGAAGGGGCAGCAATACACGCATGTATCGTTGCTATTAAGGATAACAAGATGGGGTCTATTCCTACATGAATAGATCTTGTCTACATCATGTCATCGTTCTTATTGCATTACTCCGTTTTTCCATGAACTTAATACACTAGATGCATGCTGGATAGCGGTCGATGTGTGGAGTAATAGAGGTAGATGCAGGCAGGAGTCGGTCTACCTATCTTGGACGTGATGCTTATATAATGATCATCGCCTTGGATATCGTCATGACTATTCGATTTTCTATCAATTGCCCAATAGTAATTTGTTCACCCACCGTGCGCTATACTCATGAGAGAAGCCACTAGTGAATCCTACGGCCCCCGGGTCTACTTTTCAAACATATTGCTTTCAGATCTATCTTTTTGCATCTTTGATTTCAGATCTACAAAAACCAAAAACCCAAAAACATATTGCTGCATATTTTATTTGCCTTTTCTATTTTGTGTTCTTGAGAGATCTATCTCTCCTATCTATCACTACCTAATCTATCTTTTTACCGTAGAGAGATTGACAACCTCTCTTTCGCGTCGGGTTGCATGTATTTGTTGTTTGTTTGTAGGTGCTGCTTATTGGGTGGTGGTGATCCTCCTACTGGTTCGATAACCTTGGTTTCATAACTGAGGGAAATACTTACCGTCGCTGTGCTGCATCATCCCTTCCTCTTTGGGGAAATACCAACGCGGTCTCAAGCCACGTCAACTGCTATCCAGCATGCATCTAGAGTATTAAGTAAAACTGAGTAATGCATGGAGAACGATGACATGATGTAGACAAAGTAAACTCAAGCAATATGAATAAACCCCATCGTGTTATCCTTAGTAGCAATAACACAAAGACGCATCTTTTCCCCTACTTTGTCACTGGGATATAGAAACTCGATAGGTTGAAACTATCACAACGCACCACTCCCACCGATGAAATATCAATCTACTTGGCCAAAGCACATCAATAAATTGGAGAGCATTACGAAGCTATAAATATCATGCAATTAAGAGACAATATATATCAGAGGTATCTCAAATACTTTTCATGAATAATCTGAACATAAACCCATAATTCATCAGATCCCAACAAACACACCACACAATAGGATTACATCGGATAGATCAAAGCAAAGATGCGATGATCATTGTATTGAAGATCAAGAGATAGAGAGATTGCCATCCAGGTACTAGCTATGGACCCATAGGTCTGTGGTGAACTACTCACACATCATCATGAGGGCAGCAAGGTTGATGAACATGCCCTCCGTGATCGACCCCCCTCCGGTAGGGGGCCGGAACGGAGCTCCAGATGGCCTCACGATGGAACAGAGACTTGCGGCGGTGGAAAAAGGGTTTCGGGACTGCCTCCAGGGTTTTTGCAATATCAGAGAATTGATATGCTAGAGAGGGACGTCGGGAGAGCCACGAGGGGGCTGCCACATATCAGGGCGCGCCCTGATGTGTGGTGGGGCCCTCGCGCACCTCCCGACCTCCTTCCGAAGCTTCCAGGTTTTCTTTTGGTCCAGAAAAAATCATCAAAAAGTTTCATGGCAAATGGACTTCGTTTGGTACTGTAATCCTTAAAAGGCAAAAACATGCAGAAAACAACAACTGACACTGGGCACTGGGTCAATAGGTTAGTGCTCAAAAATAATATAAATTGGTAAATGAAGACCCAAAAAGTATCCTAGAATGATTATATATCAGCATGGAACAATCAAAATTATAGATAAGTTGGAGACGTATCAAGCATCCCCAAGCTTAATTCCTGTTCGTCCTCGAGTAGGTAAATGATAAAAACAGAATTTTTGATGTGACATGCTATCCATTATGTAATCTTATGCTTGTATGCTCATTGACAAAAGATGAATCAACAAATATTAACATAGCAATAATTAAAATGTAAGAAACATAATTTTCAATCTTTAGAAGTATACGATCCTTAAGGAATGCTTACCCCCTCATTCATCTTATTATATTAGCAAGGCATGGCTCCATCTTCACCACATTAATACAAATGTCAAGCACCGCGGTGTCCAAGTCAGGCAATTGGATCGTACTTTTTCAATATGCATCAACTTTTTATTCTTCACGCAACACATGAGCGTGAGCCATTGCACATAGCATTTAAGTGGAATAGAGTATGGTGATAGATATCAAAGTGGTAAAAAGTGGAGAAGATAATCTCACATCAACTAGGTGTACCAACGGGATATGGAGATGCCCATCGATAGATGTCAATGCAAGGAGTAGGGATTGCCATGCAAATGATGCACTAGATCTATAAGTGTATGAAAGCTCAAATGAAGCTAAGTGGGGTGTGCATCCAACTTGCTTGCTCATGAAGACCTTGGGCATTTGAGGAAGCCCGTCATACGAATATACAAGCCAAGTTTGTAATAATGAATAGGTAATTCCCACTAGCATATGAAAATGATATATCATGAGACTCTCTACACGAGGAGCATGGTGCTACTTTGAGGCACAAGTCTGGTAAAAGATAGTAGCAAAGTCCCTTCTCTCATTTTCTCTTATTTTTTTGAATGGATGGTGGGATCATTTGGCCTCCCCCATCTTTATTTTTTGTCAGGAGTCTCATCTCGACTTGTGGGAGAATCATCGTCTCCATCATTCTTTCCTCACTGGGACAATGCTGATCATCACACTTTTACTTACAAATCGATATGGAGAACTGATATGAAGATATGACTCTGTATGAATCCCTCTGGCAGTGTACATGGATATACAATGATCTAGCGTGACATGTATCAAAAATATGATGAACGGTGGCTTTGCCACAAATACTATGTCAGCTCTATATGATCATGCAAAGCAATATGATGATGAACGGACTAGTCATGTGAAGTGATGGTGGAATTTGCATGGCAATATATCTCGGAATGGCTATGGAAATGCCATGATAGGTAGGTATGGTGGCTTTTTTGAGGGAGATATAATAAGGCTTATGTGCAACAGAGCGTGTCATGTCACGGGGTTTGGATGCACCGGCGAAGGTTGCACCGATCCTCAAGGTGAGAATGGGCTATGCACGGTACCGAAGAGGCTAGCAAAATATTGGAAGGTGAGATTGCGTATGTCCATGGTTTCACATTAGTCATAAAGAACCCATATACCTATTGCAAAGTTTTATTAGTTTATAATAAATCAAAGTACTACTCGCATGCCTCGAGGGAAGAGGTTGGTAGGAGTTAACCATCGCGCGCTTCCGACCCGAAACAACACTAGGATTTCAACAGGAATATAAATGCTCACACATCATCACCATGCCTCTTTAATTTTTAGATGAACAAATGGGTCAACCTTTCTTAATATTGACACTTCTACGGTTTAACAATTATGAACTCACACCTATTTCATATTACCACATCAATATCATTGACCCACAATTTCTCTATATGTGCTACATGATGGTTTTGATTATCACACATTGAATACCTAATATTTTTGGACTAGTATTATCACCCATGAAAATTACCATCACTATTTATTAACTCTCAAACAAATTATAAGTGAAGAACGAGAGTGAAATCATTTCAATAGAATCTACATGCCACCGTGCTCAAAAAGATATAAGTGAAGTACTAGAGCAACTGCTAAGCTCAAAAGATATAAGTGAAGCACATAGAGTATTCTAACAAATTATGATGAAGGTATGTCTCTCTTAAATAGGTGTGTCCAGCCAACAATGACCGTGGAAAACTGAAAGTAAAAGCAAACAAAAGCAAACGACGCTCCAAGCAAAACTCATGTCATGTGACGAATAAAAATATAGCTTCATGTGGCATACCGATGGATTGAGACGAAAGAGGGGGTGCCTTCCGGGGCATCCCCAAGCTTACATGCTTGAGTCTCCTTTAAAGTATTACCTTGGGGTGCCTTGGGAATACCCAAGCTTAGGCTCATGCTACTCCTTATTCCTTTGTCCATCATGATAACACCCAAAACTTGAAAACTTCAATCACACAAAACTCAACAAAACTTCGTGAGATCCGTTAGTTGCATACTTTAGGTACTATTATAAATTGATTACAATTTCATAAATGCATAATAGGTACTGTATTCTAACTTCTCCATGGCTTATACCCCCCTATACAATCCATAGCATAATCAAAACAAGCAACTATGCAAGCAAAAACAGAATCTGTCTAAAACAGAACAATCTATAGAAATATGTAGAGAAGCTATACTTATTTAACTCTAAAAATTCTGAAAAATTAGGACGTCATAGAAAATTTGTATAGAAACACTGTGTAAACATTTCAGATCATTATCATGCCCAGTAAAAAATGAAAATTCCTCCACTGGAGTCAAAAGTTTCTATTTTGTTCCAGCATCGATTCTACTCATCTTGTGAGTCATCCCAAAGTCTTTAATTGGCAAAAAATCTAATTTAAACACAAAAACATAATAATTACAGAGGCAATAATAATTTTATTAAAAATAAACAGAAAGTTTAAAAAAAATAAAGATAACTATTCGGTTGCCTCCCAACAAGCGCTATTGTTTTATGCCCCTAGCTAGGCATAATGCATAGTTTCAAGTATTGTCATCTTTGACACTCCACCCATAAGTAGCTATCATGATTCATTAATAAGGTGGTTTAATTCTCTTTCTATGGAAGTGTTCCATCCCTTTCTTTAATGGGAATTGGAACCTTATGTCTCCCTCTTTCATGTCAATGATTGCACCTATAGTTCGTAAGAAAGGTCTTCCAAGTATTATGGGACAAGAAGGATTGCAATCAATATCAAGTACAATGAAATCTACATGCACATAATTTTTATTTGCAATAATAAGCACATCATTAATTCTACCTAAAGGTTTCTTAACGGTAGAATTCGCAAGATGCAAGTTGAGGGAACAATATTCAATATTAGTGAGACCAAGCACATCACAAAAAGTTTTAGGAATAGTTGAAACACTAGCACCAAGGTTGTGACGCCCTCATTCTTGTCCGTACGCTAATCATGCACACAATGCGTACGACCAAGATTAGGGACTCACTGATTGATATCACAACACAACAAGGGACACAAATAAAAGTCATACAGCTTCATATTACAAGCCAGGGGCCTCGAGGGCTCGAATACAAAGCTCGACAAGCACGAGTCAGCGGAAGCAAATAATATCTGAGTACAGACATAAGTTAGACAAGTTTTGCCTTAAGAAGGCTAGCACAAACATAAGCAGCGGATCGAAAGAGGCGAGGCCTCCTGCCTGGGAACCTCCTAACTACTCCTGAGCGTCGGCGTTCTCCACGTAGTAGTAGGCTCCAGCGGTGGTGTAGTAGTCGTTTCCGGCATACTCCATCTCCTGGGTTCCATCGCCTGAACGCGGAATCGTATCGAGGAAAAAAAATAATGCAAAGCAGTGGTGAGCACTCATCCAAAGTACTCGCAAGACTGACATCAGAACTATGCTAAGTATGCATCAGTATCAAGTAAAGGGGTCATATCTGGGCTGATAGCAGAAATGCAAGAATAGGGGGAAAGGCCTAGTCCTATTGAAGACTAGCATCTTCAACATCTTGCAGCATTAGAAGAGTGCAGATCGGTATCTCACATATAGTCATATTATTGTAGCAATTTTATTAAGTAACCATGCCCAGAGATTCTTCCTCGACTCCCTGCGAGGAAGCAATCCCGGAGCCACATTCATTTCAAAATAAATCTCAATTATAGTTGTATAAGGTCAAGGCACAATTCCAAGTCGTCCTGTTACCGTGGACACGGCTATTCGAATAGATTATTCATCCCTGCAGGGGTGCACCGCATTTCCAACACGCCTGATCACCTCCGGCCAGACACACTTTCCTGGGTCATGCCCGGCCTCGGGATAGCAGCACGTCATCGCCCCACCTAGGCTCAACGAAGAGGCCAGCCCGCCGGTCTAAATCCTAAGCGCACAGGTTCGTGGGCCCACTTGCCCTTGCGCTCCTGCACGATGCGTGGGCGGCCGGAAACAGACCTAGTACACTCCAGTCCAAGAGCTGCACCGTCCATTCCAATCCGGCGCACGCCGCTCCATTGCTGACGTCGGAAGCGCTTCGGCTGATACAACGACACTGAGTACTCATAACTTCTCCCACGCGATGGTGTGGTGCGTAAAAAGGCCAACGACCCAACTCAGATCAAATACCCAACCCATTAGCATTTTATTAATCCGGGGAAAGCGCGACCCATGAAGTGCGGTCCGTCGCCCCGCCTCGAGGATGGGTGGCAAAGGCCTCTCTCGCCAGTCCACGCCTCATCATCATCAAACCGTGGGTACCCCTCAGGGCCGACCCATCACCAACATGTTTCAGTAACCCGGTCATAGTAACTGTGTGTATAAAACATCAAGGCGGAACCTGAGGAATCACCCTCAAGGGCCCCCGCTCGATGAAACCGTCAAGGTGGACTTAGAGGAATCACCCTCGAGGGTCCCACACTTGAGGGGTTGCACGACAGAGTCATCGTCGGGAGTGGCGAAGGAGGAATCACCCTCGATAACCACGACCGACTAGCTACACTACAGAGCTAGCATCATGAGTACTTCACGAGGTGTCACCCTCGGTACTCGATAGTAGCGCTGCAGAGTCGTACAACTAAGGGGTGTGCGGTGATGTGAGGGTCCTGGCTCGTCAGTCGGTTGACCGAGTCTTCGAGTCTTCGAGTCATCGAGTCGTCGATGAAGAAGCAGGGGCAACTGGGACTAAGGGGTCACTGGGGATTCATTGATCAACCTATACTAAGCAATTGACATGATTGCAAGTACAGTAGCAGTTTATCAAAAACAGGCTATGCATCAGAATAGGAGCTAACTAATACAGTAGCAAAAATCTAATGCAAGAATAAGAGGGAAAGGAATAGGTGATATCGGAATGCTCAAGGGGGGGGGGTTGCTTGCCTTGCTGCTCTGCGGCAAAGGGCTGATCGTCAGGGGCGTAGTCGTACTCAGCAGCAGCGTCAGTCTCGGAGGCTACCGGAGAGAAGAGGGGGAAGAAACAATAAATACAAGCAAACAGATGCAACACGATGCATGACCTGGCAATATGCAGGGCTAGGCATGCACTAACGCAGTACTACGCGTTGCAGATGAAGCGGGAGAATATCTGACGATATTTCCCTGGTCTTTGGATTTATCGGACAGACGATCCGGAGGGGAAAGTTCCATGTTCATCATGCTAGGAGCATGTGACAGATGAATGGAGGGCATATTTGGATTCGTGGGATTTTTCTGATCAACTTTCATGTATAAAGTTTTTTCATTTGAGCTACGGATTAAAAGATGTTTTTTTCTAAAGTTTTAAATAATTTCTGGAATTATTTCTATTTATTAAAATCAACATTATCCAGAACAGTGCAGGTGATGTCAGCATGACATCATCCTGATGTCATCAGTCAACAGGACGGCTGGCCAGGTCAAACCTGACATGTGGGGGCCACATGTCATAGACTCAGCTCTAATTCAGATTTATTTAAACTAACCAGAGACTAATTAGTGAGTGGGGGCCACATGTCAGTGAGACATCAGTGTTAATTTAATTATTTTTACTAATCTAATCTCCTAATTAAGCAACAGACAGGGGTGGCCCACTGTCATACACACAGGGGTGTTAGGCCCCACCTGGCAGTGACTGGTCAAACCCAGTCAGCTAGTTGACCAAGTCAACTGGTCAACCAGGACCTGGGGGCCCACGGGTCAGTGACCCTGGCAGTGGCCCCAGGTGGTCCACGTCGGCGGCGGCCGGCGTTCGTCGCCGGAGGAGCTCCGGCGAGCGCCCGAGACGGCGAGGGGGCTCGGAAATCGTCTACGGGGCACCAAATCGGCCCATTCTCGGCGCGTTCGAGAGCTGGCGCAGCCGTCGTTCTATTCCAACCATCGGGAGGAGCTACGGTGGCCTGTGGAGGGAGCAACGTCGACGGCGGCGGAAGGCAGCTTCGGGCGAGCACGGGCGCGTGCATACAGAGAGCAAAACGAGCGGGGCTAGCGCGGGATCGGTCCTACGCGACGCGGCAAGCACGATGGTGGCACGCCCGGGACCATTTGGTCACCGGAGGCTCATCGGCGACGAGCTCCGCGGCGGTTGTGTTCGGGCGCGCATCGGGGACGGCGCTAGGAGGCACGAGCTGGCGCGTGCGTGTGCGCGTCGTGCTCCTGGAAGCACCAGGAGCATGATGATGTGCTCAGGCGAGCCTGACGGCGACGGTAGCGACGACCAGAAGCTCGCCGGCGGCAGCACGCTTCGGGCTCCGATGGAGCAACTAGCTAGGGGGCGCAGGCGAGCTCATCTACGAGGGGGAAGAGGAGCTGGAGCTCACCGGGACCTGCAGATGTGCAACGGTGGGCTCGCGGAGGGGCACCGGCGGCGAATCGACGGCGGCGATCTTCCGGTCCCGAGGAGGAAGACGACGGCGTGGGGGCGATGCAGGGCTCCTGGGGCTCGGGCTCGTGGTCGAGGAGGACGGGGCGGTCGTGGCGGAGCTTCTAGGCGCGATGGCGAGGCGCGGGAGGCATGGTGGCTGCGTCTAACCGACGGCCATGGCGGCGACAGCGCTCGGGAGTGGAAGGGGGCGAGCGAGGTAGAGGGAGAAAGGGGGGCAGGTGAGATCCAGGGCGACAGGAGGCGGCTCGGGGCGAGGCTTATCCCCTCGCCCACCTGCTCCCGTCGGCGTGGCGAACGGCGACGGCGCGGCGCGGCTCTGCCCACGGCGGGAGCGACACGGAGGAAGAAGGACGGAGGGCAGGTGGGAGTGGGCTGGGCCAGCGCGGCCCAGTCGCCAGGTAAGTGGGCTTCTGCCCTTTTTCTTTTGTTTCTTTTCTGTTTTCTTTTCTCCAGAGAACAAAACAATTATTTGAGCCTCCATTTCATTTTGCAAAAATGTGGGAATTGGCCCAACAGTTATGTTGCAATATATGGCAGTGACAGAAAAAGCCTGGGGCCCAATTGACTTTATTTGAGTTTTTCTACAAGTGGAAGAGCATTTAAAATGCCTCCTTTGCGCTGTTTTAAATTGCTATGGCCCACCTTAGCTTGATGGTATGTTGTTTTCCTCAACAACATTGGTTTTGTGATTTTTCACAAGTGTGCAACATTTTATCCTTACTGTTTGAGGATTTAAATTAGCACAATGAAATTCAATGCCCTTTTTAGGTGAAATTCAAAATGAGATATGATTTTCAACTTGTTCACATTCTACTTAGCAAAATGATTAGACACTGTTCATGGTCATCACTGTGCTTAATTACAATGATCACTGTAGCATAAGACCAGGGTGTCACAAAGGTCACACGAGGCATTGCATTCATATTTATCGATCTTAATCTTTATAGTAGGTTCCCACTCATCATAGAATTTTCTAGGAATAGAAACTTCAAGCTCAAGTTTCTCATCATAAGCTTTTATCATAGTTTCTATTATATGTTCGGTAACAACTTTGTTTTGTTCATAAGCATTGGGTGAGCTAATAACAAATTGCAACAAGGAAATACATTCTACTAAAGAACAATTATCATAATTAAAGTCCTGGTAATCCAAAATAGCGGGCACATCACTAGTTAAAGTTTTGACCTCTCCAAACCCACGTTTTTCAGTTTTAGCATCAAAATCATCACCTTGAAGCAAACGGGACGCTTCTCAACTAGAGTTGACTCATCTCCAATACCTTTATCATTTATATTCAGAGAGGTAAATAAAGATTCAATAGGAGAAATACCAATCATTTTAAGATCTTCATCATGATTCCGGTAAAAACCGGCTGGAAGAGCTTTTTCTAAGAATTCCCGTTTAGCTCTCAACTTAGCGGCCCTCTCCTTACTTTCATTAATTGATATTTTGATATATTTAATAGCCTCATTAAAATCATGCTTGGGTGGAAAAGCTTTACTTTTAAGAGTTTCCACATCAAGAGCAATTCTATCCATGTTTTTGGCCAAAGTGTCAACTACATGCAATTTTTCTTCTACCACAGTGTTGAAAACCTTTTGAGAATTAATAAATTCTTTAATTGGGTTCTCAAGATCAGAGGGAATCCTATTATAATTTGTAGAAGAATTTCCATAAGAATTACCATAAGAATTTCCATAGTTGTTAGAGGAATTATCGGGATATGGTCTAAAATTAAAGTTTCCTCTATAAGCATTGTTATTGAAATTATTTCGCCAGACAAAGTTCACATCAATAGCATCATTATTTTGCTCAATCAAAGTAGACAAGCGAATATCATTGGGATCAACATGAGCATTTTTACTAGCAACCATATTCATAAGAACATCCACTTTTTCACTCAAAGTAGCGATTTCTTCAACAGAATTTACCTTCTTACTGGTTGGAGCCCTTTCGGTATGCCATTGAGAATAATTTGTCATGATGTTGTCCAGAAGTTTTGTGGCCTCTACTAAGGTCACATCCATAAAGGTACCACCTGCTGCAGAATCTAGAAGATTTCTAGACACAAAGTTTAGTCCAACATAGAAGTTTTAGATGATCATCCACAAATTTAAGCCATGAGTTGGACAATTTCTTATCATTAGTTTCATTCTCTCCCAAGCTTTTGCAACATGCTGTTGATATTGCTGTTTAGAATTCATTATTTGATTTCTAAGGGAGATGATCTTAGCACGAGGAAAATACTTGGCAATAAAAGCATCTTTACACTTATCCCATGTTCCAATACTATTATGAGGTAAAGATGAAAACCAAGCCTTAGCTTTATCTCTTAGTGAAAAACAAAATAGTTTTAATTTCACAATATCATTATCCATATCCTTTTTCTTTTGCATGTCACATAATTCAATAAAGGTATTAAGATGTGACGCGGGATCCTCATTAGGACTTCCCGAAAATTGACCCTTCATGACAAGATTTAGCAATGCAACATTAATATCAAAAGCCTCCGCACTAGTGGTGGGTGGTATAGGAGTACTAATAAAATCATTATTATTAGTATTTGAGAAGTTACACAACTTAGTAGTATCTTGAGATATGGTGACCGAACAAGCAAAGCTACAAGCAAGACAAGTAAACTATCGAGCGAAGAAGTAAACTAGTAACAAGCAAAGATAGATATTTTAGTGTTTTTTTATTTTTATGAGACAAGCTAAATATAACAGCAAATAAAAAGATAAACAAGTGAATGAAAATTTGTGTGAAGTTACTTGATAGTTGATGATGATATTCCCCGGCAACGACGCCTGAAATCCTTCCTGATACTTGTGATCTGCGTTGGGTTTTCCAGGAAGAGGAACGGGTAATTGCAGCACAAAGTGGGTAAGTATTTCCCTCAGTTATGAAACCAAAGTTTATCGAACCAATAGGAATATCAACCCTCAACTGTCTTCAGCGGTTGCACACAAATGAACAAACAACTTGCACCGAACGTGGGCAAGAGGGTTGTCAATCCCCTTGATCTCGTTATTTGCAAGCAAATGAATTGTGTAGATAATTGTTGATAAATATAAATTGCAAAATAAAATAAAAGATAAATAAAGGCAGCAAGGTAATTGTAGTGTTTGTAAATATATAAGTGAATAGACCAGGGGGCCATAGTTTTCCCTAGTGGCATCTCTCATGCAGGCAGCATACGGTGGGTAACAAATTACTGTTGGGCAATTGATAGAAAAGCGGATAGTTATGTTATTTTCACGGCAATGATCATGTGTATATAGGCATCATGTCCATAAACAAATAGGCCGACTCCTGCCTGCACCTATTACTATTACTCCACTCATCGACTGCTATCCAACATGCATCTAGAGTATTAAGTAAAACAGAGTAATGCATGGAGAACGATGACATGATGTAGACAAAGTAAACTCAAGCAATATGAATAAATCCCATCATGTTATCCTTAGTAGCAACGACACAAAGACGCATATTGTCCCCTACTTTGTCACTGGGATATAGAAACTCGTCAGATTGAACCTACCACAACGCACCACTCCCACCGATGAAATATCAGCCTACTTGGCCAAAGCACATCAATAGATCAGAGAGCATTACGAAGCTATAATGATCATGCAATTAAGAGACAATATATATCAGAGGTATCTCAAATACTTTTCATGAATAATCTGAACATAAACCCACAATAATTCATCGGATCCCAACAAACACACTGCACAATAGGATTACATCGGATTCATCAAAGTGAAGATGCGATGATCATTGTATTGAAGATCAAGAGACAGAGAGATTGCCATATAGGTACTAGCTATGGACCCATAGGTCTGTGGTGAGTTACTCACACATCATCATGAGGGCAGCAAGGTTCATGAAGAGGCCCTCCGTGACCGACCCCCCTCCGGCAGGGTGCCGGAACGGAGGTCCAGATGGCCTCGCGATGGAACAGAGACTTGCAGCGGCGGAAAAAGGGTTTCGGGATTGCCTCCAAGGTTTTTGCAATATTAGATAATTTATAGACCAGATAGGGACGTCGGGAGAGCCACGAGGGGTCCACCACATATCAGGGCGCGCACCCCAGGGTGCACCCTGATGTGTGGTGGGGCCCTCGTGCGCCACCCGACCTCCTTCCAAAGCTTCCAGGTCTTCTTTTGGTCCAGAAAAATCATGAAAAAGTTTCGTGGCAATTGGACTTCTTTCGTACTGTAAACCTGAAAAGGAAAAAACATGTAGAAAACAACAACTGGCACTGGGCACTGGGTCAATAGGTTAGCGCTCAAAAATATTATAAATTGGTAAATGAAGACTCAAAAAGTATCCTAGAATGGTAATATATCAGCATGGAACAATAACAAAATTATAGATACGTTGGAGACGTATCACTTTCTGACCCATGCATCTTGCCCATCTTGCTTGTCTTGCTTGCGCACATCTCACTAACCATTTTTTTCATCCAAAATGGCCAAGGAATGTGTACACCGTCTAGACCCGAGAGCAGCCGCCGTCGTGCCCAACTGTGGAGAGCCACCACCGTTGATTTCGTCAACCCTAGGGCAAGCCAAGACAACAAAGAGCTTCGCCATAATTTTACGAACCCCATCGATCACCTCGCCGTCACTAGGAACCCGGGAATGTCGAGTTCGTCCATGCCCATAGCCGCCCGGTGAGCCTCGGTTTGTTCTCAACCGTTGGATATTGATCGAACACGTTAGACTAGATGACTTCAACGAATTGGTATGTTTCAATCCGAGCTGTCCAAATCACTTTAAATCCAATGGCCACCTTTTATTCCAACACCGAAACGGTATCGACCAATGAGAGAGCCATGTGTCCCAGAAATTAAAATATATTTTTGGTTAATTCAATAAATGACCGATTTGCAGAAAAGCCCCCGAAACTTCAAAACATTGTAACTTTTTGCATGTAAGTCCAAATTTTGTGAAACTTTTTGCAAAATGATCCTTGTAGATTAACCTTTATGTTTAAAATATAAAACATAAATTTGAATATTTTAAAATTTAAATTCAAATAAAACTAATTCAAAGTTAAATAGGGCCTAAATTGAAATTTATAAGTCCTAATTAAATGATTCTTGTTGCACAATAATTCTAATGAAACACACTATCAACTAAACCTACGGTAGTGAAATTTTAAAAATAGTTTGACAATACTTCAACAGAAACTTTAACTCAAATTATTTTCAAACCATATTGGGTTATAACTCGAGAACTATATAACTAAATGAATTAATTCTTTCAGCAAGATAATTAAGAACTCAAACTAAAACTTTAGAAGATTTAAACTCGATTATTACTTGACTTTACAAAATCCAAACTTAAAAATGAATTTAGCTTAAATCTAGTTGAAAAATAAGGACCAAACTATAGACTAAAATTAACTAATTTTTTAGCAAAAGAATTCATGAACCCAACTCAAATAACTACAAATTATTCTGAACTAAATCTTATTCAAACATAGTTTCAAATGAAAATAAACTTAGATGCAAACCAAACTTGAATTCAGACAATTAGTTGAAACTGAAAGAAACTTAAAACTAGATTTAGTGGACTTCAAATTAATTCAAGTATAAGTTATAATTCAAATCATTTTGAAACTTCACAGATGGAACTGAATTTGAAAACTCCAACCAACTTAAGGAAGCCATTTTGAAATTCTTTCAACGAAACCAAATACACTTTGTGCATGTGTGTGTGTGTTTATTATTTGCATTCATGCAACTATTCCCTTATGTTGTTACATTATTTAAAGTTAGATTACGGGGAGTGCCACCCTTCTGACTGTGAGGAGTGAACTAGTGACACAATAACAACAACGAAGGCAAGTTTCACTTTCATCGTGAATACCCAATATTTTATTAATGCATCATAGCAATGCCATGATAAGTATGTGAGTTTAGGCTTAGGTTGTTTATTACATTACAACCAATAGATGAAACTTAGATCTTATACCATGTCCTTTTAACCGTCATGAAGTGATACTTAGCTGCTATCAGTGGGGTTGGGATCAACATCACTGAAAATCACTATTTTGTGGACGAGTACTTAATGACAACTAATTAATGAACCATCTTGGCGGTACTTTGGGTTTTCTTTGCTTATTTGAGAGTTGAGTTGCCGTACGGGCCCATGTCAATGGTTTACCCATTGGATGTACACTTGTTGGTGACCGCCCATGCCCAAAGGGATTGTATGAGTTTAAATTGAGTAGCTTACACGTGTAACCGAGAGTAAATATGGGTTCTATCTTAACCAAGTAAGTTATGGGAACCCCTCTGGTAGAGCAACAAATGTAGGTGTGTAGGTTGGACTGGGTCTGCCTTCGAATGGGGGTAAGTTCTTCACAAAAGTCTCGCATTGGTCTACCTAGCTATTCAAAAGTGAAGTTTAGTAGCAGAAGGGTGTGACTAGGTCTCACTGGTAAAGTACACAAACTTCTACAAATTGTAAAAACTGATCATGATTATCCATGTCGTCGGTTACACACAACTATGATCAACTTTGCGAAGAACTTTTAGCTTGATCTCATCACCTCATCTTAATTAAAACTTGATGGGTTGAACAACGGGAATATGACTACTTGAAATGGCTTGAGACTGCATCGGTATTTCCCCAAAGAGGAAGGGATGATGCAGCACATCAATGGTAAGTATTTCCCTCAGTTATGAAACCAAGGGTATCGAACCAGTAGGAGAACCATGCAACACTATGTAAACGGTACCTGCACACAAAGAACAAATACTTGCAACCCGACGCGAAAGAGAGGTTGTCAATCTCTCCATGGTAAAAAGATAGATTAGGATGTAATAGATTGGATCGATAGATCGCATAAGAACACAATAAAAGAGGCAAATAAAAAGTGCAGCAAGGTATTTTTAGGTTTTTGGAATAATAGATCTGAAAACAAAAAGCGGCAAAAGATAGATCGGAAAGCAATATGTTGGAAAAGTAGACCCGGGGCCCGTAGGTTTCACTAGTGGCTTCTCTCATGAGTATAGCACACGGTGGGTAAACAAAATAATGTTGGGCAATTGATAGAGGATCAAATAATCATGACGATATCCAAGGCGATGATCATTATATAGGCATCATGTCCAAGATTAGTAGACCGAAACGATTCTGCATCCACTACTATTACTCCACACATCGACCGCTATCCAGCATGCATCTAGTGTATTAAGTTCATGAAAAAACGGAGTAATGCAATAAGAACGGTGACATGATGTAGACAAGATCTATTCATGTAGGAATAGAACCCATATTGTTATTATTAATAGCAACGATACATGCGTGCCTCGCTGCCCCTTCTGTCACTGGGAGAGGACACCGCAAGATCAAACCCATCACAAAGCACCTCTTCCCATGGCAAGAAAAATTGATCTAGTTGGCCTAACTAAACCAAAGATTCGAAGCAGAAATACGAGGCTATAAGTAATCATGCATACAAGAGATCAAAGAAGACTCAAATAATATTCATGGATAGAAACTGATCATGAACTCAAAATTCATCGGATCCCAACAAACACACCGCAAAAAGTCATTACATCAAATAGATCTCCAAGAGACCATTGTATTGAGAATCAAAAGAGAGAGAGAGAAAGCCATCTAGCTACTGCCTACGGACCCATAGGTCTATGGTGGACTACTCACGCATCATCGGAGAGGCATCAATGAGGATGATGAACCCCTCCATGATGGTGTTAGATTGGATCTCGGGGTTCTGGAACTTGCGGCGGCTGGAAGTATTTTTCATCGACTCCTCTAGGGTTTCTGGAATATTTTGGTATTTATAGAGCTCAGAGGTGGTGGAAAGGGTTCCCGAAGCGGCCACAACCCACCAGGGCACGCCCGGGGCCTCTGGCGTGCCCTGGTGTCTTGTGGGCTGCCTGAGCTCCCTCATGGTTACTTCTTTGGCCCACTAGCTTCCTTCTGGTCCAAAAACAATCTCCAAAAAGTTTCATCACGATTGGACTCCTTTTGGTACTGATATTCTGCGAAGTAAAAAACAAGCAAAAAACAGCAACTGGCACTTGGCACTATGTCAATAGGTTAGTCCCAAAAAATGATATAAAGTTGCTATAAAATGATTATAAAACATCCAAGAATGATAATATAATAGCACGGAACAATCAAAAATTATAGATACGTTGGAGACGTATCAGCACCCCCAAGCTTAATTCCTACTCGTCCTCGAGTAGGTAAATGATAAAAACAGAATTTTTGTTGTGGAATGTTGCCTAACATGTTCTTCACATATTCTTTTCTTTTGTAGCATGGACATTTGGACTTTAGATGGTTCAAAGCAATAGTCTAGTTTTGACATAAAGACTTTAATACTCAAGCATGCCAACAAGCAACCATCTCTTTCAAAATATCAACACTAAAGAAAGTTATCCCTAGCCCATCATGCTCAATCATTGATCCATTCATGAAACACACTCAAATATTAACTACACCCAATGCACAAGTATGATCATAGTGCCCCCTAGTTGGTGCTTTACAAGAGAAGATGGAGACTCAAATTGAAAATAAAAATTGCATAAAGTAAATAGATAGGCCCTTCGCAGAGGGAAGTAGGGATTTGTAGAGGTGCCAGAGCTCAAAGCTTAAATTGAGAGAGAAAAATATTTTGGGTGGCATGCCTTTCCCGTCAACGAAAACGACAAAGTAGTTCTCAATAGTTTCCATGCTAGATACATCATAGGCGGTTCCCAAACATAAAGTAAAGTTTATTCCTTTTTCCACCATTCTTTCACAATCCATGGCTAGCAATATCCACGGCTGCCTGCCATACCAACACTTTCCAAGGAATTTATTATTTGACAACATAAAGTAAATTTCTTTTTCATTTTGGGACTGGGCATCCCTATTACCGCCATACTCTCGTGCAATGACAAGTGAATAAACACTCATCTTGAGAATAACACATCTAACATGGAAAAATATTGGACACCCCCTACCGTTTTATGAGGGGTACGAGCACACAAAAAGGAAATTCATTTTGAAAATTAGAGATGGCACATACAAATTTGCTTAGAACGACATGGAAATACCGCATATAGGTAGGTATGGTGGACTCATAAGGCAAAACTGGGTTTAAGGATTTTGGATGCACAAGTAGTATTTCTACTTAGTACAAGTGGAGGCTAGCAAATAGATTGAGAAGCAACCAACCAAGAAACAAAAATTCACATAAACGGGCATTAAGCATAACTAACACCGAATAATGCACCATAAGTAGGATGTAATTTCATTGCATAACTATTGACTTTCGTGCTTGCATAGGGAATCACAAACCTGAACACCAATATTCTTACTAAAGCATAATTACGCACCAACATGACTCACATATTACTATCATCATGTCTCAAAACTCTTACAAGGAATCAAGTTTAATTTGTCCAATGATCTTCATGAAAGTTTTTATTATATCCTTCTTGAATATCTATCACTTTGGGACTAGTTTCATATTTTGCCATTGCTTTTGACAAGCTCAAATAAATTTAAGTGAACAACATGAGCATAAAAATTTCATCTCTCAAAATAGTATAAGTGAATCATGAGATAATTTCTTCAAAATTTACTAACTCTCAAATTAATCTAAGTGAAGCATGTGAGTATTTATTCAAAACATTAAAGCACACTGTGCTCAAAAAGATATAAGTGAAGCACTAGAGCAATTCCATAGCTCAAAAAATTTAAGTGAAGCATATAGAGCAATTCTAACAAATCATAGCATAATTTTGGCTCTCTGAAATAGGTGTGTCCAGCAAGGATACTTGTGACAAACTAAAAAGAAAATCAAGCAAAGGCTCAAATAATATAAGACGCTCCAAGCAAAACTCATGATATGCGACGAATAAAAATATAGCTCCAAGTAAAATACCGATGGTCATTAGAAGAAAGAGGGGATGCCACTCGGGGCATCCCCAAGCTTATTTGCTTGTTTCTCCTTGGATATTATCTTGGGGGGTGCTTTAGCATCCCCAAGCTTAGGCTCTTTTCACTCCTTATTCCTTCATCCATCGTGATCTCACCCAAAACTGGAAAACTTCAATTACACAAAACTCAACAAAACCTTCGTGAGATCCGTTAGTATAATAAAGCAAATCGCCACTCTAAGTACGGTTGCAAACCCAGTCATATTTTATTATTGCATTATATCTACTGTAGTCTAACTTTACCATGGCTTATACCCTTCAACACAAACCATAGATTCATCAAAACAAGTACACAATGCAACGAAAACAGAATCTGTCAAAAACAGAACAACCTGTAGTAATCTGTACTCTAACCATACTTCTGTAACTATAAAAATTCTGAAAAATTAGTACAACGTATTTGTATAGAAATACTGTGTTAAAATTTCAGCTCATTATAACGCTGCAATAAAAAATGAAAATTCCTGCACTAGAGTCAAAGTTTCTGTTTCAGATTCAGCATTGTTTCTATTCATCTTATGAATCACCCTAAAGGCTTTACTTGGCACAAACAATAATTAAAACATAAAAACACAATAATAACAGTAGTATAATTGTGCAAACACTCAAGAACATAAATAAAAAGGCAAAAGTAAATTTTATTCATTGGGTTGCTTCCCAACAAGCTCTTTCTTTATAGCCATTAAGATAGGCTTGAGATTTCAATGATGCCCACATGAAAGATAATAATAGCAACACAAAGAGAGCATCACGAAGCATATGGAAAACACACTTAAGCCTAACATACTTCCTATGCATAGGCATTTTATAAGCAAATAAATTATCAAGGCAAGCAAAAACTAGCATATGGAAAGAAGAAGAAAGAGACAATAGCAATCTCAACATGAAGAGAGGTAATTTAGTATCATGAAAATTTCTACAACCATAATTTCCTCTCTCATAATACTTACATGTAGGATCATAATCAAATTCAACAATATAGCTATCATAAAAAATACTCTCTTTATGATCAACATGCATAAAGTTTTTATCATCTTCCAAAATAGTGGGATTATCATCAACTAAAGTTATGACCTCTTCAAGCCCACTTTTATCAAAAAATTCATCAGATTGAACACTCTCCAAATACGTGGGATTCTTTTTACCTAAAGTTTACGCTCTTCCAAACCCTCTTTCGATACTATTCCAAACATTATTATCAATAACATATTCAACACGAGGCTTAAATAAATTTTCAAGATCATAAGAAGCCTTATCACCCCAATCATGATCATTGCAATAAGAAGTGGACATGACAAAATTATCATCCCCAAGCTTGTAGTTTTGCATATCATTAACATAATTGACATTAATAGAATTTATAGTAACATCATTGCAATCATGCTTTTCAATCAAGGAGTTATCATGAATCACCTTATAAATTTCTTCTTTCAACCCTTCATCAAAATTTTCAGATTCATGATTTTCAAACAAAACTTCATAGAGATAATCAAGTGCACTCAACTCACTAGCAATTGGTTCATCATAATTTGGTCTTTTGAAAAGATTAGCAAGTGGATGAGGATCCATATAAATATAATTTTAGCAAGCGAAGATGCAAGCAAAGAGAAGGCACATGGCAAGACAAGCAAATATAGCAAATTTGTGAAGTGGGGGAGGGATAACGAGAGGCAAATGGCAAAGAATGTAATTGCAAGGAGATGAGATTTGTGATTAGGAACCTGATAGATGTTGATGATGTCTCCCCGGCAACGGCGCCAGAAATTCCTTTGACGTGGCTTGAGACTGCGTCGGTATTTCCCCAAAGAGGAAGGGATGATGCAGCACAGCGACGGTAAGTATTTCCCTCAGTTACGAAACCAAGGTTATCGAACCAGTAGGAGAACCACACAACACTATGGTAACGGTACCTGCACACAAAAAACAAATACTTGCAACCCGACGCGAAAGAGAGGTTGTCAATCTCTCCACGGTAAAAAGATAGATTAGGATGTAATAGATTGGATAGATAGATCGCACAAGAACACAAAATAAAAGAGGCAAATAAAAGTGCAGCAAGGTATTTTTGGGTTTTTGGAATAATAGATCTGAAAACAGAAAGCGGCAAAAGATAGATCGGAAAGCAATATGTTGGAAAAGTAGACCCGGGGGCCGTAGGTTTCACTAGTGGCTTCTCTCATGAGTATAGCACACGGTGGGTAAACAAATTACTGTTGGGAAATTGATAGAAGATCAAATAATCATGATGATATCCAAGGTGATGATCATTATATAGGCATCACGTCCAAGATTAGTAGACCGAAACGATTCTTCATCTACTGCTAGTACTCCACACATCAACCGCTATCCAGCATGCATCTAGTGTGTTAAGTTCATGGAAAAACGGAGTAATGCAATAAGAACGGTGACATGATGTAGACAAGATCTATTCATGTAGGAATAAACCCCATCGTTATCCTTAATAGCAACGATACATGCGTTCCTCGCTGCCCCTTTTGTCACTGGGAGAGGACACCACAAGATCGAACCCATCACAAAGCACCTCTTCCCATGGCAAGAAAAATCAATCTAGTTGGCCTAACTAAACCAAAGACTCAAAGAATAAATACGAGGCTATAAGTAATCATGCATATAAGAGATCAAAGAAGACTCAAATAATATTCATGGATAGAAACTTATCATGATCTCAAAATTCATCGGATCCCAACAAACACATCGCAAAAAGTCATTACATCAAGTAGATCTCCAAGAGACCATTGTATTGAGAATCAAAAGAGAGAGAGAGAAAGCCATCTAGCTACTGCCTACGGACCCGTAGGTCTATGGTGGACTACTCACGCATCATCGGAGAGGCACCAATGAGGATGATGAACCCCTCCGTGATGGTGTTAGATTGGATCTCGCGGTTCTGGAACTTGCGGCGGCTAGACGTATGTTTCGTCGACTCCTCTAGGGTTTCTGGAATATTTGGGTATTTATAGAGCTCTGAGGTGGTGGAGAGGGTTCCCGAGGCGATCACAACCCACCAGAGCGCGCCCTGGTGTCTTGTGGGCCGCCCGAGCTCCCTCCTGGTTACTTCTTTGGTCCACTGGCTTCCTTTTGGTAAAAAAAAATCACCAAAAAGTTTTGTTGCGATTGGACTCCGTTTGGTACTGATATTCTGCGAAGTAAAAAACAAGCAAAAAATAGCAACTGGCACTTGGCACTATGTCAATAGGTTAGTCCCAAAAAAGGATATAAAGTTGCTATAAAATGATTGTAAAACATCCAAGAATGATAATATAACAGCATGGAACAATAAAAAATTATAGATATGTAGGAGACATATCACTACTAGAGGGGTGTACCTCTGTGTTCAGGGTTACAATTGATGTTTATCCAGACTACCTCTGACCCGAGGTTTATCGGAAGTGTTATAATATTCCTACGGATATCTAGAGTAGACCATCTTTACAAAATTGGATAAAACCTATTTTCTGCAAAGAGCCTTGAGCTCCACTTGCGCAAGATATATGTAGGTGAGATAGGACCGCAATAACAGGTGTGAAAACTTGTCAATACATGCAATGTATTGACCCTACTGGTTGCAATGTTTCATGTGCATGTGACTATTATGAGGAGTGACTTTCGTGCCTCCACTCAACATGCTTCCCTGCAGTGTTGATGGAGCCTTACCAAGACGACCACCTTAGATTTCTTTTCGTTTACTCTATTAGAGAACTCCGCCTACTTATGTAAGGTTATCTATCTGGCTAGCCTATGACTAGTGGTTTGTAAGACTGTTTTTTTGGATCAAGCAATGTAATTAAATGATGAATTTGTGTATGCTATTACATATGTACCGTGTTTATCGATGATTCGATCAGGGGCTGGCATAGAAACACATGGAGGCGACAACCTGAAAAGGTAGGTCGCTACAGGTGTTGCTGGTGACACCTGTAATACTAGCATGGAAACCCCTAGCAATAGCACAGCATGCGGTGTGCCACCTTGCAACATATGCGCCCACCCTATAACATCGCAGCCTCTTGCCATTGGGGCACCCCGGTGGCACTCCCAAAGGCATTGGTGGTGGTCCTTGTCATAGCACTAACAACTCGGAGATCCGTGTGGTAGCGCGCATGTGATGTTGTGCCACCGAGGAGGGCGTTGTGACGAGATAGGTGGTGGCTGCTGAATTTTGTCCCACATCAATTGTGGGTCGAAATAGAATACAAATTATAGGGCTAGGGTTCCAAAAAACCTACCACTTTCTTAAAATTCCTTAAAAGCTATCACAAAATTAGTTTTTGATTTTACAAGACTACTATATACCATATTTCACTAAAGACGGTGTTATATGACATATTGGGTCCACTCATCAAGTCTCACATGGCATAAAAGTCAACACTGTTAGCTTTGACCATTAGGTTGTTGTTATGACATGTGGAGCTGCTACTTCTCGAGCTTGCGTTGGTTTTCCCTTGAAGAGGAAAGGGTGATGCAGCAAAGTAGATAAGTATTTCCCTCAGTTGTTGAGAACCAAGGTATCAATCCAGTAGGAGATACAAGCAAGTCCCCAATAGATGTACCTACACAAATAATCAAACACTTGCACCCAACGCTATAAAGGGGTTGTCAATCCCTTCACGGTTACTTGCAAGGATGAGATCTGATAGAGATAGATATAGAAGATTACTAAAATGAAAAGTAAAACAAAAGTAAAAAGATTGCAGCTAAGTATTTTTGGTATTTTTGGTTTATAGATCTGAAAATATAATATGGAAAATAGACCCGGGGGCCATAGGTTTCACTAGAGGCTTCTCTCTTGAAGGAAAATAATACGGTGGGTGAACAAATTACTGTCGAGCAATTGATAGAAAAGCGCATAGTTATGACGATATCCAATGCAATGATTATGCATATAGGCATCACGTACATGTCAAGTAGACCGAAACGATTCTGCATCTACTACTATTACTCCACACATCGACCGACTCCTGCCTGCATCTATAGTATTAAGTTCATGAAGAACAGAGTAACGCATTAAGTAAGATGACATGATGTAGAGGGATAAACTCAAGCAATATGATGAAAACCCCATCTTTTTATCCTTGATGGCAACAATACAAATACGTGCCTCGCTACCCCTACTTTGTCACTGGGTGAGGACACCGCAAGATTGAACCCAAAACCAAGCACTTCTCCCATTGCAAGAATTACCAATCTAGTTGGCCAAACCAAACCAATAACTCGAAGAGACTTGCAAATATATGAAATCATGCATATAAGAATTCAGAGAAGATTCAAATAATATTCATAGATAATCTGATCATAAACCCACAATTCATCGGATCTCGACAAACACACCGCAAAATATTATTACATCGAATAGATCTCCATGAAGATCATGAAGAACATGGTATTGAAGAACAAAGAGAGAGAAGAAGCCATCTAGCTACTAGCTATGGACCCGAAGGTCTGTGGTGAACTACTCACGCATCATCGGAAGGGCAATGGAGTTGATGTAGATGCCCTCCGTGATCGAATCCCCCTCCGGCAGATTACCGGAAAAGGCTCCAAGACGGGATCTCACGGGAACAGAGGCTTCCGGCGGCGGAAAAGTATTTTTGTGGCTCTTTTTGGTATTGGGGGAATATTTGGGAATTTATAGGCCGAAGAATAGGGTTAGGAGATCTGCCATGGGGCCACAAGCCAGGGGGCGCCCCCCCGCCCCAGGGCGCGCCCTGGTCGCTTGTCGCCACACGGCAAGTCTCCTGCCTTCATCTCCAAGTCTGGCAGGTTTCTTCTGGTCCAAGAAAAATTATTCCGAAGATTTTATTCCGTTTGGACTCTATTTAATATTCCTTATCTGCAATACTCAAAAACAAGAAAAAAACAGAAACTGGCACTAGGCACTAGGTTAATAGGTTAGTCCCAAGAATAATATAAAATAGCATATTAATGCATATAAAACATCCAAAACAGATAATATAATAGCATGGAACAATCAAAAATTATAGATACATTGGAGACGTATCAAGCATCCCCAAGCTTAATTCCTGCTCGTCCTCGAGTAGGTAAATGATAAAAACAGAATTTTTGATGTGGAATGCTACCTAACATATTTATCCATGTAATATTCTTTATTGTGGCATGAATATTCAGATCCATAAGATTCAAAACAAAAGCTCAATATTGACATAAAAATAGAAATACTTCAAGCATACTAACAATCAATTGTGTCCTTTCAAAATAACATGGCCTTAGAAAGTTATCCCTACAAAATCATATAGTCTGGCTATGCTCCATCTTCCCCACACAAAGTATCTAAATCATGCACACCCCCGATGACAAGTCAAGCAATTGTTTCACACCTTTTATGTTCTCAAACCTTTTCAACTTTCACGCAATACATGAGCGTGAGCCATGGATATAGCACTATAGGTGGAATAGAATATGGTGGAGGTTGTGTGGAAAAAGGAGAAGATAGCCTCACATCAACTAGGCATATCAATGGGCTATGGAGATGCCCATCAATAGATATCAATGTGAGTGAGTAGGGATTGCCATGCAACGGATGCACTAGAGCTATAAGTGTATGAAAGCTCAAAAAACAAACTAAGTGGGTGTGCATCCAACTTGCTTGCTCACGAAGACCTAGGGCAATTTGAGGAAGCCCATCATTGGAATATACAAGCCAAGTTATATAATGAAAAATTCCCACTAGTATATGAAAGTGACAAAATAGGAGACTCTCTATCATGAAGATCAAGGTGCTACTTTGAAGCACAAGTGTGGAAAAAAAGATAGTAACATTGTCCCTTCTCTCTTTTCTCTCATTTTTTTTATTTTGGTGGGCATCTTTGGCCTCTTTTTTTTTATTTGGGCTTCATTGGCCTCTTTTATTATTTGTAAAGTCCGGAGACTCATCCCTACTTGTGAGGGAATCATAGCTTCCATCATCCTTTCCTCACATGGGACAATGCTCTAATAATGATGATCATCACACTTTTATTTACTTACAACTCAATACCTATAACAAGATATGACTCTATATGAATGCTTCCGGTGGTGTACCGGGATGTGCAACGATCTAGCATAGCAAATGACATCAAAAAACGGACAAGCCATAAAAACATCATGCTAGCTGTCTTACGATCATGCAAAGCAATATGACAATGATGGTGCGTGTCATAAAAAAACGGAACGGTGGAAGTTGCATGGCAATATATCTCGGAATGGCTATGGAAATGCCATAATAGGTAGATATGGTGGCTGTTTTGAGGAAGGGTATATGGTGGCTGTTTTGAGGAAGGTGGGTTTAATGCACCGGCGAAAGTTGCGCGGTACTAGAGAGGCTAGCAAAGGTGGAAGGGTGAGAGTGCGTATAATCCATGGACTCACATTAGTCATAAAGAACTCACATACTTATTGCAAAAATCTATTAGTTATCGAAGCAAAGTGTTAGATGCACGCTCCTAGGGGATAGGTTGGTAGGAGTAAACCATCGCGCGCTCCCTACCCTCACACAAAGGATGACAATCATTAAACAAATCATGCTCCGACTTCGTTGCATAACGGTTCACCATACGTGCATGCTACGGGAGTCACAAACTTTAACACAAGTATTTTTACCATTCCACAATTACTCACTAGCATGACTCTAACATTACCATCTTTATATCCCAAAACTATATGCAAGGAATCCAACTTCTCATAGTATTCAATGTACTTTATATGAAAGTTTTTATTATATCCCTCTTGGATGCCCATTATATTAGGACTAAATTCATAACCTAAACCAATTACCATGCTGTTTAAAGACTCTCAAAATAATATAAGTGAGGTATGAGAGTTCAATTATTTCTATAAAATAAAACACCGCCGTGCTCTAAAAAGATATAAGTGAAGCACTAGAGCAACATTGCCTAGCTCAAAAGATATAAGTAAAGCACATAGAGTATTCTAATAAATTCACGATTAGTGCGTGTCCCTCTCAAAATATGTGTGCAGCAATTATGATTGTGGCAAACTAAAAAGCAAAGACTCATATCATACAAGACGCTCCAAGCAAAACACATATCATGTGGTGAATAAAAATATAGCCTCAAGTAAATTTACCGATGGATTGAAGACGAAAGAGGGGATGCCTTCCGGGGCATCCCCAAGCTTAGGCTCTTTGGTATCCTTGAATATGGATTGGGGTGCCTTGGGCATCCCCAAGCTTAGGCTCTTGCCACTCCTTATTCCATAGTCCATCAAATCTTTACCCAAAACTTGAAAACTTCACAACACAAAACTCAACAGAAAACTCATGAGATCCGTTAGTATAAGAAAAATAAATCACCACTTTAGGTACTGTTGTGAACTCATTCTTTATTTATATTGGTGTAATATTTACTGTATTATAACTTCTCCATGGTTCATACCCCCCGATACAACCCATAGATACATCAAAATAAGCAAACAACACAAAGAAAACAGAATCTGTCAAAAACAGAACAGTCTGTAGAAATCTGTAGACTTCGAATACTTATGTAACTCAAAAAATTCTGAAAAATTAGGAAAATCAGTTAAATTTGTATATCAATCTTGTTTAAAAAATTCAGATTCAATTGACGCTCTGGTGAATTTATAAAATTCCTGGACTGAGCGCAAAAGTTTCTGTTTTTCAGCAAAACCAAATCAACAATCACCGTAAACCATCCAAAAGGTCTTACTTGGCACAAACACTAATTAAAACAATAAAACACAATTACTACAGAAGTAATAATGTGCAAAACACTCAAGAACCGAAGCAAAAAACAGAAACATAAAATAAAATTGGGTTGCCTCCCAACAAGCGCTATTGTTTAACGCCCTTAGCTAGGCATAACGCAATAGATCTAAGTATTGTCATCTTTGGTATGCAATCCATAAGTAGCTCTCATAATAGATTCATAAGGTAATTTAATTTTATT
Source organism: Elymus sibiricus (assembly GCA_039707655.1). Taxonomy (NCBI): domain Eukaryota; kingdom Viridiplantae; phylum Streptophyta; class Magnoliopsida; order Poales; family Poaceae; genus Elymus; species Elymus sibiricus. Next base: position 179,337,073 of record CM077665.1, read on the forward strand.
TCTAGGAAAGTTTTCCATGCCTTTCCTTAATGGAAATTGGAATCTAATGTTTCCTTCTTTCATATCAATAATTGCACCGATCGTTCTAAGGAAAGGTCTACCAAGAATAATAGGACATGTAGGATTGCAATCTATATCAAGCACAATGAAATCTATGGGCACATAATTCCTATTTGCAACAATAAGAACATCATTAATCCTTCCCATAGGTTTCTTAATAGTGGAATCCGCTAGATGCAAATTTAAAGAGCAATCATCAAGATCATGGAAACCTAACACATCACATAAAGTTTTCGGAATCGTGGAAACGCTAGCACCCAAATCACACAAAGCATGGCACTCATAATCTTTAATTTTAATCTTAATAGTAGGTTCCCACTCATCATAAAGCTTTCTAGGTATGGAAACTTCCAACTCAAGTTTTTCTTCAAAAGATTTCATCATAGCATCAACAATATGTTTAGTAAAAGCTTTATTTTGTTATAAGTATGCGGATAATTCAACATGGATTGCAAAAAGGAAATAAAATCAATAAAATAACAAGTATCATAATTAAAGTCCTTGAAATCCAAAAGAGTGGGTTCATTGCTATTTAAAGTTTTGACCTCTTCAATCCCACTTTTATCAATCTTAGCATTAAGATCTATAAACTCCGAATCATTGGGACGCCTTTTAACTAAAGTTGACTTATCTCCAGTCCCATCTTTATCAAGATTTGTATTAGAAAACAAAGATTCAATAGGAGTCACATCAATCACTTTAAGATCTTCATCATTATTATCACGAGAACACATCTTTTCAAGCCATTCACGCTTAGCACGTATTCTAGCGGTTCTTTCCTTACACTCATCAATAGAAGTTCTCATAGCTTTTAAATACTCATTAATATCACGCTTAGGTGGAGTAGATCTAATTTTCAAAGAATCAATCTCAAGAGAAATTCTATCAATGTTCCTAGCCAAATCATCAATTTTGAGCAATTTTTCTTCAATCGTAGCATTGAAAACCTTTTGCGAACTAATAAATTCTTTAATATTATTATCAAGATCAGAGGGAATCTTATTATAATTTCCATAAGAATTGTTGTAGGAATTACCAAAATTATTAGAGGAATTACTAGGAAACAGCCTAGGGTTGAAATTACCTCTATACGCGTTATTACCAAAATTGTTCCTACCAACAAAATTCACATCCATAGATTCATTATTATTTCCAATCAAAGAAGACAAAGGCATATCATTAGGATCAATAGGACCACTCTTACTAGCAAACAATTTCATTAATTCATCCATCTTTTCACTCAAAGTGTTTATTTCTTCAATAGCATGCAATTTTTTACTAGTAGGAGATCTTTCGGTATGCCATTGAGAGTAATTTGCCATATATTATCTAGGAGTTTAGTAGCTTCTCCTAATGTGATTTCCATAAAAGTACCACCCGCGGCGGAATCTAAAAGATTTCTAGAAGCAAAATTCAATCCCGCATAAAAAATTTGTATAATCATCCATAAACTCAAACCATGTGCGGGGCAATTTCTAATCATTAGTATCATCCTCTCCCAAGATTGTGCAACATGCTCATGATCAAGTTGCTTAAAATTCATTATATCGTTCCTAAGGGAGATGATCGTAGCGGGTGGAAAGTACTTGGAAATAAAAGCATCTTTACACTTATTCCATGAATCAATACTATTTTTAGGCAAAGATGAAAACCAAGTTTTAGCACGATCTCGTAGTGAGAAAGAAAATAGCTTCAATTTAACAATATCATTATCCACATCTTTCTTCTTTTGCATATCACACAACTCAACGAAAGTATTTAGATGGGATGCGGCATCTTCATTAGGAAGGCCGGAAAATTGTTCTTTCATAACAAGATTAAGCAAAGCGGCATTAATTTCATAAGATTCTGCACTAGTGGCGGGAGCAATCGAAGTACTAATAAAATCATTATTATTAGTATTGGAAAAGTCACACAACTTGGTATTCTCTTGAGTCATCGTGACAAAGCAAGCAATCTAGCACACAAGCAAACAAAAAGCAAACGAAAAGACGAACGGAAGAAGGGCGAATAAAAAGGCAAATTTTTCTGAAAATCATTTTAGAAGTGGGGGAGAGGAGAATGAGAGGCAAATGGCAAATAATGTAAATGCAAGAGATGAGTTTGTGATGGGTACTTGGTAGGCTTGATGTAGATCTCCCCGGCAACGGCGCCAGAAATCCTTCTTGCTACTTCTCGAGCTTGCGTTGGTTTTCCCTTGAAGAGGAAAGGGTGATGCAGCAAAGTAGATAAGTATTTCCCTCAGTTTTTGAGAACCAAGGTATCAATCCAGTAGGAGATACAAGCAAGTCCCCAATAGATGTACCTACACAAATAATCAAACACTTGCACGCAACGCTATAAAGGGGTTGTCAATCCCTTCACGGTTACTTGCAAGGATGAGATCTGATAGAGATAGATATAGAAGATTACTAAAATGAAAAGTAAAACAAAAGTAAAAAGATTGCAGCTAAGTATTTTTGGTATTTTTGGTTTATAGATCTGAAAATATAATATGGAAAATAGACCCGGGGGCCATAGGTTTCACTAGAGGCTTCTCTCTTGAAGGAAAATAATACGGTGGGTGAACAAATTACTGTCGAGCAATTGATAGAAAAGCACATCGTTATGACGACATCCAAGGAAATGATTATGCATATAGGCATCACGTACGTGTCAAGTAGACCGAAACGATTCTGCATCTACTACTATTACTCCACACATCGACCGACTCCTGCCTGCATCTAGAGTATTAAGTTCATGAAGAACAGAGTAACGCATTAAGTAAGATGACATGATGTAGAGGGATAAACTCAAGCAATATGATGAAAACCACATCTTTTTATCCTTGATGGCAACAATACAAATACATGCCTCGCTACCCCTACTTTGTCACTGGGTGAGGACACCGCAAGATTGAACCCAAAACCAAGCACTTCTCCCATTGCAAGAATTACCAATCTAGTTGGCCAAACCAAACCAATAACTCGAAGAGACTTGCAAAGATATGAAATCATGCATATAAGAATTCAGAGAAGATTCAAATAATATTCATAGATAATCTGATCATAAACCCACAATTCATCGGATCTCGACAAACACACAGCAAAAGAGTATTACATCGGATAGATCTCCATGAAGATCATGAAGAACATGGTATTGAAGAACAAAGAGAGAGAAGAAGCCATCTAGCTACTAGCTATGGACCCGAAGGTCTGTGGTGAACTACTCACGCATCATCGGAAGGGCAATGGAGTTGATGTAGATGCCCTCCGTGATCGAATCCCCCTCCGACAGATTACCGGAAAAGGCTCCAAGACGGGATCTCACGGGAACAGAGGCTTTCGGCGGCGGAAAAGTATTTTCGTGGCTCTTTTTGGTATTGGGGGAATATTTGGGAATTTATAGGCCGAAGAATAGGGTTAGGAGATCTGCCGTGGGGCCACAAGCCAGGGGGGCGCCCCCCCGCCCCAGGGCGCGCCCTGGTGGCTTGTTGGCACACGGTAAGTCTCCTCCCTTCATCTCCAAGTCTGGCAGGTTTCTTCTGGTACAAGAAAAATTATTCCGAAGATTTTATTCCGTTTGGACTCCGTTTAATATTCCTTATCTGCAATACTCAAAAACAAGAAAAAAAAACAGAAACTGGCACTAGGCACTAGGTTAATAGGTTAGTCCCAAGAATAATATAAAATAGCATATTAATGCATATAAAACATCCAAAACAGATAATATAATAGCATGGAACAATCAAAAATTATAGATACGTTGGAGACGTATCAGGAGCCCACATATCAGTCCCTTCCAAAAAATAAAAATTTCCGGGTCCCTGTAACTTTTTAAAAAGAATTTTTGTCCATGTAAGTTTTTAGGAAAAAAACGGTCCCTTTTAGTTTTTAAAAAAGCTACCAGGTCGTATGCGTGGTGGTGGCCTATCGTGGCTGCTGCGGCCGAGGTGGTGATTGTGTGTGGTGCTGCCCACTGCTCCTACTGCCTGCTGGTGCTTGGCACCGCTACTGTTGTCCACTACCGATTGTCATTTCTTGTCGCCATTGCTGCTGCTCGCTGTCGCTGCTGTAGGATCGAAAGTATGTGTAGAGGGGGTGATTAGAGTACTTGACCAAAATTAAAACTTAACCTTTTCCCAATTTTATCGGTAGGCAAGTTTTAGCGATTTTACCGAGTCTAGCACACCCTACACATGGAAGTCTACGAGTTATGCAGCGGAAAGTAAAGACATTGCAAGTGAAAGTAAAGGAGGGATTGGAGAGATCAAACGCAATGAAGACATGGAGATTTTTGGCATGGCACTACTGTTAAACAACTTATAGGTGAACCCTAATTAGTGGTGGGCATAGCAGGGCACCCGCCATCGCTATTTTTAAAAGCAAGCAGTGGCGGGTAGCAATAACGGCCCGCCACAACTAAGAGTGTAACTGTGGTGGGTAGAACTCATCGCCTGCCGCACATATAATCTCCCGGGTGGGACTTGTTTGTGTAACTCAGCAGTGACGGGACCTAGATGGCTGTTGCCACAGGTAGAGGACCAAGCAGTGGTGAGCGTTGGCTAGAAATCGCCACTAGTTACCCTTGCCAGATCACAGAACATAGCTGTGGCGAGTGCTCGGTACCGCCCATCGCACAACGAGCACATTTTATCAACCCACGGGCACCCGGCCCATCCCCCCTCACTCACCATACCCAAACTCTCCCCCATGGATCTCGCTATTGGTGTCGTTGTCGCCTCTGCCTCGCCGTCCTCTTCACTAGCTCCGTTGGCCCCGCCATGCTCTTCATAGCCCCCGTCGCCCCCGCCATCCTCTTCACCGGCCCTGTCGGCCTCGCCATCCTCTTCACGGGCCCCATCGGCCCCTCCGTTGCCGTCGCCATGGGATCCGGTACGATCTAGTTGTCCCCGCGTTCACCCACACCCACGGCTATGGCCGCCACCCACATTTGTAGGGTAACTAGGGTTAGAGTTTGGAGTATGTGGTTAGGGGCTTATGGCTAGGGTTTGTATATCATAGATTGCTTGTGATTCGTATTGTTTCTATTACATTTTTTGTTGGTAGGGTTCATGCCCAAATTTTAATGTAGTGATGCTGATATTGTTAGCTACATTCTTCGTTCGTATATTATAGGACCTTTCTTGTGTGTATTCATAGATCGTAGATCGTAGATTATAGGAACTTTCTTATCCGTATTCATAGACTGTAGACCGTAGATTATAGGAACTTTCTTTACAGGGATTCATAATAAGTGCTAATGTTTTGGCGAAACGTTGATTTATTTCCTTTTTGCCAAATTTCTAGCACTTCATATGTCCATTTTAAAGAAGAGTTCATGCCCAAATTTTAATGCAATGTTGTTAAAACTAAGTCATGTAACCATTTAATGTTTTTTCCACATGTAACACTTAATTAGTCTGCTGATATTGTTAGCTACATTTTTTGTTCAGGCGGGCAATTCTCACTCTAAATCCACATACCGAGATGAGAGTTGTTTTCATAAAAGGATACAGATTGGTGTCATAGGGGTCGTCCTTCCTCTTCTCCTCCTATGAGAACTTGGTAAAGTAGGAGGAGAAGGTCAACGATAGACTTCACAAATGGTCGAAATAACATTGAGTGTACATCATATATAGAATCACTTGGGAGATAAACCGACTGTTGTCATAGAGGGTCATTATGGCCTCCTCCTCCGACGATACGTTGGTAAATGAGGAGGATAAGGTGAAGAACGACCATCACCGACAGTCGATGTACCCGTCATGGAGTGCCCAACATATGTACAACCACTTAACAATGAAAAACTGCCCACCTAAAGAAAGACATTGAGGGTTGCCGTACATAGTTTTAACTATCTTCTTATATAGTCGCTTTCGTATTAATATGGTTTATCCGACTGTCAACTTTTGCGATTTAGATGGAGGAGCCGAGACGCCGCGTTATGACTCCTACAGCCCTAGACGCTGTCTCGAGGCTGGTTGGGTACTCGGTGTTCGCGCTCTCCTATGTGGAGAGGACCTTAGTAGACTCCCCAAAAGGCTCTACAATACGCCAAGAGCATTGAAGGATGTTCGGATCTTTCGGGGACATCCACTAGGAGCGGCAAGGCTACTGCAGAGAGTGTGCGAAGAGCTGTTGAGTCTGTCTAGAGAGTTTTTGAAACTGCCAAGTTCGCCCTAGCCAAGGTCAACAAGATGATTGGAGACGAGGACAACTCTTCACATAGTCGATCTTAATTTCAAGTAGCTATGATGGAGTTGAACTTCTGTTTGTCAACTATTTGTGCACTCTCAGAATGTGGTCTCTATGATCGATGCTCTCAATGTAGTTTCTATGTTTCTATGAAAATTCCTATAAGACTTTGCTATATGCTACGTGCAACTTGTTGTTAGCTTGTTTATTGACTATGGTAAAATATGCTGCTCTATCTCGATACATCGTAATGCATATGATCGAATATGTAAATTCTTTCTGGTTATATGTATAGTTGTGGTGGGAAGCCCAGGTTGCCAGCCCCAACTGATGGCATCTAGCTGTTGCGGGCGATGGCAGTTTGACCACCATTACTACAACAACTACCAGTGTCGGGCAAAAGGAGATACCCGCTACTGGAAATGCTCTACCAGTGGCGGGCGCCCGCTGGCCACTGATGCCATTATAACAGTGATGGGAGGTTAATGGTGGGCGCCTTTGGGAGCCTTGCCCGCCATTGTTGGCCTTTTCCCACCCACCACTGCTAGGCATTCCTGCAGTAGTGTGGTTCCGATAGCTAGTGCTATCATACGTCCACGTTGATGGAGACTTCAACCCACGAAGGGTAACAACTGCGCGAGTCAACGATGGGCTCCACCCATGAAGGGTCCACGAATAAGCAACCTTGTCTATTCCACCATGGCTTACGTCCACGAAGGACTAGCCTCACTCGGGGTAGATCTTCATGAAGTAGGCGATCTCCTTGCCCTTACAAACTTCTTGGTTCAACTCCACATGATTTGGAGGCTCCCAAGCAACACCTAACCAGTCTAGGAGACACCACTCACCATGAGTTAATAGATGTTGTGTTGATGATGAACTCCTTGCTCTTGTGCTTCAAAAGATAGTCTCCTCAACACTCAATCACTCCCTCACATAAATTTGCTTAGTAGAAGAGGATGATTGGGTGGAAAGCAACTTGGGGAGGCTAGAAATCAAGGATCTATTGGCAGGAGTGGAATCCCTTGATCTCAACACATGAGTAGGTGGTTCTCTCTCAGAAAAATGAATGATGGAAGTGTAGTTTCGTTCTGATGGCTCTCACGGAGAGTAAATGGTGGTGGATGGGTATATATAACCTTCACCAAAAATCAAACATTACAACATTATTTCCCAACTCGGTGACACGGAAGATAAATCTTTGTGGTACCGACTAGTGAAAAAAGTTCCAACTTTTGGCTTTTCTGTGAGAACAAAAGAAACAACTCGATGAGACCGATTGGGAATGACCTAAGCAGATCCAACACTGCGGAGGTTCCGATTCTTCATCTCAGAGATTCCGAAAAGAAATAACTTGACCACAAAAAGTTGGTCACTGCTTTTCGGTTGCACCGAACGCAGTATTGGTTACACCAAGAAGTTAGTGTTTGGCTTAGAGTTCTGTCTAGGGTTAACTCGATGGCACCAAAATGGATAAATCGGTGGGACCGAATTGGCATTTAGCGTTTTGGATAGAAGTGATATGAGGAAGTGTTTGAGGGTGTTTGGTATCAAATCTTTAAGCACTTGAGCAACCAAATCATCATTAGTACCTCATCCCTCTTAATAGTATTGGCTTTCCTATGGACTCAGTGTGATCAAATCACTTAAAGTAAAATGTAGAGTCTTGAAGCTTTTGCCAACATGATTCCTTTGCATCCTAGGGGCTCCTCATCACATATCCTAGACATTCTAATCATTGAACATTTCCTGAAATATACTTGATTGATCATTAGTTCAATGAGCTATATGTTGAAATTAATTACCAAAACCACCAAGGAAGAAGTTGTGCTTTCAGTCTCTCCCTTTTCTGTAATTGATGAAAACATATAGATAGAGGCTTTGACAATGGATATAATCAATGCATGATATCGTCGCTTTGAGAAGTATGTGATAAGCAAGAGCTCCCCCTAAATTTGTGCATTATTTTGAATTTGCGTTTGAATGCAAATGCACAATCAGTTAGGATCATGGGTCACTCTTCCATGCCACATACATCTTGGTGGAGCGCATAGAATGATATGAATGAATTGCAATGCACACATCACCAAACATACAAGTGAATGATCATAATATATAACACATGGATAGGCAATCATGGCAACAAATGATAAAGTGTATGATCAAGCATGACATAATTTAAACCACGAGACTAACAAAGTGAAATCAAATGTATCAAGAATGTCCAAGAGAAGCAAAAGCGAAAGACGAGACACTCTCTCTAGAAGCCCTATGATCTATACACATTCTCCCCCTTTGGAAAAAAGTTCGAAAAGTATAGAGCTAAACGCTGGTCGGGGCCGGATCTCCTCCACGTGGCAAGTCCTTTGACTTGCTACTCTGGTGGTCGTCGAAGAAGTCGAGAGAAGTGCATTGACGAATGCGTCTGTCGAGGTCCACTGAGCTGGTGGAGTAGTCACTGGAGGAACAGACAATGTATTTGTAGTGGTGACAGCTGGAGAAGACACGGTGGATCGAGACTGTGGCACTGGCATTGCTGCACATCTGGGCATGGTAGTAATTATCCTGGTAGTAGGACGAATTGTCTCATCATCACTGACTCCGCCCACATCCCTCTGCAACTGTTATACTACAGTCTGAATCTCTGTCAACTTCACATCAAGATCATGAATCTTTGTCTCAACAACTCTCTCCAGGCTAGCTTTACTCTTGACAATGTTAGCTAGGCTCTACTCGATCCTCTGTGTGGCACTAATGAAATAGGCCATCTGGTAAGTCTTGGTCTTGAGCACAGGAGCACTAGCAACTCTAGCAACCTCTGCTTGGGCCTCAGCCTCAATCTCTGCCTGAGTTGTAGATGAGGTGGGATGGAAAGTGTCCATCTTCACAACATTGTCCTCAAACTTTGGCTGAAGCGGCAGGTGCAGATGATCAAGCTGATAAACCTTGCTACCAATTTTGGAGTTGATGAGCCTCTAAATGTGAGGAGAATATCCACACGATCTCTTCTGGTCAGCTACAGTCCTCTTGATGGTCTCGACAATGAGATCCATCACTTCGAATCTGGTGTTCCAATCAACTAAGTGCAACATGTTGATCGAGTAGCCTCTTATCATCTTCTCGTCACCTGACTTGGGCATCAAGGTGTATCTCATGATGGTGTTGGAGGTGGGAAGTCCTGTCAATAGGAAATATACTGAGCCAAGCTTGTGAGACTTTAGATATTCCTTTGGGATAGCTGTGTACATGTTAGCCATAGAGTTGTGGCCCTGCTTGGAATCTCCATACACATCCACATATCCTTCTCTAGCCTTGGGAGCACAAGTAAGCATGGCCCACTCATCAACTGCGGACTGGTACCTGACTCCCTTAGTTATCCACACTATTCTTATGTCGGGGGTAGAAGTGTAAGGTGGAGTAGAACTACATAATAAGCTCATCAGTCCAGGCAGTCAAGTCCTGACCTACAACGGCATCAATGCCCATATGTCTGAAACTCTCGTGCACATGAGGGAAGTAGTCAACATTGTCATCAATGTACTTCGAGTCGACGTATGTCGTTTCACTCACTGTCGGGCTCTGGTCAAGGAGCACTGTCTGGTAGAAGTCTTGTTGCTCCTTGGTGTGGAAACAATAGTCCAGGACAGTCTTTCTGTTGGGGAACGTCGCATGGGAAACAAAAATTTTCCTACGCACACGCAAGATCTATCCATGGTGATGAGCATCTACGAGAGGGAGAGTGAATCTACATACCCTTGTAGATTGCTAAGCGGAAGCGTTAAGAAACACGGTTGATGTAGTCGAACGTCTTCGCGATCCAAATCGCAAGTCGTCCCTCGATCCAAACACGATCTAGCGCCGAACGGACGGCACCTCCACGTTCAACACACGTACGGCTTGATGACGCCTTCACCTCCTCGATCCAGCGAGCGATGGTGAAGTAGTGGATGAGTTCCGGCAGCACGACGGCGTGGTGATGGTGGTGAGGAACAATCTCTGCAGGGCTTCGCCAAGCACTACGGAGATTGTGACGGGAGGAACTAGAGGGTTAGGGTTGCCGGCACACGTCTTGGGAAATCTTGATGTCACCCGTGTGCTAGCCCTGCCCCTCTATTTATATGTTGAGCCTTGGGGTCTAAACTTGGAGAGAAAGCCTCCACAAGGTCGGTTTTGCCCGCACAAGGTCGGTTTTGCCCGCACAAGGTCGGTTTGGTCCGCACGGAAAGAGTCCCACTCGGATTCCAGCAGTACCGCGTACAAGCGGTAGTACCGCTCACGAGCGGTAGTACCGCTTCACACAAGCGGTAGTACCGCTTACGCGGTAGTACTGCCTTACAAGCGGTAGTACCGCTTAAGGCAGCAGCAAAACTTCCTTTTGCACTTTCCAATACCTCGTGGGCTTTACCCCTTTGGCCCATATAAAGTGTTGCTGCTCCCGAACACTTCGGTAAACATCCGGAACCCCTTCCGGTGAATTCCGGAACCCTTCCGGAGATCAAAACACTATTATCACATATATCAAACTTTACCTCCGGACTCTTCCGGAGATCCTCGTCATGTCCGGGATTTTATCCGGGACTCCGAACAACCTTCGGTCACCAACACAATAACTCAACTATACTAATCGTCACCAAACGTTAAGTGTGTAGACCCTGCGGGTTCGAGAACTATGTAGACATGACCGAGACACCTCTACGGTCAATAACCAATAGCGGGACCTGGATGCCCATATTGGTTCCTACATATTCTACGAAGATCTATATCGGTCGAACCTCTATGTCAAGGATTCAGTTAATCCCGTATGCTGTTCCCTTTGTTCTTCGGTATGTTACTTGCCCGAGATTCGATCGTCGGTATCGCTATACCTAGTTCAATCTCGTTATCTGCAAGTCTCTTTACTCGGTCCGTAATACAAGATCTCGTGGCTAACACTTTAGTCACATTGCTTGCAAGGCTCATTGTGATGTTGTATTACCGAGTGGGCCCTGAGATACCTCTCCGTCACACGGAGTAACAAATCCCAGTCTTGATCCATGCCAACCCAATAGACACCCTCGGAGATACCTGTAGAGCATCTTTATAGTCACCCAGTAACGTTGCGACGTTTGATACACACAAGGTATTCCTCCGGTGTCAGTGAGTTGCATGATCTCATGGTCATAGGAACAGATACTTGACATGCAGAAAACAATAGAAATAAACTGACACGATCATATGCTACGTTTATAGTTTGGGTCTTGTCCATCACATCATTCTCCTAATGATGTGATCCCGTTATCAAATGACATCTCATGTCCATGGCTAGGAAACCTTCACCATCTTTTGATCAACGAGCTAGTTAATTAGAGGCTTACTAGGGACACAGTGTTGTCTATGTACCCACACATGTATTTGAGTTTCCAATCAATACAATTATAGCATGGATAATAAACGATTATCATGAACAAGGAAATATAATAATAACCAATTTATCATTGCCTCTAGGGCATATTTCCAACAGTCTCCCACTTGCACTAGAGTCAATAATCTAGTTCACATCACTATGTGATTTACATTGTAATGAATCGAACACCCATGCAGTTCTGGTGTTGTTCATGTTTAGCCCTTGGAAGAGGTTTAGTCATCGGATCTGCAACATTCAGATCCGTGTGTACTTTGCAAATATTTATGTCGTCCTCCCTGATGTAATCGCGGATGTAATTGAGACGTTGCTTTATGTGTCTGGTCCTCTTGTGAAATCTTGGTTCCTTGGCTAGAGCAATGACACCAGTATTATCACAAAACAGAGTCATTGGGTTAAGTGCACTAGGCACTACTCCAAGATCTGTCATGAACTCCTTCATCCAGACACCTACCTTCGCCGCCTCCGAGGCAGCGATGTACTCCGCTTCGCATGTAGAATCAGCTACCACGCTTTGCTTGGAACTGCACCAGCTAACCGCACCCCCATTAAGAATAAATACGTATCCGGTTTGCGACTTAGAGTCATCCGGATCAGTGTCAAAGCTTGCATCGACGTAACCCTTTACGACGAGCTCTTGATCACCTCCATAAACGAGAAACATGTCCTTAGTCCTTTTCAGGTACTTCAGGATATTCTTGACCGCCGTCCAGTGTTCCATTCCTGGATCACTTTGAAACCTTCCGACCATACTTATGGCAAGGCTGACATCGGGTCTTGTGCACAACATTGCATACATGATAGAGCCTATGGCTGAAGCATAGGGGTTGACACTCATCTTTTCTCTATCTTCTGCTGTCACTGGGCATTGAGTCTTACTCAACTTCACACCTTGCAAAACAGGCAAGAACCCCTTCTTGGACTGATCCATTTTGAACTTCTTCAAAATCTTATCATGGTATGTGCTTTGTGAAAGTCCTATTAAACGTCTTGATCTATCTCTATAGATCTTGATGCCTAATATGAAAGCAGCTTCTCCTAGGTCCTTCATTGAAAAACTCTTGTTCAAATATTCCTTCACGCTTTCCAACATTTCTATATTGTTTCCAATCAGTAATATGTCGTCCACATATAATATTAGAAACGCTATAGAGCTCCCACTCACTTTCTTGTAAATACAAGCTTCTCCGTAAACTTGTATAAACTCGAACGCTTTGATCACCTCATCAAAGCGAAGATTCCAACTCCGAGATGCTTGCACCAGTCCATAAATGGATCGCTGGAGTTTGCAAACTTTGTCAGCATTCTCTGGATCGACAAAACCTTTTGGTTGCATCATATACAACTCTTCCTTAAGGAAACCGTTAAGGAATGTTGTTTTGACATCCATCTGCCAAATTTCATAATCGAAAAAGGCAGCTATTGCTAACATGATTCTGACGGACTTAAGCATCGCTACGGGTGAGAAGGTCTCATCGTAGTCAACTCCTTGAACTTGTAAAAAACCCTTTGCCACAAGTCGAGCTTTATAGACGGTGACATTACCGTCCGCGTCCGTCTTCCTCTTAAAGATCCATTTGTTCTGCATGGCCTTACGCCCTTCAGGTAATACATCCAAAGTCCACACTTTGTTTTCATACATGGATCCCATCTCGGATTTCATGGCCTCTAACCACTTCTCGGAATCCGGGCCTATCATCGCTTCTCCATAGTTCGTAGGTTCATCGTTGTCCAACAACATGACCTCTAAGACAGGGTTGCCGTACCACTCAGGAGCAGTACGCGTCCTTGTCGACCTACGAGGTTCGATAGCAACTTGATCCAAAGCTTTATGATCATCATCAACTTCCTCTTCAGCTGATGTAGGCTCCATAGAAACATCTTTCTGCGCTGCGCTACTCTCAGGTTGAAGTAAAGGTTCAACAACCTCATCAAGTTCTATCTTCCTCCCACTCAATTCTTTCGAGAGAAACTCTTTCTCAAGAAATGTTCCGTTTTTAGCGACAAACACTTTGCCTTCGGATCTGAGGTAGAAGGTATACCCAACTGTCTCTTTTGGGTATCCTATGAAGACGCATTTCTCTGCTTTGGGTTCCAGCTTTTTAGGCTGAAGCTTTTTGACATAAGCATCACATCCCCAAACTTTAAGAAACGACAGCTTTGGCTTCTTGCCAAACCAAAGTTCATATGGCGTCGTCTCAACGGATTTCGATGGTGCCCTATTTAAAGTGAATGCAGCTGTCTCTAATGCATAACCCCAAAACGATAGTGGCAAATCGGCAAGAGACATCATAGATCGCACCATATCCAATAAGGTTCGATTACGACGTTCGGACACACCATTACGGTGTGGTGTTCCAGGCGGTGTCAGTTGTGAAACAATTCCACATTGTCTTAAGTGACTGCCAAAGTCATAACTCAGATATTCTCCTCCTCGATCAGATCGTAGGAATTTAATCTTCTTGTTACGATGATTCTCAACTTCACTCTGAAATTGTTTGAACTTTTCAAACGTTTCAGACTTGTGTTTCATTAAGTAAATATACCCATATCTACTTAAGTCATCAGTGAAGGTGAGAAAGTAACGATAACCACCGCGCGCCTCAATACTCATCGGACCGCACACATCAGTATGTATGATTTCCAAAAAGTCACTTGCCCGTTCCATTGTTCCAGAGAACGGCGTTTTAGTCATCTTGCCCATGAGGCATGGCTCGCATGTGTTAAGTGATTCAAAATCAAGTGACTCCAAAAGTCCATCAACATGGAGCTTCCTCATGCGTTTTACGCCAATATGACCTAAACGGCAGTGCCACAAGAAAGTGGTATTATCATTATCAATTTTACATCTTTTGGCATCAATGTTATGAACATGTGTATCATTACTATCGAGATTCAATAAGAATAAACCCCTCACTTCGGGTGCATGACCATAAAAGATATTACTCATATAAATAGAACAACCATTATTCTCTGATTTAAATGAGTAACCGTCTCGCAATAAACAAGATCCAGATATAATGTTCATGCTTAACGCAGGCACTAAATAACAATTATTCAGGTTCATCACTAATCCCGATGGTAATTGAAGAGCGAGCGTGCCGACGGCGATCACATCAACCTTGGAACCATTTCCCACGCGCATCGTCACTTCATCCTTTGCCAGCCTCCGTCTATTCCGCAGTTCCTGTTTAGAGTTGCAAATGTGAGCAACCGCACCGGTATCAAATACCCAGGCACTACAACGAGAGTTGGTAAGGTACACATCAATAACATGTATATCATATATACCTTGTTTGTTGTTAGCCGCCTTCTTGTCAGCCAAATACTTGGGGCAGTTCGGCTTCCAGTGTCCAGTTCCCTTGCAATGAAAGCACATAGTTTCTGGTTTGGGTCCAGCCTTGGGTTTCTTCACGGGAGGAGCAACTGCTTTGCCACTCTTCTTGGAGTTACCCTTCTTACCCTTGCCATTTTTCTTGAAACTAGTGGTTTTATTGACCATCAACACTTGATGCTCCTTCTGAATTTCAGACTCAGCGGCTTGCAGCATCGCAAACAGCTCGGCGACTGACTTGTTCATCCCGTGCATATTATAGTTCAAGACGAAGCTCTTGTAGCTAGGTGGCAATGATTGAAGAACTCTGTCAGTGATAGCCTCTGGCGGAAGGGGCATCCCCAATTCAGCCAAACGGGTGGAGTACCCAGACATTCTGAGTATGTGATCACTAACAGACCCGTTCTCCTCCATCTTGCAAGCATAGAACTTATCGGAGGTCTCATACCTCTCGATCCGGGCATTCTTCTGAAAGATAAACCTCAACTCCTGGAACATCTCATATGCTCCATGACGTTCAAAACGTCTTTGAAGTCCCGGTTCTAAGCCATACAAAATTGCACATTGAACTATTGAGTAATCATCAGAGCGAGCCTGCCAGGCGTTCACAACGTCTAGAGACTCAACTGGAGCGGGTGGATCACCAAGCGGTGCATCATGGACATAAGCCTTCTGGGAAGCCGTAAGGATAATCCTTAGATTACGGGCCCAGTCCACAAAGTTAATTCCATCATCTTTCAACTTAGCTTTCTCTAGGAACGCATTAAAATTCAGGGGTGCTACTGCGCGAGCCATGATCTACAACATAAATATGCCAAAGACAACTTAGACTATTGTTCAAGATAATGAGTTTAGTTAATCATATTACTTAAAAAAAACTCCCACTCAAATTGACATCCCTCCGGTCATTCGAGTGTCACATGATCGAAATCCACCAACTCAAGTCCGATCATCACATGAGTTGAGGTGGTTTCAATGTTGAACATCTTCATGTTGATCATATCTACTATATGACTCATGTTCGACCTTTCGGTCTCTTGTGTTCCGAGGCCATGTCTGTACATGCTAGGCTCGTCAAGTTTAACCCGAGTGTTCCGCACGTGCAACACTGGCTTGCACCCGTTGTATGCGAACGTAGAGTCTATCACACCCGATCATCACGTGGTGTCTCGAAACGACGAACTTTCGCAACGGTGCACACTCGGGGAGAACACAATTTTATCTTGAAATTTAAGTGAGGGATCACCTTATAATGCTACCGTCGTCCTAAGCAAAATAAGATGCATAAAAGGATTAACATCACATGCAAATCATAAGTGACATGATATGGCCATGAACTTGTGCTTTTGATCTCCATCTCCAAAGCACCGGCATGATCTACATCGTCACCGGCATGACACCATGATCTCCATCATCTTGATCTCCATCAACGTGTCGCCATGAGGTTGTCGCGCCGACTGTTGCTTCCACGACTATTGCTAACTCATAGCGATAAAGTAAAGCAAAACGGCGAAAATAATTAAAGACAACTCTATGGCTCCTGCCAGTTGCCGTACTCATCGACATGCAAGTCGTGATATTCTATACAACACATGATCATCTCATACATCACATATATCTCATCATGTAATTGGCCATATCACATCACAACATACCCTGCAAAAACAAGTTAGACGTCCTCTAATTGTTGTTACAAGTTTTACGTGGCTGCTACGGGTATCTAGCAAGAACAATTCTTACCTACGCAAAAACCACAACGGTGATACAAAAATTTCTTTTCAACCTTCTCAAGGACCGCCTTTGTCAAATCCGATCCGACTAAAGTAGGAGAGACAGACACCCGCCAGCCATCTTTATGCAACGAAGTTACATGTCAGTTGATGGAACCGGTCTCTCGTAAGCGTACGAGTAATGTTGGTCCGAGCCGCTTCATCCCACAATACCGCCAAAACAAGAAATGACCAAGGGAGGAAGCAATCTGAATATCAATGCCCACAAACTTCTTTGTGTTCTACTCGAGATCTCATCTACACATAGACCTAGCTCTGATACCACTGTTGGGGAACGTCGCATGGGAAACAAAATTTTTCCTACGCACACGCAAGATCTATCCATGGTGATGAGCATCTACGAGAGGGAGAGTGAATCTACATACCCTTGTAGATCGCTAAGTGGAAGCGTTAAGAAACGCGGTTGATGTAGTCGAATGTCTTCGCGATCCAAATCACAAGTCGTCCCTCGATCCAAACACGATCTAGCGCCGAACGGACGGCACCTCCGCGTTCAACACACGTACGGCTTGATGACGCCTTCACCTCCTCGATCCAGCGAGCGATGGTGAAGTAGTGGATGAGTTCCGGCAGCATGACGGCGTGGTGATGGTGGTGAGGAACAATCTCTGCAGGGCTTCGCCAAGCACTACGGAGATTGTGACGGGAGGAACTAGAGGGTTAGGGTTGCCGGCACACGGCTTGGGAAATCTTGATGTCACCCGTGTGCTAGCCCTGCCCCTCTATTTATATGTTGAGCCTTGGGGTCTAAACTTGGAGAGAAAGCCTCCACAAGGTCGGTTTTGCCCGCACAAGGTCGGTTTGGTCCGCACGGAAAGAGTCCCACTCGGATTCCAGCAGTACCGCGTACAAGCGGTAGTACCGCTCACGAGCGGTAGTACCGCTTGAGCGGTAGTACCGCTTCACACAAGCGGTAGTACCGCTTACGCGGTAGTACTGCCTTACAAGCGGTAGTACCGCTTAAGGCAGCAGCAAAACTTCCTTTTGCACTTTCCAATACCTCGTGGGCTTTACCCCTTTGGCCCATATAAAGTGTTGCTGCTCCCGAACACTTCGGTAAACATCCGGAACCCCTTCCGGAGATCAAAACACTATTATCACATATATCAAACTTTACCTCCGGACTCTTCCGGAGATCCTCGTCATGTCCGGGATTTTATCCGGGACTCCGAACAACCTTCGGTCACCAACACAATAACTCAACTATACTAATCGTCACCAAACGTTAAGTGTGTAGACCCTGCGGGTTCGAGAACTATGTAGACATGACCGAGACACCTCTACGGTCAATAACCAATAGCGGGACCTGGATGCCCATATTGGTTCCTACATATTCTACAAAGATCTATATCGGTCGAACCTCTATGTCAAGGATTCAGTTAATCCCGTATGTTGTTCCCTTTGTTCTTCGGTATGTTACTTGCCCGAGATTCGATCGTCGGTATCTCTATACCTAGTTCAATCTCGTTATCGGCAAGTCTCTTTACTCGGTCCGTAATACAAGATCTTGTGGCTAACACTTTAGTCACATTGCTTGCAAGGCTCATTGTGATATTGTATTACCGAGTGGGCCCTGAGATACCTCTCCGTCACACGGAGTAACAAATCCCAGTCTTGATCCATGCCAACCCAACAGGCACCCTCGGAGATACCTGTAGAGCATCTTTATAGTCACCCAGTAACGTTGCGACGTTTGATACACACAAGGTATTCCTCCGGTGTCAGTGAGTTGCATGATCTCATGGTCATAGGAACAGATACTTGACATGCAGAAAACAATAGCAATAAACTGACACGATCATATGCTACGTTTATAGTTTGGGTCTTGTCCATCACATCATTCTCCTAATGATGTGATCCCGTTATCAAATGACATCTCATGTCCATGGCTAGGAAACCTTCACCATCTTTTGATCAACGAGCTAGTTAACTAGAGGCTTACTAGGGACACAGTGTTGTCTATGTACCCACACATGTATTTGAGTTTCCAATCAATACAATTATAGTATGGATAATAAACGATTATCATGAACAAGGAAATATAATAATAACCAATTTATCATTGCCTCTAGGGCATATTTCCAACACTTTCTTCTAGTGGCATAGGGATCAACAGCTCTCCACTTCCTCAGACCTTGATCCTTCCTATCCTTCATGTGCTCAGCCACGGGATAAGCATCATTGTGTCCAGGCAATTTTGACCTTAGCTTCTTGATCACTAGGGACTCATCCTCATTAGATGTCCTCTCGGGCACTTGGGCCTTGTTCTTATCTGCTATAGAAATATCTCTGGTAGTCCTTCCCTTAGGCTTGGCACCAGCCTTGGATGTAGTGGCAGCCTTCTTAGGCATAGCATCTGCCATGAGCTTTTGCTGCTTGGCAGGAGGGGATTGTGCTGCTGGCTCTGCCTCCTCGGCTTCAGCTGGGTCTTCATACATGGATGTCTTCTACCGACAACATGGACAATCCTCTCCCTTGCCCTCTTCACTCATGATTTCTTAGGTAAACACTTGGTTGGCCTTGAGCTGACAGGGGTCTCTAGAGTGAGAGTCATGCCCCTCTTAGATGCAGTTGATTTGAATACCTTCCTTGCAACCACCCTCTCTTTCTAAGTACCTGCATATTCCTTCCTCACTGGCTGCTTTTTGGAAGTGACCTCCTCTGGAGCAAAATCCTCATCCTCATCATCAGAGTTTCTCTTCTTCCTTGCTCTTGTGGTAGCTTTGGGAAGACTAGGAGACTCCTTTCTCCCTCGTGGAAACTTTCCTAAGGGCTAGTGCCACCATCCAAGTCAACACTTGGCTCAATAGTGTTACATCCCAGATTTTTCCCAAATATGGTATGTGAAAAAAAATTCAAAGGGATTTTTTTTTCAAACAAAACCATTTGATTGAGTGCTTGCTAGTTGATATTGCTTGCTTGATTGATCTTTAGGTTGAAACCCAATGCAACTAGTGGAAACCTAGCTAGCAAATAGGTGGACCCCAAACCTTTTGAAATATTGTTGGGCAACACCAAGTAAATAAGTCCCAAGAATAGTCAAGCCAAATAAGTGATTGCGCTAAAAGAAATTGATTTGCTTTGTTTGGAACTCAAATTGAAATCAACAGGGAGCTATCAAATATGGCTTTGTAAATTATTTGGCAGGAAATGAAATCCCACAAGACCAAATGATGGCCTAGACTCTCTCCCTATTTTCTAAAATGAATTTGGAACAACTTTGATTTCGAAACCAAATTCAAGTTCAAATAGGAAAATATAAGTGCAGAAATTACATGTCCAAATTGCTCAAAAGAAATGTTCAAACATTTCTAAACATTCGATTTGGAATTTGGAAGTAGCCCATTGTTGTTATCCAAAAGACAACCACTATGTTGTTATCCAAACTCTTATGGGTCAAGTCTTGACACAGATTCGGTTAAAAAAAGTCTTGACACAGATCACACAACACAATGACATTGACACAAGGCACATCACTAATCATTGTTTGTTGGTATTGTATGGTTGTTCATGAATGCTCTTTAATTACGATAGATTATTATGGAGAGCGAAATGTGTTGATCGAGGATCATGAGATTGAAGGATCGTCAATACAGGCAAGTGGAACCCTTGATCATAACCTATGTTTTTCATGCATTGTAGTTGATTTTCAACTAGGGATCTCTATAGGGTTTTCTTTATGCTTGACAAAGCCCAGTAGAATGAATAAGTCCATTATACCCTGACCATGTAAGCCAGGAGTAGTTGATTAGCTGCTATAACATGGATTGGGAAACACTATTATTATTCCAGCATACAACCGCATGGTCAACTACTTAACTATTACTACTTAATTAATGAAACGATTTGGGTGGACTGGTTTTGATTGGGTCATTAGAGTGTAGTATTTTGTGGGGAATGCCACCTAGTCACTAGAGATTGTGTGAGTTCAAAAGTTGAGTAGCTTCCATGTGTGACTGTGAGACAATATGGGCTCTGTCACGATTAAGTTGTGGGAACCCTCCTGTGGCGTACCGACAGATGTTGTCTTGCATGTAGGTTGGACTGGGTCTATCATTTCTGAGAGGGCAACTACTTCCCAAAAGTCTTGTCTTGATCTACCTAGCTACTGCACATACGAAGTTTAGTAGCAAAAGGGTGTGATTGGGAATCACAGGCAAAGTTATCAGAATCGAGATTCTGAATCGGATCGGAGCTCTATTGGTAGGATCGTGAATCGTAGAATCATAACTACCAGGATCATAGAAACTTAGATTCTATGAGCAAAATCATAGAATCGGAGGGGCTAGTTTGGATCGTAAAGTCGTAAGATTCTAAGACTTGAGTCACGATTCAGACAACCTTGATCACGGGTAAAGTACACAAACCTATTCCATCTAAAATCAATGGGTTGAACCAATGGGGATTATCGGAGCTGATCTCAGAGTTATGGGGTGTACCAGAGTCTGTAGAGATGCTTGGGATGACCGGGGTGTACCGGGAGTCCACGTGCTCAAACTGCTTGAGGTTATGACGAGGTTTACCGAAGTGCCTCTAGGTTGCGACTGGGGTTTACCGACGTAACTTTTGACTACGACCGGGGCATATCGGGAGTGTCATGCTGCTGCTAGATTAGACCACCTTATAAAGATAGGAAAACTATTTTGCGCAAAGGAAAACCAGCTACACCACCTTGCATATTTATGTTCCACAAGCCAAATCCTCGTGAAGCTTTCCAATACATCCAATGTATTGACCCTTTTGGCTGCAACGTATTATGTTGCAGGTTACCTTGTCGAAGGGAAGGTTACGAAGTAGGGTTACAACGCTATACTCAACTATTGCCTGTGAGTCGATGGACGCCACAAGACTAGGTATTTACTTCGCTGCATGATTGTAATATAAGCTAGCCATGAGCTAAGCAAGTGTGTATTGTGTTGCACTGCATCTTCAATGTAACTACTATGTCATGTGATGCATTCTTGGTATTTCATCGTTGACTGTGCATGTCAGCTATTGATCCATGGACTGACACGGTAAACCCAAAGATTCGGGGCCCCATTTCGGGACTGGGTCGCGATAAAAAGACATGTTCTAGCTATCCTCTGAAGCATATATTTAATCACTGACCCTGTGAATTAGATTGAGAAGAGTGGAATAGGTGAGGATCACAAAATTCAAATTTTTTTGCGAAAAATTGAATTCAAAATTGAGTTTTAGGGTTTCACAATATGCATTTCGGAATTTCCAAGTTATAGATTTCGGAAGCACTGTGCCAACAACAGAAACTTGGCCATGCCATTTTGGTTTCACCGAGGCGTGTCCTAGTCTCTCTGAAGTGCTCATGCTGCTACTGAAATCCTGCATTAGTGACACCGATAGGATCCTCTCGGTTTAACTGAGACATCCTTTGTGTTGTGCCCGAAACCACATTGGTGATGCCAAAACATTTCAATCATAACGTCCGAGGATCACATTGCGAAACCTAACCCTAATTTTCTTGCTCAAATCTATCCTATCATTTTTTTCACGAGGATAAGAAGTAGCACACCTGGCAAGATTTAAGGCACGATCTTCTGCGCATAAATAGGAAAAAGGAGCACAAAAGAGATCAAGGTTTTACCCTAACTTGGTGGAACCTCTCTACGGCAGCAACTACGGAGGGGATTTCCGTTGAGTGCGATGGAATCTGGCAGCGAGGGCGCACTGGAGACGAAGGAGATGATCCGTGGACCTTGGCAATGACATCAATGGGGTGCGGGAGTGATGAGGTTTGAAGAATTTTTCAAAGTCATGTCCGCGCGATATATATACCCATCAGCTGTCGGTGACACCAAGAGAAACAGATCGGTGGCTCCGAAGTGTGTAACTATCAGAGGCAGTGCAACTTGGTGACACTGAAAAGTTTTGATAGGTGGTACCAAGGTGGAAAACGAGATCAATCCAAATGCTTTCGGTGAGACCAAATGTGTACGAGTTGGTTTGACCGAAACACACTTAGAAGGTTTTGGAAATCAGCCATAGACGAATCGGTGGCTCCGAGTGCTGCTCACCTAGAGGGTCCGAAAATTAGCTTGTTAAAATTTTGTGATGAAGCATGAAAGAATTTGAGTCAAGGTAGAATAGATATATAGAGGGGTTACTTAGGCATTCTTGTACATCCAATTGGCCAGATGATCAAACCAAATAAACTACAATTGTATGTCCTCGAATGAGAAAATTATGCATACCAACATGCTCACACAATAAAATGTCAAATGAAATATGGCAAGCATGCACAAACACTCTAGTACCTACCAATCAATAGTCGATGACAAAGTCATCTATATATGAGTATATTAACTTAAGAGCCAAGTGAGAACACTTGATCATAGGTCATACTCATCGTTTAGGCACAAGTGGGGTTACCACTTTTACATAATGCATTAATGTGTTCACACCATTAGAGATGCTTTTACTCAAGTCTTACAAAAAAGATCCCCCTAGATGTGATATCCCCCCTAAGAGGGATGAACTAACCTTGGGTTTTGTCGTTGAAGACTTCATGTAGATGTTGTAGTGGTGGATGCTCATTGTTGTTGAAGATCATCTAGAGTTTGGAGCAATCCTTGTTGTTTTGATACTCTCAACACTTACACGGGTTAGTCCCACACAAGGAACAATAACAAGAATATCTATGGACATGGAGTGAAATGCTCATTTGATGATGTCCATTGATGCATTGAATACTTTGTCCCTTACCAACAAGAGGGTTTTGACTCCTTGAACTAGTGCATGATGTTGAAGTTGATTGCGCAAGTTCTTTTCATGAAATGAATATGATTGAACTTTGTTGGCGGAGTCACCCTCAAGAATTCCCTAGTTCTTCTTTGGGACCCACACAAATTTTATGGGAATCCTTGGAGTTGAAGTAGCACTTGATGAAGTAGAGCTTGTAGTAGCCTTGGGAGCCCACTTGACCATAGCTAGAGGTGGTTCTTCAAATGAGTCAATCTTTTCTTGAAGCTTGTCCTTGCCCTTTAGCTTGTGGTCTTGTGTTGGAATATCATATTGAATTGTGTTCCCTTGAAGAGAGTAGGATCATACTTCTCTTATTGAGGAACAAACTTCGTCTTGGGCTATTGATCTTCCTCCCATTCAACTCCATTGGCATTGAACTTCCGTTCAAAACCAAAACCTTGATTCTACCGATGCCAGCCTTGCTTGCGTACAATATCTTCGAATTGCTTACTCCTGGCAAGACTTTTGTAGATACCTTTATCTATAATTCCTTTCAATAAATTGTTTTTTTGCTCAATTGTTACTTGGCTTAGAGAATCATTAGTGGAATCAATAGAGTTACTAGGAACAACATCATTGGATTTAGCATTTTTGTTGTTGTTGCTAGATGAAGAACCTTTTTTGCCCTTCTAACTAGTTTGGTTAGTTTTAACTTGAGGGATAAAAGTGGACAAGAGGAGTCGTTTGGCAAGATAAGAAGAACTCTTCTTTCGGAGATCATCATTAATAGCTTTAAGAAACTCATGCTCTTGCTCTAAATTTAGGTTCTCGAAGTGTAGCTTCTCATGGGTTCTTAGAAGCTCTCTATGACCTTCTTAAGTAGATTCATGAGCTAACTTAAGAGTGTTTAGTTCTTTAGTTAAGCGCTCAATCTCCTTCTTAGAATCAACAAATGATTCATCTTGACTATCATGATTACTAGCAAGTTCATTAGAGCTAACACCACTAGTTTATCATTGAGCAAGTCATCATCACCTAATAAGTCACCATCATCACTATTGAAGTCAATGAATCGGGGTGTGATACCTTGGGGACTTTAGCCATGAAGCATCTTCCAATTCTTTCATTTGGTGAATCAAATAAGTTATAGGAGCTGGAGGATACGAGAGTTAGTCCGACAACCACTTCATCTTGACTATAGTCGGAATTGGAGTGGTAACTTCTCTCTGATTGGTCGTCGGAGTCGGGGTCAGAGCCGGAAACCCATTCACCAACATGAGCTTGATGTCTTTTCTTGTGTAGCTCTTGGTGTACTTGTCCTTTCTCTTCGAATCCTTGCTTCCCCGGGAGGGTCTTCGTTCACATCGATCTTCTCTACTCTTTCTCTCTCTCCGAGGTGACTCATCTCTCTTCTTGTGAGGTGTCGTGCGCTCGTTTGAGAAGTGTCTGGGTGTTCCACAACTGTAACAATTCCGGTCATGACTAGAATAACGGTTCTCGTTGTATCTTCAGTTGGATATTCTCTCTTTGCCTCTACTCTTATAGAATTTGTTGAAGTTCTTGACCATGAGACTTATCTCTTCATTGCATACGAGCTTGTAACTTGAAGTAGTAGGAGCATCACTTGTGGATTTGTAAGCACTGCTTGACTTGTTGTGGAGCTCCTCTTTGTCCTTGAGTGACACTTCATGAGCAACTATCCTTCCAATGACTTCCATGGGCCTGAGATCTTTGTAATTGTGCATCATTTGGATCCATGTGCACACGGTGTCATACTTTCCTTCCAAGGTTCTAAGGATCTTCATGATGAGGAATTTGTCAGTAATCTCTTCGCTTCCCAACCTGGCAATCTCATTTGTGATGCGAGCAAGCCTAGAGTACATTTCTCCAACTCCTTCACCATCCTTAATCTTGAACTTGTCAAGTTGACTTTGAAGCACATTCAACTTAGATTCCTTGACGGATTCGATTCCTTCGTGCATATCAACCAAAGTATCCCAAATTTCCTTGGGATTTTCAAGGCGACTTATCTTGTTGAACTCCCCGAGTCACAAACCGTTGAATAGGATGTGACATGCCTTAGCGTTGCATTGCAACATCTTCAATTCATTCGCGGTTGCTTCACGATCCGGTTCTTCTCCATCTTCAGAGAATTCACCTTGCAAGCCAACATGAACAATAGCCCAAGCGGCGGGATTATGACTAAGAATATTCATTTTCATCTTATGCTTCCAACTAGCAAAGTTTGTACCATCAAAATATGCACCTCTACGATGAGAATCTCCCTCACTAGACACCATACTCTCCTAGGTTGTGAAACCAATGCAATGGAGACCAAAGCTCAGATACCACTTGTAGGATCGAAGGTATGTCTAGAGGGGGGTGATTAGACTACTTGACAAAAATTAAAACTTAACCTTTTCCTGATTTTATTGGTAGGCAAGTTTTAGCGATTTTACCGAGTCTAGCACACCCTACACATAAAGGTCTACAAGTTGTGCAGCAGAAAGTAAAGACATTGCAAGTCAAAGTAAAGGAGGGATTGGATAGATCAAACACAATGAATACACGGAGATTTTTGGCGTGGTTCCGATAGGGTGGTGCTATCGTACGTCCATGTTGAAAGGACGTGGAAGTAGCCTAGAGGGGGGGGGGGTGAATAGGCGCTTTAAAATAATTATGGTTTAGGCTTGAACAAATGCGGAATAAAACTAGCATTTAATTTGTCAAGCACAAAACCTAAAACAACTAGGCTCACCTATGTGCACCAACAACTTATGCTAAACAAGATAAACAACTAAGTGATAGCAGGATATATAACAAGAAACAATATGGATATCACAAAGTAAAGTGCATAAGTAAAGGACTCGGGTGAGACATAACCGAGGCACGAGGAGACGATGTTGTATCCCGAAGTTCACACCCTTGCGGATGCTAATCTCCGTTTGGAGCGGTGTGGAGGCACAATGCTCCCCAAGATGCCACTAAGGCCACCGTAATCTCCTCACGCCCTCGCACAATGCAAGATGCCGTGATTCCACTAAGGGACCCTAGAGGGCGGTCACCGAACCCGTACAAATGGCAACCCTTGGGGGCGGTCACCGAACCCGTACACTTTGGCAACCCTTGGGGGCGGTCACCGGTACCCGTAAAAATTTCTCGGGGCAATCTCCACAACCTAATTGGAGACCCCGACGCTTGCTCGGAGCTTTACACCACAATGATTGAGCTCTGAGACACCACCAACCGTCTAGGGTGCCAAGGCACCCAAGAGGAACAAGCTCTAGGGTGCTCAAACACCCAAGAGTAATAAGCTTCTCAACTTCTCACTTCCACGTATCACCATGGAGAACTCAAACCAATGCAATTAATGCAATGGCAAGAACACATGAAGTGGTCAAGTTCCTCACTCCCAAATCCCACCACCACAACAAAAACTATGGAGGAATATGAGAGGAAGAACAAGGAGCTCACAAAGAACTCCAAGATCTAGATCCAAGGGGTTCCCCTCACATAGAGGAGAAAGTGATTGGTGGAGATGTGGATCTAGATCTCCTCTCTCTTTTCCATCAAAAAGGAGCAATAATCATTGGAGGGATTGAGAGATAGCAAGCTCTCATAAGGTCAACAATGGGGGGCAAACACGAGCTCAAAGGATAAGAACCATTGGGGAAGAAGACCCCCTTAAATAGTTCCCCACGAATCTGCCCGTTATGTGCAGAATAACACAGGGGTGGTACAACAGCTATGCGCACCGGTACAACCGGTGAAAGCAGACAAAACCTACCTGTAGGAAAAGCAATAAGCGGTACAACCACCCGGGGCACCTGTCGGTGTCAAAACCGGCGGATCTCGGGTAGGGGGTCCCGAAGTGTGATACTTGGATCGATGGTAACAGGAGACAAAACGGGGCAAGGTTTTACCTAGGTTCGGGCCCTCCTATGGAGGTAATACCCTACGTCCTGCTTGATTATATTGAGTGTATGGAGATTACAGAGTTGATCTACCACGAGATCGAGTAACTAAACCCTAGATGAGTTCTCTTGTTCTACACCCTAAAACCCTCCGGCTTATATAGACGCCGGGGGTACCTAGGGTTTACACATGGTCGGTTACACGTCGAAGGGATAAACATGCCTATTCACTACTCCAAACGTGGAGGACAAGCCACGATTCTCGATGCTTCCTTCTTGGAAATGAGGTCTTCTATTCGGTAAGTGGCCCATACAGTCCGGCCCATAAGACATAGGCCGGCCTCCCGAGGACCCCTTAGTCCAGGACTCCCTCAGTAGCCCCCGAACTAGCCTCCAATGCCAAGGGTCCAAGCTCCAGCTGCTTCGAATGATCAGAGTCTTCGGCTTGCGAGGCAAGTTCCTCCTTTTCCAAATTATGATCGGCCGGGCTATAGTTCGGCCTCCGTCGATGTGTAATTTTCCCGATCATAGATCGTCCGTATATCATGAGTAGCTTGGCATCGAAGGCCAAACGTCAGAGAGCCAATAGTGTTTCTTAGGCTTCGCGCATCGTGGGGAGACGAGCAGTCCAGTAGCTTCTTACGAAACTACCCCTAACACAAATAAGGCTCCATCCATTTAAACAAAATGAGTCGTGGTCCAAGCCACAACCTCTTCTTCCCCACCGGAAAAAACTTCCAACGAAAGGTCTCCACCAAAGATGGCGAGCGCCCCCGGCTCTTCCTCGGATCCTTACGGATCTCGTCTCGGGGACTGGACCAGCTGCTCCGTGTCACTTCTTCGACTCCGCGACCTCGAGACCCAAGGGTATCTTCCTTCCTCGGATCTGACAGCCGTCCGCGCCGGTTTGACGTCATTCAACGGCGAGGTCCTCGCAGAGAATTTTCCCCATCCGCATAAAGGGCAGAATGTGTGCTTTGTGCCATTCCTCTTGCGAGGCCTCGGGTTTCCCATTTATCCGTTCCTGAGAGGGCTACTGGTGTTTTATGGGATCCAGCTCCACCACCTCACTCCAGGGTCTATTCTGCACATCTCGGGTTTCGTCGCCCTTTGCGAGATGTTCCTGGGTTGCGAGGCGCACTTTGAGTTGTGGAGGAAATACTTTTGCCTCATCCCTCGCACTCGGGATAAGACAATCTTCGAGGTCGGCGGAGCCGAAGTATGCCGCATAGCGGGGACAGGATACCCCGTGGGGACACCGAAGGAATCCGAACTATGGACTTCGGAATGGTTCTATATCGAGGACGTCCCTTTATACGATCCAGCTCGGAAAGGTCTGTCCGAATACTTTGATGCCCCCTTGAGGAAGAGGTACAACTGGCGCCCGAAGAGCTCGTCCCAAGAAGACAGCGTTGAGGTGCAGCGCTTAGCAGCTCGTGTGAGGATACTGGCCCATCATAAGCTGACCATGATAGATGTCATGGCCGCCGCCATCTCCCGGTGGGTCCAACCCCTTCAACAGAGGATACACCCCTTGTGGCGTTACAACGGGACAAGCGATACTACTCGCTTCCGAAGACTGGGTCCTGCCGATCAAACGGCATTGGCCGCCGTACTCGCCGACCTATACAAAGGGGAGCAAGAAGATTTCATTCGGCGATCGACCAAAGAGGGATACTCAAGCCACAATCCCATCGAATGGGTGAGTCTTTCAATCCCGTGACCACAGTTTGGATTCTTAATTTGTCCCTTTTTGACCGAAGTCTTTTATGTTCATGCAAACAGGAATGGAGGAGCTTTATCGAGACAGTACATTGCCCGGCCCCTCAGCCCGAAGACTATTCCCGTGACGACGATCCGGGATATCATGAAGACCCAGATCTATCAATTGAACTCGAAGACGGGGTTTTCTACCAAGAGGGCCTCGACGGCACCAAGGTGGCTATTATTGCCGATTACCCTGGGTCCTTCCCTTCTCCTGCGACAAGCAAGAAGAAGAAAACTTCCCGCAAGAGGCAAGTGTCCTCTGCTGACCCCAACACACCAGCTCCTACACCCAAGGGCCGTAGATCCGCGTGACTCACACCGACAGCAGCGGCAACACCTGGATTGGAAAACAACTAGGACCCGGCGAATGAGCCGGCCACAGGGGCGAGTGCTCCTACGAGTTCATCCCAAAGGTATTTCGCTTAATCGCTTGATTTAGTATCACGATTTGATAAGGTTTGACAAGAGACCATTTTGCCAAAATGTTCAGGCAGAGGGTTCGGCCATCACCCGCCGAGGACGTCGCCAGGACGTCTGGCGGTGCTCAAGATTCTAGGCCTTCCACCCATGCCGATCCTGCTACAGGAGCCCCCACCGTCAATCCCGACCCAGCCGATTCTGGTGACGCCATATCAGTCACCAAATCAGAGGTTGGGAGCGCCATGCATCATCGGCGGCGACGAGAAGCCTTGCGTCATCCGGCCTTTTCCGAACAAGAGTTCGGTGCACTGCACATGGCGGATGCACACCTCGGGGCCGCCCGAGCTGGGTTCGGGGAGGCTGTCAAATTGATATCGTCCGGCCTGCAGGTAAGTAGTTGTTTGTTAAAGTCCGAACACTTGTGTAGACTCAGTAGCCCCCGAGCCTTAAATTGGTCGGTACGACCGAATTAAGGATCCACGTACTAATTGACTGGCAATGCAGGCCTCGAAGCAGCAGTGCGAGCAGCTGGCCAAGGAACTGGAAACCAGCCGGACACAGGTCGACTCTTTGAAGGCCGAACTGGAGCAAGTGAAGAGCTTTACTCGGGAGGCACATGGTTAGTGTATATATTCTGCTGATCTTTAGTATATCCCCGTGCTTACGCAAGGGTACTATGTAGCAGCTGAATCAATAGGGCAATTACAAAAAGATTTGGATGTAGCCCGAGAATCTCAGCAATATGCCGAGTCCCAGCTGGAAGCTGGCCATCGCGTTTTACAACGTCATCTTGACGAGAAGAACCACCTGAAGGAGGAGAATAGACAACAAGCCGAACAGATTGAGAGCTTAAAGGCTCAATTGGCCCAGGCCCAAGGAGAAAACCAGAATCTACAGAGAGGCATGTTCGGTAAGTGCGATTT
The DNA here is from genome assembly GCA_039707655.1 of Elymus sibiricus. NCBI lineage: Eukaryota > Viridiplantae > Streptophyta > Magnoliopsida > Poales > Poaceae > Elymus > Elymus sibiricus. Next base: position 179,367,557 of record CM077665.1, read on the forward strand.
TAACATCGGAAGGTATTTCTTATAAGTGATGTGTGATACGTATGCCATGACTCATATGCAGGTCTATTGTCCGGGCGACCCGAAGAGGAAATCGGAGCCTACCAGGGGAATCTGTTGAAGGAGTTGTCCGCCCTTCATGAGCGGACTCGGAAGGCCATGAAAGGCGTGGTGAAGGCAGTATGGCCTGCCGAGCAGCCTCCGGAGAGGATGACCGAACTAATCGATCGCTTCAAGGGAGCCTGAGCTAGGCTCGAGCTGTGGAAGACATCGGCTTGTCGGGAGGGAGCACGAGAGGCGTGGGCGATGATCAAGACCCGCTATACCGGACTTGACCCCGAGCGTATGGCTCAGGTTGGACCAGTGGGGGCAGATGGACAAGAAGTGCCGCTTCACCTGGTATACGACCAGGTGATGCCTGCCACCCGTCTCTCACAACAAGACCGCTCCCTGGACACCATAATCGATAATCTCGATCAGCAGCCAGATGTATGATCATATGTAGCTATGTATTTTATAATCGAAAAAATTACTCCGTCTGTGTTGTGAACTTTGTCTTAACCAGCCATCGGCTTTAACCTCCCGTGCTAAGGGCTTTGGGAGTGTTCCTTGTAAGTTATCACCCGAAGGGGAGGGAACAATGTTCGGGGAACCAGGCAATCCGGCCATGTGGTACGAACAGACAGAAAGCACACAGGTGTTGGAAATATGCCCTAGAGGCAATAATAAATTAGTTATTATCATATTTCCCCGTTCATGATAATAGATTATTATTCATGCTAGAAATTTATTGACCGGAAACTAAATACATGTGTGGATAATAGATAAATACTATGTCCCTAGTATGCCTCTACTAGACTAGCTCCTTGATCAAAAGATGGTCAAGGTTTCCTGACCTTGGACATGAGTTGTCATTTGATAACGGGATCACATCATTAGGAGAATGATGTGATGGACATGACCCAACCGTTAGCATAGCAAATGATTGTTCAGTTTATTGCTATTGCTTTCACTATGTCAAATACACGTTCCTCTGACCATGAGATCATGCAACTCCCGGATACCGTAGGAATACTTTGGGTGTATCAAACGTCACACCGTAACTGGGTGATTATAAAGGTGCACTACAGGTATCTCCGAAAGTGTTTGTTGAGTTGGCATGGATCAAGATTGGGATTTGTCACTCCGACTATCGGAGAGGTATCTCTGGGCCCTCTCGGTAATACAGCATCACAGAAGCCTTGCAAGCACCGTGACTAAAGAGTTAGTTGCAAGATGATGTATTACGGAACGAGTAAAGAGACTTGCCAGTAACGAGATTGAACTAGGTATTGGATACCGACGATCGAATCTCGGGCAAGTAACATACCGCCGGACAAAGGGAACAACGTATGTTGTCATATGAGGTTCACCGATAAAGATCTTCGTGGAATATGTAGGAACCAATATGAGCATCCAGGTTCCGCTGTTGGTTATTGACCGGAGAGTCGTCTCGGTCATGTCTACATCATTCCCGAACCCGTAGGGTCCGCACACTTAAGGTTCGATGACGATATAGTATTATATGAGTTATGTGATTGGTGACCGAAGTTTGTTCGGAGTCCCGGATGAGATCACGGACATGACGAGGAGTCTCGAAATGGTCGAGAGGTAAAGATTCATATATTGGAAGGCTATATTCGGACGTCGGAAAGGTTCCGAGTGATTCGGGTATTTTTCGGAGTACCGGGGAGTTACGGGAATTCACCGGGAGAAGTAATGAGCCTTATTGGGCCATACGGGAAAAGGAGAGGCAGGCCACGTGAGGAGGCGCGCGCCCCCCCTTGCCCAAACCGAATTGGACTAGGGGAGGGGGCGCAGCCCCCTCTTTCCTTTTCCTCTCCCTTCCCCCTTTCCTACTTCGTATGGGAGGTGGAATCCTACTAGGACTAAGGAGTCCTAGTAGGACTCCCCACACTTGGCGCACCCCTAGGGGGCCGGCCTCCTCCCTCCCTCCTTTATATACGGAGGAGGGGCACCCCAAAGTACACAATTGTCCCATAGCCGTGTGCGGTGCCCCGATCTCCGTTTTCCACCTCGGTCATATTTTCGGAGAGCTTAGGCGAAGCCCTGCCGGAATCACTTCACCGTCACCGTCGCCACACCGTCGTGCTAACGGAACTCATCTACTACCTCGACGTCTTGCTGGATCAAGAAGGCGAGGAACGTCACTGAGCTGCACGTGTGTAGAACTCGGAGGTGCCGTACGTTCGGTACTCGATCGGTGGAGCTCGAAGGATTGTTCGACTACATCAACCGCGTTGTGAGACGCTTCCGCTAACGGTCTACGAGGGTACGTAGACACACTCTCCCCTCTCGTAGCGATGCATCTCCATGGATACATCTTGCGTGAGCGTAGGAAATTTTTTGAAATTCATGCTCCGTTCCCCAACAGTGGCATCCGAGCCAGGTCTATGCGTAGATGTGATTTGCACGAGTAGAACACAAGTGAGTTGTGGGCGTGGGTGTATACATATTGCTTGCCGTTACTAGTTGTTACTTGATTCGGCGGTATTGTGAGATGAAGCGGCCCGGACCGACATTACGCGTACGCTTACGCGAGACAGGTTTCACCGCTATGTGCACTCGTTGCATAAAGGTGACTGGCGGGTGTCTGTCTCTCTCACTTTAGTTGAATCGGTTTCAATGAAGAGGGTTCTTTTAGAAGATCAAAGAGCAATCACTACACCACGTTGTGGTTTGCGTAGGTAAGAACGGTTCTTGCAAACCCGTAGCAGCCACGTAAAACTTGCAACAACAAAGTAGAGGACGTCTAACTTGTTTTTGCAGGGTATGCTGGTGATGTGATATGGCCAAGACATGATGTGATATAAGTTGTTGTATGAGATGATCATGTTTTGTAAGTTATCAGGCAACCGGCAGGAGCCTTATGGTTGTCTCTTTATTGTATGCAATGCCAACGCTATGTAATTGCTTTACTTTACCGCTATAAGTTAGCAGTAGTAGTAGTAGCAATAGCCGGCGAGACGACCACGACGCTACGATGGAGATCAAGGTGTCACGATGCTACGATGGAGATCAAGGTGTCAACTCGGTGACGATGGAGATCATGACAGTGCTTTGCTGATGGAGATCAAAAGCACAAGACGATGATGGCCATATCATGTCACATATATTGAATTGCATGTGATGTTAATCCTTTTATGCATCTTATTTTGCTTAGGACGACGGTAGCATTATAAGATGATCCCTTCACTAAATTTCAAGATAAGTGTTCTCCCCTAGTATGCACCGTTGCGAAGGTTCGACGCTTCTAAGCACCACGTGATGATCGGGTGTGATGGATTCTTTCGTTCGCATACAACGGGTGTAAGCCAGTTTTACACACGCAGAATACTTGGGTTAAACTTGACGAGCCTAGCATTTATAGACATGGCCTCGGAACACAAGAGACCGAAAGGTCGAACATGAGTCATATAGTAGATATGATCAACATGAAAGATGTTCACCATTGATAACTAATCCACCTCACGTGATGATCGGACGTGGTTTAGTTGATGTGGATCATGTTACACTTAGACAACTTGAGGGATGTTAATCTAAGTGGGAGTTCTTAAGTAATTTGATTAATTGAACTTCAATTATCATGAACATAGTCTAAATAAATCTTTGCAATTTTATGTTGTAGATCAATAGACCGCGCTGTAGTTCCCCTGTTTTTATTATGTTCCTAGAGAAAACGAAGTTGAAAGTTGATGGAAGCAACTATGCGGACTAGGTCTGTGATCTGAGGATTGTCCTCACTGCTGCACAGAAGGCTTATGTCCTTAATGCACCGCTCAGTGAAATACCCCTACGGCTTCGTCTGAGGACGTTATGAACGTCTGGCAGACAAGAAAAGATGACTACTCGATAGTTCAGTGCGCCATACTTTACGGCTTAGAACCGGAGCTCCAAATATGTTTTGAGCAACACGGAGCATATGAGATGTTCCAAGAGCTGAAAATTTGTTTTTCAAGCTCACACCCGGGTCGAGAGGTATGACACCTTAGACAAGTTCTATAGCTACAAGATGGAGGAGAACAACTCCGTTAGTGAGCATGTACTCAGAATGTCTGAGTACTTCAAACACTTGAATCAAGTGGGAGTTAGACTTCCGAATAAAGTGGTGATTGATAGAGTTCTCTAGTCACTATCACTAAGCTACTGGATCTTCGTGATGAACTATAAACATGCAAGGGATAGAAGATCCTTAAGCTATTCGCGATGCTACAAGCTGCGGATGTAGAAATCAAAAAGGGAGCATCAAGTGTTGATGGTTAATAAGACCACTAGTTTCAAGAAGGGCAAGGGAAAGAAAAGGGAACTTCAAGAAGAACGGTAAAACAGTTGCCGCTCACGCGAAGAAACCCAAGGCTGAACCAAACCCGAGACTTAGTGCTCCCATTGCAAAGGGAATTGTCACAAGGAGCGGAACTTCCCCATAGTAACTGGCAGATAATAAGACTGGCAATGTCAACAAAGATATTTGATATACATGTTATTGATGTGTACCTTACTAGTACTCGTAGGAGCACCTGGGTATTTGATACTTGTTCAGTTGCTTGCAACTTGAAACATGGAGCTTCGGAATAAACGAGGGCTAGCTAAAGAACGAGGTGACGATGTGCATTGGAAGTGTCTCCAAGGTTGATGTGGTCACCATCGCCACACTCTCTCTACCTTCAGGATTAGTGATGAACCTAAATAATTGTTATTTGGTGCTTGCGTTAAGCATGAACATTATATCTGATAGTGTTTATTGCAAGACGGTTATTCAATTTCAGATAATAATTGTTATTCTATTTGGATAATATCATTGATGATCATGCACTTAAAATGAAAGGTTTATTGAATCTTGATCGTAGTAATACATATGTTCATAACACGAATGCCAAAAGATAATGATAGTACCACATATTTGTGGCACTGCCGCTTAGGTCATATCAGTGTTAAACACATGAAGAAACTCCATGCAGATGGGTTTTTGGAATCTCTTGATTATGAATCATTTGAGACATGTGAACCGTGCATTATTGGCAAGATGACTAAAACTCCGTTCTTCGGAACAATGGAGCGAGCAACCAACTTATTGGAAATAATACATACCGATGTATGCGGTCCGATGAGTGTTGAGGCGCGCGGTGGATATCGTTATGTTCTCACGTTCACAGATGATTTGAGTAGATATGGCTATGTCTACTTGACGAAGCATAAATCTGAAACATTTGAAAAGTTCAAAGAATTTCAGAGTGAAGTAGAGAACCATCGTAGCAAGAAAATAAAGTTCTTACGATCTGATCGTGGAGGAGAATATTTGAGTTACGAGTTTGGCAATCACTTAAGACAATGTGGAATTGTTTCACAGCTCACGCCACCTGGAACACCACAGCATAATGGTGTGTCCGAACGTCGTAATCGTACTCTATTAGATATGGTACGTTTTATGATGTCTCTTACCGATTTGCCACTATCATTTTGGGGTTATGCATTAGAGACATCTGCATTCACTTTAAACAGGGCACCGTCTAAATCCGTTGAGACGACACCGTATGAACTATGGTTTGGTAAGAAACCTAAGCTGTCGTTTCTGAAAGTTTGGGCTGCGATGCTTATGTCAAAAGGCTTCAGCCTGATAAGCTTGAACCCAAAGCGGATAAGTGCGTCTTCATAGGATACCCAAAAGAAACTGTTGGGTACACCTTCTACCACAGATCCGAAGGCAAAGTTTTCGTTGCTAAGAATGGATCCTTTCTAGAGAAGGAGTTTCTCTCGAAAGAAGTGAGTGCGAGGAAAGTAGAACTTGATGAGGTAATTGTACCTCCTCTGGATAGTAGTACGCCACAGAAAGAAATTTCTGTGACACCAACACAGACCAGAGAAGAAGATAATGATGATGATCATGAAACTTCAGAGCAAGTTGCTACTGAACCTCGAAGGTCAACCAGGACACGTTCCGCACCAGAGTGGTACGGAAATCCAGTCTTGGAGGTTATGTTGTTAGACAACGGTGAACCTTCGAATTATGAAGAAGCTATGGCGAGCCCGGATTCCGAGAAATGGCTTGAGGCCATGAAATCCGAGATAGGATCCATGTATGAGAACAAAGTGTGGACTTTGGTAGACTTGCCAGATGAATGGCGAGCTATTAAAAATAAATGGATCTTTAAGAAGAAGACGGACGCTGATGGTAATGTCACCATCTATAAAGCACGACTTGTTGCTAAAGGTTATCGACAAGTTCAAGGAGTTGACTACGATGAGACTTTCTCACCCGTAGCGATGCTAAAGTCTGTCAGAATTATGTTAGCAATTGCCGCATTTTATGATTATGAAATCTGGCAAATGGACGTCAAAACGGCATTCCTTAATGGATTCCTTAAGGAAGAATTGTATATGATGCAACCGGAAGGTTTTGTCGATCCTAAAGGTGCTAACAAAGTATGCAAGCTCCAGCGATCCATCTATGGACTGGTGCAAGCATCTCGGAGCTGGAATACTCGCTTTGATGAAGTGATCAAAGCGTTTGGGTTTATGCAAGTTTATGGAGAAACTTGTATTTACAACAAAGTGAGTGGGAGCTCTATAACATTTCTAATAAGTATATGTGATTGGAAATGATGTAGAATTTCTGGAAAGCATAAAGAATTAATTGAAAGGAGTTTTTCAATAAAAACCTGTTTTTGAGTTATCCACGGTTTGGGCATCGAGATCTATAGAGATAGATCAAGACACCTGATAAAATATTTTCACACACCTTGATGAGATTTTGAAGAAGTTCAAAATGGATCAAGTCAAAAGAAATAAGTTCTTGGCTGGTGTGAAGTGGAGTAAGACTTGAAGATCTAGGTAAAGGCTGTTTACATGTTAGGCATCAAAATCTATAGAGATAGATTGAGACGCCTCATATGACTTTCACAAAACATATACCTTGACAAGATTTTGAAGAAGTTCAAAATGGATCCGTCAAAGAAGGAGTTCTTGACTGTGGTGAAAGGTGTGAAGTTGAGTAAGACTCAAATCTCGACCACGGCAAAATAAATAGAATGGATGAAGGTTATCCCCTATGCCTCGGCCATAGGTTCTATAAAGTATGCCAAGCTGTGTGCCTTGCCATGTGTCTGGCAAAAGAGGTACCAAAGTGATCCAGGAGTAGATCACTGGACAGCGGTCAAATTATCCTTAAGATGACTAAGGAAGAATTTCTCAGGAATAGAGATGATAAAGAGTTCGTCGTAAGGGGTTACGTCGATGCAAGCTTTAAACACTGAGCCGAAAGACTATGAGTCTCAGACCGGATAAGTATAGTGGGGAAATCTTTTGGAGTAGCTCCAAACAGAGTGTGGTAGCAGCATCTACATATAACATAGAGATTTGCCAAGAACACACGGATCTGAATATTGCAGACCCGTTGACTAAAACCTCTCTCACAAGCAAAACATGATCAGCTTTAGAACTGATTAAGTGTTAATTACATGGAGATGTAATCTAGATTATTGACTCTAGTGCAAGTGGGAGACTGTTGGAAATATGCCCTAGAGGCAATAATAAATTAGTTATTATCATATTTCCCCGTTCATGATAATAGTTTATTATTCATGCTAGAATTGTATTGACCGGAAACTAAATACATGTGTGGATAATAGACAAATACTATGTCCCTAGTATGCCTCTACTAGACTAGCTCCTTGATCAAAAGATGGTCAAGGTTTCCTGACCATGGACATGAGTTGTCATTTGATAACGGGATCACATCATTAGGAGAATGATGTGATGGACATGACCCAACCGTTAGCATAGCAAATGATCGTTCTGTTTATTGCTATTGCTTTCACTATGTCAAATACACGTTCCTCTGACCATGAGATCATGCAACTCCCGGATACCGTAGGAATACTTTGGGTGTATCAAACGTCACAACGTAACTAGGTGATTATAAAGGTGCATTACAGGTATCTCCGAAAGTGTTTGTTGAGTTGGCATGGATAAAGATTGGGATTTGTCACTCCGACTATCGGAGAGGTATCTCTGGGCCCTCTCGGTAATACAGCATCACAGAAGCCTTGCAAGCACCGTGACTAAAGAGTTAGTTGCAAGATGATGTATTACGGAATGAGTAAAGAGACTTGCCAGTAACGAGATTGAACTAGGTATTGGATACCGACGATCGAATCTCGGGCAAGTAACATACCGCCGGACAAAGGGAACAACGTATGTTGTCATATGAGGTTCACCGATAAAGATCTTCGTGGAATATGTAGGAACCAATATGAGCATCCAGGTTCCGCTGTTGGTTATTGACCGGAGAGTCGTCTCGGTCATGTCTACATCATTCCCGAACCCGTAGGGTCCGCACACTTAAGGTTCGATGACGATATAGTATTATATGAGTTATGTGATTGGTGACCGAAGTTTGTTCGGAGTCCCGGATGAGATCACGGACATGACGAGGAGTCTCGAAATGGTCGAGAGGTAAAGATTCATATATTGGAAGGCTATATTCGGACGTCGGAAAGGTTCCGAGTGATTCGGGTATTTTTCGGAGTACCGGGGAGTTACGGGAATTCACCGGGAGAAGTAATGGGCCTTATTGGGCCATACGGGAAAAGGAGAGGCAGGCCACGTGAGGAGGCGCGCGCCCCCCCTTGCCCAAACCGAATTGGACTAGGGGAGGGGGCGCAGCCCCCTCTTTCCTTTCCCTCTCCCTTCCCCCTTTCCTACTTCGTATGGGAGGTGGAATCCTACTAGGACTAAGGAGTCCTAGTAGGACTCCCCACACTTGGCGCACCCCTAGGTGGCCGGCCTCCTCCCTCCCTCCTTTATATACGGAGGAGGGGCACCCCAAAGTACACAATTGTCCCATAGCCGTGTGCGGTGCCCCGATCTCCGTTTTCCACCTCGGTCATATTTTCGGAGAGCTTAGGCGAAGCCCTGCCGGAATCACTTCACCGTCACCGTCGCCACACCGTCGTGCTAACGGAACTCATCTACTACCTCGACGTCTTGCTGGATCAAGAAGGCGAGGAACGTCACTGAGCTGCACGTGTGTAGAACTCGGAGGTGCCGTATGTTCGGTACTCGATCGGTGGAGCTCGAAGGATTGTTCGACTACATCAACCGCGTTGTGAGACGCTTCCGCTAACGGTCTACGAGGGTACGTAGACACACTCTCCCCTCTCGTAGCGATGCATCTCCATGGATACATCTTGCGTGAGCGTAGGAATTTTTTTGAAATTCATGCTCCGTTCCCCAACAGTGGCATCCGAGCCAGGTCTATGCGTAGATGTGATTTGCACGAGTAGAACACAAGTGAGTTGTGGGCGTGGGTGTATACATATTGCTTGCCGTTACTAGTTGTTACTTGATTCGGCGGTATTGTGAGATGAAGCGGCCCGGACCGACATTACGCGTACGCTTATGCAAGACAGGTTTCACCGCTACGTGCACTCGTTGCATAAAGGTGGCTGGCGGGTGTCTGTCTCTCTCACTTTAGTTGAATCGGTTTCATTGAAGAGGGTTCTTTTAGAAGATCAAAGAGCAATCACTACACCACGTTGTGGTTTGCGTAGGTAAGAACGGTTCTTGCAAACCCGTAGCAGCCACGTAAAACTTGCAACAACAAAGTAGAGGACGTCTAACTTGTTTTTGCAGGGTATGCTGGTGATGTGATATGGCCAAGACATGATGTGATATAAGTTGTTGTATGAGATGATCATGTGTTGTAAGTTATCAGGCAACCGGCAGGAGCCTTATGGTTGTCTCTTTATTGTATGCAATGCCAACGCTATGTAATTGCTTTACTTTACCGCTATAAGTTAGCAGTAGTAGTAGTAGTAGCAATAGCCGGCGAGACGACCACGACGCTACGATGGAGATCAAGGTGTCACGATGCTACGATGGAGATCAAGGTGTCAACTCGGTGACGATGGAGATCATGACAGTGCTTTGCTGATGGAGATCAAAAGCACAAGACGATGATGGCCATATCATGTCACATATATTGAATTGCATGTGATGTTAATCCTTTTATGCATCTTATTTTGCTTAGGACGACGGTAGCATTATAAGATGATCCCTTCACTAAATTTCAAGATAAGTGTTCTCCCCTAGTATGCACCGTTGCGAAGGTTCGACGCTTCTAAGCACCACGTGATGATCGGGTGTGATGGATTCTTTCGTTCGCATACAACGGGTGTAAGCCAGTTTTACACACGCAGAATACTTGGGTTAAACTTGACGAGCCTAGCATGTATAGACATGGCCTCGGAACACAAGAGACCGAAAGGTCGAACATGAGTCATATAGTAGATATGATCAACATGAAAGATGTTCACCATTGATAACTAATCCACCTCACGTGATGATCGGACGTGGTTTAGTTGATGTGGATCATGTTACACTTAGACAACTTGAGGGATGTTAATCTAAGTGGGAGTTCTTAAGTAATTTGATTAATTGCACTTCAATTATCATGAACATAGTCTAAATAAATCTTTGCAATTTTATGTTGTAGATCAATAGACCGCGCTGTAGTTCCCCTGTTTTTATTATGTTCCTAGAGAAAACGAAGTTGAAAGTTGATGGAAGCAACTATGCGGACTAGGTCTGTGATCTGAGGATTGTCCTCACTGCTGCACAGAAGGCTTATGTCCTTAATGCACCGCTCAGTGAAATACCCCTACGGCTTCGTCTGAGGACGTTATGAACGTCTGGCAGACAAGAAAAGATGACTACTCGATAGTTCAGTGCGCCATACTTTACGGCTTAGAACCGGAGCTCCAAATATGTTTTGAGCAACACGGAGCATATGAGATGTTCCAAGAGCTGAAAATTTGTTTTTCAAGCTCACACCCGGGTCGAGAGGTATGACACCTTAGACAAGTTCTATAGCTACAAGATGGAGGAGAACAGCTCCGTTAGTGAGCATGTACTCAGAATGTCTGAGTACTTCAAACACTTGAATCAAGTGGGAGTTAGACTTCCGAATAAAGTGGTGATTGATAGAGTTCTCTAGTCACTATCACTAAGCTACTGGATCTTCGTGATGAACTATAAACATGCAAGGGATAGAAGATCCTTAAGCTATTCGCGATGCTACAAGCTGCGGATGTAGAAATCAAAAAGGGAGCATCAAGTGTTGATGGTTAATAAGACCACTAGTTTCAAGAAGGGCAAGGGAAAGAAAAGGGAACTTCAAGAAGAACGGTAAAACAGTTGCCGCTCACGCGAAGAAACCCAAGGCTGAACCAAACCCGAGACTTAGTGCTCCCATTGCAAAGGGAATTGTCACAAGGAGCGGAACTTCCCCATAGTAACTGGCAGATAATAAGACTGGCAATGTCAACAAAGATATTTGATATACATGTTATTGATGTGTACCTTACTAGTACTCGTAGGAGCACCTGGGTATTTGATACTTGTTCAGTTGCTTGCAACTTGAAACATGGAGCTTCGGAATAAACGAGGGCTAGCTAAAGAACGAGGTGACGATGTGCATTGGAAGTGTCTCCAAGGTTGATGTGGTCACCATCGCCACACTCTCTCTACCTTCAGGATTAGTGATGAACCTAAATAATTGTTATTTGGTGCTTGCGTTAAGCATGAACATTATATCTGATAGTGTTTATTGCAAGACGGTTATTCAATTTCAGAGAATAATTGTTATTCTATTTGGATAATATCATTGATGATCATGCACTTAAAATGAAAGGTTTATTGAATCTTGATCGTAGTAATACATATGTTCATAACACGAATGCCAAAAGATAATGATAGTACCACATATTTGTGGCACTGCCGCTTAGGTCATATCAGTGTTAAACACATGAAGAAACTCCATGCAGATGGGTTTTTGGAATCTCTTGATTATGAATCATTTGAGACATGTGAACCGTGCATTATTGGCAAGATGACTAAAACTCCGTTCTTCGGAACAATGGAGCGAGCAACCAACTTATTGGAAATAATACATACCGATGTATGCGGTCCGATGAGTGTTGAGGCGCACGGTGGATATCGTTATGTTCTCACGTTCACAGATGATTTGAGTAGATATGGCTATGTCTACTTGACGAAGCATAAATCTGAAACATTTGAAAAGTTCAAAGAATTTCAGAGTGAAGTAGAGAACCATCGTAACAAGAAAATAAAGTTCTTACGATCTGATCGTGGAGGAGAATATTTGAGTTACGAGTTTGGCAATCACTTAAGACAATGTGGAATTGTTTCACAGCTCACGCCACCTGGAACACCACAGCATAATGGTGTGTCCGAACGTCGTAATCGTACTCTATTAGATATGGTACATTTTATGATGTCTCTTACCGATTTGCCACTATCATTTTGGGGTTATGCATTAGAGACATCTGCATTCACTTTAAACAGGGCACCGTCTAAATCCGTTGAGACGACACCGTATGAACTATGGTTTGGTAAGAAACCTAAGCTGTCGTTTCTGAAAGTTTGGGCTGCGATGCTTATGTCAAAAGGCTTCAGCCTGATAAGCTTGAACCCAAAGCGGATAAGTGCGTCTTCATAGGATACCCAAAAGAAACTGTTGGGTACACCTTCTACCACAGATCCGAAGGCAAAGTTTTCGTTGCTAAGAATGGATCCTTTCTAGAGAAGGAGTTTCTCTCAAAAGAAGTGAGTGCGAGGAAAGTAGAACTTGATGAGGTAATTGTACCTCCTCTGGATAGTAGTACGCCACAGAAAGAAATTTCTGTGACACCAACACAGACCAGAGAAGAAGATAATGATGATGATCATGAAACTTCAGAGCAAGTTGCTACTGAACCTCGAAGGTCAACCAGGACACGTTCCGCACCAGAGTGGTACGGAAATCCAGTCTTGGAGGTTATGTTGTTAGACAACGGTGAACCTTCGAATTATGAAGAAGCTATGGCGAGACCGGATTCCGAGAAATGGCTTGAGGCCATGAAATCCGAGATAGGATCCATGTATGAGAACAAAGTGTGGACTTTGGTAGACTTGCCAGATGAATGGCGAGCTATTAAAAATAAATGGATCTTTAAGAAGAAGACGGACGCTGATGGTAATGTCACCGTCTATAAAGCACGACTTGTTGCTAAAGGTTATCGACAAGTTCAAGGAGTTGACTACGATGAGACTTTCTCACCCGTAGCGATGCTAAAGTCTGTCAGAATTATGTTAGCAATTGCCGCATTTTATGATTATGAAATCTGGCAAATGGACGTCAAAACGGCATTCCTTAATGGATTCCTTAAGGAAGAATTGTATATGATGCAACCGGAAGGTTTTGTCGATCCTAAAGGTGCTAACAAAGTATGCAAGCTCCAGCGATCCATCTATGGACTGGTGCAAGCATCTCGGAGCTGGAATACTCGCTTTGATGAAGTGATCAAAGCGTTTGGGTTTATGCAAGTTTATGGAGAAACTTGTATTTACAACAAAGTGAGTGGGAGCTCTATAACATTTCTAATAAGTATATGTGATTGGAACAATCCTTCGAAGCCCTGCCGGAATCACTTCACCGTCACCGTCGCCACGCCGTCGTGCTGACGGAACTCATCTACTACCTCGACGTCTTGCTGGATCAAGAAGGCGAGGAACGTCACCGAGCTGCACGTGTGTAGAACTCGGAGGTGCCGTACGTTCGGTACTCGATTGGTGGAGGTCGAAGGATTGTTCGACTACATCAACCGCGTTGTGAGACGCTTCCGCTAACGGTCTATGAGGGTACGTAGACACACTCTCCCCTCTCGTAGCGATGCATATCCATGGATAGATCTTGCGTGAGCGTAGGAATTTTTTTGAAATTCATGCTCTTTTCCCCAACAACAGGGAGATATGTTATATTACTGCTGAGCGTAAGAAACATCTTCTGAAGAAAATAGTAACTCTATCGATACCTTTCTTCAGGGGTACTACGCAAATCGTAGGAGAAAGGCCGTATATTGTTAGTGTGCGGCCAAGGGCTTGTGCGAAGGAATAAACCCGAATAATGGTCATGAACGGCCATAATTGAATCCGTCGTAGCCGATCAATTGTCTACTGAAGATAGCTAGCTTTTGGCTTCACCCGTCTGAGGTACGTATCCGGATTACCCGGTCGTAACAATCGCAGAGGTGCTCCCTTTACCCTCTAGCCGAACAATCGGGAACGTAGAGGGTAAGCACAGGAGCAAGGCAACCCAGCTTGGCAAATTCTTAATTCGAATTGATGCATAAGATGGCGTATCAAACGACAAGGAAAGTATGCGTACACAATAAATGTACACAACTGCTTATGACATAAAAGCATTGGCTTTGGAAAGGAAGCCCCCGGGTACTATGTTCGGATATAACACTTAAAGGTGTAGGCCGAAAAATCATTAGTACAAGATCGGTTGAACCGAACATAGAGATGGGAAGAAAAAGAAATCAACCCTGCCAGAAATCAAGGTGGGAGGGAGCAGAAATAATAATGAAAAGAAAGAAAAAAGAAAGGTAAACCGTAGAAGCGCCGAAGACGAGCTGTGTTCCATGGGTTTGGTTCAAGGCGGTTATTCTGCGGGTTCCGAAGATGGTAAGCTCCTCCTGTGAGTACCTCGTCGATGGTGAAGGGGCCTTCCCATTTGGGCTTGAGTTTATGCTTCTGCTTCTCCGGTAGTCGTAAGACTAGTTCGCCCAAGTTGTATGCTTGTGCCCTGACCTCCCTGCTCTGGTAACGCCGGGCCTGCTGCTGATAAAAAGTAGAACGGGCCTGAGCTATATCACGCTCCTCTTCCAAGGCGTCCAAGTCGTCCTGCCGATCTAACTCGGCCTCTCTTTCCTCGTACATGCGCACTCTTGGTGCGTCGTGAATGATATCACACGGAAGGACCGCTTCGGCCCCGTAGACCATGAAGAACGGTGTGTATCCCGTTGATCTATTCGGGGTGGTGCGCAAGCCCCATAGAACGGAGTCGAGCTCCTCTACCCACTAACAATCGGACTCTTGAAGAGACCAGACCAAACGTGGCTTGATGCCGCTCATTATGAGGCCGTTTGCTCGTTCGACTTGTCCATTAGTCTGCGGGTGATAAACCGATGCGTAATCGAGCTTGATGCCCATATTTGCGCACCAGTCTTTGACCTCCTGGGCCGTGAAATTGGATCCGTTATCAGTTATTATACTGTGCGGGACACCATAACTGTGTACCACGCCGGATATAAAGTCGATTACTGGTCCGAATTTGGCTGATTTAACGGGTTTGGCCTCTATCCATTTGGTGAATTTGTCGACCATGAACAGTAATTATTTATTTTTCTTGGTCCCCCCTTTAAGTGGTCCGACCATGTCCAGTCCCCAGACCGCGAAGGGCCATGTGATCGGAATAGTCTGAAGAGCTGTTGGGGGCATGTGACTTTGATTTGCGAGAAGTTGACACCCCACGCAATATTTGACAAGTGACTGGGCGTCCGCCTGAGCTGTGGGCCAAAAGAACCCAGCCCAGAAGGCCTTGCTTACCAAGGCTCTTGGTGCGGCGTGATGACCGCCCATCCCTGCGTGGACTTTGGCTAATAGCTGCCGCCCTTCTTCCTCGGATATGCACCACTGTAATACTCCAGTGGTGCTCTTCTTGTACAACTCTCCTTCGTGTACCTTGAAGACTTTGGAGCACCGAACTATGCGTCGCGCCTCCGTCTGTTCATCGGGAAGTTCTTTGCAAAGGAGGTAGGCGAGGAAGGGCTCGGTCCATGGCGCGATTACTGCCATGACCTCATGAGCTGAGGGCGTTTCGTCCATGACGGAGCCGCCGATGATTTGGTTGTCTGGTTCGTTTACCGGGGGAACAACCTTGTCTGCACTGGACGGATTGGCGTCCTCTTGATCTAGCCAAACCATGGATGGCTTAAAGAGCCGTTCCAGGAAAGTGTTTGGTGGGACAGGATCACATTTGGCTCCTAGGCGAGCCAGTATATCGGCAGCTTGGTTGTCGTCTCGAGCGACGTGGTGAAATTCCAGCCCCTCGAACCGTGCGGGTATCTTGAGGACGGCGTTTCTATATGACGCCATCTTTGGATTCTTAGCATCGAACTCGCCGTTGACTTGAGAGATGGCCAGATTGGAATCTCCCCGTACTTCCAGCCGCTTTATGCCCATTGAGGCTGCCATCCGAAGACCGTGCAGGAGGGCTTCGTATTCGGCTACATTGTTGGAGTCGGCATACATGATCTTTAATACGTACCAGACGTTATCACCTGTGGGGGATGTGAGAACAACTCCAGCCCCCAGTCCGGCCAAAGTTTTGGATCCATCAAAGTACATCGTCCAATGGGAGTATGTACTATATTCTCTGGGGAGTTCGGCTTCTGTCCATTCGGCGAGGAAATCTGCCAATACTTGAGATTTATTAGCTCGGCGTGGTTTGTAGGTAATCTCGAAAGGGAGGAGCTCGATCGCCCATTTGGCTATACGGCCGGTGGCGTCCCTGTTATTGATTATATCATTCAAGGGGACTTCGGATGCCACCGTAACCGAACACTCTTGGAAGTAGTGTCGTAGTTTCCGTGATGCCATAAAAACTGTGTAGGCTATCTTCTGATAGTGCGGGTATCTGGACTTGCATTGCGTTAGTACTTCTGACACGTAATAGACCGGCTTCTGTATATGGAATTTGTGTCCCTCCTCTTCTCGTTCGACGATGAGCACCGCGCTAACAATTTGGTTGGTGGCCGATATGTATAATAACATGGGCTCACGAGCGCCTGGTGCTGTGAGTATAGGGTTACTTGCCAGGAGTGTCTTGATTTCTTCTAACGCAGCCTTTGCTTCGTTGGTCCATTCGAAATTCTTGGTCCATTTCAGCAACTTATACAGTGGTAAAGCTTTTTCACCGAGGCGGGAGATGAAGCGACTTAATGCCGCCACGCATCCCGCCAATCTTTGGACATGCTTTAGCTCTGTGGGAACAGCAAGTTCGGATAAGGCGCGGATCTTCGCCAGATTCGCTTCTATTCCTCTATGGGAGACGATGAATCCGAGCAATTTGCCAGCGGGAATGCCGAATACACACTTCTCCGGATTGAGCCGAATATCGTATTCGCGTAGGTTAGCAAAGGTTTGCCTTAAGTCGTCGATCAGATTGCTAACATGTTTGGTTTTAATGACCACGTCGTCCACGTACGCCTCGACTGTTTTGCCAACCTGTTTTTCAAGACAGGTCTGGATCATGCGCTGGTATGTAGCCCCAGCGTTCTTTAGCCCGAAAGGAATTGTGTTGAAGCAAAAAGGCCCGTAAGGGGTGATGAATGCGGTTGCCGCTTGATCGGATTCCTTCATTTTAATCTGATGGTATCCGGAATAAGCATCGAGGAAACACAGCGAGTCGTGTCCGGCTGTGGCGTCAATAATCTGGTCTATACGTGGTAGAGGGAAAGGATCCTTGGGGCAGGCCTTGTTGAGGTCTTTAAAGTCGACACATAGCCGCCAGGATCTATCTTTCTTTGGTACCATAACCAGGTTTGCCAACCATTCGGGGTGCTTAATGTCCCGAATGAATCCGGCCTCTAGCAATTTAGCAAGT
The DNA here is from genome assembly GCA_039707655.1 of Elymus sibiricus. Lineage (NCBI taxonomy): Eukaryota > Viridiplantae > Streptophyta > Magnoliopsida > Poales > Poaceae > Elymus > Elymus sibiricus. The sequence continues at coordinate 179,385,123 of CM077665.1, forward strand.
TCTTCACCCATAGCTTGTCGTTTGGGCTCGGAGAAGCGGCACAGAGTCTGTTTTACGGGCTTAAAGCCTGCGATGATGTTAAGACTATGTTCTGCCAGCCGTCGTGGGATGCCGGGCATATCAGAAGGGTGCCAGGCGAAGATGTCCCAGTTTTCTTGTAAGAAAGCTCGTAGCGCTTCGTCCACTGCAGGATCGAGCTGAGCTCCGATGGACGCTGTTTTGTTTGGGTCCGTCGGGTGTACCTGAAATTTAATGATTTCCTTTGCTGGCTTAAAGGATGTAGATTTAGGCCTCTTGCTGAGGATCACATCATCTTTGTCTACCGTTGACCGGAGTGTGGTCAGCTCCTCTGCAGCAAAGGTCTCGGCTAGAGCCTCGAGGGCAAGCGCCGCTGTTTTGTTCTCGGCACGCAGGGCTATATTCGGGTCACTAGCAGCTGTGATTACCCCGTTTGGTCCTGGCATCTTAAGTTTCATATACCCGTAATGTGGTATAGCCTGGAATCTTGTGAAGGCGTCACGTCCTAACAGGGCGTGATAGCCACTTGGGAAGGGCACGATGTGGAAGAGAACCTCTTCAGATCGGTAGTTGTCGGGTGTGCCGAACACTACATCCAGGGTGATACATCCTGAACAGCTCGCCTCCTTCCCCGGGATTATCCCCCGGAAAGTTGTGTTGCTATGTTCGATGCGAGATCGGTCAAACTACATTTTTTGTAAAGTATCCTCGTAGATTAGGTTTAAACCACTACCGCCGTCCATTAGCACCTTGTGTAACCTAAAGCCATCAATGATGGGATTCAGGACTAGTGCGGCCGGTGAATGACCGGGAAGAATGGCTGGTCGGCCAGTATCTCTGAAGGTGACGGGTATGTCTGCCCATGCACTTGTTGCTGCCACGTGATATACCTGTTCGAGTTCTTTAAGAGCTCTTTTCCTCCTGTTCCTTGATAGGAATGTTTCGTAGATCGTCAGTACTTCGGCGTTATATTTCGATGGCGTTGCAGAGCGCCGGTTAGATGGTGATGCCTCAAGAATGGCTTCGCCACTTTTTGTGATCTGCCTGACGACCTTACAAGTTCTAAGGCTGTGAGTTGGAGCTGTGTTCAGCAATACGGAGTGTATAGGGCAGGGTTTGTCCAGCAGTCCATCCAGGACAGTACTGACCCCTGGAAGGGGCCTGTTCCTCTTTTTGGTGGCTCGAGTTTGGCTGGCCGGTTCGGAGGTATCCTCTTGTGCCGATCTCCTCTAGGGTATTCGGTAGAGATGGGTTCCGAAAATAGCCGCTCAGTGTGCCAAGCACTTTCCATGGCACAATACTTCTGTACCAAGTTTGACAGTTCGGCAAAGTCGATGATGTGCCGCCGCGCCAGGGCATTGAGGATTCCCTTGTCATGGCAGTTACGTTTGAACGTTGCCATTATATCTTGATCACTAAGGCCCCGTACATTATTTCGGGCGAGTAGTAGTCTGGCCCAGTAATGATGAACCGACTCCCCTAACAAATGTACTATGTCCGGTGGGTCCGAAGACCTGGGCTCTGATGCGATGCTCGAGTCATCGGCTTGGGTGGTGGGTGGGTGAAGATTTGACTCCACGCCACGGTGGGAGTTCGGAGTCGGGGATTCCGAACAATGTGATGGGTCAGGGACCGATACCGGACTGTTTCTGGGGCGAACGCTCCAGTTAGGGTTGCCAGCAAGGTCTCGGTAATCGGAGATTGGAGTGTAAACCGTTTTTAATTCCTGTAACTGGGCAGTCGAGCCTCCAGTTGGACACTCGATAGTGGCGACAAGGTGGGTGACCACGGGAACGTGGATCTCCCTGTCATCGGGTTTAAGCCCGAGCCGGTCATAGACCGGGGTTTGGTCATCGGCCATTCGCATAGCCTCCATCTGATCAAACAACTCGTTGAGAAACGAGGCGATGGTGGGGTGCGTGTCGCTGAAGCTAGTGGGGTCGGCTAGCGGCGTTGCGGTTCCAGAGTCGCGCGAGAGCGTTCTCGGACTCTGCTCAACCGTGGTAGATCCGGCAACGACGACCGCACCGGGTGGTCCGGACGGCCCGGAAATAGCTACTTGTTCTCCGGAGATGAGGTCCAACGTCTTCGGTGTCGGGATCTGCGGGCCTCTTCGTAGGAGTCAAGGATTCCATCAGTACGAGTCTTCCCCGAGAATTAGCCGAGAACTCTAGGGTTCCGAACCTGATCCCTTGGTCGGGGGGAAAGTTCCCGATCTGGCATGGATGGCCGATCGGGTGAGCGTGCGACGGGACGTCGCCACCCGTGCAGGTCTGATCCGGGGCGAGAATCCCCCGGGCACAGATCTCGCAATTGGGAATAGGGCGAGCCATCGATTCCTTCTGGCGATCACAGCGGAACTCTCAATGAAAGCACCAATGTCGGTGTCAAAACCGGCGGATCTCGGGTAGGGGGTCCCGAACTGTGATACTTGGATCGATGGTAACAGGAGACAAAAAGGGGCAAGGTTTTACCTAGGTTCGGGCCCTCCTATGGAGGTAATACCCTACGTCCTGCTTGATTATATTGAGTGTATGGAGATTACAGAGTTGATCTACCACGAGATCGAGTAACTAAACCCTAGATGAGTTCTCTTGTTCTACACCCTAAAACCCTCCGGCTTATATAGACGCCGGGGGTACCTAGGGTTTACACATGGTCGGTTACACGTCGAAGGGATAAACATGCCTATTCACTACTCCAAACGTGGAGGACAAGCGACGATTCTCGATGCTTCCTTCTTGGAAATGAGGTCTTCTATTCGGTAAGTGGCCCATACAGTCTGACCCATAAGACATAGGCCGACCTCCCGAGGACCCCTTAGTCCAGGACTCCCTCAGCACCAGTAGTACCGGTTAAACCGGAACAACCAGCCCACAACCGCCCAAGAACCGCTCCACAACATAGACTAGTCCGGTGGTAGAGCGATACATGGCCGGTACAACCTTGGGACCAATTCTGGAGCGGTACAACCCCTCCAAACACCGGTTGTACCGGTCGACCGGTACAACCTCTCTATGAACCATCACAACCTCTCTATGTAAAACAGGTAAGACTAAAACAGCCATAACTTTCGCATACGAGCTCCGAATTGAGCGAACTCAAGCTTGTTTGATAAAGGACAACAAGAGCTATCCAACAACAACTAGTTATATTAAGAACAAACAATGGAGAATAAATGCCACTATAATAAGGAAGATGACCTTTCCAAGAATTATCCGGCAAAATCTCCAACACCAAAAACACAAATATGATGCATACGAAATCCGTTTTCGATGAGCTTTAGCTTATCATGATGATGACCATAAGCTCCAAAACTCACAAAGCGAAAGGCCAAACAAGAACCAAGAAAGATGATGATGCCAAGAATGCAATGGTTTCAGCTCTCAACTAACGATACGATCAACCTACTCACTTGAGAGCCCCCCTTGATAGTACATCTATCGATCCTATAACCCGGTCTCCCAACTACCACCATGAGACCGATAAAATAGAAAACCCTATTAAGGTCAAACCTTTGCCTTGCGCATAGTCCACTTGAGCTAGATGATGACGATCTTGTCCTCCTCAAGATGGACCACCTTTCTTGATTGCGCCGGCTCGATGAAGACTAGTAGATTGCTCCCCCTTACTCCACTATGGGTGAGCCACTCTTTGGCACATCTTCACAAGTCCATTGTCAACACAAAGGACGGCAAGCTTCAAGCATGATCTCTTTGTGATGCTCCACTTGAACTTGCACACTGCAATCTTGATGACGATCACCACTTGATGTCATCCTCCACGGGTTGTATGAGATCTTCCTCTTAATGCAAGCCCATGGAAACATACCTAACCCCACATAGAACTATCACATAGACCATGGGTTAGTACACAAACTGTAATGGAGAATGCTTACCTTACCATGGGATCACTTGATCCCTCTCGGTACATCTTGTACACTTTGTGTGTTGATCAACTTGATTCACTCTTTGACTTAGTCTTGATCAACCTTGTGTCTTATCTTCTCTCTTCATAAAGATGATGTCTTGAAGATAAACATGAATGCTCACACCATCTTCTTCTTCAAGACATGCTTGCAATAAGCTCAACTCTCACATGTGATGTCTTGAAGATAAACATGAATGCTCACACAATCTTCTTCTTCAAGACATGCTTGTAATAAGCTCAACTCTCACATGACCAATCTTTGGATAAAACCTTGAATACCACCTTGGTCACCATATAAACTCCTTGAAACCAATAGACGGATATCAAGAAGTGCCTATGGACAAATCCTTCGAATATAACTCAAGGCAACCATTAGTCCATAGGGATTGTCATCAATTACCAAAACCACATATGGAGAAATATGCCTTACACACGTTGATGGAGACTTCAACCCACGGAGGGTAATAGATTTACGAGTTCACGAAGGGTTCCACTCATGAAGGGTCCACGAAGAAGCAACCTTGTCTATTCCACCATGGCTTATGCCCACGAAGGACAAGCCTCACTCATGGTAGATATTGACGAAGTAGGCGATCTCCTTGCCCTTAGAAACTTCATGGTTCAACACCACACTATTTGGAGGCTCCCAAGCGACACCTAACCAATCTAGGAGACACCACTCTCAAATAGGTAATAGATGTTGTATTGATGATGAACTCCTTGCATGTGCTTCAAAACATAGTCTCCTCAACACCCAATCATTCTCTCACACAAATTTGATTGGTAGAAGAGGATGATTAGGTGGAAAGAAACTTAGGGAGGCTAGAAATCAAGGATCTATTGGTAGAAGTGGAATCCCTTGATCTCAACACATGAGTAGGTGGTTCTCTCTTGGAAAATGAATGATGGAAGTGTAGTTTCATTCTGGCGGTGGAGGGGTATATATAGCCTTCACCAAAAATCCAACCGTTACAATATTATTGCCCAACTCGGTGACACCGAAGATAAATCTCAATGGTACCGACTAGTGCAAAAAGTTCCAACTTTGGCTTTTCGATGAGAACGATTCAGCATGACCAGAGCAGATCCAACACTTCGAAGGTTCCGATTACTTCATCTCGGAGATTTCGAAAAGAAATAACTTGACCACAAAAAGTTGGTCACTGCTTTTCGGTTGCACCGAACACAGTCTTGGGTTGCACAGAGAAGTTAGGGTTTGGCTTAGAGTTATGTCTAAGGTTAACTCGGTGGCACCGAAGTGGAGAATTCAGTGGGACCGAATTGACATTTAGGGTTTTGGACATAAGTGATATGAGAAAGTGTTTGATTGTGTTTGGTGGCAAATCTTTAAGCACTTGAGCAACCAGATCATTATTAGTACCTCATCCCCTCTTAATAGTATTGACTTTCGTATGGAGTCAATGTAATCAAATCACTTAAAGCAAAATGTAGAGTCTTGAAACTTTTGCCAATATGATTCCTTTGCATCCTAGGGGTTCCTCATCACATATCCTAGCCATTCCAATCAATGAACATTTCCAGAAATATACTTGATTGATCATTAGTTCAATGAGCTATATGTTGAAATAAATTACCAAAACAAACAAAGGAGAAGTTGTGCTTTCAGCTGCTTGCCGTTGCCGAAGCTGCCTGCTACGGTTGCTAGCCGCCCTTGTCGTTGTTGCTGCACTGGCTTTGGTGTGTGTCCGAGCATGGTGTTGGACAGCTGTGGCTGCCGGTCATGGTGGCTCGACGTAGGCTCGTCGGCGGTGACACTCATGACAGTGGCTGGCCATGCCTCAGGAGAGAGAGAGAGAGAGAGAGAGAGAGAGATCAGGGAAGGAGAGAAAGAGAAGAAAGAGAGGAGGAATGAAGAGATTACTTACATGCAGGGTCGGGCTCATAGTGGTGCCAAATGTGCGGCACGTACAACCCACAATTTTGGGGCGCCCCAAATTTTGTATATAAGCCTAGTAGTATTTCTGAAAAAAATCCTACGCACTGGAGATGGGCCTGAGTCGATCAGGAGATGGAGCTGGATCTGAGTTGAGGCCATCGAGCGCTGGTGCTCGATCGATATTTCTCAAAAAAGGAAACCGCTCGATCGGTAATATGGAAACGCTATACCGTCGGTCTAAAAAACGAGATCGCTACAAAAGTCCATCGGGATCGTCTCGTCTCTCAACCTGGAGACCGCAACACCAATTGCGTCGGCTTCACTATAGGAAACATGATCGCCTCGTCACCTTCGCCTCACCACATCGACCGGATTCAGGCAGCTGCTGTTGTTGCCTTCCTAGCTTCCTCTCCCAAATTTCAGACTTGTTGCCTTGTCGGATCGATCCGTGATCCACTCTAGCCTGAAGGTGCTTAGCGAGTCCTTCTTTCCAATTAACTTCAGTTCCTGCTCCTAATTCCTAATTTCCTAGTTAACTTTTGGCAGGGATCGTTACTTCGCTAGAGATTGGTTCTTACCTCCTCGGATAAAGATCATAGTGTAGCAGTTCAACCGGACATGACCCAAAACTAGGTGAGTTAGACAGCTCGTCTAATTGCCAAACATTGACGCATGATCTCCAATTGATATATGCTACTGTATAGCTTCAATTTTATTTTATTCATCTTTTTTATCTTGTGGTTCAATAATACAGGTTTGAGTCATCATGGGGAAACATCAGTTTGGTTCCTATAAGCGCAAGAGAAAAGAAAGATAAAATAATATAATTAATAAATCTTATATAGGTGGTATGGACAAATTTGTTAGAAAAGAAGCACCACAAGTGTCATCGGTAATCAGTCTGTTGATCCTTCTACCCTTGCACTTGCAATTGTTCCTTACAATGATTCTAGAGATGGTTAGACAGAGACAAATAATATGGAGGTAGAGGTGTAAAAGCTAGGGTTTGGGAAACTGCTCAACACCCAATAGGGTGTGGCTATCTCATATATATATATGGGTACACAATGTGTACAAATACATGAGTACTGGAAATACACAGAAACTACGTATATACATTATCTAACACCCTCCCTCAATCTTAACTGTGACCTGAAGTACAAAGTAGGTTAAGATTGCGCCTACATCCTTCAAACTGAGGTTGTGGAAGAGGCTTCGTGAAGATGTCAGCAAGTTCATCTTTGGAGGAGATGAACTTGATATGAAGAAGCTTCTGTGCAACACGTTCCCTCACAAAGTGATAGTCAACTTCGATGTGCTTGGTGCGAGCATGAAAAACTGGATTAGATGAAAGATATGTGGCACCAATATTATCACACCAAAGAACCAGCAGCTGCTCTTGAGAGACACCCAACTCTCTCAAAAGAGATTGTACCCAAATGAGCTCTGCGGTGGCATTGGCAACTGCCTTGTACTCTGCTTCAGTGCTGCTCCGAGATACTGTGGCTTGCTTGCGCGCACTCCAGGCAATCAAGTTGTGGCCAAAGAAGACAGCATAGCCCCCCGTTGATCGCCGGTCATCCAGGATCCTAGCCCAATCCGCATCAGAGAACGCCGAGAGAGCAGTCGAGGAGGTAGGCCGAAGATGCAAACCATAGGAGACAGTATGAGAGATGTAACGCAGTATACACTTCACAGCTGACCAGTGTGAAGTCCGAGGAACATGGAGATACTGGCACACACGGTTCACCGCAAAAGAGATATCCGGCCGCGCGATCGTCAAGTACTGCAAGCCACCAACCACACTACGGTACTCTGTAGCATCATCCGAAGGAAGCAAGGCACCATCCAAAGCCGACAATCTATCAGTCGCAGACATGGGGGTGGTAGCATGCTCGCATTGCAGCATACCAGCACGGCGAAGCAAGTCCAAAGAATACCGATGCTGGGTGAGAGTCAGGCTAGCAGGAGACCGTGTAACCTCCAGACCAAGGAAGTAATGGAGGGCACCCAGATCCTTGACAGCAAAATGACCACCCAAAGCAGACAGCAGCCGATCAGCAGCAGCCTCTGAGGAGCTAATAAGAATGATGTCATCAACATAAACCAGCAGATACATAGTCACATCAGGACGATGAAACAGGAACAGAGACGTGTCAGCAACGGACGGAGCAAATCCAAGATGTTGAAGAACTGAGCCAAGTCTGGCATGTCATGCACGGGGAGCCTGCTTGAGTCCATAAAGCGCCTTAACAAGACGACACAAATGATGTGGACGAGCAGGATCAACAAAACCCAGAGGTTGCCGCATGTACACCTCTTCCTCCAAGACCCCATGAAGAAAAGCATTCTAAACATCAAGCTGACGAAGAGACCACCCTTTGGTGACAGCCAAGGACAAAAGCAAACGAATGGTGGTAGGTTTGACAACCGGACTGAAGGTATCCTCATAATCAAGACCATACCGTTGTTTGAAGCCTTTGGCCACCAATCGTGCCTTGTATCGCTCAATAGACCCATCAGCATGTTTCTTTACTTTGAACACCCACTTGGAGTCAATGATGTTGACACCAGACACAGGAGGAACCAATCGCCAAGTATCATTCTTCAGAAGCGCCTAAAACTCCTGCTCCATGGCAGTGCGCCAATGGGGAACCCGAAGAGCTGCCTGAAAATGTCGAGGCTCAGCAGTGGGGTCAGCATCTGCCTGTGCCACACACGCCGCAATCCACGCAACTGTGCCATCAGTGCGCTCCTTTGGCCGAACAATACCACTCTGACTGTGCGTACGAGGACGCAAAGGAGCAGCCGGCGGCGAAGGTGGCGACGGTGACGGAGTCGATGAAGATGGCGGTGACGAAGCAGATGGCTCCCGAAATGCAGGAGACCGGTCCGGCGAGACAGCCGCGAACGTCGGTGCTGCCAGCATGGGCGTGGCCCCCGCGATAGGGGCTGGCTCGGGGGAAGCTGGCTCTGCCAGCACAGGCGAGTCCAACACAGGCGAGCCTGGCTCAGCCGGCACGGTCGAAGCCAACACAGGCGAGGCTGGCTCAGCCGGCGCGGGCGGTTCAGCCAGCCCAGTCGGCGAGACCGAGGCGGCGTGCGCAACCACAGACGTCTGCTCATCCAGAAGCTCGAGACGTGCTCCTCGTCCAGTACCTGCACCATGGTTAGGTAACAACATGGGGGTATATGCAGCATCAACAAATTGATCAGGCACAGGTAAAACAGATTTCTCGGGTGCATCGGGAGTGGTGGAAGTGGCCGGAGGTGCAGAAAAGGGAAAGACATTCTCATCAAACACCACGTCACGAGAGATGTAGACGCGGTTAGAGGGAACATGAAGACACTTGTACCCTTTATGAAGAGAACTATAACCAAGAAAAATGCACTGCTTAGACCGAAACTCCAATTTGTGTTGATTATATGGACAAAGATGTGGCCAACACGCACACCCAAAGACTTTGAGAAACGTATAATCAGGAACTTCATGAAGCAAGAGTTCAAGTGGTGTTTTCATCTGAAGGAGTCGTGTAGGGAGTCTATTAATGAGAAAGCATGCGGTGGAAAACATATCACTCCAGAATCTGAACGGAACAGAGGCATGGGCAAGCAAAGCAAGACCAGTCTCGACTATGTGGCGATGCTTACGCTCAGCTACACCGTTTTGTTGATGTGTATGTGGACAAGACACACGATGTGTAATTCCAAGCTTATTAAAGAATGCATTGAGGTTGTGATACTCACCCCCCAATTAGGCTGTACATGAATGATTTTGTGATCGAGCAGACGCTCAACATGTGCTTGGAATTGCAAGAAAACATTAAACACATCAGACTTGCAGTTAAGAAGATAAAGCCAAGTGAACCGACTATAAGCATCAATGAAACTGACATAATAATTATGACCACTAACAGAGGTTTGGGCATGGCCCCATACATCCGAAAACACAAGTTCAAGCGGTTTATTGACTACACGACTCGACTCAAAAAAAGGAAGCTGATGACTCTTGCCTTGCTGACAGGCATCACACACTGCATCAACATGTTTATTGGACACGACTGGAAGCTCATGACGATGAAGTACATGATGAACGACAGGAGCGGCGAGATGACCAAGGCGCGCATGCCAATGTGAGGGAGACACACGAACACCGCTTGTCGGTGTACTAAAGTTTGGGTCTTTTAGTACCCCATACTTGTGCACGGACGGTTGTAGCCACACCAGCGGCAAGGCCTGCTGGGGACAGCTGAATGCAAGTGCAAGAATGTCAAGAAAGCATTCAAGTCAATAATCAGAAGACAGAAGACCAAAGGCTGGGGATCCCGGCAAGTTCTTGCCGGGATGGCTTGCGGAGCCCCGGCAAGATTCGCACCCGGCAAGACCTCGCCACCCTGTCACCCTGTCACTGCTCCAGCGCAGTAACCAGCCTGTCGTTTAGGTTTTGTCCTCCTGGTTACGTGTCAGGGCGCTAACGGCGGATGAGCTTAAGCGGTGCTGATGGGACGGGCTCTTTTTCCGCCCCCAAGAAGCTAAGGGACACCTAGACGGAGCATTTAATGCGTTTGTCCTAAGTCGTCAGTATTAGGTATGATAATACTGTAGTAGCTTTACACCTCATGTACTTCGCCACTGTTGGTGACCCCCTTTGACGTATAAAAGGAGGCCCAAGGCATAGCTACAGAGGGGAGGATCTTCTGTCCCATTCTGCATGCGTAGCTGCTACTCGAACGTACTGTTCATCGCAAGCGCTCCTGGAGCTTGGGCATAAACACATCCAATACACTAAAGCAGGAGTAGGGTTTTACGCTTCTCAGCGGCCCGAACCTGGGTAAAAATCCCACGCGTTGATCACTAGATCTGCTCTTTGTGCACACCTTTTTCCCTACCGAACCGTAAAAGGGATCCACGCGATCCCATAGGTGTCGTACGCCGACATCTTTGGCGCGCCAGGTAGGGGGAGAGGTTGCATGAACCTGATCTAGCGATCAGCGCGCCAGTTTCTTCATCATCTTCATCGCCATGGCTCCCAAGAAGAAGGGTTTTACGGCGGTTGATCCATCCGCGTCCGGTATGCCTGTAGCTACACGGACGGGCGACGGTGTGGACGCGGGCGGAGGAGGCGGAGGTCTTGAGCCTCCACAACGTTCTGGTGATCAAAGCCAAGCGAGCGGTGTCGTTCGCAGCGGCGACGGCAACCCGCGCGCCGCTAGATCTAAGGACGGAGTTGTGCTGCCTACGGGCGGCGTAGTGAACTCCAAGGACGGAAGGGCGCCTTCCAAGACACCCACGCCGGCGCATGCGCCGCGGCCTTCTCAGGTCGCGCGCGATGAACAACACCGCGACGTTGGTGGTTCTAAGCGTCCCCAAGGAAAGACTCCTGAGCATCACTCTCGAGATGCGCAGGACCAGCATGCATGCCAAAATACTCGTGGAAGCGGCGCGCGGTCGCGGAACCGTGATGGAGCTCCTTCTAACACGGTTGGGAGTCAGAGCACCTCACGTTCCTCGCACCTTTCGCCGCCGCCTACACTAGCAGAAGCACTGGCGCGAGCACAGCTGCTCCTGAATTTTCCTCCTGCTGCGGAGAAGCTTGAAGAATGGAGAGCTGCTATTCAGAGAATCGTCGGCCTCGCTAATGAAGATGGGCCGCAGCGGGCGGAGCCTTCGCGGCGACAGTCCATCGAGCCGGCCCGCGCCGATGGCGAAAAGACTGGAGGCGGTACGACCATGATGCACTCTCCTCCACGGCGGCAACAGCGGTCACTCACTCGACGGATCGACGCCTGTGATGACGATTCAATGGCGTCGTCTGATCCGCGAACTCGCCGCGATTAACGTCACGTTCTTCGGGAACGAAGCAAAGAATACGCTCGGACTACCATCAAGCGGCGGCGGGAAGCGCGCCATCAATCTGATAGGTGGGCAGGACCCACTATAGACAAGCCTGTGCCAGGGTATCCTAGTGACCTACCTTATGAGGTGGGCTGTCCAGCTTTTACCCATGAGCTGCGGCGAGTCTAGTGGCCCAATTCCCGCACGTTCAAACCGGAGGTCCCGGAGAAATATGACGGCAAGACTCACTCGTCGGAGTTCTTGAGCGTCTACACCATTGCGGTGCAGGCTGCCGGGGCTCGCGACGACAAGATACTCGCCAACTACTTCCCGCTGATACTTAAGCCCAACGTCAGGTCGTGGTTGATGCATCTGCCGAAAAACTCCATTTCTTCCTGGGCAGATCTGTGTCATGAGTTTGTTGGCACCTTTACCGGAGGCCACCAAGCTCCTAGCCAGGAAAGTGATTTGCATCTCATCCCTCAGAAAGAGGGCGAAACCTTGCGCAAGTACATACAGAGATTCAGCCGTATACATCACAACATCCCAGACGTTCATCCTGCCGCTGTTGTCAGCGCGTTCCATCAGAACGTGCGCAACCGCAGGATGCGTGAAGAGCTGGCGATGAACAAACTCAGGGATGTTGCCGAGCTCTATGCTCTGGCTGATAAATGTGCTCGAGCTGAAGAAGGGAGGAGATTCCCTGGCGAGGATGCTGGCGCAGGAATCGACTCTGAAGACGAAGACGCCGCCGCCCCGGCAAAGAAAGGCCGCCGGCGTAACAGGAAACGCAAGGGCAAGGCCGTGCTTGCTGTCGAGGGATCCGGCAACCTCGACACCGCCAAGAAGGTCAAGGTTGATAGCCCCGGCAAGGAGGTTGCCGGGTGCGCCTCCTGTCAGGCCTTGGCGGCTGCCGACAAGCCGGAGGGCTCCGACAAGCAGTACTACAAGATCCATCGCACCAAGGGCCATGATTTCCAAAACTGCCGGCAAGTTGAGCAGCTTGTCAAGAAGCAGAAAGCTGAGTATGAAAGGCGAGATAAGGAGAAGGCCCAGGATGGTGCAGAGCGGTCCGGCAAGAAACGCGGTGGTCGAGGAGGTCGCCGCAGCAAGGCCAAGCAACAGAAGTTGAGGCCCGCCCGAGGCCGCGACAAGGAAGAGGGGGGTGACGATGACAACGAGGAGGACGACGAGACCAGCGAGCAGGAATTTCAAATAGCTACAGAAGTCATGTGCGTTGACGGGGGCGCCTCGTTGCATTCTTCCCACCGCCGACTTAAACAGTGGGCGCGTGAGGTTAATGCGACAGAGCCATCTGTCGATGCCTGGAAACCATTGAAATGGTCCAACACGCCTATCATTTTTGATGCTCAGGATCACCCTGATCGCACAACTGCGGTCGGGTGTCTGCCATTGTTGGTTTTAACAACGATTCGCAACCTCAAAGTGACGAAAATGTTAGTTGACGGTGGGGCCGGTTTGAACTTGATCTCACCTGATGTGATCAATAGGTTGCAAATTCCTGATGAAGATCTCGAGGAAACGGGCACGTTTCAGGGGATCAATCCAAGAAGGAGCCAGCCGAAGGGTAAGATCACACTACCAGTAACATTTGGTAGTGACCTGAACTACAGAACAGAGAAGATTGTTTTCGACGTTGCCAAGATTCCATTGCCATATAATGGGATCCTTGGCCGTCCAGCGCTGGCCAAGTTCATGGCGGCATCGCACTACGGTTATAATACATTGAAGATGCCTGGGCCGATGAGCGTCATCACCATCAACTCCGACAAGAAGGATGCGCTTATCTGCACCAACCAACTTTACCGGGAGGCAGTTGCAGCACCTGCCGCCAAGGCATTTGCTCCTGCCGCTGAAGCTCCCGGGGGGAAGAAGACCGGCAAGACCTCTAGCATACACTCCGGCAAACGCACCTCCTCGGAGTGCTGCGCTCCTGTTGAGGATGTGCCAGAGAGCTCCACCAGCAAGAGCAAGAAATCCAAGGCAGCTCCACCAAAAATTAACAAGGTGTCCGTCAAGGAGGATGGTACGGGAGGAACTTTCACCATAAGTTCCACCCTCGACGACAAATAGGAAAGCGCGCTCATTGCCTTCCTGCGGGCGAATGTCGATGTGTTTGCATGGCAACCATCTGACATCACCGGTGTTCCCAGGGAGGTGATTGAGCACCACCTTGCTGTCTGTCCTCATTCACGACCCGTCAAGCAAAAGGTTAGGAAGCAGGCTTTGGAGCGGCAACAATTTATTGCCAAGGAAATCAAGAAATTGGAAGCGGCAGGTTTGGTAAGAGGAGTGCTCCATCCAACATGGTTGGCTAATCCGGTTGTAGTGCGCAAGGTGAATGGAAAATGGAGGCTGTGTATTGATTATACATATATCAATAAAGCCTGTCCAAAAGATCCTTTTCCCTTGCCACGCATCGCCCACATTGTGGACTCCACTGCCGGCTGCGATTTGCTTTCATTTCTTGACGCATATTCAGGATATCATCAAATCTTCATGGCAAAGGAAGACGAAGAGAAAACCGCATTTATCACCCCATGTGGTACGTATTGCTTTGTGCGTATGCCTTTTGGGTTGAAAAGTGCTGGTTCGACATTTGCAAGAGCGGTCCAGATTGGTTTTGAGCCCCAACTACATAGAAATATGGAAGCTTATATGGATGACATAGTGGTTAAAACCAAGGACAAAGCAACGCTCATACAAGATTTAGAAGAGACATTTGCAAATCTGCGCAAGATCAATTTGAAGCTCAATCCTAAGAAGTGTGTGTTTGGCGTTCCATCCGGCAAGCTTCTCATGTTCTTTGTATCTCAACGTGGAATCGAAGCAAATCCCAACAAGATCAAGGCAATTGAGTAGACGCGTCAAAGATGTACGTCGTCTTGCCGGCTGCGTTGCTGCTCTGAGTTGGTTCATCTTCAAATCTGCTGAGCGCGCCCTGCCCTTTTTCAAAATCTTGAAAAAGGCAGGTCCAATGAAGTGGACTCCGGAAGCAGAGGCAGCGCTGCCGGATTTGAAGAGGTACCTTTCCTCTCCGCCAATACTAGTCGCACCTAAACCACAAGAGTCGTTGTTGCTATACCTGGCGGCAACGAATCAAGTGGTGAGTGTTGCGTTAGTGGCAGAGAGAGAAGTCAACGAAGAGGCAGCGGCAGCGGCAAGAACGCCAAGCGACGAGCTGGGATCTTCCCCGGCAAAGTCTGGAGCTGATAAAGTAGGATCTGCGCAGTCAAATGAAGCAACACAGAAGAAGAAGATGGTGCAGCGCCCAGTTTATTTTGTCAGCTCCCTTTTGCAGGGGGCTAGGTCAAGATATTCGGGCATGCAGAAGTTGCTCTTCGGCCTCCTCATGGCCTCGAGGAAGCTACGCCATTCTTTTCAGGCACATGAGATCACTGTTGTCACTCGCTTTCCGTTGCAGCGGATTTTGCGAAATCCAGATGCAACCGGCAGGATTGTGGAGTGGGCTTTGGAACTGTCAAGTTTTGGTCTCAAGTTTGAAAGTACTTTAACCATTCAGGGCAGAGCTTTGGCGGAGTTCATTGCGGAATGGACCCCAACGCCAGGCGAAGAGATTCCGGAGACAACTCTCCCCGGCAAGGAAACGAATCAAGAGTGGATTATGTATTTTGATGGGGCTTTCTCGCTCCAAGGCGCCGGTGCTGGCGTGCTGCTTGTCGCACCCACCGGAGAGCACCTCAAATATGTAATTCAGATGCACTTTCCCCAGGAGAGGTCGACAAATAACACTGCGGAGTATGAAGGGCTGCTTGCCGGTCCCAGGATCGCGGCAGACCTTGGAATTAAGAAGCTCATCGTCAGAGCTGATTCACAGCTTGTCGTCAAGCAGGTGAATAAAGATTATCAGAGTCCATTAATGGAAGCTTATGTCGATAAGGTGAGGAAATTGGAAGAGCGTTTTGACGGTCTGCAAATGGAGCACGTTCCTCGTGCGGAAAACAGCATTGCTGATGACTTGTCAAAGCGCGCTGCACTTAAACACCATCGATGGGACAAGGAAAAAGGAGGAAGTTGAGTTCTGGCAAGTATTTTCCGGCAGAGCTCCCAGAGGCCGCCGGCAAAGAAGTTGCCGGGAATGACACCAAGCTAGCCGGTGGGCGACAGGCTCCGGCAGGGCCTCAAGCTCTTGCCGTAGAGACAAACGCTCCCGCCGAGCTTGCCGGGGAGCAACAGGCTCTGGCAGGGCCTCGAGCCTTTGCTGTAGAGACAAACGCTCCCACGGTAGAGGACATGCCTTTACTCCTTGTTGTCGAGCCCCAGGCTCCAGCATGGGCACAGAGCATCGTCCGTTTCCTTCAAACAGGAGAACTCCCCGAAGAACAGGAAGAAGCGGAGAAAGTAGCCCGTCGGTCTAATATGTACCAGTTTGTGGACAATGTCCTATACAGAAAGAGACCGAACGGTGTGAAATTGAAGTGCATTCCTCGGGAAGATGGACTGGAGCTGTTGGCAGAGATACATGGAGGCATATGTGGCTCCCACATAGGATCAAGAGCTCTTGTT
Source organism: Elymus sibiricus (assembly GCA_039707655.1). Lineage (NCBI taxonomy): Eukaryota > Viridiplantae > Streptophyta > Magnoliopsida > Poales > Poaceae > Elymus > Elymus sibiricus. Next base: position 179,401,351 of record CM077665.1, read on the forward strand.
GGTAAGGCATTCCGGCAAGGTTTCTTTTGGCCCACTGCTCTCCAGGATGCAACTGCGCTAGTAACCAAGTGTGAAGTGTGCCAGTTCCATTCGAAGAAATTGCATCACCAGCTCAAGCTCTTCAGACAATCCCTCTTTCCTGGCCATTTTCGGTCTGGGGGCTTGACATATTGGGCCCTTTTCCCCGTGCTACCGGGGGCTTTGAGTACTTGTACGTCACAATCGACAAGTTCACAAAGTGGCCGAAAGTGGAAGCAGTGAGAAAGGTGACAGCACAATCAGCCGTCAAGTTCTTCAAAGGACTAGTTTGCCGTTTTGGTGTGCCTAATAGGATCATCACTGACAACGGCACACAGTTCACGAGCCACACCTTCATGCAGTACGTCCAAGACCTTGGCGGCAAGATCTGTTTTGCTTATGTTGCTCATCCAAGGAGCAACGGCCAGGCGGAAAGGGCAAATGCTGAAGTGTTGCGAGGTCTTAAGACAAGAACTTTCGACAAGCTGCGCAAGTGCGGAAGATGCTGGATTGATGAGCTGCCAGCAGGTCTTTGGTCAATCACAACGACACCAAATCGAGCCACCGGCCAGACACCCTTCTCCCTAGTATACGGGGCGGAAGCAGTTCTCCCCATGGAACTCACATACGGGTCACCTCGAGTGCTCGCCTATGATGAGCTTGCGCAAGAGCAGTTGCGGCAAGACAACGTCACGCTCCTTGAGGAATATCGTCTTCAGGCTGCTGTGCGAGCTGCACGCTACCAGCAAGCCTTGCGCCGCTACCATAGCCGCAAGGTTCATGCCCGAAGTCTTGAGGAAGGCGACCTTGTTCTTCGGTGCGTTCAGTCGGCCAAGAATTCTAACAAGTTGACGCCGAAGTGGGAAGGCCCTTATCGGGTAGTACGAGTCACCAGGCCTGCTGCAGTCCGCCTGGAGACCGAAGATGGCATTCCAGTGAGCAATTCCTAGAATATCGAACATCTTCGTAAGTTCTATCCATAAGGCGTGGTTGCCGGGTCCCCCGGCAACCATCTTTTGTACAAGTTTTGCCGGCAAGGCATGTAATCCTTTGTACAAAGCCAGGCGCAGACCCTGTGTATAGTTGAATAAGATTAAGTGTTTTACAGTTCTTATCGATTTCCATGTTAATCTATATGCATGCTTATCTGAGACATTGTATTACACCTGCTTCCGGTAAGCATTAAAGAACCGCCAAGGTTCCATATCTCTATTTTCTCTTCTTTCTTTTTCTCAAAGGACAGAAGGTTCCCTCGCATGCAAGTTTGCCGGGGGGGAATGATGGTATGGATACCGACAGGCGACGTTCAAGGTTGACATCTTGCCGGAAGGAGTACAGCAACGAAAAGCTAAGTTGCAGAAACTTTAAACAAATTTTTGTTTTGTAAGGTTATTCCCCTTGAACGATTTCGGCCTATGTATGGGAAACCTGCACACGAAGGAACCTTGTCATGATCGGTTGCGCCCTTATTTTGTTTCTAGTCCGCTCAACAGCTTAAGTGGCTGCACTGAAAACATCAAGGTTTCTTGCCGGTAGCGGCACCTCCAGCAGGCTGCTAACGGCCCGCACCTAGCGCTCGTGGCAAGGGTGCGCGCGCCGACAAGTTCCCAATAAGCGTAGGGTTTTTTCCATACAGAAAGAAATCAGACAAGGGAAATAGCATACATTCATCCAGAGCATAGCAAGTTATATTACATTAATAGCTGCCGCGATTCTAACATAAGACGAAATTGTCTTTGGCATGGAATGGTGGCGACAACGAGAAGTGAAGCAGCTAGTCTCTGCGCTCGCCTTCAACCCTCTTGACTTGACCCACCTTGTCGACGATGGGCGCGACAAGCTCCTCGAGTGCCTTGAGGTCTGCATTCTTCGGCAAAGTGTCGAGGACATTGGTGAGGTTGATGCCAGGGTTCTTGTGCACCACTTTGATGAGCACCTTGCGGAGGACGGCCCGGCAGAGTTTGCGGGATTCGTTGGCCAGATGGGTTGCTCGATCAGAGTGGAGTAGCTTGAGCGCATCGATCATGCCCTCGAAGAACAAGGTCACCTTGGCGCTCGGAGACACTCTCTCATCAGAAGAATACCCGAAGTTTTGCAGGCCCATGGAGGATAGTTCTGCTGCAAGCCTTTCTGCAACATCGACAAGGCGTTCAGTCCAGATCTTGACGCCTTTCTCGAAGTCATTATAGGTGGCAGCTGCACTTTTGAGCAAGTTCTTCTCGTTTTGGAGGTCTTTGATCAGGGTCTTCTCACGAGTCTTGACGATCTCAAGAGTCTCCTCCAGCGTGGTCAGCTTCAGCTTCAGATCGGCGATAGAGTCATTGGTTGAGGAGAGCTGCTTGATCTTGTCGGACATGGCAATTTGTATCTCCGCCAAGCTGTAGAGAGTCTTCTCTCTTTCGGTTTTTAGTGTCGAGAGCTCCTTGCCGTGATCCTCAAGATCTTCTTCCAGCCTCTTCACCTTCTGCTCCAGTTCATTCTTGGCGGCCTCTGCAGCTCCGGCAGCATCGACGGCTCCCTTTAGCTTGCTAGCGTGGTATGCGACCAGAGCTTCGAGTGCTTCCTTGTGCTTCTGCTCCAGCTCTTGGGTCTGCTGCGCGACAAGCCTTTCAATCTCTTCGTCCTTGCCGTGAAGCTTTTCGGCAAGTGCCTTCTCGCGAGCGATAAGGTCCTCCTCATGAGCGTCAAGCCCGACGCGGCGCTCTGTTAGGCGAGCTTCCTCTGCAGCGGCCTATTGTGCGGCCTCCTCTTGTGCCTTCTCAACATCAGACTGCTTCATGAGGAGCTCGTTCGAGCTTTGATTCAGCTCCTCTTGACTCGCCCGCGCTTGCCGCGCCCGCGCTTGCTGGCTCCTCTTCAACGCGAATGAGCACGCTAGTGGAAACCCTTGCCGGAGATTCATCTCTGGGCGGCATGGTTGACGGAGGCGGCACGTTAGGGATGGCTTCTGATGGCGCTCCTTGTTGCCGCTCCTCTCCTACAAGCCCGGTGATGTCAGTAGTGAAGATGCACACCCCGACACTCACCAGCGGAAAGTGAGTAGTGAACTCACGCTGGGGGCTGCGTTGAGGGCTTGACTCCGGGCTGGTGATGATGGGCTGCGGCGCACCTGCGGTGCTTGCCGGAGGCTCATCGCCCGTTGAAGTCCTTGCCTTCTTCGCCATCCTCTGCGCCAATGTTTTTGTGTCATCTCTGTGGAGACAGGCCAGAGCAAGACAAATGAGTTAAGTTAAACCAGAAATCCAGAAGATAAAGGATGTGACAGGACCCTTACTCTTCTCCTCCAGAGCTAAAGGCAGAGAGGTCGAAGTCAACTTCCACCACGGTGTCCGTGTGAGGAGGTGAAGGAGTGGTCCTGGGTCGTTTAGCTGCGGCAGAAGAGGAAGGTTGGTGGGCTGAAGCACCAGAAATAGCTTTCCGAAGAACACGTTTCTTTTTCTTCTCGGGAGCTGGGGGCTCCTCGTGCAGCTGATCCTCGGCTGTATCTCCGGCAGAAGGGCCCCCGGCAGCTGTGCCACTCTGCTCTTCGGCAACCTCGCCCTGCCCGGCGAGTTTTTCCTCTGACATCACTTCTTCTTCACTGGCTTCCCCTTCCGTGAAGCCAGCGCTGCCGGCCTCCGTGGCAAGATTCGCCTCTTCCACCCTGCTGGTGATATACGCCACTTCTTCCTCAGTGGTGGGGCGGATGAGGTTCGTTTCTTCCCGGATGGCCCTCTCTGACAAGTTGTCAAAGAATTCTTGTGCCTGCTCTACGGATGGCTCATCCCAAGTTCCGTCAAGGCCGTGAGCATCACACACCGGCATCATGGCGATGATTGAGGCCAAGGCGGAGTTTTTGCACAAGGGAATTACGCTAGCCGGCAACTTGTATCTCGCGTCAAGCCTGAACAGTTTGTGGCAGAGAGCTATGTGCTGCATGACCGTCAAGTTGTTATTCAGACCAGGGCGTAGCCTCATGATATCTGCCGCATTCCGGAACTCCCAGGTTGGTCTCCCTTTGTTCTGCAGAGGGGCGATGCGCCGGCGAAGGAAATCAGCGCCAATCATTTCTATTGTGAGCCCGACAACTCTGAGGCGGTGGATCCTTGTAATTGCAATTGTGAGCTTCTCATCTTGAGGATCGAGGGCGCTCCAATCATTACCGCGCGCCATTTTTGTTCGTCGAGGAAAACAGAAGGGCTGAGGGTCTTTCTCCTGAATCCAGCACCACTTGGCCCGCCATTCTTCCCACTTCTCGCGGTAGACCCCGTCTGGGTATATCTCCTTGTTCCATGATCTTGGAATCCAGGTGATAGAACCAGAAAGGGCCTCTCCCTTTTGAATATGGGGAACGAAGTAATGGAGGAAGAGGGATGTGTTAGGGACTACTCCGGCAAAATTTTCACAAAGATGGGCAAAGACTGACATGCATGTCATGGCATTCGGCGTAAAATCAAAGAGATGGAAGCCGTATGTGTACATGATGTCGACGAAGAAATCAGAAAACGGGGGACAGAGCCCGCAGTAAAAGTAGTCGGCAAAGAAGGGGAATTTATCTGGGCCACCCTTGGAGGAACCTGGGCTCACGCGAGTAGCAGGATGAGCCTTCGTCTCCTTCGCCCACATGCACTGGTATCGGTCCTTCAGAGTGCTCGCATCAAGCGCCGGAGTGAAGACGACGTGCTTCTACCGCATCTTGGACAGTTCGCTCTCCGGGACGGCGGCTTTCACCTCCTTGCCCTTGTTCGCCTTGGGCGGCATGGCGACTGTGGGAGCAGAGGCCGAGAACGGTGAGGGCATGGAGACGGCGAATGAGTGGGAAAGGCTCTATTTCGAGCTCGAGGAAGGAGACGACGGCGGTTTCCAGATTGGAAAGGACAGGAGGTAAATGAGCAAGCATCTCTGCTGATTCCTTTTTATGGGGAAGGCGCGAGGCTGCCTCTTTACTAGTCAATATGAAAACGCTTTTGCGAGCGCGCTGCTATTACGGCCTCTCCGCGCACGTCTCCCACGTCACGCATTCAATGTGCGTCGTGGGGAGGCGCAGTAAGCGGAATGATTACAATAGCTAACTCCTGCCACGCGTGCCCATGCACTATTTGGGCCTAGCCCAACAACGACTTGCACCCGTGTATGGCCTAGGCCCGGGGGCTCCTGTCAGTGTACTAAAGTTTGGGTCTTTTAGTACCCCATACTTGTGCACGGACGGGTGTAGCCACACCAGTGGCAAGGCCTGCCGGGGGACAGCTGAATGCAAGTGCAAGAATGTCAAGAAAGCATTCAAGTCAATAATCAGAAGATAGAAGACCAAAGGCTGGGGATCCCGGCAAGATCTTGCCGGGATGGCTTGCGGAGACCCGGCAAGATTCGCACCCGGCAAGACCTCGCCACCCAGTCACCCTGTCACCGCTCTAGCGCAGCGACCAGCCTGTCGTTTAGGTTTTGTCCTCCTGGTTACGTGTCAGGGCGCTAACGGCGGATGAGGTTAAGCGGTGCTGATGGGACGGGCTCTTTTTCCGTCCCCAAGAAGCTAAGGGACACCTAGACGGAGCATTTAATACGTTTGTCCTAAGTCGCCAGTATTAGGTATGATAATACTGTAGTAGCTTTACACCTCATGTACTTCGCCACTGTTGGTGACCCCCTTCGACGTATAAAAGGAGGCCCAAGGCGTAGCTACTGAGGGGAGGACCTTCTGGCCCATTCTGCATGCGTAGCTGCTACTCAAACGTATTGTTCATCGCAAGCACTCCTGGAGCTTGGGCATAAACACATCCAATACACTAAAGCAGGAGTAGGGTTTTACGCTTCTCAGCGGCCCGAACCTGGGTAAAAATCCCTCGCGTTGATCGCTGGATCTGCTCTTTGTGCACACCTTTTTCCCTGCCGAACCGTAAAAGGGATCCACGCAATCCCATAGGTGTCGTACGCCGACACCGCTGAAGGCACTAGGAGCTGGTGGCACATCAAGTGCATAGAGACCGTTGTTGCGCAGTCGACCTCTAAGAAATGCGTCCCTCGTGTCCCGGTCCTTAAAAAAAATGGAAAGGATGAAATTCAGCAAGAACATTATTATCACGAGTAAGTTTAGGAATGGAAAGTAAACTACGTGAAACAGAGGGAACACGAAGGACATTAAGGAGGCGTAGCTGTGTGGATCGACGTGTAAGAAGAGATGCCTGACCAATATGTGAGATGTGCATACCTTCCCCATTTGCAGTGTGAACCTGATCATGCCCACGGTATGGCTCATGAGTAGAAAGCTTGCCCATCTCACTCGTCAGGTGGTTGGTAGCTCCCGTATCCATGTACCAAGATGCATCAATTGGAAAGGAGGGAGTATGCCCCGGCTCATGACTCGCCAGGGCAGCCTGCTTCTCATTCCCTTTCCCGTTGTTCCCAATGCCCAAGAACTCCTTCTTGAAGCGGCGATGGCAATGGGAGGCCAGGTGACCATCAAGTCCACAAAGCTGACAGGGAACCTGAGCGCCACACGAAGCACAACAGCCACGGACGCAACCACCCGCGGTGGTAGTAGTGTTCTGCGGGTTGGGCGCAGCCGGCGGCTTGCCACCAGGAGGTGGCGTGTAGGGCTTGCCCTTTCCACGCGTGGCAGTGTTGGCGGAAGGGAAACCCGACGCAGCGCGGCGAGCCTGGATGCGTTGTTTCGTGGCAAGGAGACGCGCATATAGCTCACGTGGTTGGATGGAAGTGTCACGACCATTGATATTCTCCACCAAATTATCATAGTCATCACCCAGCCCATTGAGCACGTAGGAGGTGAACTCCTCGGGCCCAAGAGCCTTGCCAATGGAGGCAAGTGTGTCCGCCATACCCGTCACCTTATTGAAGTAGTCAGTGACGGTGAGGGCATTAAGCTTCACCTCTCCCAGCACGGTGCGAATAGCATGAGCACGCGCCTGGGACTGCGAAGCAAAACTGGTATGAAGAGTCGTCCACGTGTCCCGAGACGTAGCGACAAAGATGACCAGCGACGAGACTCCCTCCGTGAGAGAGGACTGGATAGCAGATAGGATGGCTTGATCTTGGGCCACCCACGCATGATGCCCCGGATGATAAGGCGGAGGGCACGACAGAGTACCATCAACAAAGCCCTCCAAGTAGAGACTGCGGAGAAGCGGCAGTACCTGTGCACGCCATGACAGATAGTTATCCGTCGTGAGCTTCACCGGGATGAGGTGCGCGAAGTAGAACGGTGCAGCAGCGGCGACATGATCCGGCAGAGGCGGGGCGTAGTAGCCCTGATGTGGACCACCACCAGGCGCCGGCGTGATATGAGCGAGCTCCGTCGAAGGAACCGGCTGGGACCCGCCGTAGATCGCTGGCGCAACGCTGTAGGGCGCCGCAGCAGGCGCAGGTATGGCTGAGGAATCCGCGGGCGACGCACCATGTGGAAGCGTGGGCGACGCAGTGTATGCGGCTGGAGGCGGCGTGCCGTACGTGGCACCGTACGCAGCAGGGGGCGGGCCGCCGTACGGGGCGCCGTACGCAGCCGGGGGCGGGGCGCCAAACGCAGCAGGGGGCGGGGCGCCGTAAATGGAGCCGTACACAGCGCCATGCACGCCCGCAGTCCCGCATGCAGCAGCTGGCTGGGCGCCGTAAGCAGTCGCAGGCCACGCGACATGCACGCTGTACGCAGCAGCTGGCTGGGACGGCACCGCGGAGACAGTCGTGATCGCTGATGGGGAGTCGCGGACCAGGGGAAACAGCGGCCGAGAGGCCAGGAACGGAGAGGCCGGGGTGTCGGCAGCGGCCGGAGCGGCGGCGGCGGCCGGGCCGGATGCCATCGGGGACGATCGGGGTCGAGGGCGATCGGGATAGAGCGGAAACAATCGAGACCTAATCTGATACCATGTAAAAGCTAGGGTTTGGGAAACTGCTCAACACCCAATAGGGTGTGGCTATCTCATATATATATATAGGGGTACACAATGTGTACAAATACATGAGTACAGGAAATACACAGAAACTACGTATATACATTATCTAACAAGAGGAAGATCATATTGATGTTAACTTGAATAGTTCACCCCGTCGGGATGTTGATGATTCTTTTAAGTCTGGTATATTTGATCCAAGAAACTGGGATTCTCTTGATTCTAAACAAATTGATATCTTAGGACAAAAGGGTCCAAAAAGAGACAAATCAATTAAGAAAGGTCCTAAAGATAGATATCGTAAAAGGTTTACTGTAGCATTATGTACTAGATTACTATCAAATAGAGACTATTGTGATAGAGATTGGCTAGTCTATTCTAAACAACTTGATAGAGTCTTTTGCTTTGCTTGTAAATTATTTACAAAAGATCATGGCAAATGAGGGCTATAATGATTGGTCACATATGACCAATAGACTAAAAGACCATGAGACAAGTGTGGATCATGTTTTGACTATGACTAATTGGTATGGGTTGCGTGGTAGATTGGAAAAATATCAAACTATTGATAAAGGTACTCAACAACAAATTGAGAAAGAGAAGGAATATTAGAGGAAGGTATTATTCAGAATTGTTGGCATTGTAAAATTTCTTCCCAAGCATAATCTAGCATTCCGTGCTACTAATGGCAAGTTGTATGAAGATAGCAACGGTAATTTCTTTGGTTTGGTATAGATGTTGGCTGAATTTGACCCCATTATTCAGGAGTATATTCGTCGTATTACAAATGCAGAAACTCACGCTCATTATCTTGATCATAAGATTTGGAATGAATTGCTACACTTGCTTGCTTCCTCTATTTGGCCTGGAATTATCAAGAAAATAAAGAGCTCAAAGTATTTCTTTGTCATCCTTGATTGTACCCCTGATGCAAGTCACCAAGAGCAAATGTCTTTAATTATAAGATATGTGGATTCATCTTCAAGTCAAGTTTGCATAGAAGAGTACTTTCTAGGATCTCTAGATCTAAATGATCCAACTGGCCAAGGACTTTTTGATGTGCTAGAGAATGATCTAAACCTTCTTGATCTTGATATAAATGATGTGCATGGACAAGGTTATGACAATGGATCAAATATGAAAGTAACGCATCAAGGGGTACAAAGGAAACTTTTTGATGTAAATCTTAGAGCTTTTCATTATGCTTGCAGTTGTCATAGCCTTAATTTAACACTTTGTGATATGGCCAAGACTTGTGGTAGAGCAAAAGACCTTTTTGGAATCATCCAATGCATTTATACATTTTTTGCCAATTCTAATAAGAAATGGCATATTTTGAAAGAAAACATACCAGGATTGACTCTCAAGTTTGTGTCAGCTACGCATTGGGAGAGTCGTGTTGAAAGTGTTAAAGCTATTAGATTTCAATGTTCAGACATTCGGGAGGCTCTACTTCAGGTAATCAATATGTCATATTGATAATGATGTAGTTCCTTTAGGCTTTGACTACATCCAACCATAACATTTATGAACTTTCTTTTATTTTCAGGTATCTGAAACTGATAGTGATCCAAAGGCAAGCAGTGAGGCTCTAGGTTTGGCAAACAGTGAACTTGGAGAGTATAAATTTATCGTGGAAATAGTTATTTGTATGAGGTATTGTTTGTTGTTAATTTAGTAAGCAAAAACCTGCAAACAAAGAATATGCTTATTGATGTTGCTATTGAGAAAGTGGAAGGGTTTATTTCCTTCTTCTAGGGGTTCGTGGAAACTGGTTTCTGCAAAGCATTGGCGATAGCCCAAGAAATTGCACTTCAGATGAATATTGGTGCAATATTTCGTGAAAGGAGAGAAATTAAAAGAAAGAAACAGTTTGATGAGAACCCAGATGACACAAATATTGCCACACAGTCTGTAGAGGAATCATTTAGAATCAACTTTTTTATATTTGTTGTTGTCACTATCAAGGTTACCAGAATTTTTTTGGTTTCTTATTTACCTCTGAAACATTGCGCTCTTTGGATAAGGATAGTTTGAAATCTTCCTGTGTTAATCTTGAGGCTGCCCTTATGAAGAATAAACAATCTGATATTGATGCCAATGATCTATTTGTTGAGTTGAAGTTTCTTCAAAATTTCATGCCAAAAGAAAATATCGACTTGTTGAAATTATAAAAAAATTAAAAGTGGCATGATTGTTTTCCCAATGCAAGTATTACACATAGAGTTTTGTTGACCATTTTGTGACAGTTGCATCGGCAGAAAGAAGTTTTTCTAAATTGAAGCTATTGAAATCCTATATGCGTACTACTATGACACAACAAAGACTCAATGATTTGGGTACAATAGCACTTGGGAGTGAAGTTTTGGAAAAGATTGATTACGAGGATGTCATTGAAGATTTCCTTTCAAATAATACTAAAAGAATGATATTTTTCAAATAAATAGCAACCGGGAGTTGAACAGGTATGATTTTTTATATGTCCAATTGTTATGTAAGACATTATATTATATACATTAAAAAACTTCTTCTGCGAGATATATGTACATTATAATTGCTCGTTAGTTCTCAAATTTTTTTTTTACTCGCTAGTTCTCTTTTTAGTGAGATAGGACCCCGTTTTTAGTTTCGCATAGGCCCCGGATTTTTCCGGTCCGGCCCTGCTTACATGTGAGCCCACATGTAAGTTAACGGTTAGGGCGTACCCAACATGTCATAAACTGGAGCAATTTTATATCACACTAGATCGTTGGAGGCACGCATTGCTGCGCCCGTCCATTTTAAATATAGAATTATCATAGATTCTAGAAATATAGAGGCACGAAAGAGTTAAATCTGTAGATACACGCGTATATGGTTATCATTAATCAAATTGTTTGTTAGGGCTTGGATTTGATGTTTATGTTTGACAGTCAACCTATTAATTACTTTCCTTAACAAAATTACACCGAGTTAATCCTTTTGGTGTGATAGTAAGATGTTGAAGGAATAATCACATATCAAACTGCGAGAGGAAGTGAGTGTATTGCCAAACACCTTAAAAATGAAACATCAAAAGTTACATAGCCCATCAGAAGTTTTTACACGGCTGAGGGATCTATCCCAAGTTTACACAGTATCATTAAATATACTCCACTCGCAAATTTTCTCCACAGGCATGTCAAAAATGAACTAACATGACATCTCTTAAGAAGTATTAGACATATGATTTATGCTTGTTTATAAGAGGACACAGAGCTCTCAAGTGTTAGAAATAATCACAGAGTTCAGTATTGTACTAAATGTGGCAATGTCTCAGAACAACTTCTTTGATACATGGCAGTTGGCACACAGTAATACTTGGAGGCTTAATGTTCTATAACCATCCAACAAAACATTAGGACGAATATATGGGCATTCATGACATGGATTACGAAATAAAATCACGTATACTGGTCAAAAGCCGACGCAATACAAATGTAGTATTTATAAGAGTTCTATGTTCTCTCAAACAAAATTTAATTTGTTGAGCAAATTATGTCTCCTTGCTTAGCCTCCTCTATGCTGCCACAAAAGTTCTTGTGGTTATAACCGAAATAATCAAGAACCTCTGAGAAAACACAAAGGGAATGGCGTGGTTAGAAAATAGTACCTTATTCTATGCACTTCTAATAGGTCTCTTCCTTGCTGCCAAGGAATGCATAGTGCTAGCAACATCTTTCATGGAGGCATGGTCAAGAGAGGATGCCAAAATTGATTACATGAGTTGTCAGGCTTCCCAACTAAATGTCTTGCCGCCAAGGAATCAATGTTTGTAGCAACATATGTTTGTCCAGGTTTCGTAAAGAGAGGATGCCAAAAGTGATTACTTGAAATGTCAGGCTTCCCGTCTAAATCCATTGCTGCCAAGGAATGCAAGTTGCTCGCCACATATGTTTTGTGGAGGCATGGTAAAGACAAGATGCCACAAACGATTGTAAGGTTCTCAGGCTTCCCATAAATGATTGTAGGAGGTATCAGGCATTGCAGGAAGTGCAGGGATGTAAGCAACATGGTCAATATTTAGATAAAAAGGTTTCTAGCACAAATGAGCAATATGTCATACATTGTCAACTTATTTTAGTAATACGAAGAACTTCACGAATCGGACCAAACTTTATCAAAAGGAAACTTTGTCAAGATCTGAATCGTTGCAGTCCATGTGACATGTGGTCTTATAAAGGTTCAAATTATCTTAACCATAGGCTCCACCACTAACAGATATGGTAAATATCTTAATCGGAAAGGCGAAATGCGCTTACACAGGATCCACTGGCATCCTCCAAGAACATTGAATATAAATGTAAATCATCCCAGCATTGTGTTTCTGAAATCAACATCAAGATGTGCTCTAGTCTCAACATATCAAACTGTATAAAGTATTTAGCATGGCACAACGGCATGGATTAAAATTGCATAGGATATATTACCGAAAGACATAAGGTTATGTAAGATTTGGATAGCAATATTATCGCCATAATACTTTCAGACCCAATGGAAGGAGATTTTCTAGCAGACACAACAATATAATTTCACTCACAACAGGAGGCATTGAAGGTGACAACCGACAACTCCTTTTCTTTCTGGAGGCTGCCGAAAGTAAAGACTACATAAATTTTCTGTGTGAAATGAAATAAAAAACGTAGGGATATGTCCCCTAAATAATCACATAAGGATATGAAAGAATGAAATCACCAGTTGCCGCTAAAGGAGAATTTGTAGCTAGAGTTTAACCACATGCAGCAGGGAAGAGGGACAAGGATTACATGCATGATTCGGTAAACCTTTTGATATATGAGAGCTCTTATATGGTATATAGTCATCTCAAGGAAGTTGGAGGGAAATGTATGGCCATGAATAGCATCGATTGTAGAACAAATTATCAATGTTGGTCAAAGTCTTAGTGCAATACAATTGATCTATAAGAGAATAAATTGCTCTATGTTCTCATGAAAGCAAATTAAATTTACTACCTCACTGGACTAAACTTTGTCTTCTTGTTTAGCCTCTGAGCAAAAGTTTAAGCATGCACCACACACTACTCAACAAAATGTTAAAATGTTCCTAGAGCAATCCTGGCAAACACAAACTTCAGTACATAGTGCATGTATTAGGCCCTGTTCGGAGTCTCTCTACTCCACGGAGTTGTGGAGCTGGGTTTGAGGCGCTCCATCAAAATGAGCTATACCCTGCTTCGCTCCGGGAGCGGAGTCGATGGAGCAGAGCGAAACCGAATAGTCACTTAGTCAAAGTATGCCTTCATGAGATTGTCCATGACCTTAGGGTCCGTGGGACCAAGGCAGTTATCCTGAAGCTTGATTTCGAAAAGGCATATGATTCTATTAGTTGGGACTTCTTGCGGCAGGTTTTGTTTGCGAAAGGTTTCGAGGCTGCCTATGTCCATCGGGTCATGCAGCTCGTTTCGGGTGGGCATACTGTTGTTGCAGTCAATGGGGTTATCAGCAGTTACTTTGCCAACGGTAGGGGCCTACGGCAAGGGGACCCTTTTTCCCCGCTGCTGTTCAATCTGGTTGCTGATGCTCTTTCGCGGCTTCTGTCTCGTGCTGTTTCCTCTGGTCACATCTCCCCAGTGGTCTCTCACCTAGTTCCCGATGGTATTACACACCTTGAATATGCTGATGACACCATCATCATGGTAGAGCTGAATGACTCCTGCATTGCCAACCTCAAGTTCCTGCTCCTGGCCTTTGAAGTGCTCTCGGGGATTAAGATCAATTTGTCCAAAAGCGAGGTTATCTGTACGGGTGTGTCGGACGATGAGGCCTTGTGTGTCGCGCAGCTGCTAAACTGTGGCCTCGGTTCCTTCCCTCTTAAATATTTAGGTCTCCCGATTGCTCCCTGTCGATTGCTCGCTAAAGAATTTGCTCCCACTGTGGCCAAGGTGGGCAACAGGGTTATGCCTTGGCGTGGTAGATACAATACTAATGCTGGCAAAGTTTGTCTCACTAATGCATGTCTATCTTCGCTTCCCATGTTCATTATGGGCTTCTACCTCCTCTCCCGAGGCACCCATGAGAGGTTTGACAAACACAGAAGTGCCTTTTGCTGGAACTCTGCGGAGAATAAACGCAAATATCGTCTGGTTAAATGGAAAATTATGTGTCGACCGAAGAATCTTGGGGGTTTGGGGATCCTCAATACTTCGGTCATGAATATCTGTCTAATTGTCAAATGGTGGTGGAGAATTTTGACTAATGACCCTGGCGCCCTTTGGCTTTCCATCCTGAGGGCGAAATATTTCCCTCAGTTCCCTCAGTGCTACCCTATGTTTGCCCCGGCTACCAATGGTTCTCAATTCTGGAAGGACCTGGTCAAGCTTCGCGATACTTTTAGGTCTCATGTTAAGTTTGTGGTCGGTAACGGTGAGTCAACCCGATTTTGGCTTGACTGGTGGACTGGTGTTGGCCCTCTGGCCAAGGCTTTCCCCCACGCTGTTCTCGTACTGTTCCTCCCCTGACATCTCGGTGGCTCAGCTTGCCCGGCGGGATTGGGATCTGGGTCTTAGAAGAACCCTCTCTCCTGAAGAGTTGGGAGATTGGCAGCGCCTTGCTGCCAATTTCCCTTTGCTCTCGGAGGAGGCGGATTCGGTGACTTGGCCTCATACGCCTTCCGGGAAGTTCTCTGTGAAGTCCTTGTACTCTAGACTCATTTCGGGCACACCAACCTCCAAATTTAAGCTGATCTGGAAGGCTAAAGTTCCCCCCAAAATCAAGATCTTCCTATGGCAGGCCACTCGGGGCCGGCTCCCTACGGCTGACCAGATCCGTAAGCGAAATGGGCCTGGATCGGAGTTTTGTGCACTTTGTGGTGCGATGGAGGACAATAACCATGTCTTGTTTGGTTGTGTGCTGGCCAAATTGGCTTGGTCCTGTATTCGAACTTGGTTGAATGTTACCTGGGCCCCGAATTCCTTCCTCAAACTGAGACAAATCTCCTTGGGGCTTCAGGGTCTCCCGTGCAGAGTGTTTTGGGTTGGATTTGGCGCTGTGGCTTGGGCGTTGTGGACTACGCGTAATAAGTTTACTATTGAGCACATCTTCCCTAACAAACCTGCTGATGTTCTGTACAAAATGTCCATCTTCTTGCAGCAGTGGAGATTATTGACTAAGCCCCCCGATCGTGATGCACTGGAGGCTCTTATCAGCAAGGTTCGGACGTCAGCTGCTCTTCTGGCTCATCCCATGGACGAGAACAATGACTGATTTGAGCTCCTCGTTAGGTTGTTGTAGGTTGTTGGCCTGCGTGCCTATCTCTATCTTTGGCCTGCGTGCCACCTCTCGGTTATGTTCTGTTGGCCTGGTTGTTGGCCTTAATACTCTCTGGTGATCGTATGTCTGTGGTTTGCTTGTGACCCTGCCTTGTGGCTTTATCTATAAAGTCGGGCGTATGCCTTTTCTCTAAAAAAAAACTTAGTCAAAGATTTCTTATTTTACAAGAAAAATGGTATGATTGCCTACGAACTGATACATGGAATTATACCTGCAACAAATTAGGCATTGCTATTTCTCTATGTCAAAACACACTCCATACTTCATATATGTGGCATGTTCTCCAAATTCTCATCTTACAACAACTGTGATACATGTCGTCATTTATTGTAATAATAGAACAATATTAAAAGTAGGAAGGCACCTAAGAATAGTCGAGACGACATCTTTATATATCTACACGGTTCAAAGATCCTAAGAAGACCATGGTCACATTCAATAAATGCCAATCTCCCAAAGAAATTGCGGAGATATTTCCAAAGAGAAGTGCTAATCACTTATCCAAAACCAACACTGGGCCAACATTGTTCAGATAACATTAAAATACATTAAAATTGAATGGGTGATACAAAGGAAAAAATATGTATGTGTAAGTAAACCAAAGATGTGTTAATACATAGATTCTTTTATTAATTAGTACGTGAGAAGATACTTGGAATCACTACAGATCTTAATTTTGTGGCTGAACCAATGCATTATAGGAGTTGCCAACCTCACATGTTCAATTAAATTCGGGTTATGTTGTCCACACCAATGTTTTCATCTATAGATACAGATCTGTAGCAGCTGACACAAATAAACATGCTCCTTTCTCACATACTCTGTTGCACAAATCAACAACAAACAGATCACACTTCAGCAGTAGCACGGAATAAAGAACAAACACGATAAAGAACAAAATAAATTGTAGTTAATCAGTCGTACTGCATCTGTAAATTAAGATTTGAAAGTTTCCGGACTGAATTCAAAAGAAACTATACTGAGTGCAAATGTGAAGGCTGGTTAATCATCATTACCAAGAGCATTTGACAAGAGCTGGAAAACTAACCTGGAAGATCTGTAGGGATGCATCCAACTCCTCAAAACATATATCCTTGATTGCAAGTTACTAAACCATTCCTCCCTCGTATCAATCAGTGTAAAATCGTGGTGTGGGCACCCCGCTTGTCGGTGTTGAGATTTGATTTTAGCACACATGCACCAGAGCATATTAAAGTGATACAAAAATATTCAAAATACAGTCAACATAGGCCGGGCTGATGATTATTAATAACAGCACCAACGCCATTGAAAGAGAAACAACCATCATAAAATACACGGAATGTATAAGCAAAGAATTACAAGAGCATGAAAAGAAGATTACAAGGGTAGGAGGCTGCACGCGTCTCCATGGCGCTGATCAACATCGCTGGGAAGGAGGGGAGTTGTCGTCGTCGCCTCTCACTTTGCGATCCGCTAGATCCCCTCTCGTACGTCGGCTCGATCTCCTCGCAGACCATCGCCCGCGTCGCCAGCAGCACACGCTCGTCGGCTGGACTGATAGCCCGCGTCGCCCGCAGCGGGATCCCCTCCGTCACCGATGACCGATCCGCTCCTCTGTAATTCTGTATGGAACGCCGACCGATCCGTTCCTCTGCCGTCTCCCGCGCGTCAGCTGCATGTAGCACGGTTGAATCCCAACGCCGTCCCCCTGGCTGATCCACTTCTTGTTTGGAGCGTAGGATTATTTCTGTACACGGGACGCAACGACGTCAGCTGCGCGTCCGGCTGCGCCGATGGAGAAGAGGAGAGGTCGAGCCGAGCGGAAGTGCCGGCGGCGGCGCAGGGACCTTTCTATCGAGCGAATCTGGATGAACGAATGAACAAACTGCATGCAGCACTGGACGTCATCACCGAAGCGCATTGCTGGAATGGGCTGGACTACGGCCCAGTTAATCACAGGGTGCCGTTTTGGCCTGCGGAGAAGCAGTCATTGGACAGTAGGCCCAGTATTTATATGTGCGGGACAGATCGCATTTTACACTCATCCAACGACCAGAAACATCCAGATCACGAAAACGGACGGCTAGAAACGCGAATCGCTGAGAAGCCTCACTTTAGGCTCGGTTTTACTGTCCTTAAAAATAAATGGTCATTTGTTTTTCTAAATAAAAACCAAATTTGTGGTAACTTTTAGGGAATTTTGAAACAGTAATAGTTTTTCAAAACGTAACCCCAAATATGATACGGTTTGGGGTTCGGGTGTGGGTCAGGCTTTGGGATCGCCTTGCCAGAGCGCACTGTCATCGAGTCCAGTGGTGTCGGCTTGGATGGTCCTGGATGCGCGGTTTAGGCTCCGGCTTTGCAGGAATGGGTTTTGGGTTTGGCTGGGGCTTTGGCTTTGGTTGTGGCTTGACGTCTGGGTCCGGCTTTGCTGGGTTTCTCCTCGGGTTAGGCTGTGGGTCGGGCTTTGGGTTTGCCTTGTCAGAATCAACGTCCTGTGAATACACCGGCGGCTTCGGCTTGGATGGTCCAGGCTGGGGTTTAGGCTCTGGCTTCGCGGGGGTTGGCTTCGGATTCGGCCGAGGCATTGGCTTTGGTTGTGGCTTGACATCGGGGTCTGGAGTCGGTTTGGGTTCCGGCTTGGGTAGGGATGTAAACGGATCGGATCGGATCGGATAATGCCTTTTCCATATCCTTTACCATATTTTTATGTCGGATTCGGAGCGGATCGGATAATGGCCGGATGCGGATTCGAATGCAGATATTATCGGACCTCGGATTCGGAGCGGAAACGGAGCGGAGTCGGACCAGAAACAGATAAAAAGTATCGGATCATACATGCACCTAGACATGATTTTATTTTTTCTGTGCAAACAATATGAATATGAATTTTTATCATAATACATAACTTGTAACTTTTTGGCGTGTGTATATAGAGAAGAGAAACATCACACATCACAAATTCTATGCACGTACTAGATATACATGTATTATGCGCACAACATGCATGTACTTACAAATTGTACGCTTGCTCGTATGCAACAAAAACTAAGACATATAGTGAAGAGTACATAGCAGTTTGTCGGAAAGATCTGGTCGGCCGTTGGCGACGCTGGAGAATACAACGTCTACTATTGTGACCACCATGACTGTGACTGTGATCGTTCAGTACGGTCTACTATTGCTATAGTTTTATTCTATTTATATGTAGTGATCCGAATTAGTGGTCTAATTGGGTATTTGAGCTTGTTGAATGTACTAAATAAATCGGATAATCCTATTTGATAACCTCGGATAATCCGCAAAAAATACCGGATAATCCACATCCGTCGGATATTATCGATACCATATCCGCCGGATATCCGGTGGACCAAAATCCGTATCCGCATCCATATCCGTCGGATTCGTGCAAGTGCATACCATATCCTTAAAAACGGACGCGGATGCGGATTCGGAACGGAAATTATTCGTACCATTTACATCCCTAGGCTTGGGGTTCGGCAGCGGTTTTTTAGGATTTGGTTGAGGCATCGGTTTTGGAGTCGGTTTCGGTGAAGGCTTGGGGTCAATGAGCCTCCCGCCATCGGCGAGGCTAGGATCATCTGCTGTGACCACAGCAAGGAGGAGAAGCAGGGCCAGATGAAAGCACACCGAAGTGCGGCCGAGAGACCTCATCGTTGCGAGGTTTTCTGGGTGCTCAGTCTATGTATCACTTCCTGGTTTCTCAACGTGAGGTCTGTTTGTGTTGTGCTAATGGCATGGGGTTTGTATGAGATTTATAGGAGCACCTAGCCAAGCAACACCGGACGTGTGTCCCTCCGTATCTATCTTGTTCCATGGGTCATGGGTACACCCATGTGAGCCATGATGTGACATGCAGCTTCCGACACGTCGCCGCTGTTGTTTTCGTTTTCAACTCTCGACGGTTATAAAATGAAGTGAAAGTGATGATCACTTACCGGGCCTAACTTTGCCACACAAGTGCATGTATTGTAAGCAATCATCCATATCGTTTTTTTCACCTCTGAATACTGGGTGCATGCCCGGCTGCCCGCGCTGCGACATCTATAGTATCTTCTCTTTTTGCTACTGTCTCTTCCCAAAGCAGATCCCAAATGATGATCGATAGACACGTACATATGTATGTGCGCGGGCGGGCATAAAGTTACAAAAATGCAATCTTTTTGTCATTTTTTTTTACAAAAAAGCATTATTTTACTGCTAGTGGATGTTAGCTAGCTCCATCCGTCGATCGATCAGGCCAGCTTAATTGGCCGACTCGTATCCTCGAACGCGGTTTCATGGGGAGGCGAGCGATCGATTTGTTCGTTTTGATACACTCCCAGATGATATTTCTGATACAGTTGCCAACTAATTATTCACTAGCTCTGAAAGAGTAGTTTACCTAGCCGAAAAGCTAATTCTCATTTCTTTTTACATTTGCCAAATAAAAAGGAAAATCCATCGAGTAGTGCATGCATTTTCACTGGGTCTCGACTCAGATTGCATCTGTTCTTTTGCTCTCCAATTTCCATGTCCACGATTTACTGATTTAGGCAGCAGGCAATAAAATGGCCGAACACTTGATGGAATCCAAGGGCTCTTGCATGCATTCCACGATAGTGATACTTAGAGCATCTCCAACAAACATTTAAATCGCACACCACATCCGTCGGCGGATCGATGACAAATCGGACACCACATGCGTCTGTGGACCGATATGGCCAGTTTACAGGCATTAATGCGGGAGCCGGCCATCCAGTCATTCCCGTATCCATTTCAAATCTAATTTAAACAAACCAGATAAATTTCATCAAACACGACAAATTTCTTTAAAATTCAGACATAATTTACATAAACGGACGATATTTCGGGCGTTTAAGTAAAAACTAGAAGAAGAAAAACCTAAAAGGCTAGCTTGTAGCGGACGATGACATCGTATGCTTGGCCGCCTAACCTGGCCGCACCGCCATCATCGTCCGTGTTGTCGTCATCGGCGTCCCTCCAGCGGCAGAAGGGCGCTGGGCCACGGCGCCTTGTTCGGACGTCGTCTAGCGCTCGCGGAGGAGTCGGTCCGCTTCCTCCCGCGGGGTGCGGAGGGATGTCGCGGCCAATGCCGACGACGTCTACGGTGCCCTAGCGGCAACCTTGCCCCTGCCAACATTGAAGGTGGCGTCACTAAGCAACCACTCCTCGCTAATCTTGGTGAGCTCCCTGCAAGGCGGCGACAGCGCCTCGCAGTTGTCTCCGCGGTGGTGACGGAGCGGCCAGGCCACCGTCAAGTCGGGGCTGTTGAGGACCCAGGCCGACGACACATTCCACTTCGCGAACGTGGAGCGGCGGGCCGCATTGCGCCGCTCCTGACGTGCCGCCAGCCTCGCCGCCCTTTCCTCGGTCGACACGACGACCCACAACAAAGAGAGAGCACTGCCATTGATGTCTACTACGCAACTTTATTCTTGTAGACTTTGTTGGACCTCATATGGCACCCCGGCTCAGAAAACCGGATTACCAGTGTTTTCAACCCAGAGATCATGTCTTCTGGAAACATTCAACAACTTGGTACAGAACAGAACTGAATTTTATTGATAGGAGTCGAGTACAAGCGTATATCTTACAATGATGACGAGGCCAAAGGCACCCTCGGTGCTATGACAGTATCTACATTATTTATGTCACATAGCAGGGCATCGGAATACTAAGTACTTCTACGGCGTAGCGGAACATAGCGCAACTCCATCCACAGGGACACTGCTGTGGACACATCCTAGTTATCGCAGCACGACCCATCGGGACATCCGTCCTCGGCTTCTCCTGCATCTGGCATGATACGCCAGGTGAGTACTTTGAATGTACTCGCAAGCTCACAACAACCAAGTAATGCAGCAAACAATAGCATGGCAATCAACACAATATCATTTAAGTAATTTACTTACTGTTACCGATCATCAACTTACTCTCTGCCGGGTTGTTCCACAACCTTCGGAATACTCATAACCCTTGAGTACTTCCGAACATAAGAAGAGTTCTTCCATCATTATTAACACTGATACGGTTGACCACCTACTGAGGTCTGGTCGGGCTGTCCAATACCGTGGACGCGGCTATTCGAATAGATTTGTACACTCTGCAGAGGTTGCGCACTTTACCCACACCATGAAGCACCTGGCCTCGCGATCCCCTTTGGGTGGACCAGCGTCGCTTCAACGAAACCTGCCTGACCCGTGACTCTCTCATCGTACCTCCGGCGCTCATCCTCCCCCGTGGAGGCCTGCCCTGGATGGCCTTGTGTCCTCATGACACCTGCCACCATCGTGGCCAAACCAGATAGTCCCAAACGGGGACCTCAATAAGCTGTCCCAAACGGGGATCAAACTGTCCCAAACGGGGACGCCGGCACAAACAAACAACAACTGGGCTCACAGGGTTATCGCCGCCTACCTGATCAGGGTAGCACGCGCGCATAACCCTCCCTCTTTGGAGGTACCGGTGAAAGATTACGCAGTCAGGCCAAGTCAAGGTCGTCCCATACCGGCAAATGTGGTTGCACGGGTATGCCCGGACAGGTGACTCAAGATCAACCACTAAGTTCATTTATCAAAAATAGTGGTTTAACACAATACTCAGGTATTTAAATATTACTATGAATTATCTATATCAAATAAGTCAACCTAATGCATATAAAGATGCAATGCTATAGAAATGCATGCATGAAATGGGTATCATGGCTTGCCTTGCTCTGTTGGGTGGTTCAAACACTCTTGATCTTCAAAGGCACCACAATCTCCCTCTGAAAGTATTTTCAAATTACAATTGGAAATGTCACATAAAGCATTTTTATTAACCAGAAATTCTGTGGATGTGATAAAAATACCAAACTTGGTCAGAAATTAAAGGAGTTCAATACCAAAATAATGCAAAAAGAATCATCTCAATTGGAGTTATAAATAAAAAGATATTCAAGGTCAAAGTCTGGTCAAAATTCTGATTTAAAACAAATTAAATAGGAAATCAGAAAATCTCCAGCGGCCACGTCGAAAGCGTATTTTCGGAGTACGCTTCCACATACCCCTTCGAGCGCGCGGGCTGAGCCGCTGACGGGTGGGGTCGGCCCTTTAAAACAAAGAGAGGGAGGAGGAGACAGAGGCAGGGCGGAGCTCCGGCGACGGTCGCCGGCGACAGAGGCGGCGGCGGCGCTCGGAGTAGAGGGGAATGGATCGGGCGCTCAGAGACGAACGTGCACGTACCCGCAGCTCCTCCGGGGATGGACGGACGGCGTCGTCCCCTTCTTCTCCGGCGGCGGCGGTGTTCGGCAATCGTCGGAGAGGTCCGATTAGGTAGCAATCTAATCGGGAGGGAGCTCTAGAATGATCAGGGGAACCTACTGGTCTCGATGGAGGGCTCAGGAGGGCTAGGAAGGAGGTGGAGGAGGCGGTTGACAGAGCTAGGGCGGCGGAGCAACTCCGACGAAGCTTGGGGCCAGAGGGCCTCTCGGCCTTGGCTCTTGCTCGGGGGAGCCGATTAGAGAAGGAGGGAGAGAGATGAGGAGCTCGGAGAGGCCGGGCGAGGCTATATATAGGCAGGGAGCGCAGGCGGCAACCTCTCTGGATCGGCGGCGACGTGGCTACGCCACTAAAGCAAGGACTGCGAGCTGGCCGTCGCGGAGCAGGATGAAGGGACGGGAGAAGGCAGGGACATTCAATGCGCGAAGGGACGGCTCGCTGGGGAAGACGACGGCGGGGATGCCACTGTGCCCGCACGGGTCTCACAGTGCGGCGCTGCGGTGGCGGCCGGCGAGGGCTTCTCCAGCGAGGGGGAAGGGTCTGGAGGGGCTAGGTGGCTGTCGGGGAACTGGTCGGCACTAGCAGACGAAGTACGGCGACGCGGGCGTCTCGCTCCGACGAGACCCGAGCCTGGCGGCGCCCAGAGCGCGGTTTTGGCAGGCTGGCTACGCGGTCACCGCGTGCACAGGCCCCTGTGGCGCTGGCTGGCCTGCCACACCTTGTCTGGAGCATCGTCCACGCATACCACAGTCCACTAGTGGCACTAACTTGCCGACTAAGCCATTGAGATGAGAGGTATCATCACCAACAGCTTCCTGTCAGCAACTTGAGGAGCTTCTGGAGAGAAGATAGGATAGAGATGGAACCAATGGAGTTGTCTAGGGTCATCTAGGTTGGAAGGACTATAGACTGGCAAAGTTTGAGAGGGTTTGAGAAAGAAATGAATATGGTTCCTTTGAAAACCCTCATTCTGGTCCAGAATTTAAATGAGCTTGTGGCCCTCACATGGAAGCTCTGCTACTAATGAAACTTGGTGGAAAGAAGTTATTTGGTGGTGCACACATGCCATAAAAATTGCAGATCAATTGTGCACTCCTAGCTTGTACTTCCTTCACAAAGGTTCAGAATAAGCAGAAACTTAACAGGGTCCTGCTGCTCAAAACTTGAACTAGACCAGATGATGTTTTTGGATATTGGGGCTAGATAGGATCCCTAGGAGCTTGAGGAATTTATTGGGAATTTTCTGAGATAGGAAAAAGGGGTTGCTTCACAATGGACAGATTCTGGTCAGAAACAAAATAATTATTCTGGCCAAAACTTTCCATTGAGCAATAGAATATTTTTGGCGATTATGGAATCATATGATGATAAGAAGGTGGGGAAAAAGTTTGGGAATTATTTGATCATCCAAACTATAGGTTGCTTCATAACCCATAGTGGTGACATAATTTCCCAAATAAAGAAAAGGGTTTATTAGAAAAGATTAAATATGGGAAATTAATCCAGGAGTGATGAAGAAAGGTTTTGGCAAAATTGAGGGAGGTTTTGGGTTACTGAAGAAAAGGTTCAAAGATTCAATCAGCTGAAATAGTTTGAAGATCATCCAAGTTTGCAAATAAAACCCAAATGATTTAAAAAAATATTGGTAAAAACCAGGGTGTCACAAACCTACCCCCCTTAGGATGAATCTCGTCCTCGAGATTCGGTTGCTCAGGGAACAAGTATGGATATGATGATCTCAAGAAATCTTGCCTTTCCCATGTAGCCTCTTCCTCTGTGTGGTGCTCCCATAGTACCTTGTAAAACTTGATTACCTTACTCCTGGTAGTCCTTTCCATTTCATCCAGGATTCTGACAGGTTTTTCTTCGTAGGTCAGATCTTTAGCCAGTTCTAGCTCACTCATATCCGTTTGCTTGACTGGTGGTGCAATGCACTTCCTTAATTGTGATATATGGAAAACATCGTGCACTTCAGACAATTCCGGTGGTAATTCCAACTGATATGCCACTCTGCCTCTTCTGGCAATCACTGGAAATGGACCAATATATCTCGGTGCAAGCTTTCCCCGCGTATGGAATCTCTTCACTCCCTTCATGGGGGTTAATCTGAGGTATGCATACTCTTCGGGTTCAAAGGTCACTTCCCGGTGCTTTGGGTCATAGTAGCTCTTCTGACGG
This sequence comes from Elymus sibiricus, assembly GCA_039707655.1. Taxonomy (NCBI): domain Eukaryota; kingdom Viridiplantae; phylum Streptophyta; class Magnoliopsida; order Poales; family Poaceae; genus Elymus; species Elymus sibiricus. The sequence continues at coordinate 179,425,996 of CM077665.1, forward strand.
GACTTGGCTGCTCGAAGACGTTCTTGGATATCCTTGACTTGCTTCTCAGCCTCGAGCATCAAGTCTGTACCAAAGATTCGGCTATCCCCTGTCTGAGACCAGTTCAAGGGGGTACGGCACTTCCGCCCATATAATGCCTCAAAAGGTGACACCTTCAAACTGGACTGATAGCTGTTGTTATAGGAGAATTCGGCATAAGGTAGACTGTCTTCCCATTTGGGTCCGTGGGTGAGAGCACATGACCGAAGCATATCCTCCAGTATCTGGTTCACTCTTTCTGTCTGCCCGTCTGTCTGTGGGTGGTATGTCGTGCTATGCTTCAGCATGGTTCCCAAATCTTGATGTAGTCGCAGCCAGAATGCTGAGGTGAATAGGGAACCCCTGTCTGAGGTGATGGACTTGGGTACTCCATGGAGGCTAACTATCCGGGACATGTAGAGCTGTGCCAGCTGATTTGTGTTGAAAGTGGTCTTCACCGGAATAAAGTGAGCCACTTTCGTGAGTATGTCCACAATGACCCAAATCGCATCGTTGCCTCTTGTTGACTTGGGTAGTCCAACAATAAAGTCCATGCATATGTCGTCCCACTTCCACTGGGGAACCGGTAAAGGTTGCAGTAGCCCAGCGGGTTTCTGGTGTTCTGCCTTAACCTTGTTGCAGATATCGCAGCAGGCGACATAGTAGGCTATATCCCTTCGCATTCCTGGCCACCAGAATGTCTCTATCAGATCCTGATACATTTTTGTGCCTCCCGGGTGGATAGAATATGAGGACTCATGAGCTTCTTTGAGTATCTGCTGCCTCAGATTATCCTGATCGGGCACGCATATCCGGTTCTCAAACCATACGGTGCCTTGATCATCCACGTGGAAAGACTTGGCTTTTCCTTTCGGAATCAGCTCCTTGATCTTTTTGATTCCTTCATCTGGCTCTTGGGCCTTCTTAATTTCTTCCATAAGGGTGGGAGTAATTTCCAACGTGTCTGAGGTAGTTGGGCCGCATAGCACCATGTTGAGCTCAGCGAACTCTTCTTGTAACCTTGGATGCATCCTTCCCATGAGTGCATTCACGGTGCCTTGTTTCCTGCTGAGAGCGTCTGCGACCACATTAGCTTTCCCCGGATGGTAATTTATTCCAATGTCATAGTCCTTGACTAGTTCAAGCCATCTTCGTTGCCTGAGATTCAGGTCAGGTTGGGTGAAAATATACTTGAGACTCTTATGGTCCGTGTATATTTCACAGCGTTGTCCAATGAGGTAATGCCTCCAAATCTTCAGGGCATGAACTACGGCTACTAATTCTAAATCGTGCGTGGGGTAGTTCTCCTCATGAGGTCATAGCCGTCTAGATGCATAGGCTACAACCTTCCCCTCTTGCATTAACACGCAGCCGATTCCTCGTCTGGAAGCATCGCAGTAGATGTCGAAACTCTTGTGTATGTCTGGAAGGACTAGAACAGGTGCTGTAGTGAGCCTGGTCTTTAACTCCAGGAAACTGCTGTCGCATTCCGTCGTCCAGACAAACCTTTGATTCTTCTTGAGCAATTCCGTCAGGGGCTTGGCTATTTTAGAGAAGCCTTCTATGAATCGTCGATAATAGCCTGCCAATCCCAGGAAACTACGGACTTCGGTCACCGTGGCTGGTGTCTTCCAATTTAATACCGCAGTTACCTTGCTGGGTCGACGGCTACTCCTTGTTCTGACAAAATGTGCCCCAGAAATCCCACCTCTTTTAGCCAAAATTCACACTTGCTAAATTTGGCATACAGGCGGTGGTCTCTTAATCTTTCCAGGAAAGCACGGAGATGCTGCTTATGCTCTTCTTCATCCTTGGAATATATCAAGATATCATCGATGGACACCACCACAAATTTATCCAGAAAGTCCATGAAGACTTTATTCATCATGCTCATGAAGTAGGCTGGAGCATTCCTCAATCCAAAGGACATGACGGTAAATTCATATAGGCCGTATCGGCTAGTGAACGCTGTCTTTGGTATATCCTCTTTTCGGATTTTCAGCTGATGATATCCGGTTCGGAGGTCAATTTTGGAGAATACCCGGGCTCCATTCAGCTGGCCGAACAAGTCATCAATGCGAGGAAGCGGGTACTTATTCTTGATAGTGACCTCGTTCAACTGGCGATAGTCTACGCACATACGTAGACTTCCATCCTTCTTCTTGACAAAGAGCACTGGTGATCCCCATGGCGAGATACTTGGGCGAATATACCCTTTTGCAACAATTCATCCAGTTGCTTCTTTAGCTCCGCCAGCTCTGGACCTGCCATACGATAGTATTTCTTGTAAATTGGGGCGGTACCGGGAACCACTTTGATTGCAAATTCCAACTCCCGGTCAGGGGGCATCCCTGGTAGTTCCTCAGGAAATACATCCGGAAATTCACAGACTACCGGAATCAAGTTCATATCCGTGGCGGTAGTTTGGTATGCCATTCCCTTCCTTGTTCTCATCATGCTGGCAAGGAATTGGACTGTTTGTCCGGTTGGGTTAACCAGTGTTACTGTCCTGCTGGCACAATTGATGCACACCTGATGCGGTGTCAACCAGTCCATTCCCAGTATTACGTCCAATCCCGAGGATTCAATGGCAATGAGTGCAGCTGGAAACTTAACTCCATGTATTGAAATTTCCAGATCTTTATAGATCAGATTTGTTCTGAGCAGGGAGCCAGGGGATTGTACCACCATGATTTTGTCTAAAAGCGACGGAGAAAAATTGTGCAAGGTGGAAAAACTCCGCGAAATAAACGAGTGGGAAGCCCCAGAATCAAATAAAATTACTGCAGGTATGTTGTTAACAGAAAACATACCAAGGACTACTTCTGGAGCTACGCAGGCTTCCTCAGCGGAGATATGGTGGACGCGTCCGTGGCAGAAGTTATGATTGGGGTGGCGTCCAATAGTGTTGACCTGCGGCTTGACGTCGGCGGATGACTTCCCGTTGTTGTTGGGGCACTGTTTGGAGTAGTGTCCACTTTGGCCGCAAGTGAAGCAGGTATTGTTGCGGCGGCAGTCCTCCATCACGGGTTGTTTGCCGAAGGTCTTGGGCTGGCTCACTGTCTTATTGTTGCTACCATTGCTCCATGTAGGCTTATATTCAGCGGTGCCTGGCTGCCAGGTGCGCGGCTTCTGCGCAAACGGTTCGCGGTTGTCCTTCTTGGGTTCAAACTTCCGCTTTTGGTTATCGTGTCCGGACTTGTGCTCCCTTTCGGCTATGAAGGCCTTGTTCACCAGTGTCTGAAAGTCAGGAAAGTCTAGCATGCATAGCTGACAATGGAGGAAGTGATTCAGTCCTCCTAAGAACCGATCTATCTTTCTCTCTTCGGTGGCCACATCGTAAGTAGAGTACTGTGATAGATTGTTGAACTTGTTAAGGTACTCTGCCACCGACATATTTCCTTGTGTCAAAGCAAGAAACTCCCTTTGCTTAACCTTCATTATACCGGTAGGAATATGATATTTGCGGAATAATTCCTTAAACTTCTCCCAGGTAATTTCTTCTTCAGTAGACCATGTTGCCTTTGTGTTATCCCACCATATGGCTGCTGGCCCTTCGAGGTAGTGAGTGGCAAACGGAACCTTGTCTGAATCCTCGCAACGGGCTATTTCCAACTTCTTTTCTATGGTCCTTAGCCAATCGTCTGCTTCTATAGGGTCCACAGCTTGACCAAAATTGGGTGGATTTGTGCGCTGGAAGTCAGACAACCTGGAGTGTGATCCATTATGATTGTGATTCTGACCTACCATAACCTGCATACTCTTCAAGAATTCCATAAGATCCTGGTTTCTCTTTTCCTCAAACATTCTCATGATCTGATCAGTAGTAGGTGCTTGAGGTGGTGGGGGTGGTAAGTCTTCTGGTGCTTGACCTGCTTGTCTGGCGGATCGACGAACGGGGGTTCCATCGCCGCCTTGGCTACAACTTCTCTTCATCCTAAATTTGTTCCCATTGCAAAATACCGAATCGATGAGCAACACCCATAAGGGAAACACATTTGTATGACACCAGAAAGAAAATACGCGAAAAGGCGAATAAAGCAAACCGCATAATTATACAAGATAACCCAACATCATACATGGCAAGCTAGTAGGGGGATATCATGGCTAACTGCTCATACGGCAGTTGACATATGCAAAGATGCATGCTCAACAACTCAAGCCTCCACTCTAGTGGCGCTGGTGGCACGAACACTGCCAGACCACAGACTCCTCGTCATCTGATCCTGAGTCGGAGTCGGAACTGATTCTGTGGATCTCATTCTCCGGATCAAAGGAAACACGACGACGCTGCTGGGACGGTTCTCCTTCTAGGGAAGAAGGAGCACGACGTCTCAACATCGGAGCAGCTGGAGTGGCAAGGAGTGAGGCCCACTCAGCCGGGGTCTCACGACGGCTACCAGACGAAATGCCAGGTGGCACAGTGGAGGTAGAAGAAGCCTCAAACCTGGGTGGAGGTGGAACTGGTGGTGGATATATGGGTGGATAGATAGGCTGAGGTGGAGGTGGAGCTGGGGTCACGACTGCAAGTGCCCCTAAGACACGAGACAGCTCCTTAGCCAGGGATATGATCGTACGATAACTGGCGTTCAGATAGCGAGACAGCACAACAGTCGCACAATCACATGCCGGGTCAAGAGGAGCGAAAATGACTCGCCCTGTCGTAGGCGACAGGGTGGGATAGTGGAAGAAACCTGGGTGAGTCTGCATCTCAACCTCATGGAAGCGCAAGTCAGTGAGAGCCTCCATCACGGCAAACTGGATTGCCAACTCCGGGGTGGAAGCCGTTCCGCCCTTGGAAGAGCGAGAGTAGCAACCAAGGTCCGAGCTCGCAACCAGGAAAGCCTCTGCATGGTACTCGTACACTGACTCAGCAAGCTGCTCCCGAAACACCTGATACACTGGATCTTCGCCGTGAGGGTACCGTCGAAGCCAGACGTTCCGGAGCAGTACTGGAAAGGTGGATGGTGCAGGCTCAAACTGATAGTGGTATGGAACCGGTGCCATCTACACTCACAAGGCCACGGTTAGTGAAACAATGAGGTATGATGCATGCCATGCAGCAATCAAATGCTACAAGCAAGATGCACACTCAAAGCCCTATGCTAATCGCGGTTCTAGCGCAGGCTAACTAGGGTGTCCTACAGTCAGCACAACTCTGATACCAATCGCTGTGGCACCCCGGCTCAGAAAACCGGATTACCAGTGTTTCCAACCCAGAGATCATGTCTTCTGGAAACACTCAACAACTTGGTACAGAACAGAACTAAATTTTCTTGATAGGAGTCGAGTACAAGCGTATATCTTACAATGATGACGAGGCCAAAGGCACCCTCGGTGCTATGATAGTATCTACATTATTTTTGTCACATAGCAGGGCCTCGGAATACTAAGTACTTCTACGGCGTAGCGGAACATAGCGCAACTCCATCCACAGGGACACTTCTGTGGACACATCCTAGTTATCGCAGCACGACCCATCGGGACATCCATCCTCGGCTTCTCCTGCATCTGGCATGATACGCCAGGTGAGTACTTTGAATGTACTCGCAAGCTCACAACAACCAAGTAATGCAGCAAACAAGAGCATGGCAATCAACACAATATCATTTAAGTAATTTACTTACTGTTACCGATCATCAACTTACTCTCTGCCGGGTTGTTCCACAACCTTCGGAATACTCATAACCATTGAGTACTTCCGAACATAAGACGAGTTCTTCCATCATTACTAACACTGATACGGTTGACCACCTACTGAGGTCTGGTCGGGCTGTCCAATACCGTGGACGCGGCTATTCGAATAGATTTGTACACTCTGCAGAGGTTGCGCACTTTACCCACACCATGAAGCACCTGTCCTCGCGATCCCCTTTGGGTGGACCAGCGTCGCTTCAACGAAACCTGCCTGACCCGTGACTCTCTCATCGTACCTCCGGCGCTCATCCTCCCCCGTGGAGGCCTGCCCTGGGTGGCCCCTGTGTCCTCATGACACATGCCACCGTCGTGGCCAAACCAGATAGTCCCAAACGGGGACCTCAATAAGCTGTCCCAAACGGGGATCAGACTGTCCCAAATGGGGACGCCGGCACAAACAAACAACAACTGGGCTCACAGGGTTATCGCCGCCTACCTGATCAGGGTAGCACGCGCGCATAACCCTCCCTCTTTGGAGGTACCGGTGAAAGATCACGCAGTCAGGCCAAGTCAAGGCCGTCCCATACCGGCAAATGTGGTTGCACGGGTATGCCCGGACAGGTGACTCAAGATCAACCACTAAGTTCATTTATCAAAAATAGTGGTTTAACACAATACTCAGGTATTTAAATATTACTATGTATTATCTATATCAAATAAGTCAACCTAATGCATATAAAGATGCAATGCTATACAAATGCATGCATGAAATGGGTATCATGGCTTGCCTTGCTCTGTTGGGTGGTTCAAACACTCTTGATCTTCAAAGGCACCACAATCTCCCTCTGAAAGTATTTTCAAAATACAATTGGAAATGTCACATAAAGCATTTTTATTAACCAGAAATTCTGTGGATGTGATAAAAATACCAAACTTGGTCAGAAATTAAAGGAGTTCAATACCAAAATAATGCAAAAAGAATCATCTCAATTGGAGTTATAAATAAAAAGATATTCAAGGTCAAAGTCTGGTCAAAATTCTGATTTAAAACAAATTACATAGGAAAACAAAAAATCTCCAGCGGCCACGTCGAAAGCGTATTTTCGGAGTACGCTTCCACTTACCCCTTCGCGCGCGCGCAGGCTGAGCCGCTGACGGGTGGGGTCGGCCCTTTAAAACAGAGAGAGGGAGGAGGAGACAGAGGCAGGGCGGAGCTCCGGCGACGGTCGCCGGCGATAGAGGCGGCGGCTGCGCTCGGAGTAGAGGGGAATGGATCGGGCGCTCAGAGACGAACGTGCACGTACCCGCAGCTCCTCCGGGGATGGACGGACGGCGTCGTCCCCTTCTTCTCCGGAGGCGGCGGCGTTCGGCAATAGTCGGAGAGGTCCAATCCGGCAGCAATCCAATCGGGAGGGAGCTCTAGGATGATCAGGGGAACCTACTGGTCTCGATGGAGGGTTCAGGAGGGCTAGGAAGGAGCTGGAGGAGGTGGTTGACAGAGCTAGGGCGGCGGAGCAACTCCTGCGAAGCTCGAGGCCAGAGGGCCTCTCGGCCTTGGCTCTTGCTCGGGGGAGCCGATTAGAGAAGGAGGGAGAGAGATGAGGAGCTCGGAGAGGCCGGGCGAGGCTATATAGAGGCAGGGAGCGCAGGCGGCGACCTCTCTGGAACGGCGGCGACGTGGCTACGCCACTGAAGCAAGGACGGCGAGATGGCCGTCGCGGAGCGGGATGAAGGGACGGGAGAAGGCAGGGACATTCAATGCGTGAAGGGACGACTCGCTGGGGAAGACGACGGCGGGGATGCCACTGTGCCCGCACGGGTCTCACAGTGCGGCGCTGCGGTGGCGGCCGGCGAGGGCTTCTCCAGCGAGGGGGAAGGGTCTGGAGGGGCTAGGTGGCTGTCGGGGAACTGGTCGGCACTAGCAGACGAAGTACGGCGACGCGGACATCTCGCTCCGACGAGACCCGAGCCTGGCAGCTCACAGAGCGCGGTTTTGGCAGGCTGGCTACGCGGTCACCGCATGCACAGGCCCCTGTGGCGCTGGCTGGCCTGCCACACCTTGTCTGGAGCATCGTCCACGCATACCACGGTCCACTAGTGGCACTAACTTGCCCAATAAGCCACTGAGATGAGAGGTATCATCACCAACAGCTTCCTGTCAGCAACTTGAGGAGCTTCTGGAGAGAAGATAGGATAGAGATGGAACCAATGAAGTTGTCTAGGGTCATCTAGGTTGGAAGGACTATAGACTGGCAAAGTTTGAGAGGGTTTGAGAAAGAAATGAATATGGTTCCTTTGAAAACCCTCATTCTGGTCCAGAATTTAAATGAGCTTGTGGCCCTCACATGGAAGCTCTGCTACTAATGAAACTTGGTGGAAAGAAGTTATTTGGTGGTGCACACATGCCATAAAAATTGCAGATCAATTGTGCACTCCTAGCTTGTACTTCCTTCACAAAGATTCAGAATAAGCAGAAACTTAACAGGGTCCCGCTGCTCAAAACTTGAACTAGACCAGATGATGTTTTTGGATATTGGGGCTAGATAGGATCCCTAGGAGCTTGAGGAATTTATTGGGAATTTTCTGAGATAGGAAAAAGGGGGTTGCTTCACAATGGACAGATTCTGGTCAGAAACAAAATAATTATTCTGGCCAAAACTTTCCATTGAGCAATAGAATATTTTTGGAGATTATGAAATCATATGATGATAAGAAGGTGGGGAAAAAGTTTGGGAATTATTTGATCATCCAAACTATAGGGTGCTTCATAACCCATAGTGGTGACATAATTTCCCAAATAAAGAAAAGGGTTTATTAGAAAAGATTAAATATGGGAAATTAATCCAGGAGTGATGAAGAAAGGTTTTGGCAAAATTGAGGGAAGTTTTGGGTTACTGAAGAAAAGGTTCAAAGATTCAATCAGCTGAAAAAGTTTGAAGATCATCCAAGTTTGCAAATAAAACCCAAATGATTTAAAAAAATATTGGTAAAAACCAGGGTGTCACACCTCAGAGTGCAGAGTTTTGTAGCATCATAACAAACTTTCCTCAAGTGAATGACCTAAGGTATATCAATCCGTAGAAGGTGTAGGATGAGAGCGGTTCTCCTTCAAACAACCATGTAATCAAATACAAGTAACCCCTTGTGTGTCCAACACATCCAATACACTTGTCAATTGTATAGGTGCACTAGTTCAGCGAAGAGATAGTGATAGATGTGTTATATGTATGGTAGAAATAGATTTTTCTAGTATGAGTAAATAAAAACAGCACGGTAGGAAGTAACAAAATTGAGTAAAAACGGTGTCTCAATGCTTTAAAACAATGCTTAGCGTTTATACTTTTGCTAGTGGCAACTCTTGACATCATTAACATAATAAAACCACATGATAATCCTTCAAAGTGCAGCACAGTATCACTCCAGATTTTCTACTCTATCAGAGAAAGTAGGATGAAATCCCATAAGGTGTGTTGAACAACAAACGACCTCAAAGTTTTCTTTCCAATCTTGATCTATTGAACCATCCACAATGTGCCATGGATAGTCTCAGAAATTGTACTACGACAACATTGTATGATACTTATCATTTAACTTCTACCCTAGGAGTACCCCAATGTCACTAAGGGTATTCGCAAATTAATTACTAGACATGCATCATCTAATATCAAATTTGAAGTATTCAATCCAAGATAAACAAACTTAAAAGAGTAAGAACCAATTTACCATAAAAAGAATAGAGGGGGATGAACATCATAAGATCCATCTATATTAATAAAGATCATGATACATCAAGACTGGAATCCTTCAAGAACAAGATAGAGAGAGATCGAACACATAACTACTAATACATACCACCATCCCTGAGGATGAACCACTCACACATCATCTTGAAAACGGAGGAGAAGTTATCGGCCCGCCAGGATGTCGGATTTCGGGCTTCGCAAAACCCAAGAGAGTTCGAACATAGGAGCGTGTGCGAAGATCCCCAATAGCCTCACCCCTCCTAGCTCACAACCCGGTGGCCTAGTTCGATGAACTCGCACGATGACGAGGAAGAAGATTGCACACGAGGATTTACCTAGGTTCGGGCCGCTGCGAAGCGTAAAACCCTACTCCTGCTTTGGTGGATTGTCTCACGAGGAGGTTTCTGGATGAACTAGTACAGTGGTGAGTTGCCTCATGAGGGCGCTCTGGTGGTATCGCCTCTTCTCTCGTCTCTCCCCTCTATGGAGCATCCTAGCCTCTATTTATAGTGGCCCGGGTCCTCTTCCCTTATCGCTCTGGCGGGAAGGGATCCCACAACGGCCAAATTCGAAGGGGGACAAGGGGTACATCCTTATCCTGACGAAAGGTGGTCTTCGCCTGCAAAGTAGCTGTTGGTGATGCAGTGGCGGGCTCGGCGATGACATCCGTCCTGCAGGGCGCGTGGTCTTGGTCTTGGTCTTGGTCTTGTTGCACTGGAATGGAAACCTTTGGGGGGTGCTTTGGGAACTTGCGTACGTCCTTGCCCCCTTTGCACCAAAGGGGAAACTGTCCCGTCTGGCGCGCTGGTGCCCGCCTGGCCCGCCTTGCGTCATCCTTGGCCTCCCGAGGCCAAGTGTTGCATAGAGATCTCCGCCGCTCGGGAAGGGCCCTGGGGAGGCCTATTCCCCCGCGGTTCTTGGCGCTGCTTCCCTCGCGAGCCCGGGGCTCTCGCGAGGGCCATGTCTTGAGTGGGGCCACGCTGGGCCGTCCCTGACCGTCGGAGTGGGCCGCTCCCTGGGCCACAGGCCGGCAGGTCTGGGTAGCCCCGTTCCCAGAACACCGATAGTAGCCCCCGGGCCCAAGGCGCGCTCGAGTTGGCTTCTAGGCGAAGCCATTGAAGATGGCTCGAAGCGCCGTGGGCCCCAACCGCCTGTGGGCCAGGATTGACACGCGACACTCTCCGAGAGGCCGATGCCTCCACTTCCTCACGCCGCCTCGGCAACTGTCCGGGCTGTCAAATTGCTTGGCGCACGCCACCAAGCCGTCTCTGTTCCCCATCGGTCTCGCCGTCTGTTTTCCCCTCTTCCGTGGCTTTCGCCTTCTCCGCCAAATCCTGCGCCCGCCCCGACCTGGCCGCCTGCCATGGCCCCCAAGAAGAGAGGCGGCGAGGGCCCGAAGACGCCGGGGACTTCGTCGGCGCCGGAGCCCGTGTTGGGCCGGTCCTCGGTGGTGAATCTCGAGGGGTTGGAGAAGGTTCGACTGGTGGTCGCCGCCAGCTCCAACGAATGGGGGGCGACCAAGATTCGGCTGGGCTCGCGGCCCCTGAGCGAGCTGGAGGCCACCGTCATTCCCCTTCATCTCCATGCCCTTCTCTCGGGCTTGCTGCCGCCGTTCTTGGACTTCCTTAACGCTGTGCTCTCGCATTATCAGGTTCATGTGCTCCATCTTGACCCTGGCTCCCTCGTCCTCCTTTTTGCCTTCACGTTTCTGTGCGAGGCCTTCATCGGCGTCCCCCCTTCCGTGGCCCTGCTTCGCCACTTCTTCTCCCTCCAGTTGAGCCCAGGGGTACAATGCTCTGGATGTGTGTCCCTGAGAGCGGTCGATGCGTCGGCTGACGGGGCCCTCGACGCCCGACTCTCCCCGAACGCAGAAGGATTCCGGAGGCAGTGGGTGTACGTTGATGCTGCTGGGGCCGGCCCCCTGTTTCAACCCCCATCGGTTCCCGCAGTGCCGAATCCCGGGTGGGAGCACGAGGAGCTTGTCGTCCCGCGGCTCGCGCAGGTTTTGGTCAGGCTGGCAGAGCTGAAGAAGGCGGGTGTGACAATGGCGATGTTGGTGCGGGAGTTCTCCTGCCAACGAATTGCTCCTCTTCAGCGCCATTCCCGCCCGATGTGGGCTTTCGCAGGCCCTCACGACTCCATGAGGATCCAGGTCCCATCTCTTTCTTCTAGTGTGCTGTGTGAGCTGCTCCGTCGCCTGACCGGCAGTGAACCGGACGAGCTCCCCCGGGACGGCCTCCCCTTGTATAACTACAAGGACGGGGAAGCCCTCGCCCAGAAGATGTCGCGCTTCGATGAGTGGGGGTTTCTTCCTCCGGAGGAAGCGCGTCCCCAGGGTGATCCCCTCGTGAGGGTCTCGAATCCTGGGGGTCCTGAGGCCGCGGCTCCTCCCTTGGCTGAGGTGGGGCGTCCTTCATCGCCCATTCCCCAGGCTCTCGCTACGACCCAGCCCGGGGGTGAGGGTGACACCCCGTTACAGGGTGCCAGGTGCTGGTCGTCGACACGTCGTCCTCCGGCCCCCGCGCTCGCCGGAAGAGGAAGGTGCCCGGGGGCAGCCGCTCCCCGGCGCCGTGGGTGCCGATGAAGAGGAAATGGGTCGCCGTGGATGAGTAAGCGCCTGCGCCCCCTCAGCCTTCTCTTGGTGCACTCCTTCTGAATCTCTGTTCCATAGGCTCCCCACTGGTGGAGGAAGAGTCGTGCCATCACCGCCACCTCCCGAGGCCGCCAGGCCCATCGTGTCCCCGTCTTCCGTGGGCTGCGGAGCTCCGTGCGGAATGGCACCCGTACCTGAGCTCGTGCGGTCCTCGGGAGGCCTTGAGCGCGAGCTTCCCACGATCTTCTTCATACGTGGCCTCCAACTCGCAGGGGAGGGGCTATGCCCCCCGCTGACGGCCTTCCCTGGGGACGTGCCGTGTCGTGCCCTTGGTCCCTCCTCGAGCGAAGACGCGGGGCCTCGGGAGACGCGACTTCCACCTGGGGAGGAAAGGTGGGAGCCCCCAGCCCCCGGGCGCGCGTTGGGGTCGAGCGGCCCCTCGCATGCCTTCTCCACCCGTCCAGGGGAAGGAGGAGATCCTGGCTGGGACCTCGAGCTCGCAAGTGAACGGAGCGCTGTGCGGCGCGGTCTACTCCAAGCCGCGGCGAATGCGCTGGGGCGCCTGGGGGTGGAGCTTGCCGACACCGACACCCGCCTGGAGGTGGAGCGCCAGCGCCTCGCGCGGGAATGGCACCGTCTTGGGGTCGCTGTAAATCTTGGCCGCCTGCAATGCGAGCGCGCCCGTGCAGATGCCGAGGGGTCCCTTGCCGCGGTGGTGGAGGCTCGCGAACGCGCCCTTGCTGAGGCCCAAGCTGTCGACAGCCGACGCTAGGCCTCTGAGGAGCGCTTGGAGGAGCTTCAAGCCTTCAATGCCGCCCTTGAAAGGCGAATCCAGGCGCGGAGGGCCGCACTTGATGACCCGGCGATCGAGTTCCCCACTGGCGGTGCGGACCCCCGTATGCCCGAAGACGTGTTGGAGATGGAGGAGCTGGAGAAGAGCCTGGAGCATGAGAGATTGGAGGTAAGGGAGCACCAGGTGTCGCTTGCCGAAGAATCCCTCGCCACCCGTGAGGCGCAGGTTCAGGAGGAGATCGACGACAAGGTGGCGGAGGTTCGGTGCTCCCTTCTCCAGGATTATCGTGCCAAGTTGAAGCTTCAGGAATCTCGTTTGTGCAGGCGACGCGACCAGCTGAAAAGCGAGGCTGACGACCTCAGGAGAAGGTTAGTGCAGGCGGAGCGACGCCAAAAATCCGCGATGGATGCCCAAGCGGTGCTGAGGCCGAGCTGTCTTCCCTCTACAAGCAGGTGAAGGACGTTACTTCCCTCGTGGAGAAAGCTTCGGACGAGGCGAATCGTGCCCGCGGCCTTTAGCACATGCGCTCCAAGATGTTCCAGTCCCTCGAGAAGAGGGCCCACCGGGCCTTGAGTGACATCTGCGGTGAGAGCGTCACGAGCCCCCTCGTCCCTGATGACGCCGGGTACCCGGGCTTCTTTTCCAGGGTCGTGGAGCGCCTTGAAGGGGGGCGGAGAAGATCAACGAGCTCGTGGAGGAGAAGCACCGCAACTTCCTCGCGCAGGCAGCCTCGCGCATCTTTAGCCATCTCCTTCGCTTCGACCCGCACTTCGACTTCGAGGCGGTGCTTGCCCCCGTGACCGAAGTGATTCGAGATGCCCTTGCCGAGTGGATAGAGGACCATGTGGAGGACTTGATAGCGGTGCTTTCTTCTGATGAACCGGAGGACCATGCTGGAGCCGGGGAGCGCGAGGTCGGCGGTGGTGGTGATGACGAGAGCGACGACGACGACATGTCCCCATGAGTAGTCTTCTTGTTTACCTGCCAGGGTTATGAATGTGGCCTAGTGGCGACTCTAATGTATTTTGAAAAGACTTTTGAGGGTGCTCCCGTATGACGTGATGTATAGCACCGTGCTCCCCTTTGCCAGGAGTTCCTGCTGATCCGAACGACCATGCCGCGCGAGCATTTGGGCGCCTAGGCCTTGGTAGGGTGTGCGCGATAGCGCATCCCCCGCGTCCTGCCTCTGCCTACCGGCCGCTCGCGGGAGAGGGAGGAGCCGTGCATCACCAAACTCCCCAAGGAAAGTGGGGTGCAAAACGGAAATTGCTACCAAAGAGAGTGACACCCCTTCTTTCCAGAAGAAAAATGCAAGAACACCAAATTTCATTCCAAAAAACGCCAAATTCGAATACAAAAAGGAACAAGCAATAGCCACGTCCGGCACCTAGGCTAGTCTTCGTCTTCGTCTTCGTCTTCGTCTTCCCCAGCGCGGAGCGTAGGGCATCCACGTTGCGTGGGCATAGCCATTGGAGGGCAGTGTTGTCCGCCAGCACGGAGCATGGGACTTCCACTTGGGCGTGGGAAGGAACCCCTCCGCGCCCTCGGGGGGCTCCGTGTGTATACTGCCCACTCATTATTACATGAGAGTGTCACGGGTTGATCCTGGGGGTGTACAGGGAGCTCCATGTGTCGGTGTCAAAACCGGCGGATCTCGGGTAGGGGGTCCCGAGCTGTGAGACTAGAATCGAGGGTAACAGGAGACGTAGGGGACAAGGTTTTACCCAGGTTCGGGCCCTCCTATGGAGGTAATACCCTACGTCCTGCTTGATTATATTGATGATATAAGGGTTACAGAGTTGATCTACCTCGAGATCGTATGACTAAAACCCTAGATGAGTTCTGTTGGCCTACAACCTAAAACCCTCCGGCTTATATAGACGCCGAGGGTACCTAGGGTTTACACATGGTCGGTTACATGTCGAAGGGATAAACATGCCTATTCGCTACTTCAAACGTGGAGGACAAGCCACGATTCTCGAAGCTTCCTTCCTGGAGTCTAGGTCTTCAATCAATCCAGTGCCCGACAAACGGCCCATATAGTCCGGCCCATAAGAAATAGGTCGGCCTCCCGAGGACCCCTTAAACCAGGACTCCCTCAGTAGCCCCCGAATTAGCCTCCAACGCCAATGGTCCTAGCATCAGCTGCTTCGTGTGATCAAAGTCTTCGGCTTGCGAGGCGAGTTCCTTCCTCCAAATAGTGATCGACCGAGTTTAGTTCGGCCTCCGACGACGTGTAGTTTTCCCGATCATAGATCGTCCGAACACCATGAGTAACCGGCCCTGAAGACCAAATGTCAAGGAGTAAATAGTGATCCCTGACAATCTTTCAGACGAAAGGTCACGGCCCACCACGACCACTGAACCAGTTGTAAAGACTCGATTCGCGGTTCGAGGCCGTTTTCACCAGCACGATCCATCAATGCACAGATCGTGTCCTATTTTACACGGGATATGTTTAATCACGCGTGTATAACGGCACGCACGTCTTGGGAAGCGGAGAGATTTACAGCGCCGCGAAGGGAGGCTAACCGGCAACAAGCCCAATAAAAGGGGAAGAAAACCCCAAGGCTTTAACCGCACTCTTCATTCGCACCCCCGCTTCTCCAACCCTCCGAGCTTCCAGAGCCCAGATCTAGGTTTTCCGCCCTTCCTCCTCCGAGCTCAGCCATGGCCAGCTCTGGTTCCAATGGCAAGTGGGAGGCTTCCACGGTCACAGACCAGGACATCCGGGACCTCAAGGACGCCGGCTACCTCCCCGCCAATATCTTCCACCACGCTGCGGAGGAGGGCCAGGTGATCCCCACCCCCAAACCAGGCGAGAGGGTGGTCTTCATTCCTCATTTCATCCGAGGATTGAGCTTCCCACTCCACCCCTTCGTGAGGGGCCTCATGTTCTTCTACGGCCTCGATTTCCATGACCTTTCGCCGAACTCCTTCATGCATATATCGGCCTTCATCATCGTCTGCGAGGCCTTCCTGCGGGTCGAGCCACACTTCGGACTATGGCTCAAGATCTTCAACATCAAGCCGAAGTGTGTCACAGGCGCACACGCAGACTGCGGTGGGGCGGTCATCAGCAAGCTTCTCCTCGCGGTATGGCCGTCCGGCACCTTCATAGACACCATCAAGACTTGGCAAAAAGAGTGGATTTATATCACCGAGCCAAGGGAGGAGGGCGGAACTGTTCCTGCCGAATTCAGATCTGGCCCCCCGACCAGATTGACCTCATGGGTCCGAAAAGGCCTCGATTGGGGGTCGGATACAGAGGTGGATGACCTGCAAAGGGGCATCGCCTCCATGATCAAGGACAAAGTCGAGCTGGCCAACGTGGTCCAGGTTATGCTCCGACGGCGCATCCTCCCCTGCCAGCGCCGGGCCTCTCCCATGTGGACCTACCGGACTGACGATGATCCCACGATCTGTCAGCTCTTCCGCACCACTCGAGAGAAGCTATGGAAGGCGTTGTTCAAGGCGCAGGAGAAGTGGCCGGCCAAGAAGGAGGACCGGAGCTTGAGCGCCGACAAGCCCCCTTCTGAGGTATAGCACAATTTTATTTGATCGGCTCTGTTTTCCTAAAGAAAGTCTAAGCATTTTCCGATCACTT
This sequence comes from Elymus sibiricus, assembly GCA_039707655.1. NCBI lineage: Eukaryota > Viridiplantae > Streptophyta > Magnoliopsida > Poales > Poaceae > Elymus > Elymus sibiricus. Next base: position 179,442,387 of record CM077665.1, read on the forward strand.
CCGCAGGAATGGTTGAGCAAGGCCACGGGCATCAAGTGTCCGGCTCCATAGCCCGAAGACCCTAGGTGTCCGCTGCTGTCGGAGATTCTCGTCGTGGCGCCTTACAAGGTGCCAGAGAAGAAGGAGAAGAAGAAACCAGGCCGAGCAGGCCTGCGCATTAGGGACCAGCCGGAGGGTGTGTCCGAAGAGACCCATGCTTCCTCGAATCAAGAGGAGGGGCATGAGGGCGAGGTGGAAGGCGATTCCCCCCTCGCCGGAAAGAGGGCGGCGTCATCGGACGCCCCAGAGGACGTATCTCCTCCCGCCCCGAAGAAAGCGCGCCGGACACAGGTAGCGCTGTCCGATGACAGCTCGGACTTGGATACCGAGTTCGAGGATTTCGAGAGGGTTCCACGGAGGAATCTCAGGTCAAGCCCCCACCTCGAAGGTAAACTTTTGAAGACTTCCCGAGCTATTAGTGCTAAGTTTTGAATGTTTATTAACATGTGAGCGCCTACTGACTTGCAGCCCACCACGCGTTCTCCCCACCGACCAAACCTCGGACGGGGAGACCCCGCCCGTCGAACTAGCGAAGAGCGGGACCGCATCGCTCCCCTCCCCTCCGGGCGCCGTGAAGGACGCCGCGGAGGTGTCATCCCAACAGGCTCCTTTGGAGCCAGACACTGGAGGTGGGGGCGATGACATCATGGTCGAGGCTAACACCTCCGCCGCCGAAGACTCGGGGGAGAAGCCCCTCCCGGACACTGAGGAGACCGGACGAGGAGACGTCTAGTCACCTCCAAGGTTGTCTCCGGAGCGCACCATGCCTTCGGAGGCACAGGTTCAATCCCCGGTTGGGGATCGGGTCAACCGATCCCCACCGGCGCCACCGACCAATGGGTGGCCGGCTATGGGGGAGACTCTATCAAGCACCTCTATCTCCGGGGAGCACCGCACCCATCCCTTATGGGTGCGGTATTGCAGAGCATTCAATCCGTAGACATCGGACTGAAGGAGGCCTTCAACGGTCTCCGGACGGGCTTTCAGGTAAGCCATGTAATGCTCTATCTATGAAATATTATTTTCTTTGAGTTATGGTTATATACATAGCAGCCCCCGAGCCCGAGGTGAGTTTGGAAAAAACTTACCTGGGGGTCAATGATAGACCAGTGTCCGAACAATGTACAAGACAATATGTGTTCGGAATGTTCTAACAGCCTTTAAAGGACCGGACACAATATCATATTTTTGACAGTTCGGAAGCTTTGAACCCATATAACTTGATATGGCTTTGTTTTTTACAGGCTTCGTCGACAGTGGCGGCTGCTAATGCCGCCGAGCTAGACGAACTAAATCGGAAGCTCAAGAGCTCCGAAGAAGAGCTTTACGCTCTGAACAAGAGGTTCGGCGAGGCGCAAGGTAAGCCGAATTTAGAGTATCCAAACTCTTCATAACCGTACTATCAAAGCAGTATTTTTTTTGACATGTGTTGATTCTTACGCTGCCTCATCGAAGGAGATTGAGAAGCTCAAGGCTGAGCTTGAGAAGGCGAAGCAGGAGGCTGCGGTTGAGAGGGCGGCGGCTAAGGAAGCGGCTACCGCGCTATCCGCCTTGAGAGCCACCAGCGACAAGCATGAGGCTCGGGTGGAGGAAATCCAACAGGAGCTCAAGGATGCCGGCCTAAAGTGCGAGGACCTTGAGCGGAAAGGAAAGGAGCAGGCCGCCGAACTATCCACCCTAAAAACCGATCTCGAAAAGGAGCGGGTGGATAGGCGGTCCTTTGAAGAGCAAGTCAACCAGGCCAAGGCCATAATGGATGGTAAGCCGTTTTTATTGCAGTGTGTCTTCGGGGATAGCAAGTTCAAATTGCTCACCCAAGTATGGTGTTCCTCAGGCGCTTGCTCGGACCTTCAGAAGAGCGCCGTAGACGCGAATCAATTCTATGCTTCGCGGGGAGAAGGAGATGAAGCTCGGCTATTTTGGGCGCAATTTGAAGCCCCCGAGCGCTCTCCTCTCCTTGTGGGGCAGCTGAAGCAGCTGATGGAGCTACATCGGCTGGCAGAGCCGGCCATGAAGGATCTCTGTATCCGGCTATGGCCCAACGAGCCATTGTCGGGCAGCTACTTCAGCCTGGTGCAGAAGCTGAGCGACGCCTCACCTCGGATCGACGCACTAAGGCGGTCCTCCTGCATCGAGGGAGCTCGGATGACCTTCGCGAAGGCCAAGGTGCACTGGCCGGGGCTGGATCCGATGAAGATAGCTACCGCCCCTCCGCCTCCTGGAAAGGAGCATAGGCGCCCCGAGCTGTACTTCTCCGGAGTAATGGAGGGTGCTCGGGCCATAGAGTCGCAGTGTTCGAGAGAGAACGTGTATGAATAAAGTGTTGTAATATGTTCGAAGACTGTTTAACGTGTTTATATTTAAGATGCATGGTTTATCATGTCTTTTGTGTTTTTGCATCCTTTATAACTCCTATATGGCCGTTAAAACTGAAAGCTGCGAGTCGTCGGCTTCAGCCCCCGTGTAGATACTATGCGGGGTGTCTCTGCCAACGCACTGTTACCCTTAGCCGAGCTATCGGTACCCGAAGGCGGTAGTGTGGGGCAGACAAGGCAATCGGACTATGATGCTTTAGTACTTTCACTTAGCCATAGGGGCACGAGAAAGGAGTGCGGGGGGCTGATAACTAGCCCCCAGGGGTTTGTGATGTTCGGAAGAACCATGGCTAAAGCCGATATCACATGGTTTGTACTAATACCAAACCCATCGTATGACACGGAATAACCTCTGACGAGATTTAGTTAAGCTCAGAATCGCAGACCGGTTCTCGCATACCATGACAGTCAGTTTTCGGCTTTCTCCGCTGAGGTGCTTGACCAGGCTAGCCGGAAGCACAATCGCAGCGGTGCTCCCTTTGCCCTTTTAGCCGAACGAGCGGAACATAAAGGGGCAAGCACAGGAGCCGGGCAACCCAACTATTGACCCAAGACATAGTTCGGAACCAATGCATATAAAGCGGAATTCCAAGACGCCGGACGCAAAAAATCAGTTATGCTTAAGGCGATTTTCTTTAGTGCGAGCCCCCGGTCTATTAGCCGGTTGCATCGTATAGTATACCAAACAGGTTCGCAAGAAAAGAGGGAAAATAGAGAGTGCGCCAAAAACAGCGAAACGATCATTCATGATACATCTGTATTTCACTCAACAACTTTTATTATTCAAATTGCCGATACAACTGTTTACAGGTATTAAAGATGAAATATAAACCTTACAGGAGGGGTTGTACCAAGGGTCTTCGATAGGTGACCTGATGTCCTCGATGTATCCTGTTGCTTGTCCGCTCCTGCGTCTCCCAAAGAGTTGTATACCGCGATGGGTGTACTGTTTGACGAGCGGACTTTGGAGAGAAGTCTTGAGAAGTCGTCGAAGTGTGAATGAGCTATACGCCATGGCAGGTACTTTATGGTACCTGTAGTGTGTCCGAAGACAGTTTGAGGGAGATGATTCGGTCCAGCCGAACACTTACCCTTTGATAGTTTTTCCTCACCGCTTCCCATGGAATTTTGAGCGTGAAGTTGTGCCTCCTCGGCACGTACTTTGCCGGTTCTAGGGCCACGCGATGGGGGGCAAGTCCCTATTTAAGGGGAGAAGAAGGTTCTGGTACTTCGGGTTGAGACCGAGCTCGCTTCCCAGCCTTGGGTGCCTTTACGGCAGTCGTCGGCATTTGCCAATCATCAGTGTAATGGAATTCGGCCGCCAGGGCCAATGCATGTTCCTCAGTTCGGAGGGAGCGCTCTGTGTTGCCGTTGACAGTAATGACCCCCTTGGGGCCGGGCATCTTGAGCTTGAGGTATGCGTAGTGTGGGACGGCGTTAAAGCGAGCGAACGCTGTACGGCCGAGCAGAGCGTGATAGCCGCTGCGGAAAGGTACGATGTCGAAGATCAAGTCCTCGCTTCGAAAGTTGACGGGTGAGCCGAACACTACTTCCAGGCTCACGGAGCCCGTGCACCGGGCTTCGACGCCTGGGATCACTCATTTAAAGGTAGTGTTACTGGGGTATGATTCTTGATGGATCTATGCCCATCTTTTTCACCGTGTATGAGTAAATCAGATTGAGGCTACTTCCTCCGTCCATTAGGACTTTAGTGAGGTGATACCCGTCTATAATGGGGTCGAGGACGAGGGCGGCCGAACCCCCATGACGGATACTGGTCGGGTGGTCGCGGCGATCGAAGGTGATTGGGTATGCCGACCGTGGGTTATACTTCGGGGCTACAGGCTCTACGGCGTAGACATCTCGAAGGGCACGCTTCCTCTCCTTCTTGGGTATATGAGTGGCGTATATCATGTTTACTGTTTTCACCTCTGGAGGGAATTTCTTCTGTCCGCCACCGATCGGACCACGTGGTTCCAGTTCGTCATCGCTGCGTGGGCTCTTGCCTTGGTCCTCGGATGCGAGCTTGCCGGCCTGTTTGAACAACCAACAGTTACGGTTGGTGTGGTTGGCGGGCTTCTCTTGAGTGCCATGGATCTGGCAAGGCCTCTCCATGATCTTTTCCAGCGCGGTTGGTCCATCGCGATTGCCTTTAGGAGGCTTCTTCCGCTGCCCAGGTCGGGAGTTGCGGAATCCGGCGTTAACGGCCGTGTCATCGGCATCACTATTGTTGTGCCGGTGCTTATTCTTGTTTCGCTTTGGTTTCCCGTTTCCATCCCGAACTTTGGAGGTTCCGGGATCTTCGGGGTTGTGGCTACGTCTTGCTAGCCAGTTATCCTCTCCCGCGCAAAAGCGAGTCATGAGTGATGTGAGGGCGGACATTGTCCTTGGTTTGTCCTGGCCGAGCTGACGGGCCAGCTGTCGGTGTCAAAACCGGCGGATCTCGGGTAGGGGGTCCCAAACTGTGATACTTGGATCGATGGTAACAGGAGACAAAAGGGGGCAAGGTTTTACCCAGGTTCGGGCCCTCCTATGGAGGTAATACCCTACGTCCTGCTTGATTATATTGAGTGTATGGAGATTACATAGTTGATCTACCACGAGATCGAGTAACTAAACCCTAGATGAGCTCTCTTGTTCTACACCCTAAAACCCTCCGGCTTATATAGACGCCGAGGGTACCTAGGGTTTACACATGGTCGGTTACACGTCGAAGGGATAAACATGCCTATTCACTACTCCAAACGTGGAGGACAAGCCACGATTCTCGATGCTTCCTTCTTGGAAATGAGGTCTTCTATTCGGTAAGTGGCCCATACAGTCCGGCCCATAAGACATAGGCCGGCCTCCCGAGGACCCCTTAGTCCAGGACTCCCTCAGTAGCCCCCGAACTAGCCTCCAACGCCAAGGGTCCAAGCTCCAGCTGCTTCGAATGATCAGAGTCTTCGGCTTGCGAGGCGAGTTCCTCCTTTTCCAAATTATGATCGGCCGGGCTATAGTTCGGCCTCCGTCGACGTGTAATTTTCCCGATCATAGATCGTCCGTATATCATGAGTAGCTTGGCCTCGAAGGCCAAACGTCTGAGAGCCAATAGTGTTTCTTGGGCTTCGCGCGTCGTGTGGAGACGAGCAGTCCAGTAGCTTCTTACGAAACTACCCCTAACACAAATGAGGCTCCATCCATTTAAACAAACTGAGTCGTGGTCCAAGCCACAACCTCTTCTTCCCCACCGGAAAAAACCTCCAGCGAAAGGTATCCACCAAAGATGGCGAGCGCCCCCAGCTCTTCCTCGGATCCTTACGGATCCCGTCCCGGGGACTGGACCAGCTGCTCCGTGTCGCTTCTTTGACTCCGCGACCTCGAGACCCAAGGGTATCTTCCTTCCTCGGATCTGACAGCCGTCCGCGCCGGTTTGACGTCATTCAATGGCGAGGTCCTCGTAGAGAATTTCCCCCATCCGCATAAAGGGGAGAATGTGTGCTTTGTGCCATTCCTCTTGCGAGGTCTCGGGTTTCCCATTCATCCGTTCCTGAGAGGGTTACTGGTGTTTTATGGGATCCAGCTCCACCACCTCACTCAAGGGTCTATTCTGCACATCTCGGGTTTCGTCGGCCTTTGCGAGATGTTCCTGGGTTGTGAGGCGCACTTTGAGTTGTGGAGGAAATACTTTTGCCTCATCCCTCACACTTGGGATAAGACAATCTTCAAGGTCGGCGGAGCCGAAGTATGCCGCATAGCGGGGACAGGATACCCCGTGGGGACACCGAAGGAATCCGAACTATGGACTTCGGAATGGTTCTATATCGAGGACGTCCCTTTATCCGATCCAGCTCGGAAAGGTCTGTCCGAATACTTTGATGCCCCCTTGAGGAAGAGGTACAACTGGCGCCTGAAGAGCTCGTCCCAAGAAGACAGCGTTGAGGTGCAGCGCTTAGCAGCTCGTGTGAGGATACTGGCCCATCATAAGCTGACCATGATAGATGTCATGGCCGCCGCCATCTCCCGGTGCATCCAACCCCTTCAGCAGAGGATACACCCCTTGTGGCGTTACAATGGGACAAGCGATACTACCCGCTCCCGAAGACTGGGTCCTGCCGATCAAACGACATTGGCCGCCGTACTCGCCGACCTATACAAAGGGGAGCAAGAAGATTTCATTCGGCGATCGACCAAAGAGGGATACTCAAGCCACAATCCCATCGAATGGGTGAGCCTTTCAATCCCGTGACCACAGTTCGGATTCTTAATTTGTCCCTTTTTGACCGAAGTCTTTTATGTTCATGCAAACAGGAATGGAGGAGCTTTATCGAGACAGTACATTGCCCGGCCCCTCAGCCCGAAGACTATTCCCGTGACGACGATCCGGGCTATCATGAAGACCCAGATCTATCAATTGAACTCGAAGACGTGGTTTTCTACCAAGAGGGCCTCGACGGCACCAAGGTGGCTAATATTGCCGATTACCCTGGGTCCTTCCCTTCTCCTACGACAAGCAAGAAGAAGAAAACTTCCCACAAGAGGCAAGTGTCCTCTACTGACCCCAACACACCAGCTCCTACTCCCAAGCGCCGTAGATCCGCGCGACTCACACCGGCAGCAGCGGCAGCACCTGGATTGGAAAACAACCAGGACCCGGCGAATGAGCCGGCCACAAGGGCGAGTGCTCCTACGAGTTCATCCCAAAGGTATTTCGCTTAATCGCTTGATTTAGTATCACGATTTGATAAGGTCTGACAAGAGACCATTTTGCAAAAATGTTCAGGCAAAGGGTTCGGCCATCACCCGTCGAGGACGTCGCCAGGACGTCCGGCGGTGCTCAAGATTCTAGGCCTTCCACCCATGCCGATCTTGCTACAGGAGCCCCCACCGTCAATCCTGACCCAGCCGATTCTGGTGTCGCCATATCAGTCACCAAATCAGAGGTTGGGAGCGCCATGCATCATCGGCGGCGACGAGAAGCCTTGCGTCATCCGGCCTTTTCCGAACAAGAGTTCGGTGCACTGCGCACGGCGGATGCACACCTCGGGGCCGCCCGAGCTGGGTTCGGGGAGGCTGTCAAATTGATATCGTCCGGCCTGCAGGTAAGTAGTTGTTTGTTAAAGTCCGAACACTTGTGTAGACTCAGTAGCCCCCGAGCCTTAAATTGGTCGGTACGACCGAATTATGGATCCACGTACTAATTGACTGGCAATGCAGGCCTCGAAGCAGCAGTGCGAGCAGCTGGCCAAGGAACTGGAAACCAGCCGGACACAGGTCGACTCTTTGAAGGCCGAACTGGAGCAAGTGAAGAGCTTTACTCGGGAGGCACACGGTTAGTGTATATATTCTGCTGATCTTTAGTATATCCCCATGCTTACGTAAGGGTACTATGTAGCAGCTGAATCAATAGGGCAATTACAAAAAGATTTGGATGTAGCCCGCGAATCTCAGCAATATGCCGAGTCCCAGCTGGAAGCTGGCCATCGCGTTTTACAACGTCATCTTGACGAGAAGAACCACCTGAAGGAGGAGAATAGACAACAAGCCGAACAGATTGAGAGCTTAAAGGCTCAATTGGCCCAGGCCCAAGGAGAAAACCAGAATCTATAGAGAGGCATGTTCGGTAAGTGCGATTTTAACATCGGAAGGTATTTCTTATAAGTGATGTGTGATACGTATGCCGTGACTCATATGCAGGTCTATTGTCCGGGCGACCCGAAGAGAAAATCAGATCCTACCAGGGGAATCTGTTGAAGGAGCTGTTCGCCCTTCATGAGCGGACTCGGAAGGCCATGAAAGGCGTGGTGAAGGCACTATGACCTGCCGAGCAGCCTCCGGAGAGGATGACCGAACTAATCGATCGCTTCAAGGGAGCCCGAGCTAGGCTCGAGCTGTGGAAGACATCGGCTTGTCGGGAGGGAGCACAAGAGGCGTGGGCGATGATCAAGACCCGGTATACCGGACTTGACCCCGAGCATATGGCTCAGGTTGGACCAGTGGGGGCAGATGGACAAGAAGTGCCGCTTCACCTGTTATACGACCAGGTGATGCCTGCCGCCCGTCTCTCACAACAAGACTGCTCCCTGGACACCATAATCGATAATCTCGATCAGCAGCCAGATGTATGATCATATGTAGCTATGTATTTTATAATCGAAAAAATTACTCCGTCTGTGTTGTGAACTTTGTCTTAACCAGCCATCGGCTTTAACCTCCCATGCTAAGGGCTTTGGGAGTTTTCCTTGTAAGTTATCACCCGAAGGGGAGGGAACTATGTTTGGGGAACCAGGCAATCCGGCCATGTGGTACGAACAGACATAAAGCACACAGGGAGATATGTTATATTACTGCTGAGCGTAAGAAACATCTTCTGAAGAAAATAGTAACTCTATCGATACCTTTCTTCAGGGGTACTACGCAAATCGTAGGAGAAAGACCGTATATTGTTAGTGTGCGGCCAAGGGCTTGTGCGAAGGAAAAAACCCGAATAATGGTCATGAACGGCCATAATTGAATCCGTCGTAGCCGATCAATTGTCTACTGAAGATAGCTAGCTTTTGGCTTCACCCGTCTGAGGTACGTATCCGGATTACCCGGTCGTAACAATCGCAGAGGTGCTCCCTTTACCCTCTAGCCGAACAATTGGGAACGTAGAGGGTAAGCACAGGAGCAAGGCAACCCAGCTTGGCAAATTCTTAGTTCGAATTGATGCATAAGATGGCGTATCAAATGACAAGGAAAGTATGCGTACACAATAAATGTACACAAGTTCTTATGACATAAAAGCATTGGCTTCGGAAAGGAAGCCCCCGGGTACTATGTTCGGATATAACACTTAAAGGTGTAGGCCGAAAAATCATTAGTACAAGATCGGTTGAACCAAACATAGAGTTGGGAAGAAAAAGAAATCAACCCTGCCAGAAATCAAGGTGGGAGGGAGCAGAAATAATAATGAAAAGAAAGAAAAAAGAAAGGTAAAAAGTATGACAACACCGGTCTAAACGTAGAAGCGCCGAAGACGAGCTGCGTTCCATGGGTTTGGTTCAAGGTGGTTATTCTGCGGGTTCCGAAGACGGTAAGCTCCTCCTGTGAGTACCTCGTCGATGAAAAAGGGGCCTTCCCATTTGGGCTTGAGTTTATGCTTCTGCTTCTCCGGTAGTCGTAAGACTAGTTCGCCCACGTTGTATGCTTGTGCCCTGACCTCCCTGCTCTGGTAACGCCGGGCCTGCTGCTGATAAAAAGTAGAACGGTCCCAAGCTATATCACGCTCCTCTTCCAAGGCGTCCAAGTCATCCTGCCGATCTAACTAGGCCTCTCTTTCCTCGTACATACGCACTCTTGGTGCGTCGTGAATGATATCACACGGAAGGACCGCTTCGGCCCCGTAGACCATGAAGAACGGTGTGTATCCCGTTGATCTATTCGGGGTGGTGTGCAAGCCCCATAGAACGGAGTCGAGCTCCTCTACCCACTCACAATCGGACTCTTGAAGAGACCGGACCAAATGTGGCTTGATGCCGCTCATTATGAGGCCGTTTGCTCGTTCGACTTGTCCATTAGTCTGCGGGTGATAAACCGATGCGTAATCGAGCTTGATGCCCATCTTTGCGCACCAGTCTTTGACCTCCTGGGCCGTGAAATTGGATCCGTTATCAGTTATTATACTGTGCGGGACACCGTAACGGTGTACCACGCCGGATATAAAGTCGATTACTGGTCCGGATTTGGCTGATTTAACGGGTTTGGCCTCTATCCATTTGGTGAATTTGTCGACCATGACCAGTAAGAATTTATTTTTCTTGGTCCCCCCTTTAAGTTGTCCGACCATGTCCAGCCTCCAGACCGCGAAGGGCCAGGTGATCGGAATAGTCCGAAGAGCTGTTGGGGGCATGTGACTTTGATTTGCGAAAAGTTGACACCCCACGCAATATTTGACAAGTGACTGGGTGTCCGCCCGAGCTGTGGGCCAAAAGAACCCAGCCCGGAAGGCCTTGCTTACCAAGGCTTTTGCTGCAGCGTGATGACCGCCCATCCCTGCGTGGACTTCGGCTAATAGCTGCCGCCCTTCTTCCTCGGATATGCACCGCTGTAGTACTCCAGTGGTGCTCTTCTTGTACAACTCTCCTTCGTGTACCTTGAAGGCTTTGGAGCGCCGAACTATGCGTCGCGCCTCCATCTAATCATTGGGAAGTTCTTTGCGAAGGAGGTAGGCGAGGAAGGTCTCGGTCCATGGCGCGATTACTGCCGTGACCTCATGAGCTGAGGGCGTTTCGTCCATGACGGAGCCGCCGATGATTTGGTCGTCTGGTTCGTTTACAGGGGGAACAACCTTGTCTGCACTGGATGGATCAGCGTCCTCTTGATCTAGCCAAACCACGGATGGCTTAAAGAGCCGTTCCAGGAAAGTGTTTGGTGGGACAGGATCACGTTTGGCTCCTAGGCGAGCCAGTATATCGGCAGCTTGGTTGTCGTCTCGAGCGACATGGTGAAATTCCAGCCCCTCGAACCGTGCGGATATCTTGAGGACGGCATTTCTATATGCCACCATCTTTGGATTCTTAGCATCGAACTCGCCGTTGACTTGAGAGATGGCCAGATTGGAATCTCCCCGTACTTCCAGCCGCTTTATGCCCATGGAGGCCGCCATCCGAAGACCGTGCAGGAGGGCTTCGTATTCGGCTGCATTGTTGGAGTCTGCATACATGATCTGCAATACGTACCAGACGTTAGCACCTGTGGGGGATGTGAGAACAACTCCAGCCCCCAGTCCGGCCAAAGTTTTGGATCCATCAAAGTACATCGTCCAATAGGAGTATGTACTATATTATCTGGGGAGTTCGGCTTCTGTCCATTCGGCGAGGAAATCTGCCAATACTTGAGATTTAATAGCTCGACGTGGTTTGTAGGTAATCTCGAAAGGGAGGAGCTCGATCGCCCATTCGGCTATACGGCCGGTGGCGTCCCTGTTATTGATTATATCATTCAAGGGGACTTCGGATGCCACCGTAACCAAACACTCTTGGAAGAAGTGTCATAGTTTCCGTGATGCCATAAAAACTGTGTAGGCTATCTTCTGATAGTGCGGGTATCTGGACTTGCATTGTGTTAGTACTTCTGGCACGTAATAGACCAGCTTCTGTATATGGAATTTGTGTCCCTCCTCTTCTCGTTCGACGACGAGCACCGCGCTAACAACTTGGTTGGTGGCCGATATGTATAATTACATGGGCTCACCAGCGCCTGGTGCTGTGAGTATAGGGTTACTTGCCAGGAGTGTCTTGATTTCTTCTAACGCAGCCTTTGCTTCGTCGGTCCATTCGAAATTCTTGGTCCATTTCAGCAACTTATACAGTGGTAAAGCTTTTTCACCGAGGCGGGAGATGAAGCGACTTAATGCCGCCACGCATCCCGCCAATCTTTGGACATGCTTTAGCTCTGTGGGAATAGCAAGTTCGGATAAGGCGCGGATCTTGGCCGGATTCGCTTCTATTCCTCTATGGGAGACGATGAATCCGAGCAATTTGCCAGCGGGAACGCCGAATACACACTTCTCCGGATTGAGCCGAATATCGTATTCGTGTAGGTTAGCAAAGGTTTGCCTTAAGTCGTCGATCAGATTGCTAACGTGTTTGGTTTTAATGACCACGTCATCCACGTACGCCTCGACTGTTTTGCCAACCTGTTTTTCGAGACAGGTCTGGATCATGCGCTGGTATGTAGCCCCAGCGTTCTTTAGCCCGAAAGGCATTGTGTTGAAGCAAAAAGGCCCGTAAGGGGTGATGAATGCGGTTGCCGCTTGATCGGATTCCTTCATTTTAATCTGATGGTATCCGGAATAAGCATCGAGGAAACACAGCGAGTCGTGTCCGGCTGTGGCGTCAATAATCTGGTCTATACGTGGTAGAGGGAAAGGGTCCTTGGGGCAGGCCTTGTTGAGGTGTTTAAAGTCGACACATAGCCGCCAGGATCTATTTTTCTTTGGTACCATAACCAGGTTTGCCAACCATTCGGGGTGCTTAATGTCCCGAACGAATCCGGCCTCTAGCAATTTAGCAAGTTCTTCACCCATAGCTTGTCGTTTGGGCTCGGAGAAGCGGCGCAGAGTCTGTTTTACGGGCTTAAAGCCTGCGATGATGTTCAGACTATGTTCTGCCAGCCGTCGTGGGATGCCGGGCCTATCAGAAGGGTGCCAGGCGAAGATGTCCCAGTTTTCTTGTAAGAAAGCTCGTAGCGCTTCGTCCACTGCAGGATCGAGTTGAGCTCCGATGGACGCTGTTTGGTTTGGGTCCGTCGGGTGTACCTGAAATTTAATGATTTCCTTTGCTGGCTTAAAGGATGTAGATTTAGGCCTCTTGCTGAGGATCACATCATCTTTGTCTACCGTTGACCGGAGTGTGGTCAGCTCCTCTGCAGCAAAGGTCTCGGCTAGAGCCTCGAGGGCAAGCGCCGCTGTTTTGTTCTCGGCACGCAGGGCTATATTCGGGTCACTAGCAGCTGTGATTACCCCGTTTGGTCCTGGCATCTTAAGTTTCATATACCCGTAATGTGGTATAGCCTAGAATCTTGTGAAGGCGTCACGTCCTAACAGGGCGTGATAGCCACTTGGGAAGGGCACGATGTGGAAGAGAAGCTCTTCAGATCGGTAGTTGTCGGGTGTGCCGAACACTACATCCAGGGTGATACATCCTGAATAGCGCGCCTCCTTCCCCGGGATTATCCCCCGGAAAGTTGTGTTGCTATGTTCGATGCGAGATCGGTCAAACTGCATTTTTTGTAAAGCATCCTCGTAGATTAGGTTTAAACCACTGCCGCCGTCCATTAGCACCTTGTGTAACCTAAAGCCATCAATGATGGGATTCAGGACTAGTGCGGCCGGTGAATGACCGGGAAGAATGGCTGGTCGGTCAGTATCTCCGAAGGTGATGGGTATGTCTGCCCATGCACTTGTTGCTGCCACGTGATATACCTGTTCGAGTTCTTTAAGAGCTCTTTTCCTCCTGTTCCTTGATGGGAATGTTTCGTAGATCGTCAGTACTTCGGCGTTATATTCCGATGGCGTTGCAGAGCGCCGGTTAGATGGTGATGCCTCAAGAATGGCTTCGCCACTTTTTGCGATCTGCCTAACGACCCAACAAGTTCTAAGGCTGTGAGTTGGAGCTGTGTTCAGCAATACGGAGTGTATAGGGCAGGGTTTGTCCAGCAGTCCATCCAGGACAGTACTGACCCCTGGAAGGGGTCTGTTCCTCTTTTTGGCGGGCTCGAGTTTGGCTGGCCGGTTCGGAGGTATCCTCTTGTGCCGATCTCCTCTAGGGTATTCGGTAGAGATGGGTTCCGAAAATAGCCGCTCAGCGTGCCAAGCACTTTCCATGGCACAATACTTCTGTACCAAGTTTGACAGTTCGGCAAAGTTGATGATGTGCCGCCGCGCCAGGGCATTGAGGATTCCCTTGTCATGGCAGTTACGTTTGAAGGTTGCCATTATATCTTGATCACTAAGGCCCCGTACTTTATTTCGGGCGAGTAGTAGTCTGGCCCAGTAATGATGAACCGACTCCCCTGACAAATGTACTATGTCCGGTGGGTCCAAAGACCTGGGCTCAGATGCGATGCTCGAGTCATCGGCTTGGGTGTTGGGTGGGTGAAGATTTGACTCCACGCCATGGTGGGAGTTCGGAGTCGGGGATCCGAACAATGTGATGCGTCAGTGACCAATACCGGACTGTTTCTGGGGCGAACGCTCGAGTCAGGGTTGCCAGCAAGGTCTCGGTAATCGGAGATTGGAGTGTAAACCGTTTTTAATTCCGGTAACTGGGCAGTCGAGCCCCCAGTCGGACACTCGATCGTGGTGACAAGGTGGGTGACCGCGGGAACGTGGATCTCCCTGTCATCGGGTTTAAGCCCGAGCCGGTCATAGACCGGGGTTTGGTCATCGGCCATTCGCATAGCCTCCATCCGATCAAACAACTCGTTGAGAAATGAGGCGATGGTGGGGTGCGTGTCGTTGAAGCGAGTGGGGTCGGCTAGCGGCGTTGCGGTTCCAGAGTCGCACGAGAGCGTTCTCGGACTCTGCTCAACCGTGGTAGATCCGGCAACGACGACCGGACCGGGTGGTCCGGACGGCCCGGAAATAGCAACTTGTTCTCTGGAGATGAGGTCCAGCGTCGAGGCGTCGAGGCGTCGGGGTCTGCGGGCCTCTTCGTAGGAGTCAAGGATTCCATCAGTACGAGTCTTCCCCGAGAATCAGCCGAGAACTCTAGGGTTCCGAACCTGATCCCTTGGTCGGGGGGAAAGTTTCCGATCTGGCATGGATGGCCGATCGGGTGAGCGTGCGACGGGACGTCGCCACCCATGCGGGTCTGATCCGGGGCGAGAATCCCCCTGGCACAGATCTCACCATTGGGAATAGGGCGAGCCATCAATTCCTTCTGGCGATCACAGCAGAACTCTCAATGAAAGGACCAATGTCGGTGTCAAAACCGGCGGATCTAGGGTAGGGGGTCCCGAACTGTGATACTTGGATCGATGGTAACAGGAGACAAAAGGGGGCAATGTTTTACCCAGGTTCGGGCCCTCCTATGGAGGTAATACCCTACGTCCTGCTTGATTATATTGAGTGTATGGAGATTACAGAGTTGATCTACCACGAGATCGAGTAACTAAACCCTAGATGAGTTCTCTTGTTCTACACCCTAAAACCCTTCGGCTTATATAGACGCTGGGGGTACCTAGGGTTTACACATGGTCGGTTACACGTCGAAGGGATAAACATGCCTATTCACTACTCCAAACGTGGAGGACAAGCCACGATTCTCGATGCTTCCTTCTTGGAAATGAGGTCTTCTATTCGGTAAGTGGCCCATACAGTCCGGCCCATAAGACATAGGCCGGCATCCCGAGGACTCCTTAGTCCAGGACTCCCTCACCAGCCATTCATCATCTTTTTCTTGGTCAAGAACCGATTCCAGAATGTTGTGCCTAAAAGAGGCTATTGCTTCGGCGTCCGGGCAGTCCACGATCTGCTTTTTCTTGGTCAAGAACCGATTCCAGAATAGCCGCGCGGACTGTCCTGGCTTCTGGACGACGTTGCTTAGGTCGGAGGAGTCCGGCGGCCGAACATAGGTGCCCTGGAAGTTAGATCAGAATGCATCCTCTAGGTCCTCCCAGCACCCGATACAGTTTTCGGGGAGGCTATTTAACCAGTGCCGAGCTGGCCCCTTGAGCTTCAGGGGTAGGTACTTGATGGCATGGAGGTCATCTCCTCGTGCCATGTGGATGTGGAGGAGGAAGTCCTCGATCCATACGGTTGGGTCAGTTGTCCCATCGTATTGTTCTATGTTGACTGGTTTAAACCCCTCCGGGACTGATGCTGCATTACCTCGTCCGTGAAGCACAGTGGGTGGGCAGCGCCTCTGACCCGAGCTATGACGCGCCGGTGATCGGTATCTGTCGTGGCTCGGTTTTGTTCCCGTCTGTTATGGTTGCGGTCGAGCCAAGGTCGGTACCCCTCCCGTCTATCGGGTGAGTAGCCTCTAGATCCGTAGATGGATCGCGTATGACCTGCTCTGTCGTCCAGGTCGTGTCGCAGGTCAAACCTGTCATCGGGCTCTAACGGCTCCTTTCCCCGTCTACGGGGTATCGTCGGCCTGTAGCCGGTGTTGTCAGCCGTCCTGTCTCGTCCTCGAGGAGGGCGGTCTGGCTTGTCATATGGGGTATGCTTAGGAGACGGCGTGTCAGTGAGCTCGTCATCGAATTGTGGCAGCAGCCTTCTGAATGGATAGCTCTTAGGCTGGTCCGATAGACCGGTGCCGTATCCTTCCTCAGCTGAAAGGACTCTCGTCCATCGATCGTTGAGGTCGTCTTGTTCGGCCTTAAGTTGCCGTTTTTTTGCTTTCAGGCTGCGGGCCGTGGCTATAAGCTGTTGTCCAAACAACTCCTGATCTTCAGGATTATCAGGGATGGCAAAGTCATCGGCTTCCGGGATGTCCTCCTCCACAACAGGGGGGAGGTAATTGTTGTACTCAGAATCGTTGAGATCGTCGGGGTTGCGCTGGTCTTCCGGCCTCTCCTGACCCTCTAACGGGTGTTCGGGGATTTCGGGATCGCCGAGGTCTTCCGAGGTATCTCCGTTCCCAGTGCCGTCGATAGCTTTTCTCCCCTTTTTTCCTTTTGACCGTTTATGCGGCTTTCGGCGTCTTGACGGCGCTTCCTCCGACTTGTTGCCATCGTTTTTTGGAGTGTCCACCATGTAGACGTCGTATGTGGAGGTGGCAGTCCACCGTCCGGTGTTAACGGGGGTGAGGGGGCAATCCTCCTCATCCATGTAGTCTGCCTCCTCAGACGCATAGTCCAGCATGTCGGTTAAATCGTCGACAGTGGCTACCAAGTGGGTGGTGGGTGGGACGAAAATTCGTCCTGACCCATCTTGAGCCCAATCTGAGAACAGATCGGGGTTGGATCGTCGGTAATCTTCATCGACGAGATCCGATCCAGGGCCTCGTTAAGTATCGAGAGCTCGATCGGGTGGGCCTGCTCAGAGCTTCCGGGATTAACTTCCAATGCGTCCGCGCGGGGAGAGTGTTCGGCAGGAACAGGGCCCGGACGTATGGTACTATGATCGGGTCCGAACTGAAGGTTGGGTCCTCGCCTGGGTAGATCCCATGGGCTGGGCCAAAAGATAGATCTGAGGTTGAAGCCTCAGAGTCTCCGGGCGTGGCAGGCGAGACCGCGAGCCCGGTTAGTAACAGGTTGTCCGCCAGCACGGAGCATGGGACTTCCACTTGGGCGTGGGAAGGAACCCCTCCGCGTCCTTTGGGGGCTCCGTGTGTATACTGCCCACTCATTATTACATGAGAGTGTCACGGGTTGATCCTGGGGGTGTACAGGGAGCTCCATGTGTCGGTGTCAAAACCGGCGAATCTCGGGTAGTGGGTCCCGAGCTGTGAGACTAGAATCGAGGGTAACAGGAGGCGAAGGGGACAAGGTTTTACCCAGGTTCGGGCCCTCCTATGGAGGTAATACCCTACGTCCTGCTTGATTATATTGATGATATAAGGGTTACAGAGTTGATCTACCTCGAGATCGTATGACTAAAACCCTAGATGAGTTCTATTGGCCTACAACCTAAAACCCTCCGGCTTATATAGACGCCGAGGGTACCTAGGGTTTACACATGGTCGGTTACACGTCGAAGGGATAAACATGCCTATTCGCTACTTCAAACGTGGAGGACAAGCCACGATTCTCGAAGCTTCCTTCCTGGAGTCTAGGTCTTCAATCAATCCAGTGCCCGGTAAACGGCCCAGATAGTCCGGCCCATAAGAAATAGGTCGGCCTCCCAAGGACCCTTTAAACCAGGACTCCCTCACCATGCCTCCCAGACATGAAGCTTGGCGTGGCAAAATGGGGTCGGCTCCGGACGGGTCCTCGAGCGCGGGGGGAGCCCCTCGCGTTCTCTGTTGGGATGCCGTCGTCGTAGTAACGCTGCAGCCCCTATGCTGCGGGCGGGGCCCGGTGGGGCCCTTCTGCTATGCGCAAGGCTGACGCCCAGGGCGGTGCCCCAGCGCGCCTCGCTGGGATGCCCGGGGGCCTCACACAAGTACCCGATACCCTGTCCCCAGGCGGACCGAGCTGGACCCGGAGACATGGGCGAGTACGTGATCCCCCGCTGGTGGTCGAACGAAGCCTGACCCGGAGACATGGGCATGTGTTCCACCCTCCGTCTCCAAGCAGGTGACACGCGCCCTGGAGACATGGGCGTGTGTTCCACCCTCCGTCTCCAGGTTGGGATCACCTGGCCTGGGAACATGGGCGTGTGTTCCACCCTCCGTCTCCCGGCTGGGGTCGTCTGACCCGGGGACATGGGCGTGTGTTCCACCCTCCGTCCCCAGGAAAGTGACCCCCGGTCCACAGACCCAGGTGCCTGCTCAGGGCAGCTCCCTACCAGCGGGTGTGCCTCACGAGGCTACCAGTGTCGGGCACCCTCCCGAGACCAACCCCGCAAGCCGCCCTCGCGAGGCTGTGCATACGAGCCCAAATGAGAGCCGCTCGCGTGGTCGCGTACGCTTCTCCTGTTGTCGTGGTAGCCGGCGTCGCTCCCTGCGCAGCCCGGGGGCTCGTCAACATGGTCGTTGTAGAGTTGCTCGAGCCCTCGGGCGCCGGCGTAGACGAGCCTCCGGGCGTCCACCCTGAGCTAGATGGGCGTGCTGGGAGGCGCGAGATGGCACCTACCCCGCGTGGCCAGCACCCCCCATCGGTCCTCGTCCACACCTGGGGCCAACTCCTGCATCCCCGACGAATCGGGCCAGACCCCCTGCAGGCACGGGTCGCAACGCCCTTCCCAAGCATGTCCGCGTGACCCCGGCGCTGTGCCGGTCAGTTGAGCGAGTCCTCGGGCGCGGGCCCCTAGGCTCGTCCCGTAGGGATGCGCCTGGATTTCGCCGGTGGTGGTGGCGGCGCGCCTGGGCGTGCGACGTGTCCAGTCGTTGCAGTGACCGCGTGTAGCGTGGAGACGCCATAGTTCACAGGCCAAGAGGAGCACGACACGCATGTGCATCAGGTCATGGCGGACTCGGAGGGATGACGACGTGACCCAGACGCGGGGGAGGGCCGGGGCGACAAGAACACGCCGTGCGGTTGGTGTAGGCGGCAGCCCCCGGCGTCTGTCAAGGGCCGGGCCGGTGATGGCACCCGCCAATGGGGGAGCAAGGCGACGCGGGACGCCGAGGCCTGCTGGCGCCGCCCGTGCAACACGAGCAGCCCATCGTTCAGCACGGGCTCGGTGTTCTTTGGCCATGGAGACGGCGAGCGCAGGCGAGGCGAGGCTTGTGCAAGGCTTCTGACAAGCCCCCTACCTGGCACGCCAAATGTCGGATTTCGGGCTCCGCAAAACCCAAGAGAGTTCGAACACAGGGGCGTGTGCGAAGATCCCCAACAGCCTCACCCCTCCTAGCTCACAACCCGGTAGCCTAGTTCGATGAACTCGCACGATGACGAGGAAGAAGATTGCACACGAGGATTTACCCAGGTTCGGGCCGCTGCGAAGCGTAAAACCCTACTCCTGCTTTGGTCGATTGCCTCACGAGGAGGTTTGTGGATGAACTAGTACAGTGGTGAGTTGCCTCGTGAGGGCGCTCTAGTGGTCTCGCCTCTTCTCTCGTCTCTCCCCTCTATGGAGCAGCCTAGCCTCTATTTATAGTGGCCCGGGTCCTCTTCCCTTATCGCTCTGGCGGGAAGGGATCCCACAATGGCCAAATTCGAAGGGGGCCAAGGGGTACATCCTTATCCTGACTAAAGGTGGTCTTCGCCTGCAAAGTAGCTGTTGGTGATGCAGTGGCGGGCTCGGCGATGACATCCGTCCTGCAGGGCGCGTGGTCTTGGTCTTGGTCTTGTTGCACTGGAATGGAAACCTTTGGGGGGGTGCTTTAGGAACTTGCGTACGTCCTTGCCCCCTTTGCACCAAAGGGGAAACTGTCCCGTCTGGCACACTGGTGCCCGCCTGGCCCGCCTTGCGTCATCCTTGGCCTCTCGAGGCCAAGTGTTGCATAGAGATCTCCACCGCTCGAGAGGGGGCCTGGGGAGGCCTATTCCCCCGCGGGTCTTGGCGCTGCTTCCCTCGCGAGCCCGGTGCTCTCGCGAGGGCTATGTCTTGAGTGGGGCCGCGCTGGGCCGTCCCTGACCGTCAGAGTGGGCCGTGCCCTGGGCCGCAGGCCGGTAGGTCTGGGTACCCCCGTTCCCAGAACGCCGACACAGGAGAGAGGGAGTTGTCAACTAGATTAGATCTTTGTATTTTCTTCCCTGCTTTTTGCTTCAGTTTCCTGGACAAGCACCGTTTCTTATATAGTCAGAGATTTGTAACTCCGAGCGGGCTGAAATTTTAACACAATTTGTTTCCATAAAGTAGCTTTCTTGCAGTGAAAGAAGAGTTCCAACCGACTTAAAGGGCCTCCACGTGGCCTGCCAAGCGCCCTAGGGGTGGCCGCGCCCCTAGGCTGCATGGGCCCCTCGGGCATGGCCTTGCGTTGATTGCTTTGTTCAAATTTCTGATATTTTTCATCAAAATTTCACAAAACATTTCAGTGCGTTCCAACTCTGTGTATTTTATACCTATATTTACCAAAACAATAAAAACAGGAGTTAGGCTTTGGCACTCGACTAATAGGTTAGTGTAAATAAATATTGTGCCAGAAATACAAATAAATGATGTAATTATAACATGAAAACTTCATAAATTATATACTCCCTCCGTCCGGAATTACTTGTCACAAAATTGAATAAGAATGGATGTATCTAGAACTAAAATACATCTAGATACATTCATTCTTCGGACAAAGATGGTTCTCCCAGTTCACGTCGACAATCGTTTCGAGAACACACACACACACACGCACGTGTCCACGACATCATTAAAATATAGTTTTTAAAAGTGCGCATAAAAATTTCTTGGAATGGGTTGAAAGTTGGTATGCAGTGTTGTTATATTGTAGGTAGACCGTCTGTCAAATTTCGTCGCATTCGGAGGTCATTTGATACCCCAACGGATAAACATATAGCGGCAATATAATCGGTTAAAACGTCAAATGTTTTGGTTTCAAAAACTATATTGCCGGACCGCAAACTTCCCTCTCATCTCAGCCCAACACCACATACACAGCCCAGCTAGCCCCTCCTTCGTTCTATATCGTCCGATCGTGATCCTACGATCGAAAAACGGAGCAAAACACCCGTAAAACCCTAACCCTACCTATATAAGGAAGGCCTAGCCATCCTAATTTGGAAAAACCCTAGCTCCCCTCGAAATTCATGCCGCCGCCAACCTCTCCGAACCCCCAGCGCCCTCCACCTCTCCTCCCACCGCGCAGGGCCCGCAAGCCCAGATCCATCTCGCCGGGCCCGGAACCGCCACCGCCGCGGGGAGCCTCCCCAAGCTCCTCCTCCTACCTCCCATGGTCGACCCTGTCCATGCCCTCCTTGACTCGACGTGAGGAGATGCCGCCCATCATCGGAGATGCCACCGAAGCCCCGTCGGACCCTAGCCAGATATCGAGCATGTCACCTCGTGCCTTCTCCTCCTCCCGTTCTCCTCCCTGACCTCTCTCTCTGTGACAGCCCGGGATGGACGCTCCAGAAGATTGCCGTTTTTTTTCCATTCTCGTCGTGTGATTCGTTTGCTTGTCGCATTCACCATCGCATCATTCTCATCATCCGCATTGCATCAGCACTTTGTTGTCATCGTTTTCAAAAATTTGCATCCGTTCGTAGTTGCAATTTATTGTTTTTAAAAGTGGGTATAAAATCTTCTCAGATTGGGTCAAAACTTGGCATGCGGTCTTGTTTTATTGTAGGTAGACCGCCTGTCAAATTTCGTCACAATCGAAGGTCGTTTGATACCCGAACGGTCGACCATAGCGGCACGGTCATCGGTTTACTCGTCGGACGTTTTCGGTATTTCAAATCATGTCATGGGCTGCAACATTCCCTCTCATCTCCACCAACACCCTCTACACGGCCCAACGCAGCCCAGCTAACCACCTCTCTGCTTCCGGACCGTCCGATCGAGATCGCACGGTCCGAAAAAGGTTGAAAACCAGCAAACCCTAGGCCTTGTTTCCTATTTAAGCAGCTCCACATGTCCATAATTGGAACCCTAGCCTACCCGCCTCGGAATCCGCGCTCAGCCATCCACCAGCCGCCACTCCACCGCGCCTGTCTCCCACCTCGCGCCGGCCCACCGAAGCCCATCCGGAGCCCGCCCGGGCCCGAATCGCGCCGTCGCTAACGCCCGCTCCAGGAGAGGAGATCCCCGTGCCCGCAGCCGCTCGAGGGGAGGAGACCCTCGATACCGACCCGCCGGTGGTGCCTTGCCGCCTCCGGCCGGACCCCGACGAGCCCCGCTAGACACCGGCGCCCCGCCGCCGCATGACCCTGGCCGGAGCACCGTCGGACCTCGCGCGCGCCGCTGATCTGCTGCCCCGCGTGCTCGCCCCGACCCCGCCCTCGCGTCCTGCGCTGCCGCCGGCCGGATCCGCTCGCCGGAGCTCCATCCCCGCCGGAACCCGCCTCCCCGTGCCGCCGTCCGTCGCCGTTAATCTGGTCGTTGTCCCTGCGCCACCGCTGGCCTCGATAGGGATCGAGCGAGGAGGACTCGACGCTCGCCCGCAACCGCTCGCCTGGGCCAGCGCCTCCCCAGGGCCCAGCCATGACCACGCCAGGTGGGTCGCCGATCCAGCCGGCCCAAGCCACGGCCTGCCCTCCTTCAAGGCCCAGGGTGAGCCGCCCCTATTCCCCGCTCGTGCGCAGTATAGCTATATTAAGCCCACTGTTAGGCCCAATTGCATTTTTTTATAATTCAGGGAAAAGCTTGTTTTAAGATTGCTAATAAATAATTAACCGTGTGCCGGGTTAAAATGTTTATATATGTAAAATGCTCATAAAATGTGTAGATTAATAATATGACGTTTTCACCCATGTTTAAAATACCTAAGCTCGCTGTTTTGCATCATTTTTGCACAAATGCCATGTTTTGCATCACGCATAATTATTTAACATGCATCGGAATTTAATCCAACAATATATTAAAAATGTTCGTATTATCGACATCGCGTTTTCATGCATGACAAACTTGTTCATTGGAATATTTGCATTTAACTTGCATTTATTGTTGCTAAAGGGGTTATTCCATAAACTTGCATAATTAGTTGTGACATATTTTCCTACATGAACCTACGCATATTATATGTGTTTTCGTGGTAGAAAAATTCATAGAATTTAACTGTGCATTTAGTTTTGTCATTGGAGCAGTTTGCGTGCATGTCATTCTTGCCATGATGCCCTTTTGTCTATTTCGTGTGATTAAATCCATGCATGATATGAAATAATTTTGAACATGAGATATGCCCTTGGACATGTGTGCTAGGCCCTGGTATTTTTGGTTGTCATAGAAATGCATGTTTAGGTGTTGTTTTCTTGTTGCCAACATGCTATAAAAATCTGATGTTTTGAGGGTCCAAAATATTTCTAAGTCTGGAAATCTGTTATCTTGTTGCTGTCTTGCCATGTGATTTGCTAGTGTTCTAGGAGTCTTTTGGTGATGCCACCATAGAGTCTTTTGTTAAGCATGTTATGCTCTATCATGCTGTGCCAATAGTTTGCATGAATAGGTTTTGAATCATAATTAAACCTGCTGTCCAATATGTCAATCTGTTAAAAACTGCTGCTCATGACTAGCCTAATTTTCACTAAGTCTGAGAATCTGTTTTCTTCATGATGCCATGTTGTGTTGATGTTTGCCATGAATCTGAGCATAATTTGATGTTGCCACCATGATATGATTTGTAGTGCATCATGTCTACTACCATGCTGTTAATTTTCATGCCAATATATGCCCCGTAGCATATAGTTTTACTGCTGCCAATATGCCTCCATGAAAATCTGCTATGCTAAAACCTGTTATTTTCACTAAGTCCTAATCTGCTATATTTTGTTGCCATGTTGTGAGCTTCCTACCATGTGATCGATGACTCTTTTGAGTATGATATGTGAAGATGAAATGATGTGTATGTTATATGCTACTGCCCCATGCTTAGTTTGTGAATTTTGGAATCTTGTAGCTTGTTGTTTTCATGTGTGCAAAATGCTATGTTGCTGTTTTGGGCAGATTTAATTAAAATCTTGCATTGATGATTGTGGTTGAACCGTAGCTCCGTTTTGAGCATGTCGTATATGAAACTTGACTAGAATTTCATGTAGTATCATAATAACTTGCTGCATTCTTGATTTGAAGTGTTTGTGATTGTCTTTTCCATGCATTTTGCATTCATGACATATGCATCTTGTGAAGGTCATATCTTTTAGACCGTAGCTCCGTTTGAGATGTTCCATATATGTAAATCGACTAGATGACGTGTAGAATTGCATGGTATACTTTATTTTCCTGTTTAATAAATACAAAACATGATTAGTTCAGATCTGGACCAATTTTGAAATTAGCATATGGGGTCGTTTCGAAAATACTATATGTTGTTTCCGACCTCATTTAAGATGCCTAGATAGTGTAGTTTCATTATGCTTCACCTCTTGCCGTGTTTAAAAACATTTAATATTGTGGTGTACCTAAACGAGAGTGAACTAAATATTCGAATGTGGAGTTTCGTCAATATGCAACTCGTTGCATATTGAGCTTCACTTAATGTGTTGTATTGTTGTTGTGATTGCCCTGCCTTGCATATTTAAATGGACATGCATCATATTCGATTGCGCATCATGTCATGCATATGTTGTGGTGTCCTCGTGTGTTGATTGTTGTTTTCGGATTGATTCTTCTCGATAGAGTTCCGAGTGCGTTCGGAGTGTGAGGATTCGTTCGACTACGTTGGCTCGTCTTCTTCATGGATTCGTTCTTCTTCCAAGCGGGATCTCAGGCAAGATGATCATTTCCCTGGATACCATTACTATCATTTCCATGCTAGATGTCTCATTTTCTATCGCTGTCTCGCTACCTACCACTTGTATGTCAAGCCTCCCAAATGCCATGATAAGCCTCTAACCCCTCCACATCCCAGCAAACATTGTTTGGCTATGTTACCGCTTGCTCAGCCCTTCTTATAGCGTTGCTAGTTGCAGGTGCAATTGTTTCCAGCTATCACAATAATATTGCTATTTAATTTAATACACATATATATATTTGGTAAAGGGTGGAAGGCTTGGCCTTTTGCTCGGTGTTTTGTTCCACTCTTGCCGCCCTAGTTACTTGTGTACCGGTGTTATGTTCCATAATTGAGCGCTCCTAACATGCTCGGGGTTGTTATGGGGACCCCCTTGATTTTCGTTTTAGGATAAAGCTTGCCTGGCAAGGCCCAACATTGGTACTACATTTGCCTAATAACTAATAAAATTGCATAGGGGCTTTCCGGACCCCGTGGATAATTAATCAACAACCCGGGCCAGTGCTCCTCATGAGTGTTGGTCCAAACTAGAGCACCGTGCGGGGCCAACCCGGGGCAACTCGGGAGATGTCTATCAGGCCACCGTACGCTTCGCTTATCTGTCGTGTCCTGAGAACGAGATACGCGGCTCCTATCGGGTTCGTCGACACGTCGGGCGGTCTTGCTGGACTTGTTTTACCTTTCTCGAACGTCTTGTGTGAGGAATTCCGAGAATACTTCGGGCTATCTCGAGGTTGCGGTTTTCCAGTGGAATTGCCTAGGAAGATCACGAGATTCGTGGTCGAGGTTATTCCCGCTGCGTGTGGTTAGTTTGTGATGGATGAGTTGGAGCACCCCTGCAGGGTTAAATATTTCGGAAAGCCATGCCCGCGGTTACGTGGCAACTTGGAAACTTTGTTTAACACCCGGTCATAGCAAACTTGAAGTAAACTCAAATAAAATACACCAACCATGTGCGTAACCGTGACTGTCTCTTCTCGTGAGTCCTTATCCGAGAGAGAACATGGTAGGGTTATGTTTGACGTAAGTAGGTGTTCAGGATCTCTTAGAGATCATTACTAGATCACGTCCATTTATTCGACAATCATCCCCCCTTTATTCATGCACTCGTAAGTTAGCCACTCAAATAAATGCTTAGTGCTTGTTGCAGCCTCACCACTTAACCATACCTCACCCATTAAGCTTTAATAGTCTTGATACCCTTGGAAATGAGATTGCTGAGTCCCCGTGGCTCACAGATTACTACAACAACAGTTGCAGGTATAGGTAATGCGATGATATGACGTGAGCGCGATGTTTGTTTGATTTGGAGTTCTTCTTCTACTTCATCGATCATAGGATGGGTTCCAGGCGGCAGCCTGGGATAGCAAGGATGGATGTCATTTTATCGTTTGTTTTCGTCCGTAGTCGGACCCTGCTCTTCTGTATGATGTTTGGATATGTTCTTGTATTGATGTGAAATTGATGTAGCTTGTGGCGAGTGTAAGCCAATTCCATATACTCATCTCTTCTTTACATGTACTTGTAATGATATCATTCTTGCGAAACGACGAGATGCGCTTCTATCCCTGTCGAGGCCCTCGTGCCAAAATAAGGATAGGATCGCATCTTGGGCGTGACACATTGGTATCAGAGCCTGTACCGACCTAGGAGCCCCCTTGATTGATCGAACTTGGCCGAGTCGAGTCTAGTTAAAACTATTTTGAGTCTAGTTATATCGGAGAGTAGGATTCTTTTACTCCTCTTCTATACTCTGGTGAGGTATTCGACTTAGGAATTGTCATTCTACTCCTCTTCTCGCTCAAATTTTTTTTTAGGATCACGCGGGTATTTTGGAAATTATATGATGCCGATGTGACGGAGTTCTGTCTTGGTGCCTCCTGTCTGACTTGATTTCTTCCGGGGAGTTGAGCTCCAGGGGATTCTTGACACATCGTTATCATTCAGTTTCCTTAGTATCTCAGGACGGAGGATGTTCGAAATTGCTTCAATACTTGTCGTGGCGAGATAAGGCTGGAGTCACCCAGTACTGGGGAGGCGTCCGGGGTACTGCCATGTTTAGTATCGTTGCGATTACGAGGATCTAAGGCAGATGAGTTTCCGAGACCTTTGGTTGTGTGTTGAGGGATGTGATACACTGGAGAGTAGTATTACTGCTAGGAGTTGAGTGATCATGTAAAACTCCGTGTATCCATGTACCCGATTGCATAACCGAGATTTCGGGAGTTGTTAGGTGGGAATTCAAGTGGTTACCTAGGATTATCTTCCGCAGATGATGATGTGAGGTTGGGGTTCGACATCGAGCGGTTCGCTTGTTGACGGTCTTTCTTACAGCGGTTCTCGTTGTGTCTTAAAGAGTCCTTGTAGCTTGCTACGACTCGGGGACGCTTCGTATGTCGTGTGCACTGCCTTGTACATGATGGCTACTGTAAGATCGAGCCCGTGTGAGCCTTACCACGAAAATGTCGAGCGAAATCTCTGTCATATATCTGTTTCCGGCTTAATTTGCAAGCCTCGTCCTTTGTTTTGTTGGAATATGGTAAATTCAAGTTGCTTCGATGTCAAGTGGTGATTTCATATCTTTTCTAAGCGGTGTTCTCACATTTTTATGGGAATGCTAATCCTTTTGTTCAACCGGAGTTGTCATGTCAATTCTTTCCAACCGGTGTGCTTCTCGTCAAGTTAATTCAACCATCTCCAATATTTGCAAGATCAATCCTCTTATTCCTTTCGGAGTTCTTTTCATCTATCAAGTTGTCTTTGTTTTTCCCACCCTCCCGCCCTTTTCTTCAATGATCAAATTCTCATTCAAGGGTCTTTTCTATTCATGTGATGCTTCCGCTATGTCCTCTTCCGTGAAGTATCCGGTGATTCGCTGTGAAGATCCTAAGTGCTCAAGTTCATCATTTCTTAGTCTTCATCTTTGTTTTCTTGTCCGGTGGATTCAATTCAAGTTTCCGGTGGTCATCATATCCTTTTCATTCTCTAAATGCTCTCCCATGTTGGAAGTTCTTATCCAAGCCTCTCTTGTTTGTTCGTTTCTATTCTATCCGGAGTGCTGAAGATATCTCAGAAGATTCGTGTTTTCACTCAAGTCCTTTGAATTAGTTCGAGGTTCTCACCTCATCAAGTTCTTAATTTGTACCGGTGTAATTTCTCTCCTAACCTATCATTTCAATGGAGTTTTCCTTGAGTGGGCTCATAACCCACAGGGTTTTTCCCAGGATCTTACCTGGCTCTTTTAATCTTTCCGGAGATGTCCTCAAGTTCTTTTCAATATGATGTAAGAATGAATTTCATCAGTCATATTCCTTCCCGAAGATCGCTTCTAAATCATTTTGTTCGTTGGCTCAACCTTCCTTTATTCATCATCCCGGAGTGTCTCAGTAATTCTTGGTGGTGTTTCTCGCCATCATTCTTTGCCTTCAAGACCAAGAAGAGTTTCTCTTAAATCTTTCTCCGTTCTTTCGAAGATTTGTCATCTCAGCTTCGTGCTATCCTCTCAAATTCTTTTCGATCATGAGTAATTCCTCCAATATCTATCTGGAGCATTTGAGTGTGTTTTCATTTCTCGATCCTCCGTAGGCCATCATTTCAGAAGATTTCTTCGTTCTAAGCTTTCAGCTTTCGTTCTCCAATTCTTCTCAATTGTTGTCTCTTCATTCGTCTCTCAATTATTACGGTGCTTCATTCAAGTTTTCTGCTAGGTGGATTGTGATCTCGTCATTCTCATGTATCTCAATTCATTCTTGGTATCCTCATTCGTTCGTAAAATCTACCGGTGGTTCGTTCAAGACTTCCTCAAGCTTGTCTAGTCTCTATTCATTTTTTCTCAAGAAGAATAAGTAGTATGCCAAATCCGTTGTTTGTCATCAATTTAACTTGATGAAGGATAGGCATAACATAATTCTTATTCTTGTTTCATCAAAGTGATTTCAATCCTTCTCCCGGAGTTGTTCATGATATCAAATTCTCTATTCTAGTTGCTTATCTTTTCTTTTCCGGAGTTCCAGTTTTTTCTCAAGTATCTCTTCGCGAAGCTCCATCAAAATCTCTACAAGGTCATAATCTTATTCTTTCAACCTTCAATTCTTTTCTATCATCATTTCATTCCGGAGATTCATTATGGTGGTTCGTCAAGGATATAATTCATTCTTGAAGTGTTCTTCATGATTCTTGTTCGAAGAGCTCAAGTATTCTTTCTCTTGCATTTCAAGTGCAATTCTTTCTTCCTTGTCTTTTGAGATGGTGTTTTATCATTCTTGAGTCGTGAGAGTCTCGAAGAGTAGTTGACAAGAATGATATATGTAAACCCATCATCTTCCCCATTGGAGTTATCTTGGTATGGATTTCACCTAAAGCATGTCCTAAGGATTGTTGCTATCATGGTGCTTATCAATCATCCAAGTTCTCAAGGTGTCTTCTTGGTGAAAGAAGTTTTGCATATCTTGTTGCTCCCAAGCTATCTTTGTTTTCCATTTAGTGGCCGGTTGTCACCTCATAATTTAGAGATGTTTTCCAATAGCCCACAACAAGCTTATCTTTCGTTGTTGATTTTCCAACAACTCCATCCAATCCTTCTTGTAATGATGCTTTGAAATTCAATTGTGGCAGAAGTTGCCATTTTCTTCTCCGTTCTTTTCTCTCAAATGATCTAGCTTCTTTCCTTGTTTCGGAGGCGTTATGATGTTGCTCTCTTTCATCCATTGTCTTGCTTCTTCAAGATCATGTGCTTTTCTTGTTTATCCATTTAACCGGAGTGTTGTTTTCTCTTTTCAAGTTCTCTCCATCTTATCAAATTTTGCCCCTCTATCCTACCGAAGTGCTGCCAAAATTTCTTTTGAATTCTTGCTTGTTGCTCATATCATTCTTCATCTCTTCCAACCTTCATGTTTCTATGTTTTCACTCGTTTGTCAAAGAAGCAACTAAGCTTTACCTCTTCCTTTTGTCTTTCTCTTCCCCTTCTCGTTCTAAGATCTCGGGGCGAGATCTCTTGTAAGTGGAGGAGAGTTGTGACAGCCCGGGACCGACGCTCCAGAAGATTCCCGTTTTTTTTCCATTCTCGTCGTGTGATTCGTTTGCTTGTCGCATTCACCACCGCATCATTCTCATCATCCGCATTGCATCGGCACTTTGTTGTCATCGTTTTCAAAATTTTGCATCCGTTCGTAGTTGCCGGTTCTCTCCGTTCGTGTCGTTGACCGTTTTGAGACCAACCACACACACGCGCCCGCGGCATTGCAATTTATTGTTTTTAAAAGTGGTTATAAAATATTCTCGGATTGGGTCGAAACTTGGCGTGCGGTCTTGTTTTATTGTAGGTAGACCGCCTATCAAATTTCGTCACAATCGGAGGTCGTTTGATACCCGAACGGTCGACCGTAGCGGCACCGTCATCGGTTTACTCGTCGGACGTTTTCGGTATTTAAAATCATGTCACGGGCTGCAACATTCCCTCTCATCTCCACCAACACCCTCTACACGGCCCAACGCAGCCCAGCTAACCCCCTCTCCGCTTCCGGACCGTCCGATCGAGATCGCACGGTCCGAAAACGGATGAAAACCAGCAAACCCTAGGCCTTGTTTCCTATTTAAGCAGCTCCACATGTCCATATTTGGAACCCTAGACTACCCGCCTCGGAATCCGCGCGCAGCCATCCACCAGCCGCCACTCCACCGTGCCTGTCTCCCACCTCGCGCCGGCCCGCCGAAGCCCATCCGGAGCCCGCCCGGGCCCGAATCGCGCCGTCGCTCGCGCCATTCCAGGAGAGGAGATCCCCGCGCCCGCAGCCGCTCGAGGGGAGGAGCCCCTCGATACCGACCCGCCGGTGGTGCCTCGCCGCCTCCGGCCGGACCCCGACGAGCCCCGCTGGACACCGGCGCCCCATCGCCGCATGACCCTGGCCGGAGCACCGTCGGACCTCGCGCGCGCCAACGATCCGCCGCCCCGTGTGCTCGCCCCGACCCCGCCCTCGCGTCCTGCGCTGTCGCCGGCCGGATCCGCTCGCCGGAGCTCCATCCCCGCCGGAACCCGCCTCCCTGTGCCGCCGTCCGTCGCCGTTAATCTGGTCGTTGTCCCTGCGCCGCCGCTAGCCTCGATCGGGATCTAGCGAGGAGGACTCGACGCTCGCCCGCAACCGCTCCACGACCGCGCCAGGTGGGCCGCCGATCCAGCCGGCCCAAGCCACGGCCTGCCCTCCTTCAAGGCCCAGGGTGAGCCGCCCCTATTCCCCGCCCGTGCGCAGTATAGCTATATTAAGCCCACTGTTAGGCCCAATTGCATTTTTTTTATAATTCAGGGAAAAGCTTGTTTTAAGATTGCTAATAAATAATTAACCGTGTGCCGGATTAAAATGTTTATATATGTAAAATGCTCATAAAAATTTGTAGATTAATAATATGACGTTTTCACCCATGTTTAAAATACCTAAGCTCGTTGTTTTGCATCATTTTTGCACAAATGCAATGTTTTGTATCACGCATAATTATTTAACATGCATCGGAATTTAATCCAACAATATATTAAAAATGTTCGTATTATCGACATCGCGTTTTCATGCATGACAAACTTGTTCATTGGAATATTTGCACTTAACTTGCATTTATTGTTGCTAAAGGGGTTATTCCATAAACTTGCATAATTAGTTGTGACATATTTTCCTACATGAACCTACGCATATTATATGTGTTTTCGTGGTAGAAAAATTCATAGAATTTAACTGTGCATTTAGTTTTGTCATTGGAGCAGTTTGCGTGCATGTCATTCTTGCCATGATGCCCTTTTGTCTATTTCGTGTGATTAAATCCATGCATGATATGAAATAATTTTGAACATGAGACATGCCCTTGGACATGTGTGCTAGGCCCTGGTATTTTTGGTTGTCATAGAAATGCATGTTTAGGTGTTGTTTTCTTGTTGCCAACATGCTATAAAAATCTGATGTTTTGAGGGTCCAAAATATTTCTAAGTCTGGAAATCTGTTATCTTGTTGCTGTCTTGCCATGTGATTTCTAGTGTTCTAGGAGTCTTTTGGCGATGCCACCATGGAGTCTTTTGTTGAGCATGTTATGCTCTATCATGTTGTGCCAATAGTTTGCATTAATAGGTTTTGAATCATAATTAAACCTGCTTTCCAATATGTCAATCTGTTAAAAACTGCTGCTCATGACTAGCCTAATTTTCACAAAGTCTGAGAATCTGTTTTCTTCATGATGCCATGTTGTGTTGATGTTTGCCATGAATCTGAGCATAATTTGATGTTGCCACCATGATATGATTTGTAGTGCATCATGTCTACTACCATGCTGTTAATTTTCATGCCAATATATGCCCCGTAGCATATAGTTTTACTGCTGCCAATATGCCTCCATGAAAATCTGCTATGCTAAAACCTGTTATTTTCACTAAGTCCTAATCTGCTATATTTTGTTGCCATGTTGTGAGCTTCCTACCATGTGATCCATGACTCTTTTGAGTATGATATGTGAAGATGAAATGATGTGTGTGTTATATGCTACTACCCCATGCTTAGTTTGTGCATTTTGGAATCTTGTAGCTTGTTGTTTTCATGTGTGCAAAATGCTATGTTGCTGTTTTGGGCAGATTTAATTAAAATCTTGCATTGATGATTGTGGTTGAACCGTAGCTCCGTTTTGAGCATGTCCTATATGAAACTTGACTAGAATTTCATGTAGTATCATCATAACTTGCTGCATTCTTGATTTGAAGTGTTTGTGATTGTCTTTTCCATGCATTTTGCATTCATGACATATGCATCTTGTGAAGGTCATATCTTTTAGACCGTAGCTCCGTTTGAGATGTTCCATATATGTAAATCGACTAGATGACGTGTAGAATTGCATGGTATACTTTATTTTCCTGTTTAATAAATATAAAACATGATTAGATCAGATCTGGACCAATTTTGAAATCAGCATATGGGGTCGTTTCGGAAATACTATATGTTGTTTCCGGCCTCATTTAAGATGCCTAGATAGTGTAGTTTCATTATGCTTCACCTCTTGCCATGTTCAAAAACATTTAATATTGTGGTGTACCTAAATGAGAGTGAACTAAATATTCGAATGTGGAGTTTCGTCAATATGCAACTCGTTGCATATTGAGCTTCACTTAATGTGTAGTATTGTTGTTGTGATTGCCCTGCCTTGCATATTTAAATGGGCATGCATCATATTCGATTGCGCATCATGTCATGCATATGTTGTGGTGTCCTTGTGTGTTGATTGTTGTTTTCGGATTGATTCTTCTTGATAGAGTTCCGAGTGCGTTCGGAGTGTGAGGATTCGTTCGACTACGTTGGCTCGTCTTCTTCATGGATTCATTCTTCTTCTAAGCGGGATCTCAGGCATGATGATCATTTCCCTGGATACCATTAATATTATTGCCATCCTAGATGTCTCATTTTCTATCGCTGTCTCGCTACCTACCACTTGTATGTCAAGCCTCCCGATGTCTGACGCTCGCCAAGCCCGCGCCGAGCGCCGAGCTGCCCGCGTCGCCGAGACGGCGCCCGTGGGCCGCACCGCCGCGCGCCGGTTCCCCTCACCTGTGGCCAACACCGCCGCGCATCATGTCATGCCAATTTTTGACTACTCATTGATCTTCACTTATATCTTTTTGGAGTAGTTTATCATTCACTGTCGTGCTTCACTTATATCCTTTGAGTAAATGGTTGAATGAATTGAATATCATAAATCTGAAATTATATATGTTTTATATGCTTATCCCATGGGGAGTAATGACTTCACATATAATAAGTATAGGTGGTAAAATTTATTGAAAGTTAGCAAACACCGCATTGGTCACTTGAACAATTCATGAAAGAATATTGAAGGAAGAGAGATTTCACATATAAATATACTATCTTGGACATCTTCTATGATTGTGAGCCCCATTAATTATTTTCAAACTTGGGCAAATTAGTTGAAGTCGGACAAGGAAGACAACGTAATGAGTTATGTTTGGGTATATTTGTATAGAAGTTATATTGTTATGGATCCTCCAACATGTGGTGCTTGCTTCCACCTCATACTAGCCAAAACTTCTGCACCAAGTAGAAATACTACTTGTGCATCCAAACACCCTTAAACCAGTTTTGCCATGAGAGTCCACCATACCTACCTATATGCGGTATTTACCTGCCGTTCCAAGTAAATTTGCATGTGCCAAACTCTAAACCTTCAAATAATATTCTGTTTTGTATGCCCGAATCGCTCATATAGTGACTAGGGGCTATCAGTATCTTCCATGCTAGGTGGGTTATTCTCACGATATGTGTTGATTCACTATCATTCACGAGAAAGTGGCTGGTATTCGGGATGCCCAGTTCCATGCTCAAAAATCAAATCAAAATATAATGAAACAAAACTCCCCCAGGATTGTTGTTTGTATGGATGGTACCCGTGGATTCGGCTCGCCGTGGAGTGTGATTGATTGGTGGAGGGGGAGTAAAAACTTTACCATTCTATTTGGGAATTGCCTATAATGTATCTAGCATGGACGATACCGAGATCTCTCGGTTGTTAAGTTGACAATGAAAGCATACCGCTCAAAATTATTATTCATCTCTGTTTTAAAAGCTCGAGCTCTGGCACCGTTGCAAATCAATGCTTCCCTCCGCGAAGGGCCTATCTTTTACTTTCTAGTACTTACCTTTATGCAAGAATCACGGTGATCTTCACCACTTCCTATATTTCGCCTTTTTCTCTTGGCAAGCATCATGTGTTGGGGAATGATCTAGATATATATATCCACACAAATATATTTGATCATGAATTATTATTGTTGATAATTATCTATATGATAAATAAGTTGGGAGGCGAAACATTAAGCCCCTATCTTTCTCTGTGTTCGATGGATGCTATTTGTTCTAAAAATATGCTTTGAGTGTCAATAATCATGGAAGACTATATGATAGTTGAGTATGTGGAATTTGCTAAATCAAAGCTCTTACATAGACCCTTCCTGAAAATAAGATGAATTGCAATTGTTTGATGACTAGGAATATGGTTTGTTAGTTTTCAAGAAACTTTCTGGTCTATACTTTAACATGTGAATAGCTTGTTACTTGATCATGAGAAGTTTTATGAGATGAGCTACTGTTTATGGTTTATAATGATGCTAGAAAAAGTGATTGGAATTATCATTGATCAAACTTGTGCACTTGCTAGCATTCACACTTCATAAATTATTTCTTTTATCATTTACCTACTCGAGGACGAGCAGGAATTAAGCTTGGGGATGCTGATACGTCTCCAACGTATCTATAATTTATGAAGTATTCATGCCATGTTTACAATAATTCTATATGATTTTGGTATGATTTTATTAGAACTAACCCGGACTGACGCTGTTTTCAGCAGAGCTACCGTGGTGTTGTTTTTGTGCAGAAATAAAAGTTCTCGGAATGGGCTAAAAATTTACGGAGAATATTTTTGGAAAATATAAAAAATACAGGAGCAAAAAGATACCGGAGAGGAGTCCCGAGGAAGTCACAAGCCTAGGGGGCGCCCCCCCCTAGGGCGCGCCCCCTGGCTTGTGGGTCCCTCGGCAATCTCCTTGACGTGAGACCGACGCCAAAAATTCCTATAAATACCAAAACTCCCAGAAAGAAACCTAGATCGGGAGTTCCACCGCCGCAAGCCTCTGTAGCCACGAAAAACCAATCGGGAGCCCGTTCCGGCACCCTGCCGGAGGGGGAAACCATCACCGGAGGCCATCTTCATCATCCCGGCGGTCTCCATGATGAGGAGGGAGTAGTTCACCCTCGGGGCTGAGGGTATGTACCAGTAGCTATGTGTTTGATCTCTCTCTCTCTCGTGTTCTTGAGATGACACGATCTTGATGTACCGCGAGCTTTATTGATATAGATGAATCATATGGAGTTTTTGCCTCTCTATCTTCTTGTGATGAATTGAGTTTTCCCTTTGAAGTTTTCTTATCGGATTGAGTCTTAAAGGATTTGAGAACACTTGATGTATGTCTTGCGATGGGATATCCGTGGTGACAATGGGATGTTCTATTGATCCACTTGATGTATGTTTTGGTGATCAACTTGCGGGTTCCTTGACCTTGAGAATCTATGCATAGGGGTTGGCACACATTTTCGTCTTGACTCTCCGGTAGAAACTTTGGGGCACTCTTTGAAGTTCTTTGTGTTGGATTGAACATGATGAATCTGAAATTGTGTGATGCATATCATATAATCAAGCCCATGGGTACTCGTGGTGACATTGGAGTATCTAGGTGACATTAGGGTTTTGGTTGATGTGTATCTTAAGGTGTTATTTTAGTATGAACTCTAGGGCTGTTCGTGACACTTATAGGGATAGCTCATAAGATTGATCGGAAAAGATAACTTTGAGGTGGTTTTGTATCCTACAATAATTTCTTCGGTTGTTCTCCGCTATTTGTGACTTTGGAGTGAACTCTTTGTCGCACGTGAGGGATTTACATATGATTCAACTATGTCAGTATTGTTGAGAGAACTTGCACTAGTGAAAGTATGAACCCTAGGCCTTGTTTCCAAGCATTGCAATACCGTTTTTGCTCACTTTTGTTACTTGCTACCTTGCTGTTTCTATATTTTCAGATTACAAAAATCTTTAGCTATCATCCGTATTGCACTTGTATCACCATCTATTCGCCGAACTAGTGCACCTATACAATTTACTATTGTATTGGGTGTGTTGGGGACACAAGAGACTCTTTGTTATTTGGTTGCAGGGTTGTTTGAGAGAGACCATCTTCATCCTACGCCTCCCACGGATTGATAAACCTTAGGTCATCCACTTGAGGGAAATTTGCTACTGTCCTACAAAACTCTGCGCTTGGAGGCCCAACACGAGTCTACAAGAAGAAGGTCGCGTGGTAGACATCAGGGATCACCTTATAATGCTACCATCGTCCTAAGCAAAATAAGATGCATAAAAGGATTAACATCACATGCAAATCATAAGTTACATGATATGGCCATGAACTTGTGCTTTTGAGCTCCATCTCCAAAGCACCAGCATGATCTCCATCGTCACCGGCATGACACCATGATCTCCATCATCTTGATCTCGATCAACGTGGCGCCATGAGGTTGTCGCGCCAACTGTTGCTTCTACGACTATTGCTAACTCATAGCGATAAAGTTAAGCAAAAATGGCGAAAATAAATTAAAGACAACCCTATGGCTCCTGCCGGTTGCCGTACTCATCGACATGCAGGTCGTGATATTCTATACAAAACATGATCATCTCATACATCACATATATCTCATCATGTAATTTGCCATATCACATCACAACATACCCTGCAAAAACAAGTTAGACGTCCTCTAATTGTTGTTGCATGTTTTACGTGGCTGCTACGGGTATCTAGCAACAACGATTCTTACCTACGCAAAAACCACTACGGTGATAAACAAATTGCTATTCAACCTTCTCAAGGACCGCCTTTGTCGAATCCGATCCAACTAGAGTAGGAGAGACAGACACCCGCCAGCCATCTTTATGCAACAAAGTCACATGTCAGTCGATGGAACCGGTCTCTCGTAAGCGTACGAGTAAGGTTGGTCCGGGCCGCTTCATCCCACAATACCGCTGAATCAAGAAAAGACCAAGGGAGGAAGCAATCTGAGCATCAACGCCCACAAACTCCTTTGTGTTCTACTCGTGATCTCATCTACGCATAGACCTAGCTCATGATGCCACTGTTGAGGAACGTTGCATGGGAAACAAAAAAATTCCTATGCACACGCAAGATCTATCCATGGTGATGAGCATTTATGAGAGGGAGATTGGATCTACATACACTTATAAATCGCTAAGCGGTAAGCGTTAAGAAACGCGGTTGATGTAGTCAAACGTCTTCGCGATCCAAATCGCTAGCCGTCCCGCGATCCAATCACGATCCGTCCCGATCTAGCGCCGAGCGGACGGCACCTCCGCATTCAGCACACATACAGCTCGATGACAATCTCCTCCTTCTTGATCCAGCAAGAGGGAGCGGAGAGGTAGATGAGTTCTCCGGCAGCACGACGGCGTGGCGACGGTGCTGGTGGAACTATTCCGGCAGGGCTTCGCCTAAGCACCGCCGAATCTAGAGGGAGACGATCTAGTGGGGAGAGAGGGCTGCACCGTGGCTTAGGGTTGGGTGCGGCTGCCCTCTCTCCCCTCCAATATATATAGGAGGGAGGGGAGGGGTCGGCGCCCCTAGGGTTTCCCCTAGGAGTCGGCCGAAGGATGAGGTGGAGTAGTCCACCTCCAATCCTACTCCAAGTAGGATTCCAATCCTACTTGGAAACCCTTCCCCCACTTGGGGTTTTTTCCTTTCCCCCCACCTTAGCCA
The DNA here is from genome assembly GCA_039707655.1 of Elymus sibiricus. Lineage (NCBI taxonomy): Eukaryota > Viridiplantae > Streptophyta > Magnoliopsida > Poales > Poaceae > Elymus > Elymus sibiricus. Next base: position 179,480,577 of record CM077665.1, read on the forward strand.
CATGGGCCCTTAGGAGCTGGCTTGCCCAGCACACTAAGGGCTGGAGCGCCACTCCTAAGGCCCATGTGGCCTCCCGGCGTGGGTGGCCCCTCCCGATGGCCTCCTGGCACCCCCGGTACACTACCGGAAATACCCAAAACTTTTTCGGTGACCAAAACGGGACTTCCTATATATCAATCTTTACCTCAGGACCATTCCGGAGCTCCTCGTGATGTCCGGGATCTCATCCGGGACTCCGAACAACCTTTGGTTACCACCATGCATAACTCAATACTACCGAAACGTCACCGAACGTTAAGTGTGCAGACCCTACGGGTTCGAGAACTATGTAGACATGACCGAGACACCTCTACGATCAATAACCAATAGCCGGACCTGGATGCCCATATTGGTTCCTACATATTCTACGAAGATCTTTATCGGTTGAACCTCTATGTCAAGGATTCAGTTAATCCCGTATGTTGTTCCCTTTGTTCCTCGGTATGTTACTTGCCCAAGATTCGATCGTCGGTATCAATATACCTAGTTCAATCTCATTACCGGGAAGTCTCTTTACTCGTTCCATAATACAAGATCCAGTGGCTAACACTTTAGTCACTTTGCTTGCAAGGCTTGTTGTGATGTTGTATTACCGAGTGGGCCCTGAGATACCTCTCCGTCACACGGAGTAACAAATCCCAGTCTTGATCCATGCCCACTCAACAGACACCTTCGGAGATACCTGTAGAGCATCTTTATAGTCATCCTGTTACGTTGCAACGTTTGATACACACAAGGTATTCTTCCGGTGTCAGCGAGTTGCATGATCTCATGGTCATAGGAACAGATACTTGACATGCAGAAAACTATAGCAATAAACTGACACGATCATATGCTACATTCATAGTTTGGGTCTGGTCCATAACATCATTCTCCTAATGATGTGATCCCGTTATCAAATGACATCTCATGTCAATGGCTAGGAAACCTTGACCATCTTTGAACAACGAGCTAGTCTACTAGAGGCATACTAGGGACACAGTGTTGTCTATGTATCCACACATGCATTTGAGTTTCCAATCAATACGATTATAGCATGGATAATAAACGATTATCATGAACAAGGAAATATAATAATAACCACTTTATTATTGCCTCTAGGGCATATTTCCAACAAGAACTACGCATGATCCCAATCACTTGGCCGTTTGCGGTTTGGGGCCTCGATATGGTCAGCCCGTTCAAGATGTCTTCTGATAAGAAGACCCACCTGCTGGTGGCGGTTGACAAATTCACCAAGTGGGTTGAGGCGGAACCTGTCAGCAACAGTGATGCGGAAACAACAGTCAAATTTTTGAAAAAACTAATCCACCGTTTTGTCTACCCTCACAACATCATCACTGATAATGGTACCAATCTATCCAAAGGAGCCATGGAGCAGTTTTGTCAGCGTGAGCATATTCGGCTTGATTTAGCAGCTGTGGCACATCAACAGTCCAATGGATAGGCCGAGCAGGCTAACCAGGAAATCTTGAGAGGAATCAAGCCCCGGCTCATGGTGCCGTTACAGCGCACCCGGGCTGTTGGGTCGAGGAACTCCCCACAGTACTTTGGAGTATCAGGACAACTCCAAAAAGATCCACTAGTTACACCCCCTTTTTCCTGGTTTACGGAGCCGAGGCGGTTTTACCAAGTGACATTCGGCATGACTCTCCTCGAGTCGCTGCTTATGTTGAAGCCGACAATGAACAAGGACGTCAAGACTCCCTGGACGCCTTGGAAGAAGAACGTGACTTGGCAGCAGAGAGATCAACTATATATCAGCAAGACTTATGTCGCTATCATAGCCATAGAGTCAAGAACCGTACTTTTCAAGAGGGCGACCTGGTGCTCCGATTGATTCAAGATCAAACAGGCATGCACAAGCTCTCACCACCTTGGGAGGGTCCTTTCGTCATCAGCAAAAACCTCAATAATGGTTCATACTACCTGATAGACCTTCGACCAGATACATACACCTCTCAAGAGGAGACAACCCGGCCGTGGAACATTGCTCACCTTTGGCCTTATTATACTTAGAGCTATTGGCTCCTTACCTATGTATCTTCCCCAATTTTTGTTCCTACCTTCTTATGTTTAAATACAATAAAGCCGGCACCCCCGAAATTCGGGATCTTTGTCGTTTCAGCCCACACATTGAGATTGAGTCTTTATTTTTTGAAACATGAGTCGCCCAAGAGGATGAGTCGCCATGATGCGACCGTTCACACATGAGCGCCCTGCCTTATTGGCGGGATATTTTAAGTCGCCCAAGAGGATGAGCCGCCATGATGCGACCGTTCACACATGAGCGCCCTGCCTTATTGACGGGATATTTAAAGTCGCCCAAGAGGGCGAGTCGCCACGATGCGGCCGCTCAAACATGGGTGCCCCTGTTTAAGGGTTAAACGATGCCAAAGAGGACCAGCTGCTATGATGCATGGGTTCAAACATAGGTATTCTATTATGATCAGTGGAATCAAGCCGGTTTTATCTGGACGACAGATGTTTTGCAGTAGTAGCATTGTCTCCTGTAATCCTATGCTGAGCTTTTCCCTGATCATAGGTCACTTGGGGGCTTCCAACTCACTGAGTTTAGCTTTCTCACCCTCTTGATCCGGCAAAAAATAAATGCCACAAAATGGTTAAACCTGCATGTATGTTTGTGCGACTCCGATCAGGTGACCCCGTGTACTCTCGACAAGTCAATCCATTTTGGACCCTGAACTTGTCAAGGTTAAAACATCGAGATGCGTCGCGTGAGAGCCGGCATACAGAAAGCCTAGGATAAACCATGGGTTATCATACCCGCTTCACTGAAGCAAGACTTGAGCCTCGAAAGCCAGTCTCCCCGCCGAGTCTCACTGAGCCGGCTTATTAATCAGTTTTACCATTATGGGTTATCAGACCCGCCTTATTATGGCCAGACTTAAACCTCCAAGGGCAATCTCCCCGCCGAGTCTCACCGAGCCGGCTTATTAAAAGTCCTATTATGGCAATTCAATTATTTTACAAATGTGGAAAGATTTCAGAAAGGCGGCTTTCATTGTCGCGCCCATTTTGGGTCAAGTCATAGCACATCTTAAAGGCCTAGTGGCGACTTATCCACAGGAATAAAAAAGTGCAAGTCAGAGGTTGTACGGGTCCTAAGCAAAATAATAAAGGAGGAAATGACATTTGATCATTTAAAAATCCCTTGACAACTTGAGACGGGATAAAAAGGTTCAACATGCACGAAGGCACGACACATGCAATCAGTTTTTAGCTAAGGCTATTACAAGACCATGACTGGGCCCAAAAGTTTTTTTGGCCAAGTTTTTTTGGAGAACATATCACTCTGGTGAGCCGGCTGCAGTGCCATGCGGGTTATGACCAGCAGGGCTGGTGTCATCTTGGCGTTTGGAGGTAGAGGGCGCCGGGTCATCCAGTGCCGGTTCTTTGTCGTCTGCCATCTGCAGATTATCCGCAGTCCAGTCGATGCCGGTTAACGCCTTGAAGGTGGCTTCATCATTAATAATAAGAGAAGGATCAATGTCAGAGGCAAAGATATGCTTACGCCTTTGAGGAGTTAAGTCTACAACTGCATGGGAAGGCGCCTTGATGCGAACGTTGTTGCTCTCATGAGCCAGCTGTTACTTGCTCAAGTTCGGTTCTTGCGCAAGCTTGCATGCTAGAGGCCTCTTCTCTTTGAAGCATCTTGTAAAGTCGGCTTCACTGAAGTCGGTTCCATCGTCATTAAATTGTGGATACCCGCCAGCCAACTCTGCCGGGTCTAGCTCTGATTGCCATGCTTTGGCCCGACTTAAAGCAGTAAGGGCTCCTGAGCGGGCTGCTGACAATTTTATTTCTTCTATCTGCGATGGGACAGTTGATAAGTGCTCCAGCACGATCTTGATGAGTGGCGGAGGTTTTTTGCCAAAGGATACAGCTACAAGCGTCCGCAAAGCCCCAGTATATAGCTTTTCTGTCAGTGCGTAAACAACTTTAAGCTTCAACATCATATCCTGGCCAAGGTTGGCACTCCTGGCGCCTGTCATACAGTCAAGAGCATAAATTAGCAAAGGTTTTTTAAGTCGCCAGGCGAAATAAGGCGCCACCTCCTTCATTTATGAGTTATTTCAAATTTAGATCAAGTTTTGCACTTACCGAAGATGGCGGCTGTCATCTGGGATATCTGTTGTTTTAAGACGGCAAGCTCTTTAGTGACCGGCTCGAGTTGTTTCTCAGCGTCCTCCGCACGCTTCAGTAAGGCACTCTTTTCTGACTCAAGAGTGGATTTTTCAGCAGTAAAATTGCTCTTTAGCTTCTCTAGTTCTTCCAAGGCGAACTTCAGATTTGACTCAGCCTTGCTGCTCTTGGCTTCCAGCGCCTCTACACTTTTGTTTAAGTCACCAAGATGCGACTCTTCCAAGGTTAACGCTTCCTGCAAAGAGATTGAAGATTACGGTTGGAAATCAGTTTTTCAAACAAGTTTGTTCTACTTCAATTATTCAAGTCCCAAGCACATTGCAAGCAATGTACTTGGCACTTGGGGGCTTATGTAGGCCATTTCAATTTATATTATGACCCGGCTCATCTTTTCAAGATAAGCCGGCCCTTGGGGGTTACGAGCGCATTTTTGCAAAGTACTAAATTGGAAGACCCGGCTCATCTTTTCAAGATAAGCCGGCCCTTGGGGGTTACGAGCGCATTTTTGCGAAGTACTAAATTGGAAGACCCGGCTCATCTTTTCAAAATAAGCTGGCCCTTGGGGGCTACGAGTGCATTTTTGCGAAGTACTAAATTGGAAGACCCGGCTCATCTTTTCAAGATAAGCCGGCCCTTGGGGGCGACGAGTGCATTTTTATCTACAAAGTGATTGTTTGGAAGACCCGGCTTATCTTTTCAAGATAAGCCGGCCCTTGGGGGCTACATTAGTATATATATACAAGATGGAAGGGGGTTAAGTTAATACCTCATATTTTTTGCTTCATCATGTTGACTAAGCCGGCTTCCATATCACGGCTTGTATGAAGGCGGTTCATATAGTCCCCGTGCAGCTCGCTAGCGCTAAATGCCGCATAGTCTTGCAGATCCAGCTTTAACTTGCCTTTTTCTAGTGAAGGCAGCTCTTCTTTTTTGCTTCGCCAGTACATTGGAGGTTCCTAGCGCCTTATAACCCGTCTTTGTGATAACAACATCATTGGTGCTCTTCTCAGAAGAGAGTTTCTTAATTGGTTGTAGAGGAACTGGACTTGGCGGATTACACTCGTGGACCGGGTCATCATCCGCGTACATGGCTTCAGAAAGAATTTCCTTAGCCTGCAGAGGCGGATCATCTTGCTGGGTGGCAGGGTCTGCAGAACTTTGGATTGGGGTTTCAGGAGGCTTCGGCGCCTCTTTCTCTGGCTCAGAGACCTCGTAGATTTTGGAAGAGCCGCCCATTTTTTGCTTCTTGCTAGTCTTTGCCTTGGCTCTGTGACAGAAGTAAACAAGTTTATAAGCACATGATAAACAAGTTTTTTAGGTATCAACAAAGGTAAATCCTTTACCCAGGCTTAACAACAAAGACAGGCAGCTGGGTGCTAGTGGAGTCGCCAGAGGACGGAGGTGTTTCCTGATAATCAGAGTCAGAAGGATTAAAGAGTTTTTCGCATGAGACCGGTACAGGAAAGAAATAAAGTTGGGCTAGGAGGCACCTCAGCGCGACGTTTCTGAGGAGCCAGAGTGTTGGATAAACCAGCCATAAAATCCTCAGAGCCGCCGCATCGGGTCTGACACCTTGACTCGTGATGTTGCTTCTTCAAAAGAAAGTCGGGGTCCAAGTGAGCAAGAGGATGTGAAAATCTTACTTCCCGAATGACCCGCCGTGTTTTTTCTCTTGGCAAGGGTTCTGAGTCGGAGGAGATGGAAGTTACCTCTGCTGCGCCGGCTTGATTTGTCTCCGTTTCATCCTAAGAGGAGTCAGCATCAATAAGTTGCATAAAAAGAAGGCCAAGGGAGTCAAGTTCTACCTCCGAGTCATCCAGTGCAAGTAATTCTTCTGCGGTTTGCTTCTTAGGGCGACCCTGACCACGAGTTTTAACAGTCTTGGTTTTCTTCTTTGATGTTGAGGCTGCAGTTATTCTCTTCTTCCAGAAGGAAGAACTGGCCTACATACATATATGCGTTGACAGGTTAAAAAATATACGAAGTACAAAATTTGGATTAGAGGAGATTTACTCAAAGATTTTTACCTCTGGGGCCGGGTTACGAGCGAAGAAAGGGCTCAGCCCCACCTTATTACAAGCCTCTTGAGGTTCTCCAAGCAGTGATTTGACAATCGAATTGACTTCTTGATCCGTCAAGGGCGTTTGATTGTAGCGCTGTGGATCATTCACATTGCTAGTGTACTGGCACATTAAGCCGCCGCGCCGGCTCAGTGGTAAAATCCTCCAAGAAACCCAGCAGCGGGTCAGATCGACTCCCGTTAAGCCATTGGCTATTAAAGCCTGGATCCTTGGAAATGTGTGAGCGTATTGAGCGCGTTCCTTGGCGGATAACTGGTCAGGCAGTTCACTGGTGGTGCTGAGCCGGAAGGGACGGTAACCCGGCAAGGGGTTTTCTCCAGCCGGAGCGGTGTTTGTGCAATAGAACTAAGTATAGTTCCAATTTTTGGGATGACTCGGCAGCACGGCAGAGGGAAAGGTTGCATATCTCCGTCTCTGGATGGAAACACCACTAAGCTCAAGACTGGGTCCATCTGTTATCTCAGTCTGGCGATTGATGTAAAAGAAATCTCTGAAAAGATCGATGGAGGGCTCTTCTTGCAGATATGCCTCACAGAATACTTGGAATTGGCATAAGTTGGTGACAGAGTTGGGACCAATGTCTTGTGGGTGAAGCTTGTAAAAATGCAGAGCGTCCCGGAAAAATCGTGACCCGGGTGGTGAGAAGCCATGGAGAAGATGGTCCGTAAAAATAACAACTTCACCCTCTCCGGGTTTGGGAGTAGTTTATGGACCTGGAACCCGCCAATGGATAGTTTCTTTATCCGGTAAAACCCCCATAGCTACATATTCATTAAGCATGAGCTCAGAGACCCCGGAGGCTACCCAATTGCAAGAAGAGGAGAGTTTTGGCCATGATGGCGGGTTAAAAGCTGTGGACAGAGAATAAAATTGTGGCGGGTTAAAAGTGCAATGGTGAGCCGCCTAAACGCTACATAGCAAGCCAATTATAATTATAAGATGGCAACTTGACATGGCAAGCTATTGAAAAACTATGAGCCGCCACCACTACGAGTGTAAGGTGCATCAGGACGCGAGATATGGCGGGTTATATTATGCAAAGATGAGCCGGCAGCACAATGGCGGGTCAATAACGCAGAAACTATATAGAATATTGTAAAGTATGGGCAAACAAGTTTTACAAGTTACAGCTACCTCTACGGATCTAGGAACGGAGGAAAAAGGGAAATAATTACAAACCCTAAAAGACACTAAGGGAAGAACTAGCAGGCAATGTACAGATTCTGAGGAAGGAGCGATCTACTCAGGGTGCAAAATGGATGCTAAAGCTAGTACCGCGTTGTTTTGCTAGCATTCCTGTCGTGGTTTTATCACGGCAGATGTCCTAGCGAGAGGACTTAGGTTCGAGGCCATCGCTACGGCGGTGAGCTCGATGGGGTTGATCGGGACGAGAGACACGGGTTTACCCAGGTTTGGCCCCTCGGAAAGAGGTAAACGCCTACGTCCTGCTTTGTGTAGTATTGATTGGGTATCGATTACAAGGGAGAGGATTTGCTTAACCTATCTCTTGATGGATTGTTTCGTACCCTAAGCCGCCCGGGGAACCCGTCTTTATGTACACACGCTAGGGCCCCGGGCTTACAAGAGTCTGGGTTACATCTAGTAACCGACCTCATCTCTAACTCGCCTTGCCTTATCGGGCAAGTCATCGCCGGCGGCTTACGCCTCCGGGTCATACGTTGTCTTCCGGCTCTGGGCCTCCGCCCGGCCCGTCCGGTAATGGCTCACTGGCTTGTCTTGGTCTTCCGGCCTGCTCTGGGCCTCACTGTCCAAGCCGCCAACTTCCTAACCCGGCCCCTCCTGGGAGGGTCTTACCACGGGGTCATATCCCCAACATTAGGCCCCAGATTGTTTTGAACCCGTTCATGTCAATCTTCAAGTCCTCTAGTTGGCGAGTCTTGTACTTCTTCATAATCGCTTCATCCTGAAATAAATCTTCATAACTCGCCATATAAAATGGATGACGTCATCTCGGATATATCCAAAAGATCTCAATGACGTCACAACAGATCTTTGCATTAACCGGTCAACCCAAAAATCTAGGCGTCTTCTTGGTCAATCATCATTGTGTCTCCTCGATTCCCGCATTGGACTATTGTTGTTCCATCACCCCCTCATAAATAGGCACAGGGGGAAACATTTCTTTACTTCTTCCCGCAGCCACTCCTTCTTCTTCCTTCTCTCGACCGAAGCTTCGTCGCCGTCGCCGGACCCTCACCGTCTTCCTCATCAACAGCCGCTGCATCAACCTAACCGTGACCAGAGTTCGTCAGCGCACGCCCGCGCTTCCTGCCTCTTCCAGGTTCCATTATCTTTCTCCTGTCAGATATGTACTAATTCATCGGAGTTCTTCAGAGTTCGTCGGAGTTCATCGGAGTTTTCATATCATTGCTTAAAACAATCACCATCTAGGCTTGGGAACAATAGTAAACTTGCACGGTGCTTTGCCTAGAATGCTTTTTGTATCTAGATCAGATCCACTCCTTTCCAAATCTACGCATTATCCGTTAGCTTCTTCCACCGCCGCTTCTTAGGTCTAGGATTTTATTTATTTATCTTTCACCCGTAGATCCGTAAATGCAGCAACGAATTGTGAAACCTGTTTGTCCACACTTAGTAGTAATCAGCACTCATTGCTTTTATTGACCCGCCATCAGTCCGCCGGCTCACCTTTGAAAGATACAAGCCGCCTCGTACTTGTAGTTGATGGCGGCTCATAACTTAGCCATAACCCGCCAAGTAGCATTGTTGAGTCATAGCCGTCCTCGTCATATAGTACTCTTAATCCGCCATACCTTTATGTTTTTCCACAGTGTTTAACCCGCCGCTATGGCCAAAGCTCCCGCTTCTTGCGACTGGGTACGTTCTGGGGTAACCGAAGAGATACTTAACGACTTCGTAGTCATGGGAGCTCTACCGGCTCAGGATGTCATCAATTGGCGGGTTCCCGGCCCCAAAGTCAGACCCGAACCTCAGGAAGGAGAGGTGGTTGTTTTCACAGACCATCTTCTTTGCGGCTTCTCGCCGCCCGGATCAAAAAAATTCCGGGATGCCCTGCATTTCTATCAGCTCCATCCTCAAGATATCGGCCCCAATTCTGTCACCAACTTGTGCAATTTACAAATCCTTTGTGAAGTATATCTGCAAGAAGAACCCGCCGTTGACCTCTTCCGGGACTTCTTCTACATCAACCGCTAGACTGAGGTAGCGGCCGGGCCTAGCCTTGAGCTCGGAGGCATATCAATCTAGAGACGCCGGGATTTGGCCTTCCCTTCTGCTATTCTGCCGAGTCATCCCAAGGATTGGAACCGGACTTGGTTCTACTGCAAAGACACCTCTCCGGATGGAGAAAATCCGCTGCCGGGTTATTGCCCCACCCGGCTCTGCACCAACACCGACCTCCCGGAACGGATGTCCGCCGCAGAGCGCGCCCAATACGCTCCTGCATTTGTAAAGATCAAGGCCTTGTTGGCCAACGGGCTGACCGGTGTTGATCTCACCCGCTGCTGGGTCTCTTGGAGAATTTTACCGTTGAGCCGGCGCGACAGACTAATGTGCGAGTATACCGGTCAAGTTGACGACCCTCTACGCTTCAACCAGACTCCTTTGACGGGAAAAGATCTTAACTCAATTGTTAAGTCCCTGCTCAGAGAACCTCAAGAAGCTTGCAACAAGACCGGGTTGAGCCCCTTTTATGTTGATAACCCGGCTCCAGAGGTAAAAATCCTTTTGATTGAGCCATTTATTTCCTCTGATTTTAATATTTCATACTCTCTTCTAATCCTTCTGTGACTTATGTGCAGGCTAACTCCCCCTTCTGGAAGAAGAGACCAGTTGCAGCTTACAAGAAGAAAAACAAAGCCGGGAAAGCCCGTGCTCCGGGTCGTAAGAAGAAAACATCTGCCCAAGACCTGCTCGAGCTTGATGACTCGGAGGTAGAACTTGACTCTCTTGGCCTTCTCTTTATGCAACCCGTTGACACTGATTACTCTGAGGAAGAAGTGGAGACAAGCCATCCTGATGCTGCAGAGGTAACTATTGTCTCTTCTGATTCGGAACCTTTACCAATAAAGAAAATACGGTGGGCTATCCGGAAGGTAAAATGTTCACACCCTTTTGCTCACTTGGATCCCGACTTTCTTTTTAAGAAACAGCAAGGTGACAACAGACGTCAGACTCGGAGCTGCGGCTCTGACGCCTTATCATCCGGCTTACCTAACACTCCGGCTCCTCGGAAACGCTGTACCGAGGTATTGCATAGCTTAAGCTTTCATTTTCTCTTGCGCTGTAACTTACTCATATTTCCCAATTTTGACTTTTCAGGAGACACCTCCTTCTTCTGGCGACTCAACCGCCTCAAAATTACCTCCTCTTGTTATCAATCCAGGGTAAGCTTATTTGCATCCAAAAACTGGTCGTTAACACTCTGTCCTTGCATACGGCTTATGGTGCAAATCTTGTTCACATGGCCCAAGCTAAAAGGAGGAAGGTAAGCGAGTCAAACGCCCGTCCTGACGACCCTGAGCCGGAGAATCCGAAAGTTGACAATTCTGAAGCTCCCGGCGGGCCATCCGAAATGGATCAAGGCGCCCGCAATGAAACTCCCCAGCCCAGCGAGCTGCCGGATGTTGATGTTGTGACTCCCGATGTTCATCCGGAGGCTGATCCTAAGCCGCCCAGCCCTCAGTCGGCGGCTCAAGACGTGACTTCTCATGAAGAGGTTACCGTCACTGGGGCAGCTTATAAGTCTCCAGCTCCTTCTATTGTGCTGACCAAGCATACCAGCAAGGATGAGGAAGCTTCACCTGAGCGGGAGAAGATTATATTTGATCTTCCTAACCTGGAGAAGCTTACTGTTGATGAGTTACACTCTGGCTATATGAGTCACCTCTCCGCAAGCCGAGACATGGAGGCCAACTTAGTTGGTATGATGAAGAAAAAATACGAGGTACTCAACCTTCTGTGCCTTTCTTATATCCTCACGTAGCCCCCAAGAGCCGGCTTACTTTCTCAAAAAATGAGCCAAGTCTTCAACCGTTTGTAGATTTCAATGAATCGTCTTGTAGCCCCCAAGGGTCGGGTCATTATGTAAATAATGAGCCGGCACTTAACATAGAGTAAGAGCCAAGTGTAGCCCCCAAGGGTCGGGTCATTATGCAAATAATGAGCCGGCACTTAACATAAAGTAAGATCCAAGTGTAGCCCCCAATGGTCTGGTCATCTCCCTGAAGGTTATCCGGCTCTTATTTGAATTGTAAACCTTGAAAAGAACTGACACACATTAGCCCCCAAGTGTCAAGTATATTGCCTGCAATCTGCTTGAGACTTGTAGTATCCTTCTTCATTGCCCCCAAGTGCCATCGTACATTGCTCTGGCGGCTTAAAAATGAAAGTAATCTTGTTCTTGATCATTTGTACTATGCAGGAATCCTTAAACACGGCCGAGTCTAGCTTGACCGAGCTGAAGAAGGATCTGGCTTTGCAACAAGACACCCGAGTTGAAGCTGAGGAAAAATGGCGGCTCTCCACCATAGAGCTTGAAAAGGTCAAGGCGGACTTCGAAGCCTACAAAGCATCTGCTAAAGCCGAACAAGCCGCCTTAACCAAATGCGCAGAAGAGGCTGAGGGTAAACTGCAACCCATCACTGAAGAGCTTAACAATCTGAGACGCCATATAACTCGGATGACTGGAGCTGTCTTTGGTAAGTATCGTTGACTATGAATACTCTTTGCAAATAGTCTTTAAAAAATTTCTCCAGGCGGCTTATAAGATTTGACTGTGTGTAGGTCAACGAACTCGCCAACTTTCAGACGACAGCCTTGTAAAGCTGAAAGCTTTATATTCACTCACTGAGCAGCTGTATGCTGGAAGCCTTTTCACCATCAGGGCTGTTATGGGTGAAAAGGGCGTGCCAAAGTTTATCAAAGGTGTGTTGGAGTGCCTCTCCTCCATACCTAAATAGCTAGAGGAACTGAAGAAATCAGCCGCCCGAATGGCCGCTTTAAGCCAGTCACTGGCTTATGCTCCCGAGCTTAACCCGGCAGAAATGATGGATGGCTTTCCTCAGCTGAAGGACGACGGCTCGGAGTTCACTCATGAAGACTACGCCCGTTGCATGAAGGCATCACGAATATTGGCGAGCCGGTTAGCCGCAGAAACTGACCTGTCATCCTACCAGGCGGCTTATGCTGAGAATAACAAGCGAGTTCGAGGGCCCACCTTTGAAGCAAAGAACTTGATTCCTCAATGCCGTAAGCACCTCTTTGCCCCTGATGTTGACCCATCTCCAATCTTGCATGACGAACCCGAATTTGAGGCCTTAACGAACTGCAACTGGGATGTGGACAAACTTCAGATCCAGGAGACCGAAGATCCGGCGCAGGATGACCCGGCGACGAGTTAAATAAGGAGTTGGCCCCATATGAAGGTAACCCAGCCCTATTGATTTGCCGGGTTATAATTTTTGTGAAAAACTTAAGTTCGCAGATATTGGGCTCTTAGATAGCCTTGTAATAGCAGTAGTAAAAACTGATTGCCTTGGTCGTGCCTTTGTGCACGTTTGAAGTTTGAACAGCCTTTACACTTATCCATCCTCTATTTATTTTGCTATGATCATATTTCCTGATGCCTGGTGGCGGCTTGTCATGAAAGACAAGACCTGCAAAATAACAAGACAGAAGATATATGTATATATTCTCTATCATTGTTTAGGCGGCTTTGAAGGCACAACCCAAAGAGGTTAACTCTTATTTTATACACTTGAGAGAAAACTCAAGTTTTGTTGTTTTCAAAAACTTAGGCATGACTGCCCAAAACCTCATAGGCCGGCTCTCACATGGCATAGATTCGTCGTTTTAACCTTAACCAGTTCAGGGTCTTTAAAAAGATTGACTGTTCAGAGTACGAATGAGCCATATAGCGGAGAGAATACAGCAGGGCATGAGTACCCCCAAAACCCATAAGCCGGCTCTCACGTGACATAAATCCGTCGTTTTAACCTTAAACAGTTCAGGATCTTAAAAAAGATTGACTGTTAAGAGTACGAACGGGCCACATAACGGAGAGACTACAGCAGGGCATGAGTACCCACAAAACCCATAAGCTGGCTCTCACGTGACATAAATCCGTCGTTTTAACCTTAAACAGTTCAGGATCTTAAAAAGATTGACTGTTAAGAGTACGAACGGGCCACATAGCGGAGAGACTACAGCAGACTGGCGAGTTTATCCTAGCTTTCTGTAAGCCGGCCCTCTCGTGACATAAGCCGCCGTTTTAACCTTAACGAGTACAGGGTCTCATAGCAAGATTGACTGTCAAGAGTCTTGACCAGTTCAGGGTCTTTATTTCGAGATTAACTGATAAGAGTTCGGTGGGTCACATGGTGGAGTGGCAAGTTGCAAACAGGCAGGTTTAACCCAAATATGGCATGGCAGCCGGTCAAGAGGGTATGAAAGCTAAACCCAGTGGGTTGGAAGCCCCCAAGTGACCTGTTGAATGATCAACTCTTTTGCACAAAACTTGTTGCACGAAAAACGGCAGAGGCCCCGAATTGTGGGGATGCCTACGTTATTATACTAAAAAAAGGTATATACAATGACAGATGTATGTACATTGATGAGAGTCAATGACTCAAGTATAGTAAGGCCGGAGATGAGCAATATTCCACGGCCTGTTGGTCTCTTGTCCGGAAGTGCGTGACTCGTCGGTCTCCCGTATATCAATGAGGTAATATGACCCATTGTTGAGATTCTTGCTGACCATGAAAGGTCCTTCCCAAGGGGGAGATAACTTATGCATATCTGTCTGGTCTTGAATCAGACGTAGCACTAAGTCACCTTCTTGGAACGTCCGGGTCTTGACTCTGCGGCTATGATAGCGACGCAGATCTTGATGATAAATCGCCGATCGTGCTGCTGCAAGATCCCGCTCCTCATCCAAAGCATCTAGCGCATCCTGACGCGCCATCTCGTTATCAGCTTCTGTTGGAAATATGCCCTAGAGGCAATAATAAATTAGTTATTATCATATTTCCCCGTTCATGATAATAGTTTATTATTCATGCTAGAATTGTATTGACCGGAAACTAAATACATGTGTGAATAGATAAACAAATACTGTGTCCCTAGTAAGCCTCTACTAGACTAGCTCGTTGATCAAAAGATGGTCAAGATTTCCTGACCATGGACATGAGTTGTCATTTGATAATGGGATCACATCATTAGGAGAATGATGTGATGGACTTGACCCAACCGTTAGCATAGCAAATGATCGTTCAGTTTATTGCTATTGCTTTCACTATGTCAAATACACGTTCCTCTGACCATGAGATCATGCAACTCCCGGATACCGTAGGAATACTTTGGGTGTATCAAACGTCACAACGTAACTGGGTGATTATAAAGGTGCACTACAGGTATCTCCGAAAGTGTTTGTTGAGTTGGCATGGATCGAGATTGGAATTTGTCACTCCGACTATCGGAGAGGTATCTCTGGGCCCTCTCGGTAATACAGCATCACAGAAGCCTTGCAAGCACCGTGACTAAAGAGTTAGTTACAAGATGACGTATTACGGAACGAGTAAAGAGACTTGCCGGTAACGAGATTGAACTAGGTATTGGATACCGACGATCGAATCTCGGGCAAGTAACATACCGCCAGACAAAGGGAACAACGTATGTTGACATATGAGGTTCACCGATAAAGATCTTCGTGGAATATGTAGGAACCAATATGAGCATCCAGGTTCCGCTGTTGCTTATTGACCGGAGAGTCGTCTCGGTCATGTCTACATCATTCCCGAACCCGTAGGGTCCGCACACTTAAGGTTCGATGACGATTTAGTATTATATGAGTTATGTGATTGGTGGCCGAAGTTTGTTCGGAGTCCCGAATGAGATCACGGACATGACGAGGAGTCTCGAAATGGTCGAGAGGTAAAGATTCATATATTGGAAGGCTATATTCGGACGTCGGAAAGGTTCCGAGTGATTCGGGTATTTTTCGGAGTACCGGGGAGTTACGGGAATTCACCGGGAGAAGTAATGGGCCTTATTGGGCCATACGGGAAAAGGAGAGGCAGGCCACGTGAGGAGGCTCGTGCCCCCCCTTGCCCAGACCGAATTGGACTAGGGGAGGGGGCGCAGCCCCCTCTTTCCTTTCCCTCTCCCTTTCCTCTTTCCTACTCCTTATGGGAGGTGGAATCCTACTAGGACTAAGGAGTCCTAGTAGGACTCCCCACACTTGGCGCACCCCTAGGGGGGCGGCCTCCTCCCTCTCATCCTTTATATACGGGGGCAAGGGGGCACCCCAAAGTACACAATTGTCCCATAGCCGTGTGCGGTGCCCCGATCTCCGTTTTCCACCTCGGTCATATTTTCGGAGAGCTTAGGCGAAGCCCTGCCGGAATCACTTCACCGTCACCGTCGCCACGCCGTCGTGCTGACGGAACTCATCTACTACCTCGACGTCTTGCTGGATCAAGAAGGCGAGGAACGTCACCGAGCTGCACGTGTGTAGAACTCGGAGGTGCCGTACGTTCGGTACTCGATCGGTGGAGCTCGAAGGATTGTTCGACTACATCAACCACGTTGTGAGACGCTTCCGCTAACGGTCTACGAGGGTACGTAGACACACTCTCCCCTCTCGTAGCGATACATCTCCATGGATAGATCTTGTGTGAGCGTAGGAAATTTTTTGAAATTCATGCTCCGTTCCCCAACAGCTTCAACATAAGCCGCCACCCTGGGCGAGTCATGGCGGATATCACTTATGATAAACCATGAAGAAAGGCGTATAGCCTGTTGACCTGTTGGGGGTGGTTCTAATACTATAAAGAACTGAAGGTAATTCCTCCTCCCAACAACCCAGCGTTTGCTCCAAAGGAACCATAAGCCGGGGTTTTATCCCTCTCAAGATCTCTTGGTTAGCACGTTCTGCCTGACCATTGGACTGCGGATGAGCCACGGCGGAGACATCAAGGCGGATATGTTCACTTTCACAGAATGCTTTCATAGCCCCCTTGGACAGATTTGTACCATTGTTAGTAATGATACTGTGAGGGTAACCAAAATGAAAGATTAACTTCTTGACAAACTGAACTGTCGTGGCTGCATCGCACTTGCTGACCGGCTCTGCCTCAACCCACTTGGTAAATTTATCAACCGCCACCAAAAGATGGGTCTTCTTATCTTTAGACCTCTTAAAGGGCCCAACCATATCAAGTCCCCCAGACCGCAAATGTCTAGGTGATTGGAATCATTCGCAGCTCCTGAGCCGGCACATGGGCTCGTCGTCCAAATTTCTGACACCCGCCGCACTTGGTAACTATGTCCTCTACGTCTTTATGAGCCGTTAACCAGAAGAAACCATGTCGATAAGCCTTGGCCACCAAGGACTTTGAGCCGGCGTGATGACCACAGTCACCGACGTGTATCTCATGTAAAATTTCCTGGCCCTCCTCCGGGGAAACGCAATGCTGAAAAACACCAGTCACACTGCATCTGTGTAACTCGCCATTGACGATAGTCATGGAATTCGACCGCCTCACGATTTGCCGTGCCAAGGTCTCGTCCTCGGGTAACTCGCCGCAAGTCAGATACGTCAGATAAGGCAATGTCCAATCAGGAATAGCATGGAGAGCCACCACCAATTGTCCCTCCGGGTCAGGTACAGCGAGATCCTCCTCAGAGGGTAATTTTACTGACGGGTGATGCAAGACGTCCAGAAACACATTAGGCGGCACCGGCTTGCGTTGAGACCCCAGTCTTGACAATGCGTTAGCTGCCTCGTTCTTCCGACGATCAATATGATCCACCTGATAACCCTTAAAGTGACCGGCGACGATGTCAACCGCCTGGCGATAAGCCTCCATACGAGGGTCCTTAGAATCCCACGTGCCTGAAACTTGTTGAGCCACCAGGTCTGAGTCACCCAGGCACCTGACCCGGCTTAGATTCATCTCCTTGGCCACACGGAGACCATGAAGTAAAGCCTCATATTCAGTTGCATTGTTAGTACAAGGAAACATTAGCCTTAACACATAACATAACTTGTCACCTCTAGGGGAAGTTAAAACAACTCCAGCCCTCGAGCCTTCCAACTGCCTGGATCCATCAAAGTGAATTGTCCAGTATGTATTATCCGGCTTCTCCTCAGGTGCTTGGCACTCCATCCAGTCGTTTATGAAATCCACCAAAGCTTGAGATTGACAGCCGTTCGAGGCACATACTTCAAATTAAGAGGCCCAAGCTCTAGTGCCCACTTACCAATTCTTCCGGTGGCTTCTCTATTTTGAATGATATCTCCTAGAGGAGCAGAGCTAACCACCATGATCGGATGTCCAAGGAAATAATGCTTCAGTTTGCGATTTGCGATGAACACTCCATATATCAGTTTTTGCCAATGCGGGTATCTTTGCTTGGAATCAATTAAAACCTCGCTGATATAATAAACCGGCCTCTGGACTGGATACTCTTTCCCTGCCTCCTTGCGCTCCACAACAACTGTAGCGCTGACGGCCCTGTTATTAGCCGCCACATACAGGAGCAGTGGTTCCTTCTCCGCAGGAGCGGCCAAAACCGGCGGCTCAACTAATTGTTTTTTGAGCGCTTCAAACGCCTCATCGGCAGCATCACTCCATACAAAATCATCTATCTTCTTTATCATCTGATATAAAGGGATAGCCTTCTCGCCAGGCGGCTTATGAACCGGCTTAAGGCGGCGATACGACCCGCCAAGCGCTGGACATCATTAACACACGCCGACTTAGACAATGAGGTGATGGCCTTTATTTTATCCGGGTTAGCTTCGATCCCCCTTTCTGAGACCAGAAAACCTAGGAGCTTGCCTGCAGGGACACCAAAGACACATTTAGCCGGATTCAGCATCATCTTGTAAACCCGCAGATTATCAAAAGTCTCCTTCAAATCGTCAAGTAGAGTCTCCTTCTTCCTTGACTTGACGACAATATCATCCACATAAGCATGAACATTGCGCCCAATTTGATTATGAAGACAGTTCTGTACACAACGTTGATAAGTCCCCTACGCACTTTTAAGTCCAAAGGGCATGGAGACATAGCAGAAAGCTCCAAAAGGCGTGATGAAAGATGTCTTCTCTTGGTCTTTAACTGCCATCTTGATCTGATGGTAACCCGAATAAGCATCCAGGAAACATAAACTCTCACAACCCGCCGTGGCGTCAATGATCTGATCAATGCGAGGGAGAGCAAACGGATCAACCGGACACACCTTGTTGAGATCTGTGTAATCCACACACATGCGCCATGTGTCGTTCTTTTTAAGTACAAGCACGGGATTAGCCAACCACTCCGGGTGAAACACCTCCACGATGAACCCTACTGCTAAGAGCCGGGCTATCTCTTCCCCAATAGCTTTACGCTGCTCCTCATTGAAACGACGCAGAAATTGCTTGACTGGCTTAAACTTAGGATGCACATTAAGGTGGTGCTCAGCGAATTCTCTCGGTACACCCGGCATGTCAGAAGGTTTCCATGCAAAGATGTCCCGATTCTCACGGATGAATTCGATGAGCGCGCTTTCCTATGCGGGGTCCATATTAGCCCCGATAGTGAACTGCTTCGATGAGTCGCCGGGAGCAAAATCCACCAACTTGGTATCTTCTGCCACAAATTTCAGGGGCGTCTCAGACTCTGTGCTGGGCTTTTTCAACAGAGTCATATCAGCTGGGTCAACATTATCTATATAAAACTTGAGCTCTGCCTCGGCACAACATGTCTCCGCATATGCAGCATCGCCTTCCTCACACTCAAGATCAATCTTCCGATCACCGTGCACCGTGATCGTCCCTTTCAGAGCCGGCATCTTGAGCTGCAAGTAGACATAACAGGGCCTGGCCATAAATTTAGTGAAAGCCGGCCGTCCAAACAGGGCATGATATGGGCTCTTAATTTTGACTACTTCGAACCACAAAGTTTCCACCCTATAATTGTTGTCATCACCAAACGCTACCTCGAGAGCAATCTTTCCTACTGGATAAGCAGACTTGCCCGGTACGACACCATGGAAAACTATAGATGACGGCTTAAGAGCTTTGTCGGTCAGCTCCATCTGGCGAAAGGTGTCATTGTATAAGATGTTGATGCTACTGCCACCGTCCATCAGTACCTTGGTGAATTTATAGCCTCCCACCTGAGGGGCCACCACAAGTGCCAAGTGTCCCAGGTTATCAACCCGTGGCGGGTGATCCTCCCTGCTCCATGATATCGTATGCTCAGACCACTTCAAATATCGTGGAAGGGCCGGCGTTGCGGTGTGAACCGCCCTCTTGTGTAACTTCTGATCCCGTTTATCCAGACTTGTGGTGAAAACGTGATACTGGCCTCCATTAAGCTGCTTCGGGTTACTCTGATACCCTGATTAGTTTTTTGCTGTTGACCACCGTTGCCAGGCTGCTGATGGTGACCACCTTAATTACCTTGCCCTTGATAACCTAAACTTGAGCCGCCTCCACCGAAGCCTGACCCATGAGAGCCGGATCCTTACCCGCCAGACGGTCCATTTCCGTTACCATGATGCTGATTAAGGCTGTAGTTCCGAAACTCCCGCATGATATAACAATCCCTCCAAGCGTGAGCGGATGGCTTGCCGGGTTGACTGTGCTCCGGGCAAGGTTTGTTGAGCATTACCTCAATATTAAAGGGGGTCTTAGTCTTACCAAAAGGCGGCTTACTGTTGCCCTTAGCACGATTGTTCCCAGTGCTGGTGTTGGCTACCAGATCTGACCCGCCATCTGGGTTCTTCCTCTTTCTGCCATTGCTCGGGTTGTTATTTCCTGCTCCGTTCTGTTGCTGTCCTTTGCCGCCGCCATTCTTCTTACCCTTAGCCGACTTCTCCTCATCGGAACCCGGATCCTTAGTGGTATCAGAGCCTGCATACTTGGTGAGAGCCGACATGAGCTCACCCATGTCCCGACAGGAACGCTTGAGCCATCCAAGCTTCTGCTTAAGGGGTAAGAAGTGACAATTTTTTCTCCAGAATCAGGACTGCTTGAGCCGCTGAGATGTTATCTGATGAATGAATGACGGTCGAAACCCACCGGACCCAATGATGGGTCGACTCATCCTCATGCTGCACACAATGATCGAGGTCAAAAAATCATCATAGGCTGCTTGCACGTCCCTCGGAAATTTTTGATAAATCGTGCCTTCAACTCGGCCCAGGACGCAATTGTATTGGGAGGCAGACCCTTTAACCATGTACGGGCTGGCCCTTCCAGCATCATGATGAAGTATTTTGCACAGACCACCTCACTGACATCCTACATCTCCATGGCGAGCTCATAGCTCTCGATCCAGGCCTCTGGGGTAAATCAACCGTATAGTTAGGCACTTTGCGTGGCCCTTTAAAGTCCTTAGGCAAGCGCTCATTGCATAGTGCCGCTATTAAGTAAGGCACACCAACGCCCCTGGATGAGACCCCAGCTCCCACTGAGGTTGAAGGGGTTACCGGAGATGGCTCAGGAACCTCTGGGTAATCTATCACCGGCGTCCCTCCCCGATGGGCTCTGCCTCTATCCACGATCTCCTGGGCGTTGGTACGGGGCAGGTCATCACAGGGCAGGTTGCGTCGTCGCTCACTGCTGGAAACCGCCAGTGACTCCACGCGTCGTCTGTAACTACAGCTTGGGATGGGGGTTGAGTGCACACGACTCCGGCTGTACGTATACTTCTCCTGCTGAGCCACCGCCATCTGCAATAACTCGATGGCGTTCCGCGCCTCCTCAGCGAACAACGTCCCTTCAGCGAGAGGGAGCGCATTGAGCCTGGCAGCCGCCGCTATCATGTTATCCACCGGGTTAGAATAATGGCAAGGCGGTGTCACAAGGTGCCGCGGCGGAGTTTGATCCCTCCGGGGCGGGTCTAGCTGTCGCGGTGCTTCCGTGGCCCGGGTTATGGCCAGTGCCGCATTCGGCCCTGCCCCGGGGTGTTAAAAAGATTTTGGGGTTCAAGCTGTATCGGGAGGCGGGCCTGGTTTCTCCTCTAAAGGACTGCCTCCGAAGCATGCTGGTCCAGATTAAAGCGGAAAGCTTCTGCCCTCAAATGCTCCGACTCAGCATTCATCTGATCTTGCAACGTGTTGATATCCTCTTGGGCCTTGGTCATCAGCGCTTTTATCCTGGTGATCTCTGCATTACGCTCTGCCTGATTTCCAGCTGTGACCTCGGTTCCCATCAAGGTTGTCAGCTCCTCCATCAGATCCGGCAAAACTTGAGTCGGCGGCCTGGATGACCCGGCACCTGGCGGGGCGGCTCCTGCCGCCGCTCCGGACGTCGTGCTATTGAGAGCCGGCGTCGTTCCTGCCATAAAGATGGCGGCTCGGCTTGGCGGATCATAGGGCTCCGGAATACTGTCACCATCGGCATAGCCCCGAAGACCACCGTCATGAAGCTGGTAGATCGACTCCGCCTCTCCACTTGAGGACCCGTCATCTGAGAGGATAAGGGTTTCCCTTCCCGACACGGAGTCTTCCATGCCTTGCGTGAAGCCGATGAAGACGCTCCTCCGCCCGGGTTGAACACGGGCGGGTTGCGTACGCCGGGCCGGCTCGACGAGGTTGGTGCAGATGTCCGGCCCGGGCTCAGATCCGCCGATCTTTCCAATGAAAACATGAATTCCGCCGAAGGGGACCCGATACCTGTACTCGATTGAGTCGGCCTCGGGGCCCCAGCCAGCATCGTCGATGTAGAGCTTGCAGCGGCGACTCTTAGTCATCCTGCCGATGGTGTATCCCTCGATACCTGGGAGAGAGCCCTTCAAGAACTCCACACCACCGCGCACTAGCCCCACGGTGGGCGCCAACTGTCGTGGTTTTATCACGGCAGATATCCTAGCGAGAGGACTTACGTTTGAGGCCATCACTACGGCGGTGAGCTCGATGGGGTTGATCGGGACGAGAGACACGGGTTTACCCAGGTTCGGCCCCTCGGAAAGAGGTAAAAGCCTACGTCCTGCTTTGTGTAGTATTGATTGGGTATCGATTACAAGGGAGCGGATTCACTTAACCTAGCTCTCGATGGATTGTTTCGTACCCTAAGCCGCCCGGGGAACCCGCCTTTATATACACAGGCCAGGGCCCTGGGCTTACAAGAGTCCGGGTTGGGTTACATCTAGTAACCGACCTCATCTCTAACTCGCCTTGCCTTATCGGGCAAGTCATCGCCGGCGGCTTACGCCTCCGGGTCATACGTTGTCTTCCGGCTCTGGGCCTCCGCCCGGCCCGTCCGGTAATGGATCACGGGCTTGTCTTGGTCTTCCGGCCAGCTCTGGGCCTCACTGTTCAAGCCGCCAACTTCCTAACCCGGCCCCTCCTGGGCGGGTCTTACCACGGGGTCATATCCCCAACAATTCCTGGGTGAAAAGTTTTCTTCCTTTCAATCGAAAGAGATGAACTGAGAAGAATGGCGATGAACTGAGAAGAACTTAGGTGACCTAATGCAGATCTGGAAAGGCCGAGGGATGGAACCTGATACGATGAGGATGAAGCTGCCCCGATGGGATGGATGGCGCGATTCAACTGAGGTGGCGGAGCTCCGGTCGCGGGGAGCGTCGCGAGGAAGAAGAAGATGCGGTGGGGGGAAAGTGAAAAGGACGGGGGGCATGCTTATTTATAAGGAGAGAGAGGGTGCGGAACAGCAATAGTCAGGTGCGAAAATCAAGGAGTCATGATAATGACTGTGGCTGCAGAAACGCCTCGATTTTCGGAATGGTCGGTCAAACACAAAGATCCGTGGTGACATCATGAAGATTTTTCTGGATTTATTAAAGATGACATCATCCTTTTATGGCGGGTTCTAAAGATTTGATTGACAATAAATGCTTAGTAGAAATAAGGAGACTCGCCAACAAGAAGAATTGAAGATTGACATGCACAAGTACAAATCAATCTGGGGCCTAATGTTGGGGATATAACCCCGTGATATAACCCGCCAGGTGGGGCCGGGTTAAGTTGTTGGCGACTCAACAAGTAAAACCGCACTGGCCTAAAGACCAAGAGAAGCCAAGGGACGATTCGTCAGGCGGGCCAGAAGAGGCCCAGAGCCGGAAGACGGTGCGTGACCCGGAGGCGCAGGCCAACCGGGGGTGCCTTGCCGGGGAAGGCAAGGCGTCTTAGAGACAGGATCAGTCACGAATATGACCCGGTCCGGACTCTTGTAAGCCCAGGACCTCGACCTATGTATATAAAGGCGAGTCCCTGCGGCGGCTTAGGACAAGTTACAATCCATCGATAGCTAGGTCAAGCGATTCCGCTCCCTTGTAATCGATATCATTATCAATATACACAAGGCAGGACGTAGATGTTTACCTCCATCAGAGGGGACGAACCTGGGTAAACTTGTCTCTCGTTCCCGATCAACCCCTTCGAGTCGCCACATAGCGGCGATGGACTCACACCGAAGTTCTCTTATGAGGAAATCTGTCATGACAAAACAACGACAGAGGGCCTCTTCATCAACCTTGCTACCCTCATGATGATGTGTGAGTAGTTCACCAAAGACCTATGGGTCCATAGCTAGTACCTAGATGTCAATCTCTCTCTCTCTCTCTCTCTTGATCTTCAATACAACATTCATCACATCTTTGGCTTGATCTATCCGATGTAATCCCTTTGTATGGTGCATTTGTTGGGATCTGATGAATTGTGGGTTTATGTTCTGATTATTCATGAAAAATATTTGAGTCAAACCTAATTATTATGATTCTTATTTGCATGATCATTATAGCTTCGTAATTCTCTATGATCTATTGAGATAGTTGGGCCAACTAGATTGATATTTCTTCGGTGAGAGAGGTGCGTTGTAGTAGGTTCAACCTGACGAGTTTCTATATCCCAATGACAGAAAGGGACAAGATGCGTATCTTTGTTGTTGCTACTAAGGATAACACGATGGAGTTAATTCATATTGCTTGAGTTTACTTTGTCTACATCATGTCGTTCTCCAAGCATTACTCTATTTTACTTAATACTCTAGATGCATGCTGGATAGCGGTCGATGAGTGGAGTAATAGTAATAGGTGCAGGCAGGAGTCGGCCTATTTGCTTATGGACGTGATGACTATATATACATGATCATTGCCGTGAAAATCGCATAACTATCCACTTTTCTATCAATTGTCCAACAGTAATTTGTTCACCCACCCTATGCTTTTTTTATGAGAGATGCCACTAGAGAAAACTACGCCCCTCGGGTCTATTCACTTATATATTTACAAACGTGATACATCTCCAACATATCTATAATTTTTGATTGTTCCATGCTGATATATTATCATTCTAGGATACTTTTTGGGTATTTATTTACCAATTTATAATATTTTTGAGCACTAACCTATTGACCCAGTGCCCAGTGCCAGTTCCTGTTTTGTGCGTGTTTTTGCCTTTTCAGAGTTGCAATACCAAACGGAGTCCAATTGCCACAAAACTTTTTGGTGATTTTTCCTGGACCAATACAAGACCTAGATGCTTCGGAGGAGGGCCAGGAGATGCACCAGGGGCCCACCACATATCCTGCCGCCGCCCCTAGGGGGGCCGCAGCCAGATGTGTGGTGGTCCCCTGGAGCGTCTCCCGATGTCGTTCTCTGGCCTATGAATTCACATCTACCCTAAAAACACCAAAAGCGCTCCCGAAACACTTTTTCCGCCGCCGCAAGTCTCTGTTCCGACGGGAGGCCATGTACACCTTCGTTCTGGCACCCTGCCGGAGGGGAGATCGATCATGGAGGGCCTCTTCATCAACCTTGCTGCCCTCACCATGATGTGTGAGTAGTTCACCACAGACCTACGGGTCCGTAGGTAGTAACTAGATGGCAATCTCTCTCTCTCTCTCTCTCTCTCTCTCTCTCTCTCTCGATCTTCAATACAATGTTCATCGCATCTTTGCCTTGAGCTATCCGATGTAATCCCTTTGTATGGTGTGTTTGCTGGGATCCGATGAATTGTGAGTTTATGTTCAGATTATTCATGAAAAGTATTTGAGTCTCCTCTGATCTTATATGACTCTTATGTGCATGACCATTATAGCTTCGTAATGCTCTCCGATCTATTGAGATAGTTTGTCCAGCTAGATTGATATTTCTTCGATGGGAGTGGTGCGTTGTCGTAGGTTCAACCTGACGAGTTTCTATATCCCAGTGACAGAAGGGGACAAGTTGCATCTTTGTGTTGTTGCTACTATGGATAAAACGATGGGGTTTATTCATATTAGTTGAGTTTACTTTGTCTACATCATGTCATCGTTCTCCAAGCATTACTCCATTTGTCATGAACTTAATACATAGAGAGGCAAGCATAGAAGCGCTCTTGAAGTGGAGAAATAGTAGTAGGTGCAGGCAGGAGTCGACCTATTTGCTTATGGACATGATGCCTATATACACATGATCATTGCCGTGAACATCGCATAATTTTTCGCTTTTCTATCAATTGCCCAACAGTAATTTGTTTACCCACCGTATGTTTTGCTTATGAGAGATGCCACTAGAGAACTCTACGGCCCCCGGGTCTATTCACTTATAAATTCACAAACACTATGATTTCCTTGCTGTTATTTTATTTTGAACTTTACTATTATCTACAATTATCTACACAACTCACTTGCTTGCAAATAATGGTATCAAGGGAATTGATAACCCTCTTGCCGGCGTTGGGTGCAAGTTGTTTGTTATTTTGTGTGCAGCCTCTGAAGACGGTTGAGGATTGGTATTCCTATTGGTTCGATAAACCTTGGTTTCATAACTGAGGAAAATACTTACCCACTTTGTGTTGCGATTACCCGTTCCTCTTCACGGAAAACCCAACGCATATCACGAGTATCAGGAAGGATTTCTGGCGCCGTTGCCGGGGAATACCATCACCAACTATCAAGTAACTTCGCACAAAATTTCATTCACTTGTTCTTCTTTTTATTTGCTGTTATATTTAGTTTGTTTCATAAAAATACAGAAATACAAAAATATTTACCTTTGCTAGTTACTAGTTCTTGTTTCAAGTCATGGCTGGTTCTTCTTTTGTGCGTGTCACTCCCAATAATGATGTTGTCAATTTTACACAAAGGGGAGGAGAAATTTTGAAGGATGCATGGTATAGGATTTGCCATGCCCAAAATAAAGCAACTAATAAGCTATCCACCACAAATTTGCTTCATAATTTCTATGTTGGTGTGACAACTTGGTATAGGTTTGTCTTTGACACCATCACCCATGGGAACTTCTTAATATGTCATGCTTTGGATGCTTATAATGCAATTGAAAATCTTGTTGGAACACCACCTCTTATCATTAATGAAACCAATTTGACATTGGAACATGTTATGCAAAGACTTGATGCTATTGAAAAGAAAATGATCACTAGTGAACCTATTGAGGAGTTAGATAAAAAACTTCATAATCATATCACTCAATTTGGGTCACGGGTAGGAATAACTTTGAAAACTTTAAAGGAAAAAGATGCTACTATTGATTAGAGGGTAGAACAAGGATTGAGTAGAATTGATAAAATGGAGGAGGTTATTGACAAAGTGAGCTCCGCTTTCACACCATCCAAAACTAGTGCTAGTACCTCACAAGACAAAAATCCCAAGTTCATATTTATTCCTAAGAGCATTAGTACACCTCTTTCCAAAAGAAATGAAGATGTCAAAATGATTAGTGTTCACCCTAATTTTTTGAACTTGATAAAGGAACCTATGGTCAAGCCTTCCATTGTTCCTATTAATCATAGTTGTGTTATCAAGGAGCTGAATGTCAAAGATGACAACACTTGAAACTATGCATTATGCCTAGCTAGGGGCATAAAACAATAGCGCTTGTTGGGAGGCAACCCAATATGTATCTTTATTTTTGTTTTTACTTTCTGTTTTTGTGTGATAACATGATTGTTGCCTGTGTAATGATTGTGTTTTTATGTTTTAATTAGTGTGTGTGCCAAGTAAAGCCTTTGGGATGACTCACAAGATGAGTACAAACGATGCTGAATCTGAAACAGAAACTTTGACTCCAGTGCAGGAATTTTTATTTTTTACTGCAGCATTATAATGATCTGAAATGTTAACACAGTATTGCTATACAAATTCTTTACGTTGTCCTAATTTTTCAGAATTTTTATAGTTACAGAAGTATGGGCTCTTTACAGATTGCTAGAGACTGTTCTGTTTTAAACAGATTCTGTTTTGCTTGCATAGTTTGCTTGTTTTGATTATGCCATGGATTATATCGGGGGGTGTAAGCCATGGGGAAGTTATAATACAGTACCTATTATGCAAAAATGAATTTGAATCAATTTATCACAGTACCTCAAGTATGCAATATGTTTCTTATACTAACGGATTACACGAAGTTTTGTTGAGTTTTGTGTGATTGAAGTTTTCAAGTTTTGGGTGTGATCACGATGGACTACAGAATAAGGAGTAGCAAGAGCCCAAGCTTGAGGATACCCAAGGCACCCCAAGTATAATTCTAAGGAGACTCAAGTGTCTAAGCTTGGGGATGCCCCGGAAGGCATCCCCTCTTTCATCTCAATCCATCGGTATGTCACTTGGAGCTATATTTTTATTCATCACATGATATGTGTTTTGCTTCGAGCGTCGTTTGCTTTTGTTTGCTTTTACTTTCAGTTTGTCACAATCATCATTTGCTGGACACACCTATTTGAGAGAGACACATCTCCATGATAATTTGCTAGAATACTCTATGTGCTTCACTTATATCTTTTGAGCTAGGCAGTTGCTCCAGTACTTCACTTATATCTTTTTGAGCACGGTGGCGTGTAGATTTTATAGAAATAATATGCTCTCGTTCTTCACTTATATTTGTTTGAGAGCTAAATATAGTGACGGTAATTTGCATGGGTCATAAGACTAGTCCAAGAATATTAAGTATTCAATGAATGATAATCAAAACCATCGTGTAGCACATGCAGAGAGGTAGTGAATTAATGACATTGATGTGGTAATATGAAAAAGGTGTGAGTCCAAAATTGTTGATTTGTAGAAGTGTCGAGATTAAGAGGTGTTAACTTGTTATTCAGCTAAAGATTAAAGAGGCATGGTGATGATGTGTGAGCATTTATATTCCTCGTTGAAATCCTAGTGTTGTTTTGAGTCGGGGGCGCGCGATGGTTAACTCCTATCAACCTCCTCCCTCGGGGCATGCGAGGAGTACTTTGATTTGTGATAAAACTAATAAAACTTTGTGTTTCGCGAAAAAGAAACGTACCCTGAGGTAGGGGTATTTCCTAATGCGTAATGGCAATAAAAATGCGGGTGTGCCAGTATACATTTGTATACGAAATAAATAAAAGACAATCACACATAGGGAAATACTGCTTTATTAATTCTTAGGAGAATTACAAAGTGCGGTTTCCCACATGATTACATATGTTGCGCCATGGACAAGTACATCTGACTAATATCCAGCGATTGTGGGTGTTCAGGTTCCCGGAGCCTCGTAAGACCATCCGGTTAATTACATCTGCTGGTGAATACCGCAGAACACCTCCGATTAAGCTGTGTTGATGGTCGTCGTCTTGAACCTGAAATATTCTCATGATATGTTGAGAAGTAAAAGTGGAATATATAAATGTTCCAAGGCCTCGTCGGCCCTTGGTATGAAACGTCCGGCCTTGTCGGCACCGGATTCATAGTAAAGTCTCGAAAATGTGTTCGGCCTCGTCGGTCACGAACAGAGTGAGTCCGGCCTCGTTGGCCAGGACAAAAGGGTTCCCACCTCGTCGTTCACGGAAAGGGGTAATGTCTCCGAGCCTCGTCGGTCAAGGAGATAGTGCGTCCAGCCTCGTCAGTCAGGAAACAATGATTTCCGGCCTCGTCGGTCGCGGAAAAAGGTAAATGATCTCTTGGCCTCGTCGGCCAAGGAGAAGATGCGTCCAGCCTCGTCTGTCAGGACAAATGATTTCCGGACTCATCGGTCACAGAAAAGGGTAATGTCTCCAAACCTCGCCGGTCAAGGAGATAGTGCGTCCAGCCTCGTCGGTCAGGACAAATGACTTCCAGCCTCGTCGATCGTGGAAAAAGGTAAATGATCTCTTGGCCTCGTCGGTCAAGGAGAAGGTGCGTCCAGCCTCGTCGGTCAGGACAAATGATTTCCGGACTCGTCGGTCACAGAAAACGGTAATGTCTCCAAACCTCGCCGGTCAAGGAGATAGTGCGTCTAGCCTCGTCGGTCAGGACAAATGACTTTCGGCCTCGTCGGTCGCGGAAAAAGGAAAATGATCTCTTGGCCTCGACGGCCAATGAGAAGGTGCGTCCAGCCTCGTCAGCATGGACTTGTAAATATTTACGGCCTCGTCGGTCGCGGAAAAGGATTGTGCTGCAAGAGACTTGCTATGAAATATCCGGCCTCGTCGGTACCGAATGATCATATAAAGTGCATTGGCACTCTTAATCATTTTGCACATGGTGTGAACCAATTCATCTTTAATCATGGAGCCAATCTCCAAAATGCATCACTCGATCGCCGCATGATCTTGAGTGTGCTATCAAAGTGTGGGACTTTGCCACAACTCAACTCGCTCACCAAAAATAACATGGAGCTAATGGAACTCCTCGTCGCACCACTCAACCACCGTATGATCCGAGTGAGCGGGGGTCCATGTAGTGAGCTCTTCTTCACAACAAAGCAGGCACAATAAAGTGTGCTTATTTTACTGCGTGGGTCTTGTAAATTGTGGGATTTATCCCTACGGCCAAATTGCCTTAAAATTGATGGGCATACCCATGTATGGGTTGTTTACCCCTTTGAATAATTTCAGTTTTATCCACCACCGGATGATGGACGTCTTGTCCATTTTATCACGGTGTGCCATACTTGAATTCATGTGATTTGACCAGTAAAAAAAATGGAGCACGAGATGGTATGTCTCTCATCTTAATGAACATGGCCATAAAAGACAGCATGTCATGCTCATGATCATATTGCCGCCCTTCCTTCGGAAGAGTGCGCCACGGGCAGTACATGTTTATCTCCCATCATAAGGGTAACCTGTTAAAATGGAGCATGAGATGGAATTTTCTCATCTCTCCGGTCATGGCCGTATAGGGTCGTATGCCGTGCTCATCTCATTGTCTTCCCTTGCAAGACGTGTTCGTCTTCCATCAGGGTAACCTGTAAAATGGAGCACGAGATGGAATTTTCCTCATCTCTCCGGTCATGGACGCATAGGGTCGCATGTCGTGCTCATATTATCGCCGCGCCCTCGGAAGGGTACACCGGCACATGCAAAACATGTTCATCTCCCATCACATGGGTAACCCGTAAGATGGTATTCCTCGTCTCAACAGACATGACCATATAAGGCTGCATGTTATGCTCATCTTTCATGGCGATGCCGTGCGTGAAACATATATCCTTTTTTTGCATTGGACCTGTTCGCCTTCGTTTTAATGGAATCTGTTTGCCATTTGTACCTTTTTTTTTTTATCGGCGAACGATTCTATATTTCTGAAAAATTAATTGGTCGATAAATCAGCCTTTCCCAGATAATATGAGTGATGCGAACCAATCTTATATTTGGACAACATATTGATCGGTGTAAACCGATTTTATTCTGAGCCAACAAGACATGAGAAAGTAGGTAATCTGTATGTATGATCTCACCGTTCCTTACCAAAGGGCGCGTGGCCGGATTGATGTGAATGATAGGATGCTCCTGCTCGGACGTGTGCATGACTGAGATGTGTATGCTTTGTGTGTGCAGCCTTGTGGCCGTATGAGATATGCGCGAGCGCCTCCTATGTGGAGCATGGCGGCCGCGTCGTGTGAGCGGCCTGACTCCAACTGTGTCTACGGCCAGACGGCCTTGCGGCGGCTGTCGCGTCTTTGTGCCTCCCTTTGTGCATGTGTGTGGCATTGCGTGGGGCGTGGGAGCGGCCTTGCGGCCGGCGTTCTCCGTGAGCGGCCTGACGGCCGGCGTATGCGTCCGTGGCCAATGCGCGTGAGCGGCCTGACGGCCAGACATATATGTGTGTGTGCCCTTTGCGTGCGAGCAGGGACGGAGTCAGGATTTGAACATAGGGGGGGGCGAAAGAGATAACTGTCTTTTTTACCCAAAACAGAGATAATTGTCACACACATAATAATATGTATATCAAGTCTCACGTAAAATGTCATTGTATATTTTGCAATAGTTGCACAAGTATTAATTAATGTATAAGAAAATCACATATGTTTTGCAACTGTCAATGTAAATTAGCTCTATAATTACCTATATGATCAAAAGATTAGCAAGTTGAATTTGGATTTTCAGTACAAAGAGCTTGAATTGAAGCAGATGGCTTGAAAGTAGCAATATGTTCTATTCTTTCTATTTATTTTGTGTGTAGAGAAGTACAGCTAAACAGGGATAAAATATAAGTATATTATATCAGATCTATATCTATCACCGAGAACACATGTTACTACAACTTCAGAATTGCTACTAACTAATGCATTAGAGATCAGCGTATCAGGCCATATCAATAATATGTTGATGTCAAAAAGTATATATTAATTCTATGGTTATACCTAGAGACACGATCTACTGCCGTCAACGGAGATAAGCGGCCGCAATCACAACGTCACTGCTTGCTTGAGTTTTGATGGAGAAATGATACAACGATCAATGTGGCTGATCGCCACAAGCGGCCGCGATGTTGGGAATTCAGGGTCAAATCATTTGAGCAAGCTGTTAATATCTCTAGTTCTAGAATCACTCATTTTATGGTTTGAAAGAACACAACCAAATCTAATGCTGGAAATAAAAACTAAACCTTGTTTTCTCGTTAGGTGGCTCATCCATGCGGCCGGCCGGACATGATGAGCTGTTGGATCAACACAATGACGCTTTCCTGTCTCCTTATCTCCTTCGCTTCTCGATGGATAGATTAGACAGAAGATCTAGCAGGCAGCCGGCGGCGGCCGCCATCGCTGGAGCAGTTCCTTTTAGCAGATTGGGATCGAAGGGATTAGAGGAGACCCGAACAGTGGGTACTGCTTCGTAGCCTAGCCCCTTCGCTTTCAGGTGGGTTACGTTTCCTTTTTCTTTTTCTAGGATTTGGGCCTTTAGGCTGCAATCAACTGATCGCGATTACATGGGCCCTCGCTGGCTATGCGAAGCACAAATCACTTCTCGTCATTCCAACCCCTCAAAAACAAAAAACTTCTCGTCATTCCAGGCTTGCAAGATGCTTCATCGCTGGAAGCTATTGCCTGTAGGGAGGCCTTTTCCCTAGCACAGGATCTGGGCATGCACCATTTATTATTGGGTCTGATTGTAAACAAGTGGTCAATCACATTAATCAAGGCGTGGGAGGTAACTATGGAGGCATCATCAGAGAGATAAACAATTACAGGACAAGTTTTAGTTCGTGTGTTTTCAGTTTTGAGTCTAGAGCTTCGAATTGGGAAGCCCATAGATTAGCTAGGTTTGGTATTTCTCTTTCCCCTGGTAGACATTTGTGGTTGGGAGCTCTTCATGATGTGAACTCCATTCCTGTAAACATTATCACTGTTTAATAAAGCCTAGCTTCTTTTGCTCAAAAAAAATTAGCGACTAAGTGATCGCTATTAAGGTGCGCGGGGGGGGGGGGGGGGGCCTTGAATCCGTCCTTGCGCGCGAGCGGCCTTGACGGCCAGCCATCTGTGTGCGTGAGCGGTCTAGCGGCCGGCTGTGTGCGTCAGGTGTGAGGACGGCCTGGCGGCCAGCCCCTTGCGTGCGTCCCCCTACTGAACGTAAGATACATGCCTTTATATAGGCATCAACTAGGGTTGATGATGGGCTAGAGAACCAGGCAGCGCGCCGCCGCAAGCCGTTGACCAACGACCGATTCTTGTGCACCGGCTTGTTTATCCCGTCCGCCTGGTGAGCTGTTCGTTCTGATCCATTAATTAGATAAGGATGTACTCCGTATTAGCTAACTAACTCATGTGGGATACGAACGGGCCATCTGACCATGCAAACGCTAGCTAGCCAGGTTGATGCGTACTAGTACAAGCTCAACGTTGCATGAAGGTCACATGCTGGACCTTTTAGTTGGACACATGCATTCTATTAAGCAATGTTAATTAATTAATACATAATATATCCCTCTGGCCACGCATGCATCAGCCAGGATATGGGCTACAACGTGTCAAGCCCACTAAATTAATCTGAGGAGATTAGCATAGATGAAAATGAGCCCATTTTATTGCGCCTGCAAGTACTTCATTTTTTATATCTTAAGTATGACATGTGGGGCAGATAAATGGGACAAAATCTCGTCAAACACTTTGCAATAAGTATGTGAGTTCTTTATGACTAATGTGATACCATGGACATACACATCTTCACCTTCTCATATTTGCTAGCCTCTTCAGTACTGTGCATAGCCTATTCTCACCTCGAGGATCGGTGCAAATATTCGCCGGTGCATCCAAACCCTGTGACATGATATGCTCTGTTGCATATAAGTCTCATTATATCTTTCTCAAAACAACCACCATAGTTACCTATTATGACATTTCCATAGCCATTCCGAGATATATTGTCATTCAAATTCCATCGTCACTTCATATGACTAGTTCGTTCATCATCATAATGATTTGCATAATCATATAGAGCTGACATAGTATTTGTAGCAAAGCCACCGTTCTTCATATTTTTGATACATGTCACGCTAGATCATTGCACATCCTGGTACACTGCTAGAGGCATTCATACAGAGTCATATATTTCTATCAGTTCTTCATGTTGAGTTCTAAGTAAACAAAAGTGTGATGATCATCATTATTATAGCATTGTCCCGGTGAGGAAAGGATGATGGAGAGTATGATTTCCCCACAAGTCAAGTCGGGATGAGACTCCGGACGAAAAATGAAATAAAGATGGGGGAGGCCAAATGAGCCCACTATATAAAAAAAAGAGAAAATGGGGGAGGCAAAAAAAAGCCCACCATAAAACTAAAAAAAATGAAATGAGAGAAAAGAGAGAAGGGACTTTGCTACTATCCTTTACCACACTTCTGCCTCAAAGTGGCACCATGTTCTTCATATAGGGAGTCTCCTATGTTGACACTTCCATATGCTAGTGGGAATTACCTTTTCATATAATAAACTTGGCTTGTATATTCCTATGACGGGCTTCCTCAAATGCACGAGGTCTTCATGAGCAAGCAAGTGATGCACACCCCACTTAGCTTCAGTTGAGCTTTCATATACTTATAGCTCTAGTGCATCATTTGCATGGCAATCCCTACTCCTCGCATTGATATCTATCGATGAGCATCTCCATAGATCGTTGGTACGCCTAGTTGATGTGAGACTATCTTCTCCACTTTTTACCCCTTTGATACCTACCACCATATTCTATTCCACCTATGCTATGTCTAATGGTTCACGCTCATGTATTGCGTGAAGAATAAAAAGTTGATGCATATTGAAAAAGTATGATCCAATTGCCTGACTTGGACACCGTGGTGCTTAACATTTGTATCTATGTGGTGAAGACGGAGTCATGCCTTTCTAATATAATAAGATGAATAGGGGTAAACATTCTTTTAGGATCGTATACTTTGAAAAATTATTGATTTTGTTTCTTATACTTATAAATATTACTATGTTGCTGTTTGTTAATGGGCGTCGCTAGGAATTAGACTACTGATTCCTAAGCATCCATCAGACTAGTATTCTACCGTTAGATATAGAAAGTCTGGCTCGTTGGATTTCTTCCAAGAAAAACTGTGCACCTCAGGCCGTTTCCAGCTAATGCGGACATTAATTGCTTCCTAAAGGAAAGTACTCTCCCGAAAATCACTCAGGAAATAACTGCTTCCATTTTATTCTTCACTGTTGCGTATCCATTCCCTCTTATTTTGGGGAGAATATATCCACAACATTTTTTTTCGATACAGTGAAGTTTGCTTCGCATGCAGTTGAGATTTGTTTCCGTACAAAAGATGTGTCTCAAAATTGGATTCCGTATGATTTAGTCTCGAATAACTACTGCCAAGAATCACGCCTGATTTTTTGAATTAAATTAGCTCTTCCTATTAATTCACCAATATCACAATGCTACCAACTCTTTAATTTGGTAGTAGCCTTTTAGATAACATATATTGGTACCTCATAAGCAAGATTACATGGCTTCATATTTTCATAACCATGTTTCCGAAGACCTGCAGATTTGCTTCCTTGTACTCATGACAATTACAACGCTTCCTATTTTTATTTGGAATGTTTAGAACATGCTACAAACGTGCTTCCCTCCTCCATTGGTTACTACCACTATGATCATGTTGCAAGAGCTCATAATTAAAATTTCTTACATTAATACAAATCATTTATCAATCAGAATTTGAAATGTCACATTATACACAATGGTCAGTTTGACTGCACAAATTGTTAGTTTCCTGCATTAGTCTTCTTTGCTTCAAAAACCATACAAAAGTGCGACTTCGCATAAATATTTTCAGCTTCCAAAAACCACGTCTGGGAACAAGGGCTCTCCGTCGTGGCTCGGGCCCTTTCACAATCTCATTGAAACAAAACACCATAGGGAAACTCCTGCAGACACAATCTGTATCAAGCTACTTCATGAGGACAAAGCCATGAATTGAAATTAGAAAGTGCCAGTCAATCAGCTAATACAAACATCTCTAAGTATGTAAGCATGTTCAAAATCATATTATAGCAGCATTTGCGAGGAAGCATGACCAGCAAGAAACATAGGATTGACTGGGCGCAATATGCATGAGAAATAAACAAGAGTATGAAGTACGGTTTTAAACCTCAATTAGTAGGAAGCATAGAAATGTGCTATCACAATATGGCTCATTTAAATTGGAAGCATGGACAATTGGAAATGAAAACCAAATAAGTCTGCAGCCAAAATGGGGATGCATGTTTATATTATCTAAATTCAAAATTCACAAAACTTGGTTGAGAGATGGAAGCAATTATCTAGACCGACAAAGCATATGTATCACATTGGAAGCTCTATAAGTAGGATGCATGAAAAAAGTGGTGTCAGCAACTCATCTTGATAGGAAGCATATACAATCAAAAATGGAAAATCAACTAACAGTGCCACTAATATGGGGATGCATGCTCGTGTCGCCTACATGCCAAAGTCACCAAAAAAAAATAAGGGGACTATGGAAGCAAACTTTTGTAACCAACAAGGCATATGTAGTTTAATATGGAAGCATCGGCCGGAACTCCAAAACATGAAAGTTGTACTACATCAACACAATTCCACATAACTGTAAGCGTACAAATTCGAGAGTCACCAAGAATTAACATTAACTAATATTACACTAACAAAGGATTGCATGTTTGTGAGAGATCACTAGAAGTGTATGTCGGGTGAATAGACTACTAGCACAAATTAAAATCTACACAATATCCAAAGTTAATGGTTGGCAAATTTTAGCAATTATAGCAAGTCTAGCACACCTACACATGCAAGTCATCAAGTATGGCAGCGGAAAGTAAAGACATTGCACATGGAAGTAAGGAGTTGAGATAGGGAGATCAAACGCATGAGGGACACAAAGATTTTTCCCGCGGTTGTGATAGGTGGTGCTATCGTACGTCCACGTTTATGAAGACTTCAACCCATGGAGGGTAACGGTTGAGAGAGTCCACGGAGGGCTCTACCCACGGAGGGTTCCATGAAGAAGCAACCTTGTCTATACCATGATGGCCTACGTCCACGGAGGACTAGCCTAACTCGGGGTAGATCTTCACGAAGTAGGCGATCTCCTTGCCTTTAAAAACTTCTTGGTTCACTCCACAACAATAAGTAGGAGGCTCCCAAGCGACACCTACCCAATCTAGGAGGCACCACCCTCCAAAAGGTAATAGGCTCGATAATGTCGATGAACTCCTTGCTCTTGTGCTTCAAGATGATAGAATCCTCAACACTCAATCACTCTCTCACAGATTTGGCTTTGGTGGAAGAGATTGATTGGGTGGAAAGCAACTTGGGGAGGCTAGAGATCTAGATTCATATGGATGGAATGGAATGTCTTGATCTCAACACATGAGTAGGTGGCTCTCTCTCAGAAAATTAGATGGGATAAGTGGTGATCTGTTCTGAGTGCTTCTCTTGCGAGTGAGTGGTGGTGGAGGGTTATATATAGGCATCTCCAAAAATCCAACCGTTACACCTAAAGTGACCAACTCGGTGACACCAAAGTATAAAACTCGGTGGTACCGAGTTGCTCCAAAGGTAGCAACTTTTGACTCTCGGTGAGACCGATACAAAGATCTCGACAGTACCGATCAGGTGACCAATGGTCAGATTTCACAACTCGGTGACGCCGATCCAAAATCTCAGAAATTCCTATTTTAAGAATCGAGGCAACAGAAAGTTGGCAAGCTGAACTCGGTGGCACCGATGCAGAATCGGTTGTACCGAAGACCTAGGGTTTGGCAGGGTTCTTCCTGAGGTGGAAATCGGTGGGACCGAGTGGGAAATATTGGTAGCACCGATTTTCATGATAGGCTTGGACAGAGTTTTGTGGAAGAGCTTTTGGGTGTTTTTAGTGACTATCACTTGTGCACGTGGAACATTTTGTTCACCAACAATACCTTACCCCCTTTTAATAGTATTGGCTTTCCTATGGACCCAAAGTGATTTCTCACAAAGTAAAATGTAGAGTCCTCTTGCTTGAAGCTTTGCCAATCCTATTCCTCTTCCTTCTTCTTCTTGGGGATGCTCTTCACAATCCTTAGCCAACCTTCTCTGTGGACTTTATCTGAAATACACTAGATAAAAGTATTAGTCCAAGAGACAATGTATGTTGTCATGAATTATCAAAACCACCAAGGGAGCATATTGTGCTTTCAGTTTGTACATACAAAAATACCAAAACTGGATGATTATTTTTGTGGTCTTTATATGGTCTTATACACAATGAAAGTGCAATTTTGACAGGGATCAACATGCAAAACAGAAAGATATGAACATATCTACAACAATATGTTAGGAACCAACTTGCCTCCTCTTACATCTTGGTCATCCTTGGGGCAGCCTGGTGAGACGAGCACCGCGTTGGTGATGGAGGGGTCATGTGTCAAATTAGGGGATGCCGCACCGGCGTGGTCGAGTAGTGGGGGTTGTTGGGCGATGCGACCAAGGCGGTGTTATCGGAGAGAAAAGAAGCGGCCCGAGGAGAGAGAACTGGGGTGGAGCTAATAGACGAGATGGTTGAAGCAGTGTGGGGAGAGAGGAACAACGGCGGCAACATGGATTTGGATGGTGAGCTGAATGTGGGTTGGAAAGAGACGATTTGGGAGAGATAGGATCCTGGCCGAGAAATCAGGGGAGGTAGGTATGGGAATTATGGGATGTTACGTAGGATTTGGGTGCATGGTCATCGCCGTGGGATGGAACCAGAATGAACGACTGTCGATCGGTCTGACGATTAGCTTCTGTCAGGCGTATGATGGGAAGTGTTTCCCTTCGTTAATTCATCATTTCACAATGATGATATACACCAAAGATTACATAATGGATAGCATGTCAAATCAAAAATTCTGTTTTTATCATTTACCTACTCGAGGATGAGCATGAATTAAGCTTGGGGATGCTGATACGTCTCCAACGTATCTATAATTTTTGATTGTTCCATGCTGATATATTATCATTCTAGGATACTTTTTGGGTATTTATTTACCAATTTATAATATTTTTGAGCACTAACCTATTGACCCAGTGCCCAGTGCCAGTTCCTGTTTTCTGCGTGTTTTTGCCTTTTCAGAGTTACAATACCAAACGAAGTCCAATTGCCACGAAACTTTTTGGTGATTTTTTCTGGACCAATACAAGACCTAGAAGCTTCGGAGGAGGGCCAGGAGATGCACCAGGGGCCCACCACATATCCAGCCGCGGCCAAATGTGTGGTGACCCCTGGAGCGTCTCCCGACGTCGTTCTCTATCCTATAAATTCACATCAACCCTCAAAACACCAGAAGCCTCACGAAACACTTTTTCCACCGCCACAAGTCTCTGTTTCGATGGGAGGCCATCTACACCTCCTTTTCGGCACCCTGCCGGAGGGGAGATCGATCACGGAGGGCCTCTTTATCAACCTTGTTGCCCTCACCATGATGTGTGAGTAGTTCACCACAGACCTACGGGTCCGTAGGTAGTACCTAGATGGCAATCTCTCTCTCTCTCTCTCTCTCCATCTTCAATACAATGTTCATCGCATCTTTGCCTTGATCTATCCGATGTAATCCCTTTGTATGGTGTGTTTGTTGGGATCCGATGAATTGTGAGTTTCGGTTCAGATTATTCATGAAAAGTATTTGAGTCTCCTCTGATCTTATATGACTCTTATGTGCATGACCATTATAGCTTCGTAATGCTCTCCGATCTATTGAGATAGTTTGGCCAACTAGATTGATATTTCTTCGGTGGGAGTGGTGCGTTGTAGTAGGTTCAACCTGGCGAGTTTCTATATCCCAATGACAGAAGGGGACAAGTTGCGTCTTTGTGTTGTTGCTACTAAGGATAAAAAAATGGGGTTTATTCATATTAGTTAAGTTTACTTTGTCTACATCATGTCATCATTCTCCAAGCATTACTCTGTTTGTCGTGAACTTAATACGTAGAGAGGCAAGCATAGAAGCGCTCTTGAAGTGGAGTAATAATAGTAGGCGCAGGCAGGAGTCGGCCTATTTGCTTATGGACGTGATGCCTATATACACATGATCATTGCCGTGAACATCGCATAATTATTCGCTTTTCTATCAATTGCCCACAAGTAATTTGTTTACCCACCGTATGCTTTGCTTATGACAGATGCCACTAGAGAACTCTACGGCCCCCGGGTCTATTCACTTATAAATTCACAAACGCTATCATCACCTTGCTGTTATTTATTACCTTTTATTTTATTTTACACTTTACTATTATCTACAATTATCTACACAACTCACTTGCTTGCAAATAACGAGATCAAGGGGATTGACAACCCTCTTGCCGGCGTTGGGTGCAAGTTGTTTGTTCTTTTGTGTGCAGCCGCTGAAGACGGTTGAGGATTGGTATTCCTATGGGTTCATAAACCTTGGTTTCATACATGAGGGAAATAGTTACCCACTTTGTGTTGCGATTACGCCTTCCTCTTCACGGAAAAACCAACGCAGATCATGAGTATCAAAACGCTACTATTACCTTGCTGCCATTTATTTGCTTTTATTTTATTTTGCAATTTACAATTATCTACAATTATCTACATAACTCACTTGCTTGCAAATAACGAGACCAAGGGGACTAACATCCCTCTTGCCAACGTTGGGTGCAAGTTGTTTGCTCTTTTGTGTGCAGACGTTGAAGACGGTTGAGGATTGATATTCCTATTGGTTCGATAAACCTTGGTTTAATAACTGAGGGAAATACTTAGCCACATTATGCTGCGATAACCCGTTCCTCTTCACGGAAAACTCAACGCAGATCACAAGTATCAGGAAGGATTTAGGGCACCGTTGCCGGGGAATATCATCATCAACTATCAAGTAACTTCACACAAATTATCATTCACTTGTTCTTCTTTTTATTTGCTGCTATATTTAGTTTGTCTCATAAAAATCAAAAATACAAAAATATTTATCTTTGCAAGTTACTAGTTTACCTCTTTGCTTGCTTTACTTGCTAGTTTACTTGTCTCGCTCGTTGCTTTGCTTGTTCGGTCACCATGTCTGAAGATACTACTAAGTTGTCTGACCTCTCAAATACTAATAATAATGATTTTATTAGTACTCAAATACTAGTGCAGAGGCTTTTGATATTAATGCTGCATTGCCAAATCTTGTCATGAACGATCAATTACCGGGAAGTCCTAATGAGGATCTCGTTTCACATCTTAATACCTTTGTTGAATTATGTGATATGCAAAGGAAAAACGATATGGATAATGATATTCTAAAATTAAAATTATTTCCTTTTTCGCGAAGATATAAAGCTAAAGCTTGGTTTTCATCTTTACCTCGTAATAGTATTGGAACTTGGGATAAGCGTAAAGATGCTTTTATTGCCAAGTATTTTCCTCTTGCTAAAATCATCTCCCTTAGAAATCAAATAATGAATTTTAAAAAGAAAGATCAAGAACATGTTGCACAAGCTTGGGAGAGAATGAAATTGATGCTAAAAAATTGCCCTGCTCATGGTTTAAACTTGTGGATGATTATCCAAAACTTCTATGCTGGACTAAACTTTGTGTCTAGAAATCTTCTAGATTCTGCCGCAGGTGGTACCTTTATGGATGTGACCTTAGGGGAGGCCACAAAAATTCTGGACAACATTATGAAAAATTATTCTCAATGGCATACCGAAAGAGCTCCAACTGGTAAGAAGGTAAATTCTGTCGAAGAAATCGCTACTTTGAGTGAAAAAACGGATGCTCTTATGAATATGGTTGCTAGTAAAAATACTCATGTTGATCCCAATGATATGCCTTTGTCTAAGATTGAGAAAAATAATGATGCTATTGATGTGAACTTTATCTCATGAAATAATTTCAATAACAATGCTTATAGAGGAAATTTCAATTCAAGACCGTATCCCGATAATTCCTCTAACAACTATGGAAATTCTTATGGTAATCCCTATGGAAATTCTTCTACAAATTCTAATAGGATACCCTCTGATATTTAGAACACAATTAAGGAACTTATTAATTCTCAAAAGATTTTCAGTGCTACGGTAGAAGAAAAGTTGCATGTGATTGATGCTTTGGCTAAAAACATGGATAGAATTACTCTTGATGTGGAAACTCTTAAAAGTAAAGCTTTGCCACCTAAGCATGATTTTAATGATACTATTAAATCTATCCTAATATCTATTAATGAAAGTAAGGAGAGGACCGTTAAATTGAGAGCTAAGCGGGAATTCTTAGAAAAAGCCCTTCCACCCGTTTTTTACCGCAATCATGATGAAGATCTTAAAATGATTGGTATTTCTCCTATTGAATCTTTGTTTAATTCTATGAATATAAATGATAAAGGGACTGGATATGAGTCAACTCTAGTTGAGAAGCGTCCTGTTTGCTTGGAGGGTGATGATTTCATGCTAAAACTGAAAAAAAGTGGGTTTGGAGAGGTCAAAACTTTAACTAGTGATGTGCCCACTATCTTGGATTACAAGGACTTTAATTGCCTTGCTCATGGTTTAAACTTGTGGATGATTATCCAAAACTTCTATGCTGGACTAAACTTTGTGTCTAGAAATCTTCTAGATTCTGCCGCAGGTGGTACCTTTATGGATGTGACCTTAGGGGAGGCCACAAAACTTTTGGACAACATTATGACAAATTATTCTCAATGGCATACCGAAAGAGCTCCAACTGGTAAGAGGTAAATTCTGTCGAAGAAATTGCTACTTTCAGTGAAAAAATTGATGCTCTTATGAATATGGTTGCTAGTAAAAATACTCATGTTGATCCCAATGATATGCCTTTGTCTACTTTGATATAGAAAAATAATGATGCTATTGATGTGAACTTTATCTCGCGAAATAATTTCAATAACAATGCTTATAGAGGAAATTTCAATTCTAGACCGTATCCCGGTAATTCCTCTAACAACTATGGAAATTCTTATGGTAATCCCTATGGAAATTCTTCTACAAATTCTAATAGGATACCCTATGATATTTATAACACAATTAAGGATTTTTTTTAATTCTCAAAAGATTTTCAGTGCTACGGTAGAAGAAAAGTTGCATGTGATTGATGCTTTGGCTAAAAACATGGATATAATTGCTCTTGATGCAGAAACTCTTAAAAGTAAAGCTTTGCCACCTAAGCATGATTTTAATGAGACTATTAAATCTACCCAAATATCTATTAATGAAAGTAAGGAGAGGACCGTTAAATTGAGAGCTAAGAGGGAATTCTTAGAAAAGCCCTTCCACCCGTTTTTTACCGGAATCATGATGAAGGTCTTAAAATGTCCTATTGAATATTTGTTTAATTCTATGAATATAAATGATAAAGGGACTGAATATGAGTCAACTCTAGCTAGAAGGCGTCCCGTTTGCTTGGAGGGTGATGATTCTAATGATAAAGCTGAAAAAGTGGGTTTGGAGAGGTCAAAACTTTAACTAGTGATGTGCCCACTATTTTGTATTACAGGGACTTTCATTATGATAATTTATCTGTAGTAGAATGTATTTCCTTGTTGCAAACCATTATTAGCTCACCCAATACTTATGAACAAAACAAAGCTTTTATCAAACATATAGTAGAAGCTATGATAAAAGCTTATGATGGGAAACTTGAGCTTGAAGTTTCTATTCCTAGAAAATTGCATGATGAGTGGGAACCTACTATCAAAATAAAGATAAATAAATATGAATGTAATGCTATGTGTGACCTTGGTTCTAGTGTCTCAACTATACCTAAATCTTTATGTGATGTGCTTGGTCTCACTAATAGGGAAGATTGTTCCCTCAACTTGCATCTTGCGGATTCTACCATTAAGAAACCTTTAGGCAGAATTAATGATGTGCTTATTATTGCAAATAAAAATTATGTGCCTCTAGACTTCATTGTGCTTGATATTGATTGCAATCCTTCTAGTACCATAATACTTGGAAGGCCCTTCTTACGAACTATAGGTGCAATTATTGACATGAAAGAGGGAAACATAAGGTTCCAATTACCATTAAAGAAAGGAATGGAACACTTCCCTAGGAAAAGAATTAAACCTTCTTATGAATCAATCATGAGATCTACTTATGGGTGGAGTGTCAAAGATGACAACACTTGAAACTATGCATTATGCCTAGCTAGGGGCATAAAACAATAGCGCTTGTTGGGAGGCAACCCAATAGTTATCTTTATTTTTTCTTTTTACTTTCTGTTTTTTTGTGACAACATGCATGACTATTGCCTATGTAACTATTATGATTTTATGTTTTAATTAGTGTTTGTGCCAAGTAAAGCCTTTGGGATGACTCACAAGATGAGTAGAAACGATGCTGGAAAAAAACAGAAACTTTTGACTCCAGTACAGGAATTTTAATTTTTTACTCGAGCATGATAACGATCTAAAAATTTTACAAAGTATTTCTATAAAAAATTTAGAGGTTTTCCAATGTTTCAGAATTTTTAGAGTTGGCTAAGTATAGCTTCTCTACAGATTTCTACAGACTGTTCTATTTTAGACAGATTCTGTTTTTGCTTGCATAGTTTGCTTGTCTTGATTATGCTATGGATTG
Organism: Elymus sibiricus; assembly: GCA_039707655.1. Lineage (NCBI taxonomy): Eukaryota > Viridiplantae > Streptophyta > Magnoliopsida > Poales > Poaceae > Elymus > Elymus sibiricus. Next base: position 179,525,093 of record CM077665.1, read on the forward strand.
TATCGGGGGATATAAGTGATACGTCTCCAACGTATATATAATGTTTGCTTGTTCCATGCTATTGTATTATCAATCTTGGATGTTTTACAATCATTTTATAGCAACTTTATATCATTTTTTGGGACTAACCTATTGACATAGTGCCAAAGTGCCAGTTGCTGTTTTTGCTTGTTTTTTACTTCGCAGAAAATCGGTACCAAACGGAGCCCAAGCGCTACGGGAATTTTTGGAGATTTTTAATGGACCAGAAGAGCCAGGATGGGCCAAAGAACAACAGGAGAGGGGGCCCAGGGTGGCCACCCTCCACCAGGGCGCGCCAGAGGCCCCTAGCGCGACCTGGTGGAGGGTGCCCACCTCGGGACCCCCCTCAACCGAGTATTCGCCTTATAAATTCCCAACATTCAAAAAACCCTAGAGGAGTCGACGAAAACACAATTCCAGCTGCCGCAAGTTCCAGAACCTCGAGATCCAATCTAACACCATCACGGAGGGGTTCATCTTCATCATAGGTGCCTCTCCGATGATGCGTGAGTAGTCCACCATAGACCTACGGGTCCGTAGGCAATAGCTAGATGGCTTCCTCTCTCTCTCTCTCTATGATTCTCAATACAATGGTCTCTTGGAGATCTATTTGATGTAATGACTTTTGCGGTGTGTTTGTTGGGATCAGATGAATTTTGAGTTCATGGTCAGTTTCTATCCATGAATATGATTGGAGTCTTCTTTGATCTCTTATTTGCATGATTACTTATAGCCTTGTATTTCTTCTTCGAATCTTTGATTTAGTTAGGCCAACTAGATCGATTTTTCTTGCCATGGGAAGAGGTGCTTTGTGATGGGTTCGATCTTGCGGTGTTCTTTCCCAGTGACAGAAGGGGCAGCAAGACACGCATGTATCGTTACCATTAAGGATAACAAGATGGGGTCTATTCCTACATGAATAGATCTTGTCTACATCATGTCACCGTTCTTATTGCATTACTCCATTTTCCCATGAACTTAATACACTAGATGCATGCTGGATAGCGGTCGATGTGTGGAGTAATAGAAGTAGATGCAGAATCATTTCGGTCTACTTGTCTTGGACGTGATGCCTATATAATGATCACTGCATGTATATCGTCATGATTATTTGATCTTCTATCAATTGCCCAACAATAATTTGTTCACCCACCGTGCGCTATACTCATGAGAGAAGCCACTAGTGAAACCTACGGCCCCCGGGTCTACTTTTCCAACATATTGCTTTCCGATCTACTATTTTGCCTTTTTGTTTTCAGATCTATTAATCCAAAAAACCCAAAAATACCTTGCTGCACTTTTTGTTTACTTAATTTATTTTGTGTTCTTCCGAGATCTATTTGCCAAAACTATCATTACCTAATCTATATTTTTACCGTAGAGAGCTTGACAACCTCTCTTTCGCGTCGGGTTGCAAGTATTTGTTATTTGTTTGCAGGTGCTGTTTACGTGGGTGCATGATCTTCCTCTACGGATTGATACCTTGGTTTCATAACTGAGGGAAATACTTACCGTCGCTGTGCTGCATCATCCCTTCCTCTTTGGGGAAATACCGACGCAGTCTCAAGCCATATCAAAGGAATTTCTGGCACCGTTGCCGGGGAGGAAGCAATCTCATCTACCAGGTTCCTAATCACAAATATCATCTCCTTGCAATTTACATTATTTGCCATTTGCCTCTCGTTTTCCTCTCCCCCACTTCACAAATTTGCCGTTTTATTCGCCCTCTCTTTTTCGTTTCCCTTTTTCTCGTCAAATCTCTTGTTTGCTTGCAATCTTGTTTGAGTAATCATGATGTATCAACAAAGATATTATGATGTTCCTTACCCCAATATTTTGCTTGAGATTGAAAAAAGTACCAAACAATATATTACTACGCAATTTGAGCATAATAAGTACTTCACCGAGGAGCTTAAAGAACACTCTACCGCACTAGAGGCCATAACAAAACAACTTGATGATATTAATAGAGAAGTTGCTAATCTCCAAACTAAGTATGCTCATGCTGAAAATTTGTTAGGAAAAATATCTGATGCACAAGCCACTTTAGTGAATCAAATGGCAACTAAACCAATTTCTCTAGAGGATAATAATAATGAAGATCTTAAAATGATTGGTGTTTTCTCTATTGATTCCTTGTTTAGTAATGTTAAAATTGATGATAAAGGGACTGAAGAAGAACCAACTTTAGCTAGAGGGCGTCCCAATGATTTGGAGAGTGAAAATCTTGATGAAATTTTTGATAAAAGTGGGTTTGGAGAGGTCAAAACTTTAACTAGTGATGTGCCCACTATTTTTTATTACAAAGACTTTAATTATGAGAGTTTCTCCTTGGTTGATTGTATTTCTTTGCTGCAATCCATGATAAATTCACCCCATGCTTATGAACAAAATAAAGCTTTTACTAAACATATCGTTGATGCCATGATGAAATCCTTAGAATAAAAGTTAGAATTAGAGATTTCAATCCCTAGAAAATTGCATGATGAGTGGGAACCTACCATTAAAGTCAAGATTAAAAATTATGAATGCTTTGCTTTGTGTGATTTGGGTGCTAGTGTTTCCACAATTCTGAAATCTCTATGTGATGTGCTTGGTCTTACCAATATTGAAGAATGTTCTCTTAATTTGCACTTGGCGGATTCTACTATTAAAAAGCCTTTGGGAAGAATTAATGATGTTCTTATTCTTGCAAATAGGAATTATGTGCCCATTGATTTTATTGTTCTTGATATTCATTGCAATCCGTCTTGTCCCATCATACTTGGTAGACCGTTTTTACGCACTATAGGTGTCGTGATTGATATGAAAGAAGGCAGTATTAAGTTTTAGTTTCCTCTTAGAAATGGTATGGAACACTTCACTAGAACAAGAATTAAGCCACCATATGAATCAATCATGAGGGCCTTGTATGGAGTGAAAACCAAGGATGACAATACTTGAAACTATGCGTTATGCCTAGCTAGGGGCGTAAAACGATAGCGCTTGTTGGGAGGCAACCCAATGAATAAATTATTTTTATCCTTTCCTTTCTGTTTTTGAGTGTTTTCACAATTATTATTCTGTTATGATTGTGTTTTTATGTTTTATTTAGTGTTGGTGCCAAGTAATGCCTTTAGGATGATCCATTAGATGAGTAGAAACAATGCTGAATCTGAAACAGAAACTTTGTTCCCAGTGAAAGAATTTTTCATGTTTTACTGGAACGTCATATTAAGCTGAAATTTTAACACAGTGTTTCTATGAAAATTCAATACGTTGTCCTAATTTTTCAGAATTTTTTGAGTTCCAGAAATATGGTTAGAGTACAGATTACTACAGACTGTTCTGTCTGAAACAGATTCTGTTTTCGTTGCATTGTGTGCTTGTTTTGATGAATCTAATGCTTGTATCGGGGGGTATAAGTCATGTTAAAGTTAGAATACAGTAGGTATAATGCAATAATAAAATATGAATGGGTTTACAACAGTACCTAAAGTGGTAATTTGCTTTATTATACTAACGGATCTCACGAGAATTTTGTCAAGTTTTGTGTGATTGAAGTTTTCAAGTTTTGGGTGAGATCACGATGGATGAGGGAATAAGGAGTAAGAAGAGCCTATGCTTGGGAATTATACAGCACCCCAAGGTAATATCCAAAGAGTAACAAGCAACTAAGCTTGGGGATGCCCCGAGTGGCATCCCCTCTTTCTTCTAACAACCATCGGTATTTTACTTGGAACTATATTTTTATTCGTCACATATCATGAGTTTTGCTTGGAGCGACTTGTATCTTTGCTTTATTTGCTTGTTATCATTGCTGCACACACCTATTTGAGAGAGCCAAAATTATGCTATGATTTGCTAGAATTGCTCTTTATGCTTCACTTAAATCTATTGAGAAAAGGAATTGCTCTTATGCTTCACTTATATCTTTTTGAGCACGGCGTGCTTTTACATGTTTGAAGAAATGCTCTCATGCTTCACTTATATTAATTTGAGAGTTAGTAATTTTGAAGAAATCCTCTCATGCTTCACTTATATTATTTTGAGAGATAAAACTTTTATGCTCATGATCTTCACTTATATCCATGTGAGCTTGTCAAAAGCAATTGCAATATATGAAACTAGTCCCAAAGTGATAGATATTCAAGAGGGATATAATCAAAACTTTCATGAAGATCATTGGAGAAATTAAACTTGATTATTTGTAATAGTTTTGAGACATGACAATAGTAATATGTCAGTTATGTTAGTGAGTAATTATGCTTAGTAAGAATATTTATGTTAAGGTTTGTGATTCCCTATGCAAGCACGAAAGTCAATAGTTGTGCTACGAAATTACATCCTACTTATGGTGCATTATTCGGTGTTAGTTATGCTTAATGCTCTCTTATGTGATTTTTCGTTTCTTGGTTGGATGCTTCTCAATCTATTTGCTAGCCTTCACTTGTACTAAGTAGAAATACTACTTGTGCATCCAAAATCCTTAAACCAATTTTATCGTATGAGTCCACCATACCTACCTATATGCGGTATTTCCATGCCGTTCCAAGCAAATTTGTATGTGCCATCTCTAAATTTCAAAATAAATTTTCCTTTTTGTGTGCTCGTACCGCTCATGAAATGGTAGGGGGTGACCGATAGTTTTCCATGCTAGATGTGTTATTCTCAAGATGAGTGTTTATTCACTTGTCATTGCACGAGAGTACGGTGGTAATAGGGGTGCCCAATCCCAAAATGAAAATAATAAAAAATATTTACTTTATGTTGTCAAATAATAAATTCCTTGGAAAGTGTTGGTATGGAAGGCAACCGTGGATTCGGCTAGCCATGGAAAGTGAAAGTATGGTGGAAAAGGAATAAACTTTATTTTCTGTTTGGGAACCGCCTATGGTATATCTAGCATGGAAAGATATTGAAATCTCTCGGTCGTTTTCGTTGACAGGAAAGGCATGCCACTCAAAATATTTTTCTCTATCAGTTTAAACACTTGAGCTCTGGCACCTCTACAAATCCCTACTTCCCTCTGCGAAGGGCCTATCTATTTACTTTATGCAATTTTTATTTTTCAATTTGAGTCTCCATCTTCTCTTATAAAGAACCAACTAAGAGGCACTATGATCGTACTTGAGCATTAGGTGTAGCTAATATTTGAGTGTGTTTCATGAATGGATCAATGATTGAGCATGATGGGCTAGGGATAACTTGCTTTAGGGTTGATATTTTGAAAGACATGGTTGCTTGTTGATATGCTTGAGTATTAAAGTTTTCATGTAAAAATTAGACTATTGCTTTGAACCATTTAAAAGTCCAAATGTCCATCCTACAAAGAAAAGAATATATGATGAACATGTTAGGCAGCATTCCACATCAAAAATTCTGTTTCTATCATTTACCTACTCGAGGACGAGTAGGAATTAAGCTTGGGGATGCCGATATGTCTCCAATGTATCTATAATTTTTGCTTGTTCCATGCTGTTATATTATCAATCTTGGATGTTTTACAATCATTTTATCGCAACTTTATATCATTTTTTGGGACTAACCTATTGACATAGTGCCAAAGTGCCAGTTGTTGTTTTTGCTTGTTTTTTACTTCGCAGAAAATCAGTACCAAACGGGGCCCAAACGCTACGGGAATTTTTGGAGATTTTTAATGGACCAAAAGAGCCAGGATGGGCCAAAGAACAACAGGAGAGGGGCCCAGGGTGGCCACCCTCCACCAGGGCGCGCCAGAGGCCCCTAGCGCGACCTGGTGGAGGGTGCCCACCTCGGGACCCCCCTCAACCGACTATTCTCCCTATAAATTTCCAAATATTCAGAAAACCCTAGAGGAGTCAACGAAAACACAATTCCAGCCGCCGCAAGTTCCAGAACCTCGAGATCTAATCTAACACCATCACAGAGGGGTTCATCTTCATCATAGGTGCCTCTCCGATGATGCGTGAGTAGTCCACCATAGACCTACGGGTCCGTAGGCAGTAGCTAGATGGCTTCCTCTCTCTCTCTCTCTCTCTCTCTCTCTATGATTCTCAATACAATGGTCTCTTGGAGATCTATTTGTTGTAATGACTTTTGCGGTGTGTTTGTTGGGATCCGATGAATTTTGAGTTCATGATCAGTTTCTATCCATGAATATGATTGGAGTCTTCTTTGATCTCTTATTTGCATGATTACTTATAGCCTCGTATTTCTTCTTCAAATCTTTGATTTAGTTAGGCAAACTTGATCGATTTTTATTGCCATGGGAAGAGGTGCTTTGTGATGGGTTCGATCTTGCGGTGTTCTTTCCCAGTGACAGAAGGGGCAGCAAGACACGCATGTATCGTTGCCATTAAGGATAACAAGATGGGGTCTATTCCTACATGAATAGATCTTGTCTACATCATGTCACCGTTCTTATTGCATTACTCCATTTTGCCATGAACTTAATACACTAGATGCATGCTGGATAGCGGTCGATGTGTGGAGTAATAGAAGTAGATGCAGAATCATTTCGGTCTACTTGCCTTGGACGTGATGCCTATATAATGATCATTGCCTGTATATCGTCAAGATTATTTGATCTTCTATCAATTGCCCAACAGTAATTTGTTCACCCACCGTGCGCTATACTCATGAGAGAAGCCACTAGTGAAACCTACGGCCCCCGGGTCTACTTTTCCAACATATTGCTTTCCGATCTACTATTTTGCCTTTTTGTTTTCAGATCTATTAATCCAAAAAACCCAAAAATACCTTGTTGCACTTTTTGTTTACTTATTTTATTTTGTGTTCTTGCGAGATCTATTTGCCAAAACTATCATTACCTAATCTATCTTTTTACCATAGAGAGGTTGACAACCTCTCATTCGCGTCAGGTTGCAAGTATTTGTTATTTGTGTGAAGGTGCTGTTTACGTGGGTGCGTGATCTTCCTCTACGGATTGATACCTTGCTTTCATAACTGAGGGAAATACTTACCGTCGCTGTACTGCATGATCCCTTCCTCTTTGGGGAAATACCGACGCAGTGTCAAGCCACGTCAATAAGCCATGGAGAAGTTATAACATAGTACCTATTATGCAAAAAAATAAGAATCAATTTATAACAGTACCTAAAGTATTCAATATATTGCTTATACTAACGGATCTCACGAAGTTATGTGTGATTGAAGTTTTCAAGTTTTGGGTGTTATCACGATGGACCATGGAATAATGAGTGGCAAGAGCCTAAGCTTGGGGATGCCCAAGGCACCCCAAGGTAATATTCTAAGGAAGACTCAAGCGTCTAAGCTTGGGGATGCCCCGTAAGGCATCCCCTCTTTCGTCTCAATCCATCGGTATGTCACTTGGATTTACATTTTTATTCATCACATGATATGAGTTTTTCTTGGAGCATTGTTTGTTTTTGTTTGCTCTTACTTTCAGTTTGCCACAATCATCGTTTTGTGGACACACCTATTTGAGGGAGACACACCTTCATCATAATTTGTTAGAATACTCTATGTGCTTCACTTATATATTTTGAGCTTAGAAGTTGCTCTAGTACTTCACTTATATCTTTTTGAGCACGGTGGCGTGTAGATTTTATAGAAATAATTTCACTCTCGCTCTTCACTTATATTTATTTGAGAGTTAATGAATAGTGATGGTAATTTGCATGGGTCATAAGACTAGTCCAAAAACAATAGGTATTCAATGAGTGATAATCAAAACCATCATGTAGCACATATAGAGAAATTGCGGGTTACTGACATTGATGTGGTAATATGAAAAAGGTGTGAGTTCATAATTGTTGATTCGTAGAAGTGTCAATATTAAGAGGTGTTAACTTCTTATTCATCTTAAAATTAAAGAGGCATGGTGATGATGTGTGAGCATTTCTATTCCTCGTTGAAATCCTAGTGTTGTTTCGAGTCAGGGGCGCGCGATGGTTAACTCCTACCAACCTCGGCCCTCGAGGCATGCGATTAGTACTTTGATTTATGATAAAACTAATAAAACTTTGCAATAAGTATATGAGTTCTTTACGACTAATGTGAAACCATGGACATATGCAATTTCACCTCCTCATATTTGCTAGCCTCTTCGGTACCGTGCATAGCCCATTCTCACCTTGAGGATCGGCACAACTTTCGCCGGTGCGTCCAAACCCCGTGACATGATATGCTCTATTGCACATAAGCCTATTTATTATCTTCCTCAATACAGCCACCATACCTACCTATCATGCCATTTCCATACCCATTCCGAGATATATTGCCATGCAAATTCCATCGTCACTTCACATGACTAGTTCGTTCATCATCATATTGCTTTGCATGATCATATAGAGCTGACATAGTATTTTGTGGCAAAGCCACCGTTCATCATATTTTTGATACATGTCACGCTAGATCTTTGCACATCCTGGTACACTGCCATAGGTTTTCATAGAGTCATATCGTCCTATAAGTTTTTCATATTGAGTTGTAATTAAATAAAAGTGTGATGATCATCCTTATTAGAGCATTGTCCCAGTGAGGAAAGGATGATGGAGACTATGATTCTCCCACAAGTTGGGATGAGACTCCGGACGAAAAATGAAAAATGGGGGAGGCCAAATGAGCCCACCACAAAAAATAATATAAAAAATGGGGGAGGCAAAAAAAACCACCATGAAAAAAAAGAATAAATGAGAGAAAAAGAGAGAAGGGACTTTGCTACTATCCTTTACCACACTTGTGCCTCAAAGTGGCACCCTGTTCTTCATATAGAGAGTCTCTTATTTTGTCACTTCCATATGCTAGTGGGAATTACCTTTTCATTATAAACTTGGCTTGTATATTCCGATGACGGGCTTCCTCAAATGCCCGAGGTTTTCATGAGCAAGCAAGTTGGATGCACACCCCACTTAGCTTCAGTTGAGCTTGCATACACTTATAGATCTAGTGCATCATTTGCTGGCAATCCCTACTCCTTGCATTGACATCTATCGACAGGCATCTCCATAGCCCGTTGGTATGCTGGTTGATGTGAGACGATCTTCTCCACTTTTTACCCCTTTGATATCTACCATCATACTCTATTCCACCTACATGCTATGTCCAATGACTCACTCTCATGTATTGCGTGAAGAATAAAAAGTTGATGCATACTAAAAAAGTATGATCCAATTCCCTAACTTGGACACCGTGGTGCTTAACATTTGTATTAATGTGGTGAAGATGGAGTCATGCTTGCTAATATAAAAAGATGAATGGGGGTAAATATTCCTTAAGGATCGTATACTTTGAAAGATTAATGATTTTGTTTCTTATACTTATAAGTATTACTATGTTAATGTTTGTTAATTCATCGTTTCTCAATGAGCATACATACAAAATATTACATAATGGGTAGCATGTTAAATCAAAAATTATGTTTTTATCATTTACCTACTTGAGGACGAGCAGGAATTAAGCTTGGGGATGCTTGATACGTCTCCAATGTATCTTTAATTTTTTATTGTTACATGCTGATATATTATCATTCTAGGATACTTTTTGGGCATTTATTTACCAATTTATAATATTTTTGAGCACTAACCTATTGACCCAGTGCCAGTTGTTGTTTTCTGCATGTTTTTCACTTTTCAGGCTTATAGTACCAAACGAAGTCCAATTGCCACGTAACTTTTTTATGACTTTTTCTGGACCAAAAGAAGACCTGGAAGCTTCGGAAGGAGGCCGGGAGCCGCACGAGGGCACCAACACACAACAGGGCGCGCCCTGGGCGGGGGGCGCCTTGATGTCTGTTGGCCCCCTCGTGGCTCTCCTGACGCCCCTCTCTGGCCTATAAATTCTCTAATATCGCAGAAACCCTAGAGGAGGTCCCGAAACACTTTTTACGCCGCCGCAAGTCTCTGTTCCGATGGGAGCCCATCTAGAGCCCTGTTCTCGCGCCCTGCCGGAGGGGGGGTCGATCAAAGAGGGCCTCTTCATCAACCTTGCTGCCCTCATGATGATGTGTGAGTAGTTCACCACAGACCTACGAGTCCGTAGCTAGTACCTAGATGGCAATCTCTCTCTCTCTCTTGATCTTCAATACAACGTTCATCGCATCTTTGCCTTGATCTATCCGATGTAATCCCTTTGTATGGTGCGTTTGTTGGGATCCGATGAATTGTGGGTTTATGTTCAGATTATTCATGAAAAGTATTTGAGTCAAACCAGATTCTTATGATTCTTATTTGCATGATCATTACAGCTTCGTAATTTTCTCCGATCTATTGAGATAGTTAGGCCAACTAGATTGATATTTCTTCGGTGAGAGAGGTGCGTTGTAGTAGGTTCAACCTGATGAGTTTCTATATCCCAGTGATAGAAAGGGACAAGATGCGTCTTTGTGTTGTTGCTACTAAGGATAACACGATGTGGTTAATTCATATTGCTTGAGTTTACTTTGTCTACACCATGTCATCGTTCTCCAAGCATTACTCTGTTTTACTTAATACTCTAGATGCATGCTGGATAGCGGTCGATGAGTGGAGTAATAGTAATAGGTGCGGGCAAGAGTCGGCCTATTTGCTTATGGACATGATGCCTATATATACATGATCATTGCCATGAAAATCGCATAACTATCCGCTTTTCTATCAGTTGCCCAACAATAATTTGTTTACCCACCGTATGCTATTTTTATGAGAGGTGCCACTAGAGAAAACTATGCCCCCCGGGTCTATTCACTTATATATATTTACAAACGCTACTCTTACCTTGCTGCCATTTATTTGCTTTTATTTTATTTTGCAATTTACAATTATCTACACAACTCACTTGCTTGCAAATAACGAGACCAAGGGGATTGACAACCCTCTTGCCAACGTTGGGTGCAAGTTGTTTGCTCTTTTGTGTGCAGCCGCTGAAGACAGTTGAGGATTGATATTCCTATTGGTTTGATAAACCTTGGTTTCGTAACTGAGGGAAATACTTAGCCACATTGTGCTGCGATTACCCGTTCCTCTTCACGAAAAACCCAACGAAGATCACATGTATCACCTATACCACTTGTTTGTCAAGCCTCCCAAAATTCCATGATAAGCCTCTAACCCTCCACATCATAGCAAACCGTTGTTTGGCTATGTTATCGCTTGCTCAGCCCCTCTCATAGCGTTGCTAGTTGTAGGTGCAGGTTGTTCCATGTGATAACATGGATATCTTGGGATATCACAATACTCTTGCTATTTAATTTAATGCAACTATACACTTGGTAAAGGGTGGAAGGCTTGGCCTTTTGCTTGGTGTTTTGTTCCACTCTTCCCACCTTAGTTCCGAGTACCGGCGTTATGTTCCATATTGAGCGCTCCTAGCATGCTTGGGGTTGTTATGGGGACCCCCTTGATTTTCGTTTTGGGATAAAACTCTTCCAGCAAGGCCCAACATTGGTACTAAAGTTTGCCCAACATAATAATACTGATCACCTTTATTAAAGCATAGGGCATCACGAACCCGTGGATTTAATTCAACATAATACAGGGAGGTCCAGTGCTGATGGTGCTGGTCCTAAACAGAGTCGTGTGTGGGGCAACCCGGGGCAACTCGAATGATTTCTATCAGGCCACTGTACATTGTGCTCATCCGGTCGTGTCCTAAGAACGAGATACGTGGCTCCTATGGGGTTTGTCGACATGCCGGGCGGTCTTGCTGGATTTGTTTTACCCTTCTCGAACGTCTTGTGCACCGGGATTTCGAGGATACTACGAGCTATATACCGCGATTGAGGTTATCCACCGCATCTTGTGGCTACTTCGTGATGGATGAGTTGGAGCACCCCTGCAGGGTTAAATCTTTCTGAGAGCCATGCCCATGGTTATGTGGAAACTTAGAAATTTTATCATATTCGGTAATAGAAAACTTGAAGTAAATCTAATTAAAATACACCAACCGTGTGCGTAACCGTGATTGTCTCTTCTTGTGAGGTTTGAACCAAGAAGAGGACACGGTGGGGTTATGATTGACTCGTAAGTAGGTGTTCAGGATCACTTCTTGATCATTACTAGTTCACGTCCGTTTATGCGTATATCATTCTTCTTATTCTTGTACTCGTAAGTTAGCCACTCAAATAAATGCTTAGTGCTTGCTGCAGCCTCACCACTTAACCATACCTCACCTATTAAGCTTTGCTGGTGTTGATACCCTTGGAAATGAGATTGCTGAGTCCCCCTAGCTCAAAGATTACTACAACAACAGGTGCAGGTACAGGTAAAGTGATACTTTGACGTGAGCGTGATGATTGTTCTACTTGGAGTTTCTTCTTCTTCATCATCGTTCGTAGGATGGGTTCCAGGCCGGCAGCCTGGGATTGGCAAGGGTGGATGACGTCTTCTTTTTCGTTTGATTCCATCCGTAATCGGATCCTGCTCTTCTGTATGATGATTGTGATGTATTGATATCTTTATGCGGTAGCATCTGGCGAGTGTAAGCCAACTCCATATACTCATCTATTCTTTACATGTATTGTGACGATTTCCATTCTTGCGAAATGACGAGATGCACTTCTATCCATATTGAGTCCCTCGAGCCAGGATGAGGATAGTACCGCATCTTGGGCGTTGCAGTCGCCGCCGTGAGAGGCATGCTACCACCGCCGCCCTCAGACCACATCACAGCTAGCTCACAACCCACCTTGCTCCCAAGGTGGCGCCTTCGAGAAGGACACAACACCTGGGACATCATCGCCGCCCAACAAAGTTGGGATTTTCACCTGAGAAGCAAAGGAGGATGGGGACGAGGAGGAACAAACCTTACTGACGACTCCAGGGAGGCGAGAGACGCCGTCGGGCTTCGCTATCGTCCGACCAACAAGGTTGGACTGGAATTTCTCCTAGTCTTTACTTTGCATCACCAGAACCCCACCCGGCGAAGAACCAACAATCTATGCCATGAGCAGGCCAAATCTTGGGGGGGTGATGACCCACAAGAATAGGGGATCAATCGTAGTCCTTTCTATAAGTAAGAGTATCGAACCCAATGAGGAGCAGAAGGAAATGATAAGCAGTTTCAGCAAGGTATTCTCTTCAAGTGCTATGAGTAACAATGATAGATATTTTTGTAGAAGATAATCCGTAACAAGTGACAAGTGACAAGTAACAATAATAACAAAGGCATAGCAATGTGACCCAATCCTTTTTATAGCAAAGGACGGGCCTGAAAGTACTCTTATATTAAGCAAGCGCTCCGGAGCACACATGGGAATTTCTGTGTAGTCATGTTCATCATGTTGAGTTGATTCGCGTTCATTACTTTGATAATTTGATATGTGGGTGACCGGTGCGAAGGTGTTGTTCTTACTTTAACAAGAAACCCACTTATGATTACCCCCCCCCCCCCCCCCGCAAGCATCCACAACTACAAAAGAAGAATTAAGATAAATCTAACCATAGCATGAAACATGTGGATCCAAATCAGCCCCTTATGAAGCAACGCATAAACTGGGGTTTAAGCTTCTATCACTCTCGCAACCCATCATCTACTTGTTACTCCACAACGCCTTCCCTTAGACCCATAACATGGTGAAGTGTCATGTAGTCGACGTTCACACGACACCACTAAGAGAAGCAACAACATACACATCATCAAAATATCAAACGAATACCAACTTCACATGATTACTTATAACAAGACTTCTCACATGTCCTCTAGAACAATAACTACTCACACATCATCAACATGTTCAAGATCATAGGTGTAATAATGGAGATCAAGGATCTGAACATAATATTTTTCACCAAGTAAACCAACAAGCATCAAATACAATATGTAATCAATACTACTAGTAACCCACAGGTATAAAAGAGGAGGTTAAAAAGCTCTGTTTAGTATGGATAGTAATCGTGCCCCTGGCCCGGACAACATCCCATCACAATTCTACAAGTGCTACTGGGAGTTTGTTAAAATTGATCTCATGAGGTTGTTTGACAGTTTCCATAATAATACTCTATACATTGTGCGGTTGAATTATGGAGTTATTACCCTTATCCAAAATATGGGAGGGGCGAAGAAGATTCAACAATATAGACCCATATGCCTGCTTCGTTGCCCTCATAAGTTGATTACGAAAGTTCTTGCCAATAGAGTGGCCATCTTCGCTGATAAGATGATCAGTAAGCACCAAAATGCCTTTATTAAAAATAGAAACATTATGGATGGAATCCTTACTTAGCATGAGGTATTACATCATACTCATCGCACAAAAAAGTGGGGATAATTTTTAAGCTAGACTTTGAAAAAGCCTACGATAAGATTAACTAGGACTTCCTCCTTGAGTGTCATGCTAATCGGGGCTTCGGTCCAACTTGGTGTGGGTGAATTTCTGAAGTTATTCAAAAGGGGACTATTAACATCAAATTGAACAATGAATCTGGGCCTGATTTCCAAAGTTACAAAGGAGTGCACCAAGGCGATCCTTTGTCGTATTTTCTGTTTAACCTGGCTGTAGAAGCTCTCTCCAAAATGATTTTTAATGCTGAGAAAGAAAAAAATGCTAACTGGCCTAGCTCCTGATCTTATTGAAGGTGGTGTAGCTATTTTGCAATATGCTGACGATATAGTCATATGTTTTGAGCATGATAAAGAAGCTGCTGTTAACTTGAAACTGCTGCTATACATGTTTGAGCTTATGTCAGGTTTGAAAATAAATTTCCTTAAGAGTGAAATTATATGTGTTGTTGGTGATGATGACACCTTGTCCTTTTATGCGCATCTCTTCAATTGTCAGATTGGGCATTTCCCCATGAAATATTTGGGGGTGCCAGTCAGTTTCTCTACTCTCCATTGTTTGGATTGCGAGTTTGTAGATGATAAATTTCTTAAATAGTGTGAGACATGGGTTAGTATTGTGGCCTCTTCAGGAGGGAGGCTCACTCTTCTGAACTCTTCCCTTACTAGTATAGTATACTACTATATGTCTATGTTCCTATTGCCTAAGACTGTCACTGAAAAACTTGACAAGCACCATAAGCATTTCTTCTGGCAAGAAGGCAACGGGCGCAAAAGATATCATTTAAAAAATGGTCCAAGGTTTGTAGATCCAAAAAGAAAGGTGGGCTCAGAGTGAAAGACCTCCGGAAATAGAACATCAACCTTTTAGTCAAGTGGTGGTGGAAGTTAGAGACTCAACAAGGGCTATGGCAGGATATGATCCATGCTAAATATCTTAAAAAGGATATTGTTGCATCGGTTAGATGTAAATTTGGGGATTCCCCAATCTGGAAATCCATTATGAAAGTTAAGGATCATTACATGGTGGGCAGAGGTGTAGTTTTAAACTCTGGTAATATTGCCAGGTTATGGGTGGATGCAATTAAGGGGGGTCCTCCTTTGTATACACAGTTCCCTATGCTATATAGAATATGTAATAAACAAAACATTATTGTGGCAGAATTTTTCCATGGTATAGGGGGTGATTTCTTTAGAAGAAACTTGCAACTTCCGCTGACCGAGCAGTGGCAAGATCTGAAAAATGTGGTTGTATCCTAGATTCCATCTCAAGAACCTGATCAGATAACCTAGACTTTGGGAAAAAAGAAACAGTTTACAACAAAATCAATCTATGAATATCTGGAAAGAAACATATCTGGATGTGATTATAGATGGATATGGAAGGTAAAAATTCCACTAAAAATTTAAATTTTCCTGTGGAAGTTGTTTCAAGATGCTATTCTAACCAGAGATGTTATGAGTAGACGTAAGTGGATGTGAGATCCTAAATGCTCTTTCTGTCCTGACAGGGAAACCTCACAGCATATTTTCTTTACCTGTCCAGTTGCTAGAGTTGTTTGGAGGACAGTGGAATGTGTTTTTGGGACTGGTTTGGGCTCGAACACATTTGACAATATTTTTCATGATGTTATGTTTTCTTACCTGATGGTGTGAGATTCTACACTTTCGGCCTTGCAGCGATATGATGGGCTATATGGAATTGCTGTAACAGGGCCACCTTTGAGAACAAAACGTTGATGACTCCTTTGATGTGGTATTCTCTGCATGTGGTTTCCTATCGTATTGGGCAGGTTTGTTTACTGGAGAGGACTGGAAGACCATGAAATGTGGGACAAAGATGCTCAAGACTGCTGCGACAAGCTTGATGAGGATTTGCGCAACACCTGATGGGATGAAGGTCGACTGAGATGTTTGCTTCAGGATCTGCTGCTATTGTTTGCAAAAGTGCAATGGTTGTCTTGCTCCTGCGCAAGCTTTGCTTTGTGACTCGCTTGTGAGTCTGTATACTTTTGGAGTGCTCTTCTTTTAGACTTGCCAATGTCCTTATCTAGCTTTGTTGGCAGTTAGTGAGTAGGTGTCGTTGGGTTTTCACCCCGTGGTGAGTTGCATGATGACGGGCGCACACGGTGGGTTTCCCATCGATGCTTTGAACTCGCTCTTCCGCTTTCATGTTTCCTTTCTAAGGTTCGTCGGACTGGTGTATTACCGTTATGTCAAAGTAATGGAAAGGGGTAGAAGCCCGATTCAAAAAAGAAGTAACCCACAGGTACCAATCTGAGGTTTGGAGAGAAAGATTGAATACAAGAGATGAACTAGGGTTTGAGATGAGAAGGTGCTGGTGAGGATGTTGATGAAGATTGGTCCTCCCATGAAGGAGGAAGCATTGGTGATGACGATGGCTTCGATCTCCCCCTCGTGGAGGGAAGTTTCCCTGGAAGAATCTCTTTGTCGGAGAGCAAAAGGGCCTCTACCCTTGTTTCCGCCTCTAGACGGCGGCGCTTCCCTAAAAGTATCCTTATGATTTTTTCTAGGGTAAAACACACCATATAGGAGAAGAGGGGGGTCGGGAGACTTGCTGGGGGCCCACAAGGCAACAGGGCGCGCCCATGGGGGCTGGGCGCGCCCTGTTGGCTTGTGGCCAGCAGGTGGCCCCCCTCTGGTATATTTTTGGCCCAATAATTCTTATATATTCCATAAAAATTCTCCGTGAAGTTTCGGGTTATTTGGAGTCCAGTGATTTTTCAGCCTTTTTCTTGGTTTTCAGGTCCAGAATTCCAGTTTTCAGTAATTCCCCTCTTTGTGATGTACCTTGCATATTCAGAGAGGAAAGGCATAAGAATTGTACCATAATAAGGAATAATGGACAAGAATAACATAAATATCAATAAGAATTCATGATGCAAAATGGACGTATCAGGGAGACCACGTGGAACCGCAACAAAGGGGGAGGCGGCCTAATCTGGTGCAGAAGCAGATGAAGCCATCGTCACGCTAGAGCCTGCTCGTTGGACATCTCATGGTACTCACAGCGGAGAGCACCGGCTCGTGCCTATGTAACCTAATGCCGTAGGACCGGTGGCACCCCCCACCAATAGAGTCCGCTGCATCGAGATTTGAAGCACCCCGCGAACGAGGCAGGATAGCAGAGGATGGCCACCACCTTCCTTGACAGCGCAATGGGCTTGCCCGACAGCTGCCTTTGTTGGCGGAGAGGGTAGAACGAGGAGGGGAGGGAGGCATTGGGGTTAGGTTTGCCACCCCTAGAATCACCTAAGTAGGGGGCGACGAGAGGGAGGGGGCATGCTTGGTAAGGAGAGATACAAGGGTCTGCGAGGGCTGCAGGTCATAAGGGCATCTCCAACGACAACCCGCAAATTTCCTCCCACATCCGTCCGTGGACAGGGGGACCAGTCCGCGGACACGGATGCGGGAGGATGCCATGTAACTATAGCCGCATACATTTTGACAACAACTCAAACCAACCGGACAAAATTCATGCAAACACGGCGGGATTTCTTGCAAACACGACGGATTTCATTACATTTTGAACATATTTTAACCAAAAGGCATGTTCAAGAATTCGTCCGATTAACCAGTTAACTTGCCGATTAATCCCTACTCGTTGGGTCACCGAGTAGCCGATTAACTAATAAATTGCCCGATTAACTGATTAAATGGCCGATTAACTTGTCGATTAGCCTCTTAATCCCCTACTCGCCAGCCAACTGAGCAGCTACCAGTTAATGATTTCCTCAACAATGACTAAAGACTATGTGCACGTACGGTCACTCGGAGCTCCACTCCCACGAGTCGGATACGCTACTACACTAATCTAAGGCCGGCCGTGGCAGATCCCTTTGTTTTCCCCATGTCCGGCATCATGTTCACCGAACTGTCATGAGCACCAGAGGCATATGCTTCAGCACAAAGGATGCCTCGCTTCCCCACCGCTCGTCAGAGCGGAACCCCATCCGATGCTTTAGTGGGAGGGGAAGCAGGCATCTCCGCTTCCTTGAAGCCCATGTGGGTTCTCGCAAGAGAAGAACAGGGCAAGACACCGGATGTGTACGCCGGCATCGCCCCGGTGGTGACCTGCACAGGACCCAAGCAGTATCGGCCTCCCGTGTTATACTTCACCTCAATGATGATGGCGGCGCAGACGCGCTGGCCACCGACTCGTCGCTCTCCGTGCAGCCAGCTTCTTTTTGTGCCTGCATGGCGTGGCTACGCGCGTGTCGACGAAGGATGGCGTGGTCGCAGGGACGAGAGGCTTGGTCGCCGTCGTGCTCCCCACCGTGCCGGCACGGAGCAACTCGCCACTCCTCACCGAGATGGTTTGGAGCGGCGAGTTGCTGAACCACGCACCGGCTTGGGGCGGCAATTTGCTCCGTTAGGCTAGGCGAGTGAGGCGGAGCAGCGAGCTGACTCGCTCCTGCTCGTATCCGACGGGCTCGGCGGGCCACCCAACCGGCTCATATGTCGAAGAACTGCTCTTCGTAAGCCATCGGAAGAGGGGAGAAAAGTGAAGGAGGAGATGGGGAAGCGACGGAGGGGTGCGATTCTTGCCCGACGTTGATACGTCTCCAATGTATCTATGATTTTTGATTGTTCCATGCTATAATATTATCATTCTAGGATGCTTTTTAGGTGTTTATATACCAATTAATATTGTTTTAGCACTAACCTATTAACCCAGTGCCCAGTGCGAGTTGTTGTTTTCTGCATGTTTTTAACTTTTCAGGTTTACACTACCAAACGAAGTCCAATTGCCTCGAAACTTTTTTATGATTTTTTTTGGACCAAAAGAAGACCTGGAAGCTTCTGGAGGAGACCGAAGGCTCCACGAGGGAGCCACCACACAATAGGGCGCGCCCAGGGGGTGGTCGCACCCTGTTATGTGGTGGCCCCCTCGTGCGTCTCCCGGTGCCCCTCTCTGGCCTATAAAACAAAGTATGGACTTTGGAAGTATTACCTGAAGGGCGAAAGGCCATTCAGAACAAATGGATCTTTAAGAAGAAGACGGACGCAGACAGTAATGTCACCGTCTATAAAGCTCGACTTGTGGCAAAGGGTTTTTCACAAGTTCAAGGAGTTGACTACGATGAGACCTTCTCACCCGTAGCGATGCTTAAGTCCGTCAAAATCATGTTAGCAATAGCTGCATTTTTCGATTATGAAATTTGGCAGATGGATGTCAAAACAACATTCCTTAACGGTTTCCTTAAGGAAGAGTTGTATATGATACAACCAGAAGGTTTTGTCGATCCAGAGAATGCTAACAAAGTTTGCAAACTCCAGCGATCCATTTATGGACTGGTGCAAGCATCTCGGAGTTGGAATCTTCGTTTTGATGAGGTGATCAAAGCGTTCGGGTTTATACAAGTTTACGGAGAAGCTTGTATTTACAAAAAAGTGAGTGGGAGCTCTATAGCGTTTCTAATATTATATGTGGATGACGTATTGCTGATTGGAAATAATATAGAAATGTTGGAAAGCGTGAAGGAATATTTGAACAAGAGTTTTTCAATGAAGGACCTAGGAGAAGCTGCTTTCATATTAGGCATCAAGATCTATAGAGATAGATCGAGACGCTTAATATGACTTTCACAGAGCACATACCTTGACAAAGTTTTGAAGAAGTTCAAAATGGATCTGTCCAAGAAGGGGTTCTTGCCTGTATTGCAAGGTGTGAAGTTGAGTAAGACTCAATGCCCAGTGACTGCAGAAGATAGAGAAAAGATGAGTGTCATCCCCTATGCTTCAGCCATAGGCTCTATCATGTATGCAATGTTGTGCACAAGACCCGATGTCAGCCTTGCCATAATTATGGCCAGAAGGTTTCAAAGTGATCCAGGAATGGACCACTGGACGGCGGTCAAGAATATCCTTAAGTATCTGAAAAGGACTAAGGAAATGTTTCTTGTTTATGGGGGTGATCAAGAGCTCGTCGTAAAGGGTTACGTCGATGCAAGCTTTGACACTGATCCGGATGACTCCAAGTCTCAAACCGGATACATATTTCTTCTCAATGGGGGAGCGGTAAGCTGGTGCAGTTCCAAGCAGAGCGTGGTAGCTGATTCTACATGCGAAGCGGAGTACATCGCTGCCTCGGAGGCGGCGAAGGAAGGTGTCTGGATGAAGGAGTTCATGATAGATCTTGGTGTAGTGCCCAGTGCACTGAACCCAATGACTCTGTTCTGTGACAAAACTAGTGCCATTGCTCTGGCCAAGGAACCAAGGTTTCACAAAAGGACCAGACACATAAAGAGATGCTTCAATTCCATCCGCGATTACATCAAGGAGGAGGACATAAATATTTGCAAAGTGCACACGGATCTGAATGTCGCAGACCCGTTGACTAAACCTCTTCCAAGGGCTAAACATGATCAACACCAGAACTGTATGGGTGTTAGATTCATTACAATGTAAATCACATAGTGTTGTGAGCTAGATTATTGACTCTAGTGCAAGTGGGAGATTATTGGAAATATGTCCTAGAGGCAATAATAAAGTGGTTATTATTATATTTCCTTGTTCATGATAATCGTTTATTATCCATGCTACAATTTTATTGATTGGAAACGCAAATACATGTGTGGGTACATAGACAACATTGTGTCCCTAGTATGCCTCTAGTAGACTAGCTCGTTGATCAAAGATGGCCAAGGTTTCCTATCCATAGACATGAGATGTCATTTGTTAACGGGATCACATCATTGGGAGAATGATGTGATGGACAAGACCCAAACTATAAACATAGCATATGATCGTGTCAGTTTGTTGCTATAGTTTTCTGCATGTCAAGTATCTGTTCCTATGACCATGAGATCATGCAACTCAGTGACACCGGAGGAATACCTTGTGTGTATCAAACGTCGCAACGTAACTGGGTGACTATAAACATGCTCTACAGGTATCTCCGAGGGTGTCTGTTGAGTGGGCATGGATCAAGGCTGGGATTTGTTACTCGGTGTGACGGAGAGGTATCTCAGGGTCCACTCGGTAATACAACATCACAATAAGCCTTGCAAGCAAAGTGACTAAAGAGTTAGCCATGGGATCTTGTATTACGGAACGAGTAAAGAGACTTGCCGGTAATGAGATTGAACTAGGTATAGAGATACCGACGATCGAATCTCGGGCAAGTAACCTACTGAAGAACAAAGGGAACATCATACGGGATTAACTGAATCCTTGACATAGAGGTTCAACCGATAAAGATCTTCGTAGAATATGTAGGAACCAATATGGGCATGCAGGTCCCGCTATTGGTTATTGACCGTAGAGGTGTCTCGGTCATGTCTACATAGTTCTCGAACCCGCATAGTCTGCACACTTAACGTTCGGTGACGTTTCGGTAGTATTGAGTTATGTATGTTGGTGACCGAAGGTTGTTCGGAGTCCCGGATGAGATCCCGGACATCACGAGGAGTTCAGGACTGGTCCGGAGGTAAAGATTGATATATAGGAAGTCCCGTTCTGGTCACCGGAAAAGTTTCGGGTATTTCCGGTATTGTACCAGGAGTGTCGGGAGGGTTCCGGGGGTCCACCGGGAGGGGCCCACTCACCCCAAGGGCTACATGGGCCTAGGAGGTGGTACACCAGCCCCTGGTGGGCTGGGCAACCAGCCCTTAAGGGCCCATGCGCAAGGAGGAGGAGTAGGGGCCAAGTAGGGAGGAGTCCTACTAGGAGTCCACCTCCCTTAGCTTGTGGGAGGTGGACTCCTCCCCTTGCCTTTGGACGAAGCCCTCCTTGGAGGAGGGGCTAGGGCTGCCTCCACTCCCCTTCCTCCTATATATATTGAGGGTTTTTGAGGGCAGCCCCTTACCTGAAAGCCACGTGCTGCCCTCTTCTTCCTCTAGATCGTTTCTCCTCTAGATTAGTTCGGCGGAGCTCGGCGAAGCCCTGCCGGATTAGTTCACCACCACCGCCACCACGTCGTTGTGCTGCCGGAGAACTCATCTACCTCTCCGCTCCCTCTTGCTGGAACAAGAAGGCGGAGATCGTCATCGAGCTGTACGTGTGCTGAACGCGGAGGTGCCGTCCGTTCGGCGCTAGATCGGGCCGGATCGTGATTGGATCGCGAGACTACTAGCGATTTGGATCGCGAAGACGTTCGACTACATCAACCGCGTTTCTTAACGCTTCCCGCTTAGTGATCTACAAGGGTATGTAGATCCACTCTCCCTCTCGTAGATGCTCATCACCATGGATAGATCTTGTATGTGCATAGGAAAAAATTTGTTTCCCATGCAACGTTCCCCAACACAAGATACGTCTTTGTATTATTTCCACTCAGGATAAAACAATGGGGTTAATTCATATTGATTGATTTCTTTTTTTCTACATCATGTCATTTTTCTCCAAGCATTACTCTGTTTTACTTAGTCTCCGGTTGCATGCTGGATAGCGGTCAATGGGTGGAGTAATAGTAATATGTGAAGGCAGGAGTCGGCCTATTTGATTATGGACGTCATGCCTATATATACATGATCATTGTCGTGAATATCACATAACTATGCGCTTTTCTATCAATTGCCCAACAGTAATTTGTCTACCCATTGTATGCCTACTACATCAGAGATGCCATTATGGAAAACTATGCCCTCCGGGTCTAGTCACTTATAAGTTTACAACCGCTACAATTACCCTACTGCAATTTATTGACTTTTTATTAACTTTGCATTTATCAACTATCATCTACACACTTTACTTGCTTGCAAATAACGAATCCAAGGGGATTGACAACCCTCTTGCCCGCGTTGGGTGCAAGTGTTTGCTTCTTTGTGTGCAGTCGCCGAAGACAGGGGTTGGTTGTTACTCCTATTGGTTTGATAAACCTTGGTTATCTTTTGAGGGAAATACTTATCCAGACTGTGCTGCATCACCCGTTCCTCTCCACGGAAAACCAAACGCAGATCACAAGTATTAGGAAGGATTTCTGACGCCGTTGCCGGGGAGTATCATCAACCTACTATCAAGTAACTTCGCACCAATTATCATTCACTTGTTCTTATTTTTATTTGCTGTTATATTTAGCTTGCTTCATAAAAATCAAAAATACAAAAATAATAATTTTTGCTAGTCACTAGTTTACTTCTTTGCTTGCTAGTTTACTTGTCCTGGTTGTTACTTTGCATGCTCGGTCACCATGTCTCAAGATACTACTAAGTTGTGTGACTTTTCAAACACTAATAGCCATGATTTTATTAGTACTCCTATACCACCCGCCACTAGTGCGGAGTTTTATGATATTAATGTTGAATTGATGAATCTTGTCATGAAAGAACAATTTTCGGGAAGTCCTAATGAGGATCCCGCTGCTCATCTTAATACCTTTGTTAAACTATGTGATATGCAAAAGAAAAAGGATATGGATAATGATGTTGTGAAATTAAAATTATTTCCTTTTTTACGAGATAAAGCTAAGGCTTGGTTTTCATCTTTACCGCGTAATAGTATTGGAACATTGGATAAGTGTAAAGATGCCTTTATTGCCAAGTATTTTCCTCCTGCTAAGATTATCTCCCTTAGAAATAAAACTATGAATTTTAAACAAAATGATCAAGAACATGTTCCACAATCTTGGGAGAGGATGAAATCAATGATTAGAAATTGCCCTACTCATGGTTTTAACTTGTGGATGATTATCCAAAATTTCTATGGTGGACTAAACTTTCTGTCTAGAAATCTTCTAAATTCTGCTGTAGGTGGTACCTTCATGGAGCTGACATTAGAAGATTCCACCAATCTTCTGGACAATATCATGATAGACTACTCTCAATGGCATACCGAAAGAGCTCCAACTGGTAAGAAGGTAAATTATGTCGAAGAAATCACTACTTTGAGTGGAAAAGTGGATGCTCTTATGAAAATGGTTGTTAGTAAAAATGCTCATGTTGATCCCAATGATGTGCCTTTGTCTACCTTGATTGAGCAAAATGATGATGCTATTGATGTGAATTTTATCTCGCGAAATAATTTTAATAACAATGCCTATAGAGAAAATTTCAATGCTAGGCCTTATCCCGGTAACTCCTCTGATAGTTATGGAAACTCTCATGGTAATTCTTATGGAAATCCTTCTACCAATAATAATAAGTTATCCTTTGATATTGATAACACTACTAGATAATTCATTAGTTCTCAAAAAGTTTTCAATACTATGGTAGAGGAAAAGTTGCATAAAATTGATGATTGGGCTAGGAACATGGATAGAATTGCTCTTGATGTGGAAACTCTTCAAATAAAAATTTGCCACCAAAGCATGAATTTATTGAGACTATTAAATATATCCAAATATCTATCAATGAAAGTAAGGAGAGAACCGCTAGGTTGAAAGCTAAGAGAGAATTCTTAGAAAAAGCTCTTCCACCCGGTTTTTACCGTAATCATGATGAAGATCTTAAAATGATTGGTACTTATCCTATTGAATCCTTATTTACTAATCTGAAAGTAAATGATAAAGGGACTGAATATGAGTCAACTCTAGCTAGAAGGCGTCCCGTTTGCTTGGAGGGTGATGATTCTAATGATAAAACTGAAAAAGTGGGTTTGGAGAGGTTAAAACTTTAACTAGTGATGTGCCCACTATCTTGGATTACAAGGACTTTAATTTTGATAATTTCTCTTTAGTAGAATGTATTTCCTTGTTGCAATCCATTATTAGCTAACCCAAGGCTTATAAACAAAATAAAGCTTTTATCAAACATATAGTAGAAGCGATGATAAAAGCTTATGATGAGAAACATGAGCTAGAAGTTTCCATACCTAGAAAGTTGCATGATGAATGGGAACCTACTATTAAAATAAGGCTAAAATAATATGAATGTAATGCTTTGTGTGGCCTTGGTGCTAGTGTTTCAACAATACCTAAATCTTTATGTGATGTTCTTGGTCTCACCAATATTCAAGATTGTTCCCTTAACTTGCATCTTGTGGATTCTACCATTAAGAAACCTTTAGGTAGAACAAATTATGTGCTTATTATTGAAAATAGAAATTATGTGCCCGTATATTTCATTGTGCTTGATATTGAATGCAATCCAACTTGTCCAATAATACTTAGAAGACCTTTCTTACGAACTATAGGTGCAATTATTGATATGAAAGAGGGGAACATACAGTTCCAATTCCCATTAAAGAAAGGGATGGAACACTTCCCTAGAAACATAATCAAACACCTTATGAATCTATCATGAGGGCTACTTGTCGTGGTTTTGTCATTGTAGATGTCCTCATAGGAGAACTTAGGTGTGAGGCCATCGCCGCTATGTGGCGACTCGAAGGGTTGATCGGGAACGAGAGATGAATTTACCCAGGTTCGGCCCCTCCGATGGAGGTAAAAGCCTACGTCCTGCTTTGTGTATATTGATGATGATATCGATTACAAGGGAGCGGAATCGCCTCACCTAGCTATCGATGGATTGTAACTTGACCTTATCGACCTCAGGGGCTCGCCTTTATATATAGGTCGAGACCCTGGATTTACAAGAGTCCGGGTCGTGCTATGATTCATGACCCGGTATGTTTCTAACTCGCCTTGCCTCTTAAGCAAGGAAATTCCAAGCGACTCTCCACCTTGTGAGCCATCAGTCGCCGTCTTCACGCCCTGGGCCGCCAACCGGCTCTGCCGGTAACCCGCCTTGTGTCTTCGGTCCAATGAACGCCAAGGCCCGCCTTTGACCGTGGACTTAATAGTGACCCAGCTCACCAGGGCGGGTTATACCACGGGGTTATATCCCCAACATTAGGCCCCAGATTGATTTGAATTTATTCATGTCAATATCTTTTACCTTAATTTTGGCAGCTCATCTTCAGTCCGTATCGAAGCCTTTTCCGGCTCACGAAATGCCGGTTTACGATATCTTTGGACTTCGTAATTTCTTGCTCCGCCCACCAATGATGTCATCCGCCGAAAATCCAGAGATTCGGTGACGATATCGGTGACGACATTATAACGGCCTTTATGTGTATCCGTTTGGCCCAAAAATCGAGGCGCCCATGGCTCCAAAATTTATTGTGTCCCCTCGATTCCCGCGCCTGCCGGTCACACTTCCACTTGTTGCCCTTTAAATACTCACAAGGGGTCCCGTCAGCCATTTTTATATCGCCTCCTTTGCCTCTTCTTCTCGCTCGAGCTCGTACTGTTCATCGCATCTCCGCTGCTGCTCCTCTGTCGCCGGTCGGCTGCTTCCCAGTCCGCGGCGTCCCCCAACTCCATCTAGGCACAACGGGTCATCTCCGCCGCTGTCACAACCATCAAGTAGGTCCTTCATTCTTTCCTCAGATCTATTTTTGCTTATCTCGTTTCATGGGAGTTCGTCGGAGTTCTTCACGTGCTCTTCGCCGTTGAAAACTCATGCATGCCCCTGATGAATCTTTCCATAGAGATGCCGCGGTAGAAATAGTAATTTTATTTCATATATAATGCACCTTAGATCCTCATCGAAATCTGCAAGTTAGGTCACCATTGTTGATATACCTTGCTATTGGGACTAGTAAATAATTTCCTTTTTGACCCATTTTGTAGATCCGTAATCGCATACGCCTTGGTACAAACTGGTTTGCCCCACACTTAGCAGTAAACTCAAAAATCTTTAATTGTTGTAAGTCGCCCTTATGTTTGCCGGCTCACCATTGTGATTGTAACCCGCCAAATATGCTTCTGCAGCTATTTGAATAATTCATCATGACAAAAACCATCACATGCAACTGGATCCTTCACAAGTTTCTGACCTTGTAGTCCAAGATTATGTGGATGTGGGCCTTTTGCCGTCTAAAGAGAAAATTGGCTGGCGAACCTCCCTTGGAGAAGAACGGCCTCAACCCGGCGAAGGAGAAGTAGTGGTGTTTTAAGACCATCTTCAACGAGGCTTTTCTCCTCCCGGGTCAAAATTCTTTCGAGACGTCCTGCATTTCTATCACCTTCATCCTCAAGACTTAGGTACCAACTCCATATCCAACCTGTGCCAATTTCAAGTGTTTTGTGAGGTGTACATGCAAATGGAGCCGACTGTACTTTTGTTCAGAGAGTTCTTTTATCTCAATCGCCAGACTGAGTGTGCTGATGGTCCCAGCCTAGAACTTGGCGGGGTCACAATCCAAAGGAGAAGGGATGGTGGTTTTCCTGTAGCTGTCTTACCTAGCCATCCCAAGGGTTGGACAAAGACCTAGTTTTATTGTCAGAACACAGCCCCTGCTGGTGAAAACCCTCAGCCGGGTTACAGAGCAGATCGTCTTCCTATAAACTTTGAACTGCCTGATTCAGCTTCTCAAGAGGAATGTGCTCAACTCGCCCCAATATGGCCAAGACTCGGGGCTTTGACAGCCAACGGTTTAACCGGGGTTGATTTAACCCGGTGTTGGGTGTCTTGGCGGATCTTGCCCCTGAGTCACCGTGCTGCCTTAATGTGTGCTTATGATGGCGACTTGAACAATGCGCAGCATTACAACAACACCACCTTGGAGACAAATGAGATAAACAAGATTGTGAAGAAACTACTAGGTGAAAAACAAGAAGCCTGCGAGAAAATTGGTCTGAGACATTTCTATACTAAGAACCCGGCTCCTCGAGTAAGAATCCTTGATATCTTTCAGCTCATAAGATTTTCCATCTTTCTAACTTGTTGTTTTTGTCAATACCTCTGCAGGAAGATTCTTCATTTTGGAAAAAGAAACAACAGAAAACTCTAGCTAAGAAGCCCAAAGCCGTCCGAAGCAAGGGAAAGAACAAAACGGTTGTAGAAGAACCATCCACTATGGGTGAGTCACAAACTGTTGATGACTAGTCTGAGGTAGAATTTAATTTTTATATTTGTCTCTTTATTGGATTTGCTAACACCCCTTCAGTCTCAGGATGGTGATGCAACGAGCCAGGCTGAAGATGTTGAGGTAATTTATGTCTCCTCCAACTCAGAACTCTCGTTTCCAAAGAAACCAAGGCGTGTCATTAGAAAACTATGTTTCTCTCACCCAGATGCTCATTTGGATCCTGACTTTATTTTGAAGAAGACTCAACATGCATCAAGGCGCCAAACACAGAGCGTCTCAGGTAACCTTGTGAAAGGTTTGCCTGAAAAGTCAGCCGCCCGAGAACGACCAAATGAGGTGGCTTATATTCCTGTCCTTTCTTTTCCAAAAGCTGGTCTTATCCAGCAACCTCTTAATCCTTCTGTTTGAAAAAGTCAGGAGTCGTCACCTTCATCGGGCAACTCAACTGCTACAAAACTCCCGCCTCTTGTTATCAATCCAGGGTAACTTTCTTCTTTGCATCCAATGTTGCTTATTAACCCTTTATCCTTGCATATAACTTATCATGATATCTTTGTTCACAGGGCCCAAGCCAAGAAAAGGAAAATAGGCGGGTCATCTGCCAACCCTGATGCCCCCGAGCCGGAGAATCCGAAACCTGTCACTCCTGAAACTCATGTTGAGTCCTCTGAAGCTCATCAAGGCGCCCATGATGAAATACTCCAACATACTGAGCCGGCAGGTGTTGATGTTGTGACCACTGGAACAAACCCGGAGGCCAATCCTAAATCGCCCAGTCCTCAGAAAACAGCTGAAGATATTACTTCTCATGAAGAGGGGGTTATCATTACTGGGACGGGTTATACAACTCCAGCCCCTTCCAATGTGTTGACCAAGCATACCACCAAGGATGAGGCGCCTTCGCCTGAGAAGGAGAAGGCTAAAATTGATCTTCCTAATCTTGAAAAGCTCACTGTTGAAGAATTGCATTCTGGATACTTGAGCCGCCTCTCCACAAGCTGGGACATGGAAGCCAGCCTCGTTGGCATGATGAGGAAAAAATATGAGGTATGCTCAACTTGTCTCACATTCCATATATCCTTATGTAGCCCCCAAGGGCTGACTTATTTTCTTGAAGATGAGTCGGGTCTTCAACAACATGTAAATTTTGATACATCATCGTGTAGCCCCCAAGGGCCGGGTCATTATGTAAATAATGAGCCGGTACTTTACTTGTTTAAATGTTTAAAAATTCCACCTGTAGCCCCCAAGGGCCGGGTTATCTTTATTGAAGATGAGTCGGATCTTCTTGTTGGAAAAATTGGCATGCTGAAAAAACTGGCATGCATTAGCCCCCAAGTGTCAAGTATATTGCTTGCAATCTACTTGGGACTTGTAACAAATTCCTTTACAGCCCCCTAGTGTCATTATGCACCTTGCTGGCAGCTTATGATTGACTAATATCCACTTGGAAACTTTATTGTGCAGGAAGCTTTGAAAATGGCCAAGTCAAACTTGGCCGACTTGGGGAAAAACCTGGCACTGCAACAAGACACCCGGGCTAAAGTCGACTCAAAACTCCAGCATTCCGTGGAAGAGTTAGAAAAAACCAACGCGGATTTTGAAGCTTTCAAGAAGTCGTCCGAGGCTGAAAAAGACGCCTTGATCAAACGTGCAGAAAACGCTGAGGGTCAACTGAAACCCATAGCTGAAGAACTGACCAGTCTTAAACGGCACGTTCCTCGGATGACCGAAGCTGTCTTTGGTAAGTATTGTTGATGAACTTATGATAACTCATGCTGCGTACGATCGTATATGAAAAAACTCACCCGGCGACTCATGCACTTGAACTGTTGGTAGGCCGTCGGACTCGCAATCTCCCAGACGACAGGTTATTGAAGCTTAAAGCTCTATATTCTTTGACTGAGCAATTGTATGTTGGAAGTCTTTTCACCATCAGGGCTATTATGGGTGAAAAAGACCCAGCAAAGTTCATCAAAGAAGTGCTGAGACGCCTCTCAACGATTCCCAAGCAGATTGAAGAGTTGAATAGATCAGCCGCCCGTAAGGGTGCAATAGCTTCTTTGAGCCGGGCCTTGGCTTATGCACCATAGCTTAACCCGGAAGAGATGGTCGGAGGGTTTCCGCAGCTCAAAGATGATGGGTCAGACTTCACACAAGATGACTATGCTCGTTGCATCAAGGCGTCTCGAGCATTGGCTAGCCGACTAGCTGCAGAGGTGGATCTGAAGACATATCAAGCAGCTTATGACGACAACATTGTGCGAGGTCGATCGCCTACTTTTGAACCAGTGGATCTAACTCCTCAATGTCGTAAGCATATCTTTGCCCCTGATGTTGACCCGTCCCCCATCTTGCATGAAGAAGCTGAATTCCACGCCTTAACGAATTGCAATTGGGATGTGGACAACCTTCAGATCCAGGAAACAGAAGACTCGGCGCAGGATGACCCGGAGGCGTCATAGGCGAGACTTTGGCCTGAGGTTACCCCGTATGGGGTTAACCCAGATAGGCTAGCAGCCGGGTTATGTTAATGACTTTTGAAAAGAACTTTGATCCAAGATGCTGGGCTCCATGTAGCCTTGTAATAGCCTTAAGTGAAAACTGACTGTATGTGTCGTGCCTTCGTGCACGCTTAAGCTTTTACTCCGTCTTAAGTTATCAAAGGATTCTCGTATGAGCAAGTGTCACTTCACCTTTATTCTTTTGCTTAGGAACCGTACAGCTTGTGGTTTGCACTTGTTTATTTTTGTGGATAAGTCGCCATTGAGCTTCGAGATCGATCAGCTGCCGAAGACCGAACATGTTGGTCCCTTGTCTGAATTCTGCTATCCTTGCTCAATGAGCTATGACTTGAACCAGAATGGGCGAGTTAATGTAAGCCGTCCTTCTGAAATCTGTCCGTTCTTGTTTTATGGAGTAATTGAACTAGCCATGATAGGACTGCAGTTTTGTAACCCAGACGCTCTGTGTGAGCCGGTAAAAAATTGTATTATCCCTGAAAGGTTAGGGTAATAATATATGGTGATAATAAAACACCTTTAAATAAGCCGGCTAAATGAGACTCGACGGAGGTACAAGGCTCAAGCCTGGCCTCAATAAGGCGGGTGTGATAACCCATGATAATAGAAGTGGTAAATAAGCCGGCTCAGTGAGACTTGGCAAGGAGACTGGCTTTCGAATGTCAAGTCTTGCTTCAATGAAGCGGGTATGCTAACCCATGGTTTGTCCAAGGCTTTCTGTATGCCGGCTCTCATGCGACACATCTCGATGTTTTAACCTGGACAAGTTCAGGGTCCAAAAATGGATTAACTTGTCAAGAGTACACGGGGTCACCTGATCGGAGTCGCACAAGCATACAGGCATGTTTTACCATTTTCTGGCATTTATTTTTTGCCACATCAAGAGGGTGAGAAAGCTAAACTCAGTGAGTTGGAAGCCCCCAAGTGACCTATGATCATGGAAAAGCTCAGCATAGGGTTACAGGAGACAATGCTACTACTGCAAAACATCTGTGGTTCAGATAAAACCGGCTTGATTCCACTGACCATAATAGAATACCTATGTTTTAACCGTGCATCATAGCAGCTGGTCCTCTTTGGCATCTTTTACCCCTTAAACGGGGGCACCCATGTTTGAGCAGTCGCATCATGGCGGCTCGCCCTCTTGGGCGACTTTAAATCTTTCGTCAATAAGGCGGAGCACTCATGTGTGAACAATCGCATTATGGCGGCTTGCCCTCTTGGCGACTTATGTTTCAAAAAATAAAGACGCGTGCTCAATGTGTTGGCTGAAACGATAGAGACCCCGAATTTCGGGAGTTCCGGCTTTATTGTATGTAAACATACAGAAGTATGTACAGAAATTGGGGGAAGATACATAGGTGAGGAGCCAATGACTCTAAGTATAGTAAGGCCGAAGGTGAGCAATGTTCCACGGTCGGGTTGTCTCTTCTTGAGAGGTGTATGTATCTGGTCGGAGGTCTATCAGGTAATATGAACCGTTGTTGAGGTTTTTGCTGATGACGAAAGGACCCTCCCAAGGTGGCGAAAGCTTATGCATTCCTGTTTGATCTTGAATCAATCGAAGTACCAAGTCGCCCTCTTGAAAAGTGCGGCTTTTGACTCTACGGCTATGATAGCGACGCAGGTCTTGCTGATATATTGCTGATCTCGCCGCTGCCAAGTCGCGTTCTTCTTCCAAGGCATCCAGGGAATCTTGATGTGCTTGTTCATTGTCGGCTTCAACATAAGCAGCGACTCAAGGAGAGTCATGCCGAATATCACTTGGTAATACCGCCTCGGCTCCATAGACCAGAAAGAAAGGCGTGTAACTAGTGGATCTGTTTGGAGTTGTCCTAATGCCCCAAAGCACTGTGGGGAGCTCCTCGACCCAACAGCCAGGGGTACGCTGTAACAGAACCATGAGCCAGGGTTTTATCCCTCTCAAGATTTCCTGATTAGCTCGTTCGGCCTGCCCATTGGACTGTGGATGTGCCACGGACGCCAAATCAAGCCGAATATGCTCACGCTGACAAAACTGTTCCATGGACCCTTTGGATAGGTTGGTACCATTGTCAGTGATAATGTTGTGAGGATAGCCAAAGCGGTGGATTAATTTTTTCAAAAATTTGACTGCTGTCTCCGCATCACAATTGCTGACAGGTTCCGCCTCAGCTCACTTGGTGAATTTGTCAACCGCCACGAGCAGGTGGGTCTTTTTATCAGAAGACATTTTGAACGGGCCAACCATATCGAGGCCCCAAACCGCAAACGGCCAAGTGATTGGGATCATGCGTAGTTCTTGAGCCGGCACATGGGCTTGTCGAGCGAACTTTTGACATCCATCACACTTGCGCACGATGTCCTCTGCGTCTGCATAAGCCGTTAACCAATAAAATCCATGGCGAAAAGCCTTTGCCACCAAAGATCGTGAGCCGGCATGGTGCCCACAATCGCCCCGCGTGAATATCATTGAGAATTTCGTTCGTCCTTCCTCAGGGGAAACACAACGTTGAAGAACGTCGCTGACGCTTCTCCTGTGTAACTCGCCCTTGAAGATAGTCATAGATTTGGACCGCCGAACTATCTATCGGGCGATGATTTCCTCAGTGGGGAGCTCGCCTCGAGCCAGATAAGCCAAGTACGGCACCGTCCAGTTAGGAATGGCATGGAGAGCCGTCACCAAGTGTGATTCCGGGTCAGGAATAGCTATATCCTCCTCAGAAGGCAGTTTTACTGAGGGGTTGTGGAGGACGTACAAAAACACATTGGGAGGGACCGGCTTGCATTGAGAGCCGAGTCGTGACAGTGCGTCCGCCGCTTCATTATGTCGGCGATCGATGTGGTTCACCTGGTAACCTTGGAAGTGACCCGCCACATTGGTGGCCGCGCGTCGGTAAGCCGCCATCAGGGGATCCTTTGAATCCCAAGTTCCTGAGACCTGTTGAGCTACCAAGTCTGAGTCGCCCAAGCACCTGACCCGGCTAAGGTTCATTTCTTTGGCAATTCTGAGTCCGTGCAAGAGGGCCTCATACTCAGCTGCATTATTAGTACAGGAGAACATGAGCCGTAAAACATAACAGAATTTGTCACCTCATGGAGAAGACAAAACTACTCCAGCCACCGAGCCCTCCAATTGTCTGGAACCATCAAAATGTATAGTCCAGTACGTGTTATCTGGTCTATATTGCGGGATTTGAAGCTCTGTCCAATCATTGATGAAATCCACCAATACCTTGGACTTAAATGTTGTATGGGGCGTGTACTTCACGTGGTGGGGGCCAAGTTCGATTGCCCACTTGGCAATTCGACCAGTGGCCTCGTGATTCTGAATGATATCCCCCAGGGGTGCTGACCAAACCACAGTGATCGGATGTTCCTGAAAGTAATGCTTCAACTTCCAGCTTGCCATGAAAACTCCGAAGATCAGCTTTTGCCAATGTGGGTATCGCTGTTTGGACAGGGTCAGGACCTCGCTGACAAAGTAGACCGGCCGCTGAACTGGATACTCCTTTCCCGCCTCCTTGCGTTTAACGACAACTGCAACACTCACCGCCTTAGAATTAGCGGCAATGTACAGGAGCATGGGCTCTTTGTCGGTCGGGGCGGCTAAAACAGGCGGCTCAGCTAGCTGCCTCTTGACGGCTTCAAAAGCTTCATTAGCCGCATCAGTCCAAATGAAATTGTCCGTCTTTTTGAGCAACTGATAAAGAGGGATTGCCTTCTCTCCGAGGCGGCTTATGAACTGACTTAAGGCTGCGATACGACCCGCCATGAGCTGGACGTCATTGATATTGGCCGGCTTACCAAGCGAGGTTATCGCCTTGATCTTGTCCGGGTTAGCTTCGATGCCTCGCTAAGAGACCAAGAATCCCAGTAGCTTGTCTGCAGGAACACCAAAAACACACTTTGCCGGGTTAAGTTTCATCTAGTATACTCAAAGATTGTCGAACGTCTCCTTAAGGTCATCCAAGAGTGTTTCCTTCTTCTGAGATTTCACCACGATGTCATCAACATACGCGTGAACGTTGCGCATAATCTGATCATGCAGGCAATTCTGAATACAGCGTTGATAAGTCGCCCCCGCGCTCTTGAGTCCAAAAGGCATAGAAATGTAACAGAAAGCACCGAAAGGAGTTATGAAAGCCGTCTTCTCCTGATCCTCCTTAGCCATCTTGATCTGGTGACAACCTGAGTATGCATCCAGGAAACACAACCGCTCGCAACCCGCCGTAGAATCAATGATCTGATCGATGCGGGGGAGAGCAAAGGGATCTTTTGGACAGGCTCTGTTGAGGTCTGTGTAATCAATACACATATGAAAAGTGACGTTCTTCTTCAGAACGAGCACCGGGTTAGTTAACCACTCAGGGTGGAAAACTTCAACGATAAACCCGGCAACTAGGAGCCAGGCAACTTCTTCCCCGATTGCTTTGCGTCTCTCCTCATTAAAATGACGGGGGTATTGTCGTACTGGTTTCATCTTTGGATCCACATTAAGGTGGTGCTCAGCGAATTCTCTCAGTACTCCAAGCATGTCAGATGGTTTCCAAGCAAATATGTCCCGATTCTCATGGATGAATTCGATGAGCGTGTTTTCCTATTTGGGGTCCATGCCGGTTCCAATAATGAACTGTTTAGAAGAGTCGCCTTCGGTGAAATCAACTAGCTTGGTATCGTTAGTTGACTTGAACTTTAGGGGCGGCTCAGACTCAGTGGTGGGTTTCTTGAGGGGGCTCATGTCCGCCGGGTCAACATTGGCTGCAAAGAACTTTAGCTCCTCAGTTCCGCACGCCGACTCTGCATAGGTCGCATCCCCTTCCTCGCACTCCTGAGCTATTTTCCGGCTTCCATCCACAGTTATAGTACCATTGAGACCTGGCATCTTAAGTTTGAGGTACACATAACAGGGTCAAGCCATGAAACGAGCATAAGTCGGCCTCCCAAACAAGGCATGGTAAGGACTTTTGATCTTGACCACCTCAAACACCAAAGATTCATATATGTAGTTAAATTCGTCCCCAAAAGCGACGTCCAGCTTAATCCGCCCAATCGGATATTTCGATTTCCCTGGCACGATACCATGAAAGACAATGGTCGAAGGTAATAAGTTGTTTTCAGAGAGGTTCATCCGCCGGAAGGTGTCATAGTACAGGATGTTGATGCTGCTTCCCCCGTCCATGAGAACCTTCGTTAGGGTGTACCCACCAACCTGAGGCGCCACCACCAAAGACAAACCACCTGGGTTATCTACCCGGGAGGGGTGATCCGCCCTGGTCCAAGTGACTGGCTGTTCGGACCAGTTGAGATATCTGGGAGCCGCCAGCTCAACCGTGTGGGCGGCTCGTTTTTTGAGTTTGTTGTCTCGCCTGCAAGTACCGGTGGTGAAGACGTGGTACTGACCGCTGTTCAACTGCTTGGGGTTGCTCTGAAAACCAGTTTGGCCATTATGCTGTTGATTGTTCTGACGAGAGAGCTGACCGTTGCCGTTGCCCGAATCGCCCTAACCTTGAAAACCAGATCCTAAGGACCCACCAGACGAGCCGCCATGAAAGCCACCGGGGCCAGGCTGACCCGGATGTCCACCGCCGTTGCCTCCTTGATGTCCCCAGGATGCCTGGTTACGAAATTCCTGCATAATATAGCAGTTTTTCCATGAATGAGAGGTCGGGACATCGGGGGTACTGTGGTTGGGACAAGGTGCCTTGAGTGCCTCCTCGTAGTTGCGTGGTTTCCTCCCATTATATGCTCCTCCCAGACGATTATTTCGACGCTGATTCTTGAAACCAGTATTGGTGTTGGCCCCAAAATCTGACCCGCCATTAGGCTGCCTCCGTTTTCCGTTATTGCCTTGACCACCCGGGTTTCCATTGTGCCCATGGTTTTGATGATGACCCTTGCCACCATCAACTTTCTTGTTCTTGCTACTTTTGTCCTCGTCTGAGTCGGGATCCTTTCTACCATCTGACTCGGCGTATCTAGTAAGGGTGTCCATTAACTCGCCCATGTCCTGGACCTTCCACTTCAAACGGCCAAGTTTCAGGACCAGCGACTGAAAGTGACATTTTTTCTCCAAGATTAAGACACGTTGAGCAGCTGTGATGCCATCTGATGAGTGAATAATTTCAGAAACCCGGCGGGTCCAATGATGAGCCGACTCGTCCGTACGCTGAACGCAATGTTGAAGATCCACAATTGTCATTGGCCGTTTGCACGTTCCCTGGAAGTTCTTGAAAAATCGCTCCTTCAGCTCTGCCCCAAGTGTTGATGGAGTTAGGCGGAAGATTTTTCAGCCAAGTCCGAGCCAGCCCTTCCAGCATCATCGTCAAGTACTTGGCACACACCGCATCGCTGACATCGAGCATATCCATGGTTAACTCATAGCTCTCGATCCATGCTGGCGGCTCAAGATCTGATGTATAATTAGGCACCTTGCGAGGCCCCTTGAAGTCCTTGGGATGCGCTCGCTGCGGAGAGCCGGGGACAAACAAGGAAAACCCATGGTTCTGTTGTTTGCCCCGGACGTGTTCAAAGCCGGCTAAGGGTTAACGGGGGCGACCTGACCCGCCATTGTTGCCGCTGCTTCCACTTCTGCCTGAAGCGCGGCTCGGGCCGCGTCAACAAGTGCCTGAGCGTTCGACAGCAGAGGCCGGGTTGGGGGGACCTGAGGCGGCGGCCGACGTCCGCCGCTAGAGACTGCGGGAGACTCTTCATGGCAACTCCTACTACGGCTGGCATATGGCGTGGAGTGCATCCGATCCCGGTTGTAGGAATATTTCGCCTGTTGCGCCACTGCGGTTTTCAGCATCTAGATGGCGTTCCAGGCCTCGATCTCAACCGGAGTGTTTCCATGAATAGGGAGTGCATCCAAATTATGTGTCACTGCCAACATATTATCAACGGGGTTCGAAGAGTGGCCCTGTGGCGTCCGGAAACGCTGAGTCGGCGACTGACCCGGCGGTGACTGAGACAGCTCCGTCTGTCGACCCGGGTGGCGAGGCGGGTCCTGCCCAGCATCTACTGCGCGCGGGCTGTCGAACAGGCGAGTCGGATCGAGGTTTATCGGCAGCCGGTTCCGATGCCTCCTCTGGTGCACTGCATCGGAGGCGTTCTGGTGAAGCCCTAACTGCCAAGCCTCAGCTTTTAGGCGCTCAGATTCATCGCAGATTTGAGCCTGCAATTCTACCATCCGGGTGTTTTCAACATCAATCTCTCGCTGGACCTTGGCCATCTCCTTGCGAAGTTTTATCAGTTCCATGTTGCGTTCCTCCTGATTCTCTATAGTGACCGGTGTTGCCATGAGTTCTGTCATCTCCGCTATCAAATCCATCACGGCTTGAGCCGGCGTCTTGCTTGACCCGTCAGCATTGTTCACAGCTGCTTGCTACTTCTTGAGCATGTGTTGGTTTTCCCTTGAAGAGGAAAGGGTGATGCGGCAAAGTAGATAAGTATTTCCCTCAGTTGTTGAGAACCAAGGTATCAATCCAGTAGGAGATACAAGCTAGTCCCCAATAGATGTACCTACACAAATAATCAAACACTTGCACCCAACGCTATAAAGGGGTTGTCAATCCCTTCACGGTTACTTGCAAGGATGTGATCTGATAGAGATAGATAGATAGATAGGATTGCTAAAACGAAAAGTAAACTAAAAGTAAAAAAGATTGCAGGAAAGTATTTTTGGTATTTTTGGTTTATAGATCTGAAAATATAATGTGGAAAATAGACCCGGGGGCCATAGGTTTCACTAGAGGCTTCTCTCATGAAGGAAAATAATACGGTGGGTGAACAAATTACTGTCGAGCAATTGATAGAAAAGCGAATAATTATGAAGATATCCAAGGCAATGATTATGCATATAGGCATCACGTCTGTGTCAAGTAGACCAAAACGATTCTGCATCTACTACTATTACTCCACACATCGACCGACTCCTGCCTGCATCTAGAGTATTAAGTTCATGAAGAACAGAGTAACGCATTAGGTAAGATGACATGATGTAGAGGGATAAACTCAAGCAATATGATGAAAACCCCATCTTTTTATCCTCGATGGCAACAATACAATACGTGCCTCGCTACCCCTACTTTGTCACTGGGTGAGGACACCGCAAGATTGAACCCAAAACTAAGCACTTCTCCCATTGCAAGAATTACCAATCTAGTTGGCCAAACCAAACCAATAACTCGAAGAGACTTGCAAAGATATGAAATCATGCATATAAGAATTCAGAGAAGATTCAAATAATATTCATAGATAATCTGAACAGAAACCCACAATTCATCGGATCTCGACAAACACACCGCAAAAGAGTATTACATCGGATAGATCTCCATGAAGATCATGAAGAACATGGTATTGAAGAGCAAAGAGAGAGAAGAAGCCATCTAGCTACTAGCTATGGACCCGAAGGTCTGTGGTGGACTACTCACGCATCATCGGAGGGGCAATGGAGTTGATGTAGATGCCCTCCGTGATCGGATCCCCCTCCGGCAGATTACCGGAAAAGGCTCCAAGATGGGATCTCACGGGAATAGAGGCTTCCGGCGGCGGAAAAGTATTTTCGTGGCTCTTTTCGGTATCCAGGGAATATTTGGGAATTTATAGGCCGAAGAATAGGGTTAGGAGAGCTGCTGTGGGGCCACAAGCCAGGGGGGCGCCCCCCCCCTAGGGCGCGCCCCTGTGGCTTGTCGCCACACAGTGCCTCTCTTGCCTTCATCTCCAAGTCTGGTACTTTGCTTCTGGTCCAAGAAAAATCATTCCGAAGATTTTATTCCGTTTGGACTCCGTTTAAT
Source organism: Elymus sibiricus (assembly GCA_039707655.1). Lineage (NCBI taxonomy): Eukaryota > Viridiplantae > Streptophyta > Magnoliopsida > Poales > Poaceae > Elymus > Elymus sibiricus. The sequence continues at coordinate 179,564,385 of CM077665.1, forward strand.
ATTCCTTATCTGCAATACTCAAAAACAAGGAAAAAACAGAAACTGGCACTAGGCTCTAGATTAATAGGTTAGTCCCAAAAATAATATAAAATAGCATATTAATGCATATAAAACATCCAAAACAGATAATATAATAGCATGGAACAATCAAAAATTATAGATACGTTGGAGACGTATCAAGCATCCCCAAGCTTAATTCCTGCTCGTCCTCGAGTAGGTAAATGATAAAAACAGAATTTTTGATGTGGAATGCTACCTAACATATTTATCCATGTAATATCTTTATTGTGGCATGAATATTCAGATCCATAATATTCAAAACAAAAGTCTAATATTGACATAAAAACAGTAATACTTCGAGCATACCAACAAGGCAATTGCGTCCTTTCGAAATAACATGGCCTTAGAAAGTTATCCCTACAAAATCATATGGTCTGGCTATGCTCCATCTTCCCCACACAAAGTATCTAAATCATGCACAACCCCAATGACAAGTCAAGCAATTGTTTCACACCTTTTATGTTCTCAAACCTTTTCAATTCTCACGCAATACATGAGCGTGAGCCATGGATATAGCACTATAGGTGGAATAAAATATGGTGGAGGTTGTGAGGAAAAAGGAGAAGATAGTCTCACATCAACTAGGCGTATCAACGGGCTATGGAGATGCCCATCAATAGATATCAATGTGAGTGAGTAGGGATTGCCATGCAACGGATGCACTAGAGCTATAAGTGTATGAAAGCTCAAAAAGAAAACTAAGTGGTTGTGCATATGATGAAAAAGTCCACTAGCTATATGAAAGTGACAAAATAGGAGACTCTCTATCATGAAGATCATGGTGCTACTTTGAAGCACAAGTGTCGAAAAAGATAATGGCATTGTCCCTTTTTTTTCTTTTTTTTCTTTTTGGTGGGCATCTTTGGCCTCTTTTTTTTTATTTGGGCTTCATTGGCCTCTTTTATTATTTATAAAGTCCGGATACTCATCCCAGCTTATGAGGGATTCATAGCTTCCATCATCCTTTTCTCACACGGGACAAATGCTCTAATAATGAAAATCATCACACTTTTATTTACTTACAACTAGATACCTAGAACAAAATATGACTCTATATGCAATATGAAAGTGATGGTGCATGTCATGAAAAACAGAACGGTGGAAGTTGCATGGCAATATATCTCGGAATGGCTATGGAAATGCCATAATAGGTAGGTATGGTGGCTGTTTTGAGGAAAATATATGGTGGCTGTTTTGAGGAAGGTGGGTTTGATGCACCGGCGAAAGTTGCGCGGTACTAGAGAGGCTAGCAAAGGTGGAAGGGTGAGAGTGCGTATAATCCATGGACTCAACATTAGTCATAAAGAACTCACATACTTATTGCAAAAGTCTATTAGTTGTCAAAGCAAAGTATTAGACGCATGCTCCTAGGGGAGAGGTTCGTAGGAGTTAACCATCGCGCGCTCCCGACCGTCACACAAAGGTTGACAATCATTAAACAAATCATGCTCCGACTTCGTTACATAACGGTTCACCATACGTGCATGCTACGGGAATCACAAACTTTAACACAAGTATTTCTCCAATTCACAACTACTCACTAGCATGACTCTCATATTACCATCTCTATATCTCAAAACTATATGCAAGGAATCAAACTTCTCATAGTATTCAATGCACTTTATATGAAAGTTTTTATTATATCCCTCTTGGATGCCCATTATATTAGGACTAAATTCATAACCTAAACAAATTACCATGCTGTTTAAAGACTCTCAAAATAATATAAGTGAGGTACGAGAGTTCAATAATTTCTATAAAATAAAACACCACTGTGCTCTAAAAAGATATAAGTGAATCACTAGAGCAACATTGCCTAGCTCAAAAGATATAAGTGTAGCACATAGAGTATTCTAATAAATTCACGATTCAGCGTGTCTCTCTCAAAAGATGTGTGCAGCAAGGATGATTGAGGCAAACTAAAAAGCAAAGACTCATATCATACAAGACGCTCCAAGCAAAACACATATCATGTGGTGAATAAAAATATAGCCTCAAGTAAATTTACCGATGGATTGAAGACGAAAGAGGGGATGCCTTCCGGGGCATCCCCAAGCTTAGGCTTTTTGGTATCCTTGAATATGGCTTGGGGTGCCTTGGGCATCCCCAAGCTTAGGCTCTTGCCACTCCTTATTCCATAGTCCATCAAATCTTTACCCAAAACTTGAAAACTTCACAACACAAAACTCAACAGAAAACTCATGAGATCCGTTAGTATAAGAAAAATAAATCACCACTTTAGGTACTGTTGTGAACTCATTCTTTATTTATATTGGTGTAATATCTACTGTATTCCAACTTCTCCATGGTTCATACCCCCCGATACAACCCATAGATACATCAAAATAAGCAAACAACACAAAGAAAACAGAATCTGTCTAAAACAGAACAGTCTGTAGCAATCTATAGACTTCGAATACTTCTGTAACTCCAAAATTCTTAAAAATTAGGAAAATCAGGGAAATTTGTATATCAATCTTGTGTAAACATTTCAGATCAAAATCAAGTTCCAGTGAATTTACAAAATTCCTGGACTGAGAGCAAAAGTTTCTGTTTTTCAGCAAAATCAAATCACAAACACCGTAGACCATCCCAAAGGTATTACTTGGCTCAAACACTAAATTAAACAAGAAAACACAATTACTACAGAGGTAATAATGTGTGGAAAACTCAAAAACAGAAGCAAAAACAAAAGCATAAAAATAAAATTGGGTTGCCTCCCAACAAGCGCTATTGTTTAACGCCCCTAGCTAGGCATAACGCAATAGATCTAGGTATTGTCATCTTTGGTATGCAATCCATAAGTAGCTCTCATAATAGATTCATAAGGTAATTTTATTTTCTTTCTAGGAAAGTGTTCCATGCCTTTCCTTAATGGAAATTGGAATCTAATATTTCCTTCCTTCATATCAATAATTGCACCAATCGTTCTAAGGAAAGGTCTACCAAGAATAATAGGACATTTAGGATTGCAATCTATATCAAGAACAATGAAATCTACGGGCACATAATTCCTATTTGCAACAATAAGAACATCATTAATCCTTCCCATAGGTTTCTTTATAGTGGAATCCGCTACATGCAAATTTAAAGAGCAATCATCAAATTCACGGAAACCTAGCACATCACATAAAGTTTTCGGAATCGTGGAAACGCTAGCACCCAAATCACACAAAGCATGGCACTCATAATCTTTAATCTTAATCTTAATAGTAGGTTCCCACTCTTCATAAAGCTTCCTAGGTATAGAAACTTCCAACTCAAGTTTTTCTTCAAAAGATTTCATCATAGCATCCACGATATGTTTAGTAAAAGCTTTATTTTGATTATAAGCATGAGGAGAATTCAACATGGATTGCAACAAGGAAACACAATCAATCAAAGAACAGCTATCATAATTAAAGTCCTTGAAATCCAAAAGAGTGGGTTCATTGCTATTTAAAGTTTTGACCTCTTCAATCCCACTTTTATCAATCTTAGCATTAAGATCTATAAACTCCGAATCATTGGGACGCCTTTTAACTAAAGTTGACTCATCTCCAGTCCCATCTTTATCAAGATTTATATTATAAAACAAAGATTCAATAGGAGTCACATCAATCACTTTAAGATCTTCATCAATATTATCATGAGAACACACTTTTTCAAGCCATTCACGCTTAGCACGTATTCTAGTGGTTCTTTCCTTACACTCATCAATAGAAATTCGCATAGCTTTTAAAGACTCATTAATATCATGCTTGGGTGGAATAGATCTAATTTTTAAAGAATCAATCTCAAGAGAAATTCTATCAACGTTCCTAGCCAAATCATCAATCTTGAGCAATTTTTCTTCAATCATAGCATTGAAACCCTTTTGCGAACTAATAAATTCTTTAATATTGTTCTCAAGATCAGAGGGCATCTTATTATAATTTCCATAAGAGTTGTTGTAGGAATTACCATAATTATTAGAGGAATTACTAGGAAACGACCTAGGATTGAAATTACCTCTATACGCGTTATTACCAAAATTGTTCCGACCAACAAAATTCACATCCATAGATTCATTATTATTTCCAATCAAAGAAGACAAAGGCATATCATTAGGATCAATAGGAGCACTCTTACTAGCAAACAATTTCATCAATTCATCCATCTTTTCACTCAAAGTATTTATTTCTTCAATAGCATGCACCTTTTTACTAGTAGGAGATCTTTCGGTATGCCATTGTGAGTAATTTTCCATAATATTATCTAGGATTTTAGTAGCTTCTCCTAATGTGATTTCCATAAAAGTACCACCCGCGGCGGAATCTAAGAGATTCCTAGATGCAAAATTCAATCCCGCATAGAAAATTTGTATAATCATCCATAAACTCAAACCATGCGCGGGGCAATTTCTAATCATTAGTTTCATCCTCTCCCAAGATTGGGCAACATGCTCATGATCAAGTTCTTAAAATTCATTATATCGTTCCTAAGGGAGATGATCTTAGCGGGCGGAAAGTACTTGGAAATAAAAGCATCTTTACACTTATTCCATGAATCAATACTATTTTTAGGCAAAGATGCAAACCAAGTTTTAGCACGATCTCGTAGTGAGAACGGAAATAGCTTCAATTTAACAATATAATTATCCACATATTTCTTCTTTTGCATATCACACAACTCAACGAAGGTATTTAGATGGGATGGGGCATCTTCATTGGAAAGGCCGGAAAATTGTTCTTTCATAACAAGATTTAGCAAAGCGGCATTAATTTCATAAGATTCCGCACAAGTGGCGGGAGCAATCGGAGTACTAATAAAATCATTATTATTAGTATTGGAAAAGTCACACAACTTGGTATTCTCTTGAGTCATCGTGACAAAGCAAGCAATCAAGTACACAAGCAAACGAAAAGACGAACTGAAGAAGGGCGAATAAAAAGGCAAATCTTTTTGAAAATCGTTTTAGAAGTGGGGGAGAGGAAAACAAGAGGCAAATGGAAACTAATGTAAATGCAAGAGATGAGTTTGTGATGGGTACTTGGTAGGCTTGATGTAGATCTCCCCGGCAAAGGCGCCAGAAATCCTTCTTGCTACTTCTTGAGCATGCGTTGTTTTTCCCTTGAAGAGGAAAGGGTGATGCGGCAAAGTAGATAAGTATTTCCCTCAGTTGTTGAGAACCAAGGTATCAATCCAGTAGGATATACAAGCAAGTCCCCAATAGATGTACCTACACAAATAATCAAACACTTGCACCCAACGCTATAAAGGGGTTGTCAATCCCTTCACGGTTACTTGCAAGGATGAGATCTGATAGAGATAGATAGATAGGATTGCTAAAACGAAAAGTAAACTAAAAGTAAAAAGATTGCAGCAAAGTATTTTTGGTATTTTTGGTTTATAGATCTGAAAATATAATGTGGAAAATAGACCCGGGGGCCATAGGTTTCACTAGAGGCTTCTCTCATGAAGGAAAATAATACGGTGGGTGAACAAATTACTGTCGAGCAATTGATAGAAAAGCGAATAATTATGAAGATATCCAAGGCAATGATTATGCATATAGGCATCACGTCCGTGTCAAGTAGACCGAAATGATTCTGCATCTACTACTATTACTCCACACATCGACCGACTCCTGCCTGCATCTAGAGTATTAAGTTCATGAAGAACAGAGTAACGCGTTAGGTAAGATGACATGATGTAGAGGGATAAACTCAAGCAATATGATGAAAACCCCATCTTTTTATCCTCGATGGCAACAATACAATACGTGCCTCGCTACCCCTACTTTGTCACTGGGTGAGGACACCGCAAGATTGAACCCAAAACTAAGCACTTCTCCCATTGCAAGAATTACCAATCTAGTTGGCCAAACCAAACCAATAACTCAAAGAGACTTGCAAAGATATGATATCATGCATATAAGAATTCAGAGAAGATTCAAATAATATTCATAGATAATCTGAACAGAAACCCATAATTCATCGGATCTCGACAAACACACCACAAAAGAGTATTACATTAGATAGATCTCCATGAAGATCATGAAGAACATGGTATTGAAGAGCAAAGAGAGAGAAGAAGCCATCTAGCTACTAGCTATGGACCCGAAGGTCTGTGGTGGACTACTCACGCATCATCGGAGGGGCAATGGAGTTGATGTAGATGCCCTCCGTGATCGGATCCCCCTCCGGCAGATTACCGGAAAAGGCTCCAAGATGGGATCTCACGGGAACAGAGGCTTCCGGCGGTGGAAAAGTATTTTTGTGGCTCTTTTCAGTATCCAGGGAATATTTGGGAATTTATAGGCCGAAGAATAGGGTTAGGAGAGCTGCCGTGGGGCCACAAGCCAGGGGGGCACCCCCCCTAGGGCGCGCCCCTGTGGCTTGTCGCCACACGGCGGCTCTCTTGCCTTCATCTCCAAGTCTGGTACTTTGCTTCTGGTCCATTAAAAATCATTCCGAAGATTTTATTCCGTTTGGACTCCGTTTAATATTCCTTATCTGCAATACTCAAAAACAAGGAAAAAACAGAAACTAGCACTAGGCTCTAGATTAATAGGTTAGTCTCAAAAATAATATAAAATGGCATATTAATGCATATAAAACATCCAAAACAGATAATATAATAGCATGGAACAATCAAAAATTATAGATACGTTGGAGACGTATCACTGCTGTCCCCGACGGGTTCTGAGCTGTCGTGGCCCCTGCCTCCCATCATAGAGAGGACAGATCGATTCGTACTCTCCCATAGATGACTCGCCGTCGGAGTTAACAGGGGTGTCTCCTCCGCTAACCGGCTCGTCCGGGAGGCTGAGTCCTTGGGTGAAGCCGACGAAGATGTGACGCCGGCCGACTTGATGTCGGCCGGGTTGGGCATGCTGAGCCGACTCGATGATGTCGGTGCAGATGTCCGGCTCGGGTACTGACGCACCAATTTTGCCGATGAAGACGTGGACCTTTCCGAAGGGGACCCGGTACCCAGACTTGATCGAGCTGGCCTCGGGACCCCAGATTGAATTGTCGATGTAGAGCTTTCCACAGCAGCCCTTAGTCATTAGACCAACCGCGTAGCTCCCGAACCCTGGAAGGGCTCCCTCCGAGAACTCAACTCCACCGCGCGATAGCCCCACAGTGGGCGCCAACTGTCGTGGTTTTGTCACGGCAGATGTCCTCATAGGAGAACTTAGGTGTGAGGCCATCACCGCTATGTGGTGACTCGAAGGGGTTGATCGGGAATGAGAGATGAGTTTACCCAGGTTCAGCCCCTCCGATGGAGGTAAAAGCCTACGTCCTGCTTTGTGTATATTGCTGATGATATCGATTATAAGGGAGCGGAATCACCTGACCTAGCTATCGATGGATTGTAACTTGACCTTATCGACCTCACGGGCTCGCCTTTATATATAGGTCGAGAACCTGGATTTACAAGAGTACGGGTCGTGCTATGATTCGTGACCCGGTATGTTTCTAACTCGCCTTGCCTCTTAAGCAAGGAAACTCCAGGTGACTCTCCACCTTGTGAGCCATCAGTCGCCGTCTTCACGCCCTGGGCTGCTAACCAGCTCTGGCGGTAACCCGCCTTGTGTCTCTGGTCCAATGAACGCCAAGGCTTGCCTTTGACCGTGGACTTAATAGTGACCTGGCTCACCAGGGCGGGTTGTACCACGGGGTTATATCCCCAACACTACTTATGTGTGGAGTGTCAAAGATGACAACACTCGAAACTATGCATTATGCCTAGCTAGGGGCGTAAAACAATAGCGCTAGTTGGGAGGCAACCCAATAGTTATCTTAATTTCTTGTTTTTATTTTATGTTTGTGTGTCATGACATGATTGTTGCTTCTGTAATGATTGTGTTTTTATGTTTAAATTAGTGTTTGTGCCAAGTAAAGCCTTTAGGATGATCTACAAGATAACTAGAATTGATACGCTGCAAAAACTGAAACTTCAGCGTTCAATGCGGAATTTCTCTGATTTTACTGGACGTCTTTTTGATCTGAATTTTTTACAAAGTATTTCTATAGAAATTCTTCAGGTTTAACTAATTTTTCGAAATTTTTGGAGTTACATAAGTATAGGTTCTCTAACAGATCATTACAGATTGTTCTATTTTAGACAGATTCTGTTTTTGCTTGCATAGTTTCCTTGTTTTGATGATGCCATGGGTTGTATCGGGGGGGGGGGGGGGGGGGTATAATGGAAAAGATACAATACAGTACCTTATGCAATAATGAAATATTAATAATTTTATAACAGCACCTAAAGTATTTGATATGTTTACTATACTAACGGATCTCACAAAGGTTTTTGTTGAGTTTTGTGTGTGGAAGTTTTCAAGTTTTGGGTGCTATCACGATGAGTGAAGGAATAAGGAGTGGCAAGAGCCTAAGATTTGGGATGCCCAAGGAACCCCCAAGTTAATATTCTAGGAAGACTCAAGCGTCTAAGCTTGGGTATGCCCCGAAAGGCATCCCCTCTTTTGTCTTAATCCATCGGTATGTCACTTGGAGCTATATTTTTATTCACCACATGATATGACTTTTATTTGGAGCGTCATTTGCTTTCGTTTGCTTTTGTTTTAGTTTTCCACAATCATTGTTTGCTGGACACACCCATTTGAGAGAGACATGAGATCACCATAATTTATTAGACTACTCTATGTGATTCACTTATATCTTTTGAGCTTAGCAGTTGCTCTAGTGCTTCACTAATATCTTTTAGAGCACGGTGGCTTAAAGAGTTTAAAGAAATAATTGCACTCTTGTTCTTCACTTATAGTTGTTTGAGATTTAATAAATAGCGACGATAATTTGCATGGGTTATAAGACTAGTCCAAAAATAATAGGTATTCAATGAGTGGATAATCAAAACCACATGTAGCACATAAAAGAGAAATCATGGTTAATAATATTAATGTGGTAATGTGAAAAGGCATGAGTGCATGATAATTGGTTAAGAAGAGTATCGTGAATTAGAGGTTGTTAACTTGCTATTCATCTAAAATATTTTTATGGCATGGTGATGATGTGTGAGCATACTTATTCCTCATTGAAATCGTAGTGTTGTTTAGGTCGGGGGCACGCGATGGTTAACTCCTACAACCTCCTCCCTAGGGGCATGCGAGTAGTGCTTTGCTTCCAGAGAGCAAATAAAATCTTGCAATAAGTATGTGAGTTCTTTATGACTAATGAGAACCCATGGATATACGCACTCTCACCTCCACATATTTGCTAGCCTCTTCGGTACCGTGCATTGCCCATTCTCACCTCGAAGATCGGCGCAACCTTCGTCGGTGCATCCAAACCCCGTGACATGATACACTCTGTTGCACATAAACCTCATTATATCTTCCTCAAAACATCCACCATACCTACCTATTATGGCATATCCATAGCCATTCCGAGATATATTGCCATGTAACTTCCACCATTACTTCATATGACCAGCACTTTCACTGTCATATTGCTTTGCATGATCATATAAGCTGACATAGTATTTGTGGCAAAGCCACTATTCATCATTTTTTATACATGTTACGCTTGATCATTACACATCCTGGTACACTTCAAGAGGCATTCATATAGAGTCGTCATACAGTTTTTCATGTTGAGTTGTAAGTAAATAAAAGTGTGATGATCATCATTATTAGGGCACTGTCTCGGTGAGGAAAGGATGATGGAGACAATGATTCCCCAACAAGTCGGGATGAGACTCCGGACTCGGCACTGTTGCTATGGCTAATTCTTCCTTTGTTTCGTGTACTCCCGAGAATGAGGTGCTTAACTTTAAACAAAGGGGAGGAGAAAGTTTAAATGATGCTTGGCATAGGATTTGCAATGCTCAAAATAGATCAACACATAAGCAATCCACCAATATCTTGCTTCGTAATTTTAATGTGGGTATTACTACTTGGTATAGATTTGTGCTTGCCATTATTACTGGTGGTAATTTCTTAATGAGTCACAATTCGAATGTTTTCATGGCCATGGAAAATCTAGTGGGATCACCACCTATAATTATTAATGGTACTACTTTAACTTTTGAGCATGTTATACAAAAGTTAGAGATTATTGAAAATAAAATGGCCACTAAATAACAAATTGAGGGGTTGGATAAAAAATTCATAATCATATCAGTCAATTTTGATCAAAGGTAGGAATTACTTTGAAAGAATTAAAGGAGAAAGGTACAACTATTAATGGGCGGGTAGAGCAAGGTTTTAGTAGAATTGATAAAATGGAGGAAGTCATTGATAAAATGGATTCCGCTTTCACTCCCTCTAAAACTAATGCTAGTACCTCTAAAGGGAAAATTTCCAAGGTTATTTATGTCCTAAAGAATACTAGTATCACTCCTATCAAAAGAAACGTGGATCTTAAAATGATTAGAATTTTTTAAACATGATAAGAGACCCGATCATCAAGCCTCATCCTTTTCCCAAGAGGCATAGTCGTGTGATTGATGAGCTTGATAAGAAGGATGACAACACTTGAAACTATGCATCATGCCTAGCTAGGGGCATAAAACAATAGCGCTTGTTGGAAGGCAACCCAATAGTTATCTTATTTTTGTTGTTCTACTTTCTTTTTGTGTGAGTTAACATGATTATTACTTCTGTAATGATTTTATTTTTATTTTATTTTAGTGTTTGTGCCAAATAAAGACTTTGGGATGATTTGGATGATAAGTAAAATTGATACGGTGCAAAAACAGAAACTTTTACGTCCAGTGCAGAATTTCTGTGATTTTACAGGAACGTCTGTTTGATCTTAAATTTTTACATAGTATCATTATACAAATTTCCCAGGTTTTCCTAAGTTTCAGAATTTTCGGAGTTACAGAAGTACGGTGTTTTTACAGATCACTACAGACTGTTTTGTTTTAGACATAATCTGGTTTTGCTTGCATAGTTTAATTGTTTCGATGATGCTATGGATTCTATCAGTGGTATAAGTCATGGAGAAGTTATAATACAATACCTTATGCAATAATAAAATAAAAATCAATTTATAACAGTACCTAAAGTTTATGGTTCGCCTATCATACTAACGGATCTCACGGATTTTCTATTGAGTTTTGTGTGCTGAAGTTTTTAAGTTTTGGGTGCGATCAGGATAGATGAAGGAATAAGTAGTGGCAAAGAGCCTAAGCTTGGGGATGCCCATGGCACCCCAAGGTAAATTCTAGGAAGACTCAAGCATCTAAGCTTGGGGATGCCCCGGAAGGCACCCCCTCTTTCGTCTCAATCCATCGGTATGTCACTTGGAGCTACATTTTTATTCATCACATGATATGTGTTTTGCTTGGAGCGTCGTGTGTTATAGTTTCCTTTTGTTTTAGTTTTTCACAATCATTGTTTGCTAGACACAACTACTTGAGAGAGACACATGTTCGCGATGATTTGTTAGAATACTCTACGTGCTTCACTTATATCGTTTGAGCTAAGCAGTTGCTCTAGTGCTTCACTTATATCTTTTAGAGCACGGTGACGTATAGATTTTATAGAAATAACTGCACTCTCGTTTTTCACTTAATTTTTTTTAGATTTTAATAAATAGTGGCGGTAATTTGCATGGGTTATAAGACTAGTCCAAAAATAATATGTATTCAAGGAGTGCATAATCAAAACCTTCATGTAGCACATAAAAGAGAAATTATGGGTTAATGATATTGATGTGGTAATATGAGAGGGCGTGAGTGCATGGTTGTTGGTTAGTAGAAATATCGATAGTTAAAGGGTGTTAACTTGTCGTTCATCTAAATATTGTTTATGGCATGGTGATGATGTGTGAGTATTCTTATTCCTCGTTGAAATCCTAGTGCTGTTTAGGTCGGGGGTGCGCAATGGTTTACTCCTACCAACCTCCTCCCTAGGGGCATGCGAGTAGTACATTGCTTCGAGAGAGCTAATAAAGCTTTGCAATAAGTATGTGACTTCTTTATGACTAATGTGAATTCATGGATGTACCCACTCTCACCTCCTCATATTTTCTAGCCTCTTCGGTACCATGCATTTCCCATTCTCACCTCGAGGATTGGTGCAAACTTTGCCGGTGCATCCAAACCTCGCGAGATAATATGCTATGTTGCACATAAGCCACCTTATATCTTCCTCAAAACAACCACCATATCTACCTATCATGGAATTTCCATAGCCATTCCGAGATATATTGCCATGCAATTTCTACCGTTACGTCTCATGACTTGTGTGTTCATAGTCATATTTCTTTGCATGATCATATAGCCGACATAGTATTTGTGGCAAAGCCACCGTTCATCATTGCTTACATGTTACGCTAGATCATTGCACATCCTGGTACACTGCGAGAGGCATTCATATAGAGTCATCTTGTTTATTAGTTTTTTATATTAAGTTGTAAGTAGATAGAAGTGTGATGCTTTTCATTATTAGAGCACTATCTCATTGATGAAAGGCTGATGGAGACAATGATTCCTCCAGAAGTCAGGATGAAACTCCGGAAGAAAAATGAAAAGAAAGAAAAAAGGGAAATAAAAAAAAGAAAAAAAAGAGAAAAGAAAAAAAAGAAAAAGAAAAAATTGAAAGAAAAGAGAGAAGGGACAATGCCACTACCTCCTTTTCCACACTTGTGCTTCAAAGTAGCACCATGTTTTTCATATAGAGAGTCTCATGTTTTGTCATTTTCATATGCTAGTGGGAAATTTTCATTATAGAACTTGACTTGTATATCCGATGATGGGCTTCCTCAAATGCCCAAGGTTTTCATGAGCAAGCAAGTTGGATACACACCCACTTGGCTTCAGTTGAGCTTTCATACACTTATAACTCTAGTGCATCCGTTGCATGGCAATCCCTACTCCTCACATTGATATCGATTGGTGGGCATCTCCATAGCCCGTTGATCCGCCTAGTTGAAGCGAGACATTTTTCTCCATTTTTACCCCTTTGAAACCTACCACCATATTCTATTCCACCTATATGCTATGTCTGTGGTTCACGCTCATGTATTGAGTGAGGTATAAATTGCTGAAGCGTGTTCAAAAGTACGATCCAATTGCTTGGCTTAACACCATGGTGCTTGACATTTGTATTTATGTGGTGAAGACGGAGCCATGCCATGCTAATATGATAAAAGAATGGGGGTGGGGGTAAACATTCTTTAAGGATCATATGTTTTGAAAGTTGATGATTGTGTTACTTATGTTTATGGATATTACTATGTTGATGTTTGTTGATTCATCGTTTCTCAATGATCATACTTGAAATAGATTACATGTTGGGTAGCATGTCACATAGAAAATTCTGTTTTTATCATTTACCTACTCGAGGACGAGAAAGAATTAAGCTTGGAAATGTTGATATGTCTCCAACGTATCTATAATTTTTTATTGCTCCATGCTATTATATTATCATTCTAGAATACTTTTTAAGCATTTACTTATTTTATATTATATTTGAGCACTAACCTATTAACCCAGTGCCCAGTGCCAGTTGTTGTTTTCTGCATGTTTTTGGCTTTCGGGAATACTGTACCAAACGAGGTACAAATACCCGAAACTTTTTGATGATTTTTTTTGGACAAAAATAAGACCTGGAAGCTTTGGAGGGAGACCGGAGGCCACACTAGGTGGCGCCAAGCCAACAGGGCGCGCCCTGGGGGGTGGCCGCGCCCTGATGGCTTGGGGCCACCTCCCACGGCCTATGGCCCTCATCTCTTCGCTATAAATTCACATATATTGGGAAAACCCTAGAGAGCCTCCCGAAACACTTTTTCCTCCGCCGCAAGTCTCTGTTCCACCGTGTGCCCATCTGGAGCCCTGTTCCGGTGCCCTGCCGAATGGGGGATCGATCACGGAGGGCCTCTACATCAACCTTGTTGCTCCCATGGCGATGTGCGAGTAGTTCACCACAGACCTATGGGTCCATAGTTAGTACCTAGATGGCTATCTCTCTCTATGTTCTTTAGTGCAAAGATCACAGCGATTCCTATGTAATCATATTTGTAGTGTGTTTGTTGGGATCCGATGAATTGTGGGTTTATGTTCAGATTATTCATGAATAATATTTGAGTCTTCTCTGAATTCTTATATGCATGATTGTTATAGCTTCGTAATTCTCTCCGATTTATCGGTTTGGTTTGACCAACTAGATTGATTTATCTTCAGTGGAAGAGGTGCGTTGTAGTGGGCTCAATTTTACGGTGCTCAATTCCAGTGATAGAATGGGACATGACACGTATTATATTGCTGCCATTAAGGGTAAAACAATGGGGTTTATTCATATTAATTGGATTTACTTTGTCTACATCATGTCATCATCCTTCAAGCATTACTCTGTTTTTACTTAATACTCTAGATACATGCTGGATAGCGATCGATGGGTGGAGTAATAGTAGTAGATGCAGGAAGGAGTCGGTCTACTTAGTTATGGATATGATGCCTATATACATTATCATTGCCGTGAATAAATATTGCATAACTATGCGCTTTTCTATCAATTGCCCAACAATAGTTTGTCTATCCACCGTATGGTTTCTTCGAGAGAGAAGCCTCTAGCCAAAACTATGGCCCCCGAGTCTCCTCACAAATATATTTACAAAAACTCTAAATACCTTGCTGCCATTATTTACTTTCTTTTTATTTTCAATTTATATTTATTAAACTGTCTATCTATCACTACTTATCGCTTGCAAGTAACGAGTTCAAGGGGATTGACAAACTTCTTGCCCGCGTTGGGTGCAAGTGTGTGCTCTTTTGTGTGTAGGCGCTGAAGACGGGAATTTGCATGGTCCTCCTATTGGTTCGATAACCTTGGTTCTCACTGAGGGAAATATTTATCTCTACTGTGCTGCATCATCCCCTACTCTTTGGAAAAAAATCCCAACGCATTTTACACATATCACCGCCTTCAATGAGGAGCTGCCGCTTTACAGCGGCTTGAATGCGGGCAGCTGGCGCCGGACGAAAAGCGCGTGAAGGGCGGGTTGTTTTTTTTGGTGGGCTAGTGCGGTCAAAATGATGCGAACTAGCAGTCCGGACTCCCACAAACCTCCCCCACGTTTGTCTTCACTTTGCGAGATAAATCGCATCCGGACCATCCCGCGGACCGATATAGGACTGCGTTGGATGACTTTCGCAGTTCACATCGCGTGGTCCAAACCATTGCAGTAGGTTTGCGGGTGGAGATGCCCTAAGCCCATGCCTCACAACTCGGATGAGCATGGTGTCCTCCGAAGTTTTGCTTGACCGACTACGATCATGTAAAAATTCAAGAACTCCCATGTGAGGTTTCGCCAAACCTTAGGCAAGTTGTTTTAGGGAATCCTTGTGCATGTTTTTGGAATCCTACAAAGATGAAGTTCTTTGGTTGGAAATTTTTTGCAGGGCCGAACTCATCGATTTTCAGCCAAAATTAGCAACAACTCGAAGTCAACTTTCTGTAAAGAAGAAAAAGACGATATTACTATAACAAGATATATATAGTGGATTTCTATTTTATTGAAAAGTCCAAGTTCACCTTTTCGACCACAAAATGTCATATGGAGACTCAAATAAGCCATATTTACCCACAAGATAAAATGATAGTGTATCTTAAAATGTTGCCGACAAATAGACAACCCCAACAATATAATTACACTGGCGTATTATGCCATTGTTCAGTAAAATTTCTACCCCCAGGGGGTCCAGTAGATTATACTACATATGAAGTAGGGTCTTTCCCTACATCAAAATAGGTTATTTTGGCAAGAATGGTGTACATAATGAATACACATCAAGCTCGGACTTATCTCGGCTCAAGCTCAGTAATCGAAACTTCGTTTGGTGACATAGGTGATCTGCTGGTAGAATGCAAAACTCCTGGATATGGATCCGTGTGCATGCCTGAGTAGTTCATGCCACTCTTTTGGATGCAAAATGCTGGCCTAGATGGAGCTTGGAGAGACACAGTGCTGCTGCTTAGCATGACAGTCACAACCGACATCATCGGTCTATCAGCGGGGTCTTCTTGAACACACAGAAGTCCGATGTGCATGCACTTCAGCATCTGGTCTCCAGGAGAATGGCTAGTCATAGACGAATCCATGATCTCTACAATTGTTCCCATCGTCCAGTGCTCCCAGACCTGCGTTCAGTAGATGGATTATTTCATTACTATTATCGTTGTTGCAAATTGTAGCTCTGCCTAGAAGCCAATGCTTTTAATAGTCAAAACCCAAAGTACTCACCAAACTTAAGAGATCTACAGCTTGCTCGGAGTCATATGCGACACTGTTTCTTTTTCCAGTAACGATCTCTAAAATCAAGACGCCGAAGCTGAACACGTCTGACTTGATAGAGTAATTCCCACGCATAGCATACTCGGGTGCCATGTATCCGCTGAAATGAAAACATTACGTTACGGACTCATGCGCTCTCAGATATCTTATAAGAGCAATGTCACCAGCACTTACTAGGTTCCGACGACACGGTTGGTGACATCATGGGATTGGTCACTTCCAAATAGCCTTGCTAAGCCAAAATCTGAAATCTTAGGATTAAAGTCAGAGTCTAAAAGTACGTTGCTCGCTTTGAGGTCCCGGTGAATTATCTTCAGCTGAGAATCTTCATGAAGATATTGTAAGCCTCGAGCAATCCCATTGACTATCCTAAATCTCATCCCCCAATCTAGCTGACTGCTCCTATCAGGATCTATCACGAGGAAAAGAAACATCAGAACTGTATACGATATATTTTAGTTGTTTGTTTCACTGTTGCACAAGGGTTTGGTGAGTTGCCCTACCAAAAAGAATGGTGTCAAGGCTTTTGTTGGGCATGTATTCATACGCAAGTAACTTTTCTTGTTCCTCCAAGCAAACACCAAGAAGTCTCACTAAATTCTTGTGTTGAAGCTTAGCAACCAAAACAAGCTCATTTTTCAGCTCCTCTATCCCTTGGCGAGAACTTTGTGAGAGCCTTTTAACTGCTATTTCTTCATTGTCAGGAAGGATTCCCTGTACAAATGGATATAACTATTTACTAGAAGTGCAATATACAGAATAAAAACCCTTTGCGAAATGACATAATTAGCACCTTATAAACCACACCAAACCCTCCTTCACCAAGTTTATTGCTTTCAGCAAAGTTATCTGTTGCGGCTCGTAGAGTTGATAGATCGAGAATGAGTGAATCAATACTCTGTATGTCCTCTGGATTTTTTGGATCTATCATAAGAGAAAAGACATTATAATAATGGTGTAACGCATGAATGTAACTATTTCCGAATGCCAAAACACTAGTTTCGATTGTATAGATCATTTTTAAAAAATTGATTCCATTTGTGAACAAGAAAAAACTTACATGTTTAACCAAAAAAAAAAAGGGACTTACATGATAGTGATGCCTTTCGTGCCCGTTTGCTCTTCCTCCTCCATAGACAAAAGCAAATTACAACAGCAGCCAGTATTGCAGCGACTATTGGCAGTGCAATGGCTAAAATTCTAATAGTTCGATTCCTTGTACTTCCTGTAAACGAAAGGTGCCAGTCAGTACAAGATACGTTGAAGAGAATCCTACAAGACTCTAAGAGATGATGCATCTGCCTTGTTGTCACACATTTGTAAGATAATGAAGCTACTATGTTGAAAACTGCAAAGATATCACTGGAGAAAATCCATTAATATCTTTGATATCTAGTTGTTTACAGTGCTGAAAGCTTTATGTCTTGCCTCTTTGAATTCAGACATGGACATGGGTAGCAAATTTGAATGTGTTATTTCCCCTGAGTTCCAATGCCAAGGAATATACTCAGCGGCGGAGCTATGTTGACTCCTGCAGGGGCCATGGCCCCCCCAGTCTTCGTACAAATACATGGAGAATTTTTTTGAGGGAGGTTAGATTAGGTAAAATATAGTCTTTTGGCCCCCCCAATCATCCAAATCTTGTGTTTGGCCCCCCCCAAAACATCTGGCCTAGCTCCGCCAGTGAATATACTCTCTCGAAAACAAAAGGACTAAAAATATATAGTTGCACTTTTAGTTGTAAACAGCCACGAAAAGCCTGTGTAATGACTAGTGACCCGTCTAAAAAGGAAAAAAACCAAGTGCTCATGCACAAACACCAGAAGATATTTTGCTCGTCAATATTCCTACTTAGACCAAATCGTGGAAGAGTCAAGAGTGCTATAAATTCCAACACGGACCCTTTGCAGACGAGTTTTTATGGCCAGCAATCAGCCAAGCATGCACGCCTGGCCCGGTCATCACAAGACTTTGAACTCGTACAATTCTCCGATTTGTCCAGTCAATTAACAGATAGCTACGGGACTACTGATAGCTACGGGACTGCGCAGAAGTCAAGACCAAACAACAGAAATTTCCAAAGCTTCCTGTTGCGAGCTATCCTTCCCTCGTTTACTTACTTTGTTAGTTTACCATGGCTTGTTTTGTCTGAACTGTCGTACAAACTAATTGCTTCCGAGTTCTTTACAGAACTCTGAAGATTGGATTACTTATTTTAGCACAATGAAGTAAAAAAAGCCACTGGCTGGTGTTGACAGTCTATAATTATATGCTAGAATCAAATTAAATAATACTAGAACTGTGGTGTGTAAATCCAAATGGACTCGATCCAGTCCACCTTGAGTTTCTACTTTTTCGTTTCTTTGCAGATCGAACCTCACTGTTTTAACTTCCCGAAAAAATTAAAACCTCGCTGTTTAGTTGCACTTTTAGTTGTAAACAGACATGAAAATCCTGTGTAATGACTAATGGTCCGTCTAAAAAGGAAAAAATCCATGTGCTCGTGCACAAACACCAGAAGATATTTTGTTCGCCAACATTCTTATTTAGACCAAATCATGGAAGAGTCAAGAGTGCTATAAATTCCAACACGGACACTTTGTAGGAGAGTTTTTATGGCGAGCAATCAGCCAAGGATGCACGCCTGGCCAGGTCGTCGAAGAAGAACTCGTATAATTCTGGTTGTTGTCCAGTCAATTAACTGATAGCAACGGGACTGCGCAGAAGTCATGACCAAACAACAGAAACCAATTGCTTCGGAATTCTTTACAGAACTCTGAAGATCTTCGGTTGGTGTTGACAGTCTATATTTATATGTTAGAAATCAAATTAAACAAAAAAAATTGTGCTGTGTAGATCTAAATGGACTCGATCCAGTCCGCAATGCGTTTTTACGTTTTCGTTTCTCGGCAGATCGAACCTCAAATGTTTTACCTTTCCAAACAATAAAACCTCACTGTTTTGTCCCGCAATTGTGAAATTACTTCTGGTCTAAAGACTGAATCGTGCAAATAAGATGAAGTTATTTCTGCAAGCTCACCTCCTCCGACTGGTGGTGGCCTCACGTTCACCGGCGCTGGAGATGGAGCTGCCCCCACGGATGGCGCCGGTAGCTGCAGCAGAGAAGGCCCGGTGATGATGGGATACTGCTCATACCTGTAGTTGCACTGCAATCCAAGGATCCTACCACCCTGCTTCCCGCTTAAGTACTGGGGCATCAAAGCGATGATATTTCCGAGGCAGCTCCGGCAATCGGCCGGTGCCATGTCTGGCCTGCACTGCGCCAGACCATAAATCTTCGGTTTCCCCTTGTCGACCGTCTCGAACCCCTTCTCCCCTGTGCCGAACCGCCTGGATGAGTTTGTGGCCGCGTAATCGGCGGTGGCGTTCATGAGGACGCCCACGGCGGCGTCGAACACCTTAAACGACGCGGTCACGTTCTGAATGTTCATTAGGATGATGGGGTCGTTGTCGCTGACGCTGGTGGCGTCGAGGATGTTCTGGTTGGAGAAGCCGAGGTAGCAGGGGTCGTAGTAGACGCTGACCGCCTTGTTGTAGGGGCAGAGCTGCTGCGCGTCCTGGAAAGCGGTGGACACGCAGTTGCCACAGGCGGAGGCGTTGCCGTCGCCGCGGCAGAGCGCGAGCGCGTAGACGACTTCCGGAAGGGTGCCGACGCTGGCGGCCGCGAAGAGTGTCCGGGAGGAGGAGATGTTCTTGGGAAGGGTGGTGGAGAGTGCAAGGATGTTTGCCTGGTAGGTGCTGTTCTTGGTGAAGTTGCCGTTCTGGCCGCACTTGTGCCACTGGGAATTGGCCACCGGCGGGAGGAGGAAGGCAAGGAGGAGGGCAGCCGCGGTGGCGAGGTAGGAGGGGATGCGGCCGCGGTGGTGCGAGGCCATGGTGTTTGGCCGCTTGGGCGAGCCGACGAGTCGTAGAGCTAGCGGTGGAAGATGCGGCGGTGGCTCGACTCTTCTTATGTAAAGCGAAGCAGGGTAGAAGGCTCGGTTGAGAGGGTACGAGACGTGGGGCCTGGTGTTGACTCTTGTGGGGCTCGTTTGACTGGACTACTGTACTGCAGAGTCGTTGGTGGTTCTGAAATCGTGGGGCCAACAGTAAATGCTCGGCGGGCCCAGTCACTCAGCCAGCTTCGGTGATGGCCATCGGCCGGCCGTGTCGACCCGACGACAGCGGTGGCGGACGCGAACCGAAACGACCTGGGGAACTACTCCATGTGAGTTTACGTGGCCCAGATCGAACCTTCAATTATGTTTTTCCTGGTTTCACAAGAGGAAAAGGATCCAACTATTTCCACACGACAACAAGTGTCGAGTTGACGGACTTTGTCCTCGCCGTGCGGGTACATGCACCGGTGCGTTTGGAACCGCAGAAATCTGGAGATTTCTTCTTTTCTTTATGGTGTACTAGCAAAAGTGCCCGTGCGTTGCAACGGGTGAATAAAATAAAGCCATAAAATTTATAGCCTCAAAATAAAACAATTCAAATTCAGTCAAATTCCATCAATATCCATCAATTTTGCAGATTAATAACTAAGGGTGACTCATGCAAGAATTTAATATTATTAACTATTTTTTGCTTGAACCACTCTGGGAAAAAAAGATCAAGGCAATTAGAAGTATTTATTGGTCTTCGAAAAATTGGTTATATTTTTAAATAGTACAAAATTAGCTAACAACTCATATTTTTTCTTTGGAGATGATTTTGAAGCTTCGTCATTTTGCTACATATATAGTTCGTAGTGAAATCTTTAAAAAGACTTATATTTAAGAATGGAGAAAGTATAATGCAGTAGTACGACATATCAGTCAAAATAAAAAATAGAAACAGAAAGTCAAATCTCTCGGAAAAAAGAATTCAGTTTCTTTCCGTTCTATTACCGTGATCTCCTCTTTCGTGTGAGAGATGCTCTATGTAGCCTCCTCTTTCATGTTAATTATTTGATCGCTTCTCTCTCCTGCCCTCTTATTATTAATCCTTGAGGCGGCTTGCTGATTTTATATCATATACGTATATAAACCAGGGAAATAAAATGTAGAGAAGCAAGGTGGTATTATTTAATAGGAACGTATCCTCTAATTTTAAAAGGTGCATGAGATGGCACAGCTGGACTTTGCAATCGAGACTGAACAGCCGGGCCGGAGTTCAAATCATGAAACCGAACAATATCTTTTTGCCTCTTTTCGTAGGCATCATGGGCCTGCCCGTAGTCCTCCACGTACATGGACGCAGAGATGGCTGTTCGGACGTTTTCTATTGATAGCGAAGACGACGGATGAAACAAATTTGGACATAAAATTAGTACCACCTTGGATAGTAAAAATTCGACTAAGCACGACGTGGGACGAAACCAAGAATATCACCTTGCTTTATTAGTAGGTATAGAGTATAGATATAGATATAGATATAGATATAGATATAGATATAGATTATTATATTATTATAGTCTTGGCAATTAAATCTTTGAACAGAATCTGCACACCAAGGAAGCCAAAATCGATGGGACCTCCGAGGCCGCCGGAATCGAGCCAGCGCAGCGGCGACGCAATCGGGACGGCCGCCGCCGCCGCGCGCCTGTCCAGAGCTCGTCGTCCGACTCCCACCGCATCCCATCGCCAGGCAGGCTCCGTCGTCGCGCCGAGCTTCGCCGCCGCCCCATCGCCGGAAGACTTGACCAGCGTCGCCGCCGCGGATCGGACCAATCGAGGAACGAATTTCTAATTTTGAGTAGAATGAAGCGTTCGGTCATAAGTATTAGTAGCAAACATGACCATGCGTTTCAACGGAAGAAGAACAATACCTCATGCGTTTATTTTAGTCACTATAAAAACTGCATGATCGTAAACAACGTCTCGAACCACACCTTCCCAGTTTCCTTTATTCCCGTATGGAATGATCACGATCAGAAAGCTGCTCCACACAAACTCCAACACCACTCTGCGGGCTAAGCCGTAGCCGTTTTGCTCAAAATAATGTAAAAATCACCCAAACACCCAAGAAATAAATGGCTCTGGTTTGGAAATAGCATTATACATTCATTTATACAATCATACATCAAGTAATTGCATGAGGAACATATATATGATTTGCAAAAATAGTAAGAGAGGAGACATGCTACTTACCTTGAGAAAGAGCAGACCGGAGGTAGCTGGGACATGGACACGGTCATCTTCCTGGTCAGGAGCCCGACTGGGAGCAGGAAGCACTCAAATCGACCCTACTTCCTCGCCGCCGGGGTCATCGGGAGCAGCAGATGAGGGTCTCCGAGGGCAGCGGTTAAGCACGGCCGCACGCTGAGCAGCAGATGAGGGTCTCCGAGGGCAGCGGCCAAGCGCGGCCGCACGCTCTGTATCAGGCGAGTGCGCTTGGACCAGGACTCGAGCGTGACCTTCACCATCGCCGACCGTACAAGCCAATCCTCGTTCGTGGTTGCCGCCACCGCCGCTCATTCAAGTGATCGGGAATAGCAGGTGAGCGTGGTCATCACCATCGGCGCTTCTGCAAGCCGCTCCCCGTTCGAGGCTGCCGCCACTGCCACCGCCGCTCGTGCAAGTTGCTCCCCGTTTGAGGCTGCCGCCACCGTGGCTCGTGCAAGTCGCCGGAAGCTGAGTTGCCGGGATACATACGAATCGTTTGTTGCGACTTCTATACTTGACCTCGTATATATATGCGAAGATGCCTGGATTTTGATCTAATTTAGAATTAGAGTCTGTTACGATGTGGGTTTCAATGCAAAGCTCGATTCATGTGCGTGGAGGTGCCGTTTCCAAGTTTCTTTCCGTGCATGCATGTATCAGCTTTCGTTTTCGATGTGGGTTGTCTACGGACGAATCTTAGAGCCAATCGTTTTTCCTCTGGACTGCAGGTAATTAGTACCACCTCGTGTATATAATAATACACTTACGTATAATAGATGCGGGACGAAACCAAGAATATCACCTTGCTTTATTAGTAGGTATAGATATAGATAGATATACATTCTTCTGTGAATTCCTCCGCTTTTATACTGCACTGTTCCTCTGCTCGAGAGGTATGGTTCTGGGTAGCTTAGAAAGAGTGAGGTGCCACCATCGTTGGAATTTTTTGGTCCCTTCATCACCGGCTGCCATGTTAATGCTGAGAGCGGAGGGTTCTTGGATCTTCAAGAGTTCTTTTTTCGTCAACGTCTAGTATTCATCGTTTGGTGTGTAAATAAATTAGAAAAAGTGTTAAATTCAACCGGCTGATTTCACAGCTCGTTAAGCTGCTCGCTTGGCTTGTCACGTGTCCATTGGACCCACCCACCGCTCGCGAACCACCCATACTTATCTCCAGCAACACACGTGAAATCATCAAATCCTTATCTCTTTTCTCCATATCCCCTTTCTTCTCCATCGCGACTCTCTCCTGCTCCTCGCTAACTCCTCACCATGGCCACGCTTCTCCTTTCCTCTGCCGCTACAGCTGCTGCTGTGAGACGCGCCCGCGATGGTTGAGGGCGCCGGGCTGCAGATGAGCAACCGCTTGCCAGTGGTTGCAACGGAGGGGGTGGGCTCACCCGTGCTGCAAGGCGGGCTCGATGCGGCGAGTACCGCCCGGAGATGCAATGGAGCGCGCGGCGCTGTGACGGAGACCGCGGAGAATGGCCGGCGGGGGCGCTGCAACTTCGACGATGCTGCCTTGAAGCTACAGGGAGCATCGCCGGTGTTGCAATGGAGCAACGCCGGGCCGCGAGAAGCATAGCCGGCGCTGCAATGAAGCCTCATCGGAGCTACAATGGAGCTTCGCCGGACGCGGTGGTGCTGCGTTAGAGCTCCGCCGATGCTGCAATGGAGCTTCGCCGGACGCATCGCTGCTGCGTTGGAGCTCCGCCGGTGCTGCAATGGAGCTTTGCCGGACATCATCGGTACTGCGTTGGAGCTTTGTCGAACGACGACAGTGCGCCATGAAAGCTGCAGTGGAGCTTTTGCCGGGGTGCAGGTGCGTTGCGTGAAGCAGTCGCACGTCTATTGCTGTCGTGGCGTTTCTGTAATCCAACAGCCACTAACAGGCAAATCAGACGGCTGTCTAGCCGGATGATTTCTCAAGCAATGGCCAATAAATTACTCTCGTTTTTTTGGTGGTGTTGGTTTTATGTCCTAGCAAATTCAATTATTCGTATATGATGAGTTTACGTTGGTATGTCATGTTTTTTTGTGTTGGTTTGATTTTTTATGGAGGTGAAATCTTTTAACACATCATGGTGAAGATATTATGATTTGCCGACCTACACTTTAAGGCATGTACAGCGCGTCGCTAATTAGAGGTGCTAGGGACCAAAATCCTGGCCATTTCGTCCGCTCGGAGAAAAAAATCCTAGCGCCTCCTAGACAGCGATCCTAGACATGGGTGGAAAGTGGCAGTGGATAATCCGAAATATCCGATATTCGTATTCGAGAAAATGCCTATTCGTATCCGAAACATCCGCATTCGAACCAAAATGGAAATGGAAATTATCCGTATCCGAATTTATTTAACAAATATGGAAACAAATATGGTATGAGATTTTGACACAAATATGGATATGGAAGTGGATATATCCGTATCTGAATAAGATTATGGGAGGTAATTTTCAAAATGCTAGCCCCAAAATTCTAATTATCCAACATAAATCCAAATAAGTGGTCAAATTTTACTCTTTGTATGATTAAACTTTGAAATTTTTATGCATTACAATAGTATTTATTCATAAACCTATTTATCATTGACTTATGTTATGTCACAAGTTGATTATTTCATGTCACATAGCTATTGACTAATTTACTTAAGCAATATATCGCTATTATTCGTATCCGTTCCGAATCGAGCAAACATCCGATACGTATTCGTATTCGAATAATATCCGAGCCGCATCCGTATCCGTTAACATCCGTATTCGCATTCGTATTCGTTTTGAAAATAAGAAAACGGAAGTGGTAAGAGCACTATCCGATCCGCATCCGATCCGTTTCCACCCCTAATCCTAGACTTGGCTGCGGGCGCCTACAGTTGACGAGTTGCTGGTTTTGCCTAAAAGAACTAGTAAGATGCCCGTGCTATGCTACGGTACTACATCAAAGTAGAACCAAAAGTACTTTATGCTTCTATGGTTATTGCAAAAACGCAACCAAGCTATTATAAAGTTACACAAGAAACAAGTGGTTATTTGTTTTTCTATCGTGTGTATTAATGGAAGTTTATGGAAGTTTCTACTAATGCTACTATACATATCATTTTTCTACTTTGCAAGGTAATCCAAAAAAAAAAAACAGTTTGTTTACTTGTTGCATATCACATTGTCATTTTATCTTGTCATATGTTGGATGTTTCTAATGTCAAAGTCCAGAACTGTAGTACATTCAATAGGTTAGGCGTATCAGAATTTCAGTCTCTCCGCTAACAATATTCCTAAAGAAGCCACACTTATAGATTTGAGCGGATAAACTGCAGCCTACCAAGATGATGTCTATCTATATTAAAAGAACTTGAATATGTATAGTATGAGATAACAAGCGGAGTTTTGTAAACATACCAAAGATTCAACGTCCAACATAATATTTCACATCTTTTGTCGCCTAAGCTACACAGAAGATTGATAAAATATGCAATGAGAAAAAAAGAAGAGACGCGGAGCATGTTAACACCAAGCATCCGATCATAAGCAAATATTATTAGTCCACACCAGCACGACGAGCCAAAGAATCAAAATTTGATGATTGCAAATATTGTTCGTTTTGGAGGTAGGGGCATTTGCGTATATCTAACATTTGATGCGTCGAGTGAGGTTGTTCTTAAGGCCTCCATGGTGGTCCTCATGGCTTCTGCCATCATGGTCATGACCATCATGAATAAGATATAATACTCGCAGCTCACCAAGGAGCAACGGAACGACATGAGGCTTTTGGAGGGATCTTAGTGTGACCTCCGTGCATTGCTCGTGTCGTCGACAATGGCCAAGGTTGATGTGCAGGAAGCCATGGATCAGGTGCTCATGCCACACCCCCCTACCCACTACCTCTGCTCCCCAACGTCGTTGAGCATGTGCACTGGTGGTCTGCTCCCTAATGTCACCGATCCCGTATCCAAGCGACAACACTCCGCGAAGCACTCCTCCCCTGCGCCATGTAGGACTCTTTGCCCAGGATGGCAACGCTCCTCCTAAGCTTCATATTTATTTCTTTTAGAGAAACACTTCATATTGATATATAACGCTTATTGCAAGTTGTAACTCCAGCTCGCCTCCAAGACTGTAGCAAATGGGCCTTCCGGATAAATGTAGCTGCTTCACTTCCTTTAGATCGCTCGTTTGCTTTGATTTTTTTCTTGTATTTTAAATTTATATTTATATTCCTAAAATCCTAAAATATGAATACATATATTTAAAATATTTATGCAGTGTTAAAAACTGCCTTCACAACTTTGTTTCCAAAATATACAATTCCAAAAAAAGTTACATTTCAAAAAATGTGCACGCAATTCAAACAAATGTACATGATATTCTTAAAAATGTTGTACAATGTGAAGAAATGTTTATATCATTAAAAATGGTTTTGTACCATTCAAAAAAAGTATGTTATTGTTACAATTAGAA
This sequence comes from Elymus sibiricus, assembly GCA_039707655.1. NCBI lineage: Eukaryota > Viridiplantae > Streptophyta > Magnoliopsida > Poales > Poaceae > Elymus > Elymus sibiricus. Next base: position 179,591,280 of record CM077665.1, read on the forward strand.
CAATGTTCATGCTTTTAAAAAAAAATGTTTGTGAGATTTTCAGAAATTTTTTATCCTATGTAAACTAATGTTCTCGTAGTTTAGAAAGAAATGTTTTGTATCATACAAAAAATGCTTCAACGTGTCTTTGAATTTTTTTAAGACATATTCGAAACAAATGTTCAAAACAAGTATTTATACAAATATTAATCATGTATTTTAAAATGTTAGAAGTATATTAAAATGGTGTATATGTATACGAAGATTGTACAACGTGTGTGAACAAGTAGACATCAAAACATATATTTTAAAAATGTTGATCATGTACTTGAAAATTATTAAACGCCTGTAGAAAAATGTTCCTGATTTATATGAGAAGTGTACAATGTGTATGAAAAATGTACACATGTGTTGAAAAAATAAAAGGAAAAAGGAAAATCTAAAGAAAACATACGGTGAGCTATTTTTGGTGGAGTTACGTTGCCTAAAGAAAACAGCCCAAGCCCAATCACGTATGAAGCTTGACCTATAGCGGTGCTGCCGTCGCGTACTCCCTCACGATGCACTCCAAAAAAACAAAAGAAAATCACGATGCACACACGCATTGACCCACCACGCCGATGGACGCCACCAGCCCGCCACCCCGCCACGCCTAACGCAACACACGTCCTCACCTCGCCATTCGCCGCCGCTGCACATCCTGGCCCGTCGCGCCGACGCTGACGACCCCTCCACGCAGTTGTCGCCGAGCGCACGCACGCATGCACGCCGCTGTGCGTACCCTCCAAGTCCACACACACGTAGAGTTCCTATGTTGCTCGTGACCGGGGCCGCCACCGTGGTGCTTTTCCTACTCCATGAACTCAACCACGTCCAGGAGCACTCCTTCCCCAACTTCTCGACGCTTCTATGCTCTGCCTCCACGAGACCACAACCACGTTCCCGGTGTTCACGCCGACGCAACATTGGTCCATCTGGTAGTGACCAGCGCCACCGGGGCTGGCAAGCTATCCGAGTCAGCCCGGCACCCGGGCCATAGAGTTGGTTAGTCCGAGCCTCGTGCAAAGGCTCACCGGAGCACCGAGCCGAGCTCCGGTCCGGCTCGTCGCCGGCGAGCATTTTGCTGGCTTGGTCCGGTTCATGTCCAGCCCAACCTGTAGAGTGTGGACTTGTTGTCTCGAACCAGTCATTGCTGCTGTCGTGGTTGATAGAGATGGACGGGCATCATATGGATGTTTCAAAATTTGAAACGTGTAAGAATAGCAATTGGATAGCAGCCGGAGGATGGCGATTGGGGAAGAGCAGCGGTGGAGTCCACTACCAAGTTCGAGTCCCACCGTTTGCTATTTTTTTAATATGGTGGGTCCCATGAGTAGAAGAAGAGTGCATGTGTGAATGAACTCATCACCAACTCAAATCTTTATAAGTAGTAAAGATCAGTGCCTGAGAGTGTCTTGCGTTGGAGGCCCAGGCTCTTACACGGGAACTCCTACCTGCCGCTCGCTGCGGCATGGAGTCGCTCCCACGCACAGGGGAGCGCCCGACAGGGCCGGCCCAGCTCTTTCTTCTGTCTAAAAAAATGGATAATTACCTTTTTTCTTTTTTTTTTCTGTTTCTTTTTTCCTCTGCTGCTTTTTTCTTTTTTTCTTTTTGGCTCGTTTTTCTTTCCGTTTTCCTTTTTTTTATTAAAACGAACAAACGTTGAATTTCTCAATCATTTTTTGAAAACATAAACATTTTTTAAAATAGAGAACAAATTTGAAAGCGTGAATAATTTTTTAAAGCACGAACATTTTTTGAATCTTGAGAACAAATTTTCAAACCAAGAACAATTTTGAAAAATCCTGAACAAATTTGGGACTGCGAACAATTTTTTAAAGCAAGAACATTTTATGAATCTTGAGAACAAAATTTTGAAACGGAGAACAATTTTGAAAACCCCGAACAAATTTGGAAGCATGAACAATTTTTAAAATTATGGACATTTTTTGAATCTTGAGAACAAATTTTGAAAATGAAAACAATTTTGAAAAATCCTGAACAAATTAATAAACGTGATTTTTTTTTCAAAACACGAACATTTTTTGAATATTAAGAACAAATTTCGAAAAACAAGAACATTTTTTGAAAAACATTTTAAAAAATCTAGAACATTTTTTAAAATCCCGAACATTTTTTGAAAATCCAGGGCATTTTTCGAAAATCCAGAACATTTTTATAAAAATAAAAAACATTTTTATATTGTGGTACATTTTTTGAAAATCCAGAACGTTTTTTAGAAAAAGCAGGAACATTTTCCAAATTTGAAGAACATTTTTTAAAAATCTAGAACATTTTTTGAAAATCCAGAACATTTTTCTAAAAAAGCAAAAACATTTTTCGAATTTGAAGAACAATTTTTGAAAATCCCGAACATTATTGGAAAATCCAGAACATTTTTTGAAAATCCAGAACATTTTTTGAAAATCGGGAACTTTTTTTGAAAATCCAGAACATTTTTTGAAACAGAAATAAAAAAAGAAACAGAAAAGAATAACGAAAAAAAGAAAACGAAAAAAAAGGAAAACCGGTTCAGGGAACCTTCTAGAAGTTTCCCAAAACCGGAAAAAACCGACTGGGAACATCTAGAAGATTCCCAAAACCGGGGACCTTTGAACAGTTAAACGACCGGCCCACTCCCGAACCATCGCTGGGTGTCTGTGCGAAGCCCCGACTATTTGACGCACCACGCGTCAAATAGGGTTTTCCCTCTTACACGGGCGCTAGAGAATAATACATTTATTTTTAAGATGGCCTATCCAAGCGCCTCTGCAATGAAGATGGCCTTAGAGGATCATTCCTGGCCCAAATACGTTCATCGATTGGGGCTTTCGACATTTTTAGATAGGCGACTCAAGGTGCTTTTAAAAACCATTAGGGGCTTCCGACATTTTTAGATAGGCGACTCAATGTGCTTTCAAAAACAGTTATTAATAATGTTTGTGCAGGTAAAAAAGTGATAACATTGTTACTTCAGTCAAATTGCAACATCTTTAATAGAGGCTTGGAGTGCCTCTTCTAACAGAGATTGATATCACGAAAAATGTGTTTCCAAGAGATTTATACCACAAAAAAGGTAATTCTTCATAGGAATTACTTTGTATTTTCATGGATTCTTTTAGATCTAAATCAGTGTATCTATAATTGTTATGAGTATGAATAAAATTACAAGCGTTTCTGAAAAAGGAGAGCGAGATGAGTATGAATAAAATTACAACCGTTACTACTAGGAAAAAGCCTAGCAGTAGCGCGGGTCAAAGGACTAGCAGTAGCGCGGGCAGCCACGCTACTGCTACGGTGCTACAACTAACTTTTAGCAGTAGCGCGGGGTGGGCCATGCTACTGCTATGTATAGGTAGCAGTAGCGGTTGTTAGGAGAGCGCGCTGCTGCTAATAGCTGCAGCGCCTCAGTTCAAAACGCGCTACTGCTAAGAGCGCGCTGCTGCTAAAACATACCCCGCTACTGCTATAATAGCTGCAGTTTCTGATTTTGTTTCTGTTGCACATTTGCTTTGTATTTGTACATATTTTATACAATAGTCTAACATATCATACGCATACAAATCTAATCATATCATGCACATACAAATAGTCTCATAAAATCATGTCATCATCATAATCATCATCCAACACAAATGATGTCTCTCATCATCATCTCGAAATAGCGATACAAGTTATTAGACATGTCTCGAATAGTTGCTACATCGTCATCCATCTAAACAATGATGTAAAAGAGAAGATCACTATGAATGAGAGCGAAACTATGCAGTACACTAGATCATCGAAGACGCGCGTTGCCGCACCCGTTCCATGATCCCCATAAATGGTAGGAAGTTTTACAAATATATATAACATCAAGAAACATGTAAGTTATATAAGATAATTTAGAGGGCATACGGAAAGTGGATATATGTATACATTTTCAAGAAATACAATTACATAAATAGTATGTTCAAAAATAAATTGACAACATGCAACTGATAACTACATAACCAAAGAAAAGCTACCAACGGGAAAGTACCATTCTGCTCCCGAGCTCAAATGAGCTCGGTGAACAGTAAAATCGAAAAAAAAATCGAAAAATGTTCAAACAAATCTGAATTTTTTCGTGAACAACATTGACAAAATGTCTAAGTGCATGCAAAAATTTGGCCTGAAATAACATCCCTATAAGGCGTGGCAAAAAAAACAAAATCGATACTCTGAAAATGCGCATTTTCAGAGTATCGATTTTGGTTTTTTTTTCAGGCCTTATAGGAATGTTATTTCAGGCCAAATTTTTGTGCGCACTTAGATATTTTGTCAATGTTGTTCACGAAAAAAATTCAGAATTTTTTGAACATTTTTCGATTTTTTTTCCGATTTTACTGTTCACCGAGCTCATTTGAGCTCGGGAGCAGAAACTTCATGTCCCTACCAACGCAAGTACTTTCATTCTTTGTGGGGAGCATAGCATTGCTAGAAATCAAGGCATGGCATGGAAGTTTGTGAAGTGTGAAGCTGCATGGTGTGGCAAGACACCCAGAATCCAAATTGTTTGCCGTTTTTATATAGTAGGAAAACATTGAAATCAATTTGGAGTATCAAATCGTGTCTAGAGATCATAAAGTCAGTATTTGATCGGATCACGTTTTCATTAGCGTCAACACATTCCTCCTCCAATAGAGTAACATTGAATAGTTATGAAGTTAATAATTGCAATCAAATGTAATTACTAAATAAACTCAAGGTACATCATTTGTGATCTACATATCCACCGTCTTATCTCCCTATATGTGATTCATCATTCCTGGAGGAACGCAAACCTGATCAAGTGAAAAAATATGAAATGGAGAAGATCTCTTAATGATCCAATTGTAATAATGAGTTAACCATATCCATAAATAGGGATGATCTAATATAGATAAAAAAACAAGTTAATAGGGGCACAAGGGAACAACAAATCTATAGAGCTTGGGACATAATGACCTAGATCTGCAACAGAAAGCGATCTCAGCCATTGATGTATTTAGGGGGGTTGTACCGAAGAAGAAGTACAGAAGCGCTTCGGTACGACCCCCCCCCCCCAAAACGTATAAAGGGCAGGGGGGTCATTTCACACAGCGTATGCCCGACGTACGGCCGCCCCGCCCGCGTCGACGTACGGGGTGCATACCCGCCCGACGTACGCCCGCCCGCGTCGACGTATGAGGCGGTCGCGTACGGCCACCCGCTGTCGTTGCCCGTTCGCGTGCGCCCGACCGCTGCTGTAGGCCCGCACTTTTGGAAGAAAAAAAAGATACGGGTCGGCCCGACGCCGCCAGCAGTCCAAACCCTAGGGCACGCGACCGTCTGCCGCCGCCGCTGCTTTCACCGGCGGTATCTCGCCGAGGGGGAGCCCTGACTGCCCCGCCGGCGGCAACGACGACCCTTGACGCCCTTTCCGCGGCGAGAAGATCGCAGGTTCGTCTTCGTCTAATCGATCTGGTCGCCGAAACGCCTTCGTCGTCGTCACGCTCGGTTTCTCTAGCCTCCCGCCATGGTTTGCTGTGTAAAAGGACTGATGAGTCCGTGGTGCATGTACGTCTACAGCGCACTTGGCCGTCGCCTCCCCAGCACAGTAGATATATTCATATTATGATCAGTGAATTGTTCATAGGTTCGCAAAAATATAGTCTAAACATTGGTTGCCCCCCCCCAGCCCATTTGCCGCTCAAAAAATGTGTTCCAAGCTCCGACACTGCCCTCATGTAATGATTATATTTGCGGTTATGTTACGTGATTTTTGAATTGATGAATGACTACATTTGCACGTGTACAGATGGATCGGGATAACGATTACGACGGAGATGATGACGATAGCGAGGATGGCTCATTGTCATTCAATGAGGACGGACATGCCGCGGAGAACTATATGAGTTTGGATGAATCCTACAGTGGCAATGTAAGTATTGTACACGTTGGAAAAAACATGAAACACAAACAACCGTGTTGACACTGAAATGTAATTCTTTGTCTTTGTACAGCAAGGTGAGGACGATGACAATGAGGATATGGATATAGATGATTCATATGCTGAAAGTGGTAGCCAGGTACATATAAAATTAAGGACGGTACGGAATAACATAACAACCGCATCACCTCTTACATGTCTTTTTCTAAATGTGCATAGATGGAAGTGGAAGGGTTCTATGAGCTGAACATATTCGACAATGACATGGACGAAAGCGATGTATATGCATCAAATGATGAGAGCTCGAGCAAAGTAAGTTTTGAAAAGTGTTTATATATGAGAGACGCGCATACAACAACTTACTGACATGGAAGGTTCTATATTAATTGTTTGGCAGGGACACGAGGGTGGCCCAAGCTGGAACAATGAGGATGCCGTTGGTGATGAGTGTAATTTTGACATTGGCTACGATGAATACCAGCAAGAGTCACTGGACAGGCATTGGAAGGTGATGACCATGACGTTCAGGTCAGAAGAGGAGGCATACGATTTCTATAACGAGTTCGCGAAAAACCGTGGATTCAGCATTAGGAGGGACCAACGGAAATACGCGAAGGGTGTTGACGCACCTATGCGCTTGAGGAGGTTTCTGTGTTCGAGGGCTAGGAAACAACAAGCCAAGTTTTGTACCATGGAAGGGAGGAAGCGCAGGCTGAGACCGGAGAGTCGATGCTATTGCGAAGCCCATTGTACAATGAAGCTTGATAGAGAGCGCTCAATTTGGTATGTCAGCAGTTTCAGCAATGATCATAGTCATATTCTTGCTAGACCGGACGAAGTTACCTACCTCCGGTCTCATAATCAGATAAAGGAATATCAGAAGCTCGAGATCTTAGCTATGGCAGGTGCTGGGATCAGAAAACATATGATTTTTGACAACTTCGTCAGTAGGTATGGCTCATATGCGAAGGGTGGTTTTGGGAGGAGGAAGCTTTATAACATGTGCTATAGAGAAAAAATGAAGTTGCTAGTGAAGGGTGATGCTGACACTGCGATTGGGATCATGATGACCAGAAAGGCGAGGGATCCAGACTTTTTCTTTGAGCACACTGTTGACGCGGAAGGCAGGCTGAAAAACATTTTCTGGTGTGATTCTCAGTCACGTCGGGATTACCTTGACTTCGGTGATGTAACCGTATTCGACAGCACATATAAGATGAATAAGTATGGAATGCCATTCATACCTTTTGTTGGTCTAAACAACCATCGTTTCACCACTGTCTTCGGTTGTGCTTTGGTATCCGATGAGACCGAAGATTCATATGTTTGGGTGCTGCAGACCTTCTTGAGAGCTCACTGTCAGAAGATTCCGTGATTGCGCTCAGGTACATCATGTGGAAGGCGGTGGTTTCGGTATGGGCGGAATGGACCCTCGGGTCTATGTCTCTCCTTCGCATCCGCCAAACGGACTCATTTTTTTTTCATGTGCTACAATGACCATGGAAAGCATGCACGCCAAAATTTGTCGCGTTTCGAGACTGTATGGATTTTCTACGATTTTCCGGGCCGAAAACCCCTAAAATAGTGCCCGGACGTGACGCAACGTGCATTCGTTGTCAGATTTCGTTCATTTTTGGCATGGGGTACCCGGGTGGGGCCTCACACGCCCTGCCAAAAGTTGGGTAGATTCCGTGATTGCGCTCAGGTACATCATGTGGAAGGCGGTGGTTTCGGTATGGGCGGAATGGACCCTCGGGTGTATGTCTCTCCTTTGCATCCGCCAAACGGCCTCATTTTTTTTCCACGGGCTACAATGCCCATGCAAAGCATGCACGCCAAAATTTGTCGCGTTTCGATACTGTATGGATGTTTTATGATTTTTCAGGCCGAAAACCCCTAAAATAGTGCCCGGACGTGACGCAACGTGCGTTCGTTGTCGGATTTCGTTCATAACTTGCTTGGGGCACTGGGATGGGCATGCCCTCCTCCGGGCAAAATTTGGTGTTCATCTGAAGATGACCAAATTTTGACCTATTGCAGCGCAATCCGTTCGGGTGGACCAAAGGGTCTGTTCGGATGAACGTTTTTTCCAGCACCCTTCAAACATGCCCAAATTTTTTGTATCACCTTGTATCCATATGAGAATCATGCTTGCCAATTTTCGGTGCATTTTGGGACTGTTTGCATTTTCTACGGTTTTTGCCGCCGACAATCCTAAAACACTGTTATTAATCAAAATTATTTCCTACTAACTTTGCCAAAATAATTTACGATTCCCCCTCCTTCTAATTTTGTTTTATTCCTCTTCCTTTCTTCCTCTCTTCTTTTCTTTTCTTTTATATCGTTTTTATTTTCCTTTCAATTTTTCCGGCAAACTTTTGAATTTTTATTTCTTTTGGCTAACTTTTATTTTAAAAAATGATTCAAAATTCGGAAACATTATCAGAATATTTCATAATAATTTTCATCTAAAATTCATTCAAACATAAGGATATTTCATTAAACCTTACGACAAACGATTCATTTTACATTCGAACATAACGAAAATTAATTAAACATAACAGGACCTAATCTAAACCTAATCTACTTGTCGTCGGAGTCGGCGAGGTCCACGACCTCGCCCGCACCGCCGTCACCGCCGTCATCGTCGCTGCTCTTGACGGCGGCGGCCCAGTCGACGCCATCGTCCTCCACCACAGCCGCCTGCACCGCCGCCATAGCCGCCGCCGCATCCAACGCCGCCTGCACATCAGCGGCCTCTGCTGCCGCCGCCATAGCCGCCGCGGCGTCCAGTGCCACCTGCAGATCGGCGGCCTCTCTGGCCGCCGTCGCCACGGCGGCCGCCGCCGCCTCTGCCTGCGACGCCCGTAGGGCGAGGAGGTAGCCGGAGCTGTCGTCGGGGTCGCCGTCCTCGCGCAGCACGACTTGCTCCGGCGGGATCTCGACGGCGGGAGGGGCGGAGGGCCCGATGAGCGCGGGTACCGGACGGCGGAGGGAGCTTGGGGACGGCGTGGCCGCCAGAGGGCGACGGCGGGGGCGGCGCGGGGCAGACGACGATCCGCCCGTCTCCGACTCCCGTCGGAGCTGGCCGACGACCGTCCAGAAATCCTTCCCCTTCCAAAACCTGTAACGGCCGTCGATGTTCCAACGGCCGCCCTCGTGCCGGCGGAGCTCATCCGGCGTCGCGTCGGGCCCCCTCATCGGGTAGCCGTCGGCGGTGATGCGGAAGATGTGCGGCAGACGGCAGCCCGGCGGCACCATTAGCCCGAGGCGGATGAGCTCGTCGGTCTCCGGTGTGCCCAGGCTCGTCGGCCACGAGCCGCCACGGCCGTCAGTGCCGCCGCTGCCGCCGGACGCCATGGCTGCCGCCGAGAGGGAAACTCGTCGGTGGAGTGAGGAACGCGTCGGTGGGATCGCGTCGGTGGGTGAGGTGAGTGGGGGTGGGGGGAGGCAGACGGAGTGGTGGTGTTTCAAGGACGGGCGGGCGGCGGGTAGGTGACCGACGGACCGGCTTAACGCCGGCCTTAATGGCGCATCGAGGGCGGCGGCGGACGCCTCGGGAACCGTCGCCTTGACCGACGCCACGACGCCACGCGGGGTCGCACGACGCGTCGTGTCTTTTTATTTTCTTTTTCCTTTGACCTCCCGGTGACCGTCTGGACGTCGTCGTACGTGGACGCACCGACGCGTGTATGGTCGTCGTACGTAGACGTGCCGATGCGTGTACGGGCCCATCGCCGTACAGGACCCGATGCGGGTACAGCCCCGTCGCGCGGGCGGCGGCTATTTTGTGATGAGACGATCCTACCCTTTTTAATGAAGGGGTACGGAGCGATCTCAGCCGTTGATGTATTTAGGGGGGTTGTACCGAAGAAGAAGTGTGACGAGACCATTTAGCTACAGTCCAATGCACTTCCTGCATAATTATATACATATTTCCCTTACAAAATGAACTTTGGAGCATATGAGGTGCTTATGTGTGTGAATGTACTGAATAAGACTGGCCTATAGTAATTCTATACATATTTCCCTTACGAAATAAACTTTGGAGCGTATGAGGTGCTTATGTGTGTGAACGTACTGAATAAGACTGGCCTATAAGGGGATATGGGCAATATTTTAAGGCAAAGGTAGCAATAACATCACTCAACGCAGAGAGTGATATTGTTCATGCAATATTGACTGCTGCATGCCTCATACTTTAGCTTTACATAGATGATAACTTCCAGCGAGGTAGATAAAACACATGTGGCTCTTACTCTTTTTGCTAATGGCCAAATGCTCACTCCTAACAATGACCCTAAGTCCCTAACCAATCCTCAAGTGCAACAGAAGTCCAGATACTTTCTGCTGAAATAATCCCAATAAATAAGTTAAATTAATTAGAAATGCATATACGTATATTCAATCAAACAACAGTACGTATGAGAGTCTCGCAAAAAAAAAAGTACCCTATGGGTCGGGAGTGACCGCTCTGTTTTTTTTTTTTTGACGAAAAGACAGCAGAGCGCTGATTTTCATTGATGAAGTAGAAGGTAAGGTACATGGTTATCAGGGAACCTAAGGAAAACAAAACTGGCGTGGTTGGCATTAGCCCGCCCTGTACAAAAGTAATCTAGCGAACTCAAGGCGGCTCGAAGAAAGCTGACATCGGTGCGAGTCCAGCATGCTGCCAGGTCCTTGCCTCATCGATGATGCGGCCATGAACCTGCTCGGCGGAGGAGGTGACGTGGTTGAAAACTCTCGCGTTCCGCTCCTTCCAGATGCCCCATGACACCAGCAGGCAGGAGGCCTTCCAAGTGGCCCGTCCTGCCCGCGGGAGCCCGGCAGTCTGTCGTCTGAATCGCTGCCGCAGCGAGCAGTCTGTGGGCATAGGTAGCGCAGTGAACGACATGCCCAGCGAGGACGCGGTCCTCTCCCACACGTCCACGGCGAATGGGCAGGCCGCGATCATGTGGTGGGCTGTCTCCGGCGCGGTATGGCATAGCGAGCAGATCGGGTCATGCTCAATCCTTCGCTTGGCCAAGTTATCCGCCGTCATAATCCTCCCTTGCAACAGCAGCCAGGCGAAGCATTTAGCCCTGGGTGATGCTTTCGCCGTCCAGACTATGGCCTTATCGTTGGTTTGAATGCTGCCTTTAAATTGCATCTTGTATGCAGAAGCCGCCGTGTATTCGCCGGACGCTGTCCACTTCCAGGTAATCCGGTCTTCGACACTGTCGTCGATGACCGCTCTGTTCATCATTGGTTGAACCAACATATTATTTTTTGAGAGAAACAGCAGGACTCTGCTGTTGAACCAACAGATTTAGTTCCATCTCTAGCTTTTAGTTTCTTTCACACACACACACCATCTTGTTGTATAAATTGGAACTTCGACCATTAAAGGCACCTCTTGCCCATCAGAACTTCTCTTGATGTCCAATATACCAACAATTATGCAATCAATGAAGGGAGCCATCATCCTTAAGCAAGATATGTATTCTTTTCCGGGTACTTAAGAACCAGAGGGCGGCTCAATGATGTGAGTTCAGCGGAGGGGTGGGATGAGGCAACATGAATTCTAGAAGACTTTATCAGAAAACAAAATACAAGAATTAGAGCTAAATGAAAATAATGGATCAAATATAAGACAGAAACGTGGAAGATCCAAATAAAAAGATCTACAAAATCTATGGTATGTATGAGAGAGAACCCGAAGTTTCTCCCCTCAGAGCATCTCCAATAGCCGCACAAAAGTTTCGCGCCCAATACAAGTTTTAGCGCGTCACTGTAACACTTTTTTTGTGCGCGAACCAACAATGGTTTACCAGATACCCAAAAACGCGCGCCCAAAAAACACGCAGTGCAAATTGTGAAGCGCGCGCAATACGGCGCCCAAAATATGGTGCGCGCGATAACGTTTTTAAGCACGTGGCCAAAACTTTTCAGCACGTGTACTATTTTACAGCTTCTGTTGGAGCTGACCGGTGCCCAAAAAACGAATCTTTTAACGCGCGGAGCAGTTTTTGTGCGGCTGTTGGAGATGCTCTCATGAATTTGTGGAGACCAATGGCCAAAGCACCTGCGCGCATAAGCAGAGGAAGGAAGATGGGCTGCCTCCACTGCTACATGCATGCCCATTGTCCCTGACTTGCAGTCTGTCGTCATCTCCGCGTGAGAGCCCCTCACACAAATCACCGGCTAACTATCGCGTGTTGTCATTGCCGCGGAGTTGCAGCAATGACAACACGCGATAGAAAAAGTGAGTGACATGTCCATTTGAACCCTATAGGATTAGCAAGGAGTGTTTGATGCCACAGGAAAAACAAAGGAATTGTAAAAAGAAGTTGGAGTGGATGTTAGATTTCCAATGAAATGTAGTACAAAAGATTTCATAGGAAAAAATCCTATGGAATCCAATCCTATGAATCAAAGGACCGATATAGGAAAAATTCCTAAGGATCTCAATCCTCCAAAAACCCTATAGAATTCCTTTGAATCAAAGGAGCCCTAATTCTCTTGTGTTAGGGTTGCCGCCGTTGCGCCTGATTCATCATCACTAATGAGGACGGGAATGATGTGAGAAGCGGTGGCGCCGCCACACGAGGGCGTGGTCAAGGGTGGCGAAGGTGGAGGGACCACACGTCGGTCGGCACCCACATTGGTCGGCGATGGCGAGGCGCCGCAACGCGAGGGTGCGAGCGAAAGAGACCACCGTCGCGAGCGTCCACTTTTGCTTTGCGTTGGACGGGATTCCAATACAAGCCCTATAGGCCCAATTGAATCTCGGATGCCCAAAAAAACCACTGGAGTAGCGGTCCAACAAGGTTAGCGCTTGTCACGAAGTCTGTAGGCGCGATTGGGTGCGATTAGGAGCAATTCTGACGGTCAACGAAGCCTAAAAGTGATGATCCAATGGCTATAAATGTTGATGGTCTGAGAGGGCAGGGAAAGTGCTCAGTTATAATGTATTTAAATGAGGCGGTGGTTCTGATTCCTCTCGCACGCTAGGGTGAACCTCAAGTAACTAGCTTATGCTTCTTGTCTGCTATTGAACCCTAGATAGCTGGCGCCCGAGAACCGCTCCACTTGAGCCTGACACTCGGGCCACTCGTCGTACACTCCCGGAACCTTCCCTATGTACACGACATAGCAGTTTTTCGCCATCAAGGATCTATGTACCTATCGTTAGAGATGCATCTTCATCAAGGGAATCAACAAAAATATGCAACATAATATAATTGAGAAACACAAAAAGAAAGGGTGTTAGCAAATAGATGCAACATATAGTAAACATAATTAATCAACGCAGGTTCATCGTACCCAAACTAATTAACTAGAGGTACGCAGGTCATCGTGTACCCAAACTAACAAACTAGAGGTACGCAAGTTCGGCAGGGACCGTTGACATCACAAAGTTTCATCGCTACATAAAGTACCAGCTCAACCGACACATCATCATCATCGGCATCGTCAATCATTACTGGAAGTTCCATCCATCCAGATCATCGAGGATGCACCCTAGCTTCTTGAACTGCGTCAGGTCCTGACGTTGCATGCCTGTGCAAATTCGGACGTCAGCTCGCGATATAGGGCCATGGTGGAACAACCCCTTCTCTTCGACGACCTCTTTCATGATGATCGTTGCAATGTCCCTCTGGATGCGAAAGAAGTCATCTCTGAGTTTATAATCCGGTTCTTCACCTAAGGATTCTGCCCATTTTCGGATATGATCATCGTTTATGGTCATCATGCGAAGTTGTTGGTGATCCCTTCTAAACTCCATCATGAGATGGATGAGGTAGAATCCATCGTTATGGCTTGATGTTGGTCGATGCATGCAGAAGAAGGTAGTTTTATGCGAGGAACCCGACCTGTTCTTCCTTTGTTTCCTTATCTCCAGGTAGCCACCCCTCATGCTGAAGCCGTGGAGAGCATCATTCAGAATATCCATTATGTGGGTGTAGTCTTTCTTGTCGTGGTTTCTGGACGCATCGAAATACACTGCGTGGGAGACTCTCGGGAAAAGAACGATAAGGACGGCGCGTCCGTTGCTGTGGGAAAAAGAAAACACCTCAAATTATTCTCCATAGGAGCGAGAAGGAATGATTGAAATGTAAGAAAGGGTGGTCCGTCAACGACTTACATTGGATGATAAGGCAGGAGAACCGTTTCCTTGTCCTTATTCATTATCATGAAGTTTTCGATGCAGGCCCTAGCAGCTATACGCTCAAAGTCGCCGAGGCTCAAGAAGGACTCGTGCATGTAGTATGGATCTGCCACACAGATTTGCGGGATTTGTTCTCTCCTGATGGCATAGCTCATATGTAGCCGCCTCGTGAGAAACATCTCAAAGATATAATCAAACCGCAGGAAGAACACCTACGCGGGCAGTCTGTCGACGTAGCACTTCCCCTCAGGCACACGAACCGCGTATAGCGGATATCCTGGATCCTGCGAGGCGAGAAGGCTTATCTCAGTCGAGAGCACATGGTCGTGCAGTCTACTGAGATCCCCTGATATGCCCTCCAGCGGACCCGACGGTAGCATCGGCTCGCCCGCGACATGGATCATCGCCGCACCTTTGACCAGTACACGGTCTGCAAAATCGATCGGTGGGGCTGACTGGCTGCTAGAAGCTTTGGCAGCTGCTTTGGCGGTAGGAGAGACTTTCCTCGGCGGTCTCTTCCTCTCTTTTCTCTTGGGTTGACCTTCCAGACCCTTCCTTAACCCCGCCACCAGTGTTATCAGGCTAAGCACTGTACGACCCTCGGCTAGTTGACCCTGCGTTGAGGCGGCATCTGGAGGCGTGTCCTGTGAGGATTGCATGAAGAGAGACTTCTTGCAATCAACCCTAGGACATTCCTACGCGGGCACATCATCCATCTCCTCATGATCCGCATGCTGACAGCCCGAGTCATATGGCTAGCTCATCAATTCTACGTCCTCATAGCAGGCGCCTGTATTGAGCCACCGCATAGGGTCCTCCTCCTCCATCTCATCATCCATTCTTTGTTCTACGGGGGCGATTATGTCATCCACTATTGGACCCCCTTCCCCGCGTCGTCCGCCGCTCTCACCCGGCACTACAGGCGCTGGTAATTGCGTAGGCGGGGTGGTGGTGTTCATACCTGCTTGCTGATGTGTAGTTATTGCTGTGCTCTCGGCCGCCTCGAGACGAAGAAGATCCTTCGACCATAGTAGCATCCAACCCTTGCAGTCTCCTAGCCGCATCGGGGTCTCGTCTTCCTCTCCCCCGAGCCGTACTGGAGGAGTCAAATCCTCGTGGCCCACTTTCACACTCGACAAGTTAACTCTGAAGTTGCCAACAGGGATCGGCCGGCCTTGGAATGTGAGTTCCAAGGGCTTCGTGATCACTGCCTTTCCCACGTCCACCTTCTGGCCTTTGATCCCATAGAGTACGATGCATGGGTTTTTGTCGGCCAGCAAAGACATGTCTGCGGTGTAAAACATCCGAAAGGCAACGAAAATGGAAGATTGTAGATATATGTTGGTGCGACGTGTAATTACCGTGAGGGCGTCGAGGTCAGCCAACGACAAAGGCCCGCCTAGCACGCCAGAGACAGAGGATGGGCTGCTATGAGCGGGTGCGGGTGCGGGAGCACGTGCGGTTGCGAGAGCAGGTGATGCGGTTGTGATGATCACCGAGTTGCTCCCGACGAAGCTGGGCATGGGAAAATCATGTGTCGTCTTGTGTGGATTTTCCTTGTTCCAGTTGATGACAACCGGGACCAAGTTAGTTGCGAAATCATCTCTGCATGCAGCTACAGCTGCAGCGACTGCCTGCCGGACCAACTCATTTTGGGCCCGAGCTGCTTTTTCCTCGTCCTCAGCTGCTTTTTTCTCTAACGCAAGCTTCACCCTATCGTCGATGTCCGCCTGACTGGAGAACTTCTTTTTCTGCTTCTTGGCCTCCGGGCCCTCGTTGTAATAGAACTTCCACGATGGCACCGTCTCTGACACCATGCACACGTCCATATTGCGGCCGCTGGTCCAAAGGGAGTCCCTTCAGCTCGTTCAAGGCCCGGTTGAGAGGGGTGTCCCACTTGGGTCTCATCCACGAATAGTCGCTTTCAGTCGCAAGCCTGTGTTGCTTCTCCTGCAAAAGGAACGTGAACCATTTACGAATGTGTAGTTGACGTGGCTTGAGACTGCGTCGGTATTTCCCCAAAGAGGAAGGGATGATGCAGCACAACGACGGTAAGTATTTCCCTCAGTTTATGAAACCAATGTATCAATCCGTAGAGGAAGATCACGCACCCACGTAAGCAGCACCTGCACACAAACAACAAATACTTGCAACCCGACGCGAAAGAGAGGTTGTCACGCTCTCTACGGTAATAAGATAGATTAGGTAATGATAGTTTTGGCAAATAGATCTCGCAAGAACACAAAGTAAAATAAATAAACAAAAAGTACAGCAAGGTATTTTTGGTTTTTTTGGATTAATAGATCTGAAAACAAAAGTTGCAAATAGTAGATCGGAAAGCAATATGTTGGAAAAGTAGACCCGGGGGCCGTAGGATTCACTAGTGGCTTCTCTCATGAGTATAGCACACGGTGGGTGAACAAATTACTGTTGGGCAATTGATAGAAGATCAAATAATCATGACGATATCCAGGCAATGATCATTATATAGGCATCACATCCAAGATAAGTAGACCGAAACGATTCTGCATCTACTTCTATTACTCCACACATCGACCGTTATCCAGCATGCATCTAGTGTATTAAGTTCATGAGAAAACGAAGTAATGCAATAAAAACGGTGACATGATGTAGACAAGATCTATTCATGTAGGAATAGACCCCATCTTGTTATCCTTAATGGCAACGATACATGCGTGTCTTGCTGCCCTTTCTGTCACTGGGAAAGAACACCGCAAGATCGAACCCATCACAAAGCACCTCTTCCCATGGCAAGAAAAATCGATCTAGTTGGCCTAACTAGACCAAAGATTCGAAGAAGAAATACAAGGCTATAAGTAATCATGCAAATAAGAGATCAAAGAAGACTCAAATCATATTCATGGATAGAAACTGATCATGAACTCAAAATTCATCGGATCCCAACAAACACTCCGCAAAAGTCATTACATCAAATAGATCTCCAAGAGACCATTGTATTGAGAAACATAGAGAGAGAGGAAGCCATCTAGCTACTGCCTACGGACCCGTAGGTCTATGATGGACTACTCACGCATCATCGGAGAGGCACCTATGAAGAAGATGAACCCCTCCGTGATGGTGTTAGATTGGATCTCGAGATTCTGGAACTTGCGGCGGCTAGAATTGTGTTTCGTCGACTCCCCTGGGGTTTTTGGATTTTCAGGGAATTTAAAGGCTCAATAGTTGGTTGAGGGGGCGCCCGAGGTGCCCACCCCCACCAGGCCGCGTCAGGGGCCTCTGGCGCGCCCTGGTGGAGGGTGGCCACCCTGGGCCCCCTCTTCTGGTGTTGTTTGGCCCATCTGCTTTCTTCTGGTATAGAAAAAACCCACAAAAATCCCCGCAGCGTTTGGGCTCCGTTTGGTACTGATTTTCTGCGAAGTAAAAAACAAGCAAAAACAGCAACTGGCACTTTGGCACTATGTCAATTGGTTAGTCCCAAAAAATGATATAAAGTTGCTATAAAATGATTGTAAAACATCCAAGATTGATAATATAACAACATGGAACAAGCAAAAAATATAGATACGTTGGAGACGTATCAGTAGTCTACTTGATCAGAAGCTAAATGTAAGGTGGTAAAAGAATAATTACGAGTATTCTAATCAATTTCCTCATTATCAGGTCTGTGTAAAAAACCTTCTTTTCCTTGTCCCACTTATACCAGGCCCTGATGAAGTCACGCTCTAACGGGTCGGTGAACTGCGCGAAGGGGTCTGGGATCCCCACGGCTTCACGTTCCGCGTCCTCCTTATCCCATATGGGCCTTTTTCCAAGGTAGCCACGGCTTTCGAGGCATTGGTTCCCCGTGTTCCTTTGCTGAAGCTCCTTGTATTTGTCAGACTTGGCCTTGGCTGCGTCGGTAGCACAAGTGCCCTTGAAATTTTCGAACTCCTCTTCTGTAAGTGTTGGATTCTCGTCCAAAATCTTGGACAAGGGTTCATTAGCCTCAATAGCTCGTTTCACCCTTCCTTTCTAGGAGGCCAAATCATTGCTGAACATTCCCATGGCGTGGTTGTTAATCTTTTTCATGGCAGGATCTTTCCACGGGTCTTCTATGTCCTCATCCTGGCCGGTGAACTGGAATCACTTGTGCAGCTTCCTTAGGAGCAACTGCTCCATATTTGGCTTACTCCTTAAGTCATTGTTGTTGATTCTCACGGTTTCCTGTAGGATGCATCCGACTTGGTTCCTGTAGCACTTGCAAACTTCATCTGGCTCTAATGGCTCAAATTTACCAAGGTGCACCTTTGTGACCAACAGTCTTCTAATGCCGAGTTTGTTAGCTTTTTGTGTCCTCTTCTTCTGCTTCTTCTTTTCGTTAGCGGATTCGGCGCCAGTACCTTCCGCGCCAGTCTCGGCGCCGCCATCAGTGTCGGTGCCATCGGTGTCGACGTCGGTGTCATTATCATTGTCATGGTCCTGCAAACCTTGAATGTGCTTACTAGACAAAAAGTCGAGGTAGTCATGTTCACAGTCAAATTGTATGTCATCTGCAGTGTGGTCAGAAGCCCTAGTTTCTTCGTTGTTCGAGATGTTTCCTACGATTAAGTCTGCTCGTTTAATTCTTAAACTATAGTAAAATGAGTAATAATGACATAAACAAGTTCTATGGTTTTCCGGAATGCCGTTTCATTCCCGTCGCATCAATTCTCGGGCACTCGATATGCCTACTTTCTAGCACAAGTCATGCCAAAATTCACGGGAAATTTCGCATGACCTTTGCTAAAAAGTGGACATATCGAGCGCCTGAAATTTGCCAGAACGGAAATGAATCAACATTCCGGAAAAACATAGGCCACTCGCATAATTTTCCCTGCAAACAACCATCATTTTCCAAATATCACATGTCGAAATCACATGTCCACATATCACATGTATTGTCCACTTCAAATTTGTATATAACAGGAAGAAAAATATAGAACTTGAAGAAAAATGCCCTAGAGTACTAGCACATCATCATCCATCATCAACCCTAAATTCAGCACTTGTCAAATTTCATCTAGGGTTCATATACCCTAGAGCATTCTAGGATATATTTTTGAATTTGATCATAGGGTTCATACGCTGCAAATTTGAATTCTAGGACATTTTTTGAGGTTGATCCCAGGGTTCACACTGCAAATTTTAGTACTAGGAAGTTTTAATCCTAGGGTTCAGACTGTCCTAATTTGATTCCTAGGTACATGTACAACACATTAATTTGATGAACCCTAATTACTACCTAATTTGATGAAACACTAGTGGGATTGCATTTCCATTTCCCATTTAATCTAATCAAGGCCTAACTAAGCTTGTTCAACATCTACATCCCCTCTTCACGGTGCAAACATGTTACAATAAGTTTAAGTGCAAAGGTAGGGGAGGAGGAAGAGGAGGAGGAGGTCGTCACCTCGGGCGTCGGCAGAGGTAGGTCGGAGCGGCCGAGGGCGCGACGTCGGGGTCGGAGGGCTCGGGCGACAGTGAGGGAGGGGCGTGACGGCGAGGGAGGGGGCACGGCGTCGGGCTCAGGGCTTGGGGGTCGGCAACGGCGAGCGATGGGCCGCGACGGCGAGGGAGGGGACACGGTGTCGGGGTCGGGGCTTGGGGGTCGGCGACAGCGTGGGAGGCGACATCCGTAGATGGCGACGGCGGCGGCGTCGAGACGATGGCGACAACGGCGCTCGGGGGAGAGGAAGGGAGAGGGAGAGAGGGGATCGAATGGAGAGAGGAGACGGTTGGGGTAGACTAAGTAAGAATAGCAGTAGCGCGTTTTACCGAAACACGCTATAGATATGTGAATAGCAGTAGCGTGGTTCTGTAAAAAGCGCTACAGCTAAGTCAATAGCCGTAGCGCGTTTCTTAAAAACGCGCTACTGCTATTTTTTTTCCTGTTTTCCCCTCTTTTCATTTTCTTTTTTCCTTTCTCCTTTTTCTTTTCTTTCTACTTTCATTTTCTTCTATTGTTTTTTATTTGTATTTTCACTTTTCCTTTCTCGTTCTTCCTTTTCTTTTCATTTTCTTTTCTTTTCCGAGAGACAACGTGACGACCTAGCCGGAAGCATGCATGTGCATGGTGGGAAGAAGAGAAGGGGAAATATCTAAGGCCATATATATTACATCATTTGACCGATAATAGTTAAGTGCGTATATAAAACAGGAACATATATATTACATCATTTGACTCATAACAATTTCTTAGCGTCGATGTTTTCGTTTTTGAGTGAGCTTCTTTCCCTTCTTGTTCGTTGCCGAATAATTGAGCCCCTCATTGTGACTTTTCCTTTTCCATGGAGTACGATCCTTCTTAAGTAATGTAGTATTGATTCTTCTTCTGACGTATGCTTCATCGTCATCGTCATATTCCCTCATCGGGTTGCCGTACTGGTCGTAGTCTTCCTCGTTGGCGACTCCATCCATTCCGATGATGTTCCTTTTGCCTCTCCTCACGACAACACGGCTGGAATTGCTCTCGTCGGTTATGAAGAAGCATTGTGTCATGTTCTTAGCGTGTACCCATGGCTCATTTTTTGCATTGGCGTTCACGGTATGACTCTTGGCCTCGGGTATAGACATGGTAGTGAAATACCGGTTTTCTGTTTCGACATTCTTAGCCCATCTGACACGGAACATCGTTGCACTGTGCAGTCCAGAGTAGTTAAGCTCCCAGATCTCCTTGACCCTTCCATAGAATCTTTTAGTGCGGCGTTGTTGCCGGTCATGCATTCCATCATCACCCCTGAGTTCTGAAAATTACTGTTTTTATCTTTGGCCTCCATGTGGAACGTGTATCCGTTGATATCGTATGCCTGATAGGTCACGAGGTTGGGCACGGGGCCAAGTTCTAAGGCGTATATGAGGTTGGTCACGAGGTCGGGATTAGCAAGAACATGTTGTTTGAACCAAGTCAAGAAAGTGAGGTTGTGCTCTCTAATAACTTCGGCGTCCGTCTTGCTTAGCCCCAAGTCACGATAATTCTTTGTGATGGTTTCTTGGTGCAGTGTCACGAAAGGATCTACCATGTTTAGGTGATGTAGCACTACTAAGTTTGCTATGTCACGTTGCGTCGATCCGAGTAACCCACATGCATTTCCCTGCCGATCGTTAGAGTGGCCTTCTCCTTCGAGCCTCCCAGGGTGCTTCTGAACGGGCAAACCAACAACAGGGTCTCCGCCATATATATAATTCTCGCAGAAAGAGATGCACTCTTGGGTCAGATAGCCCTGGATGATGCTTCCATCCGGACAGAACATGTTACGAATGATTCCTTTGATGACCTCATTCATCCTCTCGAACGGCATCATGCCGTGGAGGAATGTCGGTCCCAGGTCTATTATGTCGTCCACCATGTGGACACACAGTTGCACCATGACGTCAAAGAACGCGGGCGAGAAGTGCATCTCAAGCTCATTTAGTATCACAATGATCTCTTCCAGTAGCCTTCAGAGTTGCTTCACACGGATCGACTTTTGAGAGATAACGTCAAAAAAGTTGCAGAGACCAATAAGCGCGTCACGGACGTGCTTGTCAATTATCCCTCTTAGGGCAACGGCTAGTATCTACGTCATCATCACATGACAGTCATGAGACTTCATCCCGCTGAACCTTTTCTTCTTCGTGTCTATAAATCTGCTTATCTTCCCACAATAACCGGAACTAACTTTGATTCCGGCAAGGCACTTGAAGAATTGATCGATCTCCTTCGGACTTAAGGTAAAGCAAGAAGGGGGACAATAATGCTCTTCCTTCATGTTCACTTTTTCCCTTGTACTCCGTCTCCGTCTCCTCTGACTTTTTACGACATGACATGCGGAGATCTGCCCTGATTTTCAAATCTTCCAAGTCTCTTCTTGCCTTCGGCCCATCCTTGGTCTTATCGGGCATGCTCATTAGTGTCGCAAGCAAGCTCTCAAGGACATTCTTCGTGATATGCATTTGATCAAGGCAATGAGGCGTGTCGAGTTTGGGCCAGTACTCCAAGTCCCAGAAAACAGACCTCATTTTCCATACCTTCAGCAGCGGCTCCGACGTCTTTTTCATCGTCTTTCCCGGTGCGGGGCACTCTTCCCAGTTTTTCAACAGCTCATCGATTTCGGCGCCGCTCCGCTTACGTGGAGGTCCTCGATGCTCAGCCTCACCATTGAATAGATCTCCATGGTTTCTCCACGGGTCGTCCTCCACGAGCCATCTTCGATGCCCCATGTACACGATTTTCCCAGACCCGCCATCTTTTGTTGACATTAGCTGCTGAGACGTTGTATCATCCATGCACCGCGTGCATCCGCAATATCTGTGGCACACCTGTCCTGCGACATATTCGTAACCGAGATAGTCGTGCACCGTCGTCATCAGCATGGCTCTCATATAGAAATACTCGCCTTTGCTGGCGTCCCATGTCTTGGCCGGTGTTTTCCATAACGTGTCTAACTCCTCTTGAAGTAGCCCCAGATACAGATTAATATTATTTCCCGGTTGTTTCGGCCCTTGAATCAGCATGCTCATGTGTATGTATTTTGACTCCATGTACAACCAGGGGGGAGATTGTACATCCATACAAACACGGGCCACGTGCTATGGTTGGTGTTCTGGTTGCCAAATGGATTCATGCCATCGGTACTCGCGCCAAACACGATGTTCCTTGCATCAGCTACAAAATTTCGATATTCGGCGTTGAACGCTCTCCACTGGCTTGCATCCGTGAGGTGTCTCAGCTTTGGATCATCTCCATCGTCGGGCTTTTTCCTCTCCGCATGTCAACGCATGAGCTTTGCTTCCTTAGAATCTACGAAATAACGTTGCAGACGGGGAGTGATCGGTAAGTACCATACGACTTTCTAGGGAGATTTATTTCCGGCCTTCTTGTATCGAGAAGCATTGCAGACCGGAGAGTTGGTTTTTTCCGCGTGCTCCTTCCGATAAATGACGTAATCGTTGATGCATGCATGGTATCTAATGTGCGGCAGATCAAGAGGGCACACGATCTTCTTGGCCTCATCCACACTAGTAGGACATAGATTCCCCGCGGGAAGAACCTTCTTTAGGTACTTGAGAAGCTCATCGAGGCTTTTGTCGGTCCATTTGTTTTTAGCCTTCGTCTTTAGAAGATCGAGCATGAAACTCAAGCGGGTTACCTCGGGATCGCAACCATCATACAATGGAGTGTTCGAGTCTACCTCCAGGTGCTCCAGCTTGGCCTCCTCTCTAGAAGCAGCTCTGTCGGTACTCGTATCCTTGGGAAGCAGGCCTCGAACATGAGGGTCCCGCACGATTGAACTTAGAAGCAACGAAGGCTGCGGCGTGTCCACGTCTTCCACGCCGACATGTCCAGCCTCTTCTCCGCCGCCATGTCCGGCCTCTTCTCCGTCGTCATGTCCGGCCTCTTCTCCGCCGTCATGTCCGGCCCCTTCTCCGCCGCCATTGTCGGTCATCTCTTCGTTTGGACCCATGTCGTCATTGGCTGCGCCGTCGGCGTCCTCATCATCATCATCTTCAATTATCCACCGAGTATAGCCATCCATGAAACCAGTCATGAGTAGGTGCGCCTTCACACGACCATGCTCATAGGGGTTGAGCCAAACTCCTCCTTTGCATCTTTGACACGGACATAAGATCGTTGTCCGGTTATTTTCATTCATGTCCTGCACCGCCGATCGCAACCACCTTTCCACCATTGTTCCACTGACCATCATGATCGCCTGTGCGGTAATAATAAGCAAATTCATTATAAAAATTCATGCATGCATCAAAGTCATACAAAATTTTGGCATGACCTTCCCTAAAAATAGGACAAGTGGAGTTTGCCCGAAATTTGCCGAAACGGAAATAAATCGACATTTCGGCAAAACATAGGCAACTCAAGCACAATTCGGCGGCAACTCTTGCCACACGCACAATTACGTCAATATATCGCACACACACACAAATATTTCCATTCTTGCAAAGCACAAATTTTCACTCACCTATCTCAAGATAGAGATCGAGCACGGTGATGAGGTCGATCCGTGTGTCTCCACACACCTAGCTAGCTAACTAGCTAGCTATTGATCAAAAGTGGACAAATATTACTTCTTGGCATGGATAGATCTAGTTAGGGAGGTAGATAGGTCACTTCATTAAATGGGTAGATCTATCTAGCTAGTTGGGGAAGGAGATGGCTCTAAGGCTGGCCATAGTGGGGGTAACTTAGGTGGTATCATGCACTTGGGAATAGCAAACGTGCTGACGTGGCAGAGAATTAAAGAAGGGAGAGAGGGTTAGAGTAACATAGTTAGATACCATATCATGTTAAATGCTATACTACTTTGTGTCATGCATGACAATAAATATGATCATACATGATACTACTTTATGATACTATGCACTATGAAAGTAGTATCATACACTAGTATCATATGTATGATACTAGTATATGATATTCTCCACTATGAGTAGCCTAACTAATGGAGGGGGAGGAAAAGTGGGGAAAAAGAGAAAGGGGTTGCATTAATGGAGGTGGTTTAGTAGTTAGGGGCATTAAAGAGAGAGAAAGAGAGCTAGAAGAAAGAGAGTAATGGGGGAGGATAAGAAGTAGTGAGGAAGAAGCAAAGTGAGGGAGAGAGGAGGGGGGAGGGAAAAGTGAAGGGAGAGATGAGAAGGGAGGGGGAAAGGGGGGGGGGGAGAAGGTGGCAGCCTGCGCCTTAGCAGTAGCGCGGGCGAGGAAAACGCGCTACTGATAAATTGTTAGCAGTAGCACCGGGCTACGGGAATCACTACTGCTAAGTGGGGCCCACCAGGCACAACACAACTTTAGTTGCAACGATGGGTCTGCCACACGCGCTACTGCTAACTCTTTAGCAGTAGCGCGCTTCCACTGGGCCGCGCTACTACTCGGATAAGCCTGGTAACTAAGGTGTGGTTCCCATAGCCGTAGCGCGTTTTATAAGGGACGCACTAGTGCTGAAGATATAGCAGTAGCACCTGTGCAACCAGTGCGCTACTGCAACTTAGTAGTAGCGCCGTGAGTAAAGGTGCGCTACTGCTAAGTTTCTGTGTATAAGCTTTCTCCTAGTAGTGTCCACTGTTTACAACCGGCGATTACTCCTCGTTTTGCATAAAATCCAAGGGGACTACTCACTACTCTCTCTCGAAACAGGCTCGCGGCCCGCTTTATAGATAAAGCAACAAACAAAATACATGGCCGAACGATACAAGGTGCAGAGGTAGCCCCTTACACAACAGATCCTGGGATAATTGGAATGCGACTACACTACCGAAAGAGAACATGGGGAAGTCATAGTACAATGCCACACCACGCGCTAGAACACCTAGTCTCCACGACAACGCCCTCAAGAGGGAGAACGGCGCGGAGCATCGCCGTTGCCGAGTCCGAAGCGGACATGGGTTTTCACCAAAGGCCTTAGCACGGAGAGAGAACAATGATGACGTCTTCAAGAAGATAGCGGCGCCCATTGGGCGCTCTTGGTGTACTTGTCCTTCTTCTCCGAATCTCTACTTCTCCTTGAGGGTCTTCGTTCATAACGATCATCTCTACTCCTTCTCTCTCTTTGAGGTGATTCATTCCTTGAGCTTCGCCTTCTAGGTGACTCTTCTCTTCGTTTGTAGGGAGCCGTGCACTCATTGGAGTAGTGTCCGGGCTTCCCACAATTGTAGCAATTGCGGTCACGACTTGACGAACGCTTCTCTTCATATCTTGAGTTGGAGCTTCGTTCTTTGCCTCTATTCTTGTAGAACTTGTTGAATTTCTTGACCATGAGGCTTATCTCTTCATTGGTGACAAGGTTGTCGCTTGAAGTTGCGGGAGCATCACTTGTGGCTTTGTAAGCACCGCTAGACTTGTTGTGAAGCTCTTCTTTGTCTTTGAGTGTCATCTCATGAGCAACAATCCTTCCAATAACTTCCGTAGGCTTGAGATCTTTGTAGTTGGGCATCATTTGGATCAATGTGCACACAGTGTCGTATCTCTCATCCAAAGCTCGAAGTATCTTCTTGATGATGAATTTGTCGGTCATTTCTTCGCTTCCTAAGCCGGCAATCTCATTGGTGATGAGAGCTAGCCTAGAGTACATCTCCGCGACTCCTTAACCATCCTTCATCTTGAACTTGTCAAGCTGACTTTGAAGAACATCCAACTTGGATTCTCTCACGGACTCGGTTCCTTTGTGCATATCAACCAAAGTATCCCAAATCTCTTTTGCATTCACAAGACGGCTGATTTTGTTGAATTCTTCGGGGCATAAGCAGTTGAAGAGAATGTCGCATGCTTGAGCGTTGTATTGTAACATCTTCAACTCATCCGCGGTCGCTTCATGATCCGGTTCCTTTCCATCACCAAAGAATTCACTTTGCAGGCCAACACGAACAACAGCCCATACGGCGGGGTTATGACCAAGAATATGCATTTTCATTTTGTGCTTCCAACTAGCAAAATTAGTGCCATCAAAGTACGGACCTCTACGGTGATAATTTCCCTCACTAGACGCCATACTCTCCTAGGTTGTGAGACCAATGCAATGGAGACCAAAGCTCTGATACCACTTGTAGGACCGAAAGTATGTCTAGAGGGGGGGGGGTGATTAGACTACTTGACCAAATAAAAATCTAGCCTTTTCCCAATTTTTAGTGTTGGCAGATTTTAGCATTCATAGCAAGTCAAGTACACCCTACACATGCATATCTAAGAGTATAGCAGCGGAAAGTAACAACAAGCATGAGTAGTAAAGGAAGGGTAGGAAGATCAAACACAATTTGTAGACACGATGATTTTTTCCGTGGTTCTGATAGGTGGTGCTATCGTACGTCCACGTTTATGGAGTCTTCAACCCATGGAGGGTAACGGTTGCGAGAGTCCACAGAGGGCTCCACCCACGAAGGGTCCACGAAGTAGCAACCTTGACTATTCCATAACAGCTTCCGTCCACGAAGGACTAGCCTCACTATGGGTAGATCTTCACGAAGTAGGCGATCTCCTTGCCCTTACAAACTTCTTGGTTCAACTCCACAACACGAAGTAGGAGGCTCCCAAGCGACACCTAACCAATCTAGGAGGCACCACCCTCCAAAAGGTAATAGGCTCGGCAATGACGATGAACTCCTTGCTCTTGTGCTTCAAGATGATAGACTCCTCAACACACAATCACTCTCTCACAGATTTGGCTTGGTGGAAGAGATGGGATTGGTGGAAAGCAACTTGGGGAGGCTAGAGATCAAGATTCATATGGTAGGAATAGAATAGCTTGATCTCAACACATGAGTAGGTGGCTCTCTCTCAGAAAACTGGATGGGGCAAGTATGGAATAGTTCTGAGTGCTTCTCTTTCGAGTAGGTGGGGGTGAAGGGGTATATATAGGCATCTCGAAAAATCCAACCGTTACACCTAAAGTGACTAACTCGGTGACACCGATGTGTGAATCTCGGTGGTACCGAGTTGCTCCAAAGGTAGCAACTTTTGAATCTCGGTGAGACCGATATATAAAACTTGGTTGCGTTGATAAGGTGACCAACGGTTAGATTGCCCAATCTCGGTGACGCCGATTCCACAAACTCGGTCGGACCGATTTTGTGAAATTGGGTAACAGAAAGTTGGCAAGCTGAACTCGGTGGCACCGAAGCAGAATCGGTTGCACCGAAAGGTTAGGGTTTGTCTTAGGTCTGTCTGAATATGGGAATCGGTGGCACCGAGTGGAAAGTGTTGGTTGCACCGATTTTGGATATTTGACTTTGGACAGACTTTTGTGGAAGAGCTTGTGGGTGTTTTTGGTGACTATCACTTGTGCACGTATGAGCATTTTGTTCACCAACAATACCTTACCCCCTTTTAATAGTATTGGCTTTCCTATGGACTCAAAGTGATTTCTCACAAAGTAAAATGTAGAGTCCTCTTGCTTGAAGCTTTGCCAATCCATTTCCTTGCATCTTGGGGTATCTCCACAATCCATTTGCCAATCCTATCATTGAACTTTTCCTGAAATATGCTTAGTGGAAACATTAGTTCAATGACATATATGTTGTTATTAATTACCAAAACCACCAAGGGAGCAAATGTGCTTTCAATCTCCCCCTTTTTGGTAATTGATGACAACATATAGATCAAGGCTTCGACATATGATATAATCAATGAATATAATCGTCGCTTTGAGAAGTATGTGATAAGCAAGAGCTCCCCCTAAATTTGTGCATTATTTTAAGATTTGCGTTTGAATGCAAATGCACAATCGATTAGGTACATGGGGCACTTCTTCCATGTCACAGACATCTTTGTGGTGTGCGAGAATAATAAGAGTGAACAGCATAGCACAACACAATCATGCAAAGGTGAATGATCATCTTATAAGCATTAAGATGATAGGAAATAGTAGTAGCACACATTAAGCGTATGATCAAACACCACATAGTTCAACACAACACTACTAGAAAAAAGCACATTAGTGGCGCACCACTTTTGGGTATTAATGGCGCACCATAGGTGCGCCACTATTACCACGCCACTAATAAGAAATACTAATGGCGCACCCCTGGTGCGCCATTAGTATTCAGTATAACAGTGGCGCACCTGTAGTGCGCCATTACTATGGCTACTGGTGCGCCACTACTAATGCAGATGAGGTGGCCCTGGTAACCAACAGGTGCGCCACTGATGTATCTATAGGTGCGCCACTGATATTTTGCACGGTGCGCCACTAATGTGCTGGCAGGTGCGCCACTACTATGAATTATAGGATTTTTTTTTTGCTTTTCTGATATTTGCACAGCACAGAATATATTAATTATACAGCACAGAATATACAATACAATACAGCACCACAGTTAGTCAAGTATAAACAGGACATAATACAATTCATCACATTAGTCTCCGAATTCGAAATAGCGAACAAAGTTCAAATATTAGACAAGTTTAGGTCTCGAGACCGAGTAGCGAGTTTGTCGTCACATTACAAAGTCGATATCATCTAAACTACCATCACATAGAAGAGAGCTGCGGTCACGATGAGCATCATCGCGATGAAACTGGTCTTCATCCGGTTCCTCCTCCGCTCCCTCCTCTCTCCCGCTAGATAGCGCGCGTATCTAGCTTCCGCCTCCACCCTAGTGGTGTATCCTTTGTAACTGTTCCCGCTGAAACGGTGAACCTGTTTCCGACACTCCTCCCAGTCGTCGTAGACTCCGGGAACCTTACCCTTGTACACGACATACGACGGCATCTCTATGCACTAGACAAACAAAACGTTAGTAGCAATTCACAGATAATATATAAGCAATATATGAGTATGCAACAAAAGGATCGGAAGAGAAAAGCAACACATTAATAGCACGGTTCATGGTCCTACTAATAAATAGCATCGATTACATATAAGTTGAACGACTGTCCAAACTGAAGAGACATATAAGTTCATTAAAGTTTAATTACAACATGAGCTAATCAATATTTCAGAACTACATAGCATCAATACTTTCGACTCGACTCAGGGACCGGAGCGTGGATGAAGCCGCCGTCTTTCGTGATGGTCATGAATGTGCGGTCGTTGTCAGCCTGCATTTGTAGTGTTGTTTCTATTTCACTGTTGGACGGTTGATAGTTGAGGTAGAACTGCCCCGAGGTACGAAGGACATCTTCATAGATGATTTCCGCTAACTCCGACTGGATGCGAAAGAATTCTTGTCTGATGTCCTCGTCCTGGATTGCCGACAAGCATGCGGCCCATTCTTTGAGCTCATTTGGTAGCATACGCTGATGATGGTTCCGTACGATCGCCCGCATGTGATGGAGGGCGTAGTAGGCATCCTTCTGACTGCCAGGCGGCTGGTTGACGCAGGGGAACGTCGTTACGTGGGTGAACACGTGCTTGCCGTACCTACAAAGTGGCCTCCTGAAGGTGCCTCCAGATTTGGCGTAGCCGGGGAGAGCATCATCAAGAACTTTCTTGATATTTGTGTAGTCTTTCTTCGACTGACGGTCCGAGTCGAAATACGTGGCCGTGGAATATTTCGGGCTTAAGAGGATGAGTGTGCAATATGTGTCACTGCACAAAACACGGAATGTTAGAAAAAAAAAGAACGATCGAAATCTAAGAAATCATATGTTACGGGGCGGTGAGGGGATGACTTACTCGGAAAAGTAAGGCACGAGGAAGTTATCCTTATCCTGGTTCGCCAGGATGACGCCTTCGAGGTATGAACTCGCGACTTGCCGGTCCCCAGCGCTGCCCAAGATCTTGGCACGCATGTAGAAAGGGTCGACTATCACGATGTCCGGGGTCTTGTCTCTAATGATCCGCATCTCCATACTGAGCGAAAATAGCCGAATGAAGGTGTAGTGCAGCGGATAAAGGTTAAACATAGCGAAGATGTCATCAAACCGCAGGACGATCATACGCCCGGCGGTGCTATCGACAAAGCCCTTGCCCTCTGGCACCTTGGCCACGAAAACCGGGTATGCCACATCATTCTCGGAGAGACGCCGCTTCTCCATAGTAAGAACACCGTCATGCAGACTCCGCATAGCAGCGGTTGCAGCATTGAGCAGATTAGTCGGTAGCATCGGCCTACCCGCCACATGCACCCTCCTCGAGATATCCTTAGGTATTGGTGGCCCGTCCTGAGCACGGATCGTACTCGGTGCCGGCTGGCTCGCACCCTTGCCATTTTTTCTTTTCCGTCCCTTCTCCTTCTTCTTCTGCTGTAATGGGATCGAGTTCTGCTCAGAGACCACCTTCTTGAGTGTGTTGGGGCTGATAATATTTCGCACCTCGGCTGTTTGAGTCTCGGTGAAGGCGTCAGCTGGAGGCGTCTCCTGAGAACTGAATAGACGACGCCTGTTGCAATTGGGTTTCTCCGCGGTACCAGCTAGATCGCGATCGTCTTTTGCAGGGTTGGGTTCTTGAGAAGGAGGCCCCACCAAGAAGTCGTCACCGTACCCATGTTCGTTGAAGTACTTATCGACGTCGTCGTCCGGATCCTGTGCCATATGCATGTCCGGATCAGCTGACGGCGGTAGCGTTGCGGCGGTCTTGCCATGGCTTGGCGACGGCACGACTGGCGGTGTTGTCTGTGGGGTGGTGTCCCCCGCCCCCAAACGAATCTGGCTCTTCGGCCAAAGCATGGACCAGTTTAAGCAGGCGCTGAGGGTCATCACATCATCTTCGTCGGCCCCATGGGGTCGATGCGGAGGTAACAAGTCGTCGCAGCCCCGCAGCACCCGAACCAGTTGAACCCTATACACGGTGGGTGGCATCGGATTACCGTGGAACAAGCGGTTGCCCGGTTCAACGATTTTGGCCTTGGCAACATCGATCAACTCGCCGTTCACGAAGTGCAGGAGAGTGCATGGAACGTTGGCGGCGCCCTGCGAAAACATGTAGGGCGTCAGGGATGCCCAGTCAAAGGCAAGGAGATGAAGTCATCGGCCGGGGCTTAGTTACCGTGATGGCGTCGAGCTCGGCTAATGTCGAGGCACCGCCAACGGCGGGCGTGCAAGTGACGGAGGGGCCGCTTGCTGCCGAGGTGCCGGCCGGCGTATTCTTCCCACTCCCGGGTGCATTAAGCTCCAATACTGGCGCCAGCCCCGGAGTCACCAACGCCGCCTCCGCCGGAGACACCAATGCCGGCGCGTTGTGCGAGTTGCTGCCCGTGAAGCTGGGAATCGGGGGCGGCCCCTGTTGGCCGCCCGCAATCCACCCCCACAGCCCCTCAAGCAAGGTAGACATAATGGTGGTGATCGTCGCTCCCAGTTGGTCTCGCACTTGCTCTTGGACTATCTCCGGAATCCGCGCCACTTGTGCCTTGAGTTCTTTAACCTCGCGCTCCTGGCTTTCCGAGCTGGTCTTTTTCTCCTTTCGCCCAGCCTTATAGTATTCCGACCATTTCATGGACAAGCCTTCGCCGGCCACACGACCAGCTGACGACGGCTTACTGAACTTATCCTTGTGTTTCATTACGTTCAATGCCCTATTTAAAGTGGTGTCCCAAGGGGCAGACGGGGAGCTCTGAGACCCCGCGCTACTGCTTTCAGTTTCCTGTGGAAGGAACGTGAACCATTTAGAAATTTGGCTTCATTAATTAGAATGCAACCATATGGAGCTAATTACGCGGGTGTGTATTCCTTACCAGAACACGCTCAAGATCCATCACCTTCGGATCCGTGGTAAGCTCCTTTGTTACCGGGTCCACCTTGTACCGGGCCCTGACATAGTTCCTGGTCTGCTTTTCATGGTATTTATCGAAGAGGGGCGATAGGCCTTGCGCGGCACGCTCCGCGTCCTCCTTGTCCCATTTAGGTTCCGCCACTCTGTAACCGCCGGGACCGAGTTTGTGGACCCCTAAGTTCAAGTCCCGCATATCTTTCCCCCACTGACTTGATTCCGCGGATGCGGTGCTCTCGCACTTGATCTTGAACTCCAGGTAGTCAGCTTCGCTGATCGAAGGATTTTTCTCCTTGATATTCTCATAACTATCACCTCTTAGAATCATTCTCTTCACCGCGGCTCTCCAAGTAGCCAGGGCCGTGCTCATCTTCGTGAGGGCGGCACTGTTCACTTTATTCCCTGAGAGGCGTGTGTTTGCGTACTCACCGGGGAACTTGTATCATTCGTGCAGCTTCGTGAAGAGGAGGTTGCGCAAATTCCCTCGGTCACGATGCCTTAGGTTCTCGGTGTTGATCGAGACGGTGCTCCGGAGAATGCACCCGAGTTGTCCCGCGTACCCACCGACTAATTCTTTGGGCGCCGTTGGATGCCCAGTGGAGGACACTTCAGTAAATTCCTCCTTGACGGTGCCGAGCACGTTCGGGCACCGGTCCTTCCGTTGCCTCTTCGGTTGGCTGCCATCTGTGCGTTCGCTGCCATCATCAGTGGTGGCATCCCCGGCGGCACCATCAGTGGTGTCATCCCCGACGCCACTAGGGGTTGTGTAGTCGGGATCGGTGTCTTCCGCGGCGTCCTCGTAGCGGTGAGGTTCTTCCTCCATCTCCTGGGACAGCCTCCAGAATGGCTTGCCCGAACCGCCGGCCTCATCGTTGTCGGCCATGTTCGCTCTAAATAGGAAAAAATGGCTAATAATTAGTGCCATGGTGATCTACAATTAATACTAGTAGCTAATAATCTTTGTCAGCATGATGAGGCAGTTCTACCAAGATACATGTGAAGAATCTGATTATTCATAATTTCCATAGTTTGCTTGCTATCTCCCATTATGCGTCCTAGGGGTTATATATGTACAGTATAGTTTGCTTGCTTTCTCCCATTAGACAGACGGCCTGGAGCCTCTTGCACATATGTATAGTGTTTGTTTTTTAAAGTCTGCATGCACAGGAAGGAAGAAGAAGGCTTGTAGGAGGAAGTTGCTTAGTTATGTGTGCGTTAGTTTTGTTGAGACAAGAGCAGGGATGGAAATTCTATACTGAAAGAAGAATTGAGAGGGATGATATTTATTTATTGTAGCGGAGGGAGCATTTGCTGGTTAGTTGCTTGTAGTAGTTTATTTATTGTAGCGGAGGGAGCATTTGCTGGTTAAGTGTGTGTGTGGTGTTTAACCTTGTTGGAGTGGCCGGTTACTCCCTCCAGTTCACAAAATTCTGTCATTTTTGACATAATTTTAACGAGTGTTCGGAATATAGGAATATAAAAAATTGGGAATGCTACTACAATGACAGTATTGTATAGCTACAGCTAGGTTATTCCTTCAATATGCTTTGTGCTGCCACCATGAACAATCATATCATGTGATGCTTCTACTGATTTCATTGTATTGTTCAAAGTTATGTGCTTTATGAGGAAGTTTAACAAAAAGCATATGGAGCCAAGAGCAATAATCATGTGGTCACGACAAAATCTAATAAGCTACTTCTAGGAAAAATTCGGCATGACCTTTGCTATTTTCTTGATCTAGAAGTGCCCGTTTTTCGCCGAAATGGAAATGAATCAACATTTCGGCGATAACGGGCACAAATCCCTGCACAAAATGTAGGAGTACAAGACAAGCATGCATGTTTTGTGCCATGAACAGGAGGCCTCAGACCAACATCATAGGATAATAAAAGAGCAACTGCAGCATCATCTGTTCTTATCATCAGATAAAGAACATGAACAACAACACCACCAGCACTACACAAGTGCCAAGAGTAATTGCTCTATAACCACTGGAATATTGTTTATACATCCAGATAACACCATAATGCATTAGTAGTGCAAGATAGATGTGCTGCTCCAAAATTACCACAAAGAATGCTACTGTAGACCAAGATCAGCGGATGAACTATGTTCAGTGGCACCCTTGGGGTCTTGAAGCCAAGGCCAACACTCTTCCCGAAGAATGATCGCAGCAGCTCTCTGCACAGAAAATTCAAAAAACAGGAAAAACATCACACTTCTGGACAAATATATTGGGTGGGCATTTGCAAGGAGATACGTATCACATTGCCCAGTAACAGTGAATTACATGAAAAGAAGAAAAATACTTGGAGGGAGATAATTACAGTGAATCACTGGATATTTGCATGGAGATACCTAAGATTACTGGCACTATATGTTTTGAGTCAAGATTACTGGAGGATATAACAGGACATACAAAGATAATATACTACTGCATTATTCAGTTTTGAGTCAAGTTGTGCCTCAAACTGAAAGCATCAGCCATTAGGCTAATCAGAAATATAGGAGAAAAATAAATGAAAAAACTGATACAAACTAGTAAATCATGAATTACTTTCACAGCAGTTGGTATCTTCAAACAAAGATACTGCAGAAAGTATGAAGATTTTCAGCTTACAAGAACTAGAGCAAGGAACCAACAAACTAAATCAAAACTGCATCATCGAAATCAACACATTGTGGCAATCAGCCTCCCCCATAACCGGCGCCCAATAGAGCACACGATTAATTCATTAGCCAATAATTGGAATGTTCTCACATATG
Source organism: Elymus sibiricus (assembly GCA_039707655.1). NCBI lineage: Eukaryota > Viridiplantae > Streptophyta > Magnoliopsida > Poales > Poaceae > Elymus > Elymus sibiricus. Next base: position 179,626,282 of record CM077665.1, read on the forward strand.
CAGAGGCTTAGAGCACACGGGTGTGTTCTTGTACAAACTGCTCTTGATTCCCCCATAACAGCAGCATGCTCTAAATCTTGACAGGTAGCACAAAGAAGGAGATGCAGAAGATTGTTACCTGGGAGAGGACGGAGAGGGTGATCTGCTTGTTCTTGGGCACCTCGGTGATCAGCTTGCCGTGGGCACCTCGGTGAACAACCACCTCTTCTGTTTCCTCTTCCACCTCTGCAAACTCCGCCACAGCTTCCACTTTGTAGCCTGCTCGAACAAAATGAGAGGTCAGAGAGAGAGAGAGAGAGAGAGATGGTGGCTCGTGCTAAATAAACTAAAACACAACAATCAGTTGACACACAGCGATGGAATTACTCGTAGGCGTTCTGTCGAACATATGGCATGCACATGACAGAGTGAAAACAGAGGAAAAGAGAAACAGTGATAGGTAAAGATTAGTGGTGTGGCTCACGGGGAGGGGAGGGGAGGGGAGGGGAGAGGTCGGCCAGCCTTGAGCTCTTGGAGCTCCCAGGGAAAGGCGGCCCCGCAACCTTGGCGGTGGGAACGGAGAGGTGGAGGAACGAGGTGACCTGCGCATCGAGGAGGAAGGGCGGGCGGCGGCGGCCTGCTCGTGGATGACCACGCATATGGCATCCACGACGGGGCGGGGGTTGGTGGGCGGGGCGGGGGTTTCTTCAACGGCGGCGGCGGTCGGGGTCACGGGTGGGGATGGGGCGGACTACGGCGGCGAACAGGAACACGGGACGGGAGGATGGGAGGCGGCTGCTCACCATGGGGAGGGGACGTCGACGAACCGGTGGCGGCGGCTCTCAGGTGGACGGCGGGAAGACGAGCCTGGCGGCGGAGGGGAGAGCGGCGGTCGGGGGAGGGTCAGGGCCGGGGAGGAGATGAGAGAGTGAGGGTAACGGCGGTCGGGTGAGCCCAGGCCTATCGATACACAGGTATAACAATGGCGCACCTTAGTCTGGTGCGCCATAAATAACCATATAACAATGGCGCACCTCAGTCTGGTGCGCCATAAATAACCATATAACAATGGCGCACCTCAGTCTGGTGCGCCACTGTTATTTTTTTTTTGAATATCCAAATAGTCTAAAATAAATACTCTAAAAAAAGGTTGTGCAGTTGGATCTATTAAATTGACTTATCTACTGTATCCTTCCATGTTAACAACTTAACATGACCATCTACCCCCCCGCAAAAAAAAAGGGACGATCGACATTGGCGAAAAAGGGACGATCTCAAACTTTGTTTTTTTTTCAACTGAAACATAAGATACGCCATATCCAAATACTCTAAAGAAAATATATAGTATATGACTATTAAGGTCGTTAAAATGTGTAGATTAACAATATGCCATATCCATCTCCATAGAAAAATGATACATAATATAATATGCCCACATACACATGCGGCCGACACGTCGTGATTCGATCTTAGCTATCTTTTCACAATCTTCTTGCCCTTCTTTCTCGCGGTTGAATAATTTAGCCCCGTAACCCCTTGACTTCTTCTCTTGAACGGACGTCCTTTAGGTAGGGTGGTCCTGCTTCTTCTTGTGGTGTGTGGTACTTCATCGTCGTAGTCATCTTCCATCTTCGGGTCGCCGTACTTGTCGAAGTCTTGCTCATTGGCGACTCCATCCATTCCGATGATGTTCCTTTTGCCTCTCCTCACGACAACACGACTGGGCTTTGACGGGTCGGTAATGAAGAAGCATTGGTCCACTAGGCATGCCAGTACCCATGGCTCATTTTTCGCGGTGACGTTTGCGCCCGCGGTCTTGGATTTGGCTTTGGGTATAACCATGGTGGTGAAATACCGGTCTTCTTTTAGGACGCTCTTGGCCCATCTGACACGGAACATCGGGACCTTCTCTCCAGCGTAGCTCAGCTCCCAGATCTCCTCGATCCTTCCGTAGTATCTGTCCTTGTCGTTACCGGTGTAGGATTCCATCGTTACCCCGGAGTTCTGATAATCGCTCTTCATGTCCTTTTCCTCGGTGTAGAATGTGTAGCCGTTGATATCGTACGCCTCATAGGTCATCAGGTTGTGCTCGGCGCCCTGTGACAAGGCGAATATGAGTTTTTCTTCCGCGGAAGAATCCTCATGTAAAGGGTACGACAGAAGCTTGTCCTTGAACCAACGCGTGAAACATGAGTTGTGCTCTTTGAGTACATCTCCGTCCGTCCACTGTTGACCTCGGTCATTGTATGTCTTCTCAATAGAGGTTTTGTGCTCTACCACCCAAGGATCGACCACGTCAATGTGTTGCAGCGCAACTAGGTTTGCTCTTTCAAAGTCGGCGAGTCGACCCTTGAAGTCTACATGCATTTCGCGGCGACCCTCGCGGTGACCACATCCAGCGAGCCTGCCGAGGTGCCTGTTGACGGGCAGACCAACGGGGTTCTCGATGCCTAGATAATTCGTGCAGAAGGAGATGCACTCTTCGGTCAGAAAGCCCTTGGCTATGCTTCCATCTGGACGTGCCCTGTTACGAACGTATCCTTTGATGACACCATTCATCCTTTCGAACGGCATCATGCTGTGCAGGAACGTCGGCCCGAGTTGGATGATATCCTCCACGATATGGACCAGCAGATGCACCATAACGTCGAAGAATGCGGGCGGGAAGTACATCTCAAGCTCGCATAGTATCACCACGATCTCTTCCTGTAGCCTTCTGAGTTGCCTCATGCCAACCGACTTCCGAGAGATGACGTCGAAAAAGTTGCATAGGCCAAATAGCGTTTCACGGACGTGCGCGTCCATGATCCCACGGATTGCAACTGGAAGTATCTGCGTCATCAGCACGTGACAGTCGTGAGACTTCATCCCGCTGAACTTCTGCTTCGCTGAGTCTAGGTATCTGCTTATCTTCCCCGCATAACCGTAAGGAAGTTTTACTCCTACGAGGCAGGCGAAAAACTGCTCGATCTCCTTCTGACTTAGAGTGAAGCACGCGGGAGGGCAGTCATATTCGATCTTCTTGGCCTTTTTGCCTTTGCGACGACTTTCCGTGTCCTTCGCCTCATCATCATCATCATCATTAGGGCGTTTTGCGTGAAGCTCCTCCCTGATGCCCATTGATTGCAAGTCTGCCCTTGCTTTCGGCCCATCTTTGGTCCTCTCTGGCATGTTGAGCAGGGTACCAAGCAGACTCTCGCACACGTTCTTCGTGATATGCATGACATCAAGGCTGTGAGGCACACGGAGGATCTTCCAGTATGGCAAGTCCCAGAAAACAGACCTCGTTTTCCATACCTTCAGCAGCGGCTCTGGCGCCTTTCGCTTCTTTCCCGGCGGTGGGCACTCTTTCCAATTTTTCAACAGCTCGTCTATTTCCTCGCCGCTCCTCGTACGTGGGGGTCTTCGGGGTTCGGTTTCACCATCGAACAGATCCTTGCGTTTTCTCCATGCGTCATCGTCGCGAAGCCACCTTCGATGTCCCATGAACACGGTTTTCGAAGACCCAGGATCTCTATCTAGCTGGCGATACGTTGTGTCATCCATGCACCTGACGCATGCACAAAATCCGTGGACCACCTGCCCCGCGACATATCCGTAACCAAGATAGTCGTGCACCGTCGTGAGCAGTGCGGCTCTCATAGGGAAATATTCTTTCGCTGCGGCATCCCACGTATTGGCTGGCGTTTTCCACAGCGTGTCTAGCTCCTCTTTCAGCAGCCCCAGATACAGATTGATGTCGTTCCCTGGTTGTTTCGGCCCTTCAATTACCATACTCATGTGAATATACTTCCTCTTCATGCACATCCAGGGGGAAAGGTTGTACATCCACACAAACATAGGCCAGGTGCTATGTGTGCTTCTCTGGCTGCCAAACGGATTGACTCCATCGGTGCTCGCGCCCAGCATGATGTTCCTTGGATCGTCCCCAAATTCTGGGTGTTCGAAGTTCAACGCTTGCCACTGGCTCGCATCCTTAGGGTGACTCAGCATCTTGTCTTTTTTATTTATCTCCGGATCATTTCCGTCATCTTCTCGCTTCTTCTCCTTCCTATCCGCGTGCCAACGTAGGAGCTCTGCTAGCTTAGGGTCCGCGAAATACCGCTGCAGACGAGGAGTGATCGGAAAGTACCACACCACTTTTCGAGGAGCTTTCTTCCTCTTCTTGTATCGAGTGACGCCGCACACCGGACATATGGTAGACTCCGCGTGCTCGTCCCGATAAATGATGCAATCGTTCATGCACACATGGTATTTCACGTGCGGTAAATCCAGAGGACACACGATTTTCTTCGCCTCCTCGAAACTGGTCGGGCACTTGTTCCCCTTGGGAAGACGTTCGTGCCAGAATGACATGTTCTCGTCGAAGCATGCGTCGGTCATTTTGTGTTTTACCTTCATCTCCAGAGCCATGAGCATTACTTTCAGGCGGGTATCCTCGGGCCTGCATCCTTCATACAATGGAGTAACCGCGTCTATCTCCAGTTGATCCAGCTTGGCTTTCTCTCGGGCGGCAGCTCTTGCGTTACCCGTCTGCTTGAGAAGCAGCTCTTGAATATGAGGGTCCTGCACCCAGCCCATCGATGGTCCATCGTCGTCTGCTCCGGCATCTTCATCTTCATGATCATGCCCTTCGTCTTGATCTTCCTCATCATCATGTCCGGCATCTTCTACATGATGACTGTGTCCTGCATCTACTTCGTGATCATGTCCTGGAGATTCTTCGTCTTCTCGCCCGCCCTCGCCGCTGTTGTCTTGCTGCCCTTCCTTATTTCTTGCCCGGCCCCCATGGACGACTTCATAATCATCTTCATCACCTTGCCACCGATAGCCATCCATGAAACCACGCACGAGCAGGTGGTCCCGCACCTGTCTGGAATCCGGGTCCATAAGGCTCTTCAGCTTGCATCTTCGACACGGACATCTTATCTCCGTCTCGTTCTTTTTAAGCATCTCGGCCTTCGCGGAGCTCAAAAACCTATTCACGATGCCTTCGGTCATCGTGCGGACCATGGTCGCCTGCGGGGTAGAGCAAAACAATATTTTAGAACCAAAAAAAAATTTGGCATGACTTTGCCTAAAAATAGGACCAAAAAGAATGCATAGTGCCCGATTCTCGCCGAAACGGAAATGAATCAACATTCCGGCAAAAAATTGGCAACTATCGCATTTCAAATACCGGTACCTGCAAACACAAACATATGCAACACCACAAACATACGTAGATCTAGCTCAATGAGAAAAGTGTAGATCTAGGCCATAAAAAGTGTGTACGTTGGTGGGAGAAAAAAGTAGATCTACAACATAAAGAAAGCTTTCCCCTTACTTACCTATCAAAAAAAGGAAATTTAACCACTTAATTTGGGTGAATCTATGGTGCAAATGAGGTGAGGAGGAGGAGGCAGCCGAGACCAAGCTTGGTAGAGGTGGAGAGAATGAAGTGGGGAAAGTGAGTGTGGTAGGTGGCTGTCAAAAATATCTAGATGATCTCAGGCTAGTAATGGCGCACCTCCTAAGAATGCGCCATTAGTAACCAGGGTTACTAATGGCGCACCTGGTGTGGGTGCGCCATTAGTAGTTTTGAAAAAAAAAATTGAATTTTTTTTAGTAGTGGCGCACCATGGAGTGGTGCGCCATTACTAGTTAGAACTAGTAATGGCGCACCACACCCAGGTGCGCCATTACTAGTTTTGGAAAAAAAATTGAAAAAAAAAATTAGTAGTGGCGCACCGTTGTGTGGTGCGCCATTACTAGTTAAAACTAGTAATGGCGCACCACACCACGGTGCGCCACTGATAAGTCTGGGGACAGGGGTGTGCACAGGACAAACTTAGCAGTGGCGCACCAGACAACAGGTGCGCCATTAGTAATATGGACATTAATGGCGCACCTGATTCTGGTGCGCCACTGCTATATAGCAGTGGCGCACCACATACATGGTGCGCCATTAATGTCCATATTAGCTATAGCCGTTTTCCTAGTAGTGCAAACAAGTCAAAAGATCAACTGTTTTTGAAAAAGCGATAAAAACCAAACGCTCTCTCACTCGAAGCCTAAAGATCTATACACTTCTCCCCCTTTGGCAACAAGTTACCAAAAAGTTCAAAGATATATAGCTAAACGTTCTTGGGCTGATCTCCTCCGGTTGTTGATGAAGGAGTCGAGAGAACTGCGTCGGCAAAGATATCGGCTGATGTCATGGATGGAGTTGGTGTAGCAACTGGAGACACTGGAGCTGATGGAGCTGAGGTGACAGTAGCAGGTGCTGATGAAGAAGGCCTCAAATCTGGAGCTGACACTGTGGCTGATCTGGCCTGGGTGGTGAAGTGTGTGCCTGGCCTGAGAGGAGAGTCATCCTCCTCCTCATCATCATCATCTGTAAACTGAGGAAGAGGCACAGAGTCAACTTCCTTCTTGAACTCATTGACTGTCTTGGTCAGCCCATCCACCTTGTCATTAAGGGTCTTGATCCTGTTCTCAAAGATCCCGACAAGACTGTTTTGATTGTCCAGTATGTCCTTGATGTCCTTCTGCATGCCTTGAACGGATGATATCAAGAGATCCATTTGCTCGTTCCTGGATCTAGGGACCTGAGCACTAGTGGATCTAGCTGCCTCTGCCTCTGCCTGTGCTTGAGCTGTAGCTGATGTGGGATGTTCTGGGTCCATCACCACAACGTTGTCCTCTAAATCTGGCTGTAGGGGCAAATGGGGTCTGTCCAGAGCAAAGATGTGCTTCTCCAACTTGGAGTTAATGAGCATCTGAATGTAGGGTGCATAGTAGCACGAGCGCTTCTGATCAGCAGCAACCCTCTTCACTGTCTCCACAATCAGATCCATAACTCTTATCCTGGTGTGTCTATCAAGATGGATCAGCATGTTGATTGAATGGCCTCGAATCATCTTCTCATCTCCTGACTTGGGCAACAAAGTATGCCTCAATATGGTGTTCGTGGTGCGGAGGCCAGCCTGGAGGAAGTAAATACATCCTAACTTGTGTGATTTCAAGTTAGCAGCAGGGATAACATTGTACATATCCTTCATAGCATCATGGCTCTCCTTGGATTTAGAGTAGACATCCAAGTCACCATCCTGCACCTTTGGGACTTCTAAGATAGCAGCCCATTCATCAACAGTAGACTCGTATCTTGCTCCTTCTGTCATCCATACAATTCTACCATCTCCATAGAAGTGAGCAGTGGAGTAGAATTGCATGATCATCTCATTGTTCCATGCAACGAACTCTTTGCCAACAAACTCATCTAGGCCAATGCAGTGAAAATTGTCTTGGACATTTGGAAAGAAATCTTCATTAGCCTTGATGTACTTCCAGTCAACGTATCTCATATCACTCACAGTTGGACTCTTGTCAAGCAGCACAGTATCATAGAAATCCTGTTGCTCCTTGGTGTAGAACCTGTAGTCCACAGCTGTTTTTCTCCTCTGGGCATATGGATCAATAGCTCTCCATGCCGTCAATCCAGAATCCTTCCTCTTCTTCATGTCTTCAGCAAGTGGATGGCTGGCATTGTGTTCAGGAAGGTGTGGTCTAAGCTTCATCAAAGCAGACATGGCATCCTCATCCTCATCTCTGGAGGTAGTTCCCTTGTTCTTCTCAGAAGCTGGAATCTGTCTGGATGACCTCTTGGATTTTTCAGCAGCAGCCTTCTTGGGGGCAGACTTGGTGCTCTTGGAGGGACCTTGCTTTGGCATAGCATCTGCCAAGAGCTTCTTTTGCTTCTTCTTGGGAGGTGCCTTGACAACATGCTCTTCCTCCTCCTCCTTAGCAGCAGCACTAGCACTCTCCTCTGGGTCCTCAAACATAGATGTTTGCCTGCCAGTGACATAGACAATCCTTTTCCTGGCCTTCGTCTCTCCTGCCTTCTTAGGCATAGACTTCCTTGGGGGCTCAATGGTGATGGTAGCCCTAGCACTCTCAGGTGCTCTCATAGCTTCCGAGCTAGCATAAACCTTGCTGATAGCTCTTCTGGAAGAGGTGGCTTCATTAGCAGACTTCTTAGCAGCTTTGTCTTGCTTCTTGGCAAGACCTTCCTCTGACACAAAATCTGAATCCTCCTCATCTGAATTCAGCTTCTTCCTGGCCCTAGTAGCAGCCTTGGGCAACCCATAGGAACTGGGGGTGCCTGGATCTGAAAATGAACTAGACTCAGGACTAGTGCCTGAATCCAACTCAACACTCTGCTCTTTGAAGTTGTTCTCACTGTCCTCAGCATCTGACATACTGACCCTGTGAATAGAGTATAGAGGAGTGACAATCCCCAAGTGCAAGGAATCATCATAGCAATTTACAAAGGTGGAAGTGATAAGTATGGAGTGTCGAACCCACAAGGAGCTAAAGGTAAGATCAATATTCTCTCAAGTCCTATCTGCCACTGATACGACTCTACGTACGCCGAACGTTTGCTTCCAACTAGGAACGAGAAATAAAACTACGTTGTGGGTATGAAGATGATAGCTTTGCATGACATCGGAGAGCTAAAATATAAAAATAGGTGTTGTTATCATAAAGTTAGAATATATTACAATGTATTACAAACAGCGAGGGTGAAATAATGATGAGTCGGTGTGCGGAATTGTCCTAGGCAATTGTCAACAAGATCGGTAATCATTATGGCAATTTTATATGAGGGAGAGGCATAAGCTAACATACTTTCTCTACTTGGATCATATGCACTTATGATTGGAACTCTAGCAAGCATCCGCAACTACTAAAGATCATTAAGGTAAAACCCAACCATAGCATTAAAGCATCAAGTCACCTTTATCCCATACACAACAACCCACCTACTCGGGTTTATGTTTCTGTCACTCAAGCAACCCACTATAAGCGAATCATGAACGTATTGCAACACCCTACAGCGGGAATCCTTCACGTGTGCGCGGCACAGAAGGCACCATAGGACAGCACCAAAGTAAAACATACAACTCAAACCAATCTAGATCATCAATCAACCCAAAGGACAAAAGTAATCTACTCAAGACATCATAGGATGGCAACACATCATTGGATCATAATATGTGGCATAAAGCACCATGTTCAAGTAGGGGATTACAGCGGGGTGCGGGAGAGTGGACCGCTAAAAGGAGATGAGGATGGTGATGAAGAAGGTGATGTTGATGAAGACGATCACCGCGGCGATGGTTCCCCCGGTGGCACTCCGGCACCACCGGGAGAGAGGGGGAGATGGTCTCCCCCTTGTGCTTCCTCCTCCATGGCCTCCCCCCTAGTTGGGGGAAGGTTCTCCCTCTGGTCCTTGGCCTCCATGGCGATGATGGCCCCTCCGTCTTCCTCCTCCATGGTCTCCGGTGAAGGTGACCCCCTCCGGCAGGGTGCCGGAGAGGGCCAATATTGATCTTTCGTGGCTCTGGAGACTTGCGGCGGCGGAACTTCCGATCTAGGTTTGTTTCTGGAGTTTTTGGTATTTATAGGAATTTTTGGCGTCGGTCTCACGTCAAGGGGGGCCACGAGGAGTCCACAAGCCACGAGCGCCCTCCCGGGGGGGGGGGGGGGGGGGTAGGGCGCGCCCTGATGGCTTGTGGTGGCCTCGTGGCTCTTCTGGCCCAACTCCAATGCTTCGGGGGTCTCTTTTGGTCCATAAAAAATCACCGTAAATTTTCAGCCCATTCCGAGAACTTTTATTTCTGCACAAAAAACGACACCATGGTAGTTCTGCTGAAAACAGCGTCAGTCCGGGTTAGTTCTAATCAAATCATACCAAAATCATATAGAATTATTGTAAAAATGGCATGAATACTTCATAAATTATAGATACGTTGGAGACGTATCAAGGAGCAGAAGAAGATGAGTCATCACAAAATGCAGCTATTTTTGAAAGATTGAACAGAAAAATCTTAGATGTAGTTCACAGCAAAAATGGATTTCGGTGTCACCGAGTCAACATTTTCGGTGCTGCCGAGACTCACAATACTCTTAACAGAAGCTTGGCAGCAGTTTCGGTGGGACCGAAAACTACCACTCGATTTCACCGAGTACTGTCCTCAGTAGCACAAAAAATAAATCGGTGGAACCGATTTTTTTGACTCGGTATCACCGAGATGCGATTTTGCGGGCAACTAAATCTAAAAAATTTCGATTCGCTAATCTACTGGAACTTTTAGAGGATAGGGAGGATTGCACATGGTGGATTATCGATGGAATAAGCTTTAGCGCGCAAGATTCGGACGGGGAGCGCAATGAAGGGTCGGATCCATACCCTAACTCGGTGGCGGATCCGCTACGGCGAAGACGGCGGTGAAGATGCCCATCGACGGCGAGATCCCAGCGGCGGAGGAGCGCGGGGAGACAAGGGCGACGACCAAGGGGTCCTGTTCGGCAGCTTAGGGTTTTGGGGCGCGACGGTTTGAAGATTGATTTTCAAAGCATTGGGTCCACAGCATATATACCCCTTGCTGTCGGTGACACCGATTCTAAATTATCGGTGTCACCGAGTTCCTCAACTGTCAGCTGATAGGGAGACTCGGTGTAACCGAGAATATGGAATCGGTAGTACCGAGATTGAAAACCAGATCAACCCTAGGCATTCGGTGAGACCGAGAATTGTGGGTTGGTTCCACCGAGATGCACTTGGGAGGTTTTAATGGTCAGTCCTTTGTCGATATGGAACTCCGAGTGCTCCACACACAGAGGGATCGAAAAGTACTTGTTCAAATTTTGTGATGCATCATGAATAGAATATGAGGTGAGAAAGCATAGATAGCTAGAGAGTGGTCCTAGGCATTCTTGTCCATCCAATTGGCAAAAGAAAAATCAAAAGCCAAATAGCAACAATTGGATGTCCTCGAATGGGTAAATAAATGTAGACCAACATGCTCACACAATAAGATGTCAAAAGAAATCATGGCAAACATGCACATACATACTAGCATCTAACAAGCACTTTGGCGATGACGGAGTCATCTATATATGAGTATATTGACTTAGGAGCCAAGTAAGAATACTTGATCATAGGTCATACTCATCGTTTAAGCACAAGTGGGGTTACCACTTTTACATAAAGCATTTAATGTTGTCACATACCAAGAGGTGCTTTGACTCAAGTCTTAGAGTAAAGCTCCCCCTTGATGTGACATCCCCCCATAAGAGGGATAAACTAACCTTGGGTTTTGTTGATGAAGACTTCATGTTGGTGAGGTAGTGGTGGATGCTCAAGGTTGATGAAGATCATCATGAGTTGGGAGCATCCTTGTTTTTTTCCTTACTCTTCTCACCTACATGGGTTAGTCCCAACACACAAGAGACAAATACAAGGATATCTATGGACATGGAGTGCAAGGCATGTGTGATGATGTCCATTGATTTGTTGATTACCTTGTCCCTTGCTTACCTTTGAGGGAATGTGTGACTCCTTGAACTATTGCATAGAGTTGATGTTGATTGCAAATAGTTCTTGCCAATAATGAATGTGAGTGAATTTCATTGGTGGAGTCACCCCTCAAGAACTCTCTAGTTCTTCTTCTTGGGGACCCACATCAACTTGATGGGGATCCTTGGTGTTGAAGTAGCCTTTGTAGAAGTTGAGCTTGAAGTAGCCTTGGGAACCCACTCCACCAAAGCTAGGGATTCATCTTCATATGAGTCAATGTCCTCTTGAAGCTTGTTCTTGCCCTTGAGCTTGTGGTCTTGTGGTGGAAGGTCATCTTGAGTGTTTGTTCCCTTGGGAAGAGTATTTTCATACTTCTCCTTTTGAGGAACAAACTTGGGCTTGGGGTATTGACCTTCTTCCCATTCAACTCCATTAGCGTTGAAGTAGCCAATGCCATGGTTCTTCCGGTATCCTCCGTGCTTGCGTACAATTTCCTCAAATTGCTTACACCCGGCAAGACTCTTGTAGATACCTTTTTCTATAATTCCTTTCAATAAGGCATTTTCTTGCTCAAGTGTAACTTGGCTAAGAGAATCATCATTAGTGGAATCAATAGAACTACTAGAAGCAACATCATTAGGTTTAGCATTTTTATTGTTGCTACTAGATGAAGAACCTTTCTTGCCTTTGTTACTAGTTTGTTTAGATTTAACTTGTGGCATGAAAGTAGACAAGAGTAGTCGTTTGGCTAGATAAGATGAAGTCTTCTTTCGGAGATCGTCATTGATAGCTTTAAGAAACTCATGCTCTTGCTCCAAGTTGAGCTTCTCGAAGCATAGCTTCTCATGAATTCTTACAACCTCTCTATGATCTTCGAGAGTAGATTCATGGGCTAACTTAAGAGTGTTTAGTTCTTTAGTTAGTTGTTCTATTTTCATCTTATTATCATCAAATGACTTATCTTGGCTAGCATGAGAATTATCAAGTTCATTTTGACTAACATCACTAGTTTCATCAAAGAGCAAGTCATCATCACAAAGTAAATCATCTTCATCACTATTGAAATCAAGATACTCGGGGTGTGATACCTTGGGGCCTTTAGCCATGAAGCAACTTCCACTCCCTTCATTTGGTGAATCAAATAGATCATAGGAGTTGGTAGTCACTAGTGCAAGTCCGGCAACACCTTCATCTTGACTATAGTCGAAGTTGGAGTGATAGCTTCTCTCGGAGTTGTTGTCGGAGTCGGAGCCGGAAACCCATTCACCAACATGAGCTTGATGTTTTCTTCTTGTGTAGCTCTTGGTGTACTTGTCCTTCTTCTCCGAATCTCTACTTCTCCTTGAGGGTCTTCGTTCATAACGATCATCTCTACTCCTTCTCTCTCTTTGAGGTGATTCATTCCTTGAGCTTCGTCTTCTAGGTGACTCTTCTCTTCGTTTGTAGGGAGCCGTGCACTCATTGGAGTAGTGTCCGGGCTTCCCACAATTGTAGCAATTGCGGTCACGACTTGACGAACGCTTCTCTTCATATCTTGAGTTGAAGCTTCGTTCTTTGCCTCTATTCTTGTAGAACTTGTTGAATTTCTTGACCATGAGGCTTATCTCTTCATTGGTGACAAGGTTGTCGCTTGAAGTTGCGGGAGCATCACTTGTGGCTTTGTAAGCACCGCTAGACTTGTTGTGAAGCTCTTCTTTGTCTTTGAGTGTCATCTCATGAGCAACAATCCTTCCAATAACTTCCGTAGGCTTGAGATCTTTGTAGTTGGGCATCATTTGGATCAATGTGCACACAGTGTCGTATCTCTCATCCAAAGCTCGAAGTATCTTCTTGATGATGAATTTGTCGGTCATTTCTTCGCTTCCTAAGCCGGCAATCTCATTGGTGATGAGAGCTAGCCTAGAGTACATCTCCGCGACTCCTTCACCATCCTTCATCTTGAACTTGTCAAGCTGACATTGAAGAACATCCAACTTGGATTCTCTCACGGACTCGGTTCCTTCGTGCATATCAACCAAAGTATCCCAAATCTCTTTTGCATTCACAAGACGGCTGATTTTGTTGAATTCTTCGGGGCATAGGCAGTTGAAGAGAATGTCGCATGCTTGAGCGTTGTATTGTAACATCTTCAAGTCATCTGCGGTCGCTTCACGATCCGGTTCCTTTCCATCACCAAAGAATTCACCTTGCAGGCTAACACGAACAACAGCCCATACGGCGGGGTTATGACCAAGAATATGCATTTTCCTTTTGTGCTTCCAACTAGCAAAATTAGTGCCATCAAAGTACGGACCTCTACGGTGATAATTTCCCTCACTAGACGCCATAATCTCCTAGGTTGTGAGACCAATGCAATGGAGACCAAAGCTCTGATACCATTTGTAGGACCGAAAGTATGTCTAGAGGGGGGTGATTAGACTACTTGACCAAATAAAAATCTAGCCTTTTCCCAATTTTAGTGTTGGCAGATTTTAGCATTCATAGCAAGTCAAGTACACCCTACACATGCATATCTAAGAGTATAGCAGCGGAAAGTAACAACAAGCATGAGTAGTAAAGGAAGGGTAGGAAGATCTAACACAATTTGTAGACACGATGATTTTTTTCGTGGTTCCGATAGGTGGTGCTATCGTACGTCCACGTTTATGGAGTCTTCAACCCACGGAGGGTAACGGTCGCGAGAGTCCACGGAGGGCTCCACCCACGAAGGGTCCACGAAGTAGCAACCTTGACTTTTCCATAACGGCTTCCGTCCACGAAGGACTAGCCTCACTATGGGTAGATCTTCACGAAGTAGGCGATCTCCTTGCCCTTACAAACTTCTTGGTTTAACTCCACAACACGAAGTAGGAGGCTCCCAAGCGACACCTAACCAATCTAGGAGGCACCACCGTCCAAAAGGTAATAGGCTCGGCAATGACGATGAACTCCTTGCTCTTGTGCTTCAAGATGATAGTCTCTTCAACACACAATCACTCTCTCACTGATTTGGCTTGGTGGAAGAGATGGGATTGGTGGAAAGCAACTTGGGGAGGCTAGAGATCAAGATTCATATGGTAGGAATGGAATAGCTTGATCTCAACACATGAGTAGGTGGCTCTCTCTCAGAAAACTGGATGGGGCAAGTATGGAATAGTTCTGAGTGCTTCTCTTTCGAGTAGGTGGTGGTGAAGGGGTATATATAGGCATCTCCAAAAATCCAACCGTTACACCTAAAGTGACCAACTCGGTGATACCGATGTGTGAATCTCGGTGGTACCGAGTTGCTCCAAAGGTAGCAACTTTTGAATCTCGGTGAGACCGATATATAAAACTCGGTTGCACCGATAAGGTGACCAACGGTCAGATTGCCCAATCTCGGTGACGCCGATTCCACAAACTCGGTCGGACTGATTTTGTGAAATTGGGTAACAGAAAGTTGGCAAGCTGAACTCGGTGGCACCAAAGCAGAATCGGTTGCACCGAAAGGTTAGGGTTTGGCTTAGGTCTGTCTGAGTATGGGAATCGGTGGCACCGAGTGGAAAGTGTTGGTTGCACCGATTTTGGATATTTGACTTTGGACAGACTTTTGTGGAAGAGCTTGTGGGTGTTTTTGGTGACTATCACTTGTGCACGTATGAGCATTTTGTTCACCAACAATACCTTACCCCCTTTTAATAGTATTGGCTTTCCTATGGACTCAAAGTGATTTCTCACAAAGTAAAATGTAGAGTCCTCTTGCTTGAAGCTTTGCCAATCCATTTCCTTGCATCTTGGGGTATCTCCACAATCTCCACAATCCTTTTGCCAATCCTATCATTGAACTTTTCCTGAAATATGCTTAGTGGAAACATTAGTTCAATGACATATATGTTTTTATTAATTACCAAAACCACCAAGGGAGAAAATGTGCTTTCAACAGGAGAGAATAACCACCCGCCACAAGTGAACCCAAATTTCCCCAGGAATAATTTTCCATTTTATCAAGTATTTTAAGTATTTAATGATTATACTACACACAAAATAATGAAAAATCTATATTATTTTTTGTCTTTCTTATTTATTACTATTTTTTATCATGTTGGGTCATTTATTTCTTTACTACAAGTTATCATTTTGATTCTTTTATTATGTTGAGTCTTTTATTAATCTTAATTTTTTTATTTTAGTTATTAATATCTATGGTGTTGCGTTTTAGGCCCATGCTAGCACTAACCCACCTAGACTCCTTCGTACAAGACCTAGTTGCCCCCTTCATTTCACCCCCCCACACACTCCCCCTCAACCAGCAGTCGCCGCCAGCTCCGGACCTCGTCGCCCGTCGCCATCCCATGTTTTTCTATGGACGAATGCCCTTACCCAATCCGCTCAAAGTGAAAAAAATAGCCCCAATCACATGTAGTTGATGAAAATATGATTAGAATATATATAAAACGATCTTGTGGTATGGATCAGTTATTAGTTGGAGCTCTCAAATGTTTGTGCGTTAGTATAATGCAAAGTTCACAAGGTAGGATCAACGCCCCCTCTACATCTTTAGAAATGAGAGTGGTGCAAGAGTTAACAACTGAAATTCAAAAAAGAGTCACTTATGTGCAAGCTTGAGATTGAGATGATAAAGAATCAACCATGTTAACAAATCATCTAAAAAGACAAGAGGTGTGTGCCATGACACGAAAGCATATATGACATGAGACAAAAAGTAAAACATGGCAACAAGATATATGTAAAGAAATACAAAAATGTTTTACTAACGCAATCCAACATAATCTCACACACATAGATAATAGTAAAGCCACAACAATATAGAGTACTAGATAAAATTTAGAGTTTTAACTACATCGATAAGAACTAAATGAAGATGAGAGCTTGTGACAAAGTACCCATAGATAAATGGACATCGGAGCACAATCTAATAGAACTTACTCCTCCTGTTGAACATATGAGCAAATTACTACAAGATTTAATCCGAATAGACAGTAAATAAATCATGACGGCAATAACAAAAACTAAACTAATCATGCATACTAGCATATTAAATGAATAGATCGAATCTACTGCATAAACTAGACACAAAAATTCTAGCATGATCTCAAACAGAGAGGACAAGATTGCATACGGTGCAGCGGGAGCAGAACCACCAACGTTGGTGTTGTCGGCCATGTCGTTGATGAGGAGGTTGCCGAGGTCGGTGAAAGAAGTCTTCGTCCGAGAGATGTAGTTGCTGCCAGCAGTCGCGCGAGTGCGCTCCCCAAAAACTTGATCATGCCTCTCCCGTACAGGATCACTACATGTGGGGTTCCGGAGGCCTGTTGTCCCTTCTCGCGGTGCATGCCGGAAGGAGGGATGGAGAAAACTTGAGAGGCAGTGCAATGTCTGGAACAGTGCGAAACCATATGTTGTGATGGAGGCTAGGGTTGGCAGGGACCTCATGCATATATATGTGTGGCCGGGTGGAAAGACGTGGACTGAACCCACGTTCGAGTCGGTAACAGCCCACGATCTGACGTCTCAGATCGTGGCGAGTTTGTTACAGACTCTCCGTTCCTGACAGGAAAAAAATTAAGCGCATAGGTATGAGCTCGGCTCGGCTCAATCCCGAAACCCGCGATGCGTCGTGACGAGGCGTGGCGGGTGGCGGAGGAGGAGTGTGCGAGGGCCTCTTCTCTTCTCATGCTTGTACAACTGCTAGAAGAGCTCACCTTATAAGGTGATGTAGATCTCTCTCAACTAGCGGTATGGTACTAAACTTTAGTCCCACTCACATCACACACACACATAGCCAAGTCAAATGGACCATGAGAATTTCAGATTTTAGTTGGCCTTTGGGCCAAACGCCTACTAGCAAAAATCCAACAATCCCCTACAAAGTCTCATTGGCACATCTCATCTCTTAGTTCCAAAACATTGTTTATATACCAGTTGTCGATGGAGACTGTTAAGTTGAACTTCTATTTAGAATTTTATGCTACACTAGATCACAACTTGAATAGTGGACTATGCCTTAAACTACAAGCTTTCTGTGGGACTAGTTTCACACAAATCCTTGACCGATACTAGGCTGCCGCAAGGCTTCCCCGCGGGTGGAGCGTATACGTCATACGTCCTTTCACTGTTGCTAAAGAGTGCTGGGAACACATTATCTCCATGTACAAGGGAAGCTCAAGCATTCAACGGTCAAACTATGAAGTTGTCCTTGATCAGTCAGATGAGTTTGTAATGGTAGAGGATGAGGAACCGCGTGAGCTCTATAGAAGGGTGACTTCCCTCGCCGTTGCCCTCAAAGATCATGGCAGCAAGGATGTGGATGATACGTGGGTCAAGCGTAAGTTTCTGAAGGCCATCATGCCCTACAACAAGGCCATGCCCGCTGTCATCCGTCAAAGACCGGACTTTCACACCTTGTCTTCTGGTGATGTGTTGGATGAATTTATTGCAATGAACATCTTGAACACAACAGCTGACAATGCTCTCGCTCGCGTGCAACGGTCAAAGAAATCATCCCCCAACCTTGCTTTGAAGGCCAAGGTCTGTCAAGAGGAAGAAGAAAAAGAAGAGGAAGAGGGTTGCCCCGAGGACACCAAATATGCCTATCATGAGCACATGGCTCTTGCGTCCAGGCAATTTTGGGGCAACAAGAGAAACACAAGGCCCAACTTCTCCAAGAACAACTCAAACGGGTCAAAGGGCAAGCAATGTGTGAGGACCTGCTACAACTGTGGTAATGTGAGTCACTTTGTGGTGGATTGTCCATACGAGAAGAGGGAAGACAATGGTGGCAAGATCATCCGCAAAGATAAGGCCAAGTCGTTCCCCAACAAGACCAACTTCGCCAAGAAGGCTCCACACAAAGTGTTGGTGGCTCAAGAAGAGTATGCATCGGATGATGATTGTGATGACGGAGACACAAGTGGTGAAGGAATGGCAATGGCATCTGTGGCAATTACATCCTCCACCCTAACAAAGGTGTCACTCTTCGACGCCCCTAATGAGAACCACATCGCAAGGTGCCTCATGGCAAAAGGTATCACCAAGGTAACCTCCAACGCCAAAACCTCAAACATTAAGACTTCTGTTTCTTCCACTCCGTCTTTGTTAGATTGTGTGGATGAACTTGAGGAGGCGATAGAGGGTGAGAATGAGTTTGACAAGTTCTTGTGTAAACTCAAGGGAGAGTCCAAGAAGCACTGTGTTGCTCTCTTGGAACAACTTGGTGAGGCCAATGACATGATCGATTCTCAAGAAGAATCTCTTGAGGAGATGAGAGGCCATAGTCGTGATTATGCCGACGAGATAGCAGATCTGTCTATTTCTCTAGAGGAAGAGCGAGGTCTTCATTTGACTTTTAAGGAGTCACAAAATGAAGACTTTGCTAAATTACGTAAAGATTATGATCATGCTATTGTTCTTAACCGTGTTCTTAAATCTGAGAAGGTTGCTCTTGGGGTTGACCATGCTCGACTCAAGGATGAGTTTGTCACCCTTGACAATGCTCATAAGGCATTGAAGAGCGTTCATGCTTCTCTTAAAGAGTCGCATGATCAACTCCAAGTGAAACTCACTAAAGAAATTGCCACGTGTCCTCCTTTTGTCTTAATTGATAATGCGTCTGCTACTAACCCGTGTTGTGAGCATGCACATCTTGTGGAGGAAAATGCTAAGCTAAAAGAGCAGCTTGAGAAAGGTCTTGTGACATGTATACAAGGTGAGAAGAATCTCAATGACCTTTTGAGCAATCAAAAGGAAGTGATTGCAAAGGAAGGAGTTGGGTTTGCACCCAAATCCAAAAAGAAGAAGAAGAAGAAGACCACGCAGGCTCCTCCGCTCAAGGAAACATTTGTCAAAGTGGGGAGCATTACTCATGAGAAGAAGAAAGACAAGGTTGTGAGTGATAGTTCCTAGAATGGCAAGATCACTCCCTCCAACAAGGCTGGCGATTTTAACCCCTCCTATGTTTTGTGCCGTGCTAGTGATGGGCATGTTTATGCCAAATTTGTTGGTTCTTCTTATGAGTATATTGAGTGGTCTATTTGGGTTCCTAAGACCCTTGTCACTAACATGAAAGGACCCATTCAAGAATGGGTACCTAAATCCAAGCATTGATCTATTGTAGGGTTTTGCTTCCGGGGGAGTCTCATGGTTGCTCGATAGCGGAGCAACAAATCATATGACCGGAAGCAAGGACTTGGTGGTGGATGTTCGACCCGATGAATCCGTGGCCACCCAAGTCTCTTTTGGAGATGATGCGATCTCAAAGGTATCGGGTCTTGGCAAGGTGGTTATCTCTCCGACCTTAACCATTGAGAGAGTCATGCTTGTTGAGACCCTTGCATACAATTTACTTTCCGTTCGTCAACTTGCAATCATGGGTTTTAGTACCTTCTTTGGCATTGATACCATGACCCTTTTGTGGAGCAAGACTCTTAAAGTAGCCTTTGTTGGGCATGTCGAAAACGATCTCTATGTGATTAACTTCTCGGAGCGACCCACTAAGACCGCGACATGTCTAATGGCTAAAGTTGATGTGGGATGGCTTTGGCATCGCCGACTAGCCCATGTCAATATGAGATCTTTGCAAAGTCTCCTCAAAGGGGATCACATTCTTCGACTAACAAATGTGAGTTTTGCCAGAGATCGTGCTTGCAGTGCCTGTATCGAAGGAAAGCTACATGAAAAGGCTCATCGTCCAACTACAACAATCTACTCAAAGAGGACCTTAGAGCTCCTTCACATGGATCTCTTCGGGCCTCCATCTTTTGACAGTCTTGGAGGAAGAAAATATTGCTTGGTAATTGTGGATGATTACTCGAGATACACATGGGTATATTTCTTCAAGAGGAAGAGTGAGACCCAACAGACCGTCATCGACTTTGCAAATGAAGTCCAACGTCAACATGAAGCAAAGATTTTGATGATCAGAAGTGACAACGGCACTGAGTTCAAGAACTACACCCTAAATGAGTTTCTCAGTGATGAGGGGATAAAGCACCAATATTCCACACCTTACACCCCTCAACAAAACGGTGTTGCGGAGAGGACGAACCGGACGTTGATGGATACGGCAAGAACCATGATGGCGGAGTTTAAATCTCCGTACAACTTTTGGGCCGAAGCCATCAACACAGCGTGTCATGCATCAAATCGGCTCTATCTCCGCAAAGGCTTGAACAAGACTCCTTATGAGATTCTTACCAGGAACAAGCCCAACCTCAAATACTTCCGGGTGTTCGGTTGTAAGTGTTTCATTCTCAAGAAAGGTGTTCGTTTGTCTAAATTTGAATCTAGAGCCCATGAGGGCATATTTGTTGGTTATGTTGCAAACTCTCATGCTTACCGTGTCCTCAACAAGTCCACGGGACTCATTGAGGAGATGAGTAACGTAGAGTTTGATGAAAATAATGGCTCCCAAGTGGAGCAAAGTGGTCTTTGTGATGTAGTTGATGAAATTCCTCCCCAAGCCATAAGAAGAATGGGTGTGGGATACTTCCTACCAATTGAGGAACCCCTTGTGGCTGAAGGAGAAGGACAATGTTCCACTCAAGTGGAACCATCACCGATGCACGACCCACACGCTTCCGAAGAACGCAGTGAAGGCCCGAAACCCCGTGATCAAGATCAAGGACAAGATCAACTCGATAGTGATGTTTCCACTTCACATGATGCTCAAGATCTTGTTCACACCCCCGTGCAAGCTCAAGATCAAGATGAAGCTCAGGACCAAGATCTACTTCAAGATCAAGGTCAAGCTAAAGATCAAGATCATGCTCAAGATCATGAGCAAGCCGGTACTAGTACCGAAGCTCGTCTAGTTACCAAGCCTCAACTTTCCATGGAGGAAATTCGTGAAAGACGAGCTACCACGAATGCTGCCAAGCTTCAGAAAATGCAACACCTCCTAGAGAATGTCTACGGAAGCGTGAAAAGAGGGGTAACTACTCGTCGTCAATTAACAAACTTTTGTGCACATCATGCGTTTGTTTCTTGCTTTGAACCCCTCAAGGTACATGATGCGCTCGAAGACGAGGATTGGCTTGAAGCCATGCATGATGAAATCAACAACTTCGAGCGCAACAAAGTGTGGCGATTGGTGCCAAGACCAAAAGAGAATCACAATGTCATCGGAACCAAATGGGTCTTTAAAAACAAGCAAGATGCACATGGTATCATTATTCGCAACAAGGCAAGACTGGTGGCTCAAGGCTACTCCCAAGTCGAGGGTATCGACTACGGTGAAACCTTTGCCCCTGTTGCTCGCCTTGAATCTATTTGCATGTTGCTTGCTTATGCTTCTCATCATGATTTCATATTATATCAAATGGATGTGAAGAGTGCTTTTCTTAATGGTCCACTTAAGGAGTTGGTATATGTCAAGCAACCCCCGGGGTTTGAGGACCCCAAGTTGCCCAATCATGTATACGTTCTCGATAAGGCACTCTATGGCCTTAAACAAGCTCCACGTGCGTGGTATGAGCACCTTACCGAGATTTTGCAAGATCGTGGGTTTGAAATTGGGAAAAGCAACCGCACTCTTTTTACTAAGAGGGTTAACGGGAACTTGTTCGTATGCCAACTATATGTCGATGATATTATCTTTGGTTCTTCTAACAAAGCTTTTAATGATGAGTTCGCCGCACTAATGACCAAAGAGTTTGAGATGTCTATGATGGGAGAGTTGAAGTTCTTCCTTGGATTCGAAGTCAAGCAACAAAGCCAAGGAACCTTCATCAACCAAGCCAAATACACTCAAGACATGCTCAAGAGGTTCAAGTTGGATGAGCTAAATCCTCCGAAGGCCAACACTCCGATGCAACTCAAATGCCAACTCGACAGTGATCCCAATGGTAAAGCTGTGGATCAGAAGGTATATCGCTCCATGATTGGATCTCTGCTTTACCTTTGTGCATCTAGACCGGATATCATGTTGAGTGTGGGAATTTGTGCACAATTTCAATCCGCACCTAAGGAGAGTCACTATGTGGCTGTCAAGCGAATCTTTCGATATTTGGCTCATACCCCAAACTTTGGCTTATGGTACCCCAAAGGTGCGTCATTTGATCTCATTGGATATACTGACCCGGATTGGGCAGGAGACCGTGTGGAAAGGAAGTCCACTTCCGGAGGTTGCCAATTTCTTGGTCGCTCTCTGGTAAGTTGGTCTTCCAAGAAACAAAACTGTGTTTCTCTCTCGTCCACTGAGGCCGAGTATGCAGCCGCCGCAAGCTGTTGTGCTCAGATTCTTTGGATGAGGCAAACTTTAAAGGATTATGGTGTCAATTGTGACAAAGTGCCTCTTTACTGTGACAATGAAAGCACAATCAAGATCTCCAACAACCCGGTTCAACACTGCAAGAAGAAGCATATTGAGATTCGTCATCACTTCATCCGGGATCACATCAAGCATGGAGACATTGATCTTATTCATCTCTATACCAAAGAACAGCTTGCAGATATTTTCACGAAGCCATTAGATGAAGCAAGATTTCGCGAGTTAAGGCATGAGCTAAATATCATCGATTCAAGCAATGTGGCTTGACTTAGTGCACACCCCACCACACTCATCATTATGTCTTGTTTAGATGTAGGCATGGATTTAGGGGGAGTCTAGTTCTCTCAATGAACTATCCCTCCTCCTATTATGCATAAATTAATCAAGTCTTTCACATTCGTCATTTTTGATGACTCCTGTGCTTCAAAGACGAGTTTTGGTCATGGGCCCAAGGTTTATATCTTCACGGTGCCATACCAATTGACTCATACATAGGTGGCCTCGGCCACCGCCCCCTCTTGCTCGTATTTGAGTCTGACATTTGTGTTTGTATTGCTTTGAGTCCTAGGTGTGGGCATTCTCCATGGCTCTTTATTGGCGTTTTGTTTTCTTCCAACCATGGAGTTTTTTTCCCCACCATACCCGTCTTTTAAAAATATTGTACGCTTTGATCATCTAGTGGTGGTGCCTGTGGCCAGGCGGTACAACCAGTGGTAGAGGCGGTTCTACCGCTAATCCACCTGTTGTCCCGTCCCAGCGGTACATCCGGGGATGATTGCGGTTCTACCGCTAATTCCTCGACCTGTACTTGGACCGGTACAACCGCTCCTATGGAGCGGTACAACCGGTCGCGACCCGGTACTTACAACAGGAGGGCCGGGCCGAAGGGGTATTCAGTTATCCCCTTCGTGCCCGACTCCTCCTGGTGCCCCCTGTCGCCGGCCGCCGCCACCACCGCCCCGGAGTGCCCCCAGTGCCCCGGATTCGTGGCTTCCTCCCCGGATCTGTTCCGTGGAAGCCCTTCCTCCCCCGATCTTCTCCCATGGATGCCGATAATGCCTAGTTCCTCCCCGTTCTTGGTTCTTCTTTGAATCCTCCATTGATAGGGCATTACTCGGTTCCCGCGTTTTCTAGTCAAAACTATTGACGGGATAAGATCATACATTATTCTTTCAATTAGTTGTGATGATTAGAGACCTCAAAGAGGGGTGCATTTCTCTGGATCCGGATCTACCGGTTCTTCCAGCAGCGGTACAACCGCTCTGTGCGAGCGGTACAACCGCTGCAGCGGTACAACCGCTGCAGCGGTACAACCGCAAGGGCAACCGGTTGAACCGGCCTCCCTGAGTCCTGCTCTCTGTTTCTTGTCCCTTATCTTTGCACCTAATTTATTCCTTCCTTTGCGTACAATCTTCTCATCTTCTCTGGGTTTCCACTCTGTGTTTCTCGGGTGCTTGTCTGCAGGTGGCTCTAGCTCTCGTTCTGCTCCTCGGAAGAATATCAAGAAGCGTGCTCGCCGGTGCAGGGTTGTTGTGGAGTCTGACAATGAGGAGGTTGTGATGCCCACCAATCCCACTCGCCGTGAGAAGTCCCTGGCCGCCAAGCAGAAAACTGCCAAGCCCGTGCATGCCTGGAAGCAACCTGATTGGGAGAGGGTCCATCTTCAAAATCCATATGAAGTTCCAGTTGCTCCCAGGTGGACCACTCCTCAGTTCCGGAATGAGTTTCAGTTTCGGATCGTGCATGAGCTCTATGACCATCACAAGAACAAGTATGCCAAGCAATGGATGATTGACATCGAGCACTGGAGGAACAACATGGATTACTTTGGCGAGGCCTTGGCATTGTGTGAAGAATTTGACCTGATCAAGCTCATGACTTTCAACTGTGCCTTTGATGTGCAGCTCATTCACCAGTTCTACGCCACGGTCCACTTTGGCAATGATTCAGAGCGTCATCTTTCCTTCATGGGTCGTGATGAATTCTTCCATGTTCCGTGGCGCGCCTTCTGCAATGTCCTTGGCTATGATGATACTGGGCTCACTGGGAATGGCGGCATTCGTCCTCATGATCGGGCTCAATCCATGGATAAGAACAGGTTAGCCCCCCTTTACATTCCCGGGCGGGGGGTTATGGGAGCCACTAAGGAACTGTAGCAGGTCTATGACATTCTGCACCGAGTGTTCCGGAATGTTCTTCTGCCCAAAGTTGGAAATCAGGATGAGATTCATGGGTACTTTGTTGATTTGCTTGTTGCCATGAAGACTAAAGCTGGCTCTGGAGATACCTTTGATGTTTCCAAATGGATGTGGGAGGAGTTGTACTCCACGGTCGTCTACCGGAAGGTTCCCACCTATGCTCCCTATATTATGAGTTTCCTCAACTCTATGTGGGCAATTCGTCGGCCGGGCGAGCTTCTCACCTCCCCAGACAACCTTATTGTGCATGAGGTCAAGCAACTACGGAAGAAGAAACATCCTGCACCTCGCTTCCCTGATGCCAACCCTCAGGATGTCTTTGCTACTTCCAGTGACAGTGACTTTGAGCTTCCAGCAGGTGCCAAGCCATCTTGGGCCTCCAAGCTCTCTGACAAGATTAAGAAGACCTTCTGCCTCCAGGCTCATGTTCAGAAGAAGCTCTATGAAGCCCATGTCAACGAGAAGCATGCCCGCCGCAGACAGATTCAGATTATGCAGGCTCTCAATCTTGAGGCCGCCAGTGGTTCTGAAAAGACCATCACTCCCGAGGAACAGTGGATCTATGAGCATAGCACTTGGACTGATGATGAGATCCCGACTCCGCCTGCTGCCACCTCTTCTGCTGCTGCCGCTGCTGATGCAGCCGATGATGCTTCTGATGATGATGATGGGGATGGCTCTGGAGATGATGATTCTAAGGAGTATGACACCAACGAGGAGATCTACTGAGCTCTGGGGCGCTTGCATCACTCTTTTCCTTTTTGGTGTCTTGATGCCAAAGGGGGAGAAAGTACCTGTTAACGGGATTTGCATGGGTGTTGCATGGTTGCTTATTGGACTCTTTGTTGCGTCTTCCATTTGAACTCTTATTTTCTTTTTATCGGTTTGTGTGAAGACTATGTGAGTTTAAGTAGAGTCTGAGGCTTATCGTACCCTTACTATTAAAAGCTCTACTTATTATCTCATTCATATTGCTCCTTAATGTTTTATCTTATATTTGTCCCCATTGGTTGGTCTATAAAATCAAGGGGGAGCTTCAATTCTTGCACAGGTCTTATCTGTTGCACACATTGAGGGGGAGCTCCACTTTTATTTTATAGATCATCAATGCAAATCGTGTTGTTGTCATCATCCACCAAAAAGGGGGAGATTGAAAGGGCATTCTCTTACCTTGGTGTTTTGGCGATGATGACAACTCACTATGATCTAACCGTGTGTCAAGTTATACAGGGATTGTATGTGGTACACAAGACGGTTTGGTGGACTCTCCAAACGGAAAAGACTGAAGACGGGATTCTCTATGTGTTTATTCTCTTTGGTCGTAGGGATCCCGTACTATTAAGAGGGAATCCACATTTGAAAGTCTTGGGTGAATTAGTTCTTTCGCACATCCATCTTCACCCATTTCTATTCTCCGCATCATAGAGAGAGAGGCCCCTCTTTCCTTAGTTCTTGCCAGGTAATCCGCGGTGTCGACCTTAATGCACAGCTGGCTTTTAGCCTCCGATTCGACCACCACTCTAGGGGTGATACCCTGGGGGTCCTGCCACAAGATGGTCCCCAGCGGTTGTACCGCCAAAGGCTAGGTGACCCAGGGTGGCAGCTCTGGGCGGTTAAACCGGCCCAGCACCGAGCTACAACCGGACATGTTTCTGTTGTGGACCGGTTGTTGGGCGGTACTGGACCGGTTGTACCGCTATATTCATATAGCCCGGTACAACCGGGGTCCCGAGCGGTTGTATCGCTTAGGACTTTGCCGGGTCCGGGGCTCAGGCCTGGCTGCTTCATCCGGGCCAACTTTCTGTTTTGGTCCGGTGGTTGAGCGGTGGTTGGCCGGTTGTACCGGTTATACCGGTTGTACCGCTCACCTCTCCGGTTGTACCGCTCCCATGTGGATCTGGCTGTAACGGTTGGAAATGGGGGGGGGGCCTATATAAAGAGGTGCTACTTCCACCTCTCTCTTATCTCTTACCTCTCTCTCTCCACCATTGATGCCCTTGAGCTTTCTTGCCCGATCTCTCTCTCTAGCCACCCAAACTTGTTGTCTTGCTAGGGATTGAAGGAGGAGACCTAGATCTACACTTCCACCAAAGGAAAATTGATTTCCCCATAGTTTCTTGTGTGGATTTTGTTACTCTTGGGTGTTTGAGCTCCCTAGACAGAAGAGGTCACCTCGAAGCCATATTCCATTGTGGTGAAGCTTCGTGGTTTCGTTGGGAGCCTCCAATTAAGTTGTGGAGAGAGCCTCAACCTTGTTTGTAAAGGTCCGGTTGCCGCCTTCAAGAGCACCACTAGTGGAATCACGACACCTCGCATTGTGTGAGGGCGTGAGGAGAATACGGTGGCCCTAGTGGCTTCTTGGGGAGCATTGTGCCTCCACACCGCTCCAATGGAGACGTACTTCCCCTCACCGGGAAGGAACTTCGGGAACACATCCTCGTCTCCATCGGTTCCTCTTGTGGTTACTTCTTACCGTTACTTTGTGCAAGCTACTTATATTGTTATATCTTGCTTGCTTATCTTGTTGTTGTGATTAGCATCATATAGGTTGCTCACCTAGTTGCACATCTAGCCAACCTATTTGTTGCTAAGCCTAAATTGTTAAAGAAAAGTTAAAAATTGTTAGTTGCCTATTCACCCCCCTCTAGTCAACCATATCGATCCTTTCAAGTGGGTTACCACTATGGACAACTTATACGGTGGGTCTCAAACCCATCTCCATCGATGCATTTTCTATCACATTACGTGATAAACACTTTGTGAAGGGATCTGTCAAGTTTTTGGACGTTTGGATATAATCCAATGCAATAACTCTGGAGTTCTTCATTTTTCTAAAAAAAATCAATCTCCTCTTCACATGCCTTGAGGACTTCATATTATCCTTAGAACTGTTTATCTTTATGATCACAGTTCATCAGGATAGCGGGTATTTGTTTTTCAACCACAGGTAAGTCCATCAAGAGCTTACGAAGCCACTCTGCTTCAACAATGGTCGTGTCTAATGCTGTGAGTTCTGCTTCCATAGTTGACCTCGTTAAGATGGTCTTCTTGCAAGACTTCCAGGAAACAATGCCACCACCAAGTGTTAAAATATAACCACTTGTGGCCTTAATCTCATCAGCATCAGATACCCTCAAGTACCCTCGGATACCCGGTGTAGTGAATCCCATAGCTCGGAGTGCCTTTCAAATAGCGCATAACTCTCTCAAACACATGCCAATGATCATATCACGGGTTTGATACAAACCGGATCAGTTTTCTCATAGCAAACAAGATGTCAGGCCTCGTGGCACTCGCCAAATACATAAGCGAGCCAATAATCTGAGAATACCTCAGTTGATCTCTAGCAATCCGTCGATTCTTTCGAAGCAACACACTAGCATTATATGGAGTTGGAGAAGGCTTGGAGTTGCTATACCAAAAGCGACTCAACACCTTTTCCACACAGTGAGATTGAAGCAGTTTAATCCCACCATTCTCATCTCTCACCAGCTTGATGTTCAGAATAACATCAGCTACTCCTAGATCCTTCATCTAAAAAAACGAGATAAGAAATCCTTAACCTCCTTAATTAAACCAAGTTTGGTTCCAAAGATCAGTATGTCATCGACATACAGACAGAGAATAACTCCTTCGCCCCCACCATGGCGATAGTATACACACTTGTCAGCTTCGTTTCCAACAAAGCCTGCCACAGTTAATGTTCTTTCGAACTTCTCATGCCACTGCTTAGGAGCTTGTTTAAGGCCATATAAAGACTTCAATAACTTGCACACCTTTCCTTCCTGACCAGGTACTACAAAACCATCGGGCTGATCCATCTAAATTTCCTCATCCAACTCTCCCATTGAGGAAAGACGTCTTAACGTCCATTTGATGAACGAGAAGACCGTGTGAGGCAGCCAATGATAGTATCACCCATATAGTGGTCAGTCTAGCCACATGTGAGTAAGTATCAAAGAAGTATTCACCTTCTTTCTAGGTGTAGCCCTTGGCCACAAGCTATGCCTTGTACTTTTCAATTGTACCATCAGGTCTAAGCTTTTTCTTGAACACCCACTTACATCTCATGGGTTTGCACCCATAAGGATGATCAGTGACTTTCCAGGGTCCGTTAGCTAAGATTGAATCCATCTCGCTACGGATAGCTTCCTTCCAGTAGTCAGCATCAGAAGATGCATAGGCTTCTGAAAAAGTCCTGGGTGTGTCATCCACGAGGTACACAATGAAATCATCACCAAAGGACTTTTCAGTCCTTTGTCTCTTACTCCTTACAGGAGTTTCATTGTCATCCTCCTCAGGATTCTCAACGTGTTCCATCGCAATGATGGGTTCAGGAATTACAGCTAATTCCTGACTGGATAGAGTAGGTATCTCCTGATTTGATGAGTTAGGCATATCCTTCATAGGAAATATGTCCTCAAAGAAAGTCGCATCATTCGACTCCATAATCGTACCAACATGCATGTCGGATACCTCAGATTTTTTTATCAAAAATCTATAACCAATGCTATGAAAATACCCCAGAAGAACACAATCCACGGTTTTTGGTCCAAGCTTGCGCTTCTTGGGAATTGGTATATTGACTTTCGCCAAACAACCCCAAGTACGTAGATAAGAGAGTTTAAGCCTTTTCCTTTCCCATTCCTCAAATGGAGTAACGGTTTTATGCTTTGTGGGTACTCGGTTTAGGACATGACATGCAATCATTAGCGCCTCCCCCCACTGTCGGGGATATAACCCCGCGGTGTAACCCGCCCTGTTGGGCCGGGTTAACCTATCGGCGGCTTCGGAGACGCTCAAGATGGGACGTGTCAAGAAGACAAAACAATTAAGGCGGTTGCTAACAAGCCGCTGAGCGGCCCAAGCACCAAGAGGCGGCGGTTCAAGCCCATAGGGCGGATCACGCCAGATGATTTCCTTGCTTGAGAGGCAAGGCGTGTTAGAGACATGATAGGTTACGAGTCATGATATGACTCGAACTCTGCTGTAAACCCTAGGGTCCTGACCTATATATAAAGGCAAGCCCCTAGGGCCAAAAGACTTAAGTTAGACACCCTCGAAAGCTAGGCTAGCGATTCCGCATCCTTGTAATCGAGATCTCCATTAATATAGACACAAAGCAGGACGTAGGCTGATGACCCACAAGTATTGGGTATCAATCGTAGTCCTTTCGATAAGTAAGAGTGTCGAACACAACGAGGATCAGAAGGAAATGATAAGCGGTTCTCAACAAGGTAATTTCTGCAAAAACTGAAATTGTAAGTAGAAGGTGTTTTGATAGGAAGGTAATTTGTAACGAGCAAGTAACGGTAACAATTGGTAAGATGCAGCAAGGTAGCCCAATCCTTTTGTGGCAAAGGACAGGCCAGAACTATCTCTTATGATGAGCAAAGTGTTCTTGAGGATACACGGGAATTTCATCTAGTCACTTTCATCATGTTGGTTTGATTCGTGTTCGCTACTTTGATAATTTGATATGTGGGTGGACCGGTGCTAAGGTTCTGTTCTTACTTGAACTAACAACCTACTTATGATTAACCCCCTTGCAAGCATCCGCAACTACGAGAAAAGTATTAAGACAATGTCTAACCATAGCATTAAACATGTGGACCCAAATCAGCCCCTTACGAAGTAGCGCATAAACTAGGGTTTAAGCTTCTGTCACTCTAGCAACCCATCACCTAATAACTACTCCACAATGCATTCCCTTAGGCCCAAGGATGGTGAAGTGTCATGTAGTCGACGTTCACATGACACCACTAAGGGAATCACAACATACATATCATCAAAATATCGAACACATATCAAATTCACATGATTACTTGCAACATGATTTCTCCCGTGACCTCAAGAACAAAGGTAACTACTCACAAATAATATGCATGCTCAAGATCAGAGGTGTATTGAATAGCATAATGGATCTGAACATATAATCTTCCACCAAATAAACCATATAGCAATCAACTACACACGGTAATCAACACTACTAGTCACCCACAGGTACCAATCTGAGGTTCCGGTACAAAGATTGAACACAAGAGATGAACTAGGGTTTGAGAGGAGATGGTGCTGTTGAAGATGTTGGTGGATAATGGCCTCCCCAAGATGAGAGGGTTGTTGGTAATGACGATGGCTTCGATTTCCCCCTCCGAGAGGGAAGTTCCCCCAGCGGAATCGCTGCGCCGGAGGGCAAAAGTGCTCCTGCCCAAGTTCCGCCTCGAGGCGGCGACGCTTCGTCCCGAAAGTCCCACCCCTAATTTTTTTTAGTTATTTTGGGAATTTATACCAGAAGATGGGCTCCAGAGGTGGGCCTGGGTGAGCACCCTCCACTAGGGCACGGTTAGGGGGCCTGGCGCGCCCTGGTGGAGGGTGGCCACCTGGTGTCCCCCCTCTGGTTGTTTTCAGCTCTAGTATTTCTTATTTATTGTATAAAAAATCTCCATAAATTTTTAGTTTCATTGGGGATGTGCAGAATAGGTATCTCTGACATGCTTTTTTCAGGTACTGAATTCCAGTTGCCGGCATTCTCCCTCTTGGTGTAAACCTTGCAAATTGTGAGAGAAAAGGCATTAGAATTACTCCCCAAAGCAATATTATGCATAAAAATATTATAAATAATAGTAGGAAAACATGATGCAAAATGGACGTATCAACTCCCCCAAGCTTAGACCTAGCTTGTCCTCAAGCGAAAGCCGATATCGAAGAACATGTCCACATGGTTTGAGAGAGAGGTGTCGATAAAAACAAAATACGGACATAGTAGCATCATGCTTATTATTATAACAGTAAAAAAATTAACATAAAACTTTCTCATAAAACTTTTATTTCATAACGACATCATATAACTTCTTATGAGCAAGTAACAATTCATCACAACGTGGATGTATAAAGCATAAACCTTATTGGAAACCAACAAACTATGTTCTCAGTCAACTTTGCAACTACAATTCATCATATTTTCAGGATGGGTCTCATGTAGGAGCCTTTTGGCAAGTCCACATACTCAACCATCATTTAGTCTTCTATGATTGCTAACACTCACAGCATACCCATGAGCAAAAAGTTTCAACCAGACACATAGAAAGATAGGGGCTTATAGTTTGCCTCCCAACGTATTCACGTCAAGGGTGAAGTCAACAATAATAACTCATGCTCACTCATATCCAACTGGACATATGTGCCTAGATCTTTCCTCACCACATGATGCTTGCCAAATATGAAAAATAAAAAGGAATAGGGAAGAATACTTTGACTCTTGCATAAAAGTAAATGCTTAAAAGTAAATGATAAGCCCTTCGCAGAGGGAAGCAGATGTTGTCATGCGCTTTTTAGTTTGTATGCCAAATCCCTTAGCGCAAAAGAACATCACGTTGCATTGCCTCTTGTGATAGCAACCTTTATTATGCAGTCCGTCACTTTTATTACTTTGCCATCACAAGTTCATGCAACACTCAATTTTCTCTACACTAATCGATCCAACACTTTTAGAAGCAATTTTTATTGCCTTGATGCACCGATGACAACTTACTTGAAGGAACTTATTCAATCCATAGGTAGGTATGGTGGACTCTCAAACATGAGTTTGGGTTTTGGGTTTTTGGATGCACAAGTAGTATCTCTACTTAGTGCGGAATTTTTGGCTAGCAAAGATATTGGGCAAGCACCACATGTTGAAGGATCTATGACAATATAACTTCTATGTGAATATGAACAAGCATAAATCATTATGTTGTCTTCCTTGTCCAACGTCAACAATTTTGGCATATAATATTTAATGGGGGCTCACAATCATAAAAGATGTCCATGATAGTATATTTGCATGTGAATCTTCTCTTCCCTAATTAATTCTTTCATGAATGGCATCGTTCACAAATGCTATGTTTGCCAATCTCCAATATATTTTACCACTTATACTTTTCTTTATTGTGATGTCATTACTCACCATAAGATTAGCATATGATCTTTTCTCATTTACCTTCTTTTATTATGATTGCAACAAGAAAGTAAAGGGGCAAAATCTCAAACTAAAATTTATTATATAACTCTCACTCGAATACATAGATAGATGGATCACGAAACTAGCACTCGAAAATAGATCATACTAAACTTTTATTCAACTAAATCATGAAAAGGCTAAGGATCAAAAATAGAAAGCAAAGGTAAAAAGTGATGGTGATACGATACCAGGGGCCTCCCCCAAGCTTGGCTCAAGCCAAGGGGAGTGCCCATACCCGTGTACTCAAGTCTCCTTTGGTGGTGGTGGTGGTGATGAAGGTGGTAGTGATGAGGCGTTATTCTTCTTATCCAATTGACGCTTGAGGATGGAGTTTTCTTCCCTTAAACCATCATTCTCTTGCTCAAGTTTCAATATCCTCTTGCATAGAGCTGCCTTGCTCTCCTGCAGAAAATGAGAAGGGATAAAAGGAGTATTGGGTGTACTCCTACCATTAGGAAGGCTTGACTTCTTGAACTCCACGTGCATATCTCCAAGTTGAGGTAGTGGAGGTTCATCTTCATCTGAGCCACCGTCTGGTCCAGCGTCTTCTATTTCCTCCAGATCAGTGTCTTCTTCTTCCTCCGAAGTCCACAAGTAGGTGTAAATTTTCCCAAAGATCTTTGGATCAGCAACATAATTGGACACATAGCTCTCTCCCTCAGAATCTTGGGACGACATATTTTCAGATCTGTCAGGAAAACAGCACGAAACAAGAACAGAGGAAAATCTCGCGATGCGGTGGTCAAAACAGTCTGCGGTATATATAGAGAATTTTTATTCTTGGAAACCAAGCAAACGGAAGGAAAACGAAGTCAGGAAGGTTTCCGAGGTGGGCACCCTCCACCAGGGCGCGCCAGGGATGGCAATCGCGCCTCGGTGGACCGTGCCCTCCTCGGTTGCCTTCCAGTTTATTTTTTATTTCCTAAAATTCTTAAATATTCCAAAACTGATAAAAAAATATTTTTGCGAATTTTTTGGAGTCCATTTACTTACCGTATCACGTACCTCTTAATTTTCACGATTCTGGAGTGTTCGAGAAGGTTTCTTTTATGTGTTCCTCCTGCGTCATGGTTTGGATAACATTGCTTTCAACATTAATAGGTGCACCTGAGATATAGGGTTTAATTCTTTGTCCATTGACCACCTTCGGGTTCGTACCTTTGGCATTATTAATCTTAATAGCTCTAGAGCGATAAACCTCTTCGATAACATAGGGTCCTTCCCATTTGGAGAGCAGTTTTCCTGCAAGAAATCTGAAATGAGAATTGTACAAAAGAACATATTCTCCAACTTTGAATTCTCGCTTTTGGATTCATTTGTCATGCCATCTTTTAACTTTTTATTTGAATAACTTGGCATTTTCATAAGCTTAGGTTCTCCATCCATATAATGAGCTAATATCAAATAACCTCTTTTCACCGGCAAGTTTGAAGTCATAATTTAGTTCTTTAATTGCCCAAAATGCTTTATGTTCTAACTCTAGAGGCAAATGACAAGCTTTCCCATATACCATCTTGTATGGAGACATACCCATAGGATTTTTATAAGAAGTTATATAAGCCCAAAGTGCATCATCTAATTTCTTAGACCAATTCTTTCGAGACCTATTGACAGTTTTTTGTAATATCAATTTTATTTCTCTATTGCTAAGTTCAACTTGACCACTAGATTGAGGATGATAGGGTGATGCAATTCTATGGTTAACACCATATTTAGCAAGCATTTTACGGAAAGCACCGTGAATAAAGTGTGAACCACCATCAGTCATTAGATATCTAGGGACTCCAAACCTTGGGAAAATAACTTCTTTAAGCATTTTAATGGAAGTATGATGATCAACACTACTAGTTGGAATAGCTTCTACCCACTTAGTGACATAATCAACAGCAACCAAAATATGAGTGTACCCATTAGAGGAAGGAAAATGTCCCATATAATCAAAACCCCAAACATCAAATGGTTCAACAACAAGTGAATAATTAATAGGCATTTCCTGACGCTTACCGATATTACCAATTCTCTGACATTCATCACAAGATGAGACAAACTTACGGGCATCCTTGAAGAGAGTAGGACAATAAAAACTAGATTGCAATACCTTATGAGCAGTTCTATTTCCAGCATGATGTCCTCCATAAGCTTCAGAATAACTTTTCCGTAGGATTTGTTCCTGTTCATGCTCAGGTACACAACGTCTAATACCATCTACTCCTTCTTTATAAAGATGTGGGTAATCCCAAAAGTAATGTCTTAAATCATAGAAGAATTTTTTCTTTTGTTGGTATGTGAAGCTAGGTGGAATGTATTTAGCAATAATGTAATTAGCATACCATGGAGTGTTTTGGGAAACATTTATTGCAGCTAGTTGTTCATCAGGAAAACTATCACCAATAGGTAGTGGGTCATCAAGAATATTTTTTAACCTAGACAATTTATCAACTACGGGGTTCTCAGCTCCCTTCCTATCAACGATATGTAAATCAAATTCCTGAGGCAAGAGAACCCACCTAATGAGTATAGGTTTAGCATCTTTCTTTTCCATTAGATATTTTATAGCAGCATGATCAGTGTGAACAATAACTTTGGAATCAACAATGTAAGATCTAAATTTATCACAAGCAAACACGACTGCTAAAAATTCTTTTTCAGTAGTAGCATAATTTCTTTGGGCACTGTCTAGAGTTTTGCTAGCATAATGGATAACATTTAATTTCTTATCAACTCTTTGTCCTAGAACAGCACCAACAACATAATCACTAGAATCACACATAATTTCAAAAGGCAAGTTCCAATCAGGTGGTTGAACAATAGGTGCAGTGTTTAAGGCTTTCTTAAGTGTTTCAAAGGCTTCCACACAATCATCATCAAAAACAAAGGTAAAATCCTTTTGTAAAAGATTAGAAACCAGCGTGGCCAAGGAAACTTCGAATATCTTTGATATCTTTAGGACATGGCATTTTCTCAATTGCATCAACTTTAGATTGATCCACCTCAATACCTCGTTCGGAGATCTTATGCCCCAATACAATACCTTCATTAACCATAAAGTGGCACTTCTCCCAATTCAAGACAAGATTAGTTTGTTCACATCTCTGCAAAACTCGATCAAGGTTGCTTAAGCAATCATCAAAAAAAGTTCCGTAAATGGAGAAATCATCCATGAAAACCTCCACAATCTTTTCACAAAAATCAGAGAATATAGCAGTCATACATCTTTGAAAGGTAGCAGGTGCATTGCATAATCCAAAAGGCATACGTCTATAAGCATAGGTTCCAAAAGGACAGGTAAAGGTAGTTTTCTCTTGATCAGATTGTGACACGGGTATTTGAGAGAAACCAGAATATCCATCCAAGAAACAAAAGTGTGTGTGCTTAGATAATCTTTCAAGCATTTGATCAATAAAAGGCAAGGGGTAATGATCTTTTCTAGTAGCATAATTTAGTTTTCTAAAATCAATTACCATCCTATAGCCAGTAACAATTCTCCGTGGAATAAGCTCATTTTTATCATTAGGAACAACAGTAATACCTCCTTTGTTAGGGACACAATGAATGGAACTAACCCATCTACTATAAGCTATAGGATAGATTATACCTGCTTCCAGAAGCTTTAATATTTCAGTTCTTACCACTTCTTTCATCTTGGGATTCAATCGTCGTTGGTGATCAACAACGGGTTTTGCATCAGGTTCCATATTGATCTTGTGCTGACATAGAGTGGGACTAATGCCCTTAAGATCATCAAGAGTATATCCAATAGCAGCCCGGTGCTTCCTCAGAATTTTCAATAATCTTTCTTCTTCATGTTCTGAAAGGTTAGCACTAATAATAACAGGATATATCTTTTTCTCATCGAGATAAGCATACTTCAAAGTGTCAGGCAATTGTTTAAGTTCAAACATAGGATCACCTTTAGGTGGAGGAGGACCTCCAAGAGTTTCAATAGGCAAATTGTGTTTCAGGAGAGGTTGTTGTTCAAAGAAATTTTTATCTATTTCATTTCTTTCACGCAAGTGCATATCATTTTCATGGTCTAGCAAATATTGTTCTAGTGGATCGGTAGGAGGAACGACAATAAAAGCAAGACCAATTATTTCATCCTTACTTGGTAATTCTCTATCACGAGGTTGCCTACTAAACTTGGAAAAATTAAACTCATGAGACACATCACCAAACTCAACACTGACGGTTTCTTTTTGACAATCTATCTTAGCATTAACATTGTTCAAGAAAGGTCTACCAAAGATAATGGGACAAAAGTCATCTTGTGGGGAATCAAGAACTAGAAAATCAGTAGGATATTTTATTTCCCACACAAGATTTCAACATCTCTAACAATCCCAAGTGGTGTGATGGTGTCTTTATTAGCAAGTTTAATAGTAACATCAATATCTTCTATTTCAGCAGGTGCTATGTCATTCATAATTTCTTGATATAAAGTAAAAGGAATATCACTCACACTAGCACCCAAATCACATAAACCATGATAACAATGATCTCCTATTTTGACTGAGACAACAGGCAAGCCAACTATGGGTCTATGTTTGTCTTTTTCATCGGGTTTAGCAATTCTAGCAGCTTCGTCAGAGAAGTAAATGGCATGCCCATCAATATTTTCTATCAAGAGATCTTTATCCATAGCAACACTAGGTTCTACTTTAATTTCCTCAGAGGGCTTAGGTGCTCTAATATTACTTTTGCGAACCATAGTTGATACCTTAGCATGTTCCTTTATCCTAACAAGGAAAGGTGGTTTCTCAATATAAGCAGTAGGCACAACTGGATCAACATTGTAAACAATAGTTTCTTCTTTAGCAATGATCGGTTCTTTAATTTCCTTTTTAATAGGGGGATGATATTTAAACCACTTCTCTTAAGGGAGATCAACATGAGCAGCAAATGATTCACAAACAGAGGCTACTATCTCAGAGTCAAGTCCATATTTAGTGCTAAACTTGTGAAAAGCATCGGTATTCATAAAAGATCGAACACAATCAAATTCAAGCTTAATACCTGACTCATTACCTTCGTCGAGTTCCCAATCTTGAGAGTTGTGTTTAATTCTTTCCAAGAGATCCAACTTGAATTCAATAGTCTTCTTCATAAAAGAACCAATACAAGAAGTATCGAGCATGGTTTGATCATTATGAGAAAGCCGAGCATAAAAATTCTGAATAATAACTTCTCTCGGGATATCATGATTGGGGCATGAATATAACATTGACTTAAGCCTCCCCCAAGCTAGTGCGATATTTATCCTTCACGAGGCCAAAAATTATATATATATTTCCGATCACGATGAACTAGATGCATAGGATAAAACTTTTGGTGGAATTCCAATTTCAAACGATTCCAGTTCCATGATCCAATATGATCACATAGCCTATACCATCTCAATGCTTTTCCCTTCAAAGATAAAGGGAAAACCTTCTTCTTAACTTCAACTCCGGATAAACCTACAAGCTTAAATAGTCCACAAATTTCTTCCACGTGTATTAGGTGCATATCAGTATGCTTAGTTCCATCTCCTGCATAAGGACTAGCTAGCAGTTGTTCTAACATACCCGAAGGAATTTCATAACCAATATTTTCAGTAGGTGCTGTAGGTTGAGGGGCAACTAATTGTGGTTCCGGTCGAGGTGAAGATACACCGAACAATCCCCTCAAAGGATTACTTTCCATAGTAACAAGTGACAGTAAATTTCAGCACGTAGTATAAGTTTTTCCTTACCGATTTCCACTTACCAAGAGCGCTTCACTCCCCAGCAACGGCACCAGAAAAGAGTCTTGATGACCCACAAGTATAGGGTATCAATCGTAGTCCTTTCGATAAGTAAGAGTGTCGAACCCAATGAGGAGCAGAAGGAAATGATAAGCGGTTTTCAGCAAGGTAATTTCTGCAAGCACTGAAATTGTAAGTAGCAGGTGTTTTGATAGCAAGGTAATTTGTAACCAGAAAGTAACGGTAACAATAGGTAAGGTGCAGCAAGGTAGCCCAATCCTTTTGTGTCAAAGGACAGGCGAAAACTATCTCTTATGATGAGCAAAGTGTTCTTGAGGATACATGGGAATTTCATCTAGTCACTTTCATCATGTTGGTTTGATTCGTGTTCGCTACTTTGATAATTTGATATGTGGGTAGACCGGTGCTAAGGTGTTGTTCTTACTTGAACTAACAACCTACTTATGATTAACCCCCTCGCAAGCATCCACAACTACGAGAAAAGTATTAAGACAATGTCTAACCATAGCATTAAACATGTGGACCCAAATCAGCCCCTTACGAAGTAGCGCATAAACTAGGGTTTAAGCTTCTGTCACTCTAGCAACCCATCATCTAATAACTAAACCACAATGCATTCCCTTAGGCCCAAGGATGGTGAAGTGTCATGTAGTGGACGTTCACATGACACCACTAAGGGAAACACAACATACATATCATCAAAATATCGAACACATATCAAATTCACATGATTACTTGCAACATGATTTCTCCCGTGACCTCAACAACAAAGGTAACTACTCACAAATAATATGCATGATCAAGATCAGAGGTGTATTGAATAGCATAATAGATCTGAACATATAATCTTCCACCAAATAAAGCATATAGCAATCAACTACACAAGGTAATCAACACTACTAGTCACCCATAGGTACCAATCTGAGGTTCCGGTGCAAAGATTGAACACATGAGATGAACTAGGGTTTGAGAGGAGATGGTGATGTTGAAGATGTTGATGAATAATGGCCTCCCCAAGATGAGAGGGTTGTTGGTGATGACGATGGCTTTGATTTCCCCCTCCGGGAGGGAAGTTCCCCCGGCGGAATCGCTCCGCCGGAGGGCAAAAGTGCTCCTGCCCAAGTTCCGCCTCGAGGCGGCGGCGCTTCGTCCCGAAAGTCCCCCCCCTAATTTGTTTAGGTTTTTTGGGAATTTATACCAGAAGATGGGCTCTGGAGATGGGCCTGGGTGAGCACCCTCCACGAGGGCGAGGTTAGGGGGCCTGGCGCGCCCTGGTGGTGGGTGGCCACCAGGTGGCCCCCCTCCGGTAGTTTTCAGCTCTAATATTTCTTATTTATTGTATAAAAAATCTCCGTAAATTTTCAGCTACATTGGGGATGTGCAGAATAGGTATCTCTGACATGCTTTTTTCAGGTACTGAATTCCAGTTGCCGGCATTCTCCCTCTTGGTGTAAACCTTGCAAATTGTGAGAGAAAAGGCATTAGAATTACTCCCCAAAGCATTATTATGCATAAAACATTATAAATTACAGTAGGAAAACATGATGCAAAATGGACGTATCATAGGCTATTAACTCCATCGGAGGGGCCGAACCTGGGTAAACCCGCCTCCCGTTCTCATTCGATCCCTTTGAGTCGCCACCTAGCGGCGATGGCCTAACACCTAAGTCCTTGCACGAGGACATCTGCCGTGACAAAACCATGATATTTGGCGCCCACCATGGGACTCTCTCTTGGTGGATTTGAGCTCTTGAAGGGAACATGTCGAGGGTTCGGGAAGTTCGCGGTTGATCAGATGATCAAGAGCCGCCGCAACAAGATCTGCGTCGACGATCCAATCTGGGCATCAAGGATGGACCATCCAAGCATGAGCACCCGATCCCCCTTGATAGGTTTGCTATCACCATCACCGAGCCGGATTCCTACATCGACATCAACGAGCCGGCTCGGCCCGCGCGACCCTGTCGGGATCAAGCCGGCCGTCGTCACTTCTTCGTCAGTTTCACTCTGGGAGTTCCCCTCACGGATGAGCTGGCGAGCAGCGACGGCGTTCTGGGCGGCTCAGATGGTGACTCTTCCACTGGAGAAACCGAGTCGATTTGTCCTCTCCACGATGGCAGGCTTGGAGGGCCTTTTGGGTTGAAGCCCCCAAGGAATCCATGAGTCAACTAGGCGAGTCGCCGTTTACATGGCAGGAATCATGGCGGCTTAGATCCCGTCCGCGCCTGGAGCAGCTTCCGGATCTGGCGGATCGGGCAAGACGCTGGCTCAAGCCATGGCAGATCTGGTGGCTGAAATGGCGAAGCTTGTGGAGAGCCCCGTTACGGCGGAAAATCAGGAAGGGCGTAACATGGAATTGGCCAAGTTGAGAGACCAGATGACTGGGGTACAGAGGGAAATCGATGCTGAGAATGCTAGGATGGCAGAACTGCGGGCCCGCATAAATGATGAGTCGGAACGCCTTAAGGCCAAGGCTTGGCAGTTAGAACACCAGAGAGAGGCGTCTGAGGCGGTTTACCAAAGGAGACATCGAAGCCGGCTGCCACCGAACCTCGAGCCGCAGCGACTCTTCAACACCCCTTAGCAGACACCTGGGGCTGGGCAACCACTTGCGAACTAACAAAACGAGCCGCCCCAGACACCGCAAGTTCTATCGCCACCACATCGTTTTCAGATGCCACGGGGTCATTTTTCTAACCCTGTTGACAATGTGCTGGCTGCAACCCGGCACTTGGAAACATTGCCCATATTAGGGAATACCCCTGTTGATGTTGAGGCAAGGAACACCATAGAGATGCTGAAAACAGCAGTGGTGCAGCAAGCACAATATTCCTATATCCGCTACCGGATGCACTCCACCCCGTATGCCAGCCATAGACAGAATCGCCACTTGGAATCTCTGGCTGTTTCTAGCTGTGGGCGCAAGCAACAGCTCGAGACCCCCCAACCCGGCCTGTACTACCAGGAGCACAGGAAATTGTTGATGCGGCTAGGGGAGCACGGCAAGCAGAGGCGGAAGCAGCAGCACAGATGATCCAGCAGCCACCTCCTCAAACAGAAGCCGGGACCAATAGTAGGACAATTGGAATACCTTGCCTGTCACTGGCTCTCCACGCGGAGCGTATGCCCAAAGACTTCAAAGGGCCTCGTAAAGTGCCAAATTACACAACGGATCTTGAGCCGGCAGCTTGGATCGAAAGCTATGAGTTGGCAATGGATATGCTCGATGTTAGTGACGCTGTATGTGCCAAGTACCTGACCATGATGCTCGAGGGGCTGGCTCGAACATGGCTAAAAAAATCTACTGCCCAATTCCATCAATACTGCTCGAGGGGTCAGAGCTTAAAGAGCGTTTCATTAAGAACTTCTAAGGAACGTGCAAAAGGCCAATGACGATAGTGAACCTTCAACATTGCGTCCAGCGAGTCGATGAGTCGGCCCATCACTGGACCCGCCAGGTCACGGAAATCATACATTAGACAGCATCACGACGGCTCAAGTCGTCCTGATTCTGGAAAAGAATTGTCACTTCCAACCGCTGGTCCTGAAGCTCGGGCAACTCAAGCGAAAGGTACAAGATATGGGTGTCTTAATGGATGTCCTCACCAGATACGCCAAGTCAGATGGCACAAAGGATCCCGGCTCTGATGAAGATAAAACTGGCAAAGGCAGGAAGGGTGAAGGCGGCAAGGGCCAGCATAACCATGGTGGTAACCAAGGGCACCAGAATAACAGTGGCAAACGGAAACAACCAGATGGCGGGTCAGATTTCGTTGCCAACACTAATGTGGCTTTCAAAAACCAACGTCGTAATGGTCGCCCTGGAGGGGCTTACAATGGGAATAAGCCTCGTAACTATGAGGAGGCGCTCAAAGCGCCGTGTCGCAAACATAGTACCCAGGACAAGCCGTCTACCCACTCATGGGAGAACTACTACATCATGCAGGAATTCCGTAACCAGGCTTTCCAAAATAATATAGGAGGCAAT
The DNA here is from genome assembly GCA_039707655.1 of Elymus sibiricus. Classification (NCBI taxonomy): domain Eukaryota; kingdom Viridiplantae; phylum Streptophyta; class Magnoliopsida; order Poales; family Poaceae; genus Elymus; species Elymus sibiricus. The sequence goes on from CM077665.1 coordinate 179,668,778, forward strand.
GGTGGCAGACACCCCGGCCAGTATGGTCTTGGCGGGTCGCAGGGCGGCTTAGGTGCTGGTCTCCAGCATCAGGCAAATAATGGCAATGGACAGCATCCTGGCCAGAACAATCAACATAATAATCAAGGTGGCTTCCAGAGCAATCCCAAACAGATGAACAGCGGTCAGTACCATTAGTATTTGAGTTGTCAAATAATAAATCATATTGCTTGCAAGATTTGCAAGGAAGATCATATGCCACCAAGCAGAAAATGAGCCGGCCCTAGAGCACTGCTCGTCTACGGCCACATTATGTTTAGAGCCACCGGCTCCTTTATTTTTGTACTTCCCCCCTTGCAAATTATGTACATACTTCTTTATATTTCAATAAAGCCGGCTTACCCGAAATTCGGAGTTCTTGTCGTTTCAGCCACAAACCTGGCTTGAGTCTTTATTTTTTTGGGGCACTTGGGGGCTTCCAACTCATTGAGTTTAGCTTTCTCACCTTTGTGACCCGGAAAAAATGCCACAAACATTGGGCATTTGGGGGCTTCCAACTCATCGAGTTCAGCTTTCTCACCCTCTTAACCCGGCAAAAGAAAAACGCCACATGTTGTTAAACCTGCCTATATGCTTGATGCGACTCCGATCAGGTGACCCCATGTACTCTTAAAAAGACAATCCTTTTTCGGGACCCTGAACTTCTTAAGGTTAAAACATCGGGTTGAGTCACCAGAGAGCTGGCATGCAGAGAGCTAGGATAAACCACGGGTTATCATACCCGCTTCATTGAAGCAAGACTCGAGCCTCGAAAGCCGGTATTTATGTCGATCCTCGAAAGCCGGCACATTTTTTACATGCGCATGTCATCATAACATTGCATTATTCGAATAAAACATTACACCTATTTATACTTGTTGTGTAAGCCAGGTCTTCGAACCAAGTTGCACTATAAAATCCTGCAGAAAGATAAGTCCTTGGTTTAACCAAAGTTAAGTGATTAGAATTTCTGATCCGGCTAAAAAGGGATGTTTTATCTGACTGAGCCTCGAATGCCAGACCCTTATTGCCGAGACTCATTAAGCCGGCTTATAACACAATACTTGATATTGTTAACTATTGCTACCACAAAATTTTGTAGGTACAACATTGTTTTATTACCGGCTCAGACATGAGACTCCGGATTACCGGCCGTCGTCATATTATGGTCGGTTAAATATCATCAAGACAAAGCCTGAAGCTTTGAATACTAAATTTCTCTACCGACTCATTTTCCTAAAGGAGTCGTCAAAGCATGGCAGAAATATTCAAGACAAGCAGAAGAACAGAGCAATCTACAATCGCTAAAAAAAGGGCAAAAGGATCGAAGGTTAAACATCTTCATCAAAGCAAACATGCACGAAGGCATGACACAGTTTTTCACGAAGTTTTTAAAAACTACTCCTATTACACACTCAATTCAAGAGTCACAAAATATCTGTTTGGCCCAACACATGGGGGCTATAGGCAACATGCGACTTAAATTGTTTTTCGCATCACTCCTGAGCTTTGCCTCCCGCATCATCCGGGTTAACCTCAGGCTGTTCTTTCGCCTGAGCCGCCTCTGGGTCATCCTCCGCTGCCTCTTCCGGCTCTACAATCTGAAGATTGTCCACGTCTCAGTTGCAATGAGTTAGGGCAAGGGATACATCCTCTTCTTTCAGAATAGGGGACGGGTCAACTTCAGGAGCAAAAGTGTGCTTACGGCGCTGAGGAATCACATCCACTGATATGAAGGTGGGCGGCCGATTCATGAGTTGTTTGCATCATAAGCAGCCTGATATCCTTTCAGACCCATCCCAACAACAAGTTGCCTGGCCAGCACTCGAGCCGTCTTGACACACTTCAGATAGTCAGCCTCACCGAAAGTCGTGCCATCATCTTTGAGCTCAGGAAAGCCTTTTGCTATCTCTACCGGATCAAGCTCCTCTGCATAGGCAAAGGCCCGACTCAAAGCAGAAGTTGCACCAAAACGGGTGGCTGATCTTTTCAATTCTTCGACTTGTTTGGGAATAGTTGAGAGGACCTTCAGCATGTCCTTGATGAGCGTCACCGGCTGTTTTTCTCCCATTACAGCTTTAATAGCAAGCCGGCCTCCAGTGTAGAGATGCTCGGTAAATGTATATACGGCCTTCAACATAAGTAAGCTATTCTCCTGGAGGCTGGATGTCCTTGGGCCTGAAAGACAATGTAAGCGTCAAAATCATCGGACGTTGTATCTACTAACATGAGTTTTTGCAAGTTATCACAAGATACTTACCAAACATAGCTTGGGTCATATGGGCAATATGCCGCTTTAACCCGGCTAGTTCCTCGGTGATGGGCTTCAACTGACCCTCAACATCTTCTGCGCGCTTTAGCAAGAAAGATTTTTCAACATCAAAGGATTCTTTTTGTTTTTCAAAAAGTGCCTTGGTTTTCTCCAATTCCTCCAAAGTGAGGCGCAGTTTCTCTTCAGCGGAAGCTTGGGCACTTTGCCGTGATTCCAAATCTTTCTTCAAGCTGGTCACACTTGACTCGGCTTCCTGTAAGGCTTTCTGCATAGAAGAGCACAAGATTCAATCTCATATGATGAAGAATTATATCAAGTCCCAAGCAAACTGCAAGCAATATCCTTGACACTTGGGGGCTAATGCATATCAGTTTTTTCAAAACTAAGATATGAGGAAGACCCGACTCATCTCAAAAAGATGAGCCGGTCCTTGGGGGCTACATGTTGAATTCTTCAATTGTTTTCAAAGACCCAACTCATCTCAAGAAAATGAGCCGGCCCTTGGGGGCTACAGGTTGAATTCTTCAATTATTTTCACAGACCCGACTCATCTCAAGAAGATGAGCCGTCCCTTGGGGGCTAAAGGTTGAATTCTTCAATTATTTTCACAGACCCGACTCATCTCAAGAAGATGAGCCGGCCCTTGGGGGCTATAGGTCGAATTCTTAAATACTTGTTATCAAAGACCCGACTCATATCACGAAAATGAGCCGGCCCTTTGGGGGCTACATAAGGATATGCGAAGTACACAATAAAGAGGAGCATACCTCATACTTGTTTTTCATCATGCTAACAAGGACGACTTCCATCTCCCGGCTTGTTGCAAGACGATCCAAATAACCAGCATGGAGTTCTTCAGCACTCATGCTCTCATAGTTTGGCAGCTCCAGCTTGGCTTTGCCTTTCTCTCGCAGTATTGGTTCGTCCTTAGCAACAAGTTTGGTCAACACTTTGGAGGCCTTAGGGATGGCATAACCCGACCCAGTAATGACAACCTCCTTGTTCTTCTCACAAGGAGTTTCTTCAGTTGTCTTGGGAGGACTAGGCGGGTCAGGATTCATTGCCAGGTCAACCTCAGTACCCACAACGTCGGCACTCGTTGGCTCAGGTTGAGGAGTGACATCAGCCTGGATCTCCTGATGATCTTCAGGATGACTCGCCTGAACTTCAGGGGCAGTCGAGTCAGGATTTCCCGGCTTAGGGGCCTCAGGATCAGCGGACGGCTCGCCAATTTTCCTTTTCTTGGCCTTAGCCTAAGCCCTATAAGACAAGAAGACATTATCAACAATGTGCCAAAAGGCATGTAAAGGTAAGTATCTAACAAAAGAGAAACTCACCCAGGGTTGATCACAAGGGGTGGCAGTTTGGAAGCAGTTGAGTCGCCTGATGAAGGTGGTGACTCCTGGTAATAGTGCCAGGATGGTTAAAAGGTTGATAATTCAAGTTGGCCTTGGAAAAAGAAGAATTAGACTGAAAGTTACCTGAGTTGGGCACTTAAGAACAGCTGGCTTGTTGGGTAAACCGGCCGCAAGATCACCACTACCACTTCAGGTCTTGCGCTTTGACTTATGCTGAGCTTGCTTCAAAATAAAATTGGGATCCAAATGAGCATCTAGGTGAGAAAAACATACTTTACGAATGACCCGCCTTGTTTTCCTTGGCGATAAGGATTCCGAGCCGAAAGGAGATGGAAATTACATCAGTATGTTCAGACGGGATCATATCAACATCACCCTAAGAAAAAGAGACATCAGCTGAATTCAGTAAAGCATGGTTAAAGAAATTCGATTTCTACCTCTGATTGAACACCGGCTGTTTCTGACTCGCCCATGAGTGATGACTCCTCGATGACTGCCTTATCTTTCTTTGAAGCTGGAGGGGCTTTGGTCTTCTTGGCGGCGGTTTTCGCTCTTTTCTTGCCCCAAAATGGAGACTTGGCCTATTAAATCAAGGGTAAAAATAATAGGTAAGGTTTGAGAAGTTTAAGGAAGAAATCATTTGTGAGGGTCAGATATAGTCATCAAAAATCCTTACTGGAGGAGCCGGGTTATGAGCATAAAAGGGCTTTAGTCCAGCTTGGCTGCAAGCAGCCAAACTTTCACCCAATAACTTCTTCACCGTTTGATTCACTTCATCGGCGTCCAAAGTTATGTTGTTAAATCTTTGGGGGTGTTCCAAGTTGCCGGAATAAGTGTACATCAAGCCGCCTCGGCGGCTTAGCGGCAAAATGCTCCAAGACACCCAACACTAGGTTAAGTCAATCCCAGTTAACCCGTTGGCCAATAAGGCCCTCAGCTTTGGGTATATGTGGGTGTGTTGAGCACGTTCTTCTGAAGAAGCCCAACCAGGAAGTTCAATGTTCATGGGAAGACGGTCCGGCCTATAACCCGGCATGGGTTTCTCATCAGTCGGAGCCGTGTTTTGATAATAGAACCAATTCTTGTTCCACCCCTTTGGGTGGCTTGGCAAAACGGCAGCGGGGAAAATGACGTATCTCCTCCTCTGAATTGAGATTCCACCAAGCTCGTGACTGGGGCCATCGGCGCATTCGGTCTGGTGGTTTAAATAGAAAAACTCCCTAAAAAGGGAGACATAAGGTTCTATCTGAAGATACACCTCACAAAGCACTTGGAACTGACAGAGATTCGATACGGAATTCGGAGCCAAGTCTTGAGGATGAAGATTGAAGAAATGCAAAGCATCCCGAAAGAATTTTGACCCGGGAGGAGAGAAACCCCTGAGAAGATGATCCAGGAAGATTACCACTTCTCCGGCTTAGGGATTTCTTGTCCAAGGGCAGGCCGCCAGCCATTGTTTCTTTAGGCGGTAAAAATCCTTGTTTTTGGTAGTCTTGATGGATGGCTTCAGAAACTTGGGAAGCCGCCCAGTTGTAAGAGGTAGTTTTCGACATGGTGAGTTACCTGAATGGAATAAAAGGGGCGGCATAAGTATATGACTAAGGGAGAGATCCTAAGAATTTATGGATGGATAAATCGCCTCACAAGGACAGTATTTTGGTTCAACGAAGTGAAGTGTGGCGGGTTACAACTATTAAGCCGGCGAAAATAAGGGTGGTTCATTCTGAAGTACAAGGCATCTAGTTTTCACTAAGTACAGGGGGAAACAAGTTTTCACTGAACTGGCTACAATTACGGATCTACAAATGATTCAGGAAAGGAAAATATTCGCTAACCCTAGTACGAGACCTGGGAAGCAGTGGTGGCTTAGTGTGCAGATTCTAAGGGAAGGTTCAAAGATGTTATGCAAAACATGAATCTGTAGCCCATACCGCTCTGTTTTTACGATACGAATAATGGGATTTTGCACACAAACAAGCAATGGTGATGAACAGGAGAAGAGGTACCCGAGACGTGAAGAACTCCGACAAACTATTGTGGATTTAAAGAAGAGAAGAATTTACCTAAAAGCAGACACCGGGGGCGGACGAGACGAGCAGTTGGCCGAGCTGCTTGATCTCGACCGAAAGCGCAGCGTCGCTGTGTTCCCGAAGGTGGTCTCCGGCGATGGATGAACAGTGGTTCGGCAAATCTCTCGAGCGCGAGGAAGAAGAAGCGAGAAGGGCGAGGTAAAAGTGAAAGAAGGGGCCCTACAGTGGGTATTTAATAAGGAAGGACCCAAGAGGAGAAACGGCAGGCGCGAAAATCAAGGCGACACAGTGAATTTCGGGAAGCAACGACGCCTCGATTTCCGGGAAATGTGGATACAGTTAGATTCATCGTAATGTCACCACTAGCCCCCGAATTTCCGGCATATGACGTCATTGATAGACAAACATTGGAAAAATGACAAGTCTGGAAGTGCTATGAGCCGGCATTTTGGAATTCATGAAGAATACAGATGTAAGCAGATGGTAAGCCGCCAAGAGAAAACAAGAGAAATTGACATGAATGAATTCAAATCATTCTGGGGCCTAATGTCGGGGATATAACCCCGCGGTATAACCCGTCCTGTTGGGCTAGGTTAACCTATCGGCGGCTTCGGAGACGCTCAAGATGGGCTGTGTCAAGAAGACAAAACAATTAAGGCGGTTGCTAACAAGCCGCCGGGCGGCCCAAGCACCAAGAGACGGCGGTTCAAGGCCCATAGGGGGGATCACGCCAGATGATTTCCTTGCTTGAGAGGCAAGGCGTGTTAGAGACATGATAGGTTATGAGTCATGATATGACTCGGACTCTGCTGTAAACCCTAGGGTCTTGACCTTGACCTATATATAAAGGTAAGCCCCTAGGGCCAAAAGACTTAAGTTAGACACCCTCGAAAGATAGGCTAGCGATTCCGCATCCTTGTAATCGAGATCTCCATTAATATAGACACAAAGCAGGTCGTAGGCTATTACCTCCATCGAAGTGGCTGAACCTGGGTAAACCCGCCTCCCGTTCTCGTTCGATCCCTTTGAGTCGCCACCCAGTAGCGATGGCCACACACCTAAGTCCTCGCACGAGGACATCTCCCATGACAAAACCACGACACCCACCATGCCTTGGAGAGACCCTATGTGTCTAATGATAACCCACAAGTGTAGGGGATCAGTTGTAGCCTCTTTCGATAAGTAGGAGTGTCGAACCCAACGAGGAGCTAAAGGTAGAACAAATATTCCCTCAACTTCTATCGACCACCGATACAACTCTATGCACGCTTAACGTTCGCTTTACGTAGAACAAGTATGAAACTAGAAGTACTTTGTAGGTGTTGTGGGATAGGTTTGCAAGATAATAAAGAACACGTAAATAAAAACTAGGGGCTGTTTAGATAAAGTAACAATTAAGTTAGTTTAACGACTGTGCAAAAGTGGTGGTAGGAGTTGCGGAATTGTCCCTAAGCAATTGACTACGTTACTAGACCGATAGCAAGTTTTATGTGGGAGAGGCCACTGCTAGCATGTCATCCCTTACTTGGAATTCTATGCACTTATGATTGGAACTATTAGCAAGCATCCGCAACTACTAACGTTCATTAAGCTAAAACCCAACCATAGCATTTAAGATATATTGGTCCCCCTTCAATCCTGTATGCATCAATTTCTATGATAGGCTGAAGCTGCTATCACCCTTGCCCTCCAATACATAGTCCTATCAACATACAACTAACCCTATGGTGTGATCCACGCGCGCGCTCATATGATGGGCACCAAAGGACGGCAACATAACCACAAGCAAATTAAACCAATCATAGCAATTCACCAATCACCGATAGGACACCAAAAATATACTCAGAAATCATAGGATGGCAACACATCATTGGATAATAATATGAAGCATAAAGCACCATGTTCAAGTAGAGGGTACAGCGGGTTGCGGGAGAGTGGACCGCTGTAGATAGATGGGGGAAGGTGATGGAGGTGTTGGTGAAGATGACGGAGTTGTTGGAGTCGATCGCCGTCACACGATGATTGCCCCGGCGGCGTTCCGGCGCCACCGGGAGAGAGGGGGAGAGAGCCCCCCTCGTTCTTCTTCTTCATTGACCTCCCCCCTAGATGGGAGGAGGGCTTCCCCTCCGGTCCTTGGCCTCCATGGCAGGGGAGGGGCGGGAGCCCCTCCGGGATTGGATCTCTCTCTCCGTTTCCTTCTGTTTCTGCCTTAAGGGGTTTCTTAAATACCCGGAGATCCGTAACTCCGATTGGGCTGAAATTTTAACACGATTTTTATCTGGATATTAGCTTTCTTGCGGCGAAAGAAGGGCACCAACCGCCTTAAGGGGTGACCACAAGCCTCCAGGCCGCGCCCTACCCCCTAGGGCGCGCCCCTACGGCTTGTGGGCCCCTCGGGCATTGTATCGCATTGATACGTTTTCCCAAAAAGCACATATATTCCAAAAAAAAATCTCCGTAAGTTTTTATCGCGTTTAGACTTCGTTTGATATGGATTTTCTGCGAAACAAAAAACATGCAACAAACAGGAACTAGCACTTGGCACTGGATCAATATGTTTGTCCCAAAAATAGTATAAAAAGTTGCCAAAAGTATTTGAAAGTTGTAGAATATTGGCATGAAACAATCAAAAATTATAGATACGACAGAGATGTATCAGCATCCCCAAGCTTAATTGTGACGCCCTGGATTTGTGCTATAGTAATCTCTGTAATTAAGCTACAGTAATCCCATGCTAATGATGCCATGTCACCCCTGTTACTGTTGTTAATCTCGCGTTAATCCAAATCCTATTCAAATTCAAATTCAAATTAAAGTCAAAATTCAATTTTGTCAAACATGAAAACAGAAATGTTCAAAGTGTGACAAATATTCTCTGGATATTTGTCATGTTGAAACCACATTTTTATAAGGTATTTAAATCCACTAAAATAAAATAAAACTAAAACAGGAAACAATTAAAAGAAAAAGAAAACTAAAACTAAATAAAAACAAAACAATAAAGGAACCCCCCCCCCACTGGGCCGGCCCCAACCGGCCCACCTAGCCCCACTGGCCCAACTGGGCCAAAGCCCAGCCGGCCGCCTACACCTCCAACAACCCAAACCCTAACCCCCACCCCATCCCCCACTCGCTCCCCCACTCCCACGATCTGGATCGGGGGCACGACCGCCCCGCACCCGTTGCCCCGCTGCCACCGCGTCGCCCCGGCGTCCCCCCCCCCCACCGGCGCTGCATCGCCGCCGGCGGCCGCGCCTCCTCATCCCCGTCTCCCCGCCACTACCTCGAGCCCGTTGCCAACCCGCTCCACGCGCCGTTGAGGCCCCGGCTCGCCTCCCCCCTCGCTTCCGCGCGCGCGCACCTGCCGCGCCCTCCGCCGCGCTCCCCCTGCTGCGCTGCCGTCGCCGTAGTCGCCCCACGCCGCCGCTGTCCCCGCACGCCCATCGTCGCCGCACTGTGCCGTCGTGGCCCCGCACCCGACCCCCGACCGTGCCCGCTTATCGCGTCGTCGCCTCCTCCACCTGCGCCTGGTCGCCCTCGCCGCGTCCGGGCTACGGCCCCGCGCTTGCACGCCCTAGCGCGGCGGCGCCCACGCGCTCCCGTAGCCGCCGCGCTCCCTGCTATGCCCGCTCGCCGCGCGGCCCCGCGCCGGCCCCGTTCCACCCCCCTAGCCGGCCGTGCCGCCGCTCGCCGTCGCCGGACATCGCCACTGCCGGCGAGTCCCTCCCCCGGCGCGCCCGAGCCCCCCTCCCTTCGGCCATGCGTGCGTGGGTGCGTAGTGTGTGCGTGCGTGTGTGCGTGTGGCCCAGCTGGGCCACTGACCACTGGGCCAGTACCCCCTGGCCCTATGACAGAGGGGGCCTGCCCCCTAAAACGTTAAAAATAATAATAATAAAGAAAATAAAATAATAATAATAAAAAATAAATAAATAAATAAAAATTAGTTTAATTAATTAATTAATTAAATAGTGAATTAATTAATTAGATAGTTAATTAGTTAATTAGATGATTAAGACTAATTAGATTAATTAATTAACTTGTTAATTAATCTGTTAATTAATTAGTTTAAATAGTGACTGACAGGTGGGACCCACCCTCTTAATTAATTGTGATTAATAATAATTAAACATAATTAAAACTGTGAGTATGACATGTGGGGCGCACTGGTCAGTTTGACTAGTCAACACCACTGTTGACTGCTGATGTCAGCATGACATCATGCTGATGTCATAATTCTGTTTATTGAATTAAAAATAATCTATTTTAATTTCTGAATATTAATAAAACTTTAAAAATTAATATAAAATAATCCGTAACTCGGATGAAAATAATTTGTACATGAAAGTTGATCAGAAAAATCCCACGAATCCGAATACACTGTCCGTTCATCTGTCAGATGCTCCTAGCATGATGAACTTGGACATTTAGCATTAGGATCATCTGTCCGGTAGTAGCCCGAGACCCGGAAAATATCGCCAGATATTCTTCCGCCCCATCTGCGACGTGTAATACTGCGTTAGTGCATGCCTAGCTCTCTTATTTGCCATGTCATGCATCGTGATGCATTTGCCTGCTTTATATTTATTGTTTCTCCCCCCTCTTTTTACCGGTAGACCCCGAGACTGACGGTGCTGCCGGGTACGACTACACCGTTGACGATCAGGCCTTTGCCGCAGAGCAGCAAGGCAAGCAACCCCCCTTGAGCATTCCAATATCGCCTATTCCTTTCCCTCTCATTCTTGCATTAGATTTTGCTACTGTATTAGTTAGCTCCTATTCTGATGCATAGCCTGTTTTTGATAAACTGCTACTATACCTGCAATCATATCAACTGCTTAGTATAGGTTGATCAATGAATCCCTAGTGACCCCTTAGTCCCAGTTGCCCCTGCTTCTTCATCGACGACTCGACGACTCGAAGACCCGAAGACTCGGTCAACCGACCGACGAGCCAGGCCCCTCACATCACCACACACCCCTTAAGTATGGCACTGCAGAGCTACTACCGAGTGCCGAGGGTGATACCTCACTTAGCACTACCGGTGTTAATTTTGTAGCGTAGCTAATCGGTCGTGGGTATCGAAGGTGATTCCTCCTTCCCATTTATCGATAGCGACTCTTGTCATACACATACCTCGAGTGGGATCCATCGAGGGTGATTCCTCGGATATCCACTTGGTGTATAAACACACAGTTACTTCAACTTGACTTTGTTTACATGTGGAAGACGGGACTGGAGAGACAGGCGGTACCACCCTGGTTGAGGTGGACCTGAGTTCCCGACAGTCTTGAGACGGGTCGGCCCCAAGGGTACCCGTGTGTAAGATGTGGTGGGATGCGCCGGTAAGGCATCCAAAGGGTTATGTTGAGGCGTGGACGGGGAGGAGAGGCCCTTGCCACACATCCTCGAGTCGGGGTGACGGGACCGCACTTTATGGGTCGCGCTTGCCCCGCATTAATAAAATGCTAATGGGTTGGGTATTTGATCTGAGTTGGTCGTTGACCTTATTGCGCACCAAACCATCACGTGGGAGAAGTTATGGGTACTCAGCGTCGTTGTATCAGCCGAAGCTCTTCGGACGTCAGCAATGGAGCGGCGCGCGCCCGAGTGGCCTGGACAGTGCAGCACTTGGACTAGAGTGTACTAGGGCTGACCTCGGCCGCGTTCACATCGTGCAGGAGCGCGTAGGGCAAGTGGGCCCACGACCCCTGTGTGCTTAGGATTTAGACCGGCGGGCTGGCCTCTTCGTTGAGCCTAGGTGGGGCGACGACGTGTTGCTATCCCGAGGCCGGGCATTACCCAGAAAAGTGTGTCCGGCCGGAGGTGATCAAGCGTGTTGGAGATGCGGTGCACCCCTGCAGGGATGAATTATCTATTCGAATAGCCATGTCCACGGTAACAGGACGACTTGGAGTTATACTTTGACCTTATACAACTATAACTGTGACTTAAATTTGAAATGAATGTTGGCTCCGAGATTGCATCCTCGCAGGGAGTCGAGGAAGAATCTCTGGGCATGGTTACTTAATAAAATTGCTACAATAATATGACTATATATGAGATACCAGTCTACTCTCTTCTAATGCTGCAAGATGCTGAAGATGCTAGTCTTCGATAGGACTAGGCCTTCTCCCTATTCTTGCTTTCTGCAGTCAGTCCAGAGATAACCCCTCCCCTTGATAATGATGCATACTTAGCATAGTTCTGATGTCAGTCTTGTGAGTACTTTGGATGAGTACTCACCGCTGCTTTGCATTCTCTTTCCCCCTCGATACGATTACCGCGTTCAGATGACGGAGCCCAGGAGATGGAGTACGCCGGAGACGACTACTACACCACCGCTGGAGCCTACTACTACGTGGAGAGTGCCGACGCTCAGGAGTAGTTAGGAGGTTCCCAGGCAGGAGGCCTCACCTCTTTCGATCCGCTGCTTATGTTTCTGCTAGCCTTCTTAAGGCAAAACTTGTTTAACTTATGTCTGTACTCAGATATTTTGGCTTCCGCTGACTCGTGCTTGTCGAGCTTTGTATTCGAGCCCTCGAGGCCCCTGGCTTGTAATATGAAGCTGTATGACTTTAATTTGTGTCTAGTGTTGTGTTGTGATATCGATCAGTGAGTCCCTAATCTTGGTAGTATGCATTGCATGTTTGATTAGCGTAAGGTCAAAATTGGGGGTGTCACATTAATTCCTGCTTGTCCTCGAGTAGGTAAATGATAAAAAGGATAATTTTTGATGTGGAATGCTACCTAGCATAATCTTGATCATATAATCTAATCATGGCATGAATATTAAGACACGAGTGATTCAAAGCAATAGTCTATCTTTTGACATTAAGACAATAATACTTCAAGCATCCTAATAAAGGAATCATGTCTTCTCAAAATATCATGGCTAAAAGAAAGTTATCCCTACAAAATCATATAGTCTGGCTATGCTCCATCTTCATCACACAAAGTATTAAATCATGCACAACCCCGGTTTTAGCCAAGCAATTGTTTCATACTTTAGTATTCTCAAACCTTTTCAACTTTCACGCAATACATGAGCGTGAGCCATGGATATAGCACTATAGGTGGAATAGAATATGGTGGTTGTGGAGAAGACAAAAAAGAAGGAGATAGTCTCACATCAACTAGGCGTATCAACGGGCTATGGAGATGCCCATCAATAGATATCAATGTGAGTGAGTAGGGATTGCCATGCAACGGATGGACTAGAGCTATAAGTGTATGAAATCTCAAAAAGAAACTAAGTGGGTGTGCATCCAACTCGCTTGCTCACGAAAACCTAGGGCAATTTTGAGGAAGCCCATCATTGGAATATACAAGCCAAGTTCTATAATGAAAAATTCCCACTAGTATATGAAAGTGACAATATAGGAGACTCTCTATCATGAAGATCATGGTGCTACTTTGAAGCACAAGTGTGGAAAAAGGATAGTAGCATTGCCCCTTCTCTCTTTTCTCTCAATTTTTTTTTGGTGGGCTTCTATGGCCTCTTTTTTTTTATTTGGGCTTCTTTGGCCTCTTTTATTTTTCATAAAGTCCGGAGACTCATCCCGATTTGTGGGGGAATCATACTTTCCATCATCCTTTCCTCACATGGGACAATGCTCTATAATGATGATCATCACACTTTTATTTACTTACAACTCAAGATTTACAAATCAATACTAGAACAAGATATGACTCTATATGAATGCCTCCGGCAGTGTATCGGGATATGCAATGATCTAGCGTAAGCCATGAAAACATTATGCTAGCTATCTTACGATCATGCTAAGCAATATGACAATGATGGTGCGTGTCATAATAAAAGGAACGGTGGAAGTTGCATGGCAGTATATCTCGGAATGGCTATGGAAATGCCATAATAGGTAGGTATGGTGGCTGTTTTGAGGAAGAGAATATGGTGGGTTTAATGCACCGGCGAAAGTTGCGCGGTACTAGAGAGGCTAGCAATGGTGGAAGGGTGAGAGTGCGTATAATCCATGGACTCAACATTAGTCATAAAGAACTCACATACTTATTGCAAAAATTTATTAGTCATCGAAACAAGGTACTACACGCATGCTCCTAGGGGAAGGGTTGGTAGGAGTTAACCATCGCGCGATCCCGACCTCCACACAAAGGATGACAATCAATAAATAAATCATGCTCCGACTTCATCACATAACGGTTCACCATACGTGCATGCTACGGGAATCACAAACTTTAACACAAGTATTTCTACCAATCCACAATTACTCACTAGCATGACTCTAGTATCACCATCTTTATATCGCAAAACTATTGCAAGGAATCAAACATATCATATTCAGTGATCTACAAGTTTTATGTAGGATTTTATGACTAACCATGTGAATGACCAATTCCTGTTGACTCTCTAAATAGGTATAAGTGAAGCATGAGAGTTTAATTCTTTCTACAAAAGATATGCCCATGCTCTAACAAATATAAGTGAAGCAAAAGAGCATTCTACAAATGGCGGTTTTCTATGTGTAGAGAAACAGGCAATCCAAACTTCAAATGATATAAGTGAAGCACATGAAGCATTCTATAAAGCCATACTCAAAAGATATAAGTGAGGTGCAAAGAGCCTTCTATAAATCAACCAAGGACTTTCTCATACCAGCATGGTGCATTATTAAAATTAAAATAAAAAGCACACGACGCTCCAAGATTTACGCATATCATGTGACGAATAGAAATATAGCTCCAAGTAAAATTACCGATGGTTGTTAGAAGAAAGAGGGGATGCCTTCCGGGGCATCCCCAAGCTTAGTTTCTTGGGAGTCCTTGAATATTACCTTGGGGTGCCTCGGGCATCCCCAAGCTCAGTCTCTTTCCACTCCTTATTCCTTCATCCATCGTGATCTCACCCAAAACTTGAAAACTTCAATCACACAAAACTTACCAAAACCCTCGTGAGATCCGTTAGTATAATAAAGCAAATTACCACTTTAAGTACTGTTGCAAACCCATTAACATTTTATTTTTGCATTGTAGCTACTGTATTATAACTTCTTTATGGCTTATACCACCGATAAAATCGATAATTTCATCAAAACTAGCAAAACAATGCATCAAAAACAGAATCTGTCTTAAACAGGACAGTTTGTAGAAATCTGAACATTTACTATACTTCTGTAACTCTACAAATTCTGAAAAATTAGGGAAAAATAAAAAATTTGCATATAAGTACTGTGTAAAAATTTCAGAAACTTTTGACATTCCAGTAAAAAACGTAAATTCTTGCACTACAGCCAAAGTTTCTGTTTTTTGCACTGCACACACCAAACAAGCAATCTAATCATCCTAAAGGCAAATCTTGGCACATTATTTTTATAATACAAGGGATTTATACAAGGGGATAATTATTTTTGTTGAAAAGTTTCTATAATTAAGATTCGCAAAGTTTCCATGGGCATGAACAAAGTTCAAGGAGCTCCCCCACTTCAACGGTGCTCGTCCTTCTTACTTTCACTTCTCTTTTTGAAAAAGTTTTAGGTTCCCCTCTTTATTTTTTTGTTTTTGAACTATATAAAAGCACACAACAGAATAAAATGACTCTCTAAAACTTCCGGGTTGTCTCCCTGGCAGCGCTTTCTTTAGAGCCATTAAGCTAGGCATAAAGTGCTCAAGTAATGGATCCACCCGGATCCCAAGGTATATCAAAGCCAATTTTAATTAACAATGATTTGTAATTTAGTAGTGACCACAAAGTAACATATATCATGCAACAACGAAGTCTAACTCTCTTCCTATGCATCGGCATGTCATAAAAGAACAATTCATGCACACAAAGTAAAGGTCAATGCATAGTATAAACAGTTTCTTGCAATTTTATCGTATTGGAAACATCGAGAGGCAGAGATGTAGTTCCTCTCTCATAATAATTGCAAGTAGGAGCAGCAAGCACATGCATATTATATTTATCAAAATTATCATGTGCAATAGTAGAACGCAACCCATCAATATAATCCTTAATAAGCGCAAACTTCTCCGATATAGTGTAGTTGGGAGAATTCAAAAAGATAATAGGACTATCATGCGTGGGTGCAATAGCAACAATTTCATTCTTAACATAAGAAACTCTAGCAAGTTCGTCTCCATAAGCATAATTCATATTGGCATCATGGCCACAAGCATAACAAGCATCAATTTAATCAAAAAGGGATATTTCAAACGAATCCAAGGGATCATAGCAATCATCATAGCATTCATCCTTCGGTAAGCACGAAGGGAAATTAAACAATGTATGAGTTGAAGAGTTACTCTCATTAGAAGGTGGGCACGGGTAGCTAGTCCGCTCTTCCTCCTTTTGTTCTTCGCTCTCCTCGTCATCTTTTTCATCAAATGAGCTCACAGTGTCATCATTTTCTTCTTCCATAGTTTCCTACAAAATATTAGTCTCCTCTTGGACAGCGGAGCAGTCCTCAATATATGGCTTAACATAAGCATTAGAAGCATAGATTTCATAGCAATATTTAAGTATGGCAAAACTTTCAGATTTGTAAAGAGTAGCATCATACTTTTCAATCAAAGAAGCAATTTCATAGGCACCCTTAAAAGCAACAAATTCTTCAATTTGCTCAATATCATAGTAATTATAAACACCCTTGGCATAAGAAGATACGATTCCATTATCCTTAAACTCACATTGATAGGGAAGGTGTTTTTTAGGGTCTTCAGAACAACAAGTAAAATCATAAATTTTGCATAAATTCCAAGCATAGCATTGCATAGTATTAATATGATGCCATAAAAGTTTCCCTTTTTGAGATAAGCGGTGTCGCACATAATAAGCATGCTCATTTAATGATTTGCCCTCAACTAAGCTAGTTGGGGTTTCAGCACGAGCACAAACGGATCGAAGTTGATCCAAGTAAAAAGCTTCAATAGTGTGATAGATTTTGGGTGGTTCTTCAACCATTAGTGTAGTAGGTTCAACTAATTGTTTTGGTATTTCGTGTTCCATATCCACAACTAAAGATAGAGAACAACTTAGAACAGCAAATTAAATCTACTTAATGATAAATCAAACAAGCACCCACGAGAATATTCACCCCACGCTATTGCTCCCCGGCAACGGCGCCAGAAAAAGGTCTTGATAACCCACAAGTGTAGGGGATCAGTTGTAGCCTCTTTCGATAAGTAGGAGTGTCGAACCCAACGAGGAGCTAAAGGTAGAACAAATATTCTCTCAACTTCTATCGACCACCGATACAACTCTACGCACGCTTAACGTTCGCTTTACGTAGAACAAGTTTGAAACTAGAAGTACTTTGTAGGTGTTGTGGGATAGGTTTGCAAGATAATAAAGAACACGTAAATAAAAACTAGGGGCTGTTTAGATAAAGTAACAATTAAGTTAGTTTAACGAGTGTGGAAAAGTGGTGGTAGGAGTTGCGGAATTGTCCCTAAGCAATTGACTACGTTACTAGACCGATAGCAAGTTTTATGTGGGAGAGGCCACTGCTAGCATGTCATCCCTTACTTGGAATTCTATGCACTTATGATTGGAACTATTAGCAAGCATCCGCAACTACTAACGTTCATTAAGGTAAAACCCAACCATAGCATTTAAGATATATTGGTCCCCCTTCAATCGCGTATGCATCAATTTCTATGCTAGGCTGAAGCTGCTATCTCCCTTGCCCTCCAATACATAGTCCTATCAATATACAACTAACCCTATGGTGTGATCCACACGCGCGCTCATATGATGGGCACCAAAGGACATCAACATAACCACAAGCAAATTAAACCAATCATAGCAATTCACCAATCACCGATATGACAACAAAAATATACTCAGACATCATAGGATGGCAACACATCATTGGATAATAATATGAAGCATAAAGCACCATGTTAAAGTAGAGGGTACAGCGGGTTGCGGGAGAGTGGACCGTTGTAGATAGATGGGGGAAGGTGATGGAGGTGTTGGTGAAGATGACGGAGTTGTTGGAGTAGATTGCCGTCACACGATGATTGCCCCGGCAGCGTTCCGGCGCCACCGGGAGAGAGGGGGAGAGAGCCCCCCTCCTTATTCTTCCTTGACCTCCCCCTAGATGGGAGGAAGGTTTCCCCTCTGGTCCTTGGCCTCCTTGGCAGCGGAGGGGCGGGATCTCTCTCTCCGTTTCCTTCTGATTCTGCCTTCCTGATTCTGGCCTTTCACCGTTTCTTAAATACCTAGAGATCCGTAACTCCGATTGGGATGAAATTTTAGCACGATTTTTATCCGGATATTAGCTTTCTTGTGGAGAAAGAAGGGCTCCAACCGCCTTACGGGGTGACCACAAGCCTCCAGGCCGTGCCCTACCCCCTAGGGCGCGCCCCTATGGCTTGTGGGCCCCTCGGTCATCGTCTCGCATTGATTCTTTTTCCCAAAAATCACATATATTCCAAAAAAAATCTCCGTAAGTTTTTATCGCGTTTGGACTTCGTTTGATATGGATTTTCTGCGAAACAAAAAACATGCAACAAATAGGAACTGGCACTGGGCACTGGATCAATATGTTAGTCCCAAAAATAGTATAAAAAGTTGCCAAAAGTATATGAAAGTTGTAGAATATTGGCATGGAGCAATCAAAAATTATAGATACGACGGAGACATATCATCTAACATGGCGTTAACCAAATCAGTTAGAATTTTGTTCTTTCTTTCGGCCACCCCACTTGACTGAGGTGAGTAGGGAGGCGTCCTCTCATGGATTGTACCATGTTTCGCACAAAACGAATCAAACTCATTGGAAAAATACTCTCCACCACGATCATAACTAAGACGTTTAATTTTCCGACCAAGTTGGTTTTCTGCTTCAACTTTATAGTTTTTGAAGAAGTTTAAAGCCTCATCTTTTGATTTCAGAAGATACACATAACAATATCTAGTGGAGTCATCAATCAATGCCATGAAATATTTCTTTCCACCTTTTTTCAACACGCCATTCATCTCACAAAGATCAGAATGTATAAACTCCAGTGGCACCAAGTCTCTCACCTCTGCAGTCTTATGAAACTTGTGAGGTTGCTTAGCTTGCACACACACTTGGCACTTGAAGCCCTTGACAGTATTGAATTTTGGAATTAAACTCATATTGGCTAGTCGCATCATGCAACCAAAGTTAATATGACAAAGTGACGAATGCCAAATATTAGACTCATTATCATGGAAAAGATCATTAATAACTTTAGTGCAAATATCTAACAAAGACAGGCGGAACAAGCCTCCGCACTCATAGCCTTTTCCAACAAATTGTCCATACTTAGAAGTTACGACTTGATTGGACCCGAAAACCAACTTAAAACCATCTCGACACAAACGGGAACCGTTGACAAGATTTTTATTGATGCAGGGAACATGATGAACGTTCTTCAAACGCACGATCTTCCCCGAAGTAAACTTCAGATCGACCATACGTACACCTCGAACAGTGGCGTGTGACCCGTTCCCCATCAGCACGGAGAAGTCCCTGTGACCTGATAAGGAGAAAACATGGAGGCATCAGCACAAACATGTACATTGGCACCGGTGTCAATTAACCAATAAGGAGAATGACATACTGAAAGGATGTTAGGAAAAATACCATACCCAGAATCCTTCATATCAGTATCACTGATGACAACATTAGCAGCCTTGCTGCTCTTCTCAAGTTCACACTCCTCATAGCGGTTAGGAAATCTCGGAGCCTAGTGATTAGGATCACCGCAGACATGGCATAGTCCCTTCCCCTTCTTATGAGAATTCTACTTGAAGTTGGTAGATTGTGATGGCTTGTTCTTTCCAACAAACTTTCCTTTACCCCAAGATTTGTTCTTGTTGTTTTGGGGCTTGTTGAGATGGAAGTTCTTCTTCTGTACCATGTGAGCACTAGAAGCTCCCTCAAAAACTCAAGCACATGTGTCTTTTGCTCTCGCCTTCTCTTCAACATCAAGAGAGTCAATGAGATTCGAGAGTCAATGAGATCCGAGACGCAAAATTGTTCCACGAGGGTGGAAGCTTGGCAATAATGCCTCCGACGACAAACTTGTTCAGCAACACACACTTGAAGTACTCAAGCACCTTCGCGAGTGACTGTATCTCACGAGCTTGCTGAACAACAGAACGCTCATCAGTCATCATGTAATCATAGAATTGCTCCATGACGTACAACTCGCTGCTAGCGTCCGAGGCCCCAAACTTGGCCTCGAGCGCAACCCACATGTCCTTGCCATTGTCAAACAACATATACGAATCCACAATGGAATCGTCAAGAACACTCAGAAGGGCGCCCTTGAAGAGGGTATCGATTTTCTCAAATGCTTCCTGCTGTGTAGGATTAAGATCGCTGTCTGAGGGGATCGATAGAAGAGACGTCTAGAGGGGGGGGTGAATAGACTACTTGCAAGAATTAAAACCTAACCTTTTCCCAAGTTAATTGGTAGGCAGATTTTAGCAATTATAACAAGTCTAATGCACCCTACACATGCTAGTCAACAAATATGGCAGTGGAAAGTAAGACAAGCATGTGTAAGAGAGTAGAGATAGGAAGATCAAACGCAATTGAAGACACGAAGATTTTCCCGTGGTTCCGATAGGTGGCGCTATCGTACATCCACGTTTATGGAGTCTTCAACCCACAGAGGGTAGCAGTCGCGAGAGTCCATGGAGGGCTCCACCCATAAGGGTCCAAGAAGTAGCAACCTTGACTATTCCATAACGGCTTCCGTCCACGAAGAACTAGCCTCACTATGGGTAGATCTTCACGAATTAGACGATCTCCTTGCCCGTACAAACTTCTTGGTTTAACTCCACAACGCGAATTAGAGGCTCCCAAGAAACACCTAACCAATCTAGGAGGCACCACCCTCCAAAAGGTAATAGGCTTGATAGTGATGATGAACTCCTTGCTCTTGTGCTTCAAGATGATAGAGTCCTCAACACTCAATCACACTCTCACAGATTTGGCTTGGTAGAAGAGATTGATTGGGTGGAAAGCAACTTGGGTAGGATAGAAATCAAGATCCATATGGTTGAGTGGATGATCTTGACCTCAACACATGGGTTGGTGGTTCTCTATCAGAAATTTGGATATGGGAAGTGGGGAATTGTTCTGAGTGCTTCTCTTGCGAGTGGGATGTGGTGGAGGGGGTATATATAGGCATCTCCAAAATCCAACCGTTACACCATTATTGACCAACTCGGTGAAACCGAAGTAAAACTCGGTCGTACCGATTTGTTCGAAATGTGGCAACTTTAGGAATCTCGGTGAGACCGATATATGATTCTCGGTAGTACCGATATGAGTGGCCGAGGGCAGTTTCCAAACTCGGTGAGACCGATCCATAAAACTCGGAAATTCTGATTTTATAAACTGGGTCATCCGAATGTTGGTCACCGAAACTCGGTTGCACCGATATAGCACTTGGTTGTACCGAGAAGCTAGGGTTTGGCTAGGGTTCTGTCTGAGGTGAAAATCGGTTGGGCCGAGTGGCAAACTTGGTGGCACCGATTTTGTGTGGTAGGGTTTAGATAGAGTATTTTTGTGGGAGAGCTTGTGGGTGTTTTTGGTGGCTAGCACTTGTGCACGTGGAGCAATTTGTTCACCAACATTACCTCACCCCCTTTTAATAGTATTGGCTTTCCTATGGACTCAAAGTGATTTCTCACAAAGTAAGATGTAGAGTCTTCATGCTGGTAGCTTGGCCAATCCTATTCCTTCCTCTTCTTCTTCTTGGGGAATCTCCTCACACCCTTCGCCAACACTCTCTGTGGATTAAACCTGAAATAAACTAGGTAGATATATTAGTCCAAGAGACAATGTATGTTGTCATGAATTATCAAAACCACCAAGGGAGCATATGTGCTTTCAATCTCGCCCTTTTTGGTAATTGATGACAACATACAATCAAAGCTTCAAATAAAGATATGCAAGGATATAATGAAGACTTTGAGAGACGCGTGAATAAACTATGCCCCCCCCCCCTAAATGTGTGCAATCCGTTTGAGGAATAGTTGCTTTGGAATACATGGACACACATATAGTAGAAGGGATAAGATGAGTCATGTGTATCTTGGCTATATGCATCAAATATATATGAGAAAGTTGTATCCTTGTTCAAGACTTCACTCTGGCAAACAATATGTGCCAGAAGCAAGAGATCATCTTGATCAAGGATGTGATGCATATACTTACCTTGAGTTCTTGAGCATTAAAATAGCAAAAACACACTTGAGAAAACAATGCTAGGAAACACAAGAATATTCTACAAGTCCAAATGCACTAGAACTCAACAGTACCAAGATGTGGAGAACATATAGAAGATAGTATTCCTTAAGATTGATATGTCTCCAAGATCATTTAGAGCTTTCTCCCCTAAATATGAAATTGTAGGTCATCCTCTCCCCTGAATCTTAGCATGTAAATATTGGGAGTAGGTAGGGTGAGACAACTATAACATGAGTAGTCAAATAGAATAAAACATATTTTCCCTCTCCTCAAATGATATTTCTCCCCCTATGGATAGGCATAGATTTTGGTATTCTCCCCCTGTATTGGTATTCCCCCCTATCTATATAAGCATAAGCTTTGATGTTCTCCCCCTTAATTTATATCTCCCCCTTTGTTGTATCTCCCCCTTTGCATTGAAGCTTTGGTATTTCTCCCCCTTTGGCATTAATTTCAAAAAAGGTCCATACATAGGGTTAGATAAACAGATCATTGAGTGTGAAAGGATCCTGGAGATCAAGGGTCATAGAAGGTGGGGATCATAGAATGTAAGGATCATAGAGAGCATTTAAGACTGAGGGATCATAGAGTATAATTTCTCCCCCTTTCACTTCTCTGAAAAAAGTGCTTGAAGTATTTCTCCCCCTTTATCGTAGGGATCCTTGAATAAAGTTTCTCCCCTTCAATTTAAAAAAAACTACAAATGGATCCTTGAAGAGATGAAGATTTGATAAATTGAACAAAGAACATAGAACATAGCAAAATCAGTGGCTCCGAGGCAAATACGTCGGTGGAACCGAATTGTGGATCTGCAGCCTATCTGCATAATTAGTATAACCGAGCATTTTGAGTCGGAGGCTCCGAGGTCAAAACAGAAACTTGGCAATTTTCAGAAAATATCAAATGATTTTAGAAAACTTGCAATAAAATTTCAAAAAGATTTGAATAGGAAATTCAAAAGAATTTACAAAGAAATATCAACTAGATGAGGGTTGAGTTGTTCCCAGAAATCAATCAACTATAAGATGAACCACACAAGAAACTTCATTTAGATGATAGTCGGTGACTAGGTCACCTATATTAGAGTATATTGACTTAGGAGCCAAGCAAGAGTACTTGATCATAAGTCATACTCATCGTTAAGCTCAAAATGGGGTTACCATTTTTCAATTAAGCATTTTAATGTTTTCAAAACACTTGAGTTGCTTTATCTCATGACTTGGAGTAAAGCTTTTTCGAGGATATGAGCACATACCTTTGAGTGATGTTAATGACGTAGCATGTAGGAGAACTTGTTGTGGATGCTTGATGTTGATGAAGATCATCTTGAGTTGGGAGCAATCCATGATCGTTTTGGTTCTCTTTTCACCTACATGGGTTATTCATGCAAGGAAGAACAAGATATATCCAAATGACTTGATACCAATTACGAATATAAATTGTAATTTCATCAAATATGTGTCAAGGATATGGTTTGTGTGTCTTCTTCCTTCCATCAACAAAGAAGTGTTGTGGATACTTGGTCATGACAAGATTGCTTATGATTCGAGTTGTTGGCAATCTTGTGGAATGAAGTTCTTTCAAGTACCTACAAAAGGTTAGTTGCAATACAAGGGAGCATGTATTTCCAAGGTATATGATAGCATTATATCAAGAGTATCATGGAATAGTCATGTAAGCTCATGCCCTTGCATGCAACCGAGTGAGTCTAGCTAAAGTTTGAAGCATCAATGATGTTCAACTCACTCCTCAAGTGACAAAACACTTTTTCATCAAGTGGATTAGTAAAGATATCGGCCAATTGTTTGTCAGTACGAACATGCTTGAGATTGATATCTTCTTTGGCAACATGATCACGAATGAAATAATGTCGAACTTGAAT
Organism: Elymus sibiricus; assembly: GCA_039707655.1. Classification (NCBI taxonomy): domain Eukaryota; kingdom Viridiplantae; phylum Streptophyta; class Magnoliopsida; order Poales; family Poaceae; genus Elymus; species Elymus sibiricus. Next base: position 179,692,552 of record CM077665.1, read on the forward strand.
ATGCTTAGTTTGTGAATGTTGCACGCGATTATAAGCAATTTTGATTGCACTCTCATTGTCACATAACAATGGTACATGTCTCACATGTATGCCATAATCCTTAAGAGTTTGAGTCATCCATAGCAATTGAGCACAACATGATCCAGTGGCAATGTATTCAGCTTCGGCGGTAGATAGAGATACTGAGTTTTGTATCTTGGGGGACCAAGACACAAGAGATCTACCAAGGAATTAACATGTACCCGAGGTGGATTTTCTGTCAACCTTATCTTCGGCATAGTCCGAGTCGGAATAGCCAACAAGGTTAAAAGAAGATCCCTTGGGATACCAAATGCCAAAGTTTGGTGTATGTATCAGGTATCTCACAATTATTTTCATGGACTTAAGATGACACTCTTTAGGAGCAGCTTGATATCTAGCACACATGCAAACACTAAGCATGATATCGGGATGGGAGGCACATAGATATAGCAATGAACCAATCATTGATCGATAAACCTTTCGATCAACCGGTTTGTCCTCCTTGGTAAGATCAACGTGTCCACTAGTAGGCATAGGAGTTTTCATACCTTTACGCTCTTGCATGTTGAATTTCTTGATCAAGTCCTTGGTGTACTTGGTTTGAGAGATGAAAGTTCCTTCTCTTGTTTGCTTGATTTGCAAACCAAGGAAAAATTTCAGCTCACACATCATGGACATTTCATACTGCTCGGACATCAACCTTCCAAATTTCTCGCTTCGACTTGCGTGTAGCCTTGCGCCACGAGACGTGCCTTATTGTGAACGACTTGACCGCCTTCGCCTTGCTTGTTCCGAAACACCCATTTGGTTCTGATGATGTTTTGCTCGTCCTTGGGTTTCTCCACAAGTGTCCACACTTCATTCCTCTCAAAGTTGTGAAGCTCTTCATGCATTGCATTCACCCAATCTAGATCTTCGAGCGCTTCTTCCACCTTCATAGGCTCAATACTAGAGATGAATGAGTAGTGTTCACAAAAGTTAGCTAAGCGGGTTTTAGAGCGAGAGATTCTCCCAGTTTGAATGTTACCTAAGATTTGCTCTAAGGGATGATTCTTGTTCACTCTTGCTCGAACTCGAGGTAGCTTTTGGTTGTTGGATGGTGGAGCTTCCTCATCATCATATTCTTCTTCATTGTTGTTGTTGAAGGTGTCTTTGCCTTGAAGTGGTGGTGAAGGAGGTTGAGGTGGATCATCATGATGTACTTCTTCCTCCTCTTCATCTTGCCGTGTACTGATTGTGGATGCTTCCATGTCGTGTTGCGGTTCGCCTTAGTGCGAAGTAAGAGCTTCACTTGGGTTGATAAGGTACGTTCCTTCACCTCCATGGGACGAATCTTGCCAATGGACAAGTCTTGGATAGCTTCCGAAGGTTCCTTATATCCTACATCATTTGGTAATTGTTCGACTTGCGAACCATTAGATTCATCAAACTTAACATCTACCGTATCTTCAACTTTTTGAGTGAAGTTGTTGTAGACACGGTAAGAATGAGAGTTTGATCCTTAACCGAGTAGGAAACCTTCATGAGATTTAGGAGCAAATTTAGAATGACGATGCTTATCAAGAATGTAACACTTGGAGCCGAATACCCGAAAGTATCCAACTTGAGGCTTGTTACCGGTGAGTAGCTCATATGCCGTTTTACCGAGAAGCTTGTGAAGATAGAGTCGGTTCGTGGCATGACAAGCTGTTTCCACAGCTTCCGCCCAAAAGTGTCTTGGCGTCATGTATTCGTCGAGCATCGTTCTTGCCATCTCTATAAGAGTTCGGTTCTTCCTCTCAACAACTCCATTTTGTTGAGGCGTGTACGTAGCCGAGAACTCCTGTAGAATCCCTTCTTCGTCAAGAAAGGTGTCCACATTTGTTTTCTGACCTCCGATCTGTTGTCGCTCCGAACTTTCTTGATCTTCACTTCAAACTGATTTTGAGCTTTGCGAGCGAAATTCTTGAAGATCTTTTGCACCTGCGACTTATCATCAAGAAAGAATACCCACATAAATCTGGAAAAATCATCAACTATAACTAGACCAAAGGAATTTCCACCGAGTCTCTTGTAAGCATTTGGACCAAAAAGATCCATATGAAGCAACTCGAGTATGATATTCTTTAAGGGATGACTTCCACCTACTTGCTTTCTGGCTTGACAAGCACTACAAAGTCTATCTTTGTCAAAGATAACATCTTTAACACCATGATCACCTTTGATGAGCTTGTCTGGATTACGCATACCAACATGTCCTAATCTTCTATGCCAAAGCCAACCTTTAGAAGATTTTGCAATGAGACAAGTGCGAGGTTTGGATCTCTTAGTGAAATCAACAATGTATAGATCACCTCTACGAAAACCGGTAAATACCATGCTATTGTTATCTTGATGAAAGACTCGGCAATCTACTTTGGCAAATAGCACATTAAAACCGAAGTCGGCAAGTCTAGATACCGAAAGAAGTTTGTGGTCAAGGGATTCAACAAGCATGACATTTTGAATAGAGCTATCATGAGATATGGCCACCTTACCGAGACCAAGTACCTTACCCTTGGAGTTGTCTCCAAAAGTTACATACCTTCGCGGTCCATGGTTTGGTGTCATTTCTTGAAACATGTCTCTATCTCCGGTCATATGATCGGTGCATCCACTGTCGAGAATCCATTCCTTTCCTCCGGCCATGTAATCTTTGAAGTTTGCCATGAGACTTAGAATCTTCATAGTCTTCTCACAGTCGATGTCGAATAACTCATCTTCTTCATAGTAGCCATGTTGCACATTGTCATCATCAAGATTCATTAGGATTGAGATAATGACAATGTTCAAGTTTAAGAATGCGAATGGCTTCAAAGACACATGAGGTCACAAAGCTCAAATTAGCATTTATCAAAGTTAGGATCACTAGGCTTCATCATATGAAAGGCAATGGCTTTATGAAGAATTTCATCAAGATTACTCAATGAATAACTTGGATATCGTTTCTCCAAATCATTCCAGAAAGTATAAGCACATTCAAAATTCTTCATTTGATCAAACACAAATCTAGGCAATCCTTTGATAATGAGATTAACAGCTCTAAGATTGTGAAGCATGTCAATTTCTTCTTCGTGTGTGGGATGTAAGGGATCAATGGGAGGTACATAGGGGTTCTTAACATACTTGCTCAAATAGAATTCATGGAATAGCTCAAGCATCTCATATTTCCATTGACTATAGTACTCCCCATCGAGAATGGGCACTCTACAACTAATACACCCCAAAATAGACACATCCATCTTCCTCCACGGTGATGAAACTGAAGCTATGGAGACCAAAGCTCTGATACCAATTGAGGGGATCAATAGAAGAGACATCTAGAGGGGGGGGTGAATAGACTACTTGCAAGAATTAAAACCTAACCTTTTCCCAAGTTAATTGGTTGGCAGATTTTATTAATTATAACAAGTCTAACGCACCCTACACATGCTAATCAATAAATATGGCAGCGGAAAGTAAGACAAGCATATGTAAGAGAGTAGAGATAGGAAGATCAAACACAATTGTAGACACAAAGATTTTCCCGTGGTTCCGATAGGTGGCGCTATCGTACATCCACGTTTATGGAGTCTTCAACCCACGGAGGGTAGCGGTCGCGAGAGTCCACGGAGGGCTCCACCCATAAGGGTCCACGAAGTAGCAACCTTGACTATTCCGTAACGGCTTCCGTCCACGAAGGACTAGCCTCACTATGGGTATACCTTCACGAAGTAGGCGATCTCCTTGCCCATACAAACTTCTTGGTTCAACTCCACAACACGAAGTAGGAGGCTCCCAAGCAACACCTAACCAATCTAGAAGGCACCACCCTCCAAAAGGTAATAGGCTTCATAGTGATGATGAACTCCTTGCTCTTGTGCTTCAAGATGATAGACTCCTCAACACTCAATCACTCTCTCACGGATTTGGCTTCGTAAAAAAGATTGATTGGGTGGAAAGCAACTTGGGGAGGGTGGAAAGCAACTTGGGGAGGCTAGAAATCAAGATTCGTATGGTTGGAGTGGATGATCTTGACCTCAACACAAGGGTAGGTGGTTCTTTCTCAGAAATTTGGATATGAGAAGTGGGGAATTGTTCTGAGTGCTTCTCTTCCGAGTGGGATGTGGTGGAGGGGAATATATAGGCATCTCCAGAAATCACACCGTTACACCATTATTGACCAACTCGGTGAAACCGAAGTAAAACTTGGTCGTACCGATTTGTTCAAAATGTGGCAACTTTAGGAATCTTGGTGAGACCGATATATGATTCTCGGTAGTACCGATATGAGTGGCTGAGGGCAGTTTCCAAACTCGGTGAGACCGATCCATAAAACTCGGAAATTCCGATTTTATAAACTGGGTCATCCGAATGTTGGTCACCGAAACTCGGTTGCACCGATATAGCACTTGGTTGTACCGAGAAGCTAGGGTTTGGCTAGGGTTCTGTCTGAGGTGAAAATCGGTTGGGCCGAGTGGAAAACTTGGTGGCACCGATTTTGTGTGGTAGGGTTACAGAATGTTTTTGGTGGCTAGCACTTGTGCACGTGGAGCAATTTGTTCACCAACATTACCTCACCCCCTTTTAATAGTATTGGCTTTCCTATGGACTCAAAGTGATTTCTCACAAAGTAAGATGTAGAGTCTTCATGCTTGTAGCTTGGCCAATCCTATTCCTCCCTCTTCTTCTTCTTGGGGAATCTCCTCACACCCTTTGCCAACACTCTCTGTGGACTAAACCTAAAATAAACTAGGTAGAGATATTAGTCCAACAGACAATGTATGTTGTCATGAATTATCAAAACCACCAAGGGAGCATATGTGCTTTCACTCTTAGGCCTGCCCTTGGTGGTGTCATAGTAGTACATTGTTTGAAACCAGTAGACTGCTCTTGTGTGCCACCTCTTATATAGCACCCCCTTGAAGATGGACGGCTTTAGATGCGCAGCAGAACCACTTGGAGTAAATTGTCTATTATCAGGTTTTTGGATTGTTGAATATATGAGCAAATTACTACAAGATTTAATCCGAATAGAGAGTACATAAATTATGATGGCAATAACAAAAACTAAACTAATCATGCAGACTAGCATAGTAAACGAATAGATCGAATCTACTTCATAAACTAGACACGGGAATTCTTGCATCATCGCAAACAGAGAGTAAAAATTTGCATACGGTGTAGCGGAAGCAGAACCGCCAGCGTTGGTGTTGTCGGCCATGTCATTGATGAGGAGGTTGCCGAGGTCGGGGAAGAAGTTGTCGTCCAAGAAGTAGTTGATGCCAGCAGTCGCCCGAGTGCGCTTTCCAAAAACCTAATCGCCCCTCTCCCGTACAGGATCACAAGAGGCGGGGTCCAGAGGTCTGATGTCCCTTCTTGTGGTGCACGCCAGAAGGAGGGATGGAGAAGACTTGAGAGGTGGCTTAGTGATCTGGAACGGTGCAAAACCATATGTTGGGACGGCGGCTAGGGTTGGCAGGGACCTCACGTATATATATGTGGTGGAGAGACGTGGACTGGACCCACGTCCGAGTCGGTAACAGCCCACGATCTGACGTCTTAGATTGTGGCGAGCCTGTTACGGACTCTCTGTTCTTGACCAACAAAAATAAGCTCGTAGGTATGAGCTTGGATCAATCCCGCAACCCGTGACGAGGCGTGGCGAGGCGGGCGACGGATGAGCAATGCATGAGGGCATCTTCTCTTCTCATACTCGTACAAGTGCTAGAAGAGCTCACCTTATAAGGTGGTGTAGCTCTTTCTCAACTAGCGGTATGGGAGTAAACTTTAGTCCCACTCACACCACACACACAGCCTAGTCAAATGGGCCATGAGAATTTTAGATTTTAGTTGGGCTTTGGGCCAAAGGCCTAGTAGCAAAAATCCAACACCACCCCCCTTTGGCATCTAGATGTTGATAACCCACAAGTGCAGGGGATCGTTTGTAGCCTTTTTTGATAAGTAAGAGTGTCGAATCCAATGAGGACCTAAAGGAAGAATTGATATTCTCTCAAGTTCTATCGACCACCGATACAACTCTACGCGCAACAATGTTCACTTTACCTAGAACAAGTACGAAACTATTTTGCGGGAAGGAAACTAGAAGTACATAGTAGGTGTAATAGATAGTTTGCAAGGTAATAAAGATCACGAAAATAAAAGTTAGTTGATGTTTTAGATAAATATTAATTTAGTTAGTTGTTTAGTAGAAAGCTTTTGTCGCACAAGAGAAAGATTTGTCCCTAGGCGATCGATAACTAGATCGGTAATCATTATTGCAGTTTTATATGAGGGAGAGGCATATGCTAACATACTTTCCGTACTTGGATCATATGCACTTATGATTGGACCTCTAACGAGCATCTGCAACTACTAGAAATCATTAAGGTAAACCGAACCATAGCATTAAATATCAAGTCCTCTTTACTCCCATTCGCAACAACCCCCTTATTCGGTTGTAAGCTTTTTTCACTCTAGCCACCCACGATAAGCGAGTCATGAACATATTCCAACACTCTACAGTGGGAATCCTCCACATGCGCGCGACACGGAAGACACCACATGACAACACCAAAATAAAACATACAACTCAAACCAATCATGATCATTAATCAACCCATAGGACAAAAGAAATCTACTCAAACATCATAGGATAGCCACATATCATTGGATAATAATATATTGAATTAAGCACCATGTTTAAGTAGAGATTATAGCGGGGAACAGAGGTTTTACACAGCTGCATAGAGGGGGAGAGAGTTGGTGGTGACGGCGGCGAAGTTGTTGGTGTAGATCGTCATCACGATGGTTGCCCCGGTGGCACACCGACGCCACCGAGAGAGAGGGGGAGAGATACCCCTCCTCCTTCTTCTTCCTTGGTCGCCATGGCTTCCGGAGGGCAGGAGCCCCTCCGAGATTGGATCTATCTCTCTGTTTCTCTTCTGTTTTCGCGTCTGTTTTCTGACCCCTTCACCATTTCTTAAATATCCGGAGATCCGTAACTCCGATTGGGCTGAAACTTTGAGGGATTTTTATCGTGAAATTATAGTTCTTGCGGCGAAAGAAGAGCTCCAACCGACTTAAGGGGTGACCACAAGTTATCCTGGCGCGACCACCTCCCTGGCCATGCCATGTTGGCTTGTGGGGCCCTCGGGCATCGTGTTGTGTTGATTCTTCTTCCCAAAATTCACATATATTCCAAAAAAATCTCCGTAAATTTTTATCGCGTTTGAACTTCGTTTGATATGGATTTTCTGCGAAACAAAAAACACATAAAAAACAGGAATTGACACTGGGCACTGGATAAGTTAGTCCCAAAAATAATATATTTTTTTGCCAAAAGTATATGAAAGTTGTAGAATATTGACATGAAACAATAAAAAATTATCGATACGACGGAAACGTATCACATGTCAAAAAGGTAAAATAAGTAATGGTAACGTCCATACCAAACCAAACTAGTGTTCCCCAACCTCGGGGTGGTAGTCATAATCATGAGCTGGAGGCGATGAAGTGACATCATCTAGAGAAAAGGATCATCAAAGAATTCCTCACAAGTGATATTCCCCTCTCATTGACATGAACAATATGTCCATGTTTGCACCGATCTTACATGAGCATTCATAGTGTTCATCTTGCGCATCACATGGTCCTTGTACTACTTCTTGTGCATAAGCTTCATGAGCAAAGTAAATACTTCTAGTTTTTGATACTTCTTCAATGTATCTATAATTTTTTATTACTAATACTATTATAACGGGGTTCAGGTACCCCTGACGACACGTAGGGCCGAAGGGGTTCAGTTAGGTCATGTGGTTCTACAAGGATGATTCTTGCAAAACTTTGAACCAACCATATAATGTTTGATGGTTGATGCACAGAACCAAAATTGATGCTTCCACGAGTTACAGGAATCCACACATTCGAAATAGAAGATAATTCCTCAATATCATTTGGAGATAGAACCTTGCATACGAATAGTGTGCACCCTACATGAGTTCGATGGTTTAGAGCTGAATGCACTATTGGGAGAAGCGAATTACATCACATGCATATTCGGTCGTACAAACAGCTAACTACTGGTAGTCAGCAACATAACAAGTGAAGTGGATAATTGCAAACTGTTTATCTGCTGTGGAAGCTCATGAGTTTGAACAAAACAGTGTTAATATAGGTATTAGTATTAGTATTACATTACTCATTTTCTTCAAAGAAGGCGCTGCTGCTGAAAATTGTGGCCGAGCTGATCAACCATTTGTCTTCAGATGGAAGAGAGCTACAACCACTGCATTATAGCATAGAGCGCCTTTCCCTATCACGGCAGTCCTGCCGAAGCAGGAAGAAAAGCCATGCAAACCCGATTACTTGAAACACCATAGACATGATGTCCTCTGTAGCCACCCTTCTCATCACAAAGAACCCTTCTGAAATGTAAATTATGTAATACACAAAGCTTCAATTTACTTGTTCAGTGCAGATGAAAAAAAAAGAAAACCAAGGTCAAGTGGGGAGGAGCCCCTGGCCTACATATTAAGATGGAGCCCACCGAGGATTTGAACCGTGGCCGGCCACTGCGACTTAGCCACTGGGCAATAGCCTAGTTCGTGAGTGCTAATGAATGCTATCTTTCATTCCAATTAGTCAATAATTCAATTCTAGAAAAAAAACAAAGTCAATAATTCACATGTGGTTTAGTTTTTTTTATCTTCTCCATTTTCTTTGGCCGTTCGTTTAGATAGGTTAGTAGTTCTTGATTTTCTTAACAGTTGTTTCAGTTTTGGTCGCAGCCACGCTTGTGGTGTGGTACTTCAGGCCTTGACGCTTTCTTCTTCTACTAAATACAATATGATCATACCAACTATATATTCGTATTAACACGTTCCCACGGTAAATTTTATATGTTGGCTCACTTGAACATAATAAAATTCTACAATACTGTGTTTTTAATTAACTCATGACTTGAATCAACTAGTGATTCTGGTAAGCAAGCGAATAACATGTAAGGCTAGCAATTCTTGACAATGGCCGGGGGTCTTCCTCCTTTTTAAAAAAAGCAATTCTTGTCAAAAGGCTAAACATGGAACTGTTTCAGTTTATTTATTTTTTTCCTTTTCGTGTGTGTTCGTGTCATGTATCAGTTCTATAATCAAATTAATCATTTTAGGAGAGTTAAATCGAATCCGCCTGGGCAACAACTTTCCGATCTTTTAGCCTTTGTTCATGTCTTCACAATTTCACATTAATCAACTTTCCGATCGTCTGCGCTTTTGAACTTCCAAAAGGTTTTACAATTAAGAGTGAATTCCACTCTTAAACCCCCATATCTAAAACTTGTAACTATCTGGTTACCCATATCTAATTTACGTCGTGTTTTACAGTCTACTGAAGACTCAGGGCTGATAATAACTTAAGAAGCATGAATTCCCTAAAAAGGATCGGAAAATAAATATAATCACCTTTGTGGTCGTCGTCCCACTCCCAGGGGTTTTCGTAAATGAGAGCAGAAAGCTTGAGAGAGCAGTTGTCGTTGAAGAACACAACACCCTTGTGATAAGGGCACACTGTGTGTGCTTCTTGGAGGGCTAAGGTGATGCAGGCTCGACAAAACGAGGAGTTCGTGCCATTGTGGCAATATGACACAGCGTACATCCCTTCAGGGAATTCCCCGGTCATATGGTCTGCAGAGCGGCTGGGCGTGGAGGAGGTCTTGTTCGGAAGGACAGCCACGAAGTCGCGGATGTTTCCTTCAAGGTTAGTGCTGGCCGTGCGATTGCCATGGTCAATGCAGACGACATCACATTGAGTGGCAAGGGGCGGGACTTGGAGCGCGAGGAAAAGGAGGTAGAAACGCTGCAACATCCACATGGACGTAGTGTGATGTGCAGAGCATATGAAGCATAGCAACTATTGCACTAGGTAATTGCTACAAGGTTTGTAACATCACCCGTTAAGCCATGGAGATAGGAGCGTCAGGGACGTTGCTCGAGAAGAAGGCATACATGATATTTGGTTTTGAGGGATGGATGTGTTAAACAACATTACATGTTCGGTGCAAACTGTCATGGTAAAGGAGTCCAACTCCAACCGTAGCTAGCTTTAGACTAGAGTTGTTATGATCTTCCTCTTATCTTTATAATCATTCTTATCTCTAGTCTATCTCTTGGGTCTCAAGTTAAGATCCCAACCATGTAACCTGATCATGTACGCTTCACGGGAGTCGCGCCCCGATCTATATAACATGCAACCGTCACCCTCAACAGGGTACAACGTTCTCCCACATGGTAATCAGAGCCCTGCTCTTCCATCGCATCTAGTTTCTCCTCCCTCGCCAGAAACCTCCTACCATGGCCTCATCCAGTGCCTCCCAACCAACCCTCTCCGGCCAAGTCACCGAGCGCCTCACCCGCACCAATTTCATAATCTGGCGCACTTAGATTACGGCGGGCAGCACTCACCAACGCGCAGAAGGGCACGCAATCGATGTCCACCTTCCTCGCGCACATGCGATCTCTCGCCGATGAGCTCGCCGTGGCTGGCAAGCCTCTCCCCGACGACGAGCTCATCTCCTACATCCTCAACGCGCTGGATATAGAGTACGAACCGCTGGTTTCTACCCTCGATGCCCGCACCGTTCCGGTCACTCTTGACGAATTGTTCTCTCAACTGAGCAATTTCGATCAACGGGTGGCCCTCTTCCAAGGGGCTGGGACCAGCGGCGGCTTCAAGTCTTCGGCAAACGTCGCTGCTCGCGGCCGTGGTTCTCGCCCTCGCGGCCCTCCTCGCACCAAGATTAAGAGCTCTGGCGGGGGCAACAACAGCGGCAGCGGCACGCGTGACAGTCGGCCCTCCTACTCCAACACTAGGGGTCGGCGTCAGAGCGGCTCCAGCAACAAATCCAGGTCCGATGCTATCCATTGCCAAATCCGTGGTAAGCCGGGCCACTCTGCCAAGGATTGCTGGTACCGGTTCGAAGAAGACGAAGAATCTTCTCAATATGAAAAGGTGGCCGAGGCTACCGAAGCTTCGTACGGAGTCGACACCAACTGGTACGTCGACAGCGGTGCCACAAATCACATCACCGGTGAGCTGGAAAAGGTGACCATGTGAGAAAAATACCGCGGCCAAGATCACATCCACACGGCAAGTGGAGAAGGTATGAAGATTGGTCATATTGGTCACTCAATTATTAAAACCCCACATCGCAAAATCCATCTAAAAAGAATCTTGCATGTCCCTAGTGCCACCAAGAATCTTCTTTCCGTTCATTGCATTGCCATTGATAATCATGTTTTTCTTGAGTTTCACCCGTTCTTCTTTTTGATCAAGGATCAGGCAACGAGGAAGGTGTTGTATCGAGGTAGATGCATTCGTGGGCTTTACCCGTTGATCCCGGAGATTAGAAGATTCAATAAACAAGTTTTTAGTGCCACCAAAGTGTCTTCAACATGATGGCATGATCGATTAGGACATGCATCTTTTTCTTTAGTTGAGTGTTTGCTTAGGAAAAATAAACTCCCTTATGTTGGAGATCATGATATTGAAACAATTTGTGATTCGTGTCAAAGAGCCAAGAGCCATCAATTGCCTTATCCAGTTTCTACCAGTATTTCTACCAAACCTTTGCAATTAATCTTTTCTGATGTTTGGGGTCCTGCCCCCTCTTCTGTTGGTAGACATACCTATTATGTGAGTTTCATTGACGACTATAGCAAGTTCACATGGATCTATCTTCTTAAGAAATGATCTGATGTTTGCCAAGTTTTTCTAAATTCCCAAGCCCTTGTTGAAAGGAAATTTGATAGCAAAATTATTGCTCTCCAATCTGATAGGGGAGGGGAATATGAGAAACTCAACCAATTTTTTCAAAAACTAGGCATATCTCATCATGTCTCGTGTCCTCATGCCCATCAACAGAATGGGTCAGCAGAACGAAAACACAGACATATTGTCGAAGTTGGTTTTTCCCTCCTAGCCAGAGCCTCTATGCCCCTCAAATTTTGGGATGAGGCATTTCTCACTGCTGTTCACCTTATCAATATGCTCCCTAGTCGTGTCATTAATAATGAAACTCCCATGGAAAGGCTTCTACACATCAAACCAGACTACACGTCACTTCGTGTGTTTGGATGTGCCTATTGGCCTAATCTCCGACCTTACAATGAGCGTAAACTCATGTTTAGGTCAAAACAATGTGTATTCATTGGCTATAGTGCTCAACACAAAGGTGTCAAATGTCTTGATATTCCCACGGGTCGAGTATATATCTCTCGCGATGTCGTGTTTCATGAGACAAAATTTCCCTTTGCTCACCTTCATCCTAATGCTGGTGCTCTACTTCGTCAAGAGATTCTTCTCCTACCACCAACTCTCACCGGTCTTAATCATGGGGAAAATAATTGTGATGATCAAATATTGACTAATCCTCATAACCCTTTGTTTGAGCCTTGTGCTGATGCAGATATACACGCTGAAGAAAATGATGAAGAAATCATTCAAAACGGTGAAGAAACCCGTCCAAACGGGCCATATTTGTTGTGCCGTGCCACGGGGGACAAATCTGCCTCGGGATCGGTGTTTCAGCAGCGCGTCAGCAAATCTGGCACGGGATCCGTGCTACAGCAGAATCGCAGCGCATCAGCACCTGCGCCGCCCGTCCGGCAGGGCCGCAGCCAGCCACTAGCCGACACGCGGGCTCCTCCAACTGGGTCGGCCGCGGCTCTCAGCCCGCGCCAATCCGCGGACGATGTGCGGCAGCCTGCGGCTCGCTGGCCCACGGGTGGACCCCGCCACTACATCCGCCGCCAGCCCACGGGTGGGTCTCCTGCACGAGGCGCGCGATGCGGCGCAGATTCGCCTGCTCCCGCGCCAGGCGTGCGATCCGACGCAGATCCGTCCGCTCCTGCAGCCCGCGCGCGGTCTCACGACGATTCGCCCAGGCCCACGCAATCATTGTGCCATGATGGGCCTGCTCCGGATCGCTACCGCGGCTCGGGATCTTCTGCTCCAACAACCGCCGGCCCGCTGCTCTCCCGCGCCACAGAAGATCCCGTCATAGGTGCAACCAACGCACCAGGCATGCCAGAACCGTCTACCTTGGGATCGTCAAGTCCAGGGAGTGGATCTTCTGCGGACAATGCCGGTGCTGCTGAAGCTGCGCCTCCACGTACACGACTACAAAAAGGGGTAATTCAACCTGTCAATTATAAGCCGATAACCAAGTTTGGTCTAGCTTGCTCTACAGGTGAACCTAATACTCTTCAAGAGGCACTTAGTGATACACGGTGGAAAAAGGCTATGGACGAAGCGTACATGGCTCTTCAGAAAAATAAAACCTGTCACTTAGTCCCTCCAAGGCAAGGTAAAAAATTAATTGATTGCAAATGGGTTTACAGAATAAAACGAAAATCTGAAGGAACCATAGATCGCTACAAGGCCAGACTTGTTGCAAAAGGCTTCAAACAACGATATGGCATTGATTATGAGGACACATTTAGTCCTGTTGTTAAAGCTGACACCATCCGTCTTGTGCTATCTATTGCTGTTTCCGGGGGATGGAGCCTTAGACAACTAGATGTACAGAATGCGTTTCTTCATGGTGTTCTGGAAGAGGAAGTATACATGAAACAACCTCCTGGTTTTGAGAACAAAAATAAACCCTTCCATGTGTGCAAGCTTGACAAAGCCCTATATGGACTGAAGCAGGCCCCTAGAGCATGGTACTCTCGACTCAGTCAGAAATTGCAAGCACTTGGTTTTATTCCCTCTAAGTCTGACACATCTCTGTTCATTTATAATAAGTTAAATACATCCATATTTGTGCTTATTTATGTTGATGATATCATTGTCACAAGCTCATCTGATGAAGCAGTGACATGACTGTTAAAAGACCTAAGTGCTGAGTTTGCTCTCAAGGATCTGGGAGATTTGCATTTCTTCCTTGGTATTGATGTAAAGAAACATGATGATGGCCTTCATCTCTCTCAAGAAAAATATGATGTTGATCTGGTAAGAAGGGTTGGTTTACAAGGATGCAAACCGTCATCGGCTCCTTTATCCAGTACAGAAAAATTGTCACTTGAAGAGGGAGACCTCTTGAATCAAGAGGATAGTACTAGATACAGAAGTCTAGTAGGGGCACTTCGGTACTTAACCTTAACCAGACCTGATATATCATTTGCTGTTAACAAAGTATGCACCCACCACAGTTCATTGGACTGCAGCTAAACACATAGTGAGATATGTGAAAAATACTATGAATCTTGGTCTCACATTCAGCAAGTCATCATCTAATCTTGTCAGTGCATTCTCTGATTCTGACTGGGCAGGCTGTGTAGATGATAGACGCTCCACTAAAGTTCCATTAGCAAATGCTACATCAGAGATTATTTGGGTTTAGTCCATGTTAAAAGAGCTTGGTGTGAAGCATACTAAAGTTCCATGTCTATGGTGTGACAACTTAGGTGCTACTTACTTATCTGCCAATCCAGTGTTTCATGCAAGGACAAAACACATTGAGATTGACTTCCATTTTGTCAGAGAAAGGGTTGCCAACAGACAGTTGGAAATTCGCTTTGTGCATTCACGAGACCAAGTTGCAGATGGCTTCACCAAGGCATTGCCTACAAAGAGTTTTGACGAGTTCAAACGTAATCTCAACTTGACCAAGTTGTGATTAAGGGAGGGTGTTAAACAACATTACATGTTCGGTGCAAACTGTCACGGTAAAGGAGTCCAACTCCAACCGTAGCTAGCTTTAGACTAGAGTTGTTATGATCTTCCTCTTATCTTTGTAATCATCCTTATCTCTAGTCTATCTCTTGGGTCTCAAGTTAAGATCCCAACCATGTAACCTGATCATGTACGCTTCACGGGAGTCGCGCCCCGATCTATATAACATGCAACCGTCGCCCTCAACAGGGCACGACGTTCTCCCACGGGATGGAGGCAGGTTTATGAAGGATTGGTAGGTTGTTTACTCTACATATGTTTACCCATCCTAAAAATAGAATCAAAGAATCTCACAGTCTGTTGGTACTTACAAAGAAAATAGCATAGAAGTTCACAAACCAACGTTAGTTCCAAGGGGATTACGTTACAAGGCCATAGTCCACCGTTAACTACAAGGAGTTGTACAGGGATAGTTCGTCCCATGCTATCCTGATTTGTGGTTGGCTGAAATAACCAGTTGACTGAAATTTTATTCTCCGTTATTTTCCTGTGGCTCTATAGCATTGTCTAATACCTTGATGTTGAAGTCAGAGATTGCTTGAAAGAAATCATGAAATTAGATTGCGAGATACTCCCTCCGTCCGGACATACTTGTCATAGGAATGGATGTATCTAGATGTATTTTAGTTCTAGATACATCTATTTTTATATATTTGTGCGGCAAGTAATTTCAAACGGAGGGAGTACCTTTCAAGATAGCATGTTTCGCTCAGTCGTAGCAACTTTCCTTGCCTTGTGTGTTTACTTTCATGGCCCGATCTCTTACTGTGCAAATTCTGCATTTAAATAAAAATGTAAACTGTGCAGTACTATTTGCGTTTCTTATTTTGCGTTAGAATTTAAGTTAAGTTTAATGTATCAAAGATAAAGTACGATGCACAAATTAGGATTTCTGTAGCTGAACTCACAAACTTTGCATCGGTCATGTCAATGTTTGTGGTAACGGCGATTTTGTACATCGTTTTCCTTGCGGAGATGCTGTCATGGAGCCGTTGCACGCATCCATGTGAAAACTTCTGATCGGGCTTGCCTGATCGGATGACGGTGGTGTCTTTGGCATCACTTCCTTCTTGAAGGCGTCATCTTAAAGACCCGGTTGACAACTTTCGTCACTGAGCGTGGTTGAAGGTGGAGCAGACGGTGACGATTGAGTGGCCCTCTTGGGGTTTACAGAGGTTTGTGTTACTTGGGGCCTGGCAATGGCATCGCTTGGAGTTGTGGAGCTACCATCTACTACCCCTTGTGTCCATCTTATTTGGTTCGACAGCAGTGCGTTTGGCGTCGTGGTGCTGCCATATACTAGTCCTCACGATGTTGTTCTGCTCGACAACCCGGTGAACTCCTCTTGACACCATGTAAGACTCCTATAATCAATGTCCGGCAACTTCTTGGGTCCTTTGTTGTCACTAACTTTTTGATGTGTGTGTCCTCCAGTTACACTTCGCCATGGACAATGCCCAGTCTTGATTGAGATACTTTCTACATTTCACTCTATGTGACCATGTCACTCCTTTCTCCGTGCATGCTTGACGAGCCAAAGTCTTATCTCGTCATCTCTCCTACTTCGCGACGGACAATGACCACCCTAATGTTGGGTGTTGGATGGCTCGGGGATGGCGGTGGTGTAGCCTTTAATGATAGTACCTTGCATCTGTTCTCCCCTGAATACTTGCATCCTTTCTCATCCCACTGACCAAGGCTAATAATGTTATTCTTTAGTCTAGGTATGTAATACACACCTGACAATATGCGGTGCTCTCATGTGAGGCACTGCAACAACACTGCTCCACGCCCAACTATTTCCAGTTCAGAGCCATGTTCAAAACGCATGTTTTCACGTACTAACTGATCCAGTTAACAAATTTCTTTGAACTGTGGACAATCAGATTTGAAATATCCCATATCGTTGCAATTGAGTCATCTAACCTTGGTGATGTCGAATTTCCGATGCTCCTTGTGCTTGCCGCCGTCGACACGACCACCGCGCTTATGCCCCACGCCTGTGGCCGCCTCCACGGCCATGACTGCCACCACATGATGGCTCCTGGTGTGGCCTTTTCCCCTGCATAAGATGCTCCAGGGCCCGAGTCATCAGCATGAGTTGATCTTCCTTGCAGACAAACTGACGTCTATGGCCTTTTTGGTGAGATCGCCCCATTCCTTGATCGTGTTGACGATATCACCGGACCACGAAGGGACGGCATTGAACAGGGTCTCGACCACCGCCTCCACGGTGATCTTCTCGCCAAGCGATCGGATCTCGCCCACAAGGGTCATCATTTTCTGAACGAATGCTAACACCGATTCGCTGTCCGCCATCTCCATCCGATCAGCTGCCGTTTCAGCTGTTTGATTCGTGCCTTCTTGACACGGTCGTCGCCAACCCGCATGTTGCGGATCGCTTCCCAGGCCTCATGTGTAATGTTGCATTCCGCCACGACCATTATGTGGCAAACCGCTGTTGTCTTTGTCCTGCTCTAACTCGTCAGTCCACACACCAAGTGGTGAGAAGGGCCCTCATCTTCACGGCTAACAGGCCGTTGTTGGAGTCAATAAACATGTGATACTAGACCGTGACGAGCTTGCCGTCGCCGGCGCATGCGACACGATTGCCGCGTTTTCATCTTCATTGTATACTTTCCGTCGCCGGCATTCGTCCCATCGTTTTTCGACGACTCGTCACCCATCACCGTACACCGCCACAACTCCTCTTGTCACCGTCATCAGATCGTCACCGAACACAGGCTCTGATGCCAATTGTTGCAACATAACCTCAAATTCTCTCACTCACTCTTTTGCTCAGAGGTGGAAGAACTCAATGATGGAGGAGATACACGCAGACACCGTAGAGTGGAGTTTTAGGCAAAGGTTAAAACTTGCATCTTTTCTATTTCTTCCTTTTTATTCACACATAACAAACAGCCTGCCCATGATCCATTGATCCCGTTCCATCCCATGGACTGATCATGGTCAACAACTAACTAAGATAAAACAAAGTGTCTAAACTTATTTCAGCAACAACATTATTGGAGCGTGCGACTGGCATTATTTATACATGCAACATAAAACATGATTCCCCAATCGATTGGAAATCGTGGGTCTTGTTCTTCGTCGCACGGCACAGGATATTCTTCTTTGGGTCAATAGATGCTCTAATGTAGTCTGCAAGCAAATTCTAATAGATTGAAGAATCATGTTGTCCCGGCTAGATGTAACTGAGTATTTTGATTTCCTTCTCCCCCCCCCCCCCCCCCCCCCCCTCCCCCCTCCACACACATTGTATATTTAATTTCATTTTAATATATATTCTCTTTTTAACTTCATTTTAATAAAATTGGTTTAGGCTGGCTTGCCCCGCTGTTGTTCCCTAAAAAAACATAGAACGTAAAAGCCGGAACACAAAACCGGCTAGAATCGTAAAATGTAAAATCCGGCTGGAACATAAAATCCAACTTAGCGCATGAGGATTGTTAAACACAGTTTAGTTGCTTACTAATTAAGCTTATTAGGATTAAGTTAATTCTTAGATAGGTTGCTTGGTTCTCAAGCAACTATGTACTTTCTTGACTCTCAAGACAACTATGTAATTCCTTGGCTCTCAAGTAACCTTAAGTTTACTTGACTCCAAGTAATATGTGTACTTCCGCCCGGGTATAAATACCCCACTTCTATCATCAATAAAGACTAATGGATCATCTTTCATTCAACTCTCTTGTTCTTTATTTTCTATTTCAAACACGTTATCAGCACTTGGCTCTTCGTTGAGAGAGAAAGGCCATCCATGAAGACAGGTTGTGGTGTAAGCAATGTCGAACGGCGCCCGCTGGAGATGCTTATGGACGGGTCACCCAAGCATGTGTTTGCTTGGCAAGCGATGCATTCTCTTGTAAAGGGGAAATAGACCAGGAAGACTAATTTGATTTCCTTTTTCGTTCTTACCGTGAGTCCGTGATGCAACGAGGGACTAATAACCTAGTGATTGATTGCATTTTTCATGCGCATGGACGAATGTCACACGCACTCCACGAGGCAAGATAGCAGCCACGAGCCCACGACCGCGATTCTCGGCATCGCTTCAGCGGCAGATACCAACGGCCGACGCTACGCGGGCGGCTAACAACCAGCGCTGGGAACGCCTCCATCCGGCGGCGCGGTGCTGCGCATCCCTGCATGCAGCGTGAGCGAAGCAGCGGCATGGCCTCGTCAGTCCCAGCCTCGGCGCGCAGCGCGCGTGCCCTTTTGGTCGGCGTCACGGTCGGTGAACACATCACGAGCGACAAGACGCACGGCGCCCTCCGACGTGGCTACTAACAGACATGGCCACTCCCGCGGCATCTGGCCCTCAGCCACGACCGCGGCGTCGCCCGGCATGCGGCAGGCGACACACTCCAACGGCACCCTCCGACGCGCAGTAGTGGCCGATGCAGCAGGCCCTCCGGCCAGTCGTCGTGTCTAATCCCTAGCCATACGACAGGAATCGAGGATTTCTAATCCCTTTAACGAATTTGTAATTGAACCTTCAGGTTATGTGATAATCTCATGTAAGTCGTTAAGTTCTATGTTCAGCCATCAGGTTAACAAAACTTTACGATTTAACCGTCAGCTCATGCCAAATTGCATAAAAATAATTATGCACCATTTTACATGTATAATTAGTCCTTCGGACATTATAGATGCCTTTGTCGCAAACATTTCCTAAGGCATATGTTATAGGAGCACAACTATAATTTTTGCAATTGATTTTTCTCTCTTGCAAATCCAATTGTAATTCAAACATGAATTATGAAGTGTCATACTCTATATGAGCACCAACATTTATTTGTGAATCACAAGGTATTGATGATATCTACTGCATAATTTGCAGACTATCCACCAATATTGTGACGTCTACGTCTTGCCACTTTGACAAGATGACTACCTTTAACGTGCTCTTCCAAATATTAATACTAGATCTGAATACCTCAAGATATCATAAGGTAATAATGGCATCTACTGCAAAAGTTTCCAGACTATCCACTATTACTGCAAGGTCTACATCATGTCATTCTCACAGATGACTACCTTCAAAGTGATTTTCTTAAATATAGCATAACATAAGGTAATAGAGATATGAACATCTACTGATAAAAGTCAGACTATGGTTTCTATTACTGCGAGATCTCCACCGCATCCGGTGATTATCTTCAGAGTGTTATCCTATATAAATTGAGGTCTACACATATGGTTATAAAGCATCAGCTATTCTAAAATTTGCTCCTCCAAAGCAATTGTTGTTGTTCACAAAAAAATGCTTTACTATCATAGTAAATTCATGCATGATCATTACATGTTGAATGGTATTATCTACCAATATCAGTTATCCAAGCCTCATTTTTCTTGAATAAGTCGTAGAGAATTACACAAATATATGCATACCTCGGTGATTATCTTACATTGACAAATCACAAGGCAATGAAGTTTATGTTACTATTTGTGATTACTGTGTCGCCCATCTATCAAGACAAAGACCATAATTTATAGCAACGATCGAGTGTCTCAAACACTGTTGCAAGATCCACATCACATTGTGGTTGTTATTTTCATAGTATCTAACCAATGTTAAACGTGCAAATTATATATTTTGGTTGTGACTCTACAGTCACACTTTTTCTTAAGAATGAAGCCCAAAACATTACAACGATTCCATCGCATGCCCTATATTGAAGGCTATCCTTAGTCATTATTGTACTCAATAAGATAATTTCATTCGTATATTTTTACTCTCATAAGTAAACTAAATAAATGCATGAAAAATTCATGCAACACATGGTACATATGCATTTTATATGTCACCAACTTCACTTAGTTCTCAAACTAAGTACATAATGGATGAATATTTATTTACCTTGAATATTTCCCTTAAGAGAAACATGTTGCCATGAGCACATAGAGAATGATCACCCATTCGTTGCTCGAGGCCTCAAGTCTACCTCAACTTACAAATTTGGTAGTTATAAATCAACTTTAAGTTGATATTTTGTATTCAGATATTTTTCATATGCATATCAGGTTGAAAAGCCTTTATTACACTTTACATCCTCTTATGATGTCACTACCATTTCCATAGCAAAGAAACATATAATTTCTTAAAATCATCAGATTCGCCCAACGGGTGCTATACCATTATTTGAAATATTTGCTAGTACAGATAATACTATGCAAGTCCGTGGTCACAAAAATGAACCACGAGGAATTCAAAGTAAAGTGTAGGCTAAAACACAACCAGAGACAAAATTACATCTTAATAGGGAATAGATCATTTTCAAATGATCACAAAGACAACTCTCAAGTTTGTCAAATGTGTGGTTATAAAAATATCATACCTACGATTACCAAACCCTCAAACATATAGTCAAACCACACCACAAATTTATTAAAATGGCAAATAAGCTCATTGGGATATTTGGAAATTTGCAAACATACAACCAGAATATATTTTGGTAAATGATTGTTCTCAAATCTTCATCAGAAGGAGAGAACCAAAAATCTAGTGCAATAAAAGGATGGTGAATTCCTTTTCAACGATGATATGTTTGCGTAATAAAAAAATTCAATAATATTGGAGACTCATGTGATCTCCTAATTATTCCCAAAATATCATTAGCCTATACTTGTGCTACTACATGTAGTGCGATGTCCAATATACTATTGCTTGGACATTATATTTGAGAAATTTTGAATGTATGAATCAATTCATACTCAGTTTTGTTGCGTACAAAATAATTTTTCAAATCTTACAAAATATTTGGCTTTAAGCCTTACAATCCTGGTTTGGGGTTGATTAGAAAAAATCATTAACAAGTCTATTGGTCACAACTTTTTAAGTTACAATATATCCCAAATCAACAGATTTTATGTGCACCGCATGTGCCATAGGGGAAATAAGTTTTAAGTCTCTCTCACCTTAAAAATTCAAATGAGCCACTCATTCTTCCTTGAACACATTCATAAGATATGTGGATTACTCAACCATTATGTTGTATTATATAGATACTTCATGGTACTCATGGAAACATTTATAAAATGATTTCAAGTGTGTCTCTTTTCACACAAAACCATGAATGATATAACTAAATTAATTGCTCAACTTATCAAAGTAAGAGCAAATTATCCTAAACAAGGGATAAATCCATTCGAATGGACAACTTCATTGAACTCATTTCACGAGCAACGTTTGATTATACAATACTTTATATATATATATATATATATATATATATATATATAGAGAGAGAGAGAGAGAGAGATATACCTAGAATGGTTTAATTCAATATCTTATCAAAGATAGTGAAATTAATTACATGACCAATGTTAAAGAATTGTAAATTTACCAGCCTTGCTGGACACATACGGCCTTACACACCGTAAGTATGATCTAAATCATACCAACTACATATCGTACTACTTTCCCCTTGTAGTAATTACGTGGAAATCAACAAAGTATTTCCCATCTGCGATAATTCGGTTACATACCGATATCACCACTCCAGCGTACATCAATGGGCCCTCATAGAAAATTAGGGATCTATGTGAGGAATAACAATTTATCCGTCAATCAAAATTATTCATAGCCCGTATGTTGATTGCATCAGCAATAAGGATATTTCCTAGCATTAGGGGGAGATAAGTACCACAAAGAATGCCGCGAAATAAATAAGAAATGTTCCTGACATTCAATCCTTAGATCCACGTACTCAAAGAATCTGAACAAAAAGTTTAGAGAATCATATATTTGCAACACATTGCAAATCTGCCACATACATTTATTGATGACAAAGGTGTCACTAATTTTTATATTCCTGCAGTAAAGTATGAGAAAGAGTGGAGGTACCTTATAAACCACTCTTCTCCCTAAATGAGAGCAATAGGGGGAGAAATCTGACCACACGAGAGATAATCTCAGATATGCTTCCGCTAAAACAGAGGAAATCAAATCC
Organism: Elymus sibiricus; assembly: GCA_039707655.1. NCBI lineage: Eukaryota > Viridiplantae > Streptophyta > Magnoliopsida > Poales > Poaceae > Elymus > Elymus sibiricus. Next base: position 179,715,276 of record CM077665.1, read on the forward strand.
TCAACCATTAAATGTAATTCAACATCAAGTTGAAAGACACCTCACTGGATGCTCATCATCCAAAGCCCGGCATAAATGTGTACAAATGTTTTGGTGCCGGGACATCGAAACACCTTGACTCCATTTGTTGTAGGAAATCACAAGGAGTTAAAAGAAATAAATACATTTCCACAAATTTCATCGATTCCTCCAGAATCATATAACAGAAGACTACATTTGTCGACATATATTTCTTCTCAAAATTGCTAAAACCTTTTGGACCCTGAACCAAAATCCATGGTAGAGTGCCTCTTGCACTCATATTGGTTCACATAAAAGCAAGCAAGTAATGAAGAATAGCACTTGCTCTGCAAATGAGTGGTATTTACCACAGTAATACCTACTCCTCATAAGTATCTTCCATGTGGAAATATGGAATACTAAAACTTCTCATTCATAGACAAAGTCAATGAGGTGGCGAGAAAGCGAGGCTTGTAGCAAAAGGGTTCACGCAGAGACCCGACATTGATTACGATGTAACATACCCTCTTAGTATGAGTGGAACTATGTTTCGATACTAAATATCATTGGCAATAAAAAATTGTCCATGCAGTTGATGGACGAAGTGGCTACATACTCATATGCGTCACTCATCTCGGAAATCTATATTAAAGTCCCTGAAGGACTTACAGTTCCGAATCCAAAAACAAATCACAACATGTATTGTGTAAACCTTCATAAGTCAATCTATGGCTCGAAATAGTCGTGAATCATATGGTAATACCGACTAGATGAGTTCCTTCTTCAAAGGATTACTCAAAGGATGATGATTGTTTATGTGTTAATAAAGGAATCCCAAAATTTTATTTCCTTACAACACCTCAGTGTATATCGATGATTTCGTCATCAAATGTCTCTACAAGACATAAACATACACAAAATCATCTCAAGACGGAAAATTTGGATTCAATCAAATTTAGCTTAAGTTTATAACTTGAGCATTCTATCAAGAATACATATCAGTCTACATATATCCAAAACATATACGAGAAGTTCAGTGTGGATATAGCATAACATCAAAAGACATGTATGGTCATACTACCTTTGATAAGGTACAAATCCACTCATACCTAGGGGTGATAATGAAGTGATACTAGGACCTGAAGTTCTATATCTCACTAATGTCAAAGCACTCATATAATTACAAACCACGCCAGGCCTGACATTATATTTTCTATCTTTGTTCAAAGTGCAACACCCAACAAAAGGTATATGGTCGATATAAGAAATATCAACTTATATATCAAGCTCACAATGAATCTTGGGCAAATCCATTAGGAAATAGAAGATATGACCATGATATGAGGTAATTATGTTGGCTCTTTATTTGATCCCAGCGACGCCATATCAATGACTGAATTTCCTGGAATAGACTTCATATGGAAGTCATCTAAATGGAATTTAATGGTTATTTCCACTTATCATTCTGACGTAATTGATTTATCTAAAAGCATTGCAAATATGCATGGCTTAGCAGAATGATTAACCACACACAAAATCATGTGGTTGAGATTCATCAGAATCGCATAACTTGATTTTATCAAGATACTACCACTTGTGTTACTTAGTACCTACAGGTTGTATGAAGAGCAATATCAAAAGGCACATTGCTCGGAAATTACTTTTCCTCACGAATTATAGAAAAGCGAGGAAACAATTTGCGAAGAATATATTGTGAATTATTCACAGTGTCATGATAATGTCAATGGACTTGGTATGACACATCCTCCATATTTGCAAAGTTCAAGGGGAGTAATCTCCCAAACTATAACCTGTTAGCAATCATCAGATCGCATATATTGTACTCTTTTTCCCTTGATGAGTTTTTCCCTAATGGTTTCTCATAAAAGGTTTTTAATGAGACAATATAAACACAAGTGTTTGTATATGCGATATCATTTTCTCCTTATATTTTCCCACTAGGTTTTAAAGGAGTTTTCAATGGCATGTCACATGCACTCTTTTTCTTTATGAGTTTTCTCTCAAAGTTTCTCATAATGGTTTTTAATGAGGCAATATCTTCTTAAAGATCATATGTCATACCTTCTATTTTTCCTATTGGTTTTTTTCAAGAAAGTACTCAAGACATATTAATTGTTCTCTAAACTCACCAATGAATTTTCTCCTTCTTCAAAGGTTTTTCTCATATGAGTTATCAAGAGACAATAATCATTATATGTTGCATCATTTTCTCATTATTTTTCCCACTGGGTTTAAATGAGTTTTAGCAACATATCTGCATTATTCTCCTTATATTTTTCCCACAGGGTTTTTGGAGGAAACTTTCAAGATTTCAAAGAATTTGTCAAGATGATGCATGTACCTAAGAAGAGGTGTTTGTACAAGGGGGAGTGTTAAACATAGTTTAGTTGCTTACTAATTAAGCTTATTAGGATTAAGTTAATTCTACCAAGCAACCATGTACTTCCTTGACTCTCAAGGCGACTATGTAATTTCTTGGCTCTCAAGTAACCTTAAGTTTACTTGACTCCCAAGTAATATGTGTACTTCTGCCTGGGTATAAATACCCCACTTTTATCATCAATAAAGACTAATGAATCATCTTTCATTCAACTCTCTTGTTCTTTATTTTCTACTTCAAACAAGGATTAGCCATGAACACCCCGCTCGCCGCAGCCATCCACACTCTGTTGCTCAGCGAACATATAATATCCTGAACAAGCCAAAACAGGTGAAAAAGCCATTCTATGTAAGAAGAATGCCAGAGTTCGTTCGGCAATATTTCCGAGGAATATGTCTTATCTCGGTACAAGCTCCGTGAGCGAAACCTCGTTGGGCGAAACCACCGCTGGCCTGCCACGGCCTTGGGAGGCTCCGTGTCGCGGTTCCGGCCCGGCGCTATGTGCCCGGATGCAGAAAGCCGGCCTGGACGGGGCCTGAAGCGACAAGGTGTCGCTGTTCAGGATCGCATTCGCCCGTGACATCGTAGGCCTATCCGCAGGGCTCTCCTGAACGCACATCAGTCCGATGTGAACGTACGCGAGTATTTCCTCTTCGGGTGCACAGCTTCTGCTTGCAAGGGCCGGATCAGCTATCTCCATGATCGTTCCGTTGGTCCAGTGTTCCCATATCTGCACCAGAAATTGGTTCAAGTGAGTGTTACTGTCGCAAGGGATTTTAATGGGATTGGTACGCAACTATTCAGCTAAGGTCTCCTTCCTGCTTACAAGACTTAAGAGGTCAACGGATTGCTCGGAGTTGTAAGAGCCACAGTTTCTTCTTCCTGTTATGATCTCTAAAACCAGAATTCCGAAGCTAAACACGTCTGATTTGGTCGAATAGTGCCCACGGCAACAAGAGATATGATTGCTGATTAGTGATCTGAGGTAGTAGTATTACCTATTCCTGCAGTCCATAGTGTTTTTTTTATATCAGAGCATAGTTGACTTCACTTACAACGTCCCAACAACTCTATTAGTGACATCCTTTGATTGATCCCCTTCGAACAGCCTTGCCAAACCAAAGTCTGAAATCTTCGGATTCAAATCGGAGTCTAACAGAACATTGCTTGCTTTTAGGTCTCTGTGGATTATTTTCAACTGAGAATCTTCATGAACGTATTGCAAACCTCGGGCAATCCCATTTATTATCTTGAACCTCTTCCCCCAATCAAGATGCTTGCTCCTCTCAGGATCTATTACCGGAACAAGAAACAGCGACAGAGAGGTTAGTTTTGGTGCCATATGTGCTCCCCCACATTACTTCTTCTTTTCTGACGGAACGTAGACAATATATTAAACGGAGAGAAGAATAAACACAATACAAGTGGTGGCTACATGGACCATCTTACAAACTACAGCTCACATTTAAATATATATTTATCGAAAACATTTAAATATATATAGTGATGCAGCTGATCAAAACTAAGATTGCTCTCTGGCTTGTAATAATTTTAGAATGTAAACCTCGTTGTCGTTTTAGTCTAGAGGTTCCTTGTCTTTTCTTTTCCTCCGAGACATGCCCGGCATGATGTTTTTTTTTTCTCTGGTCTCGTTAATAAAATGGCGCCGGGGGGGTTTTAAAACCCTCCTGACGATCTATATAGTGATGCAATGTTCTGAGTATTTACCAAAGAGAATCGTGTCAAGGATTCTGTTGGGCATGTATTCGTAGATAACGAGCTTCTCGTGTTCTTCCATAAGCCTCACAAGGTTTTTGTGCTGAAGCTTAGCAACCAAAACCAGCTCAGTTTTTAGCTCTGCTATTCCTTGTGCTGAACCTTGTGAGAGTCTTTTCACTGCTATCTCTTGGCCATCAGCAAGGGATCCCTGATGATTTAGAAGGCGGCATAAGTATTAGAAGGAAAACATTACTGATTAGAGGTGTAGAGATGATGGTAAAATTTGAAGAAATTATCCATGGTGCATGGTATGATTTTTTAAGGAAGTGCATAATTTTTTTTATTGTGTGTGTGGGCATACTATGATTGGTACCTTGTAAACGGCACCAAACCCTCCTTCCCCAAGCTTATTTCCTTCTGAAAAGTTCTCCGTTGCAACTTCCAGTGTTGATAGATCAAGCATGGATAAACTGATGTTTGGAACGCTTTCCCAGTTTCCAGAATCTGTCCAAATAAGAAGTATTAAATCCGTTGAACAAACTCCATTTCAAAAGACATTTGCTTGTCTGCAACCATAATTGTTTAGCTAATTACCTTATATTTGTACAGCTGGCAGTTTGACATTTAATCATATCTAACCCTTTTTTCATATAAATTTGACGGGTTATTTTTCGCAAGAGTTAAATATACCTGTTTTCCTTTTCTTTTTTTTGGCTGTGCAGTAGGGCAAAGCACCACTGCAATTTTCCTTTCTTTATTAATTTTAGAAAGGGCATAAAAATAAATAAGAAGTTATACACTAGAGCTTTAGATGAAAGTAAAAAAAAAAACTAAGCTAATTAGAAATTTCCGAGCCAATCTTTAATGAAAACCAAGCTATTTTCCTTCTTTAAGGTCTGCAAATATGGGGATAGCTTACATAGTTGTGACGGTAATTCTTGTTCTCTTCTCCTCCTCCATATACAAAAGCAAACTATAGTGAAAGTCAATGCTGCAGAAACAACGGCCAGTGCAACTGCTAGGACCAGTAGGGTGGTACTTGGTTTATTTCTTCTCCCTCCTGTAAAATGACACTACAGTTGAAGCACTGGATAACATGAACTGTTTATATGGATCATAGCAATGAAAAAGCCAGGAACCGAAAAACACGAACAATTCGTGAATAGTCACTCGGATAAAATACTACAATCGAAAGAAGTTATTGCTACGAGAAACACACAAGATTTTATCATCTCTACATATAGATTGAATGAAAATGCTTTTTGTCATCGAAAACAAGTTATTGCAGAAGCTGGACATTCGATCAATTCTTGCGTTATTTTTCGATCATAGCAATGAAAAAGCAGGAACCGAAAAAGCATATACCGTGTTATCATCTCTACGTAACGATTTTATCAGATAAAAAGCAGGAACCCAGAAACACACAAGATTTTATCATCTATATATATAAAGTGCCGGCTCAACTCCAGTTTAAGAAAATCGAAAGAAGCCTCCATGTGGGCTCCACTTCAGTAGCTAGGAAAATTACATAGTTTTGTAAAAATCTGCAACTCACCTCCATCTCCATCTACGGAGGGTGTAACGCCCAAGGCCGGTGCTGGGAGGTGTAGAAGCGGACTGCCGGAGAATGGAGGATATAGCTCAAACCTGTAGTTGCACCGTAAACCCAGGATCCTTCCTCCCTGCCGCCTGCTGAAATGCTTCGGCATCACGCTTACTATCCCCTCCAGGCAGCTCCGGCAATCGGTCGGTGCCATGTCCGGTGTGCACTGCGCCAGCCCATAGATTCTCGGGGTGCTCACGTCGAAGTCCTCTACCCCTGTGCCAAACCGCGTCGATGAGTTCAGCGCTGCGTAGTCCGCGACAGCAGCAAGGAGAACACCCACTGCGGCGTCAAATGTTGCGGCCGGCGACGTCACGTTCTCCCCGTTGGGCATGATGTGCCGTTTGGTGTTGTCGATGGAAGTCAGGAAGTTCTGGTTGGAGAAGCGGAGGTAGCAGGGGTCGTAGTAGATGGTCACTTCCATGTTGTACGAGGCTACGAGCACACCTGCTGCGCGTCCCGGAAGGCGTTGGCGACGCAGTCGCCGCAGGCGGAAGCGTTGGTGGTGTCGCCACGGCAGAGCGAGAGCGCGTACACGGTGTCAGGGATGGCACCTACGGCGGCGGTAGAGAAGAGGGTGGGAGATGAGGAGGATTCAGTGGGGAGGGTGGAGGAGAGCTGCTTCAGATTTGATTGGAAGGCGCTGTTCTCCGTGTAGTTCCGGCTGTTGTCGCATTCTTGCCACAGCACGTCGCCAGAGGCGAGCTGTGCAAGGAAGGGGACGACGAGGATGGAGACGTAGCAGCAGAGTTTGTTGGAGATCATGGTAATAGCCATGGTTAACCTCGAGTACTGGTGGCGATGTGGGTTGAGTTAGAGACAAGAAGATGTGGTCATCTGGGAGTAGGAGGGAAAACGAGTGTTTTGGCAAGCTGGCTTGGTGTTAGATCGAGTCACATTGTGTTTTTGTTTTCTATTGATGTTAGATCTGGTCACAGTTCGATTCGAACAAAGGCTACCAGTCGTACTACTCGAGAGAGAAATCATTTATTATAATAGGCAGGCCTAGAGAATGTATGGAACATTTTCAGAGGAATGCGAAGGGGATGAAGTCTTGGCATCTGTGGCAAGTATCAACATCAAAGAATCAAGAATTGGATTCTCTGATCTTTTCTCCTGCGCGCATGCCAGGCAGATAGATGGATCGGTGATAACTTTTGTAGTAGTAGTGTTGACTGTTGAGGTACCAAACTGAATAAGTCATCGTTGCGACGACGGACATTTCTTCAGAACCTCCATCTTCCAGGTTGTTTCGAACGGAGCTATCGCTTCCACCTATTAGAAAGGGGAACATGCCAGCATTTTCCCTTGTCATCCTGGCACTGGTACTTGATCAAGATCGACTGGACAAACATGTTTCCTAGCAGGAAGAACAAAAGCACACTATACAAGCCGAGAGAAAGTAAATGATGACTGGTGTGGTAGTTACCACCAACGGAGTACCATGCATGTAAGGAACCAACTTACATGGCTGATTGCCTGACAGAGCCTCTTCTTCTGCAGCACCATTCTTGGAGTAGCAAGACTACAAGACAAGCGAAGCCAATTGCTTGTAACTGAAGCATCAAAAGGAAATCTTGGACCAAAACATTATGTCTCCGAAATGACGTGTCTGAAACATACATTAAACAAACGCTTATAATTTGACAATAAATATCATTTTGTCGCGAATTAGATCTGCATGTTAGCTTGCTTTGCTGGGTGTTGCTGGTAGTCTTCGTTAGGAGTTTTATCTTTTGGGTGTCTTGGCTTGCTCTCTGCTTTGTAATGCGTGTGGCTTAAAATCTTATGTCTGAGATTATGTTGGAGTTGAGTTTTGGAGACGTGCTCTCTTCCCTTTCCTTTTCTGCTGGGACAGGCTTTGAGGGGGGCTGCTTTTGGTTCGATGCTGGTTTACTTTCTCGTTGCTAGTTGCTAGTGGTAGTAGTTGTAGATATTCCTAGTTGTAGTTCGAACTTGCTTTCTGGTAATGGAAATCAGAAGGGGAAAGCCCTTCTTTTGCTTAAAAAAAAATCGGCAAACAATATCAATATATAGGGTTAAAACTTCTATTGAGATCGCTCACGCTCATCGACCGCCATTATGCTCATATCCCGCTCCATTAGTTGGACGTCGTGGAAGGTGAAGCGGCATTGACCACACTCAACCATGTCATCCCTGTGGTAGGGGCATAGTCGCCCTGCGTCTTGGAAGGCCAGAGCTACGCAGGCGATGCAGGTGCCCGATGAATTGAGGACGTCCGGAAGGCAGCGACAGTAAGCGGACGCAGCGACCTGGTCGGCAAAGGCATAGGCGGAGGCGGGCAGGGACAGGATGCATTTACCAGCTCGGTGGTGAGCGTGGCAGTGATAAGCTGTAGGTTGGCCTGGTAAGTGCTATTGGGAGCGTAGCGGCCTTGCGCCCCGCAGGAGTGACCGCCGGACAAGCTATGGTTGGCACCGAGTGTGGCCCGCGACGGAGCACGGCGAGCAGGAGGATGACTGCTGAATTAGGCATGAGAGGGGGGCGGCGGATGTCTTAAGATGGTCCCTATTGATGTGAGCCTGTATTTTGTAAGATCTAATGGCTAATATTCCTCTTTCCTTGTACAGTACCTCCTATATTGGTAATATGCCACGATTTTTCCCCAACTTTGACCAGCTCGGTGTTGAGCGTGGCAGCGATAAGCCGTAGGTTGGCCTGGTAAGTGCTATTGGAAGCATAGCGGCCTTGCGTCCCGTGGGAGTGACCGCCGGACAAGCTGTGGTTGGCAACGAGCGTGGCCAGCGGCGGAGTACGATGAGCAGGAGGATGACCGCTGCGTGAGGCATGAGAGGGAGACGACAGATGTCTTAAGATGGTCCCTATCGATGTGAGCCTGTATTTGGTAAGATGTAATGGCTAATATTCCTCTTACCTCATACAGCACCTGGTATATTGCACTAGTAGAAAACAGGGCTTTGATCCTGGCCAGATCAAAGCATTAGTTCCGGTCGTGTTACGAACCGGGACTAATGGGAGCATCAGTCTCAGTTCGAGAGGCTAGGACGCCGGCCGGGCCTCGGCAGGCATCAGTCCCTGTTCGACTGGGACCTTTAGTCCCGGTTCCAGCCACCAACCAGGACTAAAGGTGTTGCCGCCCTTTAGTCCCGGTTTGTGTTTGGAACCGGCACTAAAGGGTAGGCCTTTAGTCCCGGGTTTAGATACAAACCGGGACTAATGTTTTGCCTACATATATCCGCGCCTCCCCACCCATCTCTTCTGTTTTTTGGCCGTGGAAGGGTGTGGGAGGTGTGTGCTACTCTGTTCTCACCTCCTATGCATATGAGGTGTTTGATGAAATGCCCGAGCCACATTTAAGCTTTCTCCTCTCCAAGCTCGACCTCCAAGCTACATTTTCCCCAAGATTTGTCTAGGTTTGGCGGTGCACCAACTACACAAGTGTTCTAAAAGGTTAGCAACTTCATCCTTTGTTTTCTCACTGCTAGTTTAACTCATTTCAAATGCTCTAGAAGTAGAGTGGTTTGTGGGTTTTAGTAGAGGAGTGTATGTAGTGGAGGAGTGTATTAATTTGGTCACTTCTCTATTCATGATGTTCTGTAATGATTTTTGATATACTTAATTATATAATGCACGCAGATGAACCGGCAATGGATGTACGGTGACCGACGCACCTCTGACTACATTGAGGGCATGCATAATTTTCTCGAAGTGGCTGAGGCAAACAAGCAGAATGGTTTTATGTATTGTCCATGTACTGTCTGTGGGAATACGAAGGATTACTCTTCCCGGAAAACCCTTCACTTGCACCTGCTTGAGAAGGGTTTCATGCCACACTATAATGTTTGGACCAAGCACGGAGAAAGAGGGGTTATGATGGAAGACAATGAAGAAGAAGAGGATGATGACAACTATCGTCCTATGTTCCCTGAATGCGGTGATACTGCAACGGGGGACGCTGAAGATCAAGAGGCACCAGATGTGCCCGATGATGATCTTCGTTGGGTCATTGTTGATGCACAGAGAGAATGCGAAAGTGAAAGGGAGAAGTTGAAGTTCGATCGCATGTTAGAGGATCACAAAAAAGGGTTGTATCCAAATTGCGAAGATGGCAACACAAAGCTCGGTACCACACTGGAATTGCTGCAATGGAAGGCAGAGAATGGTTTATCTGACAAGGGATTTGAAAAGTTACTGAAAATAATGAAGAATAAGCTTCCAAAGGATAACGAATTGCCTGACAGTACGTACGAAGCAAAGAAGGTTCTCTGCCCTCTAGGATTAGAGGTGCATAAGATACATGCATGCCCTAATGACTGCATCCTCTACCGCGGTGAGTATGAGAATTTGAACGCATGCCCGGTATGCGGTGCATTGCGGTATAAGATCAGACGATATGACCCCGGTGATGTTGAGGGCGAGCGCCCCAGGAAGAGGGTTCCTGCCAAGGTGATGTGGTATGCTCCTATAATACCACGGTTGAAACGTCTGTTCAGAAACAGAAAGCATGCCAAGTTGTTGCGATGGCACGCAGAAGACCGTAAGAAAGACGGAAAGTTGAGAGTACCCGCTGACGGGTCACAGTGGAGAAAAATCAAGAGAAAGTGGCGGGACTTTGCAGATGACGCAAGGAACGTATGGTTTGGTTTAAGTGCAGATGGCATCAATCTTTTTGGGGAGCAGAACAGCAATCATAGCACCTGGCCCGTGACTCTATGTATCTATAACCTTCCTCCTTGGTTGTGCATGAAGCGGAAGTTCATTATGATGCCAGTGCTCATCCAAGGCCCTAAGCAACCCGGCAGCGACATTGATGTGTACCTAAGGCCATTAGTTGAAGAACTTTTACAGATGTGGGATAAAAAAGGTGTACATGTGTGGGATGAGCACAAACAGCAGGAATTTGACCTACGAGCATTGCTGTTTGTAACCATCAATGATTGGCCTACTCTTAGTAACCTTTCAGGACAAACAAACAAGGGATACAACGCATGCACGCACTGTTTAGATGATACCCAAAGTATATATTTGGACAAATGCAAGAAGAATGTGTACATGGGACATCGTCGATTTCTTCTGACCAAGCATGCCTTAAGAAAGAAAGTCAAGCATTTCAAAGGTGAGGCAGATCACCGAAAGAAGCCCGTCCTCTGTACTGGTGACATGACTGTTAAAAGACCTAAGTGCTGAGTTTGCTCTCAAGGATCTGGGAGATTTGCATTTCTTCCTTGGTATTGATGTAAAGAAACATGATGATGGCCTTCATCTCTCTCAAGAAAAATATGATGTTGATCTGGTAAGAAGGGTTGGTTTACAAGGATGCAAACCGTCATCGGCTCCTTTATCCAGTACAGAAAAATTGTCACTTGAAGAGGGAGACCTCTTGAATCAAGAGGATAGTACTAGATACAGAAGTCTAGTAGGGGCACTTCGGTACTTAACCTTAACCAGACCTGATATATCATTTGCTGTTAACAAAGTATGCACCCACCACAGTTCATTGGACTGCAGCTAAACACATAGTGAGATATGTGAAAAATACTATGAATCTTGGTCTCACATTCAGCAAGTCATCATCTAATCTTGTCAGTGCATTCTCTGATTCTGACTGGGCAGGCTGTGTAGATGATAGACGCTCCACTAAAGTTCCATTAGCAAATGCTACATCAGAGATTATTTGGGTTTAGTCCATGTTAAAAGAGCTTGGTGTGAAGCATACTAAAGTTCCATGTCTATGGTGTGACAACTTAGGTGCTACTTACTTATCTGCCAATCCAGTGTTTCATGCAAGGACAAAACACATTGAGATTGACTTCCATTTTGTCAGAGAAAGGGTTGCCAACAGACAGTTGGAAATTCGCTTTGTGCATTCACGAGACCAAGTTGCAGATGGCTTCACCAAGGCATTGCCTACAAAGAGTTTTGACGAGTTCAAACGTAATCTCAACTTGACCAAGTTGTGATTAAGGGAGGGTGTTAAACAACATTACATGTTCGGTGCAAACTGTCACGGTAAAGGAGTCCAACTCCAACCGTAGCTAGCTTTAGACTAGAGTTGTTATGATCTTCCTCTTATCTTTGTAATCATCCTTATCTCTAGTCTATCTCTTGGGTCTCAAGTTAAGATCCCAACCATGTAACCTGATCATGTACGCTTCACGGGAGTCGCGCCCCGATCTATATAACATGCAACCGTCGCCCTCAACAGGGCACGACGTTCTCCCACGGGATGGAGGCAGGTTTATGAAGGATTGGTAGGTTGTTTACTCTACATATGTTTACCCATCCTAAAAATAGAATCAAAGAATCTCACAGTCTGTTGGTACTTACAAAGAAAATAGCATAGAAGTTCACAAACCAACGTTAGTTCCAAGGGGATTACGTTACAAGGCCATAGTCCACCGTTAACTACAAGGAGTTGTACAGGGATAGTTCGTCCCATGCTATCCTGATTTGTGGTTGGCTGAAATAACCAGTTGACTGAAATTTTATTCTCCGTTATTTTCCTGTGGCTCTATAGCATTGTCTAATACCTTGATGTTGAAGTCAGAGATTGCTTGAAAGAAATCATGAAATTAGATTGCGAGATACTCCCTCCGTCCGGACATACTTGTCATAGGAATGGATGTATCTAGATGTATTTTAGTTCTAGATACATCTATTTTTATATATTTGTGCGGCAAGTAATTTCAAACGGAGGGAGTACCTTTCAAGATAGCATGTTTCGCTCAGTCGTAGCAACTTTCCTTGCCTTGTGTGTTTACTTTCATGGCCCGATCTCTTACTGTGCAAATTCTGCATTTAAATAAAAATGTAAACTGTGCAGTACTATTTGCGTTTCTTATTTTGCGTTAGAATTTAAGTTAAGTTTAATGTATCAAAGATAAAGTACGATGCACAAATTAGGATTTCTGTAGCTGAACTCACAAACTTTGCATCGGTCATGTCAATGTTTGTGGTAACGGCGATTTTGTACATCGTTTTCCTTGCGGAGATGCTGTCATGGAGCCGTTGCACGCATCCATGTGAAAACTTCTGATCGGGCTTGCCTGATCGGATGACGGTGGTGTCTTTGGCATCACTTCCTTCTTGAAGGCGTCATCTTAAAGACCCGGTTGACAACTTTCGTCACTGAGCGTGGTTGAAGGTGGAGCAGACGGTGACGATTGAGTGGCCCTCTTGGGGTTTACAGAGGTTTGTGTTACTTGGGGCCTGGCAATGGCATCGCTTGGAGTTGTGGAGCTACCATCTACTACCCCTTGTGTCCATCTTATTTGGTTCGACAGCAGTGCGTTTGGCGTCGTGGTGCTGCCATATACTAGTCCTCACGATGTTGTTCTGCTCGACAACCCGGTGAACTCCTCTTGACACCATGTAAGACTCCTATAATCAATGTCCGGCAACTTCTTGGGTCCTTTGTTGTCACTAACTTTTTGATGTGTGTGTCCTCCAGTTACACTTCGCCATGGACAATGCCCAGTCTTGATTGAGATACTTTCTACATTTCACTCTATGTGACCATGTCACTCCTTTCTCCGTGCATGCTTGACGAGCCAAAGTCTTATCTCGTCATCTCTCCTACTTCGCGACGGACAATGACCACCCTAATGTTGGGTGTTGGATGGCTCGGGGATGGCGGTGGTGTAGCCTTTAATGATAGTACCTTGCATCTGTTCTCCCCTGAATACTTGCATCCTTTCTCATCCCACTGACCAAGGCTAATAATGTTATTCTTTAGTCTAGGTATGTAATACACACCTGACAATATGCGGTGCTCTCATGTGAGGCACTGCAACAACACTGCTCCACGCCCAACTATTTCCAGTTCAGAGCCATGTTCAAAACGCATGTTTTCACGTACTAACTGATCCAGTTAACAAATTTCTTTGAACTGTGGACAATCAGATTTGAAATATCCCATATCGTTGCAATTGAGTCATCTAACCTTGGTGATGTCGAATTTCCGATGCTCCTTGTGCTTGCCGCCGTCGACACGACCACCGCGCTTATGCCCCACGCCTGTGGCCGCCTCCACGGCCATGACTGCCACCACATGATGGCTCCTGGTGTGGCCTTTTCCCCTGCATAAGATGCTCCAGGGCCCGAGTCATCAGCATGAGTTGATCTTCCTTGCAGACAAACTGACGTCTATGGCCTTTTTGGTGAGATCGCCCCATTCCTTGATCGTGTTGACGATATCACCGGACCACGAAGGGACGGCATTGAACAGGGTCTCGACCACCGCCTCCACGGTGATCTTCTCGCCAAGCGATCGGATCTCGCCCACAAGGGTCATCATTTTCTGAACGAATGCTAACACCGATTCGCTGTCCGCCATCTCCATCCGATCAGCTGCCGTTTCAGCTGTTTGATTCGTGCCTTCTTGACACGGTCGTCGCCAACCCGCATGTTGCGGATCGCTTCCCAGGCCTCATGTGTAATGTTGCATTCCGCCACGACCATTATGTGGCAAACCGCTGTTGTCTTTGTCCTGCTCTAACTCGTCAGTCCACACACCAAGTGGTGAGAAGGGCCCTCATCTTCACGGCTAACAGGCCGTTGTTGGAGTCAATAAACATGTGATACTAGACCGTGACGAGCTTGCCGTCGCCGGCGCATGCGACACGATTGCCGCGTTTTCATCTTCATTGTATACTTTCCGTCGCCGGCATTCGTCCCATCGTTTTTCGACGACTCGTCACCCATCACCGTACACCGCCACAACTCCTCTTGTCACCGTCATCAGATCGTCACCGAACACAGGCTCTGATGCCAATTGTTGCAACATAACCTCAAATTCTCTCACTCACTCTTTTGCTCAGAGGTGGAAGAACTCAATGATGGAGGAGATACACGCAGACACCGTAGAGTGGAGTTTTAGGCAAAGGTTAAAACTTGCATCTTTTCTATTTCTTCCTTTTTATTCACACATAACAAACAGCCTGCCCATGATCCATTGATCCCGTTCCATCCCATGGACTGATCATGGTCAACAACTAACTAAGATAAAACAAAGTGTCTAAACTTATTTCAGCAACAACATTATTGGAGCGTGCGACTGGCATTATTTATACATGCAACATAAAACATGATTCCCCAATCGATTGGAAATCGTGGGTCTTGTTCTTCGTCGCACGGCACAGGATATTCTTCTTTGGGTCAATAGATGCTCTAATGTAGTCTGCAAGCAAATTCTAATAGATTGAAGAATCATGTTGTCCCGGCTAGATGTAACTGAGTATTTTGATTTCCTTCTCCCCCCCCCCCCCCCTCTCCCCCCTCCACACACATTGTATATTTAATTTCATTTTAATATATATTCTCTTTTTAACTTCATTTTAATAAAATTGGTTTAGGCTGGCTTGCCCCGCTGTTGTTCCCTAAAAAAACATAGAACGTAAAAGCCGGAACACAAAACCGGCTAGAATCGTAAAATGTAAAATCCGGCTGGAACATAAAATCCAACTTAGCGCATGAGGATTGTTAAACACAGTTTAGTTGCTTACTAATTAAGCTTATTAGGATTAAGTTAATTCTTAGATAGGTTGCTTGGTTCTCAAGCAACTATGTACTTTCTTGACTCTCAAGACAACTATGTAATTCCTTGGCTCTCAAGTAACCTTAAGTTTACTTGACTCCCAAGTAATATGTGTACTTCCGCCCGGGTATAAATACCCCACTTCTATCATCAATAAAGACTAATGGATCATCTTTCATTCAACTCTCTTGTTCTTTATTTTCTATTTCAAACACGTTATCAGCACTTGGCTCTTCGTTGAGAGAGAAAGGCCATCCATGAAGACAGGTTGTGGTGTAAGCAATGTCGAACGGCGCCCGCTGGAGATGCTTATGGACGGGTCACCCAAGCATGTGTTTGCTTGGCAAGCGATGCATTCTCTTGTAAAGGGGAAATAGACCAGGAAGACTAATTTGATTTCCTTTTTCGTTCTTACCGTGAGTCCGTGATGCAACGAGGGACTAATAACCTAGTGATTGATTGCATTTTTCATGCGCATGGACGAATGTCACACGCACTCCACGAGGCAAGATAGCAGCCACGAGCCCACGACCGCGATTCTCGGCATCGCTTCAGCGGCAGATACCAACGGCCGACGCTACGCGGGCGGCTAACAACCAGCGCTGGGAACGCCTCCATCCGGCGGCGCGGTGCTGCGCATCCCTGCATGCAGCGTGAGCGAAGCAGCGGCATGGCCTCGTCAGTCCCAGCCTCGGCGCGCAGCGCGCGTGCCCTTTTGGTCGGCGTCACGGTCGGTGAACACATCACGAGCGACAAGACGCACGGCGCCCTCCGACGTGGCTACTAACAGACATGGCCACTCCCGCGGCATCTGGCCCTCAGCCACGACCGCGGCGTCGCCCGGCATGCGGCAGGCGACACACTCCAACGGCACCCTCCGACGCGCAGTAGTGGCCGATGCAGCAGGCCCTCCGGCCAGTCGTCGTGTCTAATCCCTAGCCATACGACAGGAATCGAGGATTTCTAATCCCTTTAACGAATTTGTAATTGAACCTTCAGGTTATGTGATAATCTCATGTAAGTCGTTAAGTTCTATGTTCAGCCATCAGGTTAACAAAACTTTACGATTTAACCGTCAGCTCATGCCAAATTGCATAAAAATAATTATGCACCATTTTACATGTATAATTAGTCCTTCGGACATTATAGATGCCTTTGTCGCAAACATTTCCTAAGGCATATGTTATAGGAGAACAACTATAATTTTTGCAATTGATTTTTCTCTCTTGCAAATCCAATTGTAATTCAAACATGAATTATGAAGTGTCATACTCTATATGAGCACCAACATTTATTTGTGAATCACAAGGTATTGATGATATCTACTGCATAATTTGCAGACTATCCACCAATATTGTGACGTCTACGTCTTGCCACTTTGACAAGATGACTACCTTTAACGTGCTCTTCCAAATATTAATACTAGATCTGAATACCTCAAGATATCATAAGGTAATAATGGCATCTACTGCAAAAGTTTCCAGACTATCCACTATTACTGCAAGGTCTACATCATGTCATTCTCACAGATGACTACCTTCAAAGTGATTTTCTTAAATATAGCATAACATAAGGTAATAGAGATATGAACATCTACTGATAAAAGTCAGACTATGGTTTCTATTACTGCGAGATCTCCACCGCATCCGGTGATTATCTTCAGAGTGTTATCCTATATAAATTGAGGTCTACACATATGGTTATAAAGCATCAGCTATTCTAAAATTTGCTCCTCCAAAGCAATTGTTGTTGTTCACAAAAAAATGCTTTACTATCATAGTAAATTCATGCATGATCATTACATGTTGAATGGTATTATCTACCAATATCAGTTATCCAAGCCTCATTTTTCTTGAATAAGTCGTAGAGAATTACACAAATATATGCATACCTCGGTGATTATCTTACATTGACAAATCACAAGGCAATGAAGTTTATGTTACTATTTGTGATTACTGTGTCGCCCATCTATCAAGACAAAGACCATAATTTATAGCAACGATCGAGTGTCTCAAACACTGTTGCAAGATCCACATCACATTGTGGTTGTTATTTTCATAGTATCTAACCAATGTTAAACGTGCAAATTATATATTTTGGTTGTGACTCTACAGTCACACTTTTTCTTAAGAATGAAGCCCAAAACATTACAACGATTCCATCGCATGCCCTATATTGAAGGCTATCCTTAGTCATTATTGTACTCAATAAGATAATTTCATTCGTATATTTTTACTCTCATAAGTAAACTAAATAAATGCATGAAAAATTCATGCAACACATGGTACATATGCATTTTATATGTCACCAACTTCACTTAGTTCTCAAACTAAGTACATAATGGATGAATATTTATTTACCTTGAATATTTCCCTTAAGAGAAACATGTTGCCATGAGCACATAGAGAATGATCACCCATTCGTTGCTCGAGGCCTCAAGTCTACCTCAACTTACAAATTTGGTAGTTATAAATCAACTTTAAGTTGATATTTTGTATTCAGATATTTTTCATATGCATATCAGGTTGAAAAGCCTTTATTACACTTTACATCCTCTTATGATGTCACTACCATTTCCATAGCAAAGAAACATATAATTTCTTAAAATCATCAGATTCGCCCAACGGGTGCTATACCATTATTTGAAATATTTGCTAGTACAGATAATACTATGCAAGTCCGTGGTCACAAAAATGAACCACGAGGAATTCAAAGTAAAGTGTAGGCTAAAACACAACCAGAGACAAAATTACATCTTAATAGGGAATAGATCATTTTCAAATGATCACAAAGACAACTCTCAAGTTTGTCAAATGTGTGGTTATAAAAATATCATACCTACGATTACCAAACCCTCAAACATATAGTCAAACCACACCACAAATTTATTAAAATGGCAAATAAGCTCATTGGGATATTTGGAAATTTGCAAACATACAACCAGAATATATTTTGGTAAATGATTGTTCTCAAATCTTCATCAGAAGGAGAGAACCAAAAATCTAGTGCAATAAAAGGATGGTGAATTCCTTTTCAACGATGATATGTTTGCGTAATAAAAAAATTCAATAATATTGGAGACTCATGTGATCTCCTAATTATTCCCAAAATATCATTAGCCTATACTTGTGCTACTACATGTAGTGCGATGTCCAATATACTATTGCTTGGACATTATATTTGAGAAATTTTGAATGTATGAATCAATTCATACTCAGTTTTGTTGCGTACAAAATAATTTTTCAAATCTTACAAAATATTTGGCTTTAAGCCTTACAATCCTGGTTTGGGGTTGATTAGAAAAAATCATTAACAAGTCTATTGGTCACAACTTTTTAAGTTACAATATATCCCAAATCAACAGATTTTATGTGCACCGCATGTGCCATAGGGGAAATAAGTTTTAAGTCTCTCTCACCTTAAAAATTCAAATGAGCCACTCATTCTTCCTTGAACACATTCATAAGATATGTGGATTACTCAACCATTATGTTGTATTATATAGATACTTCATGGTACTCATGGAAACATTTATAAAATGATTTCAAGTGTGTCTCTTTTCACACAAAACCATGAATGATATAACTAAATTAATTGCTCAACTTATCAAAGTAAGAGCAAATTATCCTAAACAAGGGATAAATCCATTCGAATGGACAACTTCATTGAACTCATTTCACGAGCAACGTTTGATTATACAATACTTTATATATATATATATATATATATATATATATATATATATATAGAGAGAGAGAGAGAGATATACCTAGAATGGTTTAATTCAATATCTTATCAAAGATAGTGAAATTAATTACATGACCAATGTTAAAGAATTGTAAATTTACCAGCCTTGCTGGACACATACGGCCTTACACACCGTAAGTATGATCTAAATCATACCAACTACATATCGTACTACTTTCCCCTTGTAGTAATTACGTGGAAATCAACAAAGTATTTCCCATCTGCGATAATTCGGTTACATACCGATATCACCACTCCAGCGTACATCAATGGGCCCTCATAGAAAATTAGGGATCTATGTGAGGAATAACAATTTATCCGTCAATCAAAATTATTCATAGCCCGTATGTTGATTGCATCAGCAATAAGGATATTTCCTAGCATTAGGGGGAGATAAGTACCACAAAGAATGCCGCGAAATAAATAAGAAATGTTCCTGACATTCAATCCTTAGATCCACGTACTCAAAGAATCTGAACAAAAAGTTTAGAGAATCATATATTTGCAACACATTGCAAATCTGCCACATACATTTATTGATGACAAAGGTGTCACTAATTTTTATATTCCTGCAGTAAAGTATGAGAAAGAGTGGAGGTACCTTATAAACCACTCTTCTCCCTAAATGAGAGCAATAGGGGGAGAAATCTGACCACACGAGAGATAATCTCAGATATGCTTCCGCTAAAACAGAGGAAATCAAATCCTCAACCATTAAATGTAATTCAACATCAAGTTGAAAGACACCTCACTGGATGCTCATCATCCAAAGCCCGGCATAAATGTGTACAAATGTTTTGGTGCCGGGACATCGAAACACCTTGACTCCATTTGTTGTAGGAAATCACAAGGAGTTAAAAGAAATAAATACATTTCCACAAATTTCATCGATTCCTCCAGAATCATATAACAGAAGACTACATTTGTCGACATATATTTCTTCTCAAAATTGCTAAAACCTTTTGGACCCTGAACCAAAATCCATGGTAGAGTGCCTCTTGCACTCATATTGGTTCACATAAAAGCAAGCAAGTAATGAAGAATAGCACTTGCTCTGCAAATGAGTGGTATTTACCACAGTAATACCTACTCCTCATAAGTATCTTCCATGTGGAAATATGGAATACTAAAACTTCTCATTCATAGACAAAGTCAATGAGGTGGCGAGAAAGCGAGGCTTGTAGCAAAAGGGTTCACGCAGAGACCCGACATTGATTACGATGTAACATACCCTCTTAGTATGAGTGGAACTATGTTTCGATACTAAATATCATTGGCAATAAAAAATTGTCCATGCAGTTGATGGACGAAGTGGCTACATACTCATATGCGTCACTCATCTCGGAAATCTATATTAAAGTCCCTGAAGGACTTACAGTTCCGAATCCAAAAACAAATCACAACATGTATTGTGTAAACCTTCATAAGTCAATCTATGGCTCGAAATAGTCGTGAATCATATGGTAATACCGACTAGATGAGTTCCTTCTTCAAAGGATTACTCAAAGGATGATGATTGTTTATGTGTTAATAAAGGAATCCCAAAATTTTATTTCCTTACAACACCTCAGTGTATATCGATGATTTCGTCATCAAATGTCTCTACAAGACATAAACATACACAAAATCATCTCAAGACGGAAAATTTGGATTCAATCAAATTTAGCTTAAGTTTATAACTTGAGCATTCTATCAAGAATACATATCAGTCTACATATATCCAAAACATATACGAGAAGTTCAGTGTGGATATAGCATAACATCAAAAGACATGTATGGTCATACTACCTTTGATAAGGTACAAATCCACTCATACCTAGGGGTGATAATGAAGTGATACTAGGACCTGAAGTTCTATATCTCACTAATGTCAAAGCACTCATATAATTACAAACCACGCCAGGCCTGACATTATATTTTCTATCTTTGTTCAAAGTGCAACACCCAACAAAAGGTATATGGTCGATATAAGAAATATCAACTTATATATCAAGCTCACAATGAATCTTGGGCAAATCCATTAGGAAATAGAAGATATGACCATGATATGAGGTAATTATGTTGGCTCTTTATTTGATCCCAGCGACGCCATATCAATGACTGAATTTCCTGGAATAGACTTCATATGGAAGTCATCTAAATGGAATTTAATGGTTATTTCCACTTATCATTCTGACGTAATTGATTTATCTAAAAGCATTGCAAATATGCATGGCTTAGCAGAATGATTAACCACACACAAAATCATGTGGTTGAGATTCATCAGAATCGCATAACTTGATTTTATCAAGATACTACCACTTGTGTTACTTAGTACCTACAGGTTGTATGAAGAGCAATATCAAAAGGCACATTGCTCGGAAATTACTTTTCCTCACGAATTATAGAAAAGCGAGGAAACAATTTGCAAAGAATATATTGTGAATTATTCACAGTGTCATGATAATGTCAATGGACTTGGTATGACACATCCTCCATATTTGCAAAGTTCAAGGGGAGTAATCTCCCAAACTATAACCTGTTAGCAATCATCAGATCGCATATATTGTACTCTTTTTCCCTTGATGAGTTTTTCCCTAATGGTTTCTCATAAAAGGTTTTTAATGAGACAATATAAACACAAGTGTTTGTATATGCGATATCATTTTCTCCTTATATTTTCCCACTAGGTTTTAAAGGAGTTTTCAATGGCATGTCACATGCACTCTTTTTCTTTATGAGTTTTCTCTCAAAGTTTCTCATAATGGTTTTTAATGAGGCAATATCTTCTTAAAGATCATATGTCATACCTTCTATTTTTCCTATTGGTTTTTTTCAAGAAAGTACTCAAGACATATTAATTGTTCTCTAAACTCACCAATGAGTTTTCTCCTTCTTCAAAGGTTTTTCTCATATGAGTTATCAAGAGACAATAATCATTATATGTTGCATCATTTTCTCATTATTTTTCCCACTGGGTTTAAATGAGTTTTAGCAACATATCTGCATTATTCTCCTTATATTTTTCCCACAGGGTTTTTGGAGGAAACTTTCAAGATTTCAAAGAATTTGTCAAGATGATGCATGTACCTAAGAAGAGGTGTTTGTACAAGGGGGAGTGTTAAACATAGTTTAGTTGCTTACTAATTAAGCTTATTAGGATTAAGTTAATTCTACCAAGCAACCATGGACTTCCTTGACTCTCAAGGCGACTATGTAATTTCTTGGCTCTCAAGTAACCTTAAGTTTACTTGACTCCCAAGTAATATGTGTACTTCTGCCTGGGTATAAATACCCCACTTTTATCATCAATAAAGACTAATGAATCATCTTTCATTCAACTCTCTTGTTCTTTATTTTCTACTTCAAACAAGGATTAGCCATGAACACCCCGCTCGCCGCAGCCATCCACACTCTGTTGCTCAGCGAACATATAATATCCTGAACAAGCCAAAACAGGTGAAAAAGCCATTCTATGTAAGAAGAATGCCAGAGTTCGTTCGGCAATATTTCCGAGGAATATGTCTTATCTCGGTACAAGCTCCGTGAGCGAAACCTCGTTGGGCGAAACCACCGCTGGCCTGCCACGGCCTTGGGAGGCTCCGTGTCGCGGTTCCGGCCCGGCGCTATGTGCCCGGATGCAGAAAGCCGGCCTGGACGGGGCCTGAAGCGACAAGGTGTCGCTGTTCAGGATCGCATTCGCCCGTGACATCGTAGGCCTATCCGCAGGGCTCTCCTGAACGCACATCAGTCCGATGTGAACGTACGCGAGTATTTCCTCTTCGGGTGCACAGCTTCTGCTTGCAAGGGCCGGATCAGCTATCTCCATGATCGTTCCGTTGGTCCAGTGTTCCCATATCTGCACCAGAAATTGGTTCAAGTGAGTGTTACTGTCGCAAGGGATTTTAATGGGATTGGTACGCAACTATTCAGCTAAGGTCTCCTTCCTGCTTACAAGACTTAAGAGGTCAACGGATTGCTCGGAGTTGTAAGAGCCACAGTTTCTTCTTCCTGTTATGATCTCTAAAACCAGAATTCCGAAGCTAAACACGTCTGATTTGGTCGAATAGTGCCCACGGCAACAAGAGATATGATTGCTGATTAGTGATCTGAGGTAGTAGTATTACCTATTCCTGCAGTCCATAGTGTTTTTTTTATATCAGAGCATAGTTGACTTCACTTACAACGTCCCAACAACTCTATTAGTGACATCCTTTGATTGATCCCCTTCGAACAGCCTTGCCAAACCAAAGTCTGAAATCTTCGGATTCAAATCGGAGTCTAACAGAACATTGCTTGCTTTTAGGTCTCTGTGGATTATTTTCAACTGAGAATCTTCATGAACGTATTGCAAACCTCGGGCAATCCCATTTATTATCTTGAACCTCTTCCCCCAATCAAGATGCTTGCTCCTCTCAGGATCTATTACCGGAACAAGAAACAGCGACAGAGAGGTTAGTTTTGGTGCCATATGTGCTCCCCCACATTACTTCTTCTTTTCTGACGGAACGTAGACAATATATTAAACGGAGAGAAGAATAAACACAATACAAGTGGTGGCTACATGGACCATCTTACAAACTACAGCTCACATTTAAATATATATTTATCGAAAACATTTAAATATATATAGTGATGCAGCTGATCAAAACTAAGATTGCTCTCTGGCTTGTAATAATTTTAGAATGTAAACCTCGTTGTCGTTTTAGTCTAGAGGTTCCTTGTCTTTTCTTTTCCTCCGAGACATGCCCGGCATGATGTTTTTTTTTTCTCTGGTCTCGTTAATAAAATGGCGCCGGGGGGGTTTTAAAACCCTCCTGACGATCTATATAGTGATGCAATGTTCTGAGTATTTACCAAAGAGAATCGTGTCAAGGATTCTGTTGGGCATGTATTCGTAGATAACGAGCTTCTCGTGTTCTTCCATAAGCCTCACAAGGTTTTTGTGCTGAAGCTTAGCAACCAAAACCAGCTCAGTTTTTAGCTCTGCTATTCCTTGTGCTGAACCTTGTGAGAGTCTTTTCACTGCTATCTCTTGGCCATCAGCAAGGGATCCCTGATGATTTAGAAGGCGGCATAAGTATTAGAAGGAAAACATTACTGATTAGAGGTGTAGAGATGATGGTAAAATTTGAAGAAATTATCCATGGTGCATGGTATGATTTTTTAAGGAAGTGCATAATTTTTTTTATTGTGTGTGTGGGCATACTATGATTGGTACCTTGTAAACGGCACCAAACCCTCCTTCCCCAAGCTTATTTCCTTCTGAAAAGTTCTCCGTTGCAACTTCCAGTGTTGATAGATCAAGCATGGATAAACTGATGTTTGGAACGCTTTCCCAGTTTCCAGAATCTGTCCAAATAAGAAGTATTAAATCCGTTGAACAAACTCCATTTCAAAAGACATTTGCTTGTCTGCAACCATAATTGTTTAGCTAATTACCTTATATTTGTACAGCTGGCAGTTTGACATTTAATCATATCTAACCCTTTTTTCATATAAATTTGACGGGTTATTTTTCGCAAGAGTTAAATATACCTGTTTTCCTTTTCTTTTTTTTGGCTGTGCAGTAGGGCAAAGCACCACTGCAATTTTCCTTTCTTTATTAATTTTAGAAAGGGCATAAAAATAAATAAGAAGTTATACACTAGAGCTTTAGATGAAAGTAAAAAAAAAAACTAAGCTAATTAGAAATTTCCGAGCCAATCTTTAATGAAAACCAAGCTATTTTCCTTCTTTAAGGTCTGCAAATATGGGGATAGCTTACATAGTTGTGACGGTAATTCTTGTTCTCTTCTCCTCCTCCATATACAAAAGCAAACTATAGTGAAAGTCAATGCTGCAGAAACAACGGCCAGTGCAACTGCTAGGACCAGTAGGGTGGTACTTGGTTTATTTCTTCTCCCTCCTGTAAAATGACACTACAGTTGAAGCACTGGATAACATGAACTGTTTATATGGATCATAGCAATGAAAAAGCCAGGAACCGAAAAACACGAACAATTCGTGAATAGTCACTCGGATAAAATACTACAATCGAAAGAAGTTATTGCTACGAGAAACACACAAGATTTTATCATCTCTACATATAGATTGAATGAAAATGCTTTTTGTCATCGAAAACAAGTTATTGCAGAAGCTGGACATTCGATCAATTCTTGCGTTATTTTTCGATCATAGCAATGAAAAAGCAGGAACCGAAAAAGCATATACCGTGTTATCATCTCTACGTAACGATTTTATCAGATAAAAAGCAGGAACCCAGAAACACACAAGATTTTATCATCTATATATATAAAGTGCCGGCTCAACTCCAGTTTAAGAAAATCGAAAGAAGCCTCCATGTGGGCTCCACTTCAGTAGCTAGGAAAATTACATAGTTTTGTAAAAATCTGCAACTCACCTCCATCTCCATCTACGGAGGGTGTAACGCCCAAGGCCGGTGCTGGGAGGTGTAGAAGCGGACTGCCGGAGAATGGAGGATATAGCTCAAACCTGTAGTTGCACCGTAAACCCAGGATCCTTCCTCCCTGCCGCCTGCTGAAATGCTTCGGCATCACGCTTACTATCCCCTCCAGGCAGCTCCGGCAATCGGTCGGTGCCATGTCCGGTGTGCACTGCGCCAGCCCATAGATTCTCGGGGTGCTCACGTCGAAGTCCTCTACCCCTGTGCCAAACCGCGTCGATGAGTTCAGCGCTGCGTAGTCCGCGACAGCAGCAAGGAGAACACCCACTGCGGCGTCAAATGTTGCGGCCGGCGACGTCACGTTCTCCCCGTTGGGCATGATGTGCCGTTTGGTGTTGTCGATGGAAGTTAGGAAGTTCTGGTTGGAGAAGCGGAGGTAGCAGGGGTCGTAGTAGATGGTCACTTCCATGTTGTACGAGGCTACGAGCACACCTGCTGCGCGTCCCGGAAGGCGTTGGCGACGCAGTCGCCGCAGGCGGAAGCGTTGGTGGTGTCGCCACGGCAGAGCGAGAGCGCGTACACGGTGTCAGGGATGGCACCTACGGCGGCGGTAGAGAAGAGGGTGGGAGATGAGGAGGATTCAGTGGGGAGGGTGGAGGAGAGCTGCTTCAGATTTGATTGGAAGGCGCTGTTCTCCGTGTAGTTCCGGCTGTTGTCGCATTCTTGCCACAGCACGTCGCCAGAGGCGAGCTGTGCAAGGAAGGGGACGACGAGGATGGAGACGTAGCAGCAGAGTTTGTTGGAGATCATGGTAATAGCCATGGTTAACCTCGAGTACTGGTGGCGATGTGGGTTGAGTTAGAGACAAGAAGATGTGGTCATCTGGGAGTAGGAGGGAAAACGAGTGTTTTGGCAAGCTGGCTTGGTGTTAGATCGAGTCACATTGTGTTTTTGTTTTCTATTGATGTTAGATCTGGTCACAGTTCGATTCGAACAAAGGCTACCAGTCGTACTACTCGAGAGAGAAATCATTTATTATAATAGGCAGGCCTAGAGAATGTATGGAACATTTTCAGAGGAATGCGAAGGGGATGAAGTCTTGGCATCTGTGGCAAGTATCAACATCAAAGAATCAAGAATTGGATTCTCTGATCTTTTCTCCTGCGCGCATGCCAGGCAGATAGATGGATCGGTGATAACTTTTGTAGTAGTAGTGTTGACTGTTGAGGTACCAAACTGAATAAGTCATCGTTGCGACGACGGACATTTCTTCAGAACCTCCATCTTCCAGGTTGTTTCGAACGGAGCTATCGCTTCCACCTATTAGAAAGGGGAACATGCCAGCATTTTCCCTTGTCATCCTGGCACTGGTACTTGATCAAGATCGACTGGACAAACATGTTTCCTAGCAGGAAGAACAAAAGCACACTATACAAGCCGAGAGAAAGTAAATGATGACTGGTGTGGTAGTTACCACCAACGGAGTACCATGCATGTAAGGAACCAACTTACATGGCTGATTGCCTGACAGAGCCTCTTCTTCTGCAGCACCATTCTTGGAGTAGCAAGACTACAAGACAAGCGAAGCCAATTGCTTGTAACTGAAGCATCAAAAGGAAATCTTGGACCAAAACATTATGTCTCCGAAATGACGTGTCTGAAACATACATTAAACAAACGCTTATAATTTGACAATAAATATCATTTTGTCGCGAATTAGATCTGCATGTTAGCTTGCTTTGCTGGGTGTTGCTGGTAGTCTTCGTTAGGAGTTTTATCTTTTGGGTGTCTTGGCTTGCTCTCTGCTTTGTAATGCGTGTGGCTTAAAATCTTATGTCTGAGATTATGTTGGAGTTGAGTTTTGGAGACGTGCTCTCTTCCCTTTCCTTTTCTGCTGGGACAGGCTTTGAGGGGGGCTGCTTTTGGTTCGATGCTGGTTTACTTTCTCGTTGCTAGTTGCTAGTGGTAGTAGTTGTAGATATTCCTAGTTGTAGTTCGAACTTGCTTTCTGGTAATGGAAATCAGAAGGGGAAAGCCCTTCTTTTGCTTAAAAAAAAATCGGCAAACAATATCAATATATAGGGTTAAAACTTCTATTGAGATCGCTCACGCTCATCGACCGCCATTATGCTCATATCCCGCTCCATTAGTTGGACGTCGTGGAAGGTGAAGCGGCATTGACCACACTCAACCATGTCATCCCTGTGGTAGGGGCATAGTCGCCCTGCGTCTTGGAAGGCCAGAGCTACGCAGGCGATGCAGGTGCCCGATGAATTGAGGACGTCCGGAAGGCAGCGACAGTAAGCGGACGCAGCGACCTGGTCGGCAAAGGCATAGGCGGAGGCGGGCAGGGACAGGATGCATTTACCAGCTCGGTGGTGAGCGTGGCAGTGATAAGCTGTAGGTTGGCCTGGTAAGTGCTATTGGGAGCGTAGCGGCCTTGCGCCCCGCAGGAGTGACCGCCGGACAAGCTATGGTTGGCACCGAGTGTGGCCCGCGACGGAGCACGGCGAGCAGGAGGATGACTGCTGAATTAGGCATGAGAGGGGGGCGGCGGATGTCTTAAGATGGTCCCTATTGATGTGAGCCTGTATTTTGTAAGATCTAATGGCTAATATTCCTCTTTCCTTGTACAGTACCTCCTATATTGGTAATATGCCACGATTTTTCCCCAACTTTGACCAGCTCGGTGTTGAGCGTGGCAGCGATAAGCCGTAGGTTGGCCTGGTAAGTGCTATTGGAAGCATAGCGGCCTTGCGTCCCGTGGGAGTGACCGCCGGACAAGCTGTGGTTGGCAACGAGCGTGGCCAGCGGCGGAGTACGATGAGCAGGAGGATGACCGCTGCGTGAGGCATGAGAGGGAGACGACAGATGTCTTAAGATGGTCCCTATCGATGTGAGCCTGTATTTGGTAAGATGTAATGGCTAATATTCCTCTTACCTCATACAGCACCTGGTATATTGCACTAGTAGAAAACAGGGCTTTGATCCTGGCCAGATCAAAGCATTAGTTCCGGTCGTGTTACGAACCGGGACTAATGGGAGCATCAGTCTCAGTTCGAGAGGCTAGGACGCCGGCCGGGCCTCGGCAGGCATCAGTCCCTGTTCGACTGGGACCTTTAGTCCCGGTTCCAGCCACCAACCAGGACTAAAGGTGTTGCCGCCCTTTAGTCCCGGTTTGTGTTTGGAACCGGCACTAAAGGGTAGGCCTTTAGTCCCGGGTTTAGATACAAACCGGGACTAATGTTTTGCCTACATATATCCGCGCCTCCCCACCCATCTCTTCTGTTTTTTGGCCGTGGAAGGGTGTGGGAGGTGTGTGCTACTCTGTTCTCACCTCCTATGCATATGAGGTGTTTGATGAAATGCCCGAGCCACATTTAAGCTTTCTCCTCTCCAAGCTCGACCTCCAAGCTACATTTTCCCCAAGATTTGTCTAGGTTTGGCGGTGCACCAACTACACAAGTGTTCTAAAAGGTTAGCAACTTCATCCTTTGTTTTCTCACTGCTAGTTTAACTCATTTCAAATGCTCTAGAAGTAGAGTGGTTTGTGGGTTTTAGTAGAGGAGTGTATGTAGTGGAGGAGTGTATTAATTTGGTCACTTCTCTATTCATGATGTTCTGTAATGATTTTTGATATACTTAATTATATAATGCACGCAGATGAACCGGCAATGGATGTACGGTGACCGACGCACCTCTGACTACATTGAGGGCATGCATAATTTTCTCGAAGTGGCTGAGGCAAACAAGCAGAATGGTTTTATGTATTGTCCATGTACTGTCTGTGGGAATACGAAGGATTACTCTTCCCGGAAAACCCTTCACTTGCACCTGCTTGAGAAGGGTTTCATGCCACACTATAATGTTTGGACCAAGCACGGAGAAAGAGGGGTTATGATGGAAGACAATGAAGAAGAAGAGGATGATGACAACTATCGTCCTATGTTCCCTGAATGCGGTGATACTGCAACGGGGGACGCTGAAGATCAAGAGGCACCAGATGTGCCCGATGATGATCTTCGTTGGGTCATTGTTGATGCACAGAGAGAATGCGAAAGTGAAAGGGAGAAGTTGAAGTTCGATCGCATGTTAGAGGATCACAAAAAAGGGTTGTATCCAAATTGCGAAGATGGCAACACAAAGCTCGGTACCACACTGGAATTGCTGCAATGGAAGGCAGAGAATGGTTTATCTGACAAGGGATTTGAAAAGTTACTGAAAATAATGAAGAATAAGCTTCCAAAGGATAACGAATTGCCTGACAGTACGTACGAAGCAAAGAAGGTTCTCTGCCCTCTAGGATTAGAGGTGCATAAGATACATGCATGCCCTAATGACTGCATCCTCTACCGCGGTGAGTATGAGAATTTGAACGCATGCCCGGTATGCGGTGCATTGCGGTATAAGATCAGACGATATGACCCCGGTGATGTTGAGGGCGAGCGCCCCAGGAAGAGGGTTCCTGCCAAGGTGATGTGGTATGCTCCTATAATACCACGGTTGAAACGTCTGTTCAGAAACAGAAAGCATGCCAAGTTGTTGCGATGGCACGCAGAAGACCGTAAGAAAGACGGAAAGTTGAGAGTACCCGCTGACGGGTCACAGTGGAGAAAAATCAAGAGAAAGTGGCGGGACTTTGCAGATGACGCAAGGAACGTATGGTTTGGTTTAAGTGCAGATGGCATCAATCTTTTTGGGGAGCAGAACAGCAATCATAGCACCTGGCCCGTGACTCTATGTATCTATAACCTTCCTCCTTGGTTGTGCATGAAGCGGAAGTTCATTATGATGCCAGTGCTCATCCAAGGCCCTAAGCAACCCGGCAACGACATTGATGTGTACCTAAGGCCATTAGTTGAAGAACTTTTACAGATGTGGGATAAAAAAGGTGTACATGTGTGGGATGAGCACAAACAGCAGGAATTTGACCTACGAGCATTGCTGTTTGTAACCATCAATGATTGGCCTACTCTTAGTAACCTTTCAGGACAAACAAACAAGGGATACAACGCATGCACGCACTGTTTAGATGATACCCAAAGTATATATTTGGACAAATGCAAGAAGAATGTGTACATGGGACATCGTCGATTTCTTCTGACCAAGCATGCCTTAAGAAAGAAAGTCAAGCATTTCAAAGGTGAGGCAGATCACCGAAAGAAGCCCGTCCTCTGTACTGGTGATGATATACTTGATATGGTCAATGATTTACAAGTAATCTTTGGATAGGGGTCCTGGCGGACAATCTGTTCCGAATGACGCTGAGGGACACGCAACCATGTGGAAGAAGAAATCTATATTTTGGGACCTACCCTATTGGAAAGACCTAAAGGTCCGCTCTGCAATCGACGTGATGCACGTGACGAAGAATGTTTGCGTGAACCTGCTAGGCTTATTGGGCGTGTATGGGAAGACAAAAGATACACTGGAGGCACGGGAGGACCAGCAACGTGTGAACGAAAACGACGACATGCATCCAAAGCAGTATCAAGGTCCTGCCAGCTACGCTCTTACCAAAGCAGGGAAAGAAATCTTCTTTGAATGCTTGCTCAGTATCAAGGTCCCGTCTGGCTTCTCGTCGAATATAAAGGGAATAATAAACATGGCAGAGAAAAAATTCCAAAACCTAAAGTCTCATGGCTGCCACGTGATTATGACGCAACTGTTTCCGGTTGCATTGAGGGGGCTTCTACCAGAAAATGTTCGATTAGCCATTGTGAAGCTATGTGCATTCCTCAATGCAATTTCTCAGAAGGTAATCGATCCAGAAATCCTACCAAGGTTACAGAATGATTTGGTCCAATGTCTCGTCAGCTTTGAGTTGGTGTTCCCACCATCCTTCTTCAATATTATGACGCACATCCTAGTTCACCTAGTCGATGAGATTGCCATTCTGGGTCCTGTATTTCTACACAATATGCTCCCCTTTGAGAGGTTCATGGGAGTCTTAAAGAAATATGTTCGTAACCGTGCTAGGCCAGAAAGAAGCATCTCCACGGGCCATCAAACAGAGGAGGTCATTGGGTTTTGTGTTGACTTTATTCCTGACCTTAAGCCGATTAGTGTTCCTAAATCACGGTATGAGGGGAGACTGAGTGGAAAAGGCACGCTAGGAGCGGATTCAATAATATGTAGGGACGGGCATTCCTGGGCGCAAGCACACTACACAGTTCTACAGAATTCTACCTTGGTGGCTGTCGTGGGAACGAGCCTGACAGTAGAAGATAGGGGTACGAAGGGAGAGGGCAGAGTCCTAGATACGGCGAGGATGTACACACGGATGTACGAGTTCAGGCCCCTCTCGTGGAGGTAACAGCCCTACGTCTCGGTGCTCAGGAGCTTCTTGTCGTGTGGAATATGAGTGTTACAGGGGGTGCGAACCCTTGTGCCAGAGGGGAGGGGCGGCTTATATAGAGTGCGCTGCCCCTCATGAATGCCCGGCATCTAAGGGTCCGATCGTGGTAATAAAGATGGACGTTACTGGTAACGCATGTAATAAATGCTACTTATGGTCTAGCCGAACGCCTGCCCGTTGGCCTCCCTGGGGTGGCTTCTGATCTTCTGCGGTCGACTGTCTTCCATTTCTTCTGAGTGAAAGGTAGCCGTCGAGTGAAGGAAGAAACCTCCGAGTGGATGTTGTCGAGTGACTGGATGTTGTCGAGTGACACGTACGTCTTGGTGATTTCAGTCGGAGACTTCCTTGTAGTCCTTAAGCTTTCTAGGGCAGTGTCCTTAGGTAGGGTATGTAGGTCAGGCCTATGACCCTACCCTAGGTACATATCCCCATCATTAGCCCCCGAATGGATCGGGGTTCGAGTGAAAAAGGGGTCGATGCGGATTCTGATAAGGCACAAAAATTCCGAGTGCATTTTAGGGCTTCATAGAAGTCTGCGTCGATTGGAATCTTTGCCATTCACCCTGATCGATTCTATCTTGGAATGTATCTGAGTGAACTTCAGCGCGGGATCAGGTCCGAGCGGTCAGCAGGGCCTTCTGATGCGACGGGTCGCTTCGTCAGGTCCGGAATTCACGGGATTCGAAAATTGGGTAAGTGCACGCCGCGCGACGATGACGCAACGACTGGGGCAAGTGGGGGCATGACGCCTCGATTTTCACGCCGCCATTACCGCCACGTACCGCTCTTCCTCTGAAATCGGGATATCCAGAGATCTGACGGGCCCGCAGGTCAGCGACTCACTCGGGCAGATATAAGATGCGACGGCAACGGGCTGGTACAGTACTTCTCCCCCAAATCTTCTCTTTTCCTCCGTCTCCCCTGCTCCGCGCGCACCGCTCAACTCTGCCTCGACGACCGCCGCCGCGATGACGAAAAGCAAGACGGAGAAGCTCGAGCGCGCCAAGAAGGGAGGAGCCAAGGCGAAGAAGCCGTCGGGCGCCCGATTCACCGCGCCGCCGGGGTGGATCCAGGGAGATTTTCTCCCGTCGACAGTCATAGCGGGGGACGTCGAGAACCTCTTCGCCGACGGGCTCGTGGCCGAAGGCTCGTGGAGGCTGTCGGAGGGGGAGATCGAGCCGGAGCCGCGCTAAGGGGAGCGAGTCCTCCTCCTCACCCACGTTGAGCGAGGTTTTTCTATGCCCCCTCATCCATTCGTCCGCGGGTTTTTGAACTTTTTTGGAGCGCAACTCCACCACTTTCCTCCGAATGCTATCTCGTACCTTGATGCTTTCATCACCATGTGCGAGTGTTTCTTGGGTTGTCCTCCTCACTGGGGCTTATTCAAGCACATATTCACCATTTGGTCCCAATGTGTCAAAAAAGCCAATCCTAGTGACAGTAAGACCCATGTCATCCAGCTATGCGATGGTCTGGGGCTTCAGAAGAGGGGTAGGAGTTCGTTTCCGTCGATGAACTTTCCTGAATCTGTTCGGGGCTGGCAGTCGACATGGTTTTATTGCAAAGATGTTGCGTCTCCCAATATGTCGACTGGTCTTCCCCCTTTCACCTTGGATCGACCTACTACTCCCAAAACACTGAGTGTGACAAAGGGAGAGAAAGTCCAGGTAGGGATTTTAGTGAATGCAGTAGTAGATCTAGTCCGTGGCGGAGTGACTGGTATGGATCTCTTAGAGACGTTTCTCAGTCGACGAATCCAGCCTCTTCAAGCCAGGGATCACACTATGTGGCATTATTCGGGCCCCGAGGATACCACTCGAACACATCCAGAGGAAGTTTCCGACGAGACTGTTGCCCAGTGGCTCAGGAGTATCACCGGAGCCTGCGATAATCCTCTGGGGGCCAAGCGAATCTTGCCCTTCTCTGCTTTGAACCCACCGACGAACCTAGTGAGTTATATCTTTGTCGTGTGCTTTCATATTTTGTCGAGTGACTGCGTCTTCAGTCGACTGACTTCACAGTTTGCATCTTGCAGGAGTTTACGAACGTGTATTCGCCCGTGCCAAATGGGGAGCAGCCTGAGGACGGAGAGGAGAGCGCAGGCGACAGCGCAGACGTTGACTACGCCGACGACAGTGAAGGCAGCGACGACGACCTGGAAGGGATTGAGGAAGGCGAGGTAGAGGCCCAGGCTCCTCCGCGCATCGAGCGTCGTACCAAGCTGCGTGAAGACCCGGAGGCCGCCCCAAGCAAGACTTTGGCATCAAGCACCAGGAACCTGAAGCGCGACCGTGCCGTGACATCTGGGTCGACTGAAAAAGCTGCGAAACAGCCCAGGCCGGACGCACCAAAGCCTCGGAAGGCTCTGCCCCGCATAAAGATCACTGTGCCTGTCGCCTCAACGTGAGTGTTTATTTACCTTTTCTGCTGTTATGAAACTTCATGTCTTTGCTGACCGAGTGAAATTTATTTCCCAGAGCTGCTACCTCGGTGACATCGCCTCAGCGGGATGAGGGGGATCACATGGAAGTGGACACTCCTGACGCGGCCACCTTCCAACGAGGTATAATAAATCTTCACTGTAGACTGTTTTTTGAAGGCAATTCGTCGAATGAAGAGATTAATGTTGTCGATTGACAGTTGACGACGTCATCCAATTGGAAGACGAGGAGGAGCCGTAGCAGGGTGCTGAGGGTGAAGTTGTGGCCTTGTACACTCCATGCGTACGCACTCGGAGAACGTCATCAGGACAGGCACCACGTGGGTCGACTGCTGCGTCCTCTCGAGATCTTGGTGATTCTTCCCGAGCCAGAACTGATCCTGTGATTCCGTTGTCGAGTGCCCCACCAACGACTTCAACTCTTGTGACCTCAGCGCCGATTGGGTAACCTCAAGCACCTCTCGTGACTTCAACTGCAGCACCGACTCATCTGGCGCCTGCATACCCTCTGTACCACGTCCCAGAAGACCAGACTGGAGCTGCCAAAGAGGCCATGATCCAGGCTGGGCAAATGATGTTGCGAACGAAGGAGGCGTACGAGGCCAGCAAGTTAGCCTATGATGCCAGTTCAGCGCTTGAAGCCAATGTCCGAGTAAGTTCGATTGTAAGTTCATTTCCGATTGAATTCCTGTCCATCTTGACTATACACCCACTGGGTGTTTTCTTCAGATGCATACTTGCTTGTTTTTTCCTCGAGTAGATCGGGTCTTAGTCGAGTGGTTTTTGGTCCAGTGGGGGCACGCTGAGTGCACCCACTGGGTGTAGTCCCCGAGACCGCTGTCGAATGGCGAAGACGTCGACAGGGGTCTTAAATTTGTGTTGGTAGTTGATTGTCAATCGACAGGACAGACCTGGTTGAGTGGTAGTAGGTCCAGTGGGGGCACGCTGAGTGCACCCACTGGGTGTAGTCCCCGAGACCACCGTCGAGTGCTTGCCTCGGCGGGGGTCTAATAGAGACAATGATTGCATGTTTGCTTTTTTTTATACTCGGACAGGTCGGACCTGGTCGAGTGGTCTCTGGTCCAGTGGGGCACGCTGAGTGCACCCTCTGGGTGTAGTCCCCGAGACTACCGTCGATCGTTTATGATGGGCAGTAGTCTTAAGAACTATCCTGCAGGTTTCATGGACATCATTTCCATCAACCATGATATGACGCAGTATAGGGGTGTGGGGTGGGGCGCCGGGCCACCTTCCAGTCGACTGGACTTGTACCTTTCCACTCGGAAGTAGAGAAATATCCATGTCGACTGAACCATTTCTTTGCTGATTTCAGAAAGCATGTGGGCTCGGGACCAAGTATGTCGAGCTGGAGAAGGAAAAGAATCAACTTCTGCTGGTTCTGGAGCTGACGAATAACAACCTGGACCGTGCACAGACTGAACTGAAGACTTTGGGAGGTAATCCTTGTCGATCAATTGCATTATTACTTTCATCTTCCATCCTTTGAACCGAGTGAATCCACTCGAACAGACGTACGTGATGAGAACCGCTGACTCCAAGCGCGACTCAACAATGCTATTTCTTTAGATACCATGAAGAAGGCGCTTGAAGACAATGACAAGGCACTCGCCGACGCTCAGAAGGTGGCGAGGGAGAAAACTGAAGCCGCTGAGAAGAAGCTTGCCGCAGCCAGCAAATTGGAAGAAGAGAATACCAAACTCAAGCAGGAACAGGCCGATTGGATCAAAAAGCTTGAACTGCAGACCAAGAGAAGGAGCGCTCTGGAGCAATACCTAGGGGACTTCGCGAAGAAGATGTTCGGCATGCTTGAAGGTAACTTTATTCTGTCGAGTGAATTTCTTTGATTTCTTCAGAACAGCAATGTGATCATCTTTTCGCTTTCTCTTCGCGCAGAATTCTGTCAAGATTTTGAGAAGGAAACTGAAGAGATCGAGCCAAATCTGGATCCCACCAAGTCACCTGTCGGGGACGCCGTGGCCATGGACATGTTTCGACTTGAAGCTTGTCTCAGGAGTGTCCAAGGATATGTCACTCGACTGAGGGCTACGTTGGAGAAGGTCGACAAGGAACTGTGGCCCGAAGACTCCCTCCAGACTGACCTCGAGTTGATGATGACCCGCCTCAATGAGATCCCTGGTCGAGTGCAGGCATGGAAGAAATCCACCGCTCGCTGCGGTGCCGATGTGGCACTTTTACTCGTCCGGGTTCATTGCAAGGAGGCCAGGGAGGACAAACTGAAGGCTCTCCGAGTGATAACACAAAGAAACTTCAATTTGAAGACTTCATGGAGACCTTCATTGAAGCAGCCACTCGGAATGCTGACGGGATTGATCTGGACACCTTCGTCGAGCCGGCGAGCCCCACTGGTGCTTGAAAAATACTTTGCTCACAATTAAAACTTTATTTGCCTCGGTATGCCGAGTGATGGTGTAACCGATTAAAACTTCGTTCAGGCCTTGGGCCTGAGTACTTCCCTTTGCGCGAACAAGCTTTTGCTGCGCTAAAAACTTTGGATTTATCTGCATTTTGCTATCAATCCTTTGTTTGGCTGAAATTTGTTTTGCTCCCGAAAAGGAACGGATGTTCAGCATTCGGAAGAATTTCAGACTTAGGCGAAGATTGGTTCCCAGCCAAGTCCCCGAGTGAAAGGAATATTATCCACTCGGAAAGGTTTTTTAACTTAGGAGAAAGCTGGTTCGCAGCTAAGTCCCCGAGTGGGAGGATCGCTCGTCACTTCGGAGAAGTTTTTGAACTTAGACGAAGACTGATTCGCAGCTAAGTTTCCGAGTGAATGGAATGCTATCCACTCGGAAGGGTTTTTAACTTAGGCGAAAACTGGTTCGCAGCTAAGCCCCTGAGTGAGAGGATCGCTCATCACTCGGAGAAGTTTTGAACTTAGACGAAGACTGATTCGTGGCTAAGTTTCCGAGTGAATGGAATGCTATCCACACGGGAGGGTTTTTAACTTAGGCGAAAACTGGTTCGCAGCTAAGCCCCCGAGTGAGAGGATCGCTCATCACTCGGAGAAGTTTTGAACTTAGACGAAGACTGATTCGTGGCTAAGTTTCCGAGTGAATGGAATGCTATCCACTCGGAAGGGTTTTCAACTTAGGCGAAAACTGGTTCGCAGCTAAGCCTCCAAGCGCGAGGATCGCTCGTCACTCGGAGAAGTTTTGAACTTAGACGAAGACTGGTTCGTAGCTAAGTTTTTGAGTGAATGGAATATTATCCACTCGGAAGGGTTTTTAACTTAGGCGAAAACTGGTTCGCAGCTAAGCCCCCGAGTGCGAGGATCGCTCGTCACTCGGAGAAGTTTTGAACTTAGACGAAGACTGGTTCGCAGCTAAGTTTCCGAGTGAATGGAATATTATCCACTCGGAAGGGTTTTTAACTTAGGCGAAAACTGGTTCGCAGCTAAGCCCCCGAGCGCGAGGATCGCTCGTCACTCGGAGAAGTTTTGAACTTAGACGAAGACTAGTTCGCAGCTAAGTTTCCGAGTGAATGGAATATTATCCACTCGGAAGGGTTTTTAACTTAGGCGAAAAATGGTTCGCAGCTAAGCCCCCAAGTGCGAGGATCGCTCGTCACTCGGAGAAGTTTTGAACTTAGACGAAGACTGGTTCGCAGCTAAGTTTCCGAGTGAATGGAATATTATCCACTCGGAAGGGTTTTTAACTTAGGCGAAAACTGGTTCGCAGCTAAGCCCCCGAGTGCGAGGATCGCTCGTCACTCGGAGAAGTTTTGAATGAGAAATTGTACGATCGGAATCGACAAAAGACTGCGGGAGTCATAACTTTAACCAACGACATTGTCTGGAATACTCTTATTACATCAAAACAATCCACTCATCAAGTATAAAAACGTCGAAGCAAATTCGCGTTCCAGGCGCGCGGCTCGTCGATATTCTTCTTGAGGTTGAAGAGGTGGTAGGCTCCATTGTTCAGTACTTTGGTGACGACGAAAGGGCCTTCCCATGCTGGGGCCAGCTTGTGAGGTCGCTGCTGATCCACTCGGAGCACAAGATCACCTTCGTGGAACGACCGACTCTTGACGTGTCTCGCATGGAAGCGGCGCAGATCTTGTTGATATACAGTCGACCGAATCAAAGCCATCTCGCGTTCTTCTTCCAGGAGATCTACCCCGTCTTGTCGTGCCTGCTCAGCTTCAGCCTTGGAGTAAAGATCTACTCGAGGAGAATTGTGAAGGACGTCGCTTGGCAAAACGGCTTCGGCTCCATACACCAAGAAGAAAGGAGTGCGTCCAGTCGACCGGTTAGGAGTCGTCCTCAAGCCCCACAGAACAGATGGTAATTCAGTGACCCAAGCTCCAGCCGCATGATCGAGATCTCGCATGAGTCGAGGCTTCCGCCCTTGAAGGATAAGGCCATTCGCTCGCTCAGCTTGACCGTTAGACTGGGGGTGCGCAACGGATGCATAATCCACCCGAGTGCCTTGAGAGGAGCAAAAGTGTCTGAACTCTTCCGAGTCAAAGTTTGAGCCATTGTCTGTAATGATACTGTGGGGAACTCCATACTGGAAAGTTATCTCTTTCATGAATTTGATAGCAGTGCGGGCATTCAGCTTCTTGATGGGTTTGGCTTCAATCCACTTAGTGAACTTGTCGACTGCTATAAGCAAGTGAGTAAATCCACTCTGGCCTGTTCGAAGGGGACCAACCATATCCAAACCCCATACTGCAAACGGCCAGACGAGTGGAATAGTCTTCAAGGCAGACGCAGGTTTGTGTGACAGATTCGAATAAAACGGGCATCCTTCACAGTGATCAACAATCTCTTTAGCCATCTCGTTGGCGCGCGGCCAGAAGAAACCAGCTCGCTATGCTTTGGCAACAATCGTCCTAGAGGACGCATGATGACCACAAGTTCCTGAGTGAATCTCCTCCAAAATCAGTTGACCTTCTTCAGGAGAGATACACCGCTGAGTCACGCCAGTTACGCTTTCTCTGTAGAGTTCTCCATCCATAACAGTAAAGGCCTTGGATCTGCGGACTATCTGTCGAGCTTCATCTTCATCATCTGGGAGTTCTCGCCTCAGAATGTATGCAATATAAGGTACTGTCCAGTTGGGCGTGATCACCAGAATCTCCATGACTAGATCTATGACCGCTGGGACATCAACTTCAGTGGGATCAGAGGCGCTCTTTGCTTGCGGGGGCTCTTCAGTGAAGGGATCTTCTTGCACCGAAGAAGAATGTAGGTGCTCGAGAAACACATTGCTGGGGACAGGCTTCCGAGTGGATCCAATCTTTGCAAGCTCATCAGCTGCCTGATTCTTCACCCGGGGAACATGATGGAGTTCCAAACCTTCAAACTTCTTCTCAAGCTTCCTTACTGCATTGCAGTATCCAGTCATAGCAGGGTTCCTGACATCCCACTCTTTCATCACCTGATTGACCACCAAATCAGAGTCACCGTAAACCATCAGGCGCCGGACGCCGAGTGAGATGGCCATACGCAACCCGTACAGGAGTGCTTCATATTCAGCTTCATTGTTGGAGGAAGCAAAGTGAATCTACAGGACATAACTGAGTTTGTCGCCTTTTGGGGACACCAATACTACACCAGCACCAGACCCATTCAACATCTTTGAGCCGTCAAAGAACATGGTCCAGTGTGTCGAGTGAATTTGGATTGGCTGCTGCTGTTCAATCCACTCGGCCAGGAAATCAGCAAGAGCTTGAGACTTGATTGCCTTTTTCGCTTCAAACTTGATATCAAAATAAAGGAGCTCAATAGCCCATTTGGCCACTCGACCAGTCGCATCTCGATTGTTGAGGATCTCAGACAACGGAGCATCACTGACGACTGAAATTGAGTGATCTTGAAAGTAGTGTGCCACCTTCTTCGCTGACAGATATATACCATATATGAGCTTCTGGTAATGTGGGTACCTTTGCTTTGAAGGAGTCAACACTTCAGAAATGTAGTAAACAGGACGTTGGACTTTGTAAGCTTTGCCTTCCTCTTCCCGCTCGACAGTGAGAACTGTACTGACAACCTGATTAGTGGCCGCGATGTATAGGAGCAAGGGCTCTTTGCTGCGCGGAGCAGCAAGCACCGGCTGGGTGGAAAGTAGGGCTTTGAGCTCGACAAACGCTGCTTCAGCTTCTGGAGTCCACTCGAACGTATCAGACTTCTTCATCAGTCGGTATAAAGGCAATGCCTTCTCACCGAGACGAGAAATGAATCGACTCAACGCTGCCAAGCAACCTGTGAGCTTTTGGACATTGTGTAGACGCACAGGACTTTTCATTCGGGTAATGGCACTGATCTTTTTAGGATTGACGTCGATTCCTCGTTCGGAAACGAGAAAACCGAGTAACTTGCCACCAGGAACACCGAAAGTGCACTTAGTCGGGTTTAACTTGATATCATACCTCCTCAAGTTGGCGAATGTCTCAGCCAGGTCAGTCAGCAGGTTGGAACCTTTGCGAGACTTGACGACAATATCATCCATGTACGCTTCAACATTTCGAGGGATCTGATCAAGCAGGCATTTTTGAATCATGCGCATAAAAGTAGCGCCAACATTTTTCACCCCAAAAGGAATGGTGATATAACAGAAACACCCGAATGGGCTGATGAAGGCTGTCTTTATTTCTTCCGGACCAAACAGACGGATCTGATGGTAACCGGAGTATGCATCAAGAAAAGATAAACGCTCGCACCCCGCAGTCGAATCCACAATCTGGTCGATGCGGGGGAGCGGAAAATGATCTTTCGGGCAGACCCAATTGATATGTTTGAAGTCAATACACATGCGGAGTCACTTATCTTTCTTGGG
Organism: Elymus sibiricus; assembly: GCA_039707655.1. Lineage (NCBI taxonomy): Eukaryota > Viridiplantae > Streptophyta > Magnoliopsida > Poales > Poaceae > Elymus > Elymus sibiricus. Next base: position 179,756,270 of record CM077665.1, read on the forward strand.
GACCATAACGACGTTCGAGAGCCACTCGGAGTGGTAAATCTCACGTATGAACTTAGCCGCCAAGAGACGAGCCACCTCCTCGCCAATTGCCTTCCGCTTCTCTGCTACCGACCGACGCAAGTGCTCCTTCACAGGCTTGGCCTTCGGGTCAACTCTCAATCGGTGCTCAGCCATTTCCCTGGGTACACCCAGCATGTCAGTAGGCTTCCATGCGAAGATGTCCCAGTTCTCACGGAGGAACTGGATGAGCTCGGCTTCCTATTTACTGTCGAGTGTCGTTGAGATGTTGGTCGGGGCAGCATTTGGATCCGTCGGGTGAATGTGCAATTGCTTCACTTCGCCTGCCGACTGGAAAGCTGACTCAGAGGCGGGCTTCTTGGCACGCAACAGGTCGGCAGGGTCAGCACTCTTCTTGTATTCCTCCAACTCGACCATAGCCATCTGATGATCGGCAATTTTGGAGCCCTGCTGAAGGCACTCCTCAGCCCTCTGTCGATTGCCAGTGACTGTGATCACACCCTTGGGCCCGGGCATCTTCAGCTTGAGATACACGTAGCATGGACGGGCCATGAAACGAGCATAAGCCGGACGGCCAAGGATTGCGTGGTACGCGCTCTGGAAGTCCACCACTTCAAACGTCAATTTCTCTTTGCGAAAATGTTTATCATCGCCAAACACCACATCCAGTGCTATCTGGCCGTGTGACTTAGCCTTCTTCCCAGGGATGACCCCGTGGAATTGCATGTTGCTTTCGCTGAGTCGGGACATCAGAATGCCCATTCCCTTTAGGGTATCCGCATACAAGATATTCTGACCGCCCCCACCATCCATCAGGACTTTGCGGAGTCGAGTGCCTCCCACGACCGGGTCTACCACCAGCGCCTACCGACCAGGGGTAGTGATATGAGCTGGGTGATCTGACTGGTCGAACGTGATAGCAGTCTGAGACTACTTGAGGTATGTGGGGGTAGCAGGAACAGCCATGTTGACTTCTCTGTTGATAACTTTCAGTCGACTCTTGCTTTCAACATCAGCAAAAATCAACAGAGTGGCATTGACCTCGGGAAACTCTTCTTTGTCTTCATCATCCTCCTTTTCAGGAGCCTTCTCACTCGACTGACCTTCCTTGAACTGCTGGATCAATAGACGGCACTACCGAGTGGTATGTTTGGGCAATATCACATTGCCCTCTTCATCTGTCTTCGTGTGGATTGCACACGGTAAATCCAGGACATCGGTTCCCGACTGATTCTTTCCTTTCTTGGGGTGAACTGTCCTTTGGACTTCCCCTTATTTTTCCCTTGCGCCGCCAGAGCGGCCGCCTCTGCCTGAACAGGGCTATCCGCTTTGCGCTTCTGCTTCCGACTGGAATTGCCACCGCCGGCATCGTTGTCGACTGCTTTTCCTTTGCCGCTACGGAGGCGGTCTTCTTCTTCGCCGTTGGCGTACCGAGTGGCAATTTCCATCATCTTGCTCAAGGAAATGTCACTTGTCCGCCCAAACTTCAAGTAAAGCTCTCTGTACTTCACACCGGCCTTGAAGGCACAAACAGCTTGATGCTCGGAAACATTCTCCACCGTGTGATGCAAGGTGGACCAACGCTGAATGTAATCTCTCAAGGACTCATTGGGCTTCTGAACACAATGCTGCAAATCGATCAAACCCGCAGGACGCTTGCAAGTACCCTTGAAGGTACTGATGAACACTCGGGCAAGATCCTCCCAGCAATAGATGCTAGAAGGAGCTAAACGATTCAACCACGCCCGGGCCGAACCATCCAACATCAAGGACAAATGCTTCATGGCTACGTTGTCATTTCCTCCACCAATCTGCACAGCCACTCGGTAATCATCTAACCATGTTTCCGGCTTCGACTCGCTAGAGAACTTGCTTATTCCAGCCGCCAACCTGAAGTTGGGGGGAATCTCCGCAGAATGAATGGCTCTGCTGAAACACTCGGGGCCAGAAACAACAGTACCACTTCCACTCAGATAGTCTCTATCATTACCATCTCTGTGGGCTCTGCCTCTGTCGATCCGCCTTTGTGCAAGGACATTCCTTGCATCGAACCCGGGATTCCGCTCATCGCCGAACGGGCGCCTATCGTCATAGTGCCGGGGCACATGTGATCCACTCCGCGGAGGAGTAGGCACTCGACGGCGGTCATCACGGTGATAACGAGGAGCAAAATGATCTCGCCCCTGATCTTGGTACTGATCCTCACGGTAACCACCGCCCCTGCGACGCAGAGGCGACCCCGGACTGTGCGCCGACTGAACTGTGTCTGCCCTGGGGGAGTTACTATGCAATCTGTTGCGCGACTGAGAAACAGCCGAATTCTGTTGTTGCGCTGCATCAAGCAATGCTCGGATCTGCTGCAAAACTCTACCAGCCTCCAAACGGGATGGCTGAATGGAATCTGCTATCTTTGCAGCTGCTGCAACATTCAGAATTGGAGTACGGAATACCTTGACATTGTTATGAGATCCACTCGGACACAGCTGTCGCTGATGTCGACTGGAAACGGGGGGACGCTGGCGGGCACGCTCGTCGAGTGCCTCCTGCATCTCTTTGAGCCGAAGGCGCATGGCCTCCATGGCCTGGGCCTCAGCAGTTGCACCGACGATGGGAGTATGGAGAATCTCCTCATCACGGCGCTGCTGATCATCCGACGGACCTCCAGCTTCGCGTCTGCCGCGGCCGAAGCCAGGCGGCGGACTCTGATGTGAACCAGCCATAAGAACCTCAGCCGCGGGATCGCAGCTCTCGCACTCGGAGGGAACGTCAGAAGGATCCGACGCCGAGTCAAACACGCCGTGAAGTGACTCGGCGGGCTCGATAGCCGCAATATGCGGAGACGAAATTTGGCGAGCCACCGCATGCCTCACCCAGCGCTGAAGCCGCGAACGACCAGATTGCTTGCGGCGACGACCAGCGGGGAGGACCGATAGGTACGGAGTCGACGGCTGTAGTAGAAGAACGCCACAGGAGCTTGCGCAGAAGTGCGTCGCCCCGCGGATCGGGAGCGCCTCCACATCTAGAGGCGCTTCCTGGAGCCATGCCGAATCGTCGGCGATGAAGGTGAGCGCTCTGAGACGGATCTCGTGGCCCGGGAACAAATCACCACCGGAAGACATGACGAAGGAGAAAAAATGCAACCTCGCCGGAAGTCGCTTAGACGCCTGCCCCACGGTGGGCGCCAACTGTCGTGGGAACGAGCCTGACAGTAGAAGATAGGGGTACGAAGGGAGAGGGCAGAGTCCTAGCTACGGCGAGGATGTACACACGGATGTACGAGTTCAGGCCCCTCTCGTGGAGGTAACAGCCCTACGTCTCGGTGCTCAGGAGCTTCTTGTCGTGTGGAATATGAGTGTTACAGGGGGTGCGAACCCTTGTGCCAGAGGGGAGGGGCGGCTTATATAGAGTGCGCTGCCCCTCATGAATGCCCGGCATCTAAGGGTCCGATCGTGGTAATAAAGATGGACGTTACTGGTAACGCATGTAATAAATGCTACTTATGGTCTAGCCGAACGCCTGCCCGTTGGCCTCCCTGGGGTGGCTTCTGATCTTCTGCGGTCGACTGTCTTCCATTTCTTCCGAGTGAAAGGTAGCCGTCGAGTGAAGGAAGAAACCTCCGAGTGGATGTTGTCGAGTGACTCGTACGTCTTGGTGATTTCAGTCGGAGACTTCCTTGTAGTTCTTAAGCTTTCTAGGGCAGTGTCCTTAGGTAGGGTATGTAGGTCAGGCCTATGACCCTACCCTAGGTACATATCCCCATCAGTGGCCCCATATATCAATGAACACAAGAATATTCTACGCTCCAAACACCCGGAGCAGTCTGACGACTGGATTACACGTGAACACATCAGGACTTTCGGTGGTTGGTTGCAAGTACATCTCATGCATAACAACACTATTGGAGATGACCTGTACTTGTTGGCCAGGACACCATCTTCGACTGTATTTACTTACCAAGGGTACGAGATAAATGGGAATACATTTTACACGATCGCCCAAGATAAAAAGAGCACCAACCAAAACAGTGGTGTCCGCTTTGATGCAGCAATCACCAATAGGGCAAAGGACACATATTATGGTTACATAGAGGAGATATGGGAATTTGACTATGGACATGAATTTAAGGTCCTTTTGTTTCGGTGCAAATGGGTCAATCTGTCAGGAGGCGGGGTACAGGTAGACCCGCGGTACGGAATGACAACAGTGGATCTCAACAATCTTGGATACACACACGAACCATTTGTCCTAGCCAATGGTGTGGCGCAGGTTTGTTGATATACGGAGCATTACACTTTTGTTGTTAAGGTACAAAATAACGAAGATCACACATATTTTGGTTGTTCTAATTGGAGAGCATTTTGCAAGGCGTATGGGTTGGACGAGGACATGAACATTACCTTCGATCTTGGTAATGACGATGTTCGTGATAATAATATAGAAATTTGGGTGCATGCGGAGGATGACTTGATTCCAGTTCTACCTCGAGGTGCGTTTGTCAACAGATTTGTTAGGTAATTTATATTGATTATTGAAAAGTATTTGGTACTCATCCCGACTAAATTTCTTTATTTTTTATTATTAGCTTATTTCCATGCTACAAGAACTACCCGACAGATAATAGATCGCACCTACTACAGTTATGACTCCGAGCTTACTTGGTTGGAAAAAAATCATCTGATATCATTTATTCATGATGTTGAGTATCATGCTAAATATTACAAGACTGGCAACATTTATCATGGATATGTGCCACTAGTGCACAAGTTGAACTGTCATAACATCACTTCAGACAAATTTGTAAGTTTTTTTTTACCATTGCGTCACTAGTCCATCTTTTTCATACATTGTTCTTAAGCAAAACTAGTTTGCTAACTATGTAATTATTACTAATGTTCTTCAACAGGTACTCCCCCCAGAGACCGTGCCTAAATGGATGTTTCAAAATGATGATTTGCAAATGGTTAGCTTACGGCCACTCCCGATTAATTTCAATGGTAAATACAGGATATCTCAAAGTGAAGAAACCCTGAAAATCAAAGGATGGAGAAATGCAATACAAGCATTCACGCTACCACCTGGAGAGGAATATTTGCGCATCCCACAAGTTGGAGATAGGTTGATCTGTGTTCTTCAATGCGGAGATGTCGGAGTTTGCCTTTATTATGCTATTTTAGCTAAGAGAGAGAGCAGTAGTTAGTACGTTTCAACCTTGTGAGATAACTACAATGATGAGGATCGGAGTTGATTAAGATGATGATGAGTTGTTGGATGTTGAATGATGATATGAGTTGATTAAGATGATGATGATGAGTTGTTATATGACATATACCAGTACAAATTAGATGGATGCAGTAGACCAAGTTGAATTAGAGGAAAATACGATGTTGCGAATCCGCAACATCGTATTTGACCAAGTTGAATTAGAGGAAAATACGATGTTGCGAATCCGCAACATCGTATTTCCTCTAATTAATTCAACTTGGTCTATTGCATCCATCTAATTTGTACTGATGTTGGATGTTGTTCTTTCATAATTTGTACTGATGTTGTATATTAATATGTGTAACCGCGTGAAAAATACAATATAAATATAAAAAAAATAAAAACACAAAATGAAACACGGTCCTTTCCAAAAAAAAACAGCTGCCTTTTAGTCCCGGTTTGTGTTACCAACCGGGACTAAACGTCCTCCTGCCTGGGTGCCCGACAGCCGCCACGTGAAGCCCCTTTAGACCCGGTTCGTAACCCAACCGGGACTAAAAATGAGGGCTTTTAGTCCCGATTGATTTGTCCCGGTTGACGAACCGGGACTAAAGGCCCTTTAAAACCGGGACTAATGGCCCATTTTCTACTAGTGTTGGTAAGATGCCACGAATTTTTTCCCCAAGCTTGACACATAAACAAAACCTACCTAGTAGTAGAACGTTGGTAGTTATCGTTACCTATTTGTTAGAAATACGTCTAAGATATACTTCTTCTTTTCATAAATATAAAAAGGTTTTAGACTGACCATAGGGAGTACATGCGTGCTCTGAGTACAGAAATCAGTTGATTATGGTTTAATGAGCAATTTAGAAAAATTATACAGTGTCAAATATACCACCATTTGCATGCATCGCTGCGTGTTCGCGCTCATGATGATATCCGAGCTGATGTGAAAAGAAGACGGCGCACAGTTGTGTTGTGTTAATTTTCCTATAAGATATAGCACGCAAATGCTTAAGTATAAAGAATATAATTTATTGTTTAAACATTTAAATTGCCTTTAATTTTTTATCCTTTGGATGTTTAGTTGCATGAACAAAATTCTTGTACAGATGTACAGAAAAAAATGAAACATATTTTTATGTATAGCGGTATAAGGTAGGGTACTTATGTGTGTTGTACACGTTTTTTACTTTGAACATGCTTATTATAAGCGAAACGATTGCCCTCAATCAACGGATTTTAGCTTCGGCATCGACCCCTTCGGTTTCTCGACGCATGTCCCATGAACCCCACCTCTCTCCCTCCCTCCCTCTCTCTCTTTCTCTCTCTCTCTATATATATATATGTATGTATATATATATGTATATATACATATATATATATACATATATATATATATATATATACATATATATATATATAGGGAAAATGCTTCCTACTACCGGGTGTAGTTACACCCATATCTCATATACTACCATGTGGTAGTATATATACTACTTTATCATTTTTAGTATGTTCATATACTATATCTAAGATACTCCAAAACGAGTTATGTGAAAAAATTGCATGTAAGCCCATGTTTTTATCATATTTGTGAAATACGTACATATTTGTACGTAAAAAGGAGTATGCTCAAAATATGGTACATACTACCTATAAAATAGTATATATACTACACAAACATTCTTACATACTACATACTACACGTACGTACTCTCCAATATAATAGATACTACCTACAACATACGAAACCAAAGTGGGAGTAACTACACCCGGTAGTAGGAAAAATTTGTCATATATATATATATATATATATATATATATATATATATATATATATATATATATATACATACATATATCCCTCTCCCCCCCCTCCCCCCCCCCCCCCCCTCAATCTTGATCTCGAAATTTCTCCCTTATCCTACAGTAGCCTCCGGACCTGACTTACCCTCAATTTGGAATTTCCATCACACCAGAACCTTTACTGAAATGGCCATGGCATGTGGGTAAGCGAGCACCGCCAGATTCCATGAATCTCCTCCAACTGCATCAACACCATGGGAAAGGAATCTCCCGCTCGCGGCGGCCAGCGTGTTTCGGAGACTAGTGGTTTGTTTGGTCTGGTGGGATCGAGCCGACGGATAAATTTCCTTTGGGAAACGATTCCCCTCAACCGATGGGGTGTCGACCGCATCGATTGCTCAACTGTGCTAGTGCTGTTGTGACGCGGTGACGTTTCTGTAACATGATCTCTATTGCAAAAAAATGCAACATTGCAAAAGTTTTTTTCAACATGATCTTTGTTGCAAAAGTTTTCTACATGACATTTGTCGTAAAGGTTTGTGCAACATGACCTCTGTTGTAAAGGTTCTGCAACACAAACTCTGTTGCAGTGATGGAGGGCGATGCTTGGCCGCTCGATAGCGCCAGATCTGACGGCTTGCAACCCGGCCGATCATTCAAAAAGACCAGTGGCCGGTGCGTTGCACGCCCCATATTATATATGAAGTCTTGATTAAAAAGAATACCAAATCTGTTAAAACTATCTCCTTATTAGTTACTAAGCTGCCATGTTCGTACACCCAAAATTACCCTTCATCAATGAATGGCTAGGGTTGAATTCTCCTCCTACACTATGAGAGGTAAGTGGGAGCATTTTAAAAGAGTCGTCTTTGAAGTTTGAACCTGTCCGTTGACAATATGGGAAGCGTCGTCACTTAGTTTGATAGTACCAATGTGAATATCGCACAGTGCGATCTTGGAGATCCGATTTGATTTGCTCAAACTTCAATCCAGTGTTACAAGTATAGTTGTAACAACATCTTAACCCCGGGATCAGCGTGACAAACAAATTAGAAGAAAGACCCAACGTATCATCACTCAAATTATTGCATACCCCTCGGGATATTTTGCAAACGGTTGAGTTTTTAAAATGCCCATGGTGCTAAATATAACTAGATACAAAGGGCTAGAAGTACAACTATCTACCATCCGGAGGTGCACTAGTAAGGAGGTTTACACTGCATTGTTCCTCTAACTCTGTATCTTCTCCTTTATTCCTGAAGTAAGCAGGCTTCTTCGGGTCAGGCAAGATTGTGCTCTCATTCATAAGCAAAGAGATAGCATCCGAGATTGTAGGGCGGTCGACAGCATCGTCTTGTACGCACATCAACCCGACATTAATGAATCTCATAATCTCCATATTTGGATGCTTAACGTCTAAGCAAGGGTCAATGAGCTCACACCATTTTTCCCTTTTCCATAACAGCCAAGCCTGACAACGTACGGGTAACACTCCAAAGTGTTAGCCGAAGTGGAAACAATATTTGCGCACTGATGTGACGACGATACAAAAACATATAATTGCTATAATTGTTTTGTTGATTATTTAGACAAAATATGTAACTGAATAATGACAGGTATCTATAATAAACGACAGGACCATGTTACTCACATATCCAAGAAGATTGCCAATGTTCCCAGTTTGGTGAAACCCGTTGTTTCGAGATGATCTCCAAAAGTAACACACCAAAGCTGAATACATCCGACTTGATTGAGAATTGTCCCTCCGAGGCATATTCAGGAGCCATATAACCACTGGACGGACAAAATGGCTTAGATTTAGCAATGTCTACTTATGTAAAGTAATCAACAATATTCATTAATTATTACGAGTAAGTACTGAATTTGAGATATCTCTGTGAACTTACTGTGTTCCCACAACTCTACTTGTATTAGCATGGCTTTCATTCGATCCAAATATTCGAGCAAGGCCAAAGTCTGATATCCTCGGGTTCATATTTTCATCCAATAGAATGTTGCTCGCTTTCAAGTCCCTATGTATTACCCGCAAACGTGAGTGCTTGTGGAGGTAGAGTAATCCTTGAGCCACCCCTTCAATTATATGACGCCTTCTGTTCCAGTTTAATAATGCTCCTCTTGTCGTATCTACACATATACGGAAAAAAAATCCTTTTAGAAGTAGGACCTAAAGGTGGAGTAATATGGAAACTACTTAAAAGGGTATTAAGATTATGGATAACTTGCCAAATATGAAGAAGTCTAAGCTTTTATTTGACATGTATTCATATATCAGAATCTTCTCTTCTCCTTCAGTGCAGTACCCTAGGAGTCTCACCAAGTTAGTGTGCTGAAGCTTCGCAATAAGATGTATCTCAGTCTTAAACTCATTTAGACCTTGCCCTGAATGTTGAGCTAGTCTTTTGACCGCTATCTCAAGTCCATTTGGTAGTTGTCCCTACACAATTCCGTGGGTTCAAGAATGAAAGGACATGAGCTTATGTTGTCAACTAGTTTTCTTACCACAAAGCTTGATATTTATGTATAACTAACTAGGGGCAGAATTAAATCAGTTTGGTATGACAATTAGCCTACTCCCGTCGGTGTACTATATATATTATATGTTCTGAATTACTGGATACCTCATATTTAAAAATTATATTGCTCATCTAGGAAATCAAGAATGCATTTATTATATTGTTTACGGTACTTGTACAAATAATACAAAAATGGTTAAATAATTGCATTACATTATTTCATATGGTATGCATGGTCGTGTCGTTATTTGTTTATGATTCTATTGTTTATCAAGTACTATTCCTTGGGTTAATGATCAAGGTAAGAATGGCCCTCTAGGTCACAAATACTTTATTTATAATACGTTATGTTATGTTTTTGGAAGCTAAGTTAAATTTCATCCTCCATTGATAATGAGTAACTTTAAGGACTCTATTTATAGGAAGTTCTGGGTTTAGAAGGGTTAATGAAAAAATGTTAGCCCTATGGCAATATACTTCAAATAAGTTATTAGCAAGTTTGGTAACCATTGGGGTATTAGAATTAATGGGAGTTTGCACGTGGTAGATTGTATATGGATTAGACATGGCAAGTAGATTTTTGCTCCCATTCCCTTGTTTGGTATAAGTTGAAAATTAGATTGGGATATAGCTCTACCCATGAATTAACAGGTACCTCATGGGAAGAAAATGATGGGAATTCTCAACTCCCCTTCCACCTAAATTACCATTCCCACCAATCAATCAAAGGACTTTCAATCACCTCACCCCTCAACTCCCATTCCCCACCTCTAATTCCCATGAACCAAAAACATTGTATTGTCTATTTTTAAATAAGGAGGATTCAAATATAATATACATGTTCAATATATTAAAGATGAAATGATCTCATATACTTGTTGAAAGTCCAACTTCCATTGTGCAATTATGATTATGTTGGTTGGACACCATTTGTTCTATTTTGTGCTTCTGTACTTAAGCTGAGAAAATCATTAGTTGTTTCTTTGTTTAAGCTTTTGTTTGAGTGTTTTATTATTTATATTACTTATTCAAATGGAAATATTAGTAATGGTCCAAGAAAAGGTTATGATTTCCTCTTTAGGTCTCATATCTAATATTTATCCATTCATAATACGAAATCAAATTCTTTAATTCTCTTATTGACTGGTAAGGTGTAGTATCTTACTTTTCATGGAAACAGAAATACCAACTAATGTGTTTTTCTAAATGCATGGTTTTAAATATTCAACCATTATTCCTGAACTTGAATAGAAAGAAACATTTCAAGTTCCATTGGCTTAATCAACACTGCCATAATTTCATCTAATATGGAAAATGGTTAAACTTATGTTAGGTTGAGGTGAACCACTCCTAAAAACTTAAAAGGACTACACTAATAGCAAGTTGACACCAAGTACACCACGTCTCCACAACACACGGCACGAAGAATCATCCTGATGGATTTTTCTGGGACTAATAGTGTTACAAGACCAAGTAAATAGATTCGTAGTCACAAGGAAGTCGCGTAAAGTCAATATTGTGATATAGAACATAGGTTGAAACCTCGAAGGGTGTATAAGCTCCAAATTGTGTGAGACCTCCTCGAGGGGTCCCTAATGCGTTTATATAGACTGGGTTGTTGTGGGTGGGGGCATGTCGGTGCGTTGGTTGTACAAGAGTAGGAGTCCATGCTGAATTGGTACCCAACTTGTATGTCAATTCCCACCTATCCCTCAAGGACTCCTTACAAATCTCTACGAAAAGAATACCCCCAAATAAGTGGTGTTCTTGAGTTATGTACTCCTTTGGTCACGTAAGGGTCCTTCTAATTGGATTTCTCTCCCTGTTGCCAAGCCAATGTTGACATACCTCCATGCCTCCACAACACCAAAAGTGACAAACTTCCATTATGTCAACTTTTATGCTATCAACCTAAAAAAATCAAACTCCCCTAAGAGTTGTTAATGTCTGAAATCGATCAGTCTAGTCAAGAAAAAAATTAGCTAGTGCCCATATCGTATGACAATTGATTAGGATGGAACAAGTTGACTCAGGGTTCAGATACTCTGACCCAAGCTTCCATGCCAAACACAGCCAAGAGGCCACACATACATATAATACTGGTGTGAACATCACCAGGTGATGGATAGGAAGGAACTCATAAAGCCTCCGATATCGATCAAGACACCATCATTGCACCCTGCACTAGGGACCATGGGCTACCTGGTATGAGGGTCACTGGCACCATCAAGAGCTCATAAGGGTCCGTCTGGTAATATTATGTTACCTTGGTAGTAGCAGTTGATGGTGGATTTAGACCCTAACCTTCTGAATCACCAACTAGCATTCTATGGTTCCTCATTCAAATCTAGTGAGAGAGAAAAAGGAGCTTTCATATGAGGATACGAAGTGATGGGATACTAGTTCACCATAGGTACCTATGGAAAATCCTTCATTAGATTTGAGGACAAGGGTTTCCCATGTCTTTGATACCGTTGAATGGCATGTCATCCTCAATGCCACCCACGTGTGATCCACTCTTTTTCTCATTAACCGCCACCACTATACGCAAATGACGAAACCTTCCTCTCAAACCTGTGCGTAAGACAAAGCACCAACACTACCGATGACACCGAGAAGACTTATGATTGAAGAGGGACGACGTGCGGGGAACATGGTAAACACTTGCGTGTGTCTCCTGAAGGGGATACATGGAGTCAATTGACATTTTTTATAAAATAATTATTCATTCATAGGATGTTGTTAAAGCTCTTGCCCCATAGTATCTTCATTTAATACACATATTATTAATTTTCATTTCTTTTTGTTTGATTTCTTATAAAATTGATCTTTTTCATGCAATATGTGGGTTATCTCCTTGTATTAATTCTTTAATTTACCGAAGCAAAAAAGATCTAGGGAATAGTTCACCTTGTAGACACGACCAAAACCACCCTCGCCAAGTTTATTTCCTTCTGAGAAGTTGTTTGTGGCATCTATAACCTGAGAGAACTCAAACATAGAGAGCTCAGAGCGACCCTCTTCCATCCTCCAAAGCATTATAGCTTCCTCCGTGTTAGGCGGGAAACCTTCTTGCAATTGTGAGCTTAGGATTCCTAGCCATGCATAAGTAACAATATTCAAGAGTTGCTTAATTCAATAAAGAGGAGACAACATAAAATACCTCCACGTAGTTCTTATAGAAACAAGTACTTAAACTTAGCAGCAGAGTTTCTCTGATATATGAAATCTACATATAAAGTATTTAAACTTATAGAGAAATGTTATTTAGCGTCATGTATGCAGAAGTTTGGCCAATGGAGATGATGTAACTCTATAACAAACATTGTTGGCGGAGAAAAATGGATGTGTATCATACTGATATCTGGCTAATTTAATTGCCTACCTCATACAACTATTTTAAGACATGCAACTCTTAAAAATTTAAAAGGAATGCCATAAGCGTATAATTCGCAATTGAAAAAATAGAGATGGAAAATTGTATAGTTTAGCCAAAGTTCCACATAATTTAAACACAATCTAGATATTATTGAAATTAAATTGAAACTTCAACTAGAATTTAAATAAAACCCCAAATCAATATTAGCATACTTTGATTAAACAATAATTACTTAAATATGTCATAATATAGGTCTTGCTCATTTTATTAGACAAAAGAATTAATTTGTCCAGTAGCCACAACTTCAACTAGAATTTAAATAAAACCCCAAATCAATATTAGCATACTTTGATTAAACAATAATTACTTAAATATGTCATAATATAGTTCTTGCTCATTTTATTAGACAAAAGAATTAATTTGTCCAGTAGCCACTCGAATCATCGAAGTTCCAAAGATTTTGGTTTAAATTTGAGTAAACATTGGAAACTTTATACCTCATAAAATTGGTTGTTGGTTTGGATATGCATGACGGGAAGACTGGTTAACTATGGAATACCACAGAAGGATAGGCCTTCAAGGTAATTTGTGAACATTTAGTGGCATACAAGCATTTAGGTATGGAAACTCTTTGAGTTATATATCCAAACAATCAAAATGCATTGGATGGTACATACATACCAAGTTTCACTAATCCACATAATGATTATTCCTTCACCCTATTAGTGAATAGGACATGTAAAGCGCTATTACTTAAAACAGACAAATGACCTGAATGAAGTAATTTGATGTTAGAGAAAAAAAATTCAAGTTCAAGGATATACATAGTGGGATTCCAAATGGGATGGAAAACCTATTTAGTTTCCTGATATTTTAATATTTCACGTTCGTAATTAGCCTTATATCGACATCTTACTATCTTCATTTCCATCCCATTCTATGTATAGACTTAATCTAAAACATGCACTCCAAAAAGAATTTGAGGAATAGATTAACATCAAACTAACCATGCTTCCATCCCACTATTTCTATTGGACTAAACTAATATATCACACGGAATGTGGAGATAGACTAACCTGATAGAGAACTGCAAGAAGTTGGAAATAATTACCATAAAGGAACCATGACTTCAAAAAATAACAGAGTTGAAACTGTGGCAACTCAAAAAATTTCAATATTTTGGAATGAGGCTTTCAATGAGATTGAGATTTTAAAAAATCCCAGACTTGTGAAAAATCGATAACAATGGTTCAACATTTATATTAGGTGCTAATCAAACCTTAGAAGAGTTTAGAGGTACAGATGATATGTTGTTTATATTAAACAAATATATATAGCTACTATAGACCAAATTTCTTACTCTTATGCAGGCGTCTTGATTGAGTCCAGATAATGGCAAGAAGGATGCAACATAATAGAAGTATGAGAGACACACTCACTGCAACTATTCGGATCTTATTCTTGATACCTACACAGAAACAATAGATATCAATGCACAATTGCGTACATTTAAGCATGTCGGCAATTTATAAACATCACGCAGCAAGTTTCAACTAAAGGTTTGATACGAGTTCTAACACCATCGCCCCTAATATCGGTGGTTCGAGAACTAATTGGTTTAGAAGAGGGCGGGGTAGAAAAAAGGGTTGGTACAAAGAATGGTGGATATATTACACTCCCTAGTTAGGTTTCAGTAAAAAAAATCCCTAAATTGATTTCACAAGTTATTTTGAGTTTTAAAGCGTAATTAACTCATAATGTTTTTGGCAAAGTCAGGATAACACCCTCCAGTATAAACAAGCTAAACCACCCTCTTACATGCGTGAAACCATTCAAATCACTCTCAAGATCCGTCAAAGACAATTTGTATTGTGCCATTGCCTATGTGTGTAGACTACTGCGTGCCGGGAGGAGAGGGGGGGAGGGTAACAATTAAATGTGATGGTAGGTCATGTGGAATTTCATGACAGCGAACAATCAATGTCACATAAGCAATACCACGCCAAAACAGTTTTGACAGGGTTTAGTGACTTATGTGGTTTTGCATACCTTGTAAAAACTACCATACATAGGACATGGGAGATATGTTTTGGTCTTTCCAATATTAAAAGTTCCAATGATTTGCAGGAAATGTTGAAGTTGTTCAAGTCGACTCTTACCGAGATTCTATCACTTCTGATAAAACATTGCTTATTCGGCTCATGTAATATAATAGTTCTTAGACAACGAAAACTTCATTTGATCTTTCAAGTTAGTCGTATCGGTTGTGAATAGATAACCCGAAATTCACACACACAAAAATATGACCCAAAATTTTAAGTATTGCATATATTTCATATTTTCTTTCGAAAGATCAAGTAAGATTTTTTAAAATTACGTTTAAGCCATCTTATGTTGGCTAGTTTCAAGTTGGCTATTTGCATCATTGATGCAAAGACCGCGAGTGAGTTCTTTTGTGGCCTTATGGACATGATAAAAAACCCCAGTTTTTTAATAAAAAAGGGCAAAATTCAGTTTCCAATGTTTCCGTTGTACACATAGTCAGTGTTCAGCTAATTCTATCCCCGCCTTGCAAAAAAAAAAAACTACACCGGCTAAAAGAACATCTAGGCACATATTTCAGCATGACATAGAAGCAGATACCGGTGGCACCACTAGGGGCTAGTCTGAAGAAGTGTAAACTAGAACTAGTCCATGTATTACGAACTTTCTGAATATGAATATCACTGTCGTGTAACTCCATAGTTAAAGGTGCGTATGTATATGCTAGCAAATGTGCCCGTGCGTTGCAACGGGAGAAACAAATGTTGCACGTTTTTTTTTTTTGAATGCTTGCACGCTCCTAACGGTCCATCCATGTTGTCACTTCTAATCTCGTCTGTTGTTGCCAATGGTGGTTATGATATCCACCTATTCAACTTGATGCATGCATAGGCCGGAGCGAACACCGATTATCCCGAAGTAGATGACAATGTAGTTAAATAGCTCAATAGATAATTAAGTAATATGGATAATGTCAGTGGAACTTTTAATTAGTGAAGGAAGTCAAGGCCCTAGACTGGATGATAACCTTGTTCGTATTTTTTTGTCAAAATACTTGAGTTTACAGTTATTATATATTTGATCTTTTTGTGGGAAATTACGTGTGTTGTATCAATAATATGAATAAAAACCCACCTATAAATCATATGAAAAGTCAATAATCAGTGTGTATATATTTACTCAAGAAGTCGTATGAGAATTAATATCATAATATAATTCTAAGTTTAGTTAGTACGATATGAGGAAATCAAGTACCGTTCAGTGATAGATCCTTCATCGTTGGTTCGAATCGTTCATCATGTCTCGCGAATTTAATCAGGGCATGTCTCACGATCCTCTTTCTCATTGGTCAATTCACTCATTTAATCAAGGGGCCACTCAAGGGAGTGTAGGCTGACAAGAGAAATATGCACCTGCACGTAATAGCTAGTAGTAATTACGATCTCAGATGTACCGCTGCATGCGCAGCTAAAGCTGAACCCATGGCACACCGCATCCACACGCGAACAAAAACAGGCAGTCAGGCACAGCACCACGTCCATGGGGATCACGGCCATGGCATGGCGCTGCAACCACGTGCGCCTCCAGGAGGACCGTCGCGGCCTCCTCCGTGGTGCGCTTTCCTTCGGCTGTGCCTTCTCGTCTTTCTAGTCCGCGGACGGAATACTCGCTCCACGCATGAACCGTCACCGGGGAGCGCTACTGCGTTTGCAGCGGCAGAAGATCTCGGCCACACGTATAGCGTCCGCGCAAACTGCCGGCACGACGTGGGACACGGCTTCATCGAGGAGACGCCTCCTGGGCGTGGCATTGCATGCGTCGCGAACGCTCTCCAGGAACCCGGGCGTTGCCCGGTGTAGGCTCCCCGTGGACCCCGACATCGAGTTACATGCGGCTGTCGTCGACTGCAGGGAACACGAGCGGCTGCCTTCGTGGGTGTGATGGTGCCATCGGTGGTACGCCGGCGCACGGGCTTGGGCCGAAGGAAGCAGCTGGGATTTGTTACTCTTTTATGGGCCTTGGGCTGGATCGGGTGAACAGCACAGCATGTGTATGCTGTATCAATAATCTGTCTGTGCATATAACAACGACGGTTGTTTGGTCTAGTGGCTAGCTCGCATTGGTCTAATAATGTATAATGTATTGGTCCTGGGTTCGAACCCTGCCTTTGTCATTTTATTTTTCGATTTGATGAAAAAAAAAATCAGTACGAGCCAGGTGACGTACGAAAATTACTCCGAGTCAGGCGACGTACGAAGGATGATATTGATGACGAAAAAAGATGGAGAAACAATCCGTCCTTTAATAATAAACTAGCAAATATGCCCGTGCGTTGTTGCACCGGAAATACATAAATAAGCATATGCGATATTTAATATGGTCAATGAGTTCAACCATCTTTAATCGTTGACAGAACTTCCGCAAGGTGAGTTGATTCTAAGTAAATCCATATGAACAAAACTTCGCACACTAAGTAAATCCATATAACAACAACGGTTGTTTGGTCTAGTGGCTAGCTCGCATTGGTCTAATAATGTATTGGTCCTGGGTTCGAACCCTGCCTTTGTCATTTTATTTTTCGATTTGATGAAAAAAAAAATCAGTACGAGCCAGGTGACGTACGAAAATTACTCCGAGTCAGGCGACGTACGAAGGATGATATTGATGACGAAAAAAGATGGAGAAACAATCCGTCCTTTAATAATAAACTAGCAAATATGCCCGTGCGTTGTTGCACCGGAAATACATAAATAAGCATATGCGATATTTAATATGGTCAATGAGTTCAACCATCTTTAATCGTTGACAGAACTTCCGCAAGGTGAGTTGATTCTAAGTAAATCCATATGAACAAAACTTCGCACACTATGAATCATACCAGAAGCGCATTTTTGAACTGGGACATTTCTTGTGCATCCTCGTCAATGATGGGAAACTAATGAATAAGGGTAACGGCCTTTTTCTAATAAATAACACAAAATAATGAAAATACAAACACAAATGTTAGTTATCCATTATGTCTCAACTTGAAAAAAAGGCCGCAAGGGCCAAATGCCGAGCTCCTCATGCTTTCTGACTTGCAGAACAGAAGCAAGGATTCCCATCAACTAAAATAAATTCATCATAGTAAAATATTGGTTATAAAGGATGCAAGTATGATGAAAATATGCATCTATGTTTACTTCCCTTGTATAATCAGAAGTCATTACACCGCAAAAAAAATCATCAGAAGTTAGGTGCATGGGGTATGCATTTATGTTTATGTCCCTTATATAATCAGAAGTCATTACCCTGCAAAAAAAATCATCAGAGGTTTTTTTCTTTTTTGACATCAAAAGGACTTTATTCATCAAATAATGGAGAGATCGTGTACAAGCGTTCAGTTTCTGGATGTGCGGAGGTTAGTATTTGCAGAGTGAGCGGCGACCCGGTCTAACTTCCAATTTTTTTTAAGAAAAAACTGCTTATTCTATAAGAAAGTAGTATCCTTTTCTGTTGCAGACTTGCCAGTTGGATGAGTTGGTTCCACCTCTATGTGCTCTTCCTGGCCATCACGGTTCGAGCCCTCCTAAGCGCATGTTTTTTTCTTCTTTTTATGAAATCGGAAACGCTTCCAAAACAGGGGACGTACGAAAAACAAAAGACGACGACGTACAAAAGGACCTGATGACGAAAAAAATGGAGAATCAATCCGTCCTTTAATATTAGGTAGAGATATTATTATTATTATTATTATTATTATTATTATTATTATTATTATGTAATAAAGATATACCTCCTTTGCTCGGTGGACTCGCAGGGTTCAGGAGTCGCCGGCGGCCTCGACTTTATTGGCGCAGGTGATGGCGCCGGCGTTCCTTCAATACGAACCATCGCCTCGCCGATATAGAACGCATACACCTCGAATCGTACGTTGCATCTCACCCCAGCCACCCTCTGTCCGAGTGCACCAGGCACCCTGAGGGCCATTTTGTCCATCACAAGCCGGAGGCATTTTTTGCATCCGCCGGACGTCAAGTCTGGCGTGCACTGCGCCAGGCTGTAAATCTTTGTTTGCGGATCGCTCCCATCGAACAGGGCCTCGCCGGGAGACAGAGATCAGGTGACATGCAAACGGCATGTCACCGTGTGCCTCGCGGCCTCCCATCCACCGCCCAGCCTGCATCCAACGTACCACAGCTTCCCAAGGCAAAAACATCCAGACTTCACAGTTTTCAGCCCAGACGCTCTGAAACTTCACAGTTTTGAACTTTATATATGATACAGATACAAATCTTTTAGTCATTCAACAGTACAAACAAGTGTTTTGAACAAAACACAATACAAACATCAACCTTTTAGTCCGGAAACAGTGCAAGCAACAGTCAAAATACTGTTTGCACTCAGATTCACAAGAAATTCAGTTTTGAACAATACAAAATATAAACATCAGCCTTTTAGTCCGGAAACAGTACAAACAACAGTCAAATATACTGCTTACATTCATATTCATAAGAAATTCAGACATGCCATTCATCACTATTTAGATTCAGACAACCCACTTCATCACAAGTAATTCAGAAGTACATGATTTGAAGTTTCAGTACCACTTTCCAGTGAATTCAGTGAGCTCTTAACAACCATTTAGTGCCATTTGATTTGTACACTTAGGCCCCAAAAGACGACTATAGTTAGCCCAAAATACTATACTTAACTATGTCCAAAATACTTCTAGCGAGCTTGCACGCTAGAACAGATCATCCTCACCACAAGGCGGAGCTGTCAAAACTGAATTGCACGCTAGCGAGCTTGCACGCTAGAACAGATCATCCTCACCACAAGGCGAGCTTGCACGCTAGAACAGATCATCCTCACCATAATGCGCTTCGGCTCGTGATCTATTTGACTTTTCCTTCGAATGCCTTCATTGAAACAAACAAACCTACATGAAGTGATTGTTCCATCAGTTCTGCTTTTGATGGTATTTTTTTTCCTCACGTCAAAGCCTATGTGACCTCCATATTGCACCCAGAACTCCCAAGCCTCATCCGAATTTCTGAACCGCATACCAACTTCGGGTATCCTGTTGCCAATCGATCCCATCGCACAACGCACAATTCTGCCAAATTCCACAGTGTATACAAATTAGTGGAACAAGGTAGAAGCTAACTGAAATTCAAACAGTATACAAGTTACAGAATTATAGAAGTATACTGCTGTGCTGTAGTGAACAAAGAAAATAGAAGTACAATACTCGCTGCAAGTCTCCATATTTATTCAGAAATGTAGTGCTGACTCAAAATAGAAGTAGTTCCTATGTTGAAACCACAAAGCTTAGCAGATTATAGTCTTATCGAGATGCACAAAAGTACTTAACTCGCTGCAAGTCTCCATATTTATTCAGAGTGTAGTGCTGACTGATATTTTCAGAGTGTAGTGCTGCAAGTCTCCATATTTATTCAGAGTATAGTTTGTCACTATTAGTATTATACCGGTGACTGGACAACCAATTATATCAAATACCACAGCAGGAGGTACATTATGGTTAGCTCTACCAGTATACAAATACCAATTTCAATTTTGTTGCCTGCATCTGATCGAGTGCACTAATCAGTGGCGGAGCCAGACAGCGCGAGGAGCCTGGGCAAAGCTCGTGCATAGCGATGTCAGCTAGCTTTGCCCCAACAAAAATCACTACTAAGCACAGTAATTAGACTAATATGCAGTGAAGAGTTGCCGGACGAGCCCGGGAGCTGGCTCCGCCTCTGGCACTAATGGAATAAGAGAGCGAGAGGGGACCTGAGAAGAGGTCGCTGACGATGATGAACGGTCCCCAGCTCGCGGCGGCGCTCGTCCCGGCTCGCGGCGGCGCTCGTCCCCGGCTCCCGCGGCGGACGGCGCTCGTCCCCGACCCGCGGCGGCGTTCGGCCCTGGTTCCCGCGGCGGACGGCGCTCGTCCCTGCCTCTCCTCAATGGCGACGGCGGCGACAGCGGGCGGCGACGGCGGCGGCGGCCGGCGAAGGCCGCGAGACGAGGAGACGCCGGCGAATCGCCGCGCCAAAGCCCGCCTTTTCCCTGCCTTCCCCGCCAGATTTTTCCGCTGACCCGCGCGTGCCCGATTTGGTCTGTGTCTGGATATTGTTTTTGCCTTGGGAAGCTGTGGTGCGTTGGATGCAGGCTGGGCGGTGGATGGGAGGCCGCGAGGCACACGGTGACATGCCGTTTGCATGTCACCTGATCTCTGTCCCTCGCCGGTGGCTACCTTCTTTTGTGTGGCATCGCTCGCCGTCGCCGTCGCCGCATGGTCTGCAGTGTTGAGTATATGTGTTATGTGCATATTGTGTATTGGGCCCGCCTCCTAGTTCCTGTATAGTTGAGGTCCGTGGCCCACCTTTGTACATCATATATACGTGCCTATGCACGAAGAGCAATACATCGTGCAATCATAATCTCATACATGGTATCCGAGTTTTAGGTTTTCCTTCTCGCTTCCGCCGCCGCCGCCGCCGCCATCCCGCTGCCGCCGCCGCCCGCGCGCCTCCCCGCGCCGGCCGCCGCCGCCGCCCCCAGCCGCCGCCTCTCGCGCGCCTTCCGCGCCGGCCGTCCCGCCCGCTTTGACTCACGTACGTAGCAAAGGACCAAGCAGCTGGATGGATTCCTTCGAGCTAGCTAGCTTGCACTATCCACGATACGTACGTGTGTACTAGGAGCCACCTGCATCGCCGGCCGCTGCTGCCTACCCGCGTCGTCCGGAGCCGCCATGTCGTCCGTCACCTCCTCCGCGTCCACCAACTCCAACCCGTTCGCCGACGCCAACCCTCCCGACGTCAACGACATCCGCAACCTCAACATCTTCGAGCGGGTGCCAGTTCGTCTCTCGCAGGCGGACTCCTCCTACTACACGTGGAAGACTTATTTTTCCCTCGTGTTCCAGGAGTATCACCTCATCGACCACGTGGACGGCACCGTCGACTCCAGCCTCGTCCCCGAGTTCCATGACTGGTCCACCATTGACACCACGATCATCCGCTGGTTCTTCCTCACCATCTCGCCGGACCTCTTCCAGACGGTCGTGGCGGACGGTGACGATGCCTGCGCCGTGTGGACCAAGCTGAACGGGCTCTTCACCGATAACCAGCTCCAGCGTCGCGTTTTTTTGCAGCAAGAGTTTTTTGGGTGTCACCAGGACAACACCTCCGTCGACGACTACTGTCGCCGCCTGAAGACTCTCGCTGACGAGCTCTGCGATATTGGCGCGAAGATCGATGATGACCTCCTTCTCAGCACGCTCACCGCCGGGCTCAACGAGGACTTCGGCAACGCCGCGGCGAACCTCAGCCTCATCCCCAACCCGTCCTTCGCCAAGTTCGTTGCGTACCTCCGCTTGGAGGAGCGGCGGATGAAGCAGGTGAAGGCGCGGGCCATCCACACCGCCCTCGCCGCCGGCACCACCCGCGGCGGCTCCTCGGCGCCTCCAGCCGCCCCGGCCGCGCCCCCGCCGCAGCGCCACCCGGCGCCGTTCCCGGCGCCGCCGTCATACCCGGCCACCCAGCAACCGGGGCTGCTCCCGCTGCCCTATGGGCCGCCCGCCCCTCCCGCCGAATGGCGCCGCGGGGGCCGACGCGGTGGGGGCCGCCGCGGCGGTCAGCAGTAGCAGCCGCAGGGCGCCGGCCAGCCCCGTCAGCAGCAGCAGCAGCAGTTCCAAGTGCCCCCTCCGTGGGCCTCCGGCTACAACCCGTGGACCGGTGTTGTTCATGCCTACACCATGCCGGTCCCACGGGCTCCTGCACCGACCCTTCCCGTGCCGTGCCCGCCGGCGCATCAGGCGTACTACGCGGCTCCGCAGCCGTACGGAGGATACCCACTGCCGCAGCTGAGCGCCGCCTACGGTCTTCCTGCGGCCCCGCCGCCGCCTTCGCCGGCCCTGCCGTCGGCACCTTGGGATCCGGCGCTCCTCGCCGCGCTGCACACCGCGCCTACGCCAAACAACTACACTGGAGGCAGTGACTGGTACATGGACACCGGTGCTACGGCTCACATGTTTGCTCATCCTGTTAACCTTGCCTCTTTCACTTCTGTCTCCACCGACCGCCGTATCATTGTCGGTGACGGTTCCACCCTTCCCATCACACACGTCGGGCACGCTTCTTTTCCTTCTAATTCTACACCTTTATCTTTGTCTAACATACTTGTGTCTCCTGATCTTATTAAGAACCTTGTTTCTGTTAAATGTTTCACTCGTGAAAATCCTGTTACTGTTGAATTTGACGGCATTGGTTTTTGTGTCAAGGACGCTCGAACCAGGATGGTGCTCCACCGATGTGACAGCCCCGACGAGCTCTATCCGGTGCATCCGTCTTCTTCCACCACCACCGCACCGGTCGCTCTCTCCGTTGACGTCGATCTCTGGCATGCTCGCTTGGGTCATCCCAACCCCGTCACACTTCGTCATATTCTTAGGAGTTTCAGTTTCAGTTGTAATAAGATTGAGGATCACACTTGTCATGCCTGTCGAGTCGGCAAACATGTTCGCCTGCCGTTTAATAATTCCACCACCATTGCTTCTTTTCCTTTCCAGTTGATTCATAGCGATGTGTGGACCTCTCCAGTTCCTAATAATTCGGGCTATTTATATTATTTGGTCATTCTTGATGATTATTCTCATTACGTGTGGACTTTTCCTTTGCGCAGAAAGTCGGATGCACTCTCCACCTTGACGGCTTTTTACTCCTATGTCCGCACGCAGTTTGGGCGTCCCATCCTTGCGTTTCAGACGGACAATGGAAAAGAGTTCGACAACCTCGCTTTTCGTACCTTTTTGTCGCATCATGGCACAGTTTTCCGCCTCACATGCCCGTACACTTCACAGCAGAACGGTCGAGCCGAACGCGTCCTTCGCACTCTGAACGACTACGTTCGCACGCTCATGTTTCATGCTCACGTGCCGCCTCGCTTCTGGCTGGACGCGCTTGCTACTGCATCCCTTCTCCTTAACCTTCGACCCTGCCGACCACGGTGGAATTTTGCACCTCATCACCTCCTGTTCGGTACGCCACCTTCTTATGATGGTTTGCGTATATTCGGGTGCATTTGCTATCCTAGCACTGCCGACTCCGCTCCTCACAAGCTCGCACCTCGCTCTGTCGCTTGCATCTTCATCGGCTACCCCTCTAACTCCAAGGGATATCGGTGCTACGATCCCGTCTCCCACCGTGTGTTCACTTCCCGGCACGTTTACTTTGATGAGCATGTGTTTCCGTTTCACCAGGTACCCCCGGCCGTTCCTCCCGCCACCGGTGACGCGGGCTCCTCGACGCCTCTCCCAGGGCGCTCGCGCGCCTCTCTTGGCCCGCCCCCTGGCTTTGAGGCGCGCCCCCGCATGCGGCGCCTCCTACAGCCGCGGCGCTGGCGCCCCCAGCGCCCCCGACGCTGGCCCCCGCGGCCCCCTTGGCGCCCGCGGCCATCGCGCCCCCCCCGGCGGCCCCGGTGCCCGCGGCCCCCTCGGCGCCCCCGGCCTCCTCGGCGCCCCCGGCGGCGCCCACGGCTTCCCCGGCGCCCGCGCCCCCCCCCCCCCGGCGCCTGTGGCCGGTCCGGTCACCCGTGCCCGTACGGGCGTGTTTTGCCCGAGCTCGCGCTACGCCTCGGATGACTACGTCCATGCGGCGTCCACCTCTGAGCCGTCGCCGTTGCCGTCCTCCGTTCGAGCCGCTCTTCGTGACCCGCTCTGGATGGCTGCGATGCAAGAGGAGTTTGACGCCCTGCTGCGCAACCGGACGTGGCAGCTTGTTCCCCGTCCCCGGCACGCCAACGTGATTACTGGGAAGTGGGTCTTTAAACACAAGCTCCGTCCTGATGGTACCCTTGATCGCTATAAAGCGCGTTCGGTCGTTCGTGGCTTCTGACAGCGTGCTGGCATCGACTTCACCGACACCTTCGCTCCGGTCGTCAAGCCCGGTACGATACGCACGGTTCTCCACCTTGCGGTCTCCCGTGCTTGGCCGGTGCACCAGATGGATGTCTCAAACGCCTTCCTCCATGGTCACCTCGAGGAGCAGGTGTTTTGCCAGCAGCCCACCGGGTTTGTTGACCCGGCGCTTCTCGACCACGTGTGCCTGCTTTCGCGGTCCTTGTACGGACTCAAGCAGGCTCCGCGTGCTTGGTACCAGCGCATCGCGGCGTTTCTCCACCAGCTTGGGTTCCGCTCTACCCGCTCGGACGCCTCGCTCTTCGTCTATCATCAGGGCTCTGACACGGCCTACTTGCTGCTCTATGTCGACGACATCATCCTGACGGTATGTACGGCTGGTCTCCTCAGTCAGCTCACGGCTCGTCTTCGCGCTGAGTTCGCCATCAAGGACTTGGGTCCTTTGCACTACTTCCTCGGTGTCGAGGTGGTGCGCCGTCCGGATGGCTTCTTTCTTCATCAGCGGAAGTATGTTCACGAGCTCCTGGAGCGCGCCGGCATGCTTAACTGCAAGCCCGCCGCTACGCCTGTTGATACGAAGGCCAAGCTTTCTGCCATGGATGGTTCTCCTGCTTCGGATGCTGCTTTCTATCGGTCTATCGTTGGTGCTCTCCAGTACCTCACTCTGACTCGACCGGAGATCCAGTATGCCGTGCAGCAGGTGTGTCTTCATATGCATGCTCCTCGAGACGTTCACTGGGCTGCCGTCAAGTGGATTCTCCGCTATATCTGTGGCACTATGGATCTTGGCGTCACGCTTCACGCCTCCGCCGACACCGCCCTCACCGCCTACTCCGATGCAGACTGGGCGGGCTGCCCTGACACTCGTCGCTCCACTTCGGGCTATCGTGTCTACCTTGGACCCTCACTTATCTCGTGGTCGTCCAAGCGGCAGCCTACGGTCTCTCGTTCCAGTGCTGAGGCTGAGTATCGTGCGGTGGCCAACGTCGTCGCCGAGTGTTCGTGGCTTCCCCAGCTGCTTCAGGAGCTCTCTTGCCCTGTTGACCGTGCCACGGTGGTCTACTGCGACAACGTCTCGGCGGTCTACCTCTCCGCTAACCCGGTGCATCATCGACGGACCAAGCATATTGAGTTGGATATTCATTTTGTTCGGGAACAGGTGGCCCTTGGCCATATTAGTGTTTTACACGTCCCTACTTCCCAACAATTTGCCGATATCATGACCAAGGGCTTGCCTACGGCGTCATTTGAGGAGTTCCGGTCCAGTTTTTGCGTCAGCCGCGGTGCCGCTTCGACTGCGGGGGGGTGTTGAGTATATGTGTTATGTGCATATTGTGTATTGGGCCCGCCTCCTAGTTCCTGTATAGTTGAGGTCCGTGGTCCACCTTTATACATCATATATACGTGTCTATGCACGAAGAGCAATACATCGTGCAATCATAATCTCATACATGCAGTCATGTTCATCAGGGTGTCCACGAGCATGTCGAAGCTGCTGGCCACTGCCGCAGGGTTCACCGTGTTCGTGTTGTTTAGGACGACCTCCGGCTCGTTATACCAGGGCCAGGGCGAGAGCGAGGAGGAGAGGAAGTCCTGGTCGGAGAAGCGCACGGTGCATCCGTCGTAGAAGAGTGTGGCGTCCTTGTCATCCGGGCAGAGTGTCGCCGCCTCTGCTGCGGCGGAGGACAGGCACTCGTAGCAGGTGACGTTGTCCGGGGTGTCCCCGCGGCAGATGCCAAGGCCATAAACCTTATCTGGGTGGGCGCCCTCCGTTGTTGTCGCGAAGCCATTGCCACCACTGAAGGTGGCCTCGTTGGCGATGTATGTGGTGACAGCCTGAACATTGTATTGGTAGGTGCTGTTGGCTGCGTACTTGCCGGTTTTGCCGCAGACAGTGGCGTAGGTGTTACCAGTGGCCATGGGTGGCCGCAAGCTGAAGATGAAGAGGAGGACGGTCAAGCACCATGGTAAAGGTTCCATGGTACTCGAGCTTAGGTGTGGATTAGCTTAGAGGTCTTGGTATGCTTCCCAAATGGTTTCGTAGGCTGGTAGATATAGCTGTTAAGCCGACCGGGAAGCATTGCATTATGCCGCTGTCCCAATCAACCTGTGCCGAATGCTATTTTACAACTTAAATTTCGAGAAAGACCTGTGTCCCGCCGATCACGGCTAGTTTTGTGGCCCGTCGTGCACGTCTGGGCTGGCGAAAGCATATGCATGGCTGATGGCTCACAACCGATCGGCACGTTAGCATGCACGGATGACTTGGACTTTGGAAACCGGCTGCAGAGCTAGGTCAGATTTCGGGCCAGCGAACAAACTTTGAACAACGAGCGGATATAAACCCCAGTCGCACAAGACAGTTGTGAAAGACTGAGATTGTCACATCCCCATTTTCCAAATACCGCATGCGTCTTCGGGCGTGGTACATCTTATCGTTAAATGGTTGATTGGATGCCGAGAATTAGAGGTGAGCTTTCGGAAAACCAGTGTTTAGAAAAAACTATTTAGTTTAGTTTTTCTATTAAGATGAGTCAACACAATTATTTAGGAACTTTGTTAGTCAATGATATCGATCTTGCCACTGTTATGTAAAGTTCCTGCGTTTTATTTTTTTCTTTCTCTCTCCTAACCCTAAGCGGTTAGGGCAAACTCTCCCCTCCAGGCTTTACCGATGAACTTGTGGATTCGTCCCCTCTTTGCCTGCCGCTCCGGTGGCCGATGGTGGGGAGGAGAATCTCGGTGTCTCTTCTCCTGTTAGTAGTTTAGATTAGAAGTTTTAGTCCTTGTAGGCAGTTTCTTCGAGTTTGTCTTCCAAGCTCCGATCCTCCTCAAGATTGTCCGTCTGGATGTAATCGATGGAGCTCTGACGTAGTAGATTCCTATCGTCTCCTTGGGGCGGTGAGGTTAGAGTTTCTTGTCATGTGGCGAGATTTGATGTCATGTACCTCGTATCAAAGCAAGTATTCAAGGACGACGACTGGGCTCCAGGGCGCTAGTTCTTCCTATTGTCGTCGACAAGGTCAAGTCGGCTCCGGTAGAGAAGCGGAGATAGCGGCATGTCGCCTGCTCGTTCTGGCGGCAGTAGTGGTTGTTCGGTGGTCTTGGAATCTCGATGCAATTTTTATTATGTTTAAGATGCTTTGGACATCCGGTGAACTTTGATAATAAAAATAAGTCTACACAATTATTTGTGTGAGATTAAACAGAAAAATTGATAAAAACAAGTAGAATGTTCCCTTTACGACAGGATGAGATCAAATGGTATCAACCCTCAAAGGCACAATTCTTGGTCCAAGGCGATCATTATAAGAAACACTTCCATTTGTTGGCCAATTAATGACAACCACTATTAGAATGTCCATGCGTTGCCACGGGCACTTTAAAAATCTTACTAGTTCATCATGATTATGTTCTACCGAGAAGAAAGATCTGAGGTTTTACAGATATGTGATATTCCTCATTGCAATTAATGTCACCAAATTTCTTGATCCATCGAACCATGGTTAAGTGCAAAAGTAAATGAATACGAGTTGAGTGGAATACGGAAGGATCAAATGAATGAATAAATGAATCACGCACATGTCGTTCATCGGTTCTTCTCCACTTAAAAATGGAACCCAATACGTTGTTGCTGCAACATTGCATTGCTCCACGGGGACCCATCAGCCTCGTACTCGCGTTGAGGAACCCCATTTGGCCATTTCTTCCACCGTCGGCCTCAACATTACCCCTGGCATCTCTCCGCCGGTTCTGTCACCAAGCCATGTCCATCATGTTTCACTTCATCTTACATTACTCCTCACGTAACATAAGTAATATTGTTCAAGCATGCATACTAGTCGTTAGATTGAGCGCATCAACGATTGCGATCCACCACTTTTCACCCGCCCCCTCTCTCCGCGAGATGTCTCTCGCATCGCGTCAATGACACTCCCCTCATGCACGCGTCCAACGTGGGTTGCCGCCCGTCATGAGGAATCAACTCCATATTATGAAGGAAAAATCTAAAAGCCTGAAACAGAAAACAGTGCACCCATCCACAAAATAAGCTCTACTTCATGACAACAACGAATGATTAAAAAAAGAATTATTATGATCCCATCCAATCTAATACATATGGGTCACAAAATCCGCAACATCATCACACAAGGCATTATAAATATTTAAATACCACAAATATCATAACCATGAAAATAAAGTTAGGGATATTGAAAAAATGGAAGACAATAGCACTCTATCTCTCCGGCATTGTTCCATAGACAGGTATGCTCCCATGCTTTATTGTTATCTTGAAAGAAAATCTAACTTGAAAGTCTTCTTTGGTCAGAGACAGTGTCGGAGCTCCCTAAACCTAAGTATTGTCCCCTTTGTGTTAGTCAAGCTAGGCATTGCTAATAGTGACGTGCATACAATCAGAGGCATATTATGTCAAAAAATAGTAAGCATAATATTAACCCATTTGGTTGTCTAGATGACCAAATCAATTGTAAGCATTACGTGGATCCTATTTAAATGAAAAGGAATTTCATTGAACAATGAACTTAACTTGTATAAAGGAACTATAATATGGGTTACGCTTAAATCGCAACAGATTTCTCTAGAAGAGCAAAATAAAATACATACAATAACTCGCTAAAAATCCCCTCCGTTCTAAATATTTGGGGATACCAGCTCTTCGAGTAACACAATAATAATAGGATATGGTGCAATAAAACTCACGTGAGCTAGATTGACACACTTTTGCTGCAGCCAGAGGTGATATCCAAAGCAATGGTTGGGATGAAATTCTTGATAACAGCCTACAAGCAGGTAATGAAGGACCGGTTGATGACTATAAACTTCAAAGTAAAGACATCTGTCAACCTTTGAAAAATTACATACTGATCAAAAGAGCCTATCGCGTCATCTTGGCCAATAAAACCAAAACCATCATTTTGGATTTCTTAAGTTGCAACATATTTCCTGGAAGCTGCTATGTGAAGAAAAACCTTACAATCAAATATATTTTCCGTATCATACCCATAGGACAGCATGCAATATAACAGAAAATCGTTCAAGTCTATCATGTGTATTTAGGAAAAAGAGCAAATATTGCAGTAACTTTTGTGACGAAGTAATATAAAAGAGGTTCTGGAATACACCCCTTGTCTTCTTCTAAGCCTTGGTACAAGCATGTTTGCTTGCATTTGAGATGCAAGGATGAAAAAAGGGCATTCAGAAAGGGCACCACGTGCTTCAAATGATTGAGAAAATCCGAAGCACCTCAACTAACAACTGAAAAAGGTGTCTTGAAATAGAATCCCCCATATAAAGCTATAAGCATAAATAACAAGCAAGGAAAAACAAAAGAAATAAAAATAATATGTGCATCACATAATACTTTACATCAGAGAATGCCTATAGATGTTGCAAAGAAATGAGAAATGGTCAATATGGCAATATTTTTCAGTGGTGAAACGATCCCAAAATGATACATTGATAAATCTATATTGGCCTTCCAGTTTATAGAAGAATACAAAACAGAACTTAGTTAGACTTTTACTCAATGCTCATTTAACTTGTGAAGGACAAAAATATGCCATCATAACTCAATGCCAATATATAACGCCCGTGCGTTGCAATGAGGGCATACATATTCTAATGGGTCAATACCAATGGTGGCTAACATTACCTTTAGGATCTTTATGCACACCAGGTGGTATTGTTGACTTTTTTATCATTAAATCATTGCCGTTCTTCTTCTCCCTGTTGAGCTGGCGGCCGACGGAGACGAGCTCCGCCCATCTTATTCTCACTGTCGTGGTTGTCCTTATCGTCTTCGTCGAGTAGCTTGATCAACAACTCGACGTTCTTCTCCACCATTCTCTGCACTCTAGCAGTTGCATGGCGAGCTAGTTGTCATTATTGATGTCCGTGGTGCCAACGCGGCGAAGACGCCAACAAAGCCAAGAGGTTGTTGATGCTCTTGCTATCCTTCCCATGGTCGTTATCACCGTTGCTTGGGGTGTCATTCATCAATGACACCCGCACTGCCAACTCATGCTTCATGTTCATTTCCTCCTCCTCCTCCTCCTAAGTGCACGATAGTCAAGGACGGCAACAACTATACGAGTGGTAGGGGACATATTGGTTTACCTTCATGTACTTTTCATCTATCCTATTGAAACTTTGAAAATTATATTCCATTTAATTTTATTTGGCATCTAAAACAATACATGAACAAACTACTTGACATCAAAGAATAACACAGTAAAATACTATTTGACATCTAAGAGAAAGGCTACATCAAGTGGTGGAATCTGCATGGCACGTGTGCTAACCTGGTATGGATGATGTGAGTTAACGATATTGAACCCCTCTTATGTCTGTGCTGCCCCTCTCAAACACCTGCAGCCAAAAATAGATGAGACCCATCTATTAAGACTACAAAAACGGAAGCTGATTTATTTATTTTTTGAAAAGAAGGATACCTCCGGTCTCTGCATCCGGAGGATGCATGCAGCCATACGGAAGCTGAAACATGAAAGGGCAATTGGGCATCGTTCAGAAACACATTGACCAATCGCTTTGTTTCAGGATTGAGAAGAAAATATGAGAGCCTCTCCCATCAATTACCTCGAGAGAAATTACCTTGGCAGATGCTTCATACATCTCCGATTTGCTGAGCGCCCTCCAAATTCATGCGACTGAAAACTTCCCACTCCCTCTCGCTACCGTCTTGCGTTGATGAAGAACCAGGCTCAGCTTTGCTCCGCGACGCGCTCACTTTCAATCAAGTACGCGAACAGATGTTGGATACTAGGAGGGGATTAAGAGGAATGGATCCTCACATCAGTGAGGCACACGGTGCATGTGCATGGTTTAGAGATCTAGCTACAAAAATGGAGCATAAGCATATGCCGAAGCAAAAGTGAAATGAACACGTACCTTATACCTAGAGTACTATATACTCTTCTTCCCTCAGTAAATAAATAAATATACTCTCCTGCACATCTTCTCACAAGCACTAAGAAGCTAGCATTTTTTGCTTATGCATTGGGTCTAAAACCTAAATTATGTAAGAAGACTGCACAGTAAACAAAAACCAAAAGCTTTTCTAAGTCGTTCTTGCCTTCATTACTGTTTCTACTGATGCTTCCAGTTCCACACTTCTTCCTACAATATTGAAGCAGTCATTAAACCCTGCAATATCAGCATCGAAATATAAATACAGGACAAATGAAAATGCAAAGTAAATCGTTCAAGGAAAAGAGCGGTACCAACACTCAGAGCATGTTTAAACTATTTGTATCACACTATAAGTATAGACTTGTCAAAGAAATGTTGCATCCGAAAAAGGACCAGAATCCAAAACCATGTCACGCCTGACTTTTTTTTTTTGAAAGGAGGCAAAAGACTTGCCTCATTCATTAATTAAGAGGGAAAAGTGTTTAATGTTTGTGTTACAACACCCATCGTGCTACAACACCATCATAAAAGGCCTACTCTCGCGACATGATGGATCCCAATGTTTTTGCACCCGCGGTGACCCAAGTTTGAGCCTCAATCTTGATGTTAGCTAGTAGAACCGTCGGCGGTGCACTCTTTAGTTGGAAGATGCGAGCGTTCCTTTCATTCCAGATTGTCCAAGAGGTGAGCATGGAGAGGGTAGCCATGGCCTTCCTATTCAGTATGGTAGAGTCGGAGACCGACCCACCACTCTTTGGTTGATCGTGCCAAGTGCCAAGTGGAAGTGTTGATGCTTTCGAGATGGAGCCAATCTTTTATCATTTCCCAAAGTCTAGTGGTGTATCGGCATCTGAAGAGAAGGTGGTCAATGGATTCTTGCACGCGCTTGCAAAGCGGGCAAAGCCCGCAATTTGGCCAGCCCCGGTTGGCCAAACGGTCAGCAGTCCAGACCCTATTTTGCATGGCCAACCACGCGAAAAATTTGACCTTGGGCGGGGCCCAGGCCTTCCACACCGCAAGCTCCATGGGGGATCCAAAGATGCCGAAAAATTGGGCCAAGTAGGCAGACTTGGCAGTGTATATCCCGCTCCCAGTGTGTTTCCACACAATCTCATCTTCGGCGTGCACCTCAAGAGGGAAGTCGCGGATGGTGGACCAAAGCTCAATAAATTGTCGGAGATGTTCAAAGGTGAAATTGGGAGTGACCCTGATCTTGACAACCCAAGCATCATCCTTGAGAGCTTCCCGAAGTTTCCAATTCTTTCGAGAGGAAGCGTCGTAGATAAGTGGTGCGATGTCTCTTGGCTTGCGATCGCGCACCCAAGGGGACTCCTAGAAGGGTGTGCGTGCACCGTTATCAACGGTTATGGTCGTTGAAGCATAGAAAAGATTTTTGTCCATCTCGTCGTACGGGTTGCCGGACCCAACCCGTATTTTGGAGGGCTCTTTCCATTCGAACCAAAGCCAATGCAAGCGAAGTGCCCTTGCAAATTTCTCCGTGTGTACTGTGTAGCACCCCAAGACCTCCGTATTCGATCGGCCGACATACAGATTCCCAATTAACTTTGCACTTCGTGCCGGTAGTCTTATCCGTTCCCGCCCAAAGGAAAGCTCTCTCAAGTTTGTTGACATTGTGGAGGATGGTCGGTGGAACTATCAGTGGGGTGATGAAGTAGATGGCTTGTGAGAATAGCACAGACTTGACAAGGGCAGCCCGACCAATGGCTGTGATATTTTTCTCATCCCATGGAACAAGTTTGGAAGCCACCTTGTCCACGAGGAACTGGAAATCCTTAACTTTTAGTTGCCAAACCGAGAAAGATAGCCCCAGATATTTTATCAGGAAGGAAGCACGAGCAGCGAGAAAGTTTCGGAGGATGGTGTTGAGATGAAGGTGCCTGCACCGGATCGGGATCACCGAGCTCTTCTGGAAGTTAATACATAGTCCCGTGTCGTCACCAAACGCGCCGAGCAACACAGAGAGGTTGTCAGCGACCTGCACAGGACGCCCGCGCTCATAGAGAACTTGATGGATCTAGTCAAAGTAAGAAGCGCCATGAATGGTTTCTCGTGCATGGCGCTGCTTGTCTGCACTTGAGCGCTTCTAGCCGGTGAGATAATTGACCACTTCCATATCCAGCCTGTGAAAGAATCAATCACGGCAGGGTTAGCCTTTGACTTGACATGCACGTCTTGCCGGATTATAATATTCAATTTGATTTGGTAGCTATATGGTTTAGCTACCCCGTTGCCGGTGTGATGGTCGGCTTGTGGTCCCTCTCTTTTTTGCCTGACTGAGCAACAAGAGAAGAGAAACAGGGAGGGAGCAGGAGCAGCGTTCAGAACTGTATTTCCTCAATTCAGACTTGCCTTCGTTCAGTTACAGGTTCAGGCCAAATACCTCACCCAGCCCGCACGCAGGCCCCTAGCTATACGCTGGCGCCACCTGCTCCATATGTGGTGTTCGGTGGCGCAGCACGGGCGCGCATGTGTGTGTGAGTTAATTATGTGCGAGAGCGAGGCCTGCGTGCGGGCTGGGTGAAGGCGCCGCCTGGGAAGAAGGCGAAGCCCGCGGCTCCGGCCGCGAGCTCTCCGGATATCGGGGCTGCTTTCTTGCACTCCTCCATCGTTAAGGAAGAAGACCTGGGCCTGGTGCGCCCGCTGATAGCGGACGACGGGAATGAGGGAAAGGCAACTGTGATCTCTCCCGGTGTGGTGGCGCGGGGCGACCTGGGGGCGTCCGCCTACGCCTTCTTCATCCACAGCGTCTACGCCGGGTTGGTCCCGCCGTTCTCCGAATTCTTCTACGCCATCCTCACCCACTATCAGATACATGCTCTGCATCTCCAACCCAACTCCATCCTCCTCCTGTCTATCTTCGCTTTCTACTGCGAAGCCATCGTGGGCGTGAGGCCCTCGGTGGCGCTCTTCCACCACTTCTTCAGCCTGCGGTTCACCGCTCAGGACCAGCTCTCGGCGTGCGTCTCCTTCATTGACGTCAAGGGTGAGAGTATCCGCCTGAAGGCCGGGAACAAGGTGGAGGGCTATCAGCAGCGCTGGGTCTACATGGATGCCCTCCAAGTCAACCCGCTCCTGAGGATCCCGTCGTCCCTTCTTGTGCAGCACCCCGGATGGAGCCACGCGAAGCTCACCGACCCGAGGGCAGGGCCTGTCCTGGAGCGGATCGCTTCGCATGGGAAGACTGAGCTGTCAGGGGCGATAATCGTCAAGGAGTTCCTGGGGTAGCGCATCGCGCCGCTCCAGGCACACTCGCGGCTCGTGTGGGAGTACGATGGCGCGAGGGACCCGATGTGGCTGCACCCCGCCGGCCTGACGCATGCCGAGTTTGAAGGGGCTCTGACGGCTCTAATTGGCTTCATCCCCAACGATCCTCCCGAGGCCGCGGGCCCGTTGTACGGCTACGACGACCGAGCGGACTTGGTCGCATGCATGCCTCCCTTCGACGAATGGGGGCTCGTGCCGAGCAGCAGCGAGGGACCGCCAGGGAGCTCCCCTATCGCGATGTCGTCCTCCGCCTAAGGCAGCGACGGCGAAGACTCGGAGGCGACGGAGGAGGAGGAGGATGCCAGCCGGGGGATGCTACCCGGCCACCGCCAGTCTCTGCGCGGCTTCGGGGATGACGACGACGACGCTGATGAGCTGCCTCAGGCGACGTCTCCCCGGCCCTCCGACCTGGCGGAGGCAACGGGGGTCCACTCCTCCGCCCCCCAAGCGCCGTCCGTCGGGGTCCCTGCTGGCGAGGTGGCCAATGCCCCTGGGGCCACCGTACCCCGTCAGGGGGCTCTTTAGGCCCTCAGGAAGGGAGGAGACCTGGCCGGATCCACCAAGGGTTGCGCCGAGCGCTCTCCTGGCGGCACCAGGGGGCGCCCGAGGGCTGCGGGGGCGCGCCATCCGCCGCCGAGAGGAAGAGGAAATGGGCCACCGGGGATGAGTAAGTGCTTCAGTTCACGCTTATACCTCGCACCCGGGACTCGCTTGTTCATGTTAACTCCTCTTTCAGGTAGGCGCCGGGGCGGCGGCGAGGGGAAGAAGAAGAGGACGGACAGCGGGGCGAAGGTGACCCCCGCTCTAAAGGCGACGTCGACGCTCGGCCGCAACCTTGGCTGGCGCGGGGGCGCCTTATGACGGGCCAGCGCCATGCCCAGGCATACGGGAATCGCGGGGACGCCCAGCTCCTCCTCCGCGCAGCAAGGGGGGGCGATCGCCAAGCCAATGGAGGCCCAGCCCCTGGCACCGCCTGCTGCAGCTGTGGCGCTCCAACCTGTGGAGAGGGAGCAGGCGCCTCAAGGACCCTCAGTTGTCCCCATTCCCGTGACGGGGCTTGATGCGGGGGGCCTCCTGGGACCACCCCAGGCCGGGCCTTCTTCAGGGGCCGGCGACTAACGCGGCAGCCCCGCTTAGCGTGCCACAAGAGCTGGCCGCGGAGAAAAGGCTGGAGCCCCCGGTGTCCCAAGCAGAGAACGCTGGGGCCCCTCTTGTTGTGACGACCACCAGCGTCAAGGCGCCGGCGCTCCGCCCGGCTCTCGCACTCGTGAGCCACCGGCCCTTGCTCAGGCAGGGGGCCCTGTTCGATGTCCAGGCAGTGCTCTATCGGTTCGGGGGAGATCTTCGGGACACCGAAACGCGTCTCGCCGAGGAGCATCTGGAGCTCGCCACAGGGCGGCAGCAGCTCGACGCCACCCATGCGGAGAGCAAGAAGGATGTCGCGGAGGCGAAGGCGGCCCGCGAGAGTGCCCTCGCCGAGAAGGCGGAAATCGCCAAGCGCTGTGAGGAGGCGGAAGCCAGCTTGAAGGCGCTTCGAGACGAGCGGGCCGCGCAGGCGCGGTAGCTCCAGCTACGGGAAGACGACCTTAAGACCCGCGAAGCGCAGCTCGCCGATCACGACGCCGAGCTGGCGAACGTGGCGGCCGAGCCGACCATGGAGCGCGAGCGCCTGGAGGCACTACGGCGTGAGGTGACCGAAGCTAAAGAAGCCCATGCAACACCGCGCTGGACGCCAGAGAGAAGAAGATCCAAGCCGACGCCGACGCGAAGGCGGCAGACCGTGCTGCCCTTTCTTCTCTCGAGCTCAAGGCCCGCGCAGCCTTCGGTTCCTTGTGCAGGGGAGGTTTCGAGGCTCCTCTGGCTGCCCCTGACACTGGCTACGCCGAGCTTTCCGCCAGGCTCATGGGGGAACTCGAGGACAAGGCGCGCAAGGTAGACGGCATCCTGGAGGAGTAATGCCGGGACCTGTTCTCCGTGGCGGCGACCCGAGTCTTCAGCCAGCTTCTTGTGGAACACTATAAGCTTGTAATGACTGCTTGTGGCCCGCGGGTTTCCCTTCCGTGCTTGGTTTTTCTCTAGCTTGCCTTTATGCTCTGCGTCGGTAGGACCCAGTCCCGCGCATGTCTCAGCCGTTGCTGGGTTGTCAGGTCGCGATGCCTAAACAAAGCCAGGAGGTGAGGCGCTTCGGGGGCTAGTGAAGGCTCCTGAGGCGTGATGCTCAAGAGCCCCCCTTTGTCGTACGAGCGGCCCGCGTGAGGGAGGACGCTAGCAACGGCAGGGCTATCCCGGGAAATTCTCATACTTAGGTCTTCGCGACACCGGTAATTTGTATTTAACACGCAGCCTTCTGCGAGGCCCTGTAGACGATCTGTCCCGAGGAGTGTTCCTGCGCGCAAAACAACTTTGTTTGGAAAAAACGCGCGCTTGCCAGCTTGCATTTGGGCGTCACGTGAGGAAGCTAGGCACCAAGGGCCTTGGTGGGGTGATGTGCACGGGGGCAGGCCTGCGAGTCAGAGCTCGATACCCTGGGTTTTTCAGCGCTGCTGGGAGTAACCAGAGCACGGGCACCGTGCCCACCCCCCGCTCGCGTGAGGCTCAAGGGGAAACTGGTTAGCGTGCGTCGCGG
The DNA here is from genome assembly GCA_039707655.1 of Elymus sibiricus. Taxonomy (NCBI): domain Eukaryota; kingdom Viridiplantae; phylum Streptophyta; class Magnoliopsida; order Poales; family Poaceae; genus Elymus; species Elymus sibiricus. Next base: position 179,794,024 of record CM077665.1, read on the forward strand.
GGCGAGATGATGCCTTCGATTGACCATCCACCAGCGCGGAGCAAGGGGCTTCCACTAGGTATGGGCATAGTCGCGATTTGACAGTTATTCCGCCAGCGCGGAGCATGGGGCTTCCACTTGGGCGTGGACATAGTGGCAGATCGACAGTTATTCCGCCAGCGCAGAGCATGGGGCTTCCACTTGGGCATGGGTGGGAGTCCTCCCGAGGCCAAGGGGTGGCGCTCCGGGAGGCTCCGGGGCGTGTACATCCCCAACGTCATTCTTACGTGAGAGGGTCACTAGCGGCGATAAAATGGGGGGTTGGATATTCCAGGCACTGGGAACTCCTTCCCCAGTCTTCAGGTTGTTTGCGCCTAGTTCTTTTGGCGCGGCTGCGCACTTGTGTAATCCTGGGACACGGGGGCGATGCGCGTCGGACGGTCGTCCCGAGGCCACCATATGAAGAGGTTGGACACCGAGGACCCACTGAGGTGACGTGTGTGGGTCTGGCCCGCCAGACAGAGCTCGGTCACTCGGGTTTAGCGACGCTGCAGGGACAGACTCGAGCACAGACGCCGTGTCGAGTTCCTTCATGAGATGACCTAGGTAGGAATCGCCTGAAGCGTAGCGCCCGAGGTGGCGAAACACCTCACTAGTAGTCATACAATATCAGTCCATGCCTTTGCTCGCCTTCTCGCGGCGGCTTCATGGAAGGGCGAGATACCAAGGACCTTTGTGAGGTGACGTGCACAGGATTAGGCCCGTGAGACAGAGCTCGATCACTTGGTTTATCAACGCTGCAAGGACGGACCCAAACACAGACGTCGTGTCTAACCCCAGCCATGAGACGACCGGAAGAAGGATTACACGGGCGCGGCGAATGCAGGCGGTGACGAAGCACCGGGCACAAGGCTTAAGAAAGTGTCATGAATTCATCGAGGAATAACCAAATTCTCTACACAACTAAAAAGTGCGGATGCCACAAGGGGGAACCCTTGCCCGCTCGAGGATAATGCAGCCCGGAGGGTGCCCTCAATTCTAACAAACCAAAAAGTCACCTGGTGATTACGCTGCTGCGGGAGCGTCCGGCTACTTGGTGTAGCTTGCCGCGGAGGTCCACCTCTCATGAACCGGTTGGCCCCTGAGGTCTCGGGGGCCCGTGAGGACCCGACGCCTCACGAGGCGCCATCGAGAGCTGCATGACCCTTTGGAAGGTGGCGCCGGCGTTCTCCAGGCCAAAGGGCATACGGGTGTAGCCAGCGGCGATGCCCCTTCCCCGTCCAGCGCGCGGTGGCAGGAAGAGGCCCTGCGAACTGGCCCTGTTGAGGCCCGCGATGTTGACGCACATGCACACCTTGACATCATCCTTGGGAGCTGCGGCCAGACTGGTGGGCCACCTTGGATGACACTTGCCGTGCATGGCCCGAGCCTCTCGTAGCCCGCCGATTTCTCTAGTGATGAACTCTTGTGCCCCTGGTGTTTGGTGCTGCTTCCTTTGCTCGCGAGGGGGCGCGTCGAAGCATGCCTCCAGGTGGTGCCCGAGCACCTCCCTCTTCACACGAGTCAGGTCAGACGTTTTGCAGGTGGAAGCCCCCGAGCCTGGTTTGAGGGAGGCGTCGGGCGCGCCTTCCTATGCTAGGGGGAGGCAGGCACCAGTGATGGGCGCGGGGCTCGCGACGCTGGCGCCAGGCGCCACATTCTTTGCCTCGGTAGGGCCTTGGACGGGCAGTAGCTGCTTCTTCCTCGGGGGCGCGGCCTCACATGGCTTGGCATTTCCCTAGTCATCGGAGCGCTTAGCTACAGCTGCTTTGTAGGCGCGCTCGAGGGAGCAGACCGCGTCTTTCTCATCGCAGGCGATGGTGATGACGCCGCTGTAGCCAGACATCTTGAGGACGTTGTAGCCGTGGTGAGTCGCCGCCACGAACTTGGCCAGCGCCGGGTACCCCAGGATTGCGTTGTACGAGAGGCTAATGTGTGCCACGTCGAAGTCGATGAGGTCAGTGTGATAGTTGTCGCGCGTACCGAAAGTGACCGGGAGGCGGACCTGCCCCAAGGGAACGGTGGAGCCTTCCGTCACCCCAGAGATCGGCCTGGTGGGCATCAGCTGGTCGTAAGGCACCTGAAGCGTCTCAATGGTTTCCACGGAAAGCACGTTGAGGCCCGCGCCTCCGTCGATGCGGGTCTTGGTGATCATGACGTTGCTGATGGTGGGGGTGCACAACATGGGGAGCACGCCCGCGGCTACCGTGGACTTGAGGCCGTCCCTGGCGTCTAAAGAGATGGCATACTGTGACCACTTGAGGGGCCGCGAGGCCTCCGGCTTCGGGAGGGCAGCGTTCACCTCGCGAGAGAACTGCTTGAGCAGGCGGTTGGACATCGGGGTGTGGGCTCCGTCGAGGATACAGGCTATCGCATGAGGCTCCTAATAGCCCCCAGCCCCTTTGTCGCGCTGGGCATTGTCATTCCTTCTGGGCGGTGTAGGCAGCAGCGGGAGAGCAGTGTTGTCCTGTGGGCGTGCCTCACGAGGTTGCTCACGCCAATTGTCCTTGCGAGGCTACTCGCGCCAACCCTGGCGAGGGTTGCCTCCGCGGCTGTCCCACCTGCCACCGTCGCGGTCGCTGCGCTCTGGATGCCGCCTGACACGCTCATCACGGAGGGACTTGAGCTCCTGACAGTCTTCAGTGTTGTGCGTGTGCACGTCGTGGTAGATGCAGAACGAGCGATGGTCCTTCTCAGGCACGTCACGGTCGCGGCCGTGTTTTTGCTCAGGCTCTGCCGCGAGAACGGCCGGACCCTTGCATTTGACTTCCTTGGCCTTCGCCTTGTCGTCATCCGGTGCGGCGTCGGGGTCGTCATGGATGAAGAGGCGACCTTCCTCGGCCTTGGCGCATTTGTCGGCGATGTTGCCGAGCTCCAGAGCCGAGCTGAGCCTGTCGTTGATGGCGAGCTTTTCGCACATCCGAACATCCTTGACGCCGTTGGTGAATGCCATGATGATGGCTTTGTCCGAGGCACGCAGGATCTTCTTGCGCACCAGGCTGAAGCATTGGATGTACTTGCGTAGGGTCTTTCCAGGGCGTTGTTTCACGCGCCGCAGGTCGTTGACGGAGAGTGGGCGGTCGTGCGTGCCCTTGAAGTTGGCGACGAACAGCTCGCAAAGCTCGCTCCAAGAAGAGATCGACTCCTCTGGAAGGTTCATGAGCCAGGAGCGCGCGCCATCCTTGAGGGCCATGGGAAACCAGTTCACCATGACCTTGTCGTCGCCGTTCGCCACCTCGATGCTCAGCGTGTAGAGTTGGAGGAACTCCGTGGGGTCAGGGACTCCATCATAGTGCAGGGGCAGCTCAGGCTTGAACTTGGCAGGCTAAACCACCCGACGCAACTCACGAGTGAAGGCCCGATAGCCCACGCTGCAGGTGGGGACGCCGCGTGCGAGGGCAGTCCGGTTCTGGCGCCCGGTGGCCGCGACGTCCTAGATGATCCAGTCTTAGCGCTGGCGCTGCTGCTCAAGGATCACCCGCATGTCAGGCGGCGCACGGCAGACGATCTGGCAGTTGGCTTCATCCTGGGCTGGTGGTGGTACACCGCGGGGCGGGTCACGCGGGCACGCATCACGCAGAGGCTCGACCGGCTCGTCGTGCAGGGGAGGTGGCGGTGGCGCTCCGTGCGCCACGTCCCCTACTCGAGACGGCGGGGGACGGAGCGAGCGAAAGGGCGTCGGGGCTTCTCCGGCGGCGGTGACGAGTAAACCTGATTATGGATGTCCTATGTCCGATGATAGAATATTGCCTTGAATCACTCGTATCTTAATATTCCATGATTAGACATTTGTTCAACATTATGTTAGGTAGTATTCCACATAAAGAATTGCCTTTCTATCATTTACCTACCTGAGAACGAGCAGGAATTAAGCTTGGGGATGCCGATACGTCTGCATCGTATCTATAATTTTTTATTGTTTCATGCTAATATTATACAACTTTCATATACTTTTGGCAACTTTTTATATTATTTTTGGGACTAACATATTGATCCAGTGCCCAGTATCAGTTCCTGTTTTTTTGCATGTTTTTTGTTTCATAGAAAATCCATATCAAACGAACTCCAAACGCGATAAATTTTTACAGAGATTTATTTAGGAATATATGTGATTTTTGGGAGGTGGAATCAATGCAAGACGGTGCCCGAGGTGGTCACAAGGCACCAGGGCGCGCCATGGTGCCTTGTGACTCCCTTGTAAGTCATTTGGGGCCCTTCTTTCGCCGCAAGAAAGATAATTTCCTGATAAAAATCCCCTCCAAATTTCAGCCCAATCGGTGTTACGGATATCCGAGAATATGATAAACGGTGAAACATGAGAAATCAGGAGCACGAAATAGAAGAGAACAGAGAGAGAGATCCAATCTCGGAGGGGCTCGTGCCCTCCTGGAGCCATGGCAGCCATGGACCAGAGGGGAAACTCTCCTCCCATCTAGGGGGAAGACCATGGAAGAAGTAGGGGGGCTCTCTCCCCCTCTCTCCTGGTGGCGCCAGAACGCCGCCGGGGCAATCATCGTGTGACGGCGATCTACTCCAAGAACTCCATCATCTTCATCAACACCTCCATCACCATCCCTCATCTATTTTCAGCGTTCCACTCTCTCGCAACCCGTTGTACTCCCTACTTGAACATGGTGCTTTATGCTTCATATTATTTTCCAATGATGTGTTGCCATCCTATGATGTTTGAGTAGATTTTTTGTTGTCCTATGGGTGATTGGTGAATTTCTATGGTTGGTTTAAATTGTTTGTGGTTATGTTGATATCCTTTTATGACCATTGATAACCCATAAGTATAGGGGTTGCAACAGTCTTCGCGGGTAGTATGACACCCTGATTTACTGATTCGACACAAGGGGAGCCAAAGAATATTAACCGGCCTTAGCAGTTGAGTTGTCAATTCAACAACACCTCGGATATCTCTCTGCAACAAAGATTTAGTAGCACAACAAGTACTAGTAGTAACAATAATAGTGACAGCACCAATTTTGTAGCAGTTGTGACAATAGAAACATCAGTAGTAACTTAGCAAGATTCAATATATGTAAAGTGTAGGCACGTGGACCGGTGATACTTGTGATATGCGTTGGGTTTTCCGTGAAGAGGAACGGGTAATTGCAGCACAATACGGGTAAGTATTTCCCTCAGTTATGAAACCAAGGTTTATCGAACCAATAGGAATATCAATCAACAACCGTCTTCAGCGGCTGCACACAAAAGATCAAACAACTTGCACCCAACGCGGGCAACAGGGTTGTCAATCCCCTTGATCTCGTTATTTGCAAGCAAGTGAAGTGTGTAGATAATAGTAGATAATTGTAAATTGCAAAATAAAATAAAAGATAAATAATGGCAGCAAGGTATTGTAGTGTTTATGAATATATAGATGAATAGACCCGATGGCCATAGTTTTCCCTAGCGGCATCTCTCATGAAAGTAAGCATACGGTGGGTAAACAAATTATTGTTGGGCAATTGATATAAAAGCGCATAGTTATGCGATATTCACGACAATGATCATGTGTATATAGGCATCACGTCCAAAACAAATAGACCGACTCCTGCCTACACCTATTACTATTACTCCACTTCAAGAGCACTTCTATGCTTGCCTCTCTACGTATTAAGTTCATGACAAACAGAGTAATGCATGGAGAATGATGACATGATGTAGACAAAGTAAACTCAATCAATATGAATAAACCCCATCGTTTTATCCTTAGTGGAAACAACACAAAGACGTATATTGTCCCCTTCTGTCACTGGGATATAGAAACCCGTCAGGTTGAACCCACTACAACGCACCTCTCTCACTAAAGAAATATCAATCTAGTCTGCCAAACTATTTCAATAGATCAGAGAGAATTACGACGCTATAATGATCATCCAAATAAGAATCATAATATTCAGAGGTGACTCAAATACTTTTCATGAATAATTTTAACATAAACCCACAATTCATCGGATCCCAAGAAACACACCGTACAAAAGAATTACAACAAATAGATCAAAGCGAAGATGCGATGATCATTGTATTGAAGCTCAAAAGACAGAGAGAGATAGCCATCTAGGTACTAACTACAGACACGTAGTTCTGTGGTGAACTACTCACACATCATCATGAGGGCAGCAAGGTTGATGAAGAGGCCCTCCGTGATCGATCCCCCCTCCGCTAGGGTGCCGGAACGGAGCTCTAGATGGGATCGCGGCGGAACAGAGACTTGCGGCGGCGTAAAAAGTGTTTCGGGACCTCCTCTAGGGTTTCTGCGATATTAGAGAATTTATAGGCCAGAGAGGGGTCAGGAGGGCCGCCAAGGGGGCACAAGCCATCAGGGCGCGCCGACCCCCCTGGGCGTGCCCATATGGCTTGTGCCTCCCTCGTGCGGCCTCCGGTCTTCTCTCGAAGCTTCCAGGTCTTCTTTTGGTCCAGAAAAAATCATAAAAAAGTTTCGGGGCAATTGGACTTCATTTGGTACTCTAAACCTTAAAAGTAAAAACACGCAGAAAACAGGAACTGGCACTAGGCACTGGGTCAATAGGTTAGTGCTTAAAAGTAATATAAATCGGTAAATTATTACTCAATAACTATCCTAGAATGATAATATAATAGCATGGAACAATAAAAAATATAGATACATTGGAGACGTATCAAGCATCCCCAAGCTTAATTTCTGCTCGTCCTCGAGTAGGTAAATGATAAAAACAGATTTTTTGATGTGACATGCTACCCAATATGTAATCTTTTGCATGTATGCTCATTGAGAAATGATGAATTAACAAACATCAACATAGTAATATTTATAGGCACAAGCAACAAAATCATCAATCTTTCAAAGTATACGATCCTAAAAGAATGTTTACCCCCATTCATCTTATAGTATTAGCAAGGCATGACTCCGTCTTCACCACATTAATACAAATGTCAAGCACCACGGTGTCCAAGTCAGGCAATTGGATCTTACTTTTTCAAAGTGCATCAACTTTTTATTCTTCACGCAATACATGAGCGTGAACCCTTGGATATAGCATAAGGGTGGAATAGAATATGGTGGTAGATATCAAATGGGTAAAAGTGGAGAAGATAATCTCACATCAACTAGGCATATCAACGGGCTATGGAGATGCCCATCGATAGATGTCCATGCAAGGAGTAAGGATTGCCATGCAAATGATGCACTAGAGCTATAAGTGTATGAAAGCTCAAATGAAGCTAAGTGGGGTGTGCATCCAACTTGATTGATCATGAAGACCTCGGGAATTTGAGGAAGGTCGTCAACGGAATATGCAAGCCAAGTTTATAATAATGAAAAAGTGATTCCCCCTAGCATATGAAAATGACATAACATGAGACTCTCTATATGAAGAACAAGGTGCCACATTGAGGCACAAGTGTGGTAAAAGATAGTAGCAAAGTCCCTTTTCTCTTTTTCTCTCATCATTCATTTTTTCATTTTTTTATATATATGGTGGGCTCATTTGGCCTCCCCCATTTTTATTTCCTCACTGGGACAATGCTCTAATAAGGATGATCATCACACTTGTATTTACTAACAACTCAATATGAAAACTTGATATGAAGAATGAAACAATATGACTCGATATGAATGCCTTTGGCAGTGTACCAGGATGTGCAATGATCTAGCGTGACATGTATCAAAAAATTGATGAATGGTGGCTTTGCCACAAATACTATGTCAGCTCTATATGATCATGCAAAGCAATATGATGATGAACGAACTAGTCATATGACGTGACGGTGGAATTTGCATGGCAATATATCTCGGAATGGCTATGGAGATGCCATAACAAGTAGGTATGGTGGCTGTTTTGAGGAAAATATAATGAGGCTTATGTGTGACAGAGCGTATCATATCACGGGGTTTGGATGCACCGACGAAGTTTGCCACGGTCCTCGAGGTGAGAACGGGCAATGCACTATACTGAAGAGGCTAGCAAAATATGAGGTGGTGAGATTGCGTATGTCCATGGTTTCACATTAGTCATGAAGAACTCATATAATTATTGCAAAGTTTTATTAATTTATCACAAATCAAAGTACTACTCGCATGCCCCGAGGGAGGAGGTTGGGAGGAGTTAACCATCGCGCGCCTCCGACCCGAAACAACACTAGGATTTCTACGAGGAATAGAAATGCTCACACATCCTCACCATGCCTTTTTAATATTTAGACAAATGGAAAATTAACACCTCTTAATACAGATACTTCTACGAATCAACAATGATGCACTCACACCTTTTTCACATTACCGCCTCAATATCATTAACCCACAATTTCTCTTATATGTGCTACATGATGGTTTTGATTATCACTCATTGAATACCTATTATTTTGGGACTAGTCTTATGACCCATGAAAATTGCCATCACTATTTATTAACTCTCAAAAAAATATAAGTGAAGTACGATAGTGCAATTATTTCTATAAAATCCATACGCCACCGTGCTCAAAAGGATATAAGTGAAGTACTAGAGCAACTGCTAAGCTCAAAAGATATAAGTGAAGCACATAGAGTATTCTAATAAATTATGATGAAGGTGTGTCTCTCTTAAATAGGTGTGTCCAGCAAATTATTATTGTGGAAAACTAAAAATTAAAGAAAACAAAAGCAAACGTTTCTCCAAGCAAAACTCATATCATGTGACGAACAAAACTATAGCTCCAAGTGAAATACCGATGGATTGAGACAAAAGAGGGGATGCCTTCCGGGGCATACCCAAGCTTAGACGCTTGAGTCTTCCTAGAATATTACCTTGGGATGCCTGGTCATCCCCAAGCTTAGGCTCTTGCTGCTCCTTATTCCTCCATCCATCGTGATAACACCAAAAACTTGAAAACTTCAATCACACAAAACTCAACAAAACTTCATGAGATCCGTTAGTATAAGCAACATATCAAATACTTTAGGTACTGTTATAAATTGATTCATATTTCATTATTGCATAATATTTACTTTATTCTAACTTCTCCATGGCTTATATCCCCCGATACAATCCATAGCTTCATCAAAACAAGCAAACTATGCAAGCAAAAACAGAATCTGTCTAAAACAGAACAGTCTGTAAAGATCTGTATATTACCTATAGTTGTGTAATAGTAAAAATTATAAAAAACTAGGAAAACCTTAATAATTTGTATATAAATACTTTGAAAAAAATTCAGATCAAAAAGACGTTCCAGTAAAATCAGAGAAATTCTGCACTGGACGTTAAAGTTTCTGTTTTTGCACCGTATCAATTCTACTCATCTTGTGAGTCATCCCAAAGGCTTTACTTGGCGCAAACACTAATTAAAACATAAAAACACAATCATTACATAGGAAATAATCATGTTAGAAAACACTAGCAGAAATTAAAAAAGCAAAAATAAAGATAACTATTGGGTTGCCTTCCAACAAGCGCTATCGTTTTATGCCCCTAGCTAGACATAATGATTTCAGTGATGCTCACATAAATGTAAAGAATTGAAACACAATGGGAGAATCATGAAGCATATTACAAGCACATTTAATCCAAACCCACTTCCTATGCATAGAAATTTTGTGAGCAAACAATTTATGGGAGCAAGAATCAACTAGCATAGGAAGGCAAAACAAGCATAACTTCGACACTTTGAACACATCAGGAGGAAACTTGATATTATTGCAATTCCTACATGCATATGTTCCACCCTCATAATAATTTTCAGTAGCATCATGAAGGAATTCCATAATATAACTATCACATAAAACATTCTTTTCATGATCCACAAGCATAGAAAATTTATTACTCTTCACATAAGAAAATTCCTTTTCATTCATGGTAGTGGGAGCAAACTCAACAAAATAACTATCATGTGACACTTGATTGTCATAACCAAATTGAAAATTAAAATAATGATGACAAGTTTCATGGTTATCATTACTAATTATAGCATACGTGTCATCACCACAATCACCATAAATAGGAGGCATGCAATCATCATAATAAATTTGATCATCAAACTTGGGGGACAAAAAATATCATCTTCATCAAACATAGCATCCCCAAGTTTGTGCTTTTGCATATCATTAGCATGATGGATATTCAGAGAATTCATGCTAACAACATTTCTATCATGCTCATCATTAAAGGAATTCACATTAAGCATTTTTATAAATTCTTCTTCTAACAATTGAGCACAATTTTCCGAATCCTTATTTTCACAAAAGACATTATAAAGACGAAGCATATGAGGCAACCTAAACTCCATTTTTTGTATTTTTTATTTTTACGAAGCAAACTAAATATAAAAGCAAATAAAAAGAAGAACAAGTGAATGATAATTTGTGTGAAGTTACTTGATAGTTGGTGATGATATTCCCTGGCAACGGCGCCAGAAATACTTCCTGATACTTGTGATCTGCGGGTTTTCCGTGAAGAGGAACGGGTAATTACAGCACAATACGGGTAAGTATTTCCCTCAGTTTTGAAACCAAGGTTTATCGAACCAATAGGAATATCAATCAACAACCGTCTTCAGAGGCTGCACACAAAAGAGCAAACAACTTGCACCCAACGCGGTCATGAGAGTTGTCAATCCCCTTGATCTTGTTATTTGCAAGCAAGTTAAGTGTGTAGATAATAGTAGATAATTGTAAATTGCAAAATAAAATAAAAGATAAATAAGAGCATCAAGGTATTGTAGCATTTATGAATATATATATGAATAGACCCGGGGGCCATAGTTTTCCATAGCGGCATCTCTCATGAAAGTAAGCATACGGTGGGTAAACAAATTATTGTTGGGCAATTGATAGAAAAGCGCGTAGTTATGCGATATTCAAGGCAATGATCATGTGTATATAGGCATCACGTCCAAAATAAATAGGCCGACTCCGGTCTGCACCTATTACTATTACTCCACTTCAAGAGCGCTTCTATGCTTGCCTCCCTATGTATTAAGTTCATGACAAACAGAGTAATGCATGGAGAACGATGACATGATGTAGACAAAGTAAACTCGATCAATATGAATAAACCTCATCGTTTTATCCTTAGTGGCAACAACACAAAGAAGTATCTTGTCCCCTTCTGTCACTGGGATATAGAAACCCGTCAGGTTGAATCCACTACAACGCACCTCTCTCACTGAAGAAATATCAATCTAGTTGGCCAAACTATTTCAATAGATCGGAGAGAATTACGAAGCTATAATGATCTTGCAAATAAGAATCATAATATTCACAGGTGACTCAATTACTTTTGATGAATAATCTGAACATAAACCCACAATTCATCGAATCCCAACAAACGCACCGTACAAGAGAATTACATCGTCTAGATCCAAGCAAAGATGCGATGATCATTGTATTGAAGATCAAAAGAGAGAGAGATAGCCATCAAGGTACTAACTACGGACCCGTAGGCCTGTGGTGAACTACTCACACATCATCATGAGGGCAGCAAGGTTGATGAAGAGGCCCTCCGTGATTGATCCCCCCTCCGGCAGGGTGCCGGAACGGAGCTTCAGATGGGATCGCTGTGGAACAGAGACTTGCGGTAGTGGAAAAAGAGTTTCGGGATGTGATACGTCCATTTTGCATAATGATTTCCTACTATTATTTATAATGTTTTGCTGAATAATAATGCTTTAGGGAGTGATTCTAATGCCTTTTCTCTCATAATATGCAAGGTTTGCACAAAGAGGGAAAATACCGGCAGCTAGAATTCTGGACCTGAAAAAGCACATCAGAGATACCTATTGTGCACATCTCCAAATAAGCTGAAACTTTACGGAGAATTATTTTGTATTATATAAAAATACTGGAGCAAATAACTACCGGAGGGGGGCACCCTAGTGAGCACAAGACACCAGGGCGCGCAAGGCCCCCCCAGGCGTGCCCTGGTGGGTTGTGCCCAGCACGGCCCACCTCCGGTGCCCATCTTCTGGTATATAAGGTCTTTTGACCTATAGAAAAATAAAGAGAGGACTTTTGGGATAGAACGCCACCGTCTCCAGGCGAAACTTGGGCAGGAGCACTTTTTCCCTCCGGCGGAGCGATTTCGCCAGGGAAACTTCCCTCCCGAAGGGGGAAATCGAAGCCATCGTCATCACCAACACCCCTCTCATCTTTGGGAGGCCAATATTCATCAACATCTTCAACCGCACCATCTCCTCTCAAACCCTAGTTCATCCCTTGTGTTCAATCTTTGTACCGGAACCTCAGATTGGTACCTGTGGGTGACTAGTAGTGTTGATTACATCTTGTTGTTGATTACTATATGGTTTATTTGGTGGAAGATTATATGTTAAGATCCATTATGCTATTCAATACCCCTCTGATCTTGAGCATGAATATTATTTATGAGTAGTTACCTTTGTTCTTAAGGTCATGGGAGAAGTCATGTTGCAAGTAATCATGTGAATTTTATATGTGTTCGATATTTTGATGATATGTATGTTGTGATTCCCTTAGTGGTGTCAGGTGAACGTCGACTACATGACAGTACTTCACCATCCTTGGGCCTAAGGGAATGCATTGTGGAGTAGTTATTACATGATGGGTTGCTAGAGTGACATAAGCTTAAACCCTAGTTTATGCGCTACTTCGTAAGGGGCTGATTTGGATCCAAACGTTTAATGCTATGATTAGATTTTATCTTAATACTTTTATCATAGTAGCGGATGCTTGTGAGGGGGTTAATCATAAGTGGGAGGTTTGTTCAAGTAAGAACAACACCCAAGCACCGGTCCACCCTGATTTTTAACAACTTTTTCTTTTCGAAATCTTTTTGGTTTTATTGGCATTTTGTTTGGTTTTCAGTCAACTTTGGACTGATGAATTCTTGAATCTTTTCCCCAGTGACCCAAAACCCTCATCATCTTGCCAAAACCTTTCCACACCTCTCCTGGATCAGTTTCCAATATTTAGTCTTTTTCCAATAATTTATTTCCTTCCTTTGGGAAATATGACATCACTATGGGTTGTGAAGCAACCTATAGTTTGGATGATCAATAAAATCCCAAACTCTTGTCACACCTTCTCATCATCATATCATTCCATAATCTTCAAAAATATTCCATTGTCCAATACAAAATCTTGGCCAGAATAATTATTTTCTCTCTAGTGAGAATTGGTCAATTGTGAAGCAACTCCCATTTTCCTAGCTCAGAAAATTCCCAATAAATTCCCTGAGATACTAGGAATCCTATCTTGCCACAATATCCAAAAATATCATCTTGTCCAGTACAAATTTTCAGCAGCAAAATTCTGACAAGTTTCTACTCATTTTAAACCTCTGTGAAGGAAGTACTAGCTAGGGATGCCCAATTGCTCTGAAATTTTTATGGCATGTGGGCACTACCAAATGACCTCTCTCCACCAAATTTCAGCTTCAGCATATCATCTATATGAGTGCCTCAAGCTCATCTTGTTTCTGGATCAGTATTGCAGTTTACACATGAACTATATTCGAAACTTATTCAAACCCTTTCAAATTTGGCCAGTTTGTAGTCCTTCTAACCCAGATCACTCTAGACATCTCCATTGGCTTCATTCACAGCTCACCACCTCTCCAAATCTCCCACAAGTTTGCTGTCAGAATCTGTAGCTGAAGCTACCCTTCACTTCAGACTGAATCCAGCCAAACCAGAGGTGCAAGTGAGCTAAATGATCGAAGGATGACGCAGTGGACAAGGCGCGCTAGGCTTGCGTAGCCTCCTGGTGGTTGCATCCGTGGTGAGCACGGCACTGGCATGCCAGTGCACGCGCTCTGCGCGACGCCCGTGTCGGGTGTGGTCATTCGGGTTGTCCCGCGTTGCCAGACGCTGTCCGTTCGTGCCGACTTCGCCGATGCCATCCACATAACCCTCTCCCGCACCTTCTCCTCGCCGGAATCGCCCTCGACGGCCGCCACGGCGCCCGGGCACTGTGTCACCCGTGGCTGCACTGTGGCCGAGCGGCGCGTCGCCTTCCTCCGCTTGCCTCCACCCGCATTAACTTCCCCCCTGCTCTCTCCCATCTCATCAACGCTCCCGGCCAGCAAGCGCAACGTCCTTGCGCCGGCGACGTGGCCTGAGACTCGCCATTTCCAGAAAGCGCGCCTGCCCTCGCCCCTCGCCTATATAAAGCCTCGGCCAGCCCCTCCGAGCTCATCACCTCACCACCTCCGCCTCCAATCGACCTCCCAAGCAACGAACCACGGCCGAAAGGCCCTCTGGCCTCGAGCTTCGCCGGAGATCCGCCGCCGCCCTAGCTCTGCCACCCAGCCACCTCACTCCAGCACAGCTCCAACCGACCGCACCTCCGTACTCAGTAAGCTTCCCTAGTCCTTCTCGACCCCTTGCCCAGCCAAATCATCGCTGGAATCGCCGTCCCCGTCGATACCCGAACGCCGCCGCCACCGGAGAAGAAGGGGTCGACGCCGTCCGGTCATCTCTCGTCACGCTGCGGGTACGTATGTGCTCGCCGTCGTGCGCTCGTTCCATCCCCGCGGTCGCCGGACCTCGCCGCCGTCTCTATCGCCGGCGACCATCGCCAGAGCGCCGCGGTGCTCGGTTCTCTCTCTTCCCTTTTAAAATCCGACCGAAGGGCCCCACCTGTCAGTGGCTCAAACCCGAGCGGTATAAGTGGAGGCGCCCCTCCACTTTACGTCTCCGACGTGGCCCACTGTGGGTTTTTCTGTATTTAGTTTAAACCCAATTTTAAAACATGTTTGACCAGAAACTTTGACCAGTCATAACTTTTTATTTATAGGTCCAATTCAGTTGATTCTTTTTGCATTGAGTTTGTATTGAACTCCTTTATTTTCTGACCAAAGTTGGTATTTTTCCAATATTCACAGAATTTCTAGTTACCAAAAAGGCTTTATGTGACATTTCCTTTTGCCATTCAAAAACATTTTCAGAAGGAAATGTTTGTGGATTTGAAGACCAGGAGTTCTTGGGCAACCCAACAGAGCAAGGCAAGCCAGGACACCCATTTCATGAAGCATTTCAATAGCATTGCATATTTCAATGCATTATGTTTATTTATTTACTATATGATAATTCATAGCAATTTAATTTAAATACCTAATTATTGTGATGAACCACTATGTTTGCTAGATGAACTTAGTTGGTTGATCTTGAGTCACCTGTCCGGGCTTATCCGTGCAACCACATTTGCCGGTATGGGACGTCCTTGACTTGGTCTGGCCCCGTGCTCTTTCACCGGTACCTCCAGACAGGGAGGGTTATGCGTGCATGCTACCCTGATCAGGTAGGCGGCGATAACCCTGTGAGCCCAGTTGAGTTTTGTGCCGGCGTCCCCATTTGGGATAGTTTAGTTTGGCCACGATGGTGGCAGGTGTCACGAGGTGACACAGGGGCCACCCAGGGCAGGACTCCGGGGGGGGATGAATGCCGGTGGTACGATGGGAGGGTCACGGGTCAGGCAGGTTTCGTTGGAGCAACGCTGGTCCACCCGAATGGGATCACGAGGCCAGGTGCTCCATGGTGTGGGTAAAGTGCGAACCTCTGTAGAGTGTAAAATATATTCGAATAGCCACGTCCACGGTATTGGACAGCCCGTCCAGACCTCACTAGGTGGTCAACCGTAATTGTGATAATAATGATGGAAGAACCCGTCTTGTGTTCGGAAGTACTCGATGAATTATGAGTATTCCGAGGGTTGTGGGACAACCCGGAAGAGAGTAAGTTGATAACCGGTAACAGTAAGTGAATTGCTCAAGCATTTAACATATTGAATGCCATGCTATTGTTTGCTGCATTACTTGGTTGTCGTGAGCTTGCGAGTACATTCAAAGTACTCACCTGGCGTATCATGCCAGATGCAGGAGAAGCCGAGGACGGAGGTCCCGATGGTTCATGCTACGCTGACTAGGATGTGTCCTCAACAGTGTCCCTGTGGATGGAGTTTCCGCTATGTTCCGCTACACCGTAGAAGTACCTAGTAGTTCCGAGGCCCTGCTATGTTTCATAAATATTGTAGATATTGTCATAGCACCAGGTGTGCCATTGGCCCCGCTATCGATGTAAAATATGAGCTTGTACTCGAGGTTTATCAATAAAGTTCAGTTCTGTTCTGTTCCAAGTTGTTGTGTGTTTCCAGAAGACATGATCTCTGGGTTGGAAACACTGGTAAGCCGTGGTGCCACAACGCTTGGTATCAGAGCCGTGCTGACTGTAGGACACCCTAGTTAACCCGCGCTAGAACTACGATTAGTGTAGGGCTTTGAGTGTGCATCTTGTTTGCTGCATTTGATTTGATGCATGACATGCATCATGATTTATTGTTTTACTAACCGTTGGCATTGTGAGTGTAGATGGCACCAGTTCCATACCACTACCATCATGAGCCAGCACCGTTCACTTTTCCAGTACTGCTCCGTAACGTCTGGTTTCGGCTGTACCCCAATGGCGAAGATCCAGTGTACCAAGTGTTTCGGGAGCAGCTTGCCGAGTCAGTATATGAGTATCACGCAGAGGCTTTCCTGACCGCGAGCTCGGATATTGGTAGCTATTCTCGCTCTTCTAAGGGCGGAACGACTTCTACTCCGGAGCTGGTGATCCAGTTTGCTGCGATGGAGGCTCTCACTGACTTGCGCTTCCACGAGGTCGAGATGCAGACTCATCCAGGTTTCTTTCACTACCCCACCCTGTCGCCTACGACAGGGCGAGTCATTTTCGCGCCAGTTGACCCGGCGAGTGATCGTGCGACTGGTGTTCTATCTCGTTATCTGAATGCCAGTTATCATATGATCATGTCCCTGGCTGAGGAGCTGTCTCGTGTCCAGGAGGCACTTGCAGCCGCGACTTCAGTACCATCTTCACTTCAGCCTACATTTCCACCTATTTATCCACCAACAGTTCCACCTCCACATAGGCTTGATACTCCTTCTAGCTCTACTGCGCCACCAGGCTTTTTGTCTGGTAGCCGTTGTGAGACCCCGGCAGAGTGGGCCTCACTCCTAGCCACTCCAGATGCTCCGATGCTGAGGCGTCGTGCTTCTTCTTCCTCGGAAGGGGAACCATCCCAGCAGTGTCATCTTGTTTCCTTTGATCCGGAGAATGAGATCCACATCATCAGTTCCGATTTCGACTCAGGATCAGATGACGAGGAGTCTTCAGTCTGGCAGTGTTCGTGCCACCCGCGCCACTAGAGTGGAGGCTTGAGTTGTTGTGCATGCATCTTTGCATATGTCAACTGCCGTATGAGCAGTCTAGCCATGATATTCCCCCTACTAGCTTGCCATGTATGATGTTGGGTTATCTTGTATAATTATGTTGTTTCCTTTATTCGTCTTTTTCGTGCATTTTCTTTCTGGTGTCATATTACTGTGTTTCCCTTATGGATGTTGCTCATCGATTCGGTATTTTGCAATGGGAACAAATTTAGGATGAAGAGAGGGTGTAGCCAAGGCGGCGATGGAACCCCCATTTGCCGATCCGCCAGACAAGCAGGACAACCACCAGAAGACTTACCACCTCCACCACCTCAAGCACCGACCACTGATCAGATCATGAGGATGTTTGAGGAGAAAAGAAACCAGGATCTCATGGAATTTTTGAAAAGCATGCAGGCTATGGTGGGCCAGAATAACAACCACAATGGAACACACTCTAAGTTGTCTGACTTCCAGCGCACCAAGCCACCCAATTTCGGTCAAGCTGTGGACCCTATAGAAGCTGATGATTGGCTGAGGACCATGGAAAAGAAGCTAGACATAGCCCGCTGTGAAGAATCAGATAAGGTTCCTTTTGCCACTCACTACCTATAAGGGCCAGCAGCTATATGGTGGGACAACACAAAGGCAGTGTGGCCTTCTGGAGAAGATATTTCTTGGGAGAAGTTCAAGGAGCTATTCCGCAAGTATCATATCCCTACAGGCATAATGAAGGTGAAGCAAAGGGAGTTCCTTGCTCTTACACAAGGGAATATATCCGTAGGGGAGTATCTGAACAAGTTCAACAATCTGGCACGGTACTCCACTCATGACGTGTCCACCGAAGAAAGGAAGATAGATCGATTCCTAGGAGGACTGAACCACACCCTCCGTTGTCAGCTCTGTATGCTGGACTTCCCGGACTTCCAGACTTTGGTGAACAAGGCTTTCATAGCCGAACGAGAGCATAAGTCCGGATATGATGACCGCAAGCGGAAGTTTGAACCCAAGAAGGATCACCGTGAGCAGTTTGTGCAGAAGCCACACACCTGGCAGCCAGGCCCATCTGAATACAAGCCCGCATGGAACTATGGCAACAACAACAACAAGGCTGGCAATCAGAACAAGACCTTCGGCAAACAGCCAGTGATAGAGGACTACCGCCGCAATAATACTTGCTTTACTTGCGGCCAAAGCGGACACTACTCCAAACAGTGCCCCGCCAACAATGGGAAGCCATCCTCCGACTTCAAGCCGCAGGTTAACACTATTGGACGCCGCCCCAATCATAACTTCTGCCACGGACACGTCCATCATATCTCCGCTGAGGAAGCCTGCGAAGCTCTAGAAGTAGTCCTTGGTATGTTTTCTGTTAACGACATACCTGCAGTAATTTTATTTTATTTTGGGGCTTCCCATTCGTTTATTTCGCAGAGTTTTGCCACCTTGCACAAATTTTCTCCTTCGCTTTTGGATAAAATCATGGTGGTACAATCCCCTGGCTCCCTGCTCAGAACAAATCTGATATATAAAGGACTAGAAATTTCGATATATGGAATTAAATTTCCAGCTACACTTGTTGCCATTGAATCCCCTGGATTGGACATAATACTGGGGATGGACTGGTTGACACCACATCAGGTGTGCATCAACTGTGCCACCAGGACAGTGACACTAGTTAATCCGGCAGGACAAACAGTTCAATTCCTTGCCAGCAAGATGATGTTAAGAAAGGAAATGGCATACCACACTACTGGTACGGATATGAACTTGATTCCGGTAGTTTGCGAATTCCCGGATGTATTTCCTGAGGAACTACCAGGCATGCCACCTGACCGGGAATTGGAGTTTGCAATCGAGGTGATTCCCGGTACTACTCCAATTTACAAGAAATACTACCGTATGCCAGGTCCAGAGCTGGCGGAACTAAAGAAGCAGTTGGATGAATTATTACAAAAAAGGTATATTCGCCCAAGCATCTCGCCATGGGGATCACCCATACTGTTTGTCAAGAAGAAGGATGGAAGTCTACGAATGTGCATAGACTATCGCCAACTGAATGAGGTCACCATCAAGAATAAGTACCCGCTCCCTCGCATTGATGATTTGTTCGACCAGCTGAATGAAGCACGGGTATTCTCCAAGATTGACCTCCGAACCGGGTACCATTAGCTAAAAATCAGAAAAGAGGATATACCCAAGACAACTTTCACCACCCGATATGGTCTGTATGAGTTTACAGTCATGTCATTTGGACTGACAAATGCTCCAGCTTATTTCATGAGCATGATGAACAAGGTTTTCATGGATTTTCTGGACAAATTCATGGTGGTGTTCATCGATGATATCCTGATATATTCCAAGGATGAAGAAGAGCATAAAAAACACCTCCGTGCTGTCCTAGAAAGGTTAAGAACCCATCATCTGTATGCCAAGTTCAGTAAATGCGAATTTTGGCTAAAAGAGGTGGGATTTCTGGGACATATTCTGTCAGAACAAGGAGTAGCCGTCGACCCCAGCAAGGTAACTGCAGTACTGAATTGGAAGACACCAGCCTCGGTGACCGAAGTCCATAGCTTTTTGGGATTGGCAGGCTATTACCGTCGTTTCATAGAAGGCTTCTCCAAGATAGCTAAGCCACTAACATAATTGCTAAAGAAAAATCAAAGGTTTGTCTGGACGGCGGAGTGTGACAGAAGTTTCCTAGAGCTAAAGACAAGGCTAACTACAGCACCTATCTTAGTTCTTCCAGACATCCACAAGAGCTTTGATATATATTACGATGCTTCCAGACGTGGAATCGGCCGCGTGTTAATGCAAGAAGGAAGGGTTGTAGCGTATGCATCCAGACAGCTACGACCTCATGAGGAGAACTACCCCACGCATGATTTGGAATTAGCGGCCGTGGTTCATGCCTTGAAGATTTGGAGGCATTACCTCATTGGACACCGTTGTGAAATATACACGGACCATAAGAGTCTCAAGTATATTTTCACCCAACCTGACCTGAATCTCAGGCAGCGAAGATAGCTTGAACTAGTCAAGGACTATGATATTGGAATAAACTATCATCTGGGAAAGGCTAATGTGGTCCCTGATGCTCTCAGCAGAAAACAAGGCACAGTGAATGCACTAATTGGAAGTATCCATCCAAGGTTACAAGAAGAGTTCGCTGAGCTCATTATGGTGCTATGTGGCCCAATTACCCCGGATACCTTGGAAATTACTCCAACACTAATGGAAGAAATTGAAGAAGCCCAAAAACTAGATGAAGGAATAAAAGAGATCAAGGAGCTGATTTCGAAAGGGAAGGCCAAGTCCTTCCGTGTGGATGACCAGGGCACCTTGTGGTTTGAGAAACGGATATGCGTGCCTGATCAGAATAATCTGAGACAACGAATACTCAGAGAAGCTCATGAGTCCGCGTACTCCATCCACCCGGGAGGCACAAAGATGTATCAGGATCTGAGAGAAACCTTTTGGTGGCCAGGGATGCGAAGGAACATAGCATACTATGTTGCCTACTGCGACATCTGTAACAAAGTCAAGGCAGAGCACCAGAAACTCGCTGGGTTACTACAACCCTTACCAGTTCCCCAATGGAAGTGGGCCGACATATGCATGGACTTCATTGTTGGACTGCCCAGGTCAACAAGGGGCAATGATGCTATCTGGGTCATTGTGGATATACTCACAAAAGTGGCTCACTTTATTCCGGTAAAGACCACTTTTAACGCAAACCAGCTTGCACAACTCTACATGTCCTGGATAGTCAGTCTTCATGGAGTACCCAAGTCTATCACCTCAGATAGGGGCTCCTTATTCACCTCAGCATTCTGGTTGCGATTGCACCAAGCTTTGGGAACCATGCTGAAGCATAGCACGGCGTACCATCCACAGACAGATGGACAGACCGAGCGAGTGAACCAGATACTGGAAGATATGCTTCAGTCCTGTGCTCTCACCCATGGACCCAAATGGGAGGATAGCCTACCCTACGCTGAATTTTCTTATAACAACAGTTATCAGTCAAGTCTCAAGATGTCACCATTTGAAGCACTATATGGGCGGAAGTGCCGCACCCCACTAAATTGGTCTTAGACAGGAGATAGTCGTATCTTTGGCACAGACTTGATGCTCGAGACTGAGAAGCAGGTCAAGGATATTCAGGAGCGTCTTCGAGCAGCCAAGTCCCGCCAAAAGAGCTACTATGACCCAAAGCACCGAGAAGTGACTTTCGAGCCCGGAGAATATGCTTACCTTCAAGTAACCCCCATGAAGGGAGTAAAGAGGTTTCATACCCGGGGAAAGCTTGCACCAAGATATATCGGTCCCTTTCCAGTAATTGCTAGGAAAGGCAGGGTAGCCTATCAGTTGGAATTGCCACCGGAGTTATCTGATATTCACGATGTTTTGCACATATCATAGTTAAGAAAGTGCATTGCACCACCGATCAAGCAGGCAGATATGAGAGAGCTAGAACTAGCTAAGGATCTGACCTACGAAGAGAAACCTGTCAGAATCTTGGATGAAATGGAAAGGACTACCAGGAGTAAGGTGATCAAGTTTTACAAGGTATTGTGGGAGCACCATACTGAGGAAGAGGCTACCTGGGAAAGAGAGGATTTCCTAAGATCCGCATACCCGTACTTGTTCCCCGAGCAACCGAATCTCGAGGACGAGATTCATCCTAAGGGGGGTAGGTTTGTGACACCCTGATTTTTGACAACTTTTTCTTTTCGAAATCTTTTTGGTTTTATTTTCATTTTGGTTGGTTTTCAGTCAACTTTGGACTTATGAATTCTTGAATCTTTTCCCCAGTGACCCAAAACCCTCATCATCTTGCCAAAACCTTTCCACACCTCTCCTGGATCAGTTTCCAATATTTAGTCTTTTTCCAATAATTTATTTCCTTCCTTTGGGAAATATGACATCACCATGGGTTGTGAAGCAACCTATAGTTTGGATGATCAATAAAATCCCAAACTCTTGTCACACCTTCTCATCATCATATCATTCCATAATCTTCAAAAATATTCCATTGTCCAATACAAAATCTTGGCCAGAATAATTATTTTCTCTCTGGTCAGAATTGGTCAATTGTGAAGCAACTCCCATTTTCCTAGCTCAGAAAATTCCCAATAAATTCCCTGAGATACTAGGAATCCTATCTTGCCACAATATCCAAAAATATCATCTTGTCCAGTACAAATTTTCAGCAGCAAAATTCTGACAAGTTTCTGCTCATTCTAAACCTTTGTGAAGGAAGTACTAGCTAGGGATGCCCAATTGCTTTGAAATTTTTATGGCATGTGGGCACTACCAAATGACCTCTCTCCACCAAATTTCAGCTTCAGCATATCATCTATATGAGTGCCTCAAGCTCATCTTGTTTCTGGATCAGTATTGCAGTTTACACATGTACTATATTCGAAACTTATTCAAACCCTTTCAAATTTGGCTAGTTTGTAGTCCTTCTAACCCAGATCACTCTAGACATCTCCATTGGCTTCATTCACAGCTCACCACCTCTCCAGATCTCCCTCAAGTTTGTTTTCAAAATCTGTAGCTGAAACTACCCTTCACTTCAGACTGAATCCAGCCAAACCAGAGGTGCAGGTGAGCTAAATGATCGAAGGACGACGTAGTGGACAAGGCGCGCCAGGCTTGCGTGGCCTCCTGGTGGCCGCATCCATGAGGAGCACGGCACTGGCATGCCAGTGCACGCGCTCTGCGCGACGCCCGCGTCGGGTGTGGTCATTCGGGCTGTCCTGCATTGCCAGACGCTGTCCGTTCGTGCCGACTTCACCGATGCCGTCCACATAACCCTCTCCCGCAGCTTCTCCTCACCGGAATCGCCCTCGACGGCCGCCACGGCGCCCGGGCACTGTGTCACCCGTGGTTGCACTGTGGCCGAGCGGCGCGGCGCCTTCCTCTGCTTGCCTCCACCCGCATTAACTTCCCCCTGCTCTTTCCTATCTCATCAACGCTCCGGGCCAGCCAGCTCAATGTCCTTGCGCCGGCGACGTGGCCTGAGCCTCGCCGTTTCCAGAAAGCACGCCTGCCCTCGCCCCTCGCCTATATAAAGCCTCGGTCAGCCCGTCCGAGCTCATCACCTCACCACCTCCGCCTCCAATCGACCTCCCAAGCAACGAGCCACGGCCGAAAGGCCCTCTGGCCTGGAGCTTCGCCGGAGATCCGCCGCCGCCCAAGCTCTGCCACCCAGCCACCTCACTCCATCTCAGCTCCAACCGACCGCACCTCCGTACTCAGTAAGCTTCCCTGGTCCTTCTCGACCCCTTGCCCAGCCAAATCATCGCTGGAATCGCCGTCCCCGTCGATACCTGAACGCCGCCGCCACCGGAGAAGAAGGGGTCAACGACGTCCGGTCATCTCTCGTCACGCTGCGGGTACGTACGTGGTCGCCGTCATGCGCTCGTTCCATCCCCGCGGTCGCCTGACCTCGCCACCGTCTCTATCGCCGGCGACCATCGCCGGAGCGCCGCGATGCTCGGTTCTCTCTCTTCCCTTTTAAAATCCGACCGAAGGGCCCCACCTGTCAGCGGCTCAAACCCGCGCCCGAAGCGGTATAAGTGGAGGTGCCCCTCCACTTTACGTCTCCGATGTGGCCCGCTGTGGGTTTTTCTGTATTTAGTTTAAACCCAATTTTAAAACAGGTTTGACCAGAAACTTTGACTAGTCGTAACTTTTTATTTATAGGTCCAATTCAGTTGATTCTTTTTGCATTGAGTTTGTATTGAACTCCTTTATTTTCTGACCAAAGTTGGTATTTTTCCAATATTCACAGAATTTCTAGTTACCAAAAAGGCTTTATGTGACATTTCCTTTTGCTATTCAAAAACATTTTCAGAAGGAAATCTTTGTGGATTTGAAGACCAGGAGTTCTTGGGCAACCCAATAGAGCAAGGCAAGCCAGGACACCCATTTCATGAAGCATTTCAATAGCAATGCATATTTCAATGCATTATGTTTATTTATTTACTATATGATAATTCATAGCAATTTAATTTAAATACCTAAGTATTGTGATGAACCACTATGTTTGCTAGATTAACTTAGTTGGTTGATCTTGAGTCACCTGTCCGGGCTTATCCGTGCAACCACATTTGCCGGTATGGGACGGCCTTGACTTAATCTGGCCCCGTGCTCTTTCACTGGTACCTCCAGATAGGGAGGGTTATGCGTGCGTGCTACCCTGATCAGGTAGGCGGCGATAACCCTGTGAGCCCAGTTGAGTTTTGTGCCGGCGTCCCCGTTTGGGACAGTTTAGTTTGGACACGACGGTGGCAGGTGTCACGAGGTGACACAGAGGCCACCCAGGGCAGGACTCCGGGGGAGGATGAATGCCGGTGGTATGATGGGAGGGTCACGGGTCAGGCAGGTTTCGTTGGAGCAACGCTGGTCCACCCGAATGGGATCACGAGGCCAGGTGCTCCATGGTGTGGGTAAAGTGTGCAACCTCTATAGAGTATAAAATCTATTCGAATAGCCGCGTCCACGGTATTGGACAGCCCGTCCAGACCTCACTAGGTGGTCAACCGTAATCGTGATAATAATGATGGAAGAACCCGTCTTGTGTTCGGAAGTACTCGATGAATTATGAGTATTCCGAGGGTTGTGGGACAACCCGGAAGAGAGTAAGTTGATAACCGGTAACAGTAAGTGAATTGCTTAAGCATTTAACATATTGAATGCCATGCTATTGTTTGCTGCATTACTTGGTTGTCGTGAGCTTGCGAGTACATTCAAAGTACTCACCTGGCGTATCATGCCAGATGCAGGAGAAGCCGAGGACGGAGGTCCCGATGGTTCGTGCTACGCTAACTAGGATGTGTCCTCAGCAGTGTCCCTATGGATGGAGTTTCCTCTATGTTCCGCTATGCTGTAGAAGTACCTAGTAGTTCCGAGGCCCTGCTATGTTTCATAAATAATGTAGATATTGTCATAGCACCAGGTGTGCCTTTGGCCTCGCTATCGATGTAAAATATGAGCTTGTACTCGAGGTTTATCAATAAAGTTCAGTTCAGTTCTGTTCCAAGTTGTTGTGTGTTTCCAGAAGACATGATCTCTGGGTTGGAAACACTGGTAATCTGGTTCGCCGAGCCGTGGTGCCACAAAACATTCCTTTGAGGGGTTTGTTCAGGGTATCATCACCTCGGCCGGAAGCACAATTAGTTGCCCCTCAACCTACTGCACCTACTGAAAATATTGGCTATGAAATTCCTTCGGGTATGGTAGAACAACTGCTTGCTAAACCTTATGCAGGAGACGGAACTATGCATCCTGATATGCACCTATTACATGTGAATGAAATTTGTGGATTATTTAAACTTGCAGGTCTATCCGAAGATGAAGCTAAGAAGAAGGTTTTCCCTTTATCTTTGAAGGGAAAAGCATTGACATGGTATAGGTTATTTGATGATATTGGATCATGGAACTGGAATCGATTGCAATTGGAATTCCATCAAAAGTTTTATCCCATGCATCTAGTTCATCGTGATCGGAATTATATATATAATTTTTGGCCTCGTGAAGGAGAAAGCATCGCTCTAGCTTGGGGGAGGCTTAAGTCAATGTTATATTCATGCCCCAATCATGATATCCCGAGAGAAGTTATTATTCAGAATTTTTAAGCTCGGCTTTCTCATAATGATCAATCCATGCTCGATACTTCTTGTACTGGTTCTTTTATGAAGAAGACTATTGAATTCAAGTGGGGTCTCCTAGAAAGAATTAAACGCAACTTTGAAGATTGGGAACTCGATGAAGGTAATTAGTCGGGTATAAAGCTTAAGTTTGATTGTGTTAAATCTTTTATGAATACTGATGCTTTTCACAAGTTTAGCACTAAATATGGCCTTGACTCTGAGATAGTAGCCTCTTTCTGTGAATCATTTGCTACTCATGTTGATCTCCCTAAAGAGAAGTGGTTTAAATATCATCCCCCTATTAAAGCAGATATTAAAGAATCGGTAAAAGCTGAGGATGAAACCATCGTTTACAATGTTGATCCAGTTGTGCCTACCGCTTATATGGAAAAACCACCTTTCCCTGGATAAAGGAATATGCCAAGGTATCAACTGTGGTTCGCAAGAGTAATATTAGAGCACCTAAGCCCCCTTAGCAAATTAAAGTAGAACCTAGTGTTTCTATGGTTAAAGATCTCTTGGTAGAAAATATTGATGGGCATGTTATTTACTTCTGTGATGAAGCTGCTAGAATTGCCAAACCTGATGAAAAAGATAAACATAGACCCATAGTGGGCATGCCTGTTGTCTCAGTCAAAATAGGAGATCATTGCTATCATGGTTTATGTGACTTAGGTGCTAGTGTGAGTGCTATTCCTTTTACCTTATACCAAGAAATTATGAATGAAATAGCACCTGCCGAAATAGAAGACATTGATGTTACAATTAAACATGCTAATAGAGACACCAGCACACCACTTGGGATTGTTAGAGATGTTGAAGTCTTGTGTGGGAAAGTGAAATATCCTACTGATTTTCTAGTTCTTGGGTCCCCACAAGATGACTTTTGTCCCATTATCTTTGGTAGACCTTTCTTGAGCACCATCAATGCTAAGATAGATTGTGAAAAACAAACTGTCAGTGTTAGTTTTGGTGATGTGTCTCATGAGTTTAATTTTTCCAAGTTTAGTAGACAACCTCGTGATAGAGAATTATCTAGTAAGGATGAAATAATTGGTCTTGCTTCTATTGCCATACCTCCTACCAATCCACTAGAACAATATTTGGTAGACCATGAAAATGATATGCACTTGCGGGAAAGAAATGAAATAGATAAAATTTTCTTTGAACAACAACCTCTCCTAAAACATAATTTGTCTATTGAAACCCTTGGAGGTCCTCCTCCACCTAAAGGAGATCATGTGTTTGAATTAAAGCAATTGACTGATACTTTGAAGTATGCTTATCTTGATGAGAAAAAGATATATCCTGTTATTATTAGTGCTAACCTTTCAGAACATGAAGAAGAAAGATTATTAAAAATTCTGAGGAAGCACTGGGCTGCTATTGGATATACTCTTGATGATCTTAAGGGCATTAGTCCCACTCTATGTCAGCACAAGATTAATATGGAATCTGATGCTAAACCCGTTGTTGATCATCAACGGCAATTTAATCCTAAGATGAAAGAAGTGGTAAGAACTGAAATATTAAAGCTTCTAGAAGCAGGTATAATCTATCCCGTAGCTAATAGTAGATGGGTAAGTCATGTTCATTCTGTCCCTAAGAAGGGAGGTATTACCATTGTTCCTAATGATAAAAATGAACTTATCCCGCCAAGAATTTTCACTGTCTATAGAATGGTAATGAAGCAACTAGAAAAGATCATTACCCTCTGCCTTTCATTGATCAGATGCTAGAAAGATTATCTAAGCACACACACTTTTGTTTTCTGGACGGATATTCTGGTTTTCCCCAAATACCCGTATCACAATCTGATCAAGAGAAAACCACCTTTACTTGTCCTTTTGGAACCTATGCTTATAGACGTATGCCTTTTGGTTTATGCAATGCACCTGCTACCTTTCAAAGATGTATGACTGCTATATTCTCTGACTTTTGTGAAAAGATTGTGGAGGTTTTCATGGATGATTTTTCCGTTTACGGAACTTCTTTTGATGATTCCTTAAGAAATCTTGATCGAGTTTTGCATAGATGTGAACAAACTAATCTTGTCTTGAATTGGGAGAAGTGCCACTTTATGGTCAATGAAGGTATTGTCTTGGGGCATAAAATATCTGAACGAGGTATTGAGGTGGATAAAGCTAAAGTTGATGCAATTGAGAAAATGCCATGTCCTAAAGATACTAAAGGTATTTGAAGTTTCCTTGGTCATGCTGGTTTTTATAGGAGGTTCATTAAAGACTTCTCTAAAATTTCTAGGCCTCTTAGTAATCTTATGCAAAATGATATTCCTTTTGTTTTTGATGATGATTGTGTAGAAGTCTTTGAAACACTCAAGAAAGCCTTAACTTCTGCACCTATCGTTCAACCACCTGATTGGAACTTGCCTTTTGAAATTATGTGTGATGCTAGTGATTATGTTGTTGGTGCTATTCTAGGACAAAGAGTTGATAAGAAATTAAATGTTATCCATTATGCTAGCAAAACTCTAGACAGTGCCCAACGAAATGATGCTACTACTGAAAAAAAAAATTTAGCAGTTCTATTTGCTTGTGATAAATTCAGATCCTACATTGTTGATTCCAAAGTCATTGTTCACACCGATCATGCTGCTATAAAATATCTTATGGAAAAGAAAGATGCTAAACCTAGACTCATTAGGTGGGTTCTCTTGCTTCAAGAATTTGACTCACATATCATTGATAGGAAGGGAGCTAAGAACCCCGTAGCTGATAACTTGTCTAGGTTGGAAAGTATTCTTGATGACCCACTACCTATTGATGATAGCTTTCCTGATGAACAATTAGCTACAATAAATGTTTCTCAAAACACTCCTTAGTACGCTGATTATTCTAACTACATTATCGCTAAATATATACCACCTAGCTTCACATATCAATAAAAGAAAAAATTCTTCTATGATTTAAGACATTACTTTTGGGATGACCCACATTTTTATAAAGAAGGAGTAGATGGCATTATTAGACGTTGTGTACCTGAGCATGAACAGGAACAAATCCTACGGAAATGTCATTCCGAAGCTTATGGAGGACATCATGCGGGAGATAGAACTGCTCATAAGGTATTGCAATCTGGTTTTTATTGGCCTACTCTCTTCAACGATGCCCGTAAGTTTGTCTTGTCTTGTGATGAATGTAAAAGAATTGGTCATATCGGTAAGTGTTAGGAAATGCCTATGAATTATTCACTTGTTGTTGAGCCATTTGATGTTTGGGGTTTTGATTATATGGGACCTTTTCCTTCCTCTAACAGGTACACTCATATTTTGGTTGCTGTTGATTATGTCACTAAGTGGGTAGAAGCTATTCCAACTACTAGTGATGATCAGAACACCTCCATTAAAATTCTTAAAGAAGTTATCTTCCCGAGGTTTGGAGTCCCTAGATATTTAATGACTAATGGTGGTTCACACTTTATTCATGGTGCTTTTCGTAAGATGCTTGCTAAATATGATGTTAACCATAGAATTGCATTACCCTATCATCCTCAATCAAGTGGTCAAGTTGAACTCAGCAATAGAGAAATAAAATTGATATAACAAAAAACGTTCAATAGGTCTCGAAAGAATTGGTCTAAGAAACTAGATGATGCACTTTGGGCCTACATAACAGCTGATAAAAATCCTATGGGTATGTCTCCATACAAAATGGTATATGGAAAATCTTGTCACTTGCCTCTAGAGTTAGAACATAAAGCATTTTGGGCAATTAAAGAACTCAATTGTGATTTCAATCTCACTGGTGAGAAGAGGCTATTTGATATTAGAAAACTAGATGAATGGAGAACCCAAGCTTGTGAAAATGCCAAACTATTCAAAGAAAAAGTGAAAAGATGGCATGACAAAAGAATCCAAAAGCGGGAATTCAAAGTTGGAGACTATGTTCTTTTGTACAACTCTCGTTTAAGATTTTTTGGAGGTAAGCTTCTCTCCAAATGAGAAAGACCATATATTATCGAAGAGGTTTATCGTTCTGGAGCTATCGAGATTAATAATGCCGAAGCCACTAACCCGAAGGTGGTCAGTGGACAAAGAATTAAACATGATATCTCAGGTACGCCTATTAATGTCGAAAGCAATGTTATTCAAACCATGACACCGGAGGAACACATAAAAGAAACCTTCCGGAACACTCCAGAATTCTGAAAAAGAGGAGGTACGTGATACGGTAAGTAAACGGACTCCGAAAATCCGCAAAAATATTTTCTGTCAGTTTTGGAATATTACAAAAATTAGGAAAATAAGAAATAAACGGGAAAGCAACCGAGGCGAGCATGATACACCAGGGCGCGCCAGCCCCACCAGGCGCGCCCTAGTGGGCTGTGCCCACCTCGGACACCTTCCCGACTCCATTTTCCTTCCATATGCTTGCTTCCCAAGAATAAAAATTCTCTATATATACCCCCAATTATTTTGACCACCGCATCACAGAAAAATCCTTTGTTCTTGGTTCGCGCTGTTTTTCTATCAGATCAATCAAGCCAGGCATCATGTCTTCTCCCTCTTCCAATAACATAGAAGAAGATGCCTGGCTGATGAAGATGGAACTGAAGAGAGAAGAGCCAAAAGAAGCCAATAATGGAGACAAGGGCAAGGAAGTTATGAAGGATCAAGCCCAAGAAGGAGGGCAATCCATGCTAACGGAAGAGGAGGAAGAAGAGGATATCCTTCAACCTTATTACAATCATCTCACCCCCACTGAAGTTGAAGGTTTTAGGGCTTTCGAAGTGGTTCATGTTCAGAATAAATTTCTTACTCGTGAAAATATTTTGCTAGAGGAGTGATACGTCTCCAACATATCTATAATTTTTGCTTGTTCCATGCTGTTATATTATCATTCTTGGATGTTTTACAATCATTTTATAACAACTTTATATCATTTTTAGGGACTAACCTATTGACATATTGACAAAGTGCCAGTTGCTATTTTTGCTTGTTTTTTACTTCACAAAATATTAGTACCAAACGGAGTCCAATCGCGACAAAACTTTTTGGAGATTTTTTCTGGACCAGAAGACACCCAGTGGGCCAAAGAAGTGCTAGAGAGGTGGGCTGTGGAGGCCACAACCCACATGGGCGCGCCAGGGAGCCCCCGGCGCGCCCTGGTGGGTTGTGCCCTCCATGCCCCCCTCCACCGCCTCTGACGCCTATAAATTCCCAAGTATTCAGAAAACCCTAGGGGATTCGACGAAACACAATTGCAGCCAGCGGAAGTTCCAGAACCTCGAGATCCAATCTAAACACCATCACGAAGGGGTTCATCTTCTTCATAGGTGCCTCTCCGATGATGCGTGAGTAGTCCATCATAGACCTACGGGTCCGTAGGCAATAGCTAGATGGCTTCCTCTCTCTCTTTTGATTCTCAATACAATCGTCTCTTGGAGATCTATTTGATGCAAACTTTTGTGGTGTGTTTGTTGGGATCCGATGAATTTTGAGTTCATGATCAGTTTCTATCCATGAATATTATTTGAGTCTTCTTTGATCTCTTATATGCATGATTACTTATAGCCTCGTATTTCTTCTTCGAATCTTTGGTTTAGTTAGGCCGACTAGATCGATTTTTCTTGCCATGGGAAGAGGTGCTTCGTGATGGGTTCGATCTTGCGGTGTCCTTTCCCAGTGACAGAAGGGGCAGCAAGGCACGCATGTATCGTTGACATTAAGGATAACAAGATGAGGTCTATTCCTACATGAATAGATCTTGTCTACATCATGTCATCGTTCTTATTGCATTACTCCGTTTTTCCATGAACTTAATACACTAGATGCATGCTGGATAGTGGTCAATGTGTGGAGTAATAGTGTTAGATGCAGGTAGGAGTCGGTCTACTTATCTTGGACGTAATGCCTATATAATGATCATCGCCTTGGATATCATCATGATTATTTGATCTTCTATCAATTGCTCAACAGTAATTTGTTCACCCACCGTGTGCTATATG
Organism: Elymus sibiricus; assembly: GCA_039707655.1. Taxonomy (NCBI): domain Eukaryota; kingdom Viridiplantae; phylum Streptophyta; class Magnoliopsida; order Poales; family Poaceae; genus Elymus; species Elymus sibiricus. Next base: position 179,825,822 of record CM077665.1, read on the forward strand.
ATAACCCACAAGTGTAGGGGATCGTTTGTAGCCTTTTTCGATAAGTAAGAGTGTCGAACCCAACGATGAGCTAAAGGTAGAACAAATATTCCCTCAAGTTCTATCGACCACCGATACAACTCTACGCATGCTAATGCTTGCTTTACCTAGAACAAGTATGAAACTACTTTGTAGGTGATAGGATAGTTTGCATGAATAAAACTAGAAGTACTTAGCGGGAAATAAAACTACGAGTTGAAAGCAAGATAATAAAAAACGTGGAAATAAAATTTAGGTGTTGTTTTAATAAAAGAACAATAAAAGTAAATAACTTAGTAGAAAGCTTTTTGTGTAAAGCAAGAGAAAGATTGTCCCTAGGCAATTTAATATGATACGATAGATACTTGTCATATGCAATGAGGGAGAGGCATACGCTAACACACTTTCCGTACTTGGATCATATGCACTTATGATTGGAACTCTAGCAAGCATCCGTAACTACCAAAGTTCATTAAGGTAAAACCCAACCATAGCATTAAGTATCAAGTCCCCTTTACTCCCATACGCAACAACCCAGCTACTCGGGTTTATGCTTCTGTCACTCAAGCAACCCACTATAGGCAAATCATGAACATATTGCAACACCCTACAGCGGGAATCCCTCACGTTTGCGCGACACAGAGGGCACCATAGGACAGCACCATATCAAAATACAACTCACATCCATAACATCATACCACAATTAACCCATAGGACAAAAGAGATCTACTCAAACATCATAGGATAGCCAAATATCATTGGGAAATAATATATGGAGTTGAGCACCATGTTTAAGTTGATATTACAGCGGGGAAGAGAGGTGTTACACCACTGCATAGCAGGGGAGAGAGTTGGTGTTGACGGCGACAAGATTGTTGATGTAGATCGCCGTCATGATCCTTGCCCCGGCGGCGTTCCGGCGCCACCGGGAGACAGGGGGAAAGAGCCCTCCTCCTTCTTCTTCTTCTTCCTGAGCCTCCCCCCTAGATGGGAGGAGAGTTCCCCCTCTGGTCCATGGCCTCCATGGCGGCGAAGGGGTAGGAGCCCCTCCTAGATTGGATCTCCCTCTCTGTTCTCTTCTATTTCACGTTCCTGTTTTCTGGCTGAAAACTGTTTCTTATATTCCTGGACATCCGTAACTCAGATCGGGCTGAAATTTTGAGGGGATTTTTATCCAAAAATAAGCTTCCTTGCTCCCGAAGGAGAGCTCCAACCGATGTACGACGTGGGCGGCACCCACCAGGCCGCGGCTGGGCCCCCTGGCCATGCCCTGATGTATCGTGGGGGCTGTCGGCTTCCGTTTGCGTTGATTCCACTTCTCAAAATTCACAAATATTCCAAAAAAAATCTCCGTAAATTTTTATCGCGTTTGGACTTGGTTTGATTTGGTAATTCTGCGAAACAAAAAACATGCAACAAACATAAATTAGCACTGGGCACTGGATCAATAGGTTAGTTAAATAAATCATATAAAACGTTGCCAAAAATTTGTGAAAGTTGTATAATATTAGCATGAAACAATAAAAAATTAGAGATACGGCGGAGACGTATCAGCATCCCCAAGCTAAATTCCTGCTCGTCCTCAAGTAGGTAAATGATAAAAAAGATAATTTTTGATGTGGAATGCTACCTAGCATAATCTTGATCATATATATAATCATGGCATGAATATTAACACACAAATGATTCAAAGCAATAGTCTAGTTTTGACATGAAGACGTTAATACTCAGGCATCCCAACAAACAATCATGTCTTTCAAAATATCAGGGCTAAAGAACGCTATCCCTACAAAATCATATAGCCTTTTCATGCTCTGTCTTCTTAACACAAAGAATAAATCATGTACTACCCCGGTGTCAGCCAAGCAATTGATTCATACTTTATAACGCGCTTCAGCATTTTCAACTCTCACGCAATACATGAGCACAAGCCATGGATATAGCACTATGGGTGGAATAGAATATGGTGGTAGGTTTCAAAGGGGTAAAAGTAGAGAAGAAAGTCTCACATCAACTCAGCGTATCAACGGGCTATGGAGATGCCCATCAATAGATATCAATGCGAGGAGTAGGGATTGCCATGCAACGGATGCACTAAGAGCTATAAGTGTCTGAAAGCTCGATATGAAAACTAAGTGGGTATCCATCTAACTATATATGAAAAATTCCCACTAGCTAGTATATGAAAGTGACAACACAGGAGACTCTCTACATGAAAAACATGGTGCTACTTTGAAGCACAAGTGTGGAATTAGGATGCCCCTATTCCTTCTTCTTTCATTTTTTTTCTTTCTTTCCTTTTTTTTCTTTTTTTTTCTTTTCCTTTTTTTCTATTTTTTTCTTTTCTTTCTTTGTCCGGAGCCTCATCCCGACTTGTGGGGGAATCATAGTTTCCATCATCCTTTCATCACTGGGGCATGCTCTAATACTGAATAATGATGATCATCACACTTCTATTTACTTACAACTCAATATTACAATGATAGTAGAACAAAGTATGACTCTATATGAATGCAATGATCTAGCATAGCAAAGATATCAAAAAATGGACAAGCCATGGAAACATCATGCTAGCTATCTTACGATCATGTAATGCAATATGACAATGAATGCTCAAGTCATCAAAACGGAGGCGGTGGAAGTTGCATGGCTATATATCTCGGAATGGCTATGAAAATGCCATAATAGGTAGGTATGGTGGATGTTTTGAGGAAGATATAATAAGGCTTATGTGTGATAGAGTGTATCATATCACGGGGTTTGGATGCACCGGCGAAGTTTGCACCGACTCTCGAGGTGAGAAAGGGTAATGCACAGTACCGTAGAGGCTACCAAATTGCGGAAAGGTAAGAGTGCATATAATCCATGGACTCACATTACTCATAAAGAACTTACATACTTATTGCAAAAGTTTTGTTAGCTCTCTCGAAGCAAAGTATTACTACGCATGCTCCTAGGGGGGAGGTTGGTAGGAGTTAACCATCGCGCGCCCCGACCTTCATACAAAGAAAGACAATCAAGAATAAATTGTGCTCCAACTTCCTATCATAATGGGAGACTATACGTGCATGCTTCGGGAATCACAAACCTTAACACCAATATCTTACTAAACATGATCATCCACTAGTACCTCCCACATATTATCATCTCTATATCGCAAAACTATTGCAAGGAATCAAACGTATCATATTCAGTGATCCCTAAGTTTTATGTAGGATTTTATGACTAACCATGTGAATGACCAATTCCTGTTGACTCTCTAAATAGATATAAGTGAAGCAAGAGAGTTTAATTCTTTCTACAAAAGACCATGCTCTAATAAATATAAGTGAAGCAAAAGAGCATCCTACAAATAACGGTTTTTTATGTGAAGAGAAACAGGCAATCCAAACTTCAAATGATATAAGTGAAGCACATGAAGCATTCTATAAAGCCATACTCAAAAGATATAAGTGAAGTGCAATGGGCATTATATAAATAAACCATGGACTATCTCATACCAGCATGGTGCATAAAAGAAAAGTGAAAACTAAACACAAAAGACGCTCCAAGATTTGCACATATCACATGAATGAAACGAATCCGAAAACGTACCGATACTTGTTGAAGAAAGATGGGATGCCTTCTGGGGCATCCCCAAGCTTAGACGCTTGAGTCTCCTTGGATATTTACTTGGGGTGCCTTGGGCATCCCCAAGCTTGAACTCTTGCCTCTCCTTCTTCTCCTCATAACGAGACCTCCTCGATCTTCGAACACTTCATCCACACAAAACTAAACAGAAGACTGGTAAGATCCGTTAGTATAATAAAGCAAAATACTACTCTAAGTACTGTTGCAAACCAATTCATATTTTATACTTGCATTATCCCTGCTGTATTATAACTTTTCTATGGCTTACGCCACCGATAAAATCGATAGTTTCATCAAAACAAGCAAAACAATGCATCAAAAACAGAATCTGTCTTAAACAGGACAGTCTGTAGTAATCTGAACTTTGACCATACTTCTGTAACTCCAAAAATTCTTAAAAGTTAGGACAAATTAAAAAATTTGTATAGAAATACTGTGTAAAATTTTCAGAAACTTTTGACTTTCCAGTAAAAAATTAAAATTCACGCACTACAGCCAAAGTTTCTGTTTTTACACCGCACATACCAACAAGCAATCTAATCATCCTAAAGGCAAATCTTGGCACATTATTTTTATAATACAATGGATTTCTACAAGGGTATAATTATTTTTGTTGGAAAAGTTTCCGTGATTAAAGATTCACAAAGTTTCCATGGGCATGAACAAAAGTTCAAGGACGTCCCCCACTTCAACGATGCTCATCATCTCTCTCACTTTCACCTTTCCTTTTGTGAAGTTTTAGGTTCCCCTCTATATTTTTTAAACTTTATAAAAGCACACAACAGAAATAAATGACTCTCTAAAACTTCTGGGTTGTCTCCCTGGCAACGCTTTCTTTAAAGCCATTAAGCTAGGCATAAAGTGTTCAAGTAATTGATCCACCCAGATCCCAAGGTATATCAAAGCCAATTTTAATTAGCAATGATTTGTAATTTAGTAGTGAGCACAAAGTGATATATATCATGTGAAAACGAAGTCTAACTCTCTTCCTATGCATTGGCAAGTCATACAAGAACAATTCATGCACATTAAGTAAAGGGCAATGCATAGCATAAGTAGTTTCTTGCAATTTTATCGTATTGGAAACATAAAGAGGTGGAGATGTAGTTCCTCTCATAATAATTGCAAGTAGGAGCAGAAAGCACATGCATATTATATTCATCAAAATCATCATGTATAGTAGCAAAATGCAACCCATCAATATAATCATTAACAAGAGCAAACTTCTCCAATATAGTGTAGTTGGGAGAATTCAAAAAGATAATAGGACTATCATGTGTGGGTGCAATAGCAACAATTTCATTCTTAACATAAGGAACTATAGCAAATTCATCTTCATAAGCATAATTTATATTGGCATCATGGCCACAAGCATAGCAAGCATCAAGTTCATCAAAAAGGGATATTTCAAATGAATCCAAGGGATCATAGCAATCATCATAGCCTTCATCATGGCATTCATCCTTCGGTATGTGTGAAGGGAAATTAAACAATGTATGAGTTAAAGAGTTACTCTCATTAGAAGGTGGGCACGGGTAGCTAATCCGCTCTTCCTCCATTTGTTCTTCGCTCTCCTCCTCATCTTTTTCATCTAATGAGCTCACAGTTTCCGCAATTTCTTCTTCCATAGATTCCTGCGAAATATTAGTCTCTTCCAAGACAGAGGTCATTCTTTCAATAAATTCAATAATATCAGCATTGCAATCATAATTCTCATAGCAATATTTAAGTATGGATAAAATTTCAGATTCGTAAGGAACATCATCATCATACTTTTCAAGCAAAGAAGCAATTTCATAAGCACCTTTAAAAGCAACAAATTCTTCTATTCGTTCCACATCATAGTAATCATAAATACCTTTAGCATAAGAAGATAAGGTTTCATTATCATTAAGTTTGCATTGAAAGGGAAGGTGTCGAGCTTCTATATTAGAGCAACAAGTAAAGTCACATCTCGAGCATGCATCCCAAGCAAACCATTCCAGTATTCTAATTTGATCCCATAAGTGTTTCCCTTTTTGAGATAAGCGATAATCCCTAAAGTACTCACGTTGATCCAATATGTATCCCATTATAAAGTTCCTTGAGGATTTCTCGGGATTGTCGAAGGAGTAATTAACGTGTTTCACATAACTAGCATCGAGGGTTTTAGGAGGTTCCCCATCTCCATGAGTAGCAAGTACCACTAATTTTTTTGGTGTTTCCTGTTCCATATCCATGACTAAAGATATAAAACAACTAATAACAGAAAATAAAAATTACTTAGTGATAAAGCAAATAAGCACAGACGAGAATATTCACCCCACGCTATTGCTCCCCGGCAACGGCGCCAGAAAAAGGTCTTGATAACCCACAAGTGTAGGTGATCGTTTGTAGCCTTTTTCGATAAGTAAGAGTGTCGAACCCAACGAGGAGCTAAAGGTAGAACAAATATTCCCTCAAGTTCTATCGACCACCGATACAACTCTACGCACGCTAATGCTGGCTTTACCTAGAACAAGTATGAAACTACTTTGTAGGTGATAGGATAGTTTGCACGAATAAAACTAGAAGTACTTAGCGGGAAATAAAACTACGAGTTGAAAGCAATATAATAAAAAACTTGGAAATAAAAGTTAGGTGCTGTTTTAATCAAAGAACAATAAAAGTAAATAACTTAGTAGAAAGCTTTTTGTGTAACGCAAGAGAAATATTGTCCCTAGGCAATTGAATATGATACGATAGATACTTGTCATATGCAATGAGGGAGAGGCATACACTAACACACTTTCCATACTTGGATCATATGCACTTATGATTGGAACTATAGCAAGCATCCTCAACTACCAAAGTTCATTAAGGTAAAATCCAACCATTGCATTAAGTATCAAGTCCCCTTTACTCCCATACACAACAACCCAGCTACTCGGGTTTATGCTTCTGTCACTCAAGCAACCCACCATAGGCAAATCATGAACATATTGCAACACCCTACAGCGGGGATCCCTCACGTTTGCGCGACATGGAGGGCACCATAGGATAGCACCATATAAACATACAACTCACATCCATAACATCATACCACAATTAACCCATAGGACAAAAGAGATCTACTCAAACATCATAGGATAGCCAAATATCATTGGGAAATAATACATGGAGTTGAGCACCATGTTTAAGTAGAGATTACAGCAGGGAAGAGAGGTGTTACACCGCTGCATAGAGGGGGAGAGAGTTGGTGTTGACGGCGGCAAGATTGTTGATGTAGATCACCGTCACGATCCTTGCCCCGGCGGCGTTCCGGCGCCACCGGGAGAGAGGGGGAGAGAGCCCCCCTCCTTCTTCTTCTTCCTTGGCCTCCCCCCTAGATGGGAGGAGAGTTCCCCCTCTGGTACATGACCTCCATGGCGGCGGAGGGGCAGGAGCCCCTCCTAGATTGGATCTCCCTCTCTGTTCTCTTCTGTTTCACGTTCCTGTTTTCTGGCCGAAAACCGTTTCTTATATTCCCGGAGATCCGTAACTATGATTGGGCTGAAATTTTGATAGGATTTTTATCCAAAAATTAGCTTCCTTGCGCCCGAAGGAGAGCTCCAACCGACGTACGAGGTGGGCAACACCCACCAGGCCGCGGTTGGGCCCCCTGGCCGCGCCCTGATGTATCGTGGGGTCTGTGGGCCTCCGTTTGCGTTGATTCCACTTCTCAAAATTCACAAATATTCCAAAACAAATATCTGTAAATTTTTATCGCGTTTGGGCTTTGTTTGATATGGTAATTCTGCAAAACAAAAAACATGCAACAAACCGGAACTGACACTGGGCACTGGATCAATAGGTTAGTCCAATAAATCATATAAAACGTTGCCAAAAATATGTGAAAGTTGTATAATATTGGCATGAAACAATCAAAAATTATAGATATGATGGAGACATATCACTATACTCATGAGAGAAGCCACTAGTGAAACCTACGACCCCCGGGTCTACTTTTCCAACATATTGCTTTCAGATCTATCTTTTTGCTTCTTTGTTTTCAGATCTACTAAACCAAAAACCCAAAAAATATATTGCTGCACTTTTTATTTGCTCATTTTATTTTGTGTTCTTGAGAGATCTATCTCTCCTATCTATCACTACCTAATCTATCTTCTTACCATAGAGAGATTAACAACCTGTCATTCGCGTCGGGTTGCAAGTATTTGTTATTTGTGTGCAGGTGCTGCTTATTGGGTGGTGGTGATCCTCCTACTGGTTTGATTACCTTGTTTTCATAACTGAGGGAAATACTTACCATCGCTGTGCTGCATCATCCCTTCCTCTTTGGGGAAATACCGACGCAGTCTCAAGCCACGTCAAAGGAATTTCTGGCGCCGTTGCCGGGGAGGAAGCGGTCTCTTCTACGTGCCAATCTCAGGCATCGAGGAGACTCCGTCATCATCTACCAGGTTCCTAATCACAACTCTCATCTCCTTGCAATTACATTATTTACCATTTGCCTCTCGTTTTCCTCCCCCTCACTTCACCAATCTGCCGTTTTATTCGCCCTCTTTTTCGTCTGCCTTTTTCTCGTCAGATCTCTTGTTTGCTTGACATCATGAGTGATTTTGGTATGGCAGAAACAGATGATGGCAGGACTCCTAAATTGGACGTTCTGGTAATCTGGATGCTAAAACTTTTGTTTTGGGGCAAGGGAACGTTATAGGAAAAGAAACTATCCAAGAATTTTTCAATTGCGTTGGAAATTTGCCTCTTGATGATACTCCTATACTGAAAATAACTAAAACTTATGCGGAAGCTATTTCAACGCTAGTTATGAAACTTGCAAATAGGTTTATCCATACCCATCCTACCTTGCAAAGATTGTTTTATGAGCTACCCGTCATTAAGAATCCCAAGGCTAAGAAGTTAGCTACTCTTGTTCTCATGCATGAATTTGATCACATAGTACAGGAAGCTAGGGATATTTTTCGTTTCTATGGTATGAGCCGTGAAAAACCGGTAATCGGGGAGATCCTCTACAATAGTGATTACATGATGAGATATTTGCTTGGAAATAATCAAATTTTTGATGAGAATCTCAAAAAGGAACTCCCCGTTTTAGACATGATCCAACAAGTTTTCAATGATGTAAACCAAAAATATTCTTGGATTGTGGCCGGGAATCAAAGGGGGTACATAGAGGGACAACTTGATAATGCTAAGGTTACTATGGATGATGTGTTCCAAGTTTTATTTGCAAAACCTCTTGACAAAAACACCTCTACCAAAGATGACAATACTTGAAACTATGCATTATGCCTAGCTAGGGGCGTAAAATGATAGCGCTTGTTGGGAGGCAACCCAATGAATAAATAAATTTTTGCTTTATGGTTTATTTAGTTTTTGTGCCAAGTAGAGCCTTTAGGATGATTCATAAGATGAGTAGAAGCGATGCTGAATCTGAAACAGAAACTTTCCGTCCAGTATTTGAATTTTAATTTTTTACTGAAACGTGATCTTGAGCTGAAAAATTAACACAGTATTGCTATACAAATTCTTTACGTTGTCCTAATTGTTCTGTATTTTTAGAGTTACAGAAGTATGGTTAGAGTACAGATTACTACATACTGTTCTGTTTAAGACATATTCTGTTTTCGTTGCATTGTGTGCTTGTTTTGATGAATCTATGGGTTATATTGAAGGGTATGAGCCATGGTAAAGTTAAAATACAGTAGGTATAATTCAATAATAAAATATTAATGGGTTTGCCACAGCACCTAAATTAGTGATTTTCTTTATTATACTAACGGATCTCACGAAGATTTTGTTGAGTTTTGTGTGATTGAAGTTTTCTAGTTTTGGGTGAGATCACGATGGATGAAGGAATAAGGAGTGAAAAGAGCCTAAGCTTGGGTATGCTACAGCACCCCCAAGATATATCCAAATAGAAACAAGCAACTAAACTTGGAGATGCCCCCCCAATGGCATCTCCTCTTTCTTCTAACGACCATCGGTATTTTACTTAGAACTATATTTTTATTCATCACATATCATGAGTTTTGCTTGGAGCATCTTGTATCATTTGAGTCTTTGCTTGATTTGCTTGTTAGTTTTTCATTTGTATCCTTGCTAGACACACCTATTTGGGGGGCCAAAATTATGCTATGATTTGTTAGAATTGCTCTCTATCCTTCACTTAAACTTTTTGAGTTATAGAATTGCTCTAGTGCTTCACTTATATCTTTTTGAGCACGGTGTGCTTGGAAACTTTTGGAGAAATACTCTCATTCTTCACTTAGATTAATTTGAGAGTTAGTAAATTTTGAAGAAATCCTCTCATGCTTCACTTACACCTTTTTGAGAGTTGAAATCTTTATGCTCATGTGCTTCACTTAAATTTGTTTGAGCTTGTCAAAAAGCAATGACAACATATGAAACTAGTCCCAAAGTGATAGATATCCAAGGAGGATATAATAAAAACTTTCATGAAGATCATTGGACAAATTAAACTTGATTCCTTGTAATAGTTTTGAAACATGATGATAGTAATATGTGAGTCATGTTAGTGAGTAATTATGCTTTAGTAGGAATATTGGTGTTAAGGTTTGTGATTCCCTATGCATGCATGAAAGTCAATAATTATGCAATGAAGTTACATCCTACTTATTGTGCATTATTCGGTGTTAGTTATGCTCAATGCTCGCTTATGTGAATTTTCGTTTCTTGGTTTGGTTGCTTCTCAATCTATTTGCTAGCCTCCATTTGTACTAAGTAGAAATACTACTTGTGCATCCAAAATCCTTAAACCAAGTTTTGCCTTATGAGTCCACTATACCTACCTATATGCAGTATTTCCATGCCGTTCCAAGCAAATTTGTATGTGCCATCTCTAAATTTTTAAAATAAATTTTCTCTTTTGTGTCCTCGTACCGCTCATGAAACGGTGGGGAGTGTCCAATATTTTTCCATGCTAGATGTGTTATTCTCAAGATGAGTGTTTATTCACTTGTCATTGCATGAGAGTGCGGCCGTAATAGGGATGCCCATTCCCGAAATGAAAAATAAAAAAATTACTTTACGTTGTCAAATAATAAATTCCTTGGAAAGTGTTGGTATGGAAGGCAACCGTGGATACGGCCCGCCATGGAATGTGAAAGTTTGGTGGAAAAAGGAATAAACTTTATTTTCTGTTTGGGAACCGCCTATGATATATCTTGCATGGAAAGTATTGTTAGCTACTTTGTCGTTTTCATTGACAGGAAAGGCATGCCACCCAAAATATTTTTTCTTTCTCAATTTAAACCTTGAGCTTTGGCACCTCTACAAATCCCTACTTCCCTCTACGAAGGACCTATGTATTTACTTTATGCAATTTTTATTTTTACTTTGAGTCTCCATCTTCTCTTATAAAACACCAACTAGGGGGCACTATGATCATACTTGAGCATTGGGTATAGCTAATATTTGAGTGTGTTTCATGAATGGATCAATGATTCAGCATGATGGGCTAGGGATAACTTTCTTTAGTGTTGATATTTTGAAAGACATGGTTGCTTGTTGGCATGCTTGAGTATTGAAGTCATTATGTTAAAACTAGACTATTGATTTGAATCATCTACAAGTCCAAATGTCCATACTATACAAAAGAAAAGAATATGAGATGAACATGTTAGGCAGCATTCCACATCAAAAATTCTGTTTTTATCATTTACCTACTCGAGGACGAGTAGGAATTAAGCTTGGGGATGCTAATATGTCTCCAACATCTCTATAATTTTTGCTTGTTCCATGCTGTTATATTATCATTCTTGGATGTTTTACAATCATTTTGTAACAACTTTATATCATTTTTGGGGACTAACCAATTAACATAGTGCCAAAATGTCAGTTGCTGTTTTTGCTTGTTTTTTTACTTCGCAGAATATCAGTACCAAACGGAGTCCAATCACGACGAAATTTTTGGTGATTTTTTCTGGACCAGAAGACACCCAGTGGGCCAAAGAAGTGCCAGAGAGGTGGGTTGTGGAGGCCACAACCCACATGGGCACGCCAGGGGGCCCCCGGCGCGCCCTGGTGGTTTGTGCCCTCCACGGGACCCCCCTCCACTACCTCTGATGCCTATAAATTCCCAAATATTCAGAAAACCCTAGGGGAGTCGACGAAACACAATTCCAGCCGCCGCAAGTTCCAGAACCTCGAGATCCAATCTAAACACCATCACGGATGGGTTCATCTTCTTCATAGGTGCCTCTCCGATGATGCGTGAGTAGTCCACCATAGACCTACGGGTCCGTAGGCAGTAGCTAGATGGCTTCCTCTCTCTCTTTTGATTCTCAATACAATGGTCTCTTGGAGATCTATTTGATGTAAACTTTTGCGGTATGTTTGTTGGGATCTGATGAATTTTGAGTTCATGATCAGTTTCTATCCATGAATATTATTTGAGTCTTCTTTGATCTCTTATATGCATGATTACTTATAGCCTCGTATTTCTTCTTCATATCTTTGGTTTATTTAGGCCGACTAGATCGATTTTTCTTGCCATGGGAAGAGGTGCTTTGTGATGGGTTCGATCTTGCGGTGTCCTTTCCCAGTGACAGAAGGGGCAGCAAGGCACACATGTATCATTGCCATTAAGGATAACAAGATGGGGTCTATTCCTACATTAATAGATCTTGTCTACATCATGTCATCGTTCTTATTGCATTACTCCGTTTTTCCATGAACTTAATACACTAGATGCATGCTGGATAGCGGTCGATGTGTGGAGTAATAGTGGTAGATGTAGGCAGGAGTCGGTCTACTTATCTTGGACGTGATGCCTATATAATGATCATCGCCTTGGATATCGTCATGATTATTTGATCTTCTATCAATTGCCCAACAGTAATTTGTTCACCCACCGTGTGCTATACTCATGAGAGAAGCCACTAGTGAAACCTACGGCCCCCGAGTCTACTTTTCCAACATATTGCTTTCAGATCTATCTTTTTGCCTCTTTGTTTTCAGATCTACTAAACCAAAAACCCAAAAATATATTGCTGCACTTTTTATTTGCTCTTTTTATTTTGTGTTCTTGAGAGATCTATCTCTCCTATCTATCACTACCTAATCTATCTTTTTACCGTAGAGAGATTGACAACCTCTCTTTCGCGTCGGGTTGCAAGTATTTGTTATTTGTGTGCAGGTGCTGCTTATTGGGTGGTGGTGATCTTCCTACTAGTTCGATAACCTTGGTTTCATAACTCAGGTAAATACTTACCGTCGCTGTGTTGCATCATCCCTTCCTCTTTGGGGAAATACCGACGCAGTCTCAAGCCACGTCAAGGAGCACATCATCACCCTTTGGAGAGTCATCCGCAATTTGGAGTACCTATTGAGCCTGAAGTGTGACACTTCATCACCACCACCTTCATCTTCACCACCACCAAAGGAGACTTGAACACACGGGTATGGGCACTCCCCTTGGCTTGAGCCAAGCTTGGGGGAGGTGCCCCGGTATCATATCACCATCACTTTTATTCACCTTTACCTATTTTAGTTTGATCTTTAGCTTTTTCTTGACTTAGTTGAATAAAAGTTTAGTATGATCTATTTTCGAGTGTTAGTTTCGTGTTCTATCTATCTATGTAATCGAGTGAGAGTTATATAATAAAGTTTAGTTTGAGGTCTTGCTTCTTTACTTTCTTGTTTCAATCAAAATAAAAGGAAAGAGAAATAAATAAAAGAATCATATGCTAATCTTATGGTAAGTAATGACATCACATAAGGAAAAGTATAAGTGGTAAAATTTATTGGAGATTGACAAACATATCATTGGTCAATGATGTAATTCATGAAAGAATTAATAAAGGAAGAGAAGATTCACATGCAAATACACTATCTGGGACATCTTTTATGATTGTGAGCCCCCATTAAATATTATATGTCAAAATTGTTAATGTTCGACAAGGAAGACAACGTAATGATTTATATTTGTTCATATTCACATAGAAGTTATATTGTCATAGATCCTTCAACATGTGGTGCTTGCTCAATATCTTTGCTAGCCAAAAATTCCGCACTAAGTAGAGATACTACTTGTGCATCCAAAAACCCAAAACCCAACTTCATGTTTTGAGAGTCCACCATACCTACCTACGGATCGAGTAAGATCCGTCAAGTAAGTTGTCATCGGTGCAATAATGCAATAAAAATTGCTTCTAAATGTGTTTTGATCAATTAGTGTAAGAGAAAATTGAGCGCTATACGAACTTATGATGGCAAAGTAATAAAAGTGACGGATCGCATAATATATAAAGGTTGCTATCATAGGGGGCAATATAGCGTGACGTTCTTTTACATTAAGGGATTGAGCATACAAACCAAAAAGCGCATGACAACCTCTGCTTCCCTCTGCGAAGGGCCTATCCTTTACTTTTATGCAAGAGTCAAAGTATTCTTCCCTATTCCTTTTTACTTTTTATTTTTGCAAGCATCATGTGGTGAGGAAAGATCTAGGCACATATATCCAGTTGGATGTGAGTGAGCATGAGTTATTATTGTTGACATCACCCTTGAGGTGAATACGTTGGGAGGCAAAACTATAAGCCCCTATCTTTCTATGTGTCCGGTTGAAACATTTGGCTCATGGGTATGCTGTGAGTGTTAGCAATCATAGAAGACTAAATGATGGTTGAGTATGTGGACTTGCCAAAACGCTCCGACACGAGACCCTTCCTGAAAATATGATAATTGTAGTTGCAAAGTTGACTGAGAACATAGTTTGTTGGTTTTCAATAAGGTTTATGCTTTATACTTCTATGTTGTGATGAATTGTTACTTGTTCATGAGAAGTTATATGATGAAGTTATATGAATAATTTTTATGATAAGGTTTATTATTGTTATGATATTAAGCATGATGCTACTATGTCTGTATTTTGTTTTTATCGACACCTCTCTCTCAAACCATGTGGACATGCTTTTCAATATCGGCTTTCACTTGAGGACAAGCGAGGTCTAAGCTTGGGGGAGTTGATACGTCCATTTTGCATCATGATTTCCTATTGTTATTTATAATGTTTTGTTGAATAATAATGCTTTAGGGAGTGATTCTAATGCCTTTTCTCTCATAATATGCAAGGTTTGCACAAAGAGGGAGAATACCGGCAGCTGGAATTCTGGACCTGAAAAAGAACATCAGAGATACCTATTCTGCACATCTCCAAATAAGATGAAACTTTACAGAGAATTATTTTGGATTATATAAAAAATACTGGAGCAAATAACTACCGGAGGGGGCCACCTTGGTGAGCACAAGACACCAGGGCGCGCCAGGCCTGCCCTGGTGGGTTGTGCCCAGCACGGCCTACCTCCAGTGCCCATCTTCTGGTATATAAGGTATTTTGACCTAGAAAAAATAAAGAGAGGACTTTCGGGACGGAACGCCTCCGTCTCGAGGCGGAACTTGGCCAGGAGCACTTTTGCCCTCCAGCGGAGCGATTCCGCCGGGGGAACTTCCCTCCCGTAGGGGGGAATCAAAGCCATCGTCATCACCAACACCCCTCTCATCTTTGGGAGGCCAATCTTCAACCACACCATCTCCTCTCAAACCCTAGTTCATCCCTTGTGTTCAATCTTTGTACCGGAACGTCAGATTGGTACTTGTGGGTGACTAGTAGTGTTGATCACATCTTGTAGTTGATTACTATATGGTTTATTTGGTGGAAGATTATATGTTCAGATCCATTATGCTATTCAATACCCCTCTGATCTTGAGCATGAATATTATTTGTGAGTAGTTACCGTTGTTCTTGAGTTCACGGGAGAAGTCATGTTGCAAGTAATCATGTGAATTTTATGTGTGAACATCGACTACATGACACTTCACCATCCTTGGGCCTAAGGGAATGCACTGTGGAGTAGTTATTAGATGATGGGTTGCTAGAGTGACAGAAGCTTAAACCCTAGTTTATGCACTACTTCATAAGGGGCTGATTTGGATCCAAACATTTAATGCTATGGTTAGATTTTATCTTAATACTTTTCTCGTAGTTGCGGATGCTTGCGAGAGGGTTAATCATAAGTGGGGGGTTTGTTCAACTAAGAACAGCACCCAAGCACCGGTCCACCCGCATATCAAATTATCTAAGTAGCGAACATGAATCATACCAACATGAT
Organism: Elymus sibiricus; assembly: GCA_039707655.1. Taxonomy (NCBI): domain Eukaryota; kingdom Viridiplantae; phylum Streptophyta; class Magnoliopsida; order Poales; family Poaceae; genus Elymus; species Elymus sibiricus. Next base: position 179,841,586 of record CM077665.1, read on the forward strand.
AAAAGTGACTAGATGAAATTCCCGTGTACCCTCAAGAACACTTTGCCTATTAATTATAAGAAACTGTTCTGGCATGTCCTTTGCCACAAAAGGATTGGGCTACCTTGCTGCACTTTATTTACCGTTACAGTTACTTGCTCGTTACCAATTATCTTGCTATCAAACTATTTGTTACCTACTATTTTAGTGCTTGCAGAAATTACCTTGCTGAAAACCGCCTGTCATTTCCTTCTGCTCCTCGTTGGGTTCAACAATCTTACTTATCGAAAGGACTACGATTGAACCCCTATACTTGTGAGTCGTCAGGATGCCCCTTGGAATACATGTGAATTTATAGGCGAGAGAACGGGGTCAGGAGGGCCACCGGGGGGGGGGGGGCACAAGCCATCAGGGCGTGCCAACCCCCCTGGGCGCACCCAGATGGCTTGTGCCTCCCTCGTGCGGCCTCTGGTCTTCTCCCGAAGCTTCCAGGTCTTCTTTTGGTTCAGAAAAAATCATAAAAATGTTTCAGGGCAATTGGACTTCGTTTGGTACTGTAAACCTGAAAAGTAAAAAACACGCAGAAAACAGGAACTTGCACTAGGCACTGGGTCAATAGGTTAGTGCTAAAAAATAATATATATTGGTAAATTATTACTCAAAAAGTATCCTAGAATGATAATATAATAGCATGGAACAATCAAAAATTATAGATACATTGGAACGTATCAACTGGTGGTGGATAATGATTTAGATGACATCAATCATGTAACAGTTACATACTAGAGCGACACATAACTAGCTCCAATTCATCAATGTAATGTAGGCATGTATTCCATATATAGTCATACGTGCTTCCGATAAGAACTTGTATGCCATCTTTTGTCCTACCCTCCTGTGGCAGCGGGGTCCTAATGGAAACTAAGGGATATTAAGGCCTCCTTTTAATAGAGAATCGGAACAAAGCATTAACACATGGTGAATACATGAACTCCTCAAACTACGGCAATCACCGAAAAGAATATCAATTATTGTCACCTTGGGGTATGCGGATCATGACACGTAATATGTGCATACAACTTGCAAGATAGGATCCAAATCACTCTTATATTCATGAAAACATAATAGGTTCAGATCTGAAATCATGGCACTCGGGCCCTAGTGGCAAGCATCAAGCATAACAAAGTCATAGCAACATTAATCTCAGAACATAGTGGATACTAGGGATCAAGCCCTATCAAATTAACTCGATTACATGATCAATCTCCTCCAATCCCATCATCGACCAACAAGCCTACAAAGGAACTACTCAGTCCCGATGGTGAGCATCATGGCGGTGTTGATGAAGAAGGGTTGGTGATGACGACGGCGACGAATCCCCCTCTCCGGAGCCCCAAACGGACTCCAGATCAGCTCTCCCGAGGAAGAACAGGAGGTGGCGATGGCTCTGTCTTGTAAAGCGCGATGAAATCTTCTCTCCTATTTTTCCCTCCGAAGATGTGAATTCATAGGACACTAATTAGGGTCGAGGGAGCCACATGGGCCCCACAAGCTAACAGGGCGCGCCCTGTTGGCTTGTAGCCCACATGCCGCCCCCTCCGGTGGTTCTTCGCTCCATAATTCGTTATATATTAAAGAAATAATTCACAAAAAAATTCATCCAATTCTGGGAACTTTTATTTGTGCACAAAAATAACACCAAGGTAGTTCTGCTGAAAACAACGTCAGTCCGGGTTAGATTCATTCAAATCATGCAAATTAGAGTCCAAAACCAGAGCAAAAGTGTTTGGAAAAGTTGATACGTTTGATATGTATCACCTATCATATGAGAGCGCGCGTGGAGAACACCATAGGGTTAGTTTTATGTTGATAGGACTCCACATTGGAGGGCAAGAGTGACGGAAACTTCTTCCTAACATAGAAATTGATTCATATGGGAATGAAGGGGGCCAATATATCTTAATGTTATGGTTAGGTTTTACCTTAATGGACGTTTTTAGTTGCGGATGTTGCGAATAGTTCCAATCATAAGTGCATAGAATTCCATGTAAGGGATGACATGCTAGCAGTGGCCTCTCCCACATAAAAACTTGCTATCGGTCTAGTGACTTGGCCAATCGCTTAAGGACAATCTCGCAAATCCTACCACCACTTTTTCCACACTTGCTATATTTACTATATTTTTCTTTTATTGAAACGGTACCTAAGTTTTATTTCCGCGTTCTTTATTATCTTGCAAACCTACCTTTTTACACCTACGAAGTACGTCTAGTTTTATTCCCGCAAAGTAATTTACTTCTTGTACTAGGTATAGTGAACATTGTTGTGCGTAGAGTTGTATCGGTGGTAGATAGAACTTGAGAGAATATTATTTCTACCTTTAGCTCCCCATTGGGTTTGACACTCTTACTTATCATAAAATATACAAATGACCCCCTATACTTGTGGGTTATGAGTAGACATCCAAGAAGTTCCATCTCAGCATACCAGATGACTTCACGAAGAGCACGGTATGTTCACTCTCACCCTACTACGGCTTACTTTTCTGAACATATACTAAATATTTCTACATTTGTATAAAAGGTGCCACATGCAACATCGACATCAAAGGGGATTTTTCCCGTTTATATTAGGCAAAATAATGTTGTATTGTTCTTTTGACTACTCTCATATTTGCATGACATCATGGATTCATGGTTACATTTTCTGTTTACTTATAGATTTTTGCCCTTTGAGGCTTTGATTTCAACTGTTGTACTATACTTTCAACTACTCTCACGAAATCATGTAACCCTGTTCTTTAACAATCTTATCATTTCCTGTAGTACATCCATTGCTTTACAACAAAATGTGTAGTACAAAATCTTGGCCTTCACATAACTGAAGACTCCGGGGATATCATATTGGCGACTAACCATGCACTTACAATCGTTGTTCGCGTACAACTTGATCGAGATGGCCACTCCTATTTTCACACGGGCTTTTCGGGAGACATTTCTAAGTTTTATGTACTGAAAGCCGACACTAAAATTATACTGCACCTAAAGGAGCCTGGTCATATAATAGATGCTATCTTCCCCGACGACATCATCTGTCCAGACATTGTTTGAAGTAAGTGTTCTTTCGAGTATTTGCATGTTGATTTACATAGCAATGTCAAAGTAATTGTGTAGTATTTAAGCAACCAATTGTGATTTCCTTTCCTGACCGTGTTAAGTCTGTTCGTACCTAGTAACTTCTAATTACCAATACACTATTCTTCTACCTTGTTTTAACTAAATAATCCATATCTTCCAACTCCTCCACTCCTATCAAAAAGCACCATTTCCAAGGAGACTCCAGAGTTACCTTTGTCGTCACCTGCAGTGGTGGAGGATGGGTTTGCCAATAGGCAGAGGCGAGTCGAACCAGAACCGCAAGAGGCTCCAGTGGGTCTAGACATCATCAACAGCCTTCCCGACGATATGTTGATAGTCATCATCTTCCTCCTCCCTATAAAAAAGGGCGTGCAGACAACCGTCCTATCCCAGCGGTGGCGCCCCCTATGGCGCACCTCCCCCCTCAACATCATCGACGACCAGAAGCTTGGCAGGAACTATCAGAGTTGCATGGGCATATTGTCCCACATCCTCTTGCATGCACCTTGGCCCAATCACAGGCCTTAAGATCGCAAGTTTCGTTGCACTGACCAGGTCGAAGCCAAGCTTGACGAGTGGTTCCTATCCCCCGCCCTAGATCAACTCGAGGATCTCGGGTTAAATTATGGATACATGCGCTTGTTGCCAAGGTCCCCGCTCCGCGTTGTGCCCACACTGCATCGCGTCTGTTTCATGAGCTGCATTTCCCCCCATATTAATGACACACCCGCTCTTGTTCTCCCTCGACTAAAGCTACTCATATTCTTTGGTGTCTGCATCTTCAAAGAGGACATGGAGCGCCTGCTCCGCGGCTGTACTGCGCTCGAGCAACTTTGTCTTGAGGGTGTCAATGGGTAGAGTAGCCTCACCGTCGCCTACACATGACTCTCCGGGCAATTTATATGTGTTGCTGGTGCTCCAACAAGAGATCGGCTAAGGTGTGTCATTATATGGTCACTGAGGATGCGCGTTTACTTGAGAGATTGGTTGTAGTTGATCAACAAGGTCCAACAAGAATCAGTGTCATTTATGCACAGAAATTGACAGTGTTGGGCTACTCGTCTGCCACATTCTTCGAACTTGTTACTGGATACATCACCATTGAGGTATACCAGTCTTCTTCTTCTCCTTCTTCTTAAATATAATGTTTGCTAATGTTAAACATGTATGTTCGTCTATCATACTATCATACAGGAAATAATTCCGACAAGCTTAAACCCGTCTCTACGCTCAGTGAAGGTCTTGGCACTAGAATCTACCGGCCCCGACCTGGATCAAGTTGCTAGATTCCTGAAATGCTTTTTGTGGGTGGAGAAGTTATATATCGAGGTGATGCTCCTATACTATTAAGTGTTAACCACAACAGATTTCAATTTCCGGTAATTTTTCCCCAGTTTAGAATGACAATTGTACGATTTCTAAAGGAATATTTGTAGGATTTCAATACATATATGTTTTTTTTCCTATAGTGGTTTGATTCATATGATTACATTCCACATGTATTTCTCCTTCGGATCCATTTGTACTAGTTTTTATTACAAAGTTTCCATCCACTCCAACCTCTTCTGAAGAATCCTACGTTTTCCTAGTGTGTAATCAAACGCCATGTTAATCATGTCGGATTGAAGATGGCATGCCACTCTATTCTTTTATTTTATAAATCCTGCAAATATGAGAGTCTCATAGTGTTCAAAACTGCATCTAGACACTAACACATTCTTTTTTTGCAGATCCGATTAGGCCAAGCAGCGGATAATGTGATGCAATATTATGACATTCCCATTGAATGCCTTGATCTCCATGTCTCCAAAATTACTTTGAACTCCTACCAAGGGACCTTGCCAGAGATTGGCTTCGCCATGTTCTTTATTGCTAAAGCAAGTGTGTGAAAGGTAATGAGGTTGGGCATACATTTAGAGCAAAAAAATGAATGATTTGCTTATTAGCACTAGCGTCTTTAGCAGAATGGAAAAGGCTTTGCAGAAGCTGAGCTGCATTTTCAAAGTTCATATTTCATAGTAATAGGAAGTCGGTATGTCAAGCCCCTACATGACTTGTCATTGGCTGATCCCTTTGCGGAAATAATGAAGTTGCAAGACGAGTTGTAAATATCAGTTTGGACCTTTTGTATGTTCATTTTCATTTCCAATATCAGTTTGAACCTTATAGTCATCGAATCTAAGCCTTGTCATATTTCTGCCATTTGTGATACAAATAGTGAACTAGTAGTATATGAGACTCATGTTTTGGCAGTACTCTTTTGACTTTAATATGCAATGGACGATTGATATTTGGACCTTAACATGTCAATGACTTGATTTAATTACCATTCTGGCTTGTGTTTCCCCCGTTGATATCAACGCAAATGATCTGTACGATGTAACCGACAGCGATCATTCCCATTATCGCATACGACTGTCATTCATTACCCGTGTGTGAAACATTCACCTCATCATACACACTGCTTAGTGTTGACCATGTGCACTACTTTAAGTCATTGCACACACTTCGTTTTTGCCAACCGTTTGCCATTTAAAGCCCACAATAATGGGAGCTTCTTCCAGTCGACGCATGGCCAAACGAGTTGGGACAAGAAGCTTTGCGGTTCCGTGGGAACCTGCATGGTTTCGCGGGAATGGGCTCACCAACGATACATTGACGCCTCTTCGAGCCGGTGCGTGGCCAAACGACACACATGTGCGCGTGCTCGTCAAGCTTGTACTGCAATCCTTCGCCTGGAACGCAGTGACAAGACGTGCCGATTACAGTCCATCCAGCCCTCATTTACTCCACTGCTCATTTAACCTCTTGTCTCTCTCAAACTTTCCCCACAACGCAAGAAGCACACCCACGACCCCAAATATAGAGATGATATCCCGCTCGGCTCCAATGGCGACACTCCCAGCGACTGCCGATGACGAGAGGCAGTTCACCATTCGTGCCTCCGTGGACATCCACGTAAGGTCCAAGGACCTCTCGGTGGTGTACACCAATGACCCAGTCTGGGTGGAGAACTTCATCCACACCTTGCAGAGGTTGCTTGCCGAGGACACATACAAAGTGACTGGCTTCGGCCACGAGTACACCGGCTGTTGTCTCGTGGTATGATCAGAAGGTTGTCGTCGCCTAGTTCTGCGTCCGCCATCACGTCCTCGTCTACCACTACTGTCTGGCCACAAGGCCTTGCGAGCATTTCGCCAGGTTTTTCAATAGCCCCGACTACATATTCGGTACAGTGGACACCACCAACGATGAAAAGGTTCTCAAGACCACGGGCTTGGCCTGCCGGAATCTTGTCGACATCCAAGGCCAGTACAGGGTCTTGGTCGGCGAGAAGAAGCATAGGGACTCCCTGGTTGACCTCGTCATGATCATCGTCGACCCCTACTACGGAGACGTGAAGGATGTCTGCAAGAAGAAAAAGAAGAAGGTTGCCTGGCACCGCGCTCCTGGGTCCGAAGACTGGATGAAGATCACGTCAAGTATGCGACCAAGGACGCGTATGTAAACTACGAGTTGTGCAGGCGGATCGCCGACATGAGGAAGTGCCTCCGTCCTGCGCCAACCGGCACCCCTCGTCACAAGAAGTATAGATGGTTTGATGATCGTTACTACTAGTTTAATATGCATGTACTTGTTAATTGAGGTGTGCAAATGTTACCTGTAGTCAGTAATGTAATTGGATGTTTATTTTGGTTATGCAATCATGTTGTTATAAGTATATATGTTGTTGTTCTGTAGAGCGTAGATGTTGTGCAGACAGAGCATTATCACATAGCTTACGATTAAACAGAGGAACACGTCGGTGATGGTTTCAACAATCGCTGACAATTAGGTGCGATTAAGTGTTTTCCCACAGTACACACAGCTTATTATTAGGAATCGTCTGTATTTTTATCAGTCTTTCCACACAATTCCGATTACTCACCTGTTTCTCGGGTATCACACAAATCTTGTTACGCCGAATCATATGTGTGACTTCTGATCATCGCAAACAGTTCGTCCGAGCGACTTGTATGCCGAGTATCACACACATCTTGTTACGCCGAATCGTTTATGTTACTTTTAATCATCGCAAACAGATCGTCCGAGCGACCTGTTTGCCGGGTATCACACACATCTTCTGATGCCGAATCGGTTGTGTTCTGCTGGATCAGCGCACATACTTTATCTGACGGATCTGTATGTCGTACATCGCACACATCTGTATTTGGTTAACCATTTGTGTTATTCCTCCTCATCGCAAACAGTTCGTTATGACCAACTGTATGCCCCGTATCGCATACGAAATTCTTATCTAAATTGTCGTTGATGGATCTGCCATCGTACACAGTTCGTTTTATTGGCGACGGAGCAAGAACTATACCGTTTGTGATTCATGCATCGCACACAGTTTGGTCAAAGGGTCTCTTATTAATGTGTTGTCTTTGAACCTTCCCGCAGTAGTGTCTATAAGTGATAAAAAACGTTTAACGTAGAGAAGTTTCTTGCGTGGGTAAACCCATGCAGTAGGGACCACATAGACAGCGCTCTGCGTGCTGGGAGAAGACGCAACGACCGTTTGGGCCGGCGCATGTCTACGCCTCCTGTTTTTAAATTTATTTTTTTATTTTTTTCTATTCTTCCCCGTTTACGTTTTTTTCGACATTAAATCAGTTGGAACTTAAAAAAAGTTTGAAAAATTAAAACAATGAGAATATTGAAATAAAATGATTAATAAATTCTTAAAATATCTGTGGATTAAAAAAATGTTCGTGATTTGGTAAAATAAATGTTCTAAAGTTTGAATACAAATGTTCAAGAAATCAAAAATGTTCATGACTTTAAAAAAAAGTTTGCGTATTAAAAATGTTAATGAAATTGAACAATTCGCTAACTGAAAAAGTGTTCATGAATGAAAAAGTATCCTAAAATTTTAAAAACTGTTCGTGACTTACAAAATAGTTTATTCCTTTATAAAATGTTAGCTGATTCAAAAAATGATCACGCATTTGAAAAAAAAACGTTAAATCAAAAAATGTTCGTGAATTTCAATAATTGTTTCACCAATTTCCAAAAAATGTTCGTCGATTCTAGAAATGTACATCGATTTAAGAAAATTGTTTAAAAAATGCTCACATTTTTTAAAAAATGTTTGCATGTAGTATAAAATCTTCATGAATTCGAAAAATGTTCATGATATTAGAAAATGTTCGAAAATTTGTAAAAATGTTCACAAATTTGAAAAATGTTCACAATTTAAAATATATGCATGAGTTTAAGAAAATGTTCATGATTTTAAAAATTGTTTATGATTTCATGAAATTGATAGTGATAGTGTATCTTGGTGATGCAGCAAAATGTGGTCATGGCAATTGTAGATTATTAAATTTTTTTCTCCTATTGCAACGCACGGGCCCTTTTGCTATAAAATAAACACACTTTATCATCTCCTCACCCGCCAACTAAATATTCAATCCGTTCCAAAATATAAGGTGTATTAGTTATTTGGAATGCCAAATTTATTTAACTTTGACCAAGTTTAGCACAAAAATATCGACAACCACAATATTAAACAAAGCAGTATGAGAATTCATTGCATGATGAATCTAATCATACTGATATGATGTTATGAATTTTATATATTTTTCTATATATTTTGGCAAACTTGAATGTTTGAGTTTTCAAAAAAGTACTACACCTTATATTTTAAAACAATAGTATTTTTTAAGAAACCCGACAACACGAACGGCGCAGCAAAGTGCGCCCAACCCTTCAAATAAATGATGATGTTGACAACTACATCTAGACTCCAAAGGGTTTTCACCATTGGGAACCTTCAACATTGTTGCTTCATGCTCGCTATACTAGTTGAATGTGCTAGATGTTGGAAATATGCCCTAGAGGCAATAATAAATTAGTTATTATCATATTTCCCCGTTCATGATAATAGTTTATTATTCATGCTAGAATTGTATTGACCGGAAACTAAATACATGTGTGGATAATAGACAAATACTATGTCCCTAGTATGCCTCTACTAGACTAGCTCGTTGATCAAAAGATGGTCAAGGTTTCCTGACCATGGACATGAGTTGTCATTTGATAACGGGATCACATCATTAGGGGAATGATGTGATGGACATGACCCAACCGTCAGCATAGCATATGATCGTTCAGTTTAATGCTATTGCTTTCACTATGTCAAATACACGTTCCTCTGACCATGAGATCATGCAACTCCCGGATACCGTAGGAATACTTTGGGTGTCTCAAACGTCACAACGTAACTGGGTGATTATAAAGGTGCACTACAGGTATCTCCGAAAGTTTTTGTTGATTTGGCATGGATCAAGATTGGGATTTGTCACTCCGACTATCGGAGAGGTATCTCTGGGCCCTCTCGGTAATACAGCATCACAGAAGCCTTGCAAGCACCGTGACTAAAGAGTTAGTTGCAAGATGATGTATTACGGAACGAGTAAAGAGACTTGCCAGTAACGAGATTGAACTAGGTATTGGATACCGACGATCGAATCTCGGGCAAGTAACATACCGCCAGACAAAGGGAACAACGTATGTTGACATATGAGGTTCACCGATAAAGATCTTCGTGGAATATGTAGGAACCAATATGAGCATCCAGGTTCCGCTGTTTGTTATTGACCGGAGAGTCGTCTCGGTCATGTCTACATCATTCCCGAACCCGTAGGGTCCGCACACTTAAGGTTCGATGACGATTTAGTATTATATGAGTTATGTGATTGGTGGCCGAAGTTTGGTCGGAGTCCCGGATGAGATCACGGACATGACGAGGAGTCTCAAAATGGTCGAGAGGTAAAGATTCATATATTGGAAGGCTATATTCGGACGTCGGAAAGGTTCCGAGTGATTCGGGTATTTTTCGGAGTACCGGGGAGTTACGGGAATTCACCGGGAGAAGTAATGGGCCTTATTGGGCCATACGGGAAAAGGAGAGGCAGGCCACATGAGGAGGCATGCGCCCCCCCTTGCCCAAACCGAATTGGACTAGGGGAGGGGGCGCAGCCCCCTCTTTCCTTTCCCTCTCCCTTCCCCCTTTCCTACTCCGTATGGGAGGTGGAATCCTACTAGGACTAAGGAGTCCTAGTAGGACTCCCCACCCTTGGCGCACCCCTAGGGGACTGGCCTCCTCCCTCCCTCCTTTATATACGGAGGAGGGGCACCCCTTGGAGACACACAATTGTCCCATAGCCGTGTGCGGTGCCCCGATCTCCGTTTTCCACCTCGGTCATATTTTCGGAGAGCTTAGGCGAAGCCCTGCCGGAATCACTTCACCGTCACCGTCGCCACGCCGTCGTGCTGACGGAACTCATCTACTTCCTCGACGTCTTGCTGGATCAAGAAGGAGAGGAACGTCACCGAGCTGCACGTGTGTAGAACTCGGAGGTGCCGTACGTTCGGTACTCGATCGGTGGAGCTCGAAGGATTGTTCGACTACATCAACCGCGTTGTGAGACGCTTCCGCTAAACGGTCTATGAGGGTACGTAGACACACTCTCCCCTCTCGTAGCGATGCATCTCCATGGATAGATCTTGCGTGAGCATAGGAAATTTTTGAAATTCATGCTCCGTTCCCCAACAGTGGCATCCGAGCCAGGTCTATGCGCAGATGTGATTTGCACGAGTAGAACACAAACGAGTTGTGGGCGTGGGTGTATACATATTGCCTGCCGTTACTAGTTGATACTTGATTCGGCGGTATTGTGAGATGAAGCGGCCCGGACCGACATTACGCGTACGCTTACGCGAGACAGGTTTCACCGCTACGTGCACTCGTTGCATAAAGGTGACTGGCGGGTGTCTGTCTCTCTCACTTTAGTTGAATCGGTTTCAATGAACAGGGTTCTTTTAGAAGATCAAAAAGCAATCACTACACCATGTTGTGGTTTTGCGTAGGTAAGAACGGTTCTTGCAAACCCGTAGCAGCCACGTAAAACTTGCAACAACAAAGTAGAGGACGTCTAACTTGTTTTTGCAGGGTATGCTGGTGATGTGATATGGCCAAGACATGATGTGATATAAGTTGTTGTATGAGATGATCATGTTTTGTAAGTTATCAGGCAACCGGCAGGAGCCTTATGGTTGTCTCTTTATTGTATGCAATGCCAACGCTATGTAATTGCTTTACTTTACCGCTATAAGTTAGCAGTAGTAGTAGTAGCAATAATTGGCGAGACGACCACGACGCTATGATGGAGATCAAGGTGTCACGACGCTACGATGGAGATCAAGGTGTCACGACGCTACGATGGAGATCAAGGTGTCAACCCGGTGACGATGGAGATCATGACGGTGCTTTGCTGATGGAGATCAAAAGCACAAGACGATGATGGCCATATCATGTCACATATATTGAATTGCATGTGATGTTAATCCTTTTATGCATCTTATTTTGCTTAGGACGACGGTAGCATTATAAGATGCCCCCTTCACTAAATTTCAAGATAAGTGTTCTCCCCTAGTATGCACCGTTGCGAAGGTTCGACGCTTCTAAGCACCACGTGATGATCGGGTGTGATGGATTCTTTCGTTCGCATACAACGGGTGTAAGCCAGTTTTACACACGCAGAATACTTGGGTTAAACTTGATGAACCTAGCATGTACAGACATGGCCTCGGAACACAAGAGACCGAAAGGTCGAACATGAGTCATATAGTAGATATGATCAACATGAAAGATGTTCACCATTGATAACTAATCCACCTCACGTGATGATCGGACGTGGTTTAGTTGATGTGGATCATGTTACACTTAGACAACTTGAGGGATGTTAATCTAAGTGGGAGTTCTTAAGTAATTTGATTAATTGAACTTCAATTATCATGAACAAAGTCTAAATAATCTTTGCAATTTTATGTTGTAGATCAATAGACCGCGATGTAGTTCCCCTATTTTTATTATGTTCCTAGAGAAAACGAAGTTGAAAGTTGATGGAAGCAACTATGCGGACTAGGTCCGTGATCTGAGGATTGTCCTCACTGCTACACAGAAGGCTTATGTCCTTAATGCACCGCTCAGTGAAATACCCCTACGGCTTCGTCTGAGGACGTTATGAACGTCTGGCAGACAAGAAAAGATGACTACTCGATAGTTCAGTGCGCCATTCTTTACGGCTTAGAACCGGAGCTCCAAATATGTTTTGAGCAACACGGAGCATATGAGATGTTCCAAGAGCTAAAAATTTGTTTTTCAAGCTCACACCCGGGTCGAGAGGTATGACACCTTCGACAAGTTCTATAGCTACAAGATGGAGGAGAACAGCTCCGTTAGTGAGCATGTACTCAGAATGTCTGAGTACTTCAAACACTCGAATCAAGTGGGAGTTAGACTTCCGAATAAAGTGGTGATTGATAGAGTTCTCCAGTCACTATCACTAAGCTACTGGATCTTCATGATGAACTATAAACATGCAAGGGATAGAAGATCCTTAAGCTATTCGCGATGCTACAATCTGCGAATGTAGAAATCAAAAAAAAAAGGGGAGCATCAAGTGTTGATGGTTAATAAGACCACTAGTTTCAAGAAGGGCAAGGGAAAGAAAAGGGAACTTCAAGAAGAACGGTAAAACAGTTGCCATTCACGCGAAGAAACCCAAGGCTGAACCAAACCCGAGACTTAGTGCTCCCATTGCAAAGGGAAATGTCACAGGGAGCGGAACTTCCCCAAAGTAACTTCCAGATAATAAGACTGGCAATGTCAACAAAGATATTTGATATACATGTTGTTGATATGTACCTTACTAGTACTCGTAGGAGCACCTGGGTATTTGATACTTGTTCAGTTGCTTACAACTTGAAACATGGAGCTTCGGAATAAACGAGGGCTAGCTAAGAACGAGGTGACGATGTGCATTGGAAGTGTCTCCAAGGTTGATGTGATCACCATCGCCACGCTCTCTCTACCTTCAGGATTAGTGATGAACCTAAATAATTGTTATTTGGTGCTTGCGTTAAGCATGAACATTATATCTGATAGTGTTTATTGCAAGACGGTAATTCAATTTTAGAGAATAATTGTTATTCTATTTATTTGGATAATATCATTGATGATCATGCACTTAAAATGAAAGGTTTATTGAATCTTGATCGTAGTAATACATATGTTCATAACACAAATGCCAAAAGATAATGATAGTACCACATATTTGTGGCACTGCCGCCTAGGTCATATTGGTGTAAAACGCATGAAGAAACTCCATGCAGATGGATTTTTGGAATCTCTTGATTATGAATCATTTGAGACATGTGAACCGTGCCTTATTGGCAAGATGACTAAAACTCCGTTCTCCGAAACAATGGAGCGAGCAACAGACTTGTTGGAAATAATACATACCAATGTATGCGGTCCGATGAGTGTTGAGGCGCGCGGTGGATATCGTTATATTCTCACGTTCACAGATGATTTGAGTAGATATGGTTATGTCTACTTAATGAAACATAAGTCTGAAACGTTTGAAAAGTTCAAAGAATTTCAGAGTGAAGTAGAGAACCATCGTAACAAGAAAATAAAGTTCTTACGATCTGATCGTGGAGGAGAATATTTGAGTTACGAGTTTGCCACTCACTTAAGACAATGTGGAATTGTTTCACAATTAACGCCACCTGGAACACCACAGCGTAATGGTGTGTCCGAACGTCGTAACCGTACTCTATTGGATATGGTACGTTCTATGATGTCTCTTACCGATTTGCCACTATCGTTTTGGGGTTATGCATTAGAGACAGCTGCATTCACTTTAAATAGGGCACCGTCTAAATCCGTTGAGACGACACCGTATGAACTGTGGTTTGGAAAGAAACCTAAGCGGTCGTTTCTGAAAGTTTGGGGCTGCGATGCTTATGTCAAAAGGATTCAGCCTGATAAGCTTGAACCCAAAGCGGATAAGTGAGTCTTCATAGGATACCCAAAAGAAACTGTTGGGTACACCTTCTACCACAGATCCGAAGGCAAAGTTTTCGTTGCTAAGAATGGATCCTTTCTAGAGAAGGAGTTTCTCTCAAAAGAAGTGAGTGGGAGGAAAGTAGAACTTGATGAGGTAATTGTACCTCCTCTGGATAGTAGTACGCCACAGAAAGAAATTTCTGTGACACCAACACAGACCAGAGAAGAAGATAATGATGATGATCATGAAACTTCGGAGCAAGTTGCTACTGAACTTCGAAGGTCAACCAGGACACGTTCCGCACCAGAGTAGTACGGAAATCCAGTCTTGGAGGTTATGTTGTTAGACAACGGTGAACCTTCGAATTATGAAGAAGCTATGGCGAGCCCGGATTCCGAGAAATGGCTTGAGGCCATGAAATCCGAGATAGGATCCATGTATGAGAACAAAGTATGGACTTTGGTAGACTTGCCCGATGAACGGCGAGATATTGAAAATAAATGGATCTTTAAGAAGAAGACGGACGCTGATGGTAATATCACCGTCTATAAAGCCCGACTTGTTGCTAAAGGTTATCGACAAGTTCAAGGAGTTGACTATGATGAGACTTTCTCACCCGTAGCGATGCTAAAGTCTGTCAGAATTATGTTAGCAATTGCCGCGTTTTATGATTATGAAATCTGGCAAATGGACGTGAAAACGGCATTCCTTAATGGATTCCTTAAGGAAGAATTGTATATGATGCAGCCGGAAGGTTTTGTCGATCCTAAAGGCGCTAACAAAGTATGCAAGCTCCAGCGATCCATCTATGGACTGGTGCAAGCATCTCGGAGCTGGAATACTCGCTTTGATGAAGTGATCAAAGCGTTTGGGTTTATAGAAACTTATGGAGAAGCTTGTATTTATAAGAAAGTGAGTGGGAGCTCTGTGGCATTTCTCATCTTATATGTGGATGACATATTATTGATGGGAAATAACATAGAATTTCTGGAAAGCATAAAGGAGATTTGAACAAAAGTTTTTCAATGAAGGATCTCGGAGAAGCTGCTTACATATTAGGCATCAAGATCTATAGACATAGATCAAGACGCCTCATTGGACTTTCACAAAGCACATACCTTGACAAGATTTTGAAGAAGTTCAAAATGGATCAGTCAAAGAAAGGGTTCTTGCCTGTATTGCAAGGTGTGAAGTTGAGTAAGACTCAAATCTCGACCACGGCAAAATAAATAGAATGGATGAAGGTTATCCCCTATGCCTCGGCCATAGGTTCTATAAAGTATGCCAAGCTGTGTGCCTTGCCATGTGTCTGGCAAAAGAGGTACCAAAGTGATCCAGGAGTAGATCACTGGACAGCGGTCAAATTATCCTTAAGATGACTATGGAAGAATTTCTCGGGAATAGAGATGATAAAGAGTTCGTCGTAAGGGGTTACGTCGATGCAAGCTTTAAACACTGATCCGAAAGACTATGAGTCTCAGACCGGATAAGTATAGTGGGGAAATTTTTTGGAGTAGCTCCAAACAGAGTGTGGTAGCAGCATCTACATATAACATAGAGATTTGCCAAGAACACACGGATCTGAATATTGCAGACCCGTTGACTAAAACCTCTCTCACAAGCAAAACATGATCAGCTTTAGAACTGATTAAGTGTTAATTACATGGAGATGTAATCTAGATTATTGACTCTAGTGCAAGTGGGAGACTGTTGGAAATATGCCCTAGAGGCAATAATAAATTAGTTATTATCATATTTCCCCATTCATGATAATAGTTTATTATTCATGCTAGAATTGTATTGACCGGAAACTAAATACATGTGTGGATAATAGACAAATACTATGTCCCTAGTATGCCTCTACTAGACTAGCTCGTTGATCGAAAGATGGTCAAGGTTTCCTGACCATGGACATGAGTTGTCATTTGATAACGGGATCACATCATTAGGAGAATGATGTGATGGACATGACCCAACCGTTAGCATAGCAAATGATCGTTCAGTTTATTGCTATTGCTTTCACTATGTCAAATACACGTTCCTCTGACCATGAGATCATGCAACTCCCGGATACCATAGGAATACTTTGGGTGTATCAAACGTCACAACGTTACTGGGTGATTATAAAGGTGCACTACAGGTATCTCCGAAAGTGTTTGTTGAGTTGGCATGGATCGAGATTGGGATTTGTCACTCCGACTATCGGAGAGGTATCTCTGGGCCCTCTCGGTAATACAGCATCACAGAAGCCTTGCAAGCACCGTAACTAAAGAGTTAGTTGCAAGATGATGTATTACGGAACGAGTAAAGAGACTTGCCGGTAACGAGATTGAACTAGGTATTGGATACCGACGATCGAATCTCGGGCAAGTAACATACCGCCGGACAAAGGGAACAACGTATGTTGACATACGAGGTTCACCGATAAAGATCTTCGTGGAATATGTAGGAACCAATATGAGCATCCAGGTTCCGCTGTTGGTTATTGACCGGAGAGTCGTCTCGGTCATGTCTACATCATTCCCGAACCCGTAGGGTCCGCACACTTAAGGTTCGATGACGATATAGTATTATATGAGTTATGTGATTGGTGACCGAAGTTTGTTCGGAGTCCCGGCTGAGATCACGGACATGACGAGGAGTCTCGAAATGGTCGAGAGGTAAAGATTCATATATTGGAAGGCTATATTCGGACGTCGGAAAGGTTCCGAGTGATTCGGGTATTTTTCGGAGTACCGGGGAGTTACGGGAATTCACCGGGAGAAGTAATGGGCCTTATTGGTCCATACGGGAAAAGGAGAGGCAGGCCACGTGAGGAGGCGCGCGCTCCCCCTTGCCCAAACCGAATTGGACTAGGGGAGGGGGCGCAGCCCCCTCTTTCCTTTCCCTCTCCCTTCCCCCTTTCCTACTCCGTATGGGAGGTGGAATCCTACTAGGACTAAGGAGTCCTAGTAGGACTCCCCACACTTGGCGCACCCCTAGGGGGCCGGCCTCCTCCCTCCCTCCTTTATATACGGAGGAGGGGCACCCCTTGGAGACACACAATTGTCCCATAGCCGTGTGCGGTGCCCCGATCTCCGTTTTCCACCTCGGTCATATTTTCGGAGAGCTTAGGCGAAGCCCTGCCGGAATCACTTCACCGTCACTGTCGCCACGCCGTCGTGCTGACGGAACTCATCTACTTCCTCGACGTCTTGCTGGATCAAGAAGGTGAGGAACGTCACCGAGCTGCACGTGTGTAGAACTCGGAGGTGCCGTACGTTCGGTACTCGATCGGTGGAGCTCGAAGGATTGTTCGACTACATCAACCGCGTTGTGAGGCGCTTCCGCTAAACGGTCTACGAGGGTACGTAGACACACTCTCCCCTCTCGTAGCGATGCATCTCCATGGATAGATCTTGCGTGAGCGTAGGAAATTTTTGAAATTCATGCTCCTTTCCCCAACACTAGAGTGGCTGAAAAAATTGGTGGGATAATGACACAGTTCTCTTTATTGACCCTGTTTTGGATATAACAAGAAATCTCAAGCTGCATTTATGCATTTTTGAGGAACTTTCTTATCTTCAAATTAATTTAGATAAGATTGAACTTTTCTGCTTCGAAGAGTTTGTAGATTTAGTAGTTAGAGTTCGCAAGCATTTTTGGCAATAGTCTCAGGCAGTCCCCGATTAGGTACCTTAGTATTCCAATCCACTACTAGAGATTTACAATTACAGAGTGGAAATACGTGAAATAAGGACTAGTGATATGGCTTGCAAGCTGGAAGGGCAAACTTCTATCATACGAGTGTCATTTGGTTTTAATTAATGCCATCATCAACAACAAGATTTTGTACTTGTCATCATTCTTCCACTTACCTAAAGGGGTCGCTCGGGTGTTGGACTACTTATGACGAAGGGAAAACTAGGCCAACCAACTCACTAGTGGAGAAACGGCCTTTAGTCCCGGTTGGGAAGGGCCTTTAGTCCCGGTTCACCAACTGGGACTAATAAATCGGGACTAAAGGCCCCACCCTTTAGTCCCGGTTGGCCACGACCCGGGACTAAATCTCTGCCACATGGCCGACAGCGCCCGCCGGGGACTGGCGACCTTTAGTCCCGGTTGGTGACACCAACCGGGACTAAAGGTTTAGGGGTTTAGGGGTTTAAGGTTTATTGTTTATTTTTTATTTTCATTTTGTGTTTTCCATTTAATTCTTTTTCATTTCAAACATATTTTACGCTACTACATACTGTACACGTTATGCATATATAATAGAATTTCTCGTAGAACCAATCATATATCATTAAATTTCTCGTACGATCATGCATACATACAATTTGGTATACACAATTTCTCCTACAATTTGCAGATCATTACATGCAGACATTAGGTGAAATGGTATTCTCCGTCGGGAGATATGACCTGCTCAAGCAAAAATCCCGTCATTTCCTCTTGAAGTACTTGTATGCGGTCCTTTGGTATGAGCCTATCCCTCATCTCCACCATCTTTAAAGAAGGAGATCAATATGAATATATTAGTTGTGTGTATATATATTAGATCATGATAAAAAAAATGTGAATAGTATTTACGTACCCAAAGATGTCTTGCATCTCCGCTCCTTTCGGTCATAATGCGAATGTTCTCGCAAACGTAGTATGCACATAAATTAGTCCCCTGTTCCTGCCTCATACACTTTACGAGAAAAGAATTCAATTAGATAATAATCAAGCTTGATAATGGTATTGAAACTAGAATTAAAGAGATGCGCGGACGTAGCTAGTACTACTTAATTACATTGGACCGTCGCCATTTCAACTGTGGTTTCCATTCACCGACAACATCTTTGATGAACTTTTTCCAAACCCTGCCCGGCAAAGAAAATGAATAAAGGAGTTATTAATTACTTGATATCAGGAAATGAACTAAAGAGGTCGACATAGTGCGATAATGATTGAAATTACCTGTCAAGCATAAAAAACAGGCTTCTGTATTCTTCAGGGTCTTTACCTAGTGAGTCCAGTACTTCAACAGTTCCCTCGTCAACTCTAATGATTAGCAGGATCCAGTGGTATCTGCGCACGCGTTTGTATAAGCGGGCATGCATAACTCATCAACTACACTTAACATCGAGTAAGCAAAAATAGAATTTGTAGTACAAGACAGTAACACTCACCTGAAGTTGTAAGGAAAAAGTATTTCGGGTCTGGTACTTAGTTCCTTCAAAAACATTAGCAAGCTATTCTCTGTGTCTTGTTTGTACTTATTTAACACATCTTCATTAACAGTATTTGGGTCAATGAACCCAATGCCATAGACTCCATCTCTTTTCAATTAAAAAATCTTCATTGTGACATAATACCACACAAAAGAATATAGTGAGGATAATTACAGGCAATGAACGAGCTGAGCTAGAGACTTAAATTACAGAAAGAAATCACTTACAGACAATAGCAACTGACAAGAGATTTGTCGAGTGCGTCTTGATTGAATAACTGAAAAAATTCTGGAAATTCAATCCACACATCTTTTCCATGAAAGTAATGCTCTGGCTTGACTTTCACCATGAGGCTCTCTCGCCTGACCTTTATTTCTCTCAGGTACCATTCATGCAAACTGCGCATTTGCATTGATAGAAGCTTCTCCTCGTCAGGACTGACCAGAGGGTTCCCGGGGACATATTTCCTTGCTAGTTCCTTCGGATCGATCGTGGGGACTTCCTCAATGCCTAGGAGTTGTTCAACAATGATACCCATCTCTCTAGCCATCTCTCTATTAGCGTCGGTTACTGCCTTATCAGTACTCACCTTGAGAGGGGGATCGATTGCACTGCCTGTTCTCCGAGCTGGGGAACAGTTTTCCCGCATTTATTACGACCTGTAAGGCTCGACTGCTGATTTATTTGTTGATAATATGACTTGCTAATAGAGCGTTCTTAGTCCGATCGCCTTTTCTCCACAGCCGGTTTAGCAAGATTCTCAAAGTGTTGTACGGCTTTCTCAGGTATTTTCTCCTTTGGCGGCGGGGGCGGTTTCGGTCCAAAATGGGCCTTCAGTTCAGAAGCCACTTGGGCATTGGTTTCCTCGCCAGTCATCTCGTAAGCTAACTTCTTTTTGGCAGGAGGCTCGGGTTTCTTCTTTGGTGCTCTCTTCCACTTTGGAGTCGGCTGACATGGCGGAGATCGATATCGCGGACTCGCGCTAGGCTTCGTCTCGGGGTGGGGTGGATTCGGCTGATGCGGCGGTGATCAATATGGCGGACTCGCACTGCGCTCCATCTCGAGGTGGGTTGGAGTCGGCTGACGCGGTGGACTTGGAGGAGGAGTCAGTGGCCTCGGCACCGAGTTTGGAAACATGATGCATTCCTTTCTCCATACAATGAGACCACGTATGGCTTCTCCTAGTGTCTGCTCCCCTTGACCTCCATGAAAGTCAAGCTCTAGTGAGTCATATCCCGACAGAACTTCATCCACCCCGACACGAGCATAGCTAGGTGGAATCGGATTGCCGTGGATGGTTGCTTCAGGTGCATTCGGTAAAGCAAAGCCGTCCGCCACCTTCATGGATATGTTCTTCATTTTCATGTGTAGCTCACAAGTTGTTGTCTCTTGGATATCATCCACGGGGTAGCGAGCCAGCAGTGCATCATCGACCGGGACCCCCATGGAACCCACGCTTCTTTTCAACATAGATGGGATGATACTATCCAATGCTGGATCTGGTTGCTCATCCTGCCGCTGAGACGCCCTTTGCTAGCTAAGTGTTTGAAGGCCTTATATATATGGGATGGTACTATACAAATGAATTAATACATGTAATGATCACCAGAGGCCTTATATATATTTATATATATACCTCGCCGGACATTGTTAATTGAAGAACATTTCCTTCGCCATCATTGTTTGTGTGCCCTTCGTCTCTTGGTTCTTCCTCAATTCCCTCACCGGACTCATTCAGATATTGTGAGCCGTCATCTAGTTCAATCTCTGGGTTTTGGGAGGAGCATATCATCTCGAAGACATCCTCTTCATGGTCTCTGCCGCTATCGTCCATAGCTTAACTAATCCAGAAGAAAGATAAAACAATTTAGTATTCAAATTAGAATGCATTCAATAAGCAAAAACTGAATCATAGTAGTCAGCCGCCGAAGAGGTTCAATCTGAGGGGCGAGGGATGGCGAGGAGGATTAATTTTTCTAGCAAGATCATCATATAATATCACTAATACATCTCGAATAATCCAGTTAATGCATCATTGAATATTATCAAATATTATCACTAATACATCCCTAATATTATCATATAATATCACTAATACAGCTCGAATATTATCGAGTAATCTAGTTGACTCGCGGTTCCTGAGGCGCAGACGGTGAACACCCAAAGAGAAGGAACCATGACAGGATCATAGCTCGGGTGAGATCCCTGAAGAACCTGCCAGGTATTGGAGAACCTGACGTCCAACGCAACCATGTAGCGACGGACGTGCTCGTCCTCCTCCCTAACACGACGACGTACCACCTCCTTGGGGGCCGACTGCCTCCATACCGACGTCCCACGCGACCGCCACCAAAGAAGCTCCGGGTCGACGACGGGAGCCCGATTCCTCACCAAGCTGCGTGCCCTAGAAGGTAGCACCTCCCAGTGCCAGCCCGGCGGAGCCTAGTCCCGGACATGGCGCCTCTCAAGGATGTCGCCGCCGAGTCGACGACGAGGATGCGGGTCGGGCATCGTCAACATCAAGAACAAATTCCTGTGAAAACAAATTCCTATGAAAACAAAATGACTAGTGGTGACCTATTCAAAAAGAAAAAGCTTGGTCGGTGGACTATAGGATTCCATCAGAAATCTCGCCGGAGCTAACTAAGCGTTTTTCCATATGAAAACAAATACCACTTTAACACTCAATAAACTTAAACAAAAACTAAAAAAAATATATAACTAAACAAAAAACATAAGTTTTTCTAATGATGAATAAATTAAGGACAAAAATTATTATAGGAAAGAATGCATTAGTTGCATTGGTGTTACTCTAATTAATTAAGAACATGAATAAAGAAAACCTGAAGTATATAATGACAAACAATTGTGCACATATTACAAAGAACTTGCATTTTTTTTATAATGACAAAATGAAACACATATATCATGTTCACTGTGATCACAAGCAAAACAAAATGATTACAAAATAAAACAATATGACTACAAAATGGGTTGTTGTCGGCGTCGGCGTCGGCGTCGGCGTCGAACATGGCTGTCGCCGGAGTTGGCCGGCGTCGCCCTGGGGTGTTGGTTTGGGCGGGCTGATCGGCCATGGCGGAAATCGGCGACAGAAGGAGGGGGAAAAGAAGGCAGGGCTCACAGCGGGCTCGGATAAGTCGAGGCGGGCTCGGGGAGGGTGGCGTCGGCAAGCGGGGACGGCGTCGACAAGCGGGACGGCGTTGGCGAGAGGGACGGCGTCGGCGAGCGGACGTTGAAGACGAGCGGCCTGGCGGCGTGGGTGTGGTTCTCGGTCTGTTTCGGGCGGTGGCTGCCCTAGGACTTACATAGGGCGTGGCCTTTAGTCCCGGTTCCAGCCCCGCACCGGGACTAAAGGTGCCTTTAGTCCCGGTGCGAGGCTGGAACCGGGACTAAAGGTTGGACCTTTAGTCCTGGTTGCCACCACGCACTGGGACTAAAGGTCATTTTCGTTCGCGGCCCAAATTAAGCGCGGGAGGAGGACCTTCCCGGTGCATGGCACCAACCGGGACTAAACGTGTTTTTCATTTTTCTGCTTTTGTTTTGTGCTTTATTTTTTTAATTATGTTTCTACTAGCAGGCAATATTTAGAGTTTTTGAGTGAATCTTTTTGCTTTAGGTCACAAAAATTATAAACTTTCCGCTAGTGCTAGTAGTTTTCAAATTTGAATAGTTTAAATTTGAATTCTTTGAAATTTGTGTGAATCACTAGTTTGTGAATAACTTTAGTTTAAAAATAGATTTTTGAGTGATTCTTTTTCCTGTTGTTTAGTATTAGTGTGTTTTATCAGTATGTTCAATTTGGTAATTTTTAGGTTATTTTAATTAGGTGTTTTAATCAAAAACAGATTCTGTTTAGCTCTTTTAGTTCTATACCTTCATTTGTTTTAAATATTTTAGTTTATGTTTTCTTGTTATTCTTTTGCCAAATTATATTATGTTTCTGTTAGTCAACATGAGGACTTTTAATTTTCAACTCTTACTTACTTCATTTGCTATTTTTCATGCATTTAATGATTTTTTTGAGCTAAATGACCCTGAAATTGAAAAGCACTACAAATGAACTCTGAAAAGGTTGAAACTTGGCATGGTATCATCATTTCACCCACATAGCATCTGCTAAAAAGTTGACAGGGTTATGGAAAAAATTGGACGCACTTCGTATACAAACTGGACCATCTCCTTCGAAGTATCAAGGTTTCGGACGAAACCTCATCTGTTAGAAAGACATTTCATTTTTTAAACTTATTTCAACTCCAGACTTTTTGTGCATTCAATATGCACCATTCAAAGACACATCCTCAAATTTCAACCCTTTCTAACTTCATTTGCTATTTTTCATGCATTTAATGATTTTTTGAGCTGAACGACCCTGAAATTGAAAAGCACTACAAATGAACTCTGAAAAGGTTGAAACTTGGCATGGTATCATAAGTTCACACACATAGCATGTGCTAAAAAGTTGAGCAGGTTACGGCAAATACTGGATGCACTTTATGTACAAACTGGGCCATCTCCTTCGAAGTATGAGGGTTTCGGACGAAAACTCATCTGTTACAAAGGCATTTCATATTTTTTAAACTTATTTCAACTCCAGACTTTTTGTGCATTCAATATGCACCATTCAAAGCCACATCCTAAAATTTCAACCCTGTCTAACTTCATTTGCTACTTTTCATGCATTTAATAAAAAAAAATTGAGCTAAATGACCCTGAAATTGAAAAGCACTACAAATGAACTCTAAAAAGGTTGAAAGTTGGCATGGTATCCACACACATAGCATGTGCTAAAAAGTTGAGAGGGTTACGGCAAAAACTAGATGCACTTTGTGTACAAACTGGACCATCTCCTTCGAAGTATGAGGGTTTCAGACGAAAACTCATCTGTTACAAAGGCATTTCATTTTTAAACTTATTTCAACTCCAGACTTTTTGTGCATTCAATATGCACCATTCAAAGATACATCCTCAAATTTCAACCCGTTCTAACTACATTTGCTATTTTTCATGCATTTAATGATTTTTTTTGCGCTGAATGACCCTGAAATTGAAAAGCAGTACAAATGAACTCTGAAAAGGTTGAAACTTGGCATGGTATCATCATTTCACACCCATAGCATGTGCTAAAAAGTTGAGAGGGTTACGACAAAAACAAGATGCACTTCGTGTACAAACTGGACCATCTCCTTCAAAGTATGAGGGTTTCGGACGAAAACTCATCTGTTATAAAGGCATTTCATTTTTTTAAATTATTTTAACTCCAGACTTTTTGTGCATTCAATATGCACCATGCAAAGCCACATCCTCAAATTTCAACCCTTTCTAACTTCATTTGCTATTTTTCATGCATTTAATGATTTTTTTTGCACCGAATGACCCTCAAATTGAAAATCAGTACAAATGAACTCTCAAAAGGTTGAAACTTGGCATGGTATCATCATTTCACACACATAGCATGTGCTAAAAAATTGAGAGGGTTACGGCAAAAACTGGATGCACTTCGTGTACAAACTGGACCATCTCCTTCGAAGTATCAAGGTTTCGGACGAAAACTCATCTGTTAGAAAGGCATTTCATTTTTAAACTTATTGCAACTACAGACTTTTTGTGCATTCAATATGCACCATTCAAAGCCACATCCTCAAATTTCAACCCTTTCTAAGTTCATTTGCTATTTTTCATGCATTTAATGATTTTTTTGAGCTAAATGACCCAGAAATTGAAAAGCACTATAAATGAACTCTGAAAAGGTTGAAACTTGGCATGGTATCATAAGTTCACACACATAGCATGTGCTAAAAAGTTGAGCGGGTTACGGAAAATACTGGATGCTCTTCGTGTACAAACTGGGCCATCTCCTTCGAAGTATGAGGGTTTCGGACGAAAACCCATCTGTTACAAAGGCATTTCATTTTTTTTAACTTATTTCAACTCCAAACTTTTTGTGCATTCAATATGCTCCATTCAAAGCCACATCCTAAAATTTCAACCCTTTCTAACTTCATTTGCTATTTTTCATGCATTTAATAAAAAAAATTGAGCTAAATGACCCTGAAATTGAAATGCACTACAAATGAACTCTGAAAAGGTTGAAACTTGGCATGGTATCCACACACATAGCATGTGCGAAAAATTTGAGAGGGTTACTGCAAAAACTGGATGCACTTCGTGTACAAACTGGAACATCTCCTTCGAAGTATGAGGGTTTCGGACGAAAACTCATCTGTTACAAAGGCATTTCATTTTAAAACTTATTTCACTTCCAGACTTTTTGTGCATTCAATATGCATCATTCAAAGCCGCATCCTCAAATTTCAACCCTTTCTAACTTCATTTGCTATTTTTCATGCATTTAATGATTTTTTGCGCTGAATGACCCTGAAATTGAAAAGCAGTACAAATGAACTCTGAAAAGGTTGAAACTTGGCATGGTGTCATCATTTCACACCCATAGCATGTGCTAAAAAGTTGAGAGGGTTATGGCAAAAACAGGATGCACTTCGTGTACAAACTGGACCATCTCCTTCAAAGTATTAGGGTTTCGGACGAAAACTCATCTGTTACAAAGGCATTTCATTTTTTTAAACTTATTTAAACTCCAGACTTTTTGTGCATTCAATATGCACCATTCAAAGCCACATCCTCAAATTTCAACCCTTTCTAACTTCATTTGCTATTTTCATGCATTTAATGATTTTTTTGCGCCTAATGACCCTGAAATTGAAAAGCAGTACAAATGAACTCTGAAAAGGTTGAAACTTGGCATGGTATCATCATTTCACACACATAGCATGTGCTAAAAAATTGAGAGAGTTACGGCAAAAACTGGATGCACTTCGTGTACAAACTGGACTATCTCCTTCGAACTATGAGGGTTTGAGACGAAAACTCATGTGTTACAAAGGCATTTCATTTTTTTAATCTGATTTCAACTCCAGACTTTTTGTGCATTCAATATGCAACATTAAAAGCCACATCCTCAAATTTCAAACCTTTCTAACTTCATTTGCTATTTTTCATGCATTTAATGATTTTTTGCGCTGAACGACCCTGAAATTGAAAAGCAGTACAAATGAACTCTGAAAAGGTTGAAACTTGGCATGGTATCATCATTTCACACACATAGCATGTGCTAAAAAGTTGAGAGGGTTACGGCAATAGCTGGATGCATTTCGTGTACAAACTGGCCTATCTCGGCTACTCACTAGAGAAGAAAGTGATGACAGTGAAGCCAATCACATCCCAGAGTGGGATCTTGGGGTATAAAAAAATTTCTTCGCATGTGTCCCTTTGCGCCGTAACCATGGACAATCTTCATCATTTCACAGGATGCTTGGGTCAGTCTTCACTGTGAAGGGAGGAATTTCATGAAACTTTTCATAATCTTCTGACATGTCTGTCTTGTCCTCCACTCCCATGATGTTTCTTTTCCCTGAAAGAACTATGTGGCGCTTTGGCTCACCGTATGATGTATTCGCTTCCTTATCTTTCCTTTTTCTCGGTTTTGTAGACATGTCCTTCACATAGAAAACCTGCGCCACATCATTGGCTAGGACGAATGGTTCCTCTGTGTACCCAAGATTGTTGAGATCCACTGTTGTCATTCCGTACTGTGGGTCTACCTTAACCCCTATCAGATTGACCCATTTTCACCGAAACAAAGGGATCTTAAAATCACGTCGATAGTCAAGTTCCCATATCTCCTCTATGTAACCATAATATGTGTCCTTTTCCCTATTGTTGTTTGTTGCATCAAAGCGGACACCACTATTTTGGTTGGTGCTCTTTTTATCTTGGGCGATCGTGTAAAATGTATTCCCATTAATCTCGTACCCTTTGAAAGTCAATATAGTCGAAGATGGTGACTTGCCCAACAAGTATAGCTCATCTCCAACACTGTCATCATTCATGAGATGTGTTTGCAACCAACCGCCGAAAGTCCCCATGTGTTCACATGTAATCCAGTCATCAGACTGCTCCGGGTGTTTGGAGCGTAGAATATTCTTGTGTTCATTGATATACGGGGCCACCAAGGTGGAATTTTCTAGAACTATGTAGTGTGCTTGGGCCCAAGAATGCCCGTCCCTACATATTACCGAAACCTTTCCTAGCGTGCCTTTTCCACTCAGTCTCTCCTCATGCCATGATTCAGGAACACCAATCGGCTTAAGGTCAGGAATAAAGTCAACACAAAACTCAATAACCTCGTCTGTTTCATGGCCCTTGGAGATGCTTCCTTTTGGCCTAGCATGGTTATGAACATATTTCTTTAAGACTCCCAAGAACCTATCAAAGGGGACCATATTATGTAGAAATACAGGACCCAGAATGGCAATCTCTTCGACTAGGTGAATTAGGACGTGTGTCATGATATTGCAGAACGATGGTGGGAACACCTTCTCGAAACTGACAAGACATTGCACCAAATCATTCTATAACCTTGGTAGG
The DNA here is from genome assembly GCA_039707655.1 of Elymus sibiricus. NCBI lineage: Eukaryota > Viridiplantae > Streptophyta > Magnoliopsida > Poales > Poaceae > Elymus > Elymus sibiricus. The sequence continues at coordinate 179,869,270 of CM077665.1, forward strand.
ATTTCTGGATCGATTACCTTCTGAGAAATTGCATTAAGGAATGCACATAGCTTCAAAATGGCTAACCGAACATTTTCCGGTAGAAGCCCCTGCGACGCCCCCGGTTTAACCGTGCACTAACCATACACGCATTTGTGCACGATCAAGACCAGAGACTCGCTGGAAGGAATCACAACACAACACTAAACACAAATTAAAATAATTCAAGCTTCATATTACAGCCAGGGGCCTCGAGGGCTCGAATATAATAGCTTGAGTACAAAGTCAGCGGAAGCAACATCATCTGAGTACAGACATAAAAGGTACACAAGTTTTGCCTTAAGAAGGCTGAGCATAACAACGACAAACTAGATCGAAAAGGCGCAGGCCTCCTGGCTGGGAACCTCCGAACTACTCCTGGACGTCAGAGAAGTCTACGCCGTAGTAGGCTCCATCCTGGTAGTAGTGGCCTCCGTCGGGGTAGTAGCAGTCGTCAACGGAGTAAACTGGATCCTGGGTCTCCTGGGATCCGTCATCTGATCGCGGCATCGAATCAAGGGGAAAAAGGGGGCAAAGCAACGGTGAGTACTCATCCAAAGTACTCGCAAGACTGACATCAGAACTATGCTAGATATGCATCAGTATCAAAGGAATGGGGCTATATCTTTGGATTAAACTGCAGAAATGCCAGAAGAGGGAAGAAGGCCTAGTCCTATCGAAGACTAGCATCTTCAGCGTCTTGCAGCATAAGACGAGAGTTTAGAGCAGCATATTTTAATTAACAGGGTAATATGCAGTAAGGCCTAGAGATTCTTCCTTGACTCCCTACGAGAAAGCAATCCCGGAGCCAATAATTCAAGTAACAACCATAAGTATCCAGTTCTAGTTATCATAGACCAGGATACTCTCTGAGCGTTCGTTACCGTGGACACAGCTATTCGAATAGATTAAACTTCCCTGCAGGGGTGCACAAACTTACCTAACACGCTCGATAAACTCTGGCCGGATACAATTTTCGGGTCATACCCGGCCTCGGCCGATCGACACGACGTAGTCCTACCTAGGCTCAACAGAGAGGCTAGCACGCCGGTCTACATCCTAATAGTTCGGGGTCTTGGGCCATCGCCCTCGCCATCCTGCGCATTACGCCCTCGGCCGGTGTCTGTCCTAGCATGCCTTAATTACAAGTGCCATGCGTTAGCTCGGGCCACCCGGGCGCGAGTCGCTCCATGTGACATCTGATGAGCTTTCGGAAGAATGTACGCCATAAAGTACCCATAACATTTCCCGCGTGGTGGTTAGTGCAAAAGAGGCCAGAGGCCTTCTCAGATCACATATCCAAACCCGTTAGTGACTTTATAGTTTGCGGTGACAATCGGTCCCCCCATCCCGTCGCCCCGTCTCGAGAACTTGCGACAAGGACATTACTGTTCGGCCACGCCTCGTCTATATCCCTTTGGATGCCTTACCAGCGCATCCTACCACATTTCACACACACGGGTACCCTTGGGGCCGACCCGTCATTCACATATAAGTCAGTAACAAGTCATAGTGGATGTGTGTCAGTGCCCCAAGTGAATATCCGAGGGATCAATCTCGAAGTATCACACTCGGGGTGGTTGTGGTGATGTGTCGGTAACGGCTTGTCAATCATGATGATTGAGTCTTCTGTCTTCAAGTCCTCGGTGTCGTCGATGAACGCAGGGGCAACAACAATAGTAAAATGGGGGCCACATGGGGACACTATCCATACCTATAATACAACATTATATGAAAGCAGGTATGAAAGTAGTATTCAAAAACAGGCTATGCATCAGAATAGGTGATGTTAAATACAGTAGCAAAATCTAATGCAAGCATGAGGGAGAAAGAATAGGTGATATCGGAATGATCAAGCGGGTTTTGCTTGCCTTGTTGCTCTGCTGCAAAAGACTGGTCGTCAGGGGCATAGTCGTACTCGGCAGCAGCGTCAGTCTCAGAGGCTACCAGAGAGAAGAGGGGGAAGAAACAATAAATACAAGCAAACAGATGCAACACGATGCATGAGATGGCAATACGCAGTGCTAGGGGTAGTCTAACGCAGTACTACACGTATCAGACGGAACGGGGGAATATCTGATGATATTTCCCGGGTCTTTGGATTTATCGGACAGACGATCCGGAGGGGAAAAGTTCCATGTTTTCTATGGTAGGAGCATGTGACAGACGAACGGATAGCGTATTCGGATTCGTGAGATTTTTTTGATCAACTTTCATGTATAAAACTTTTTCATCTGAGGTACGGATTATTTTATACGATTTTCCAAAGTTTTAAACAATTTCTGAAATAACAGAATTAATACTAATTCGAAAAAATGCTTTATGACATCAGCATGACATCATCACTGCATCAGCAGTCAACAGTCTTAGCTGACTGGTCAAACTGACATGTGGGGCCCTCTTGTCATAGAGCATTTTTGGAAACTGTTTGCATTTTCCACAGAATTAAAGAGCACTTTTAAATGCAATTTGGTGCTATTTTGGATGGTGGGGTCCACACCAACATCAAGGTGATGTGGTTTTCCTCAACAACATTTGTTTTGTGATTTTCCACAAATGTGCAACAATTTATTCTTGCTGTTTGCAACTTTATTTTATCGCAATAAAATTCAAGGGCCTTTTGAAGTGGAATTTGAAATGAGATATGAAATTCAACTTGATCATATCCTATTTAGCAAAATAATTAGGCACTGATCATGGTCATCACTGTGCACCATTACATGGGGGTGTTACAACTCTCCTCTACTAACAAGAATTCTCGTCCCGAGAATTAAGACGTAAAAGGGAAAAGCTCGGGGTATTCTTCGCGAAGATGATCCTCGCGTTCCCAAGTGGCTTCATCTTCTGAATGATTTAACCACTGAACCTTGAGGAACTTGATAGTCTTCTAACGAGTCTTTCGTTCAGTTTCATCAAGAATGCGGATCGGATGCTCCTTATAGGAGAGATCATCTTGAAGATCAAGCATCTCATAATCCACTGCTCGTTGCGGATCCTTAAAGCATTGACGCAATTGAGAAACATGGAAGACATCATGCTGGTGAGAGATTTGCGGTGGCAGCTCCAATTTGTAAGCCACTTGCCCATGTTTTGCGATAACGCGAAAAGGACCAATGTAGCGAGGAGCTAACTTGCCTTTGACACCAAATCGATGAGTGCCTCTCATAGGAGTGACACGCAGATAAACCATATCACCGGGGAGGTAAGTAAGTCCCCAATGTTTGCGGTCATAACTGCTCTTCTGTCGTGACTGAGCCGTCTTAAGATTCTCTCGTACAATTCGAACTTGTTCTTCTGCTTGTTGAATGATGTCCGAACCAATGAGTGCATGTTCCCCAGTTTCTGAGCAATTCAGAGGGGTTCGGCACTTACGTCCATATAACACTTCAAAGGGGGGCATCTTTAAGCTAGCTTGATAACTGTTATTATAGGAGAACTCATCATACGGAAGAGATTCTTCCCACTTCTTACCAAATGAGATGACACAAGCACGTAGCATATCTTCAAGCACTTGGTTAACTCATTCAACTTGACCCTGGGACTGCGGGTGATAAGCAGTGCTCCAGGTTATATGAGTGCCCAAAGCTTGTTGGAAACTCTCCCAGAACTTCGAGGTGAAACTGCTGCCTCGATCTGAACTGTTTTCGTTTGGAATGCCATGCAGTGAAACAATTCTGGAAATATACAAGTCCGCTAACTGACTAGCAGTGATAGTCTCCTTAACTGGCAGAAAGTGTGCAACCTTGGAGAATCGGTCAATGATGACAAAGATAGCATCATGACCTTTCTGTGAGCGGGGGAGACCAGTAATGAAATCCATCTGAATTTTATCCCATTTCCATTCAGGAATAGGCAATGGTTGTAGAAGTCCTGCAGGTTTCTGATGTTCTGCTTTAACTTGACGACAAGTGTGACATTCTTCAATGTACCGAGCAATATCTTGCTTCATGTTGGGCCACCAATATCGCTGACGAATGTCGCGATACATTTTGGTGCTCCCAGGGTGAATAGACAGTGGAGTGTCGTGAGCTTCTTTCATAACCTTCTTTGTCATAAGATCAAATTGGGGGACCACAAGACGATCCCTGAAATATAAAGCTCCATGTTCACCTAAGGAGAAGTCCTTGACTTTCTTGGTTCCAAATTCTGCTATAATTGCATATAATTCCGTGTCCTTTCCTTGTGCAATTACAATAGCTCTGTGAAGATCTGGTTCCACAAGAAGGTTATTGAGAAAACCTTTCGGTACAATATGGAGGTTCAACTTGCGTAGCTCTTCATGAAGACGGGGATTGGCTTTCTCAACCATGAAGTTGTTGCAATAAGATTTTCTTCTCAAAGCATTGGCCATTACATTAGCCTTGCCAGGGGTATATGAAATACTGAAATCATAGTTTGTGAGGGATTCCATCCATCTTCGCTGACGGAGATTTAAGTCTAGTTGAGTAAACAAGTATTTCAGACTTTGGTGGTCAGTATAGATCTCGCAACGATTACCGAGAAGGTAATGTCGCCAATTCAAAAGAGCATAGACCATTGCGGCTAACTCAAGATCATGAACTGGATAGTTCTCTTCATGAGGACGCAACTGTCTTGAGGCATAAGCAATGACTCTGCGCTCTTGCATTAGGACACAGCCTAATCCTTGACAAGAAGCGTCGCAATAAATGACAAAGTCCTTGCGAGAATCTGGAGGAGCAAGCACTGGAGCTGATGTAAGCTTGTCCTTGAGAGTCTGGAAACTTTCCTGGCATTTGTCTGTCCATTCAAACTTAACACCTTTGTGAAGCAGATTGGTCAGGGGCTTTGCAATCTTGGAGAAGTTCTCGACAAAGCGACGGCAATAGCTGGCAAGTCCAAGAAAACTTCTGACTTGCTTAACATTCTTCGGGGGAGCCCAGTCAAGAATAGCCTGAACTCGTTCAGGGTTGACGGCAATACCATCCTTGGAGATCACATGACCAAGGTAAGTCACTTCATTTAGCCAGAACTCACACTTAGAGAACTTTGCGTACAGTTGATGTTCTCGGAGCCTTTCGAGCACAAGACCAAGATGTTCGGCATGTTCTTCTTCATTCTTGGAATATATCAGAATGTCATCTAGATATACCACGACAAACTTGTCGAGATAATCCATGAAGATATAATTCATCAACCGAGAGAAGGTTGCTGGGGCATTTGTTAAGCTGAAAGACATGACGATGTACTCGTATGAACCATAGCGAGTAACAAATGCTGTCTTCGGAATATCTTCTTCACGAACACGGATCTAATGGCAACCCAACCTCAAGTCGAGTTTAGAGAACACTGACGATCCAGCAAGCTGATCATACAGATCATTGATCCGGGGAAGCGGATATTTGTTCTGAATTGTTGCTTGGTTGATGGGTCGGTAATCTTGAACCAACCGATTAGTACCATCTTTCCTCTTGACAAAGAGAGAAGGTGCTCCCCAAGCTGAGGAACTAGGACGAATAAAACCCTTGTGAAGCGATTTGTCAATTTCTTCCTTAAGTTCAAAAAGTTCATGAGGAGGCATTTTATAAGGCCGCTTGGCAATAGGGGTGGTGCCTGGTTTCAAGTAAATGACGAACTCGACTGCTCTAGCAGGGGGGATGCCTGGAAGCTCTTCTGGAAATACATCTTGGAATTCTCGAACCACTGGGATGCTTTCAATCCCCTCAAGTGGTGATGCATTCAGTGCGTTCATCATAACTTCAAAGAAGACAATTTTTGACGAAACAATTCTTCGGTGGATGTGATCACGAGAACCTAATGTTAGAGTTAGGAAAATCTTTAACCCGAAAGAGAAGAGAGATCAGAACCCAGAGTATGGATGAGGAATAAAAGATCCTAATACCACCCGATTGAGACGTGGGCCCGTAAGCCACAGCATCAGTGTTAGTAAAAGTTTTTCAATGACTAGACTCAACTTCGGCCAAGGATGTGGAATGGGGACTACCTACAGGCAGTCGGCTCTGATACCAACTTGCGATGCCCCCGGTTTAACCGTGCACTAACCATACACGCATTTGTGCACGATCAAGACCAGAGACTCGCTGGAAGGAATCACAACACAACACTAAACACAAATTAAAATAATTCAAGCTTCATATTACAGCCAGGGGCCTCGAGGGCTCGAATATAATAGCTTGAGTACAAAGTCAGCGGAAGCAACATCATCTGAGTACAGACATAAAAGGTACACAAGTTTTGCCTTAAGAAGGCTGAGCATAACAACGACAAACTAGATTGAAAAGGCGCAGGCCTCCTGCTTGGGAACCTCCGAACTACTCCTGGACGTCAGAGAAGTCTACGTCGCAGTAGGCTCCATCCTGGTAGTAGTGGCCTCCGTCGGGGTAGTAGCAGTAGTCAACGGGGTAAACTGGATCCTGGGTCTCCTGGGCTCCGTCATCTGATCGCGGCATCGAATCAAGGGGAAAAAGGGGGCAAAGCAACGGTGAGTACTCATCCAAAGTACTCGCAAGACTGACATCAGAACTATGCTAGATATGCATCAGTATCAAAGGAATGGGGCTATATCTTTGGACTAAACTGCAGAAATGCCAGAAGAGGGAAGAAGGCCTAGTCCTATCGAAGACTAGCATCTTCAGTGTCTTGCAGCATAAGACGAGAGTTTAGAGCAGCATATTTTAATTAACAGGGTAATATGCAGTAAGGACTAGAGATTCTTCCTCGACTCCCTGCGAGAAAGCAATCCCGGAGCCAATAATTCAAGTAACAACCATAAGTATCCAGTTCTAGTTATCATAGACCAGGATAGTCTCAGAGTGTTCGTTACCGTGGACACGGCTATTCGAATAGATTAAACTTCCCTGCAGGGGTGCACAAACTTACCCAACATGCTCAATAAACTCTGGCCGGATACAATTTTCGGGACATACCCGGCCTCGGCCGATCGACACGACGTAGTCCTACCTAGGCTCGACAGAGAGGCCAGCACGCCAGTCTACATCCTAATAGCTCGGGGTCTTGGGCCATCGCCCTCGCCATCCTGCGCGTTACGCCCTCGGCCGGTGTCAGTCCTAGCACGCCTTAATTACAAGTGCCATGCATTCTGTCGGGCCACCCGGGCGCGAGTCGCTCCATGTGACATCTGATGAGCTTTCGGAAGAATGTACGCCATAGAGTACCCATAACTTTTCCCGCGTGGTGGTTAGTGCGAAAGAGGCCAGAGGCCTTCTCAGATCACATATCCAAACCGGTTAGTGACTTTATAGTTTGCGGTGATGATCGGTCCCCCCATCCCGTCGCCCCGTCTCGAGAACTTGCGGCAAGGATATTACTGTCCGGCCACGCCTCGTCTATATCCCTTTGGATGCCTTACCGGCGCATCCCACCACATTTCACACACATGGGTACCCTTGGGGCCGACCCGTCATTCACATATAAGTCAGTAACAAGTCATAGTGGATGTGTGTCAGTGCCCCAAGTGAATATCCTAGGGATCAATCTCGAAGTATCACACTCGGGGTGGTTGTGGTGATGTGTCGGTAACGGCTTGTCAATCATGACGATTGAGTCTTCTGTCTTCAAGTCCTCGGTGTCATTGATGAAAGCAGGGGCAACGACAATAGTAAAATGGGGGCCACAGGGGGACACTATCCATACCTATACTACAACATTATATGAAAGAAGGTATGAAAGTAGTATTCAAAAACAGGCTATGCATCAGAATAGGTGCTGTTAAATACAGTAGCAAAATCTAATGCAAGCATGAGGGAGAAAGAATAGGTGATATCGGAATGATCAAGGGGGTTTTGCTTGCCTTGTTGCTCTGCTGCAAAAGACTGGTCGTCAGAGGTGTAGTCGTACTCGGCAGCAGCGTCAGTCTCAGAGGCTACCGGAGAGAATAGGGGGAAGAAACAATAAATACAAGCAAACAGATGCAACACGATGCATGACATGGAAATACGCAGTGCTAGGGGTAGTCTAACGCAGTACTACACGTATCAGACGGAACGGGGGAATATCTGATGATATTTCCCGGGTCTTTGGATTTATCGGACAAACGATCCGGAGGGGAAAAGTTCCATGTTTGCTATGTTAGGAGCATGTGACACACGAACGGATAGCGTATTCGGATTCGTGAGATTTTTCTGATCAACTTTCATGTATAAAACTTTTTCATCTGAGCTACGGATTATTTTATATGATTTTCCAAAGTTCTAAACAATTTCTGAAATTACAGAATTAATACTAATTCGAAAAAATGCTTTATGACATCAGCATGACATCATCACTGCATCGGCAGTCAACAGTCTCAGCTGACTGGTCAAACTAACATGTGGGGCCCTCTTGTCATAGACTCAGGGTTAATCCAGTTTTACTTTAATCTAACCAGAGACTAATTAGCAAGTGGGGTCCATCTGTCATAGACACATTAGTCTAATTAATTACTTTTTAATTTAAACTATTTGCTAATTAAGTAACTGACAGGGGTGGCCCACTGTCATACTCACAGGGGGTCTGGGACCCACCTGTCATTGACTGGTCAAGCCCAGTGAGCAGGGTTGAGCAGGTCAACCGGTCAACCAGGGGCTCGGGGCCCACGGGTCAGTGACCCTGCGGGTGGCCCCGACCTGGCCAGGTCAGCCGCGGCGCCGTCCGGCCACCGGAACAGCTCCGGCGAGCACCAGAAACGGCGGCCGGGCTCGGAAATCACCTACAGGGCACCAAATCGGGCCATTCTTCTTGCATTCGCTAGCTGGAGTCATCGCCGATCCGTTCTGGGCATTAGTTCGAGCTGCGGCGGCCTGTGGAGCGAGCTACGTCGACGGCGGCGGAAACAGCTTCGGGCGTTCATGGCGGCGAGCGAAACTGAGGGCAAATAACCTAGATAGCGTGCGGGATCGGTCCGACGGTCGCTCTGGAGCATGCCCATGGCATGCACGGGTTGCCAGGGGAACCCAGAGGTCGACCTCGACGAAAATGGCGGCGACCGGAGCTCGGTTACGGGAGCTGCTAGCTACGCTGGCCTAGGGGAGCAATGCGAGGGAGAGGAGGACGCAGAGGAGCTCACCGAGCCCTGTAGTTGTCCAAAGTGGGCTCGAGGGGGGCTCGGTGGTGCGAATCGACGACGGCGAGCGGCGGCGGCCCGAGGGGGAAGAAGACGTGACGAAGGCGACGTCTGGGCGCAGCTCTGGCTCGATCCACAGCACGGGGAGGACGAGGAGGTCAGTGCGGTTCTTCTTGGCGCGACGGCAAGGCGCGGGAGGCACGGTGGCCGCGTCCAGCCGACGGCCATGGCGGTGGTGGCGCTCGGGAGAGGAGGGGGCGAGCGATGGAGAGGGGGAGAGGAGTGGCAGAGACGTCCAGAGGGGACCAGGGGGGCGTTCTTATCCATCCACGCCAGCAGGGGAAAAGATCTCACGAGACAGGAGCCGGACGAGTGAGCGCTCGCGTCGGTCGCCATGGCGTCGGCCTTCTCCTGGCGCTGGCGCGAGGAGGACGAAAGGCCGGCCACAGTGGGCTGGGCCGCACTGTTGGGCTGGCTGGGCCAAGTGCACAGTGTCGCTTTTCCATTTTTCTTTTTCTTTTCTATTTTCATTCTTTTGCTTCTGTTTTATTTCCTTCTAGCCAATTTTCTTCATTGCAAAAATGTGTGAAATGGCCCATTAAATACTTTGCAATATTCCACATGGCCACCACAAGTTTGAGGATTTTTGGAAACTGTTTGCATTTTCCACAGAATTAAAGAGCACTTTTAAATGCAGTTTGGTGCTGTTTTGGATGGTGGGGTCCACACCAACATCAAGGTGATGTTGTTTTCCTCAACAACATTTGTTTTGTGATTTTCCACAAATGTGCAACAATTTATTCTTGTTGTTTGCAACTTTATTTCATCACAATAAAATTCAAGGGCCTTTTGAAGTGGAATTTGAAATGAGATATGAAATTCAACTTGATCATATCCTATTTAGCAAAATAATTAGGCACTGATCATGGTCATCACTGTGCACCATTACATGGGGGTGTTACAGCCCCCTCAATGAAACCGGAAGTAATTGCGTCATAATCACGTGGCAGTCATGAGACTTTAGGTTTTGGAATTTTTTTCGCTTCCATATTTATTATTCCCTTTATATTCGATGAGAAGCCAGACGGGACCTTCATACTGAGTAGGCATTCAAAAAATATTTCTTTGGATGCATGCCGTCTTTTTCATGCATACGTTGTTGGTCCTCCCATGCCTCCGGTGTATCTTTTGTCTTCCCATACACGCCAAAGAAGCCTAGCAGGTTCACGTAAAGATTCTTCGTCACGTGCATCACGTCGATTGCAGAGCGGACCTCTAGGACTTTCCAATAGGGTAATTCCCAAAATATAGATTTCTTCTTCCACATGGGTGCGTGTTCGTCAGCGTCATTCGGAAAAGATTGTCTGCCATGACCCTTTCCAAAGATTACTTTTAAATCCTTAACCATATCAAGTATATGATCACCAGTATGGTGGTCAGGCTTCTTCCGGTTATCTGCCTCACCTTTGAAATGCTTGCCTTTCTTTCTTAAGAGATGCTTGATCGGAAGAAATCGACGATGTCTCAGGTACACAACCTTCTTACATTTATCCAAATATATACTTTTGGTCTCATCTAAATAGTGTGTGCATGCATTGTATCCCTTGTTTGTATGTCCTGAAAGGTTACTAAGAGCAGGCCAATCATTGATGGTTACAAACAGAAACGCTCATAGGTCAAATTCCTCCTGTTTGTGCTCATCCCACACACGTACACCTTTTATGTCCCACAGATGTAAAAGTTCTTCAACTAATGGCCTTAGGTACACATCAATGCCATTGCCGGGTTGCTTAGAGCCTTGGATGAGCACTGGCTTCATAATGAACTTCCGCTTCATGCACAACCAAGGAGGAAGGTTATAGATACATAGAGTCACGGGCCACGTGCTATGATTGCTGCTCTGCTCCCCAAAAGGATGGATGCCATCTGCACTTATACCAAACCATAAGTTCCTTGCGTCACCTACAAGCTCCGGCCACTTTCTCTCGATTTTTCTCCACCGCGACCCATCAGCGGGTACTCTCAACTTCCCGTCTTTCTTATGGTCTTCTTTGTGCCATCGCAACAACTTGGCATGCTCTTTGTTTTGGAATAAATGTTTCAACCGTGGTATTGTAGGAGCATACCACATCACCTTGGCAGGAATCCTCTTCCTAGGGCGCTCGCCCTCAACATCATTACCAGGGTCATCGCGACTGATCTTATAGCGCAATGCACCACATACCGGGCATGCATTCAAATTCTCATACTCCTCACCGTGGTAGAGGATGCAGTCATTAGGACATGCATGTATCTTCTACACCTCTAATCCTAGAGGGCAGACAGCCTTCTTTGCTTCGTACGTACTGTCAGGCATTTCGTTGTCCTTTGGAAGCATCGTCTTTAACATTTTCAGCAACTTTTCAAATCCCTTGTCAGATACACCATTCTCTGCCTTCCATTGTAGCAATTCCAGTGTGGTACCCAGCTTTTTCTTTTCATCTTTGCAATTTGGCTACAACAACATTTTGTGATCCTCTAACATGCGTTGCAACTTCAACTTCTTTTTTTCACCTTCGCAGTTTCTCTTTGCATCAGCAATGGCCCGACCAAGATCATCAACGGGCTCATAGGATGGCTCTTCTTCAGCTTCTTCTTCTTCATTCTCTTCCCCCATTGTAGTACCATCGTATTCAGGGAACCCATGATAGTTGTTATCATCCTCTTCTTCTTCATTCTCTTCCATTAGAACCCCTCTTTCTCCGTGCTTGGTCCAACAGTTATAGCCAGACATGAAACCGGACGTAAATAGGTGGACGTGAATGACTTTTGAGCTAGAGTAATTCCTATCATTCTTACAGACACCACATGGACAACACATAAAACCATTTCGCTTGTTTGCCTCAGCCGCATGTAGAAAACTATGCACGCCATTAATGAACTAGAGAGAGCGTCGGTCATCATACATCCATTGCCGACTCATCTTCATTACACAACACCGAAAAGACCAAATTAATACAAGTTCATACATAAAGTTCATACACACTTATTCTCATAAAAACAACATAAAACTATCTAGCTAAAGCATTTAAATGCAACAAAAAATGCGATCAAAATCGCAACTAAGGGAATAATTGATCCAACAGCATAATGATACCAAGCCTCTTTATTAACGACATATTTTCTAATCTTTCTAATCTTCAAGCACATTGCATCCATCTTGATCTTTTGATCATCGACAACATCGGCAACATACAACTCCAATTTCATCTTCTCTTTTTCAATTCTTTTCAATTTTTCTTTCAAATACTCATTTTCTTTTTCAACTAAATTTAACTTCTCGACAAGAGGGTCGGTTGCAATTTCCGGTTCACATACCTCCTAGATAAAAAATATCTATGTAAACTTGATGGGCATAATTGTCATAAACACGAAATGCAACAAATAGTTATAAAAGAGAATATACCACATCTGAATCATAAACCGGACGAGGGCCAACGGGCACGGATATCAAAACCATGGCCCTATGTATAACAAACAATCATACAAGTAAGAAAAATATACAAGTAACTATCTAAATCATACAAATAATATATATTTTTATAAAAAAGGATAAGAACAAGAGGCTCACCAAGGTGGTGCCGGCGACGGGATGGTGCGGGTGATCGACGGTGGTTAGGACGGGGACGGGAAGGCACTAAGTAAACCACACCTACACATATGCAAACTAAGAAGTTAATTTGAGCTCAAATTGCATATAAATCAAATAAACTCCCACATAATTACTCCCAAACTAAAACCCACAAATCACTATACTTATAGAGCATTGCACGAGCTAATCTAGCAATGAGAGATGAAAGGACAAAGTTGTTAACCTTTGTGAACACTTGAATAGATGGGGTGCCTCAAATCTTGACAAATCTTGGCAAAAATGGAGGATGAGCTCGAGCAAGGGGAAGAAAACAGAGGAGAGAAAGGAGAAAACAGAGAAAGGAGAGCTTGGGCTCGAGCTAGACGAAGCACTATATATAGTGATATCTTTAGTCCCGGTTGGTGATACCAACCGGGACTAAAGGTCCATCTCTAGTCCCGGTTGGTGCTACCAACCGGGACTAAAGGGGCTCGCAGGGGCCCGAGCCTGACGCCAGCCCGGCACCACCCCTTTAGTCCCGGTTGGTAACATCAACCGGGACTAGAGGTCACAAATGAACCGGGACTAAAGCCTAGCCATTGGAACCGGGACTAGTGGTCACATTAGTCCCGGTCCAAAACCTGACCGGGACTAATGCTCCGGACGAAAGGCATGTTTTCTACTAGTGACTATAGGACGACCCACGAGCCTACAACACGATGTGCATTGAAAATACAGGGCGCATCGCCACCTTGGGGCACATGACAAGGACTCTTGTACACATCTACCTAGGTCGTATGTATTTTACGCATGCTCTAACCGACTGGGGACATTCTAAAGTAGCAACAATTGGCTATATAAGGCATGGAAGGTACTCCCCTATAGGTATCTCATAACCACTTGCATCCATCGTCTAAGGCGTAAACGCCGATATGATCTTGCGATTGAATTCTTGTACACAAAAAACTATAATTCTCTTATGAGGCTATATCATAAACACAAACAAGTAGGAAATAGCGGATCACCTCAATCCAAGGGCCCACCTGAGTAAATCTCGTCGTGTGCACTATCTGAATATCTAACGCCCATGCTACCCTTAGATGGATGATGTCGGAAAGATACCAAGACTGCTAGCACACCAGGTAAGGATTGCGCGTGTCGGAAGTATGATTGGATCCCTTTGGATCTACTCTCTGTCAACTTTGTTCAGGCACATAATTTTTGTGTCGGCTCCCTGGACATTAGAACTAATATGGTCAGGCACATCGCCTAGCAATACGACAAAAAGGTCAACTAGGGCCGTTTTATGTAGACAATGTTTTTTCTATGATAGCAACTTTTGTCGGTGACTTACCAAGCTTACTAATTGGTATTTTTCTTACAATTTTTTTTCTATGATAGCTAACTAGTTCTACTATGTCTCAACACCGTAGACCATATGGCACGTAGAGATATTCCTTTAAGATGTTCAAGGATGTGATACATCTCAAACGTATCTATTTTTTAAAACATTTTTGCTCTTGTTTTGAACTTTAATTTGCATAATTTGAATGGAACTAACCTGTACTAACGTTGTTTTTAGCAGAATTGCCATGATGTCTTTTGTGCAAAAATAAAAGTTCTTGGAATTGGACGAAACTTGGCGAGGATTTTTTTATTGGATAAATAAATAAATACTAGAACGAAGACCTGCCGGAGGGGCCCATAGGCCGCTCGAAAGGGTGCAGGACGCGCCCAGAACCCATGTGTGTGTCCCCTGCCCTTGTGGGCCCCTCACGATTCCATTTGCACTATCTCCAATGCCATAAGTACGTCTTGATAAGAAAAAAAAATAGAAGAAGTTTCATCGCGTTTTACGATACGGAGCCACTGCCACCTCTTGTTCTTCTCCGGGAGGCCAGATGTGGAACCTTTTTTGGGCTCCGGAGAGGGTAAATCGTCGCTGCCGTCATCATCAACCCCTCTTCATCGACAAACTCATGATGCTCACCACCGGGAGTGAGTAATTCCATTGTAGGCATAGTGGAGGTAGATGAAGATGGATGATACTGATCATGTAATCGAGCCAATTTGTTAGGGCTTGATCCATAGTATACACTATGTTCTGTGATTGATGTTGCTATGATTTTGCTATACTTAGTGCTTGTCAGTAGGACCCGAGTGCCATGATTTTAGATCTGAACCAATTATATTTTCATGAATATAAGAGTGTTTTGCATCCTATCTTGCAATTTATATGCGCCTACTATGTGTTATGATCTGCGTACCCCAAAGTGACAAGAATTGGGATTCTTTCCGGTGATGACCGTAGTTTGAGGAGTTCATGTATTCACTATGTGTTAATGCTTTGTTCCGATTCTCTATTAAAAGAAGACCTTAATTAACCTTAGATTTCCATTAGGACCTTGCTGCCACGGGAGGGTTGGACAAAAGATGTTATGTAAGTTCTTACTATAAGCACATGTAACTATTTATGGAATACATGCCTACATATGATTGATGAATTGGAGCAAGTTTTGTGTCGCTCTAGGTTGTGACTGTTACATGGTTGATGTCATCCAAATATCCATCGATACTACATGCCTATATTTTTCTCATATTGTGCTTGCTAAGTTACTACTACTATTTCCACTATTACAATTGCTACTGCTACTGTTACAGTTACCGCTACTATCAAAACTATCAAACTACTGTGCTACTAATACTTTGCTGCAGAGAAATAATATTCCAGGTGTGGTTGAATTGACAACTCACCTGCTAAGGCTTATAAATATTATTTGGCTCCTCTTGTGTCAAATCAATAAATTTGGGTAATATACTTCCCTCGAAGACTATCGCGATCCCCAATACGTGTGGGTCATCAGGGTGTGACATAAACTTGCAAATAAAAAATAAATATGCCAATTAGAAATTATATTGTGACATGACTTGAGACCAAAATTATGGCATCTCACAATCTCATCCTTTGGCCCAACCCATTAGAAATCTCTACCCCATTAAGGACAGTAAAACCGGACTACTTCCCAGCCCTCTAAGCCCCCCTCCCCCCAGCAGTTTTGGTCGTCCGATCTCATGGTTCCCCTCATTCTTGGCCATTCGATCTAATTTTATGTTGCGAACTTACAAACTGGGCTAGATAAGCGATGCTACTCTGGTAGAAAAATCGGAGATCGAGGGTTAACTGGGTTCTCAACAGGACCAAGCCCATGTAACAACCTAGCTCCTTCTGAAAAAATATCCTTGCTCCACCTCTCTTGCAGCGCCCCCTTCCACGGTGTTCCAGGTTCCACCACACGTTCTCCCTCGCAGCGCCCCCTCTGCTCCCCGGGCGAGGACGGCAACAGCGGCATTTACTCTCTCTCTCCATGGCGTTGTGCACCATGGCGATGGCGACTACTCGTGCCTACAAGCCAAACTGGGTAGTGTAGCACTTTCGTAGAAGTATCCCAATGAGTAATCGTCCCAACGAAGAGCAGAGGAGAGTATATATAGTGGCGCTTCTGTCACACACAAGGTGTCACAGTTCTTGTGTGAAGTAAATGTTTGAGCTTCTGCAAATATTGTTATTTTCATGGATAAAAGATAAACCAAATATGCAAATATAAGAGAGTTTAACGTATCTGCTAAAGTAACTAGTAATAGTAAATAACATAAGTAGAGCTATAGATCGTGTTTCCTGCAATGAAAAGGTTAGGTGCGGAGAGACCTCGGTTCATGTAAGAATATATGAATTGTGCCAGTACAACGGTAATACCAGTTACCTTGTATTGTACTCATAGCATTTGATATAAGTGTTTTGTAGGCGGTTCTCCCTAAAGTTATGAAACTCATCCATGCGGGATTATATTTCATTTCATGGTCCTGCTTCTCCGTTGCCACAGAGTGATCGTTTCCACAATTAAGGTCCTTAGACCAGAACCAAGCATTAAGTTCAATGAATCACCGTTATCTCATATTGTCTTCGGTTCTCATAGATATCTCCACCTGTCACGTCAGAGGTCACAGAGTTCCTAAACAATACGTGTTACATGTGTAGGTCTTGAGATCATGTTGCCTGTACCCCGCAATATAACAACATACTAGGAAGATCATACTACTACAAGTGCAAATGAAGACATATGGAATAGGCACAAATCAATCTTACCACTTACCTACATCTCCCACACCCAAGGGATTTACTCACACATCATAAGAGGGGAATCAATCACAACCAAGACAAATCCCATGAAAACCATATTGATAATACCGGGAAGATCCACAATGAGATGAAATGAATTCAAATAGTCTTGATCTCAGATGAGATTGAGTGGAGTTTACAAACTGAAATTCCTCTTACAATAGTGAAGGGGGTGATGATGATGATGATGGAGATGAAAAGACTAAAACTCAGATGATCTACGACAGTGCTTCAGATCCTTTCTTCTTGCGTTTTGGGTGGTGTGGCGGCAGCTAGGGTTCTCTTCTCCTCCTGGACCCTTCACGAAAGTGGCATGTATAGACGTGGGGGGGCTGTTGGTAGTCCATACGATCGCTCATGCGAGCGCTTGCGGTCATATGGAACGTTGTCTTCTGCTATGGTATGTCTGTTGGCTTGGGTCTCTTCGGGAAAGTTGCTCCATTTGACTTAATTTGCAGCAATCTCTCTTGGTTTCCTTCCATAATTAATATTTCCTGCCAAACATTGGGAAAAAGTAGTATTTCTTCTCTTTTGATGGATTAGCATTAGGAATATCCGAAGAGCAACGGAAATTCAATGAAACCAAGCAAGAATCAATATGAAGATCATCACAAATTCTCAAGCATCAACTATGATGTTCCACATAACCAGGTGAAGGTTACCCTTCTCCCCTTTATCCGGTTTAGAAATCGGAATCTCTTCTGAATTCAAACTTCTCATGTTATTCGCTTCATGATCTAAGTGTCCACTCCTTCCCGCTTGGTTATTGGTTCTAGAGTCCGAGTTCGGCCGCCTCAAATGCCCAACATCCAGTGACCTGGAGGGAGAACGGTTGCTCTTCTATGGCATGCAGAACGAGGCGACGGGCTTGGTAAGATGATGTGGCATGTAGATTAGAAGTGGGAAGTTGATCTGTCAACGAAATTGGGAGCCTGGTGCTTCTTTCCTCAGATTTATACATTATTGTACTATAGTTCTTTATGAAGATGCTGGGAGGATCTCACGAGCAAGTCCAACATCAGATGGGCATATTGGGTTAGTTGAGAGAGAAACAAAGAAAGGGCGGTGAAAACAAAGGAGCAGGTAAGAGTTCACAATATTTCCTTTTCTTCTAAGACATCTCATACAGGTTCACTTATTCAATTAAGTACCCACACAGAGCTATGACACACATGCCAGACTAAACACACACACCCAACCATCGACAAGCGGGCAACTCACACACACAACTCCACCGCTAGATCTCAGCCGTCCTTCGCCAGCGTGGTCCCAGTCAGTGGTGGACACGCGACATTACCCTTTTATCTTTGTTTTTCCTGCACAATTCCCTTGCAATTCCCTCTTTTCACCCAATGATTCCATTGTAATAATGTGTGTCCTATCTGATTTTTTGTGCAAACAGTGTTAATCCTGGTTCTGGTCAATCCTTGAGTTCATTCTCATAAATTGTCTTGCAATGTCCCTAATGATGCTAGGATGGTTTATTTTTTTAATGAGGTGTGATCAAGTTACCATAACTAATATTGACCAGACACAACAATTTTCTATTACTCATGTACGTTGTTCTGTGTTGAGTCTTGAGCGATACCTAATAAAAAATAATGCATGAGTAACTCCACAAATTGGGGTGCTAAATAATCTGTTTGTTGGGCTGAGGTGAGACAGATTAGGGTAATAAATTAGGATTTACCATACCTGTAAGCTCAACGATTAAGTTGATCTTATTAAGTTCATGGTGTACAATGATCTATGATTTATCTGAATTCTAGGTGCTTCATTTCCAGGGATGTTCACTTGATTTCCATGGATGTTACTTCAATATAATTCATGCGTACAATCTCTGTATTTTTTATTTTACCAACTTCGGAAATTATTCAGGTCACCTTGATGTTTGAATTATTTTTGAGCAAAAGAAAGTATAGGGAATAGAGTGTATGTAGTCTGCAGGGATAAAAAATTACACTCCCTATAGGGTGTCCGAGCATTTTTTTACTGAACATAGCATCTTTGTCTTTAGGATTACAGGAACCCCCCCCCCCCCCATTGAAGATGCATTCAAGGGCTATCTGTAATTGTCTCATGAATAGACGACTGGCGTTGGATGACGAAAGGACAACCAAGGTGAAGATACAACGCCTACCGTGCATCCTCCAAGTGAGCTCCAATCAGACGTGGTATCACAACTCCTTTTCTCCTTAACCATCCTGAAATAATTATTGCGTATTAATTTGATTCATGGTATGAGTCTTTTTGGTTGCTTAAAAAAAGCAGAATGTGTAGGATTACACGATCGACCATACGTCGTGTCCTGTACACATTGATCGATCAAACAACCTTCATACAAAATAATTTACCAAAAATCATCATGTTATCTACAAAATTGCTTTAGGAAGAGGAAATATGTGATATGGCATATAATAAATAGCCTCAATGAGTAGGGGAGAGCATGTGGGCCGTCCACTACATACAAAAGTTATTTTACAATGATTTATGTCTGCAAAGTTCCCTGGACTTGGAATCATATTAGACTTATAACGTTCCATTTTTTCAGAAAGCAAGTAACACTACAAAAGAAGGAGAGTTATACTAAAAAGCAATATAGAACAGATAGAATGGGGGATTTGGGAGAGGATACATGATTAACGTTGATACCTTATAATCATCATCACGTGAATGACTCAAAAACTACACAAACGGTATTTGTTAATCCAGAAAGACCTTTTTCTAGATGTTTGATGTTGTTCTTAAATCCCAATTGTATTTAAGCTATATGTTTCATGCCTCTAATTTTCTTGGTGTTAGCAGCATCTCCAATCCATATTATACTTAATTTATATGTTTCATGCCCCTAACTTTCTTGATGTTTGCGGCGTCAGACAATATTACTTTTCTTGTACATTATGTACCGTTTATTGTTTTACGTAGTCTTTCTTTTGTTATAGACATATAGTTGCTTTTACATGTAAAATGCAAAGCCTGTAGTCCTTCTTTTTAAGAATTCATTCTATTTTTGTTTCTGCAGGCACAGTCAATGAAATTCATGTCGAGTGGTGTTCATGACAAAAGAGTAGTACATTCACCATATCCATAGAGATGAGTTTTTTTGTAGGATGTGCTCCATGGGAAGGTAACACTTGTTCTTTAACTGAGCTGTTGGAAGGGTGCACGCCCTTTAGTCTACTGGGAAGAAGTTCAGTAACTGGAGCAGAAGTCATCCAGAGTTATACCTGGACCGCAGCCGGTGATATGAACTATATATGGCTGCCTTGCTGCTACATGAGTTTCCAATTAGGATGATCAATAGTGTTGTGTTTACAGTGTTGTTGGGAAAAACATTGCCGGACATCTTATTGTATTCCCTCTGTCCCATAATGTAAGACCTTTTTGCAAGCTAACCCACATTTTCCATGATTTTTATTTTCCTCTCTTACTTCCTCCCCCCTTGTGGTTGAGAACCCTTGCTATTCTTATGAAAAATCAAAATATTAGCAGCCTTCTTACCATCTAACATACCCCTAAAAAAATACTAATCAACTTAGATGTTTTATTCATCAATAACTTACATTCTCACGTCAAGATAAACAGGCGCAAAACCAGCATAAATTCCAGGTTTCAAAATTCAGCAAAAAAAGAACCTAAAAAATCAGCCAAAAAACATATATTTGTATGATTAAAATCCTTTCCCTTACAAATAATTGCTTCAATCACTAACATTGTAACACCAAAATGAACGGACGCAGCAACGCGTGCCTTCAATGATCTAGTTGGGAAACGGTAAAATAGGGCTAGCTATGCCCCTCCATAGCGATTTGAACTCGTCTGCCATTGGATCCATGTATTGTACATTTCAGATCTCCAGATCGCCTAGCCCCTCCCGGCTCCCGTGCATTGCGTTTTTTTACCACGTCACTGGCTCAACCAACTCAGCCCACCGTAACCAGGCTGCTGCTGCGCAGGCCGACCTGGACGATTGTTCCTTAATTGGGTGAAATGGCAAAAGCATAAACAAGCCCAGAAAAGTGGGTAAACATGGGTTGTCCGTGTTTCCATCTCTCTCAATTTCTCCATACACTTGATGTGTTCATTATCCAAACGGCAACGGAGGACTAATGGCATGGCATCTCGGCCGTCCCCCGTTAGTCTTGCTCGGAGTGGAGGTGAGGTACTCGTCATTACTTGGTTCCTCCTTTCTACCAGATATTCCATTATTATTTCCTTGTTTCGTCAGCCTGGATAGGGGAGTTTTATCCCTACTGTAGTTGCAATTCGGTTATCGATATATATCCTTTTTGTAAATTGCTTGAGGCAAAACTGTGATGATCTGATCACCAACGGATCAGGATCGCGCCAGGAGATAGGGTAGGTAGAGGAAGGAGATGAGACTTGGAGAGAAAGAAGGTGAGGAATAGAGAGTAGTTGGGTGATACTCGGAATACTTGCTCATTCATGCCAACTCCTCTGTTCGGTACATATTGAGGCCTCCTTCGGTATGGAGAAATTTCACAGAAATTATATAGGATATGATTCTTGTAGGAATTTTTTCTTTAGAGCCCTTTGGTTCATAGGAATGCATTCCTATTCCTATATAGGATTGATTCCTATCCTCCACATTTCAAAGGAAAATAAAAAAGAGCCTAGACTCAATGGAAAAATTCCATTGATGTGAACCAAATGACATCTCTTTTTCTAATCCTACTCATAAGATTTGAGATGCATGTCATCTCATTTCCTACAAGTTTTCTATTCCCATAATAATCCTATCCTACGAACCAAAGGATGCCTAAATACACACACACCTCCAGGCTGGCCATAGGCCACACACACTCACACATACATCATTACATCATCAGGCCCAACTGATGTCCACCTGCATCACATATGACATGCACTCGCCTTATCCTTCCCGTCGAAAGCGATTGACGAGGCTCTCTGGTCAATTAAAATTGATACGGCACCCATCCCAGACGGCTGGCCCATAGCTTTCTTTAGGAAGTTCTGGCAGTTTCTGAAGGAACTGTTCTATGCGATTATAAACAGGTTTGCGCTCGATACGGTAAACATCTCGTGCCTTAAATACATAGTCATTAGCTTGATCCCTAAGGTCAAGGGTGCGGATAATATCATACTCTTCCATACCATCATGTTACGTGCCTTTCAAGCTTTGTGCCAAAGCATACGCGACTCACTTAGCCCGATCCTTAAGAGCCAAACTGCTTTTCTCAAACGTTGAAACATCCTCAAAGGGCCCGTCGCCCTTCAAGAGATTGTGCACGAGCTTACCAAGAAGAAAAGGATTCTTCTTAAGCTCGACTACGAGAAAGCCTTCAACCGTGTAAACGGGAGTTTGTACGGGAAGTCCTCCTCAAAAAGTGTTTTCAGGGTGGGTTTGTCCATCATATCATGCACCTCGTCTCGGGAGGGCAAACTATGGGATCGATCAATGACGAGGTCGGTAAGTACTTCGTAACAAACGGGGCTTGCACGAGGGTGATCCTATTTCGCCTCTGATTTTCAATTTTGTTGCGGACGCCCTCTCGACAATGACTCGAACGGCTAGGGCAGCCGGTCATATAAAGGGATTGGTCCCCAACCTCATTCCTGAGGGGTGACCCATCTACAATATGCGGACGATACACTTCTATTGTTCGAGCCCGATGACCACAATTTAGCTACGGTTAAACTGCTTCTCCTTAGTTTTAAAATCTTATCGGGTCTCATGATTAGCTTCCTAAAAGGTGAGGTCATAGCCATGGGGATGGACAACCAAGCTAGCAAGCGGCTAGCTGACGTGCTCCATTGTAAACTTGGGGGCTTTCCAATTAAGTACCTCAGCCTACCCATCTCTAATAGGAAGTTGCCCATTAACGAGTGGGAACTGTTTTACGGCAAAGTGGCCAGTAGAGTGAGCCCTTGGAGAGGTCGGTTCCTGTCTTCGGCAGCTAGGTTCTTTCTTACGAATTCTAGCCTATCCTTGCTTCCTCTCTTCACAATGGGCTTGTTTCTGTTAGCCGATGGGGTCCACACTAAGATAGACACCCCTGGCTCCCTCTTCTTTTGGGAAGGGGCAGGGACTAAGTGGAAATACCACCGGGTAAAGTGGGTCGCGGTTTGCAGTCCCAAGAAATTTGGTGGGTCGGGTATCCTTAACTCCAAACTTAAGAATGTGGCCCAACTCACGAAGTGGATTTGGAGATTGGCCCAAATTGAATCGGGGCTCTAGGCTTATCTGTTGCTAGCGAAATACTTCCCGGATGGGATATTTTTACTACAAAAACCAAGGCATCACCCTTCTGGAATGGGATCCACGCGGTGAAGCCTGCTTTTGCCATTGGTGCTCGCTTCCAGGTCAACAACGGCAAGTCAGCCCAATTCTAGTTGGACGCGTGGCTAGGGCCTACTCCCCTTTGGATGAGCCATGGTTCACTCTTCCAACTGGCAACGGACACAAAACTTATGATTGTCGATGCACTCCGCTCTTCTCCTCCCGCTGTTAGCTTTATGAGGAACCTCACTCCGGCAGAAGGGCGCTGCTGGGAAGACTTGGTAGCTAGGCTGGGTGGGAGATCGTTGATCGGAAGTGTGGATGCGGTTTCGTGGAGCTTAACTACATCTGGTAAGTTCTCCGTCAAATCAATATACGCTAAGTTTACCGAGGGATCGGTGTTGGACATAGGGGGCTATGGAAGGCAGGGATCCCGCTTAAGACGAAAATCTTCCTATGACAAATGTTCTGCAACCGCCTCCCCACTTCCGATAATGTGGCCAAACATAACGGCGCATCCAATGGGTCTTGTGTAGTGTGCGGACTTGAGGAGGACGCCAACCATGTCTTTTATATCTTAAGTTTACTTTTTTGTGATCCCAACAATTTGATTTGATTTAAAAATGGATACTAATCTTGGATTAGCAAACTTGTATGTAGCCGCGACCATAATTTGAGGTGATATTATGCTCAATCAAGCATTTTTTGGCTATGTAATTGCAAGGTGTAAGCTCTTCTATTCTTGCAACAGTTAGTCCTAAAGGACTAAAGGTACTCCTTGATAAATTACTATGGTTATTAATTCTTTTACTCCTTTTTTGGCATTAATTCTTTTACTGATGTTCCGACTTGTGAGTCCTCCTACTCACGACGCAAAAATGCAAAAGCGTAGTAAATTTCTTTTGACACTGAAATGCAGAAGCACAACCTACTCTTGTGATTCTTTTCTCATAATAGCTCAGGTAAATCAACCATTTAAGTGTAATTGTTTATACTAGCAACAAAAGAGCCCGTGCATTGCAACAGGGAAAAAACCGCACGCCCTAACACAATAACCATGACTCAAAACCCCAATAGGTCTTGTCGAGGCGTCTCTATGTTGCCATTAGATTATAAATCTTTTTTTCATGCAAACTTTTGCCGAGGCGTGCATGCATGATTATCGATGGTTTCATTCGTCTCCAATCTGGCTGTGCTCGGTGTCGATACGAAAGAATGACATATCATGCACTATTGATTAAGGTTGCATCCTAAATAGATTTTTTTTTAATTTATTAACATGTAAAATAACATCATATTCAGATTCTACTATTTTTCTAATCAAATGTCATATATAAAATGTCGCAATTGGAGTTACGGTCTAAAAGATAAGAATATTTTAAAAAGAGTACTATTTGCTCTAGGTGGACTGGATGTACCGCGAGTTTATTAGTAAAAAAGTAAAGGGGTTTTCTGAAAAATAAGGAAAACGATTTGTTTTTTTGTGTACTAAAGGGTGGAACACGAGTTAATTACTGAAAACTGAAGGGGGTTTTCTGCAAAACTAGATGACGTGCAGAAGCGATAGCCCCTTTATTAATTGGTGAGCGCGGGTTAACATTTAGATGACCTTCTGTTATATAAACAACCTATTGTGACATTGTAGGATCCATTTTAATTGGTTCGTTGGTATAACTTCAGTTAGTTATACACAACTTATAGGTTGGACTGATTTTTTGACAATATCTTCGGAACATCAAGGCAAGAAGTGGCTTTAACTTCTTCAGCATCAAAACGAGGTATCTTTAGTATCTTCAGCTGGCCGCAGGTGGATCCGGCTTGGACGGTAGCTTGGCCGCCAGCTACACTCCCTTCTAGGCGGTCGCCTTGGCAAACTCCTTGGCCAGGAGCTACGTCGGGTCATCTGTCGTCGAGGATAGACGTCAGGGACAGCGTCGATCTACGGGATACCGGCACCGTTGACTATGGGGCGAGGCCATGGCGGGACGGCACGAGGACGTTGGTAGAGGACACGGCGGGGCGAGGCCGTGGCGGCTGACGGTGGGAGGCGGCGACGGAGCAAGGGCGTGGTGAAGAGATGCGACTTGTGTGAGTGGTTGATGTTGGTGAGGGGAAGTGTTTTTTTTTTTAAAATCCAGTGAGGGGGGGTGGCTGATGTACCTATGTTGTGAGAAGAATGGCTGCTTTTATTTTCATTTTCCTTTTTCTCAAACAAATAGGTGTGGATGAGAGAATTCCTAGTACGCCCAACACGTGATCTAGACGTACCACATGGCATATGTGGTAAGTTGTCCCAAGTTTTGTTGATGAAAGTGATCTAGACATGAGCCAGTGTATGTAAGATCCATCGGGATTAGAGGAAATGCGCTACAGGCCTTTTTTCTTCCAAGGATTATCACTTTTCTCTCTTTAGCTAATTGTTGGTTATCGAGTCGATGGCAGAGTAAAACTCGATAGGAAGGCCGGTTTCAATTGGCCATCTTGTTTTGGATATTTTTAATTGTTTTTAATGGTGGTTGACTTTAATTTTTTTGCTCGGATTTTTATGGCTCGTTTGAGGATGCGGTGGAGTTGTCTGGTGCGTTGTTGCAGTGCGATTACATGTTATACACCTAAGTATATTTAGGACTTAAGCTATTTTCCTTTGTATGGATGATTTTAATCCTCGGTAAGAGGATTCGTACAAATGAAACTACCAACTCTCATGCAATGGTTAAAAAGGAAAATGAAGGCAATTTTAGATTTTTTATGTATGAAATTGCAAAATTGTATGCAAATATTATTTAAATATCAGCTCTCATGCAATGGTTAAAAAGGAAAAATGAGGGCAATTTCAGATTTTTTATGTATGAAATTACAAAATTATATGCGAAAATTATTTAATCTGTCAGAACTTTTAGGAGAGAGTGGATGACGAATGTTCCAAGACATTCAAAGTTCGGACGATGGGAATGCCTATGACAATTTTATGAAGTTGGAGAAAACATATGCGAATTTTTAGTTAGGTGGCAATGTAGAACTAAAACCAAGCAGCTCGTATTCATATGTTAGCTAATGTGTTAGGGATGATGAGACACAACAATTTGATAGATTTGGAGGGAATACGCATTTGAAGTGGGGTGACAAGATAACAAAGTAAAACACAATGATCGAAGAGCTGAGGTTGAATGGCTCGTGATAAATTCATTTGTTGACCTATAACAATGCATGTGCATTCTACTAGTATGATATAGTCTGCCTTGAGAACAAGGAACAAATCGGTCGACTTATTTGCATCCAGCAACTCAAAAAAAAAAACAGTGAAGCCATGTGTCAACCATCATAGGTCAAAATTTAAACTGGACTAAAAATAAAATCAGTCACATTAATATTAGACAATCCTATACTCTTTCAGTGGGAGGCTACGATTCACTCAATGACGAGGTGGCCATAGTGACCTTTTCAATATAAAAAATGTGTCTGCTTAGTCTCTTGCAAATGCTCATAAAGATCTTTTTTATGAAAAGAAGGAAAGAAGGATTATCCCCGGCCTCTACAAAATGCTCATAAAGATAGGTGTGCATATATATCTCTACCTAATAATAAAGCATGGAGTGCTTCTTTCCGTTCACCGTCGTAATACGCTTCTTCCCACGAATTTACGCTTTCTTCCATAAATTTTGTCCGTCAGTATTTTTTTGGCACATACATCTTTATCTTTTATCTTTATATATATATATATATATATATATATATATATATATATATATATATATATATATATATATATATATATATATATATATATATATATAATAATAATAATAATAAAGCACGGATCGCTTCTTACAACCGTAATTTCGTCCGTCGTCAAGACGCTAAACCTCCTGCTCATTAAATAATGCCACGGCCAGTTGAGCTAAATCATATCACGTGCTATAATGAAGGTCAATTCACCTCTTAAATCATCCCACATCGCCTCCTTGCATCCAATCTATCCAATTTATATACGTCCTTGACTTTCGTGGTGTCAAGAAGTCGTCTCGGAAATAAGGAAAGAGAGGCTAATTAATTGCACCATCAGTTAGCGGGAAGCAAATAGAGGCTAATTAAACCTGCTTCTATATATGTGGTGGGCTATCAAACGGAGATATACATGCATGCGATGCTCAGCGGGAGATAGCTGCATGAGGTGCTTAGATGGGATGCTGGCGGCTTGGAAGGAGCACCGGTCGGACAACGTATCAAGGAGTAAAGGTTGCTGCAGATGTCAAAGCAGCGTATGCATCTTACGACTTCTCATAAAAAAAAATCAAATCTTACGAATTTACGATGCTGGCGGCTTGGAAGGAGCACCGGTCGGAACTTGGCCCAGTCGGACATGGACGCCTCGCCAAGAGTGGTCAGAATAAGTTGTATCCAGTCAACAAGCAGCATACACAAGTATACAGATTTACTCCATGCATATGCATCTTACGACTTCTCATAAAAAAATCAAATCTCCTAATAATAGTGTCCTTAACAATTTTTTCCTGCTTCTATATATGTGTTTAGCATGCTCCCATACGGTTGACCATATTATGTATATAATAACTTTATTTTTATTTTTATTTTTATTTATTCCGTAATGTATCTCTACATACACAAAAAATATAGCTTCACAAAAATTAAATTAAGTCCAAACAGTAATGAAAAATCTCACGTGTTCCTGCACAAGAGAGTAGGTCGTTGAGTACAAACATGGAATAAAAGTTATAAAGGAACAAATTAATTTGGATGAGTTAGACCTAGAAAATTTCGAAAAAATAAGCAATTGGTGATGGGTGAGTCACGAGTTTGATCAAGTGGATTTTAAACAAGAGATGAGTTGTTGAGTAAGTTTGGACTATATACGATAAGAGACAGACCAGTCTAAGTTTTAGTCTACCTAAATTACTTGACCACATGCTTCTAACCTATACGTTTCTTTAGATACTTCTAACCTATATGGAGTTGGATTGGTGAGTACTTAATTTAAGAAGAAAAATAATACTCGCGTCCATTAGGAACATCGCAAAGGTTAGGTCTGCAGTGGCGGCGGCAATCATGGATGATTAGGGCTTCAATGGCTACGAGTTCGGTCACTTGGATGATGGAAGACACTACGGTGGATTAGAGCATGCCATGAAGCACAAGAAAAGGGAGTATGTTCATGCCATTGTCCCACGCATCCATCAACGTCAAAGCCCTCAAGCCGACCTCACCCACGCCACTTTGTGCGGCATGTGATTCGTCATCTCCCCAGTGAGTTTGTATAACTCATCGTCAATGGTCCTTCCTCTTTCCCCACACCTCCATCCATATCTCCGTTGACTCACCAGGGCTTTTGTTGTGCTCTTGCTGGTTCATTGCCGATGTCTCTTGATGTGAAGTTTTTCTTTTTCTTCCGTTGCAACGCACGGGCATTTGTGCTAGTATATGTTCATAAAGATAAGTACGTACCAAAAAACTCTTCCAAGCTTTGGCTTGGATGGCTATGGATTCGGTGAAGACTTAGTGAAACCTAGTTGCATCCAACGTATCGCAGTCGCGTCGGCCGATGCTCTCTCTTATGATGCTAGTCTCATGGGAAATATTGAAAGAAAGGAATGCCCATGTCCTCAGGAGCACCGCGGTGCCGGTGGGGGTTATTATTGCTAAAATTAAAGATGAATACAAGTCGTGGTGTCTTGCGGGGGCTAAGTGCTTGAGTAATGTAATGGCGCAAGAGTAATGCTTTGTAATCCGGCATTTGGCCTTAAACTTCGAAACCTTCTTCTTATTCAATGAAAGTGGCAAGTCTTTTGCCCCGTTTAAAAAAAGTTGTAAGCGGCAAGTCTTTTGCCCCGTTTCAAAAAAAAAAAAGTAAGTGGCAAGTCTTTTGCCCCGTTTCAAAAAAAAAATATGTCAAGAGAGCATCATCAGGTTCGCATTTGTACGGCTTTACTTGTCGCCGACCTACCCTCACATATGTTGCTGTCATGAGCCAACCCTCTGCGACTCCGTTGCATCATGCCTATATCATGGAGTATTACTTTTCCTTTTTTCGTTGTTTGTTCGTCAAAGCACTGCCAGCAGTATAGTTCGTAACAATTTTAGGGCCCATCTTGTCCTATGCAATGGCGTATAATCCGTACGTACAACAACGGTGATCGACCCCGTGACACGGGCGAAGCATATGCCAATACGCCACAGCCGGGAACATCTCAACCCTACACGACCCCTCTGCCTGTCTACATGCGCAGACACTAGGCACACACGTGGTTCACTCATGAATGGAGAAAGCAATCACCTCCCTTCTTCGATGGTGCTGATGGTCACGTCGTTGGTGCTGCACGATCGGGTGAAGTGCGTGGAACGTGTCCGCGTCCCTGACCCGCCCGCCCCGTCCTCCTCATCGTCGCTGGTGACCCTGAGGTGGAAATGCGGCGGCCGCCTCGGGTCCGGCAGGGGCACCCCGTCGTTGCCCAGCATCGCCGTCACGTCCGTCATCGTCGGCCGATCCATGGCGTTGTCCTGCACGCAAAGCAGCGCCACCTTGACGCACCGCATGATGTCCGCCACCTCGCTGCAGTAGCCCAGCGTCGGGTCGACCAGCTCGAACGCTCTCCCATCCCTCCACAGCTGCCATGCCTGTCGTCCAAAGATCGAACGGCACATTAGTTAATGAATGAGGTTCTGCATATAATTTCTGTCAGTGGCTTACGTTGCTGGTGTGAACACTAGAAGCGACATTTTTTACCATATGTTAACGGATAAGCTGCTCGTTTCTGCAGATAGTTGTGGTTTACGTTGCTGATGTGAACACTGGGAGCGACATTTTTGACCGTAAGGTAACGGATAAGCCGCTCGTTTTGTATTTAGTTTTGGAACAAGAAGAGCTGGGGTTTAAGAAATGTCTAAGCTCGTCGGAAGCGTGTGGTGTGTTCTCGTTAACTCATGCAACTAAAAAATTCAGCAGAAGCTTACGTAGCCGAGGAGGTTGACGAATTCTCCGAAGTGCTGGCCGTGGCCGCTGCTGTTCCTCTTGCCGCTCACTATCTCCAGCAGCAACACGCCAAAGCTGAAGACGTCGGACTTGACCGAGAAGAGGCCCTCCGAAGCATACTCAGGTGCCATGTAACCGCTACGGCACAGCACAAAAACGTGGAGCGTTAGTAATCAATCAACACGCCGCTGCATTATTCATCACAGATTGCCTGTTGAAAAATGGGTGAAAATTCTTCTCTAACTAGGTGCCGACGACCCTGGTGGTGTTGGCCTCCGTCATGTTTGAGCCGAAGATCCTGGCCATGCCGAAGTCGGAGATCTTGGGGTTGAGATCCTTGTCCAGCAGTATGTTGCTGGCCTTCATGTCCCGGTGAATGATGCGCACACGGGAGTGCTTGTGCAGGTACAGGAGCCCCTGCGCGATCCCTTCCACTATGTGCCGCCGTTTCTTCCAGTCCAGCAACGGCCCTCGCTCCTGGTCTACATTGCAGAAAGTTACCATATCATATCAGCCTTTTCCCTACCGGTAGCAATTCACGGCGAGAAATGAAGATGGTCTCAAGAAAAGTTTTTTGCACGTAGTAGTAATTTATATATGTATATATACCGAAGATAAAGAAGTCGAGGCTTCTGTTGGGCAGGTACTCGTACACCAGCATCTTCTCCTCCTCCTGCACGCAGCAGCCCACGAGCTTGACGAGGTTCGTGTGCTGCAGCTTGGCGATCAGCTGGATCTCGTTCTTGAACTCCACAAGCCCCTGCCCCGACTGGGCCGCCAGCCTCTTCACCGCCACCTCGGCCCCGTCAGAAAACTTTCCCTGAAAAGAAACAGAATCGTAACAGAAAGATTAGCGTTTGATCGATCAACCGATCCCATTATTACATGGTTAAATGGCGTATCCGCGTGCCTTGTAAACCGGACCGAAGCCACCTTGTCCGAGCTTGTTCTCTTCGGAGAAACTGTCCGTGGCAGCGGCGAGCTCAGGGAAGTCGTACAACATGAACTCTGAGCTGCTCTCTTCGATCTTCCAGAGCTTCAGGGCCTCCTCTGTCTTCGAGTTGTTCCTCTTATGAGCTTGTTCTAATTTCGTTTTTCCTGAATTGATTATATTTGCAGGTAGTACATGAGTTAAATGGTGTCGAGAAAAAGCATGGGAATATTGTTGCAATGTGTTGCCTTGGCCTTACCACCTCCTTTTCTTAGCCTTCTGATGAGTAGAAGGCAGCCAACCAACATAGAACAGAACACCGTAATGGACACGCATAGAACGATTATTAGGGTCTTCCTGTTTCCTGAACGATGCAACGCAAAATATGTAACAATTCTATAACTTCAAACCAAAAATAGTTAAAACAAATTAAGTACAACTAGTTCTTCATGTTTTTATGGCTCTTGTAAAAAATAGGAGGTACACAGTACACTCCCTTACCATTGCTTTCTGTTGGTGAAGATGAGGCACCCTCTAAGCCGATCCTGACGTTGGCCGTGCCGTCGTAGAACTGATAGCCTTCATAGCGAATATTGCAGCGGACGCCGACGATGCGGCCGCCCTCGCGGCCGTCGTACCACTGTCGGGTCTGCTGCCGGAGGCCCTGGAAGCAGTGCCAGCACTGCCCTCGGGAGAGGTCCGGCGTGCACTGCGCCAGGCCGTACACCGTGGGCAGCTGCGGGTTGATGTACATGACGGCGCTGGCAAACCGGCGCACCGAGGAGTTGTACGCGCCGTAAGTGGACATCTGCCCGAACAGATTGTCAACCAGGTTCAGGAAGAAGTCCCGGGACGTCCGGTTCCGGCTGTCCCACGCGGCGTACGTCGACCCGTTGACGTCCATGGCGTTTATGACCGGGTTGTTGTCGTCCGGCCGCGCCAGGAAGTCCTCGCCGGAGTAGCGGAGGGTGCAGAGGTCGTGGTAGAACGTGGCGTCCCTCTCGCCGGCGCAGAGCGCCCGTAGCTGCTGGAACGCGTTCTCGAGGCAGCCGGAGCAGGTCCTGGCGTCCCTGATGTCGCCGCGGCAGAGCGCGAGGGCGAAGACTTTATCAGGGGAGGCGCCGAGGGCCGCCGAGGCGTAGAGGGACGGAGAGGTGGAGGCGTTGGCGGGGAGCTCAGCGGTGAGGCGCGCGAGGTTGGCCCCGAAGGCGTCGCTCGCCGTGTAGTTGCCGGTGGTGCCATTGCACGAGTACTCCGAGTAGGCGGCCGCGATGGCGCGCGGCTTCAGGAAGAGGAGGAGGAGGAGGAGGCAGCGCAGGACGCCAACCATGCCGGCCTCTTTCATTCTGATGAAAAAGGAGAAGGTTGGCACTTCCCCCGTAGCTTGTTGCTCTCGTTTTAAAATTTGAATGGGGCGGCAAAGTCAAAGGCTATAAGATGGTGGTTGGTTGCTGTCATTGTTCTCTCCGATTTTTCTGCGAGGGTTCCTTCAGTCTAAATTGGCCGGGTTGACAGTCGACGGGAAGATTGCAACAAAAGAAACTTCTCCGTCTGACGGTCGACGAGGCTTCCTTCTTGTCAGGAAGCAAGAACTGGAGTACGTAGATACCCACAAAAGCAGAGCGGAGATGCATGGCAACTGACGAGCATTCATTTTTTTTCCCTGCACGTGTGAATACCAACGACCCCGCTGCGACCAGGAACAACCGTGTTGAGTTGAAAGACAATTCTTTGTACTAGTATCTCGGTCTCCGTCTCACCCACTCGCAAAAAAACAATCGTGCGGGCGGCTGATGTTCACCAAATACAGCCCAAAGATTACTGTCCGATGACGGCTTGGTGGGTGCATCACACTAATTATATCTACCAGAATGCTTTTGGCTGACGACTTTGAGGCTATTACTGCCGGCTGGCCTGTTTTCAAAAGCGTGCTTGCTTCTAGTTTCTACCTAGTTCAAAGAAAATCAATGAACTCCACTCGATCAGATGTACTGCTGTCTCTCACTATCTAGCCTTTTGACCCATCAATTCACTTCTCATAAGCCACTTTGTCATTTGCATGCTCTCATCAAAAAATTCATATCCCTGTCCTGAAGTTTTTGTTAAACAAAGGCAAAAGATTGTCTCATCGTTTAATTAAGCAGAAAAAAATTGTCCAGTTAATTAATGAAAAACGAGGCGAAAACTGATACAATCAACCACATGCGGACTAGTCCGAGAGCATCCAACACCATAAGCACAAGACCAGCCCGATAACCATACCCAACATGCAACGACCACCAACCCCCTTTCTACAACACAAAGAAACCTCCAACGAGAGTACCTTAGTTGAAGACTATACACGCCACAAAATCCACGAAGACAAGCCAGGCCCTAAGGACGATCCAAGAAACTGATGACCATCCATTAAGCAGCTGCGGACGTCTTTTTTGTGGCGACACTCGTCTTGCTTTTGCCTCTAAGAGCCTTTTCCATAATCGTCTTGCTTTTGCTTCTAAGAGCCTTTTCCACATTCGTTTTGCGAGATCCAAGGCAAGCCGCCTCCAAATGTTTGAGCAAGCTCTGAACCTTTATTTCAAAAAGAATCGCATCAACCTTGTCACGCATAGTCTCTACCCGCCCAACGGTCACGCACAGATGGCTCGACTCCAAATGAGCAGGCGCCAGCATACTGACTACACCAACATCATCCACCACAGCAATCACTAACATAATTGACTCAAGGGCCTCCAGTTGCGCACATGATAGAGGCGAATATTGCCCCTCACACAAGGTCGTCGGCAAGTCCACCTTCAGGTTCTCCACGGACAGAGGAGGAGTCGGTTCCCTAGACAGCTCAAGAAGCGTGGGCATGATCTGTAGCACCGAGCCACAACCACATCGATGCACGAACCCTCAGAAGCAGACAACGGTGAGCTGACCCTAGCACGAGGAGACAAACATCCATGAAGCCCATCTCAACACTCATGCTCAAGGTTGACATCATGCACATCCAAGGGGTATGACAAAACAGTGGTTTGCACCACAGTCGTCACCTGAGAGAGCTCACTCAAAACAGCCTCGGCTCCCTCCAAAAAGTTCCCCATCTCAAGAATCCAACTTTGCATGGAGGACCGCCTCCTTCAGCTAGAAGGAAGTCAGGCCGTGAAGAACAGAGAGTAGCAAGTCAACCGCAAAAGCAGACTCGACAACCACATCCACTGGAGCTGTGGGGGATCGCCGATCTCAACCGCTCCCAGAAACGCAAACACTGAAGCCCAAGAACAAGCCATCAGTCGAGGAGGACATACATGAGAAGCCACAGATCGAGGAGGACATGCAGTAGGTGACGACATTGGTTTGGCATCCATCCCTCCCAAGATGACCTGATCGGAAGCATTGAATGCACCGGACCGGAACCATGCACTTAGCCGCCCGATGGCCTTTACCAATGCAGCAGAAACACCTATTCCTGAGCCACATTGGTGGAGGGAGCGCTCATGATGCTTGGAGGTAGGGGATGACAGGGCCTTGCGCGCTCGGTGGGATTGGACAAGCTTCCAGCCTACTGCCTCATCCGTCACAACCTACGTCACGACCGGCGCCAAAGGCAGCAACAACGTTTGAGCCAGCCCCCATCCATCTAGGCAGGGGTACACAGCTGCCAACAAAAAGGGCGCAACGCCAAATCCAGCTGAATAGGGCCCGAATCCGACGTTGGGGCGGTAACAGCAAGCCCGCAGAGGCGCAGGCAACCGGTGGTGCCGGAGTGGCCTCCATGATCGCGGGCTTGTGGAGGTGGCCTTGGATGGTCGGGGCGAGGGCAACCGCTGCAAGCTGAGCAGCAGGAGCTGGGGCAACGAGCGACGAGGTTGGAGCTGCCGCCGGTGGTGCTAGAGGGCTGTCGTCGTCGCGGGCTTGCAGAGGTAGTCTTAGATGGCCGGGGCAGGTCCACCAAGGCAAGTTGAGCAGCGAGAGCTGGGACAGCAAGCGACAAGGTCAGAGCGGCGGGTGGTGCTAGAGTTGTCGCTGTCGTCGCTGGCTTGCGGAGGTGTCCCGGAAGGTTGGGCCCGCCCTGCAGAGGGCGAGTGATGGCGTGGCAAGCTCACCGGCTAGATTTGGCGAGGTCGGAGTGGTCGCCGACCAAGAGGCACGCGAGTTCGAGTGCATTTGCGAGGGGGTGGAGGAGCTCGAAGGAGGGGCGATGGAGAGAGGACGCGGTTAATGTCTCAGATCCAGTCGCGGCGGGAGGAGGGGATGCCGAAGGGAGGACACCGGTGCATCGCCGCCACCGTGCTCACCCATCCTGCACGAAGACGCGAGACCCTGGCCTACCTTTTTTAAAGAAAATACATGGCTCTAAACCAACGACAACAATATTAGGTACTCCCTCCGTTTCTCTTTACTCCGCGTATAAGATTTATGTCAAGTCAAACTTTACTAAGTTTGACCAAATTTTTATTAAAAATATCAACATCTACAATATCAAATATATATAATACAAAACTACATTCCATAAAGAATCTAATGATATTGATTTGGTATTGTGAGTGTTGATACTTTTTTTATAAGTTTGGTCAAAGTAGATATACTTTGACTTTAGACAAAGGTTATATGCGGACTAAAAAGAAACGAAGGGAGTATTATTGGCAGATTGATGTATGACCAAGCCATGCAAATTACACTGAAATCTATACTAAGTTAAGGGCATCACTAACGCGTATCCCCAAATTGTCTGTGTCAATCTGGACCAACCAGTCCGAACACGATTTGCCATCTAATGCAGTATATCATCGGTCCACGGACCGGTCTGAACGTCCGTTTCCTCGCAAACTGCAGGCAAATTAGGGAGACCTTTGCGGGCGTCCGAACCGCTGGCAGGCACGTGTCTGCCACCCCAGTCCCGCCCCAAAACCTTGCCGCCCAAAAAACCATTTCCGTGTGAAACTGTTGCCGCACATTCATGTCGGTCAGCATCTATAACGCTCAAGATGCGATCCTATCCTTATTTTGGCACAAGGGCCTCGACAGGGATAGAAGCGCATCTCGTCGTTTCGCAAGAATGGATATCATTACAAGTACATGTAAAGAAGAGATGAGTATATGAAATTGGCTTACACTCGCCACAAGCTACATCAATATCACATCAATACAACAACATATCCAAACATCATACAGAAGAGCAGGGTCCGACTACGGACGAAAACAAACGATAAAATGACATCCACCCTTGCTATCCCAGGCTGCCGCCTGGAACCCATCCTAGATTGATGAAGAAGAAGAACTCCAAATCAAACAAGCATCGCTCTCACGTCAAAACATCGCATTACCTGTACCTGCAACTGTTGTTGTAGTAATCTGTGAGCCACAGGGACTCAGCAATCTCATTTCCAAGGGTATCAAGACTATTAAAGCTTAATGGGTGAGGTATGGTTAAGTGGTGAGGCTGCAGCAAGCACTAAGCATTTATTTGAGTGGCTAACTTACGAGTATAAGAATAAAGGGGGGTGATTGTCGCATAAAGGGATGTGATCTAGTAATGATCTCTAAGAGATCGCGAACACCTACTTACGTCAAACATAACCCCACCGTGTTCTCTCTCGGATAAGGACTCACGAGAAGAGACAGTCACGGTTACGCACCCGGTTGGTGTATTTTATTTGAGTTTACTTCAAGTTTGCTATGACCGGGTGTTAAACAAAGTTTTCAAGTTGCCACATAACCGCGGGCACGGCTTTCCGAAAGATTTAACCCTGCAGGGGTGCTCCAACTCATCCATCACAAACTAACCACACGCCGCGGGCATAACCTCAACCACGAATCCCGTGATTTCGTAGGAAATTCCATTGGAAAACCGCAACCTCGAGATAGCCCGAAGTATTCTCGGAATTCCTCGCACAAGACGTTCGAGAAAGGTAAAACAAGTCTAGCAAGACCGCCCGACGTGTCGACGAACCCGATAGGAGCCGCGTATCTCGTTCTCAGGACACGACCGGATAAGCACAGCGTACAGTGGCCTGATAGACATCTCCCGAGTTGCCCCGGGTTGGCCCCGCACAGGGCTCTAGTTTGGACCAACACTCATGAGGAGCACTGGCCCGGGTTGTTGATTAAAGATCCTCGGTTTAATTACTCCCTGTGCAGGTTTATTAGTTATTAGGCAAATGTAGTACCAATGTTGGGCCTTGCCAGACAAGTTTTATCCTAAAACGAAAATCAAGGGGGTCCCCATAACAACCCCGAGCATGTTAGGAGCGCTCAATTATGGAACATAACACCGGTACACAAGTAACTAGGGCGGCAAGAGTGGAACAAAACACCGAGCAAAAGGCCAAGCCTTCCACCCTTTACCAAGTATATATGTGCATTAAATTAAATAGCAATAATATTGTGATATATCAAAAAAACATCCATGTTGGCACATGGAAACATTACACCTGCAACTAGCAACGCTATAAGAAGTGCTGAGCAAGCAGTAACATAGCCAAACAATGTTTTGCTGGGATGTGGAGAGGTTAGAGGCTTTTCATGGCAATTTGGAAGGCTTGACATACAAGTGGTAGGTAGCGAGACAAGCGATACAAAACGAGACATCTAGCCTGGCAATGATAGTAATGGTATCCAAGGAAACGATCATCTTGCCTGAGATCCCGCTTGGAAGAAGAACGAATCCATGAAGAAGACGAGCCAACGTAGTCGAACGAATCCTCACACTCCGAACGCTTTCGGAACTCTATCGAGAAGAAGCAATCCGAAAACAACAATCAACACACGATCAACACCACAACATATGCATGACATGATGCACTTCAAATATGATGCATGCTATGCATGACATGGCAAGTACAACAATCAACTTCTACACATTAAGTGAAGCTCAATATGCAACGAGTTGCATATTGACGAACTCCACATTCGAATATTTAGTTCACTCTCGTTTAGGTACACGACAATATTAAATGTTGTTAAACATGGCAAGAGGTGAAGCATAAGTAAACTACACATCTAGGCAAGTTTAAATGAGGCCGGAAACAACATATAGCATTTCCGAAACGACCCCATATGTTAATTTCGAAATTGGTCCAGATCTGAACTAATCATGTTTTATATTTATTAAACAGCAAAATAAATAGGACCGTGTGATTCTATATGTCATTCTAGTCGATTTACATATATGGAACATCTCAAACGGAGCTACGGTCTAAAAGATATGACAATCACAAGATGAACATGACATGAATACAAAATGCATGAAAATGACAACCACAAAAATTTCAAATCATGAATGCAGCAAGATATTATCATACTACA
This sequence comes from Elymus sibiricus, assembly GCA_039707655.1. Taxonomy (NCBI): domain Eukaryota; kingdom Viridiplantae; phylum Streptophyta; class Magnoliopsida; order Poales; family Poaceae; genus Elymus; species Elymus sibiricus. The sequence goes on from CM077665.1 coordinate 179,907,583, forward strand.
TGAAATTATAGTCAAGTTACATATGCAACATGTTCAAAACGGAGCTACAGTTAAACCACAACACCAATACAAGTTTTAGTTCAAATCTGTCCAAAACAGCAAGATAGCATATTGCACACATGAAAACAACATGCTCCAAGATTCTAAAATGCACAAACTAAGCATGAGGCAGTATCATATAACACACACTTCATTTTATCTTCACATATCATACTCAAAAGAATCATGGAACACATGGTAGGAAGCTCACAACATGGCAATAAAATATAGCAGATTAGGACTTAGTGAAAATAACAGTTTTTAGCATAGCAGATTTTCACGAAGGCATATTGGCATCAGTAAAACTATATGCTACAAGGCATATTATGGCATGAAAAGTTACAGCGTAGTAGAGGGCATGATGCACTACAATTCATTCCATGGTGGCAAGGTCTAATTATGCATAGAAACGTGGCTAGCATCAACACAACATGGCATTTTGAAGAAAACAGATTCTCAGACTTGGTGAAATTTAGAGTAGACATGTGCAGCAGTTTTTAACAGATTGACATATTGAACAACAGAATTAATTATGATTCTAAACATATTCATGCAAACTATTGGCACAACATGATAGGAAACAACATTCTTAACAAAAGACTCCTTGGTGGCAATCACAAAAGACTCCTAGAACAATAGCAAATCACATGGCAACATGGCAACAAAATAACAGTTTCAGATTTAGTGAAATTTAGCTATCTCCCAAAACTGCAGTATTTTATAGCATGTTGATAACAAGAAAATAACACCTAAACATGGATTTCTATTGCAACCAAAATTACCAGGGCCTAACACACATGTCCAAGGGCATATCTCATGTTTGCAACTATTCCAAAATATGCATGGATTAATTCACACATAATAGACAAAAGAGCATCATAGCCAAAATGACATGCACACAAAGTTGCTCAAATGACAAAAATAAATGCACAGATAAATTCCATGGATTTTTCTACCCCGAAAACATATATAATATGCGGGTTTTTATATTAAAAAAAATGGCACCACAATTATGCGAGAATAGGACATAACCCAATTTAGCAAGTTATGTATGCAAAATAAATGCAACCAACACATCAAATATTTTAGCATGCATGAAAAAGGCATATAAAAATGCTACACTTTTTGCATGCAAGGTTTGATTGATCCCGATGCACGGTTAGATACATATGCGCAATGCAAAAAATCATGCCATTTGTGCAATTAACAAGAAAAAAACATGTTAAATATTTTTATCATGCATGAAAGTGAGAAATAAATAATCTACACGAAATTTTACACGTTTTTCATATAACGAACATTTAAATCCAATGCACGGTTTAAAAGTTACTATTGCTCGAAAACGCATATATGACAGTTTTTTTTCATAAAACGAAAATGACTTAGAGAAATCTAGACTGAGCGTCGGGTAACTATGTCACGCGCGGGCGAGGGATTGGTGGGTTGCTCACCCTGGGCCGAGGCCCGGCTGGAGGAGAGGAAGGCCGACTGGGCTGGCTGGGGACCGAAGCGGACGCTGGAGGCGCGGCCCACGTGGCGGTGGAGGCGGCCCAACCGCTCGTCCTCCTCCTCCCGATCGGATCGGGGAGGCAGGGCGGTGGCGCCATGGCCACGACGACCGGGGCGCCGGCGGGCGAGGGGTGGCCGGATCCGGCGCGGGGAAGGCCGGAGAAGCCCGGGGACGGGGCGGGGACGACGTGCCTCGCCGGATCTGGGGGTTCTCGGGGCCGGTGGCGGCCAGATCGGGGCTTGGCGAGGTCGGGGTAGGGCCGGCAGATCTGGCGACGTGAGCGGTGGCGGCGTGGAGCTCCAAGGCGACGCGAGGACGGCGGGGCAGCAGGGAGCACGGCGGCGCGGGCGGTCAACTCCGGCGGGGCGGCGAGGACCTCTGGCGAAGCGGCGGCGGGGCGCGGTGTAGAGCAGCTCCATGGGAGGAGCTCGGGGGAGCCACGGGAGGCTCGGTTCGAGCGCGTGGGGGCTGCGGGAGCCAGGCGGCGGCAGCGATTCGGGCACGGCCGGGCCCGGGCGGGCCAGCCGCGGGCCTGGCGGGCCTGCGGTGGTGGGGAGCTGCGTGGGTGGTTGGATCTGGATCCAACGGACCAGATCGCGGCGGCTGGCGACGACGGCGGTTGCCAAGTGGCTGTGGGTGGCTGGCCGGCGCTGAACACGAGGAGGGGGGCCGGCGGCTGCGTGGCTAGGGTAGGTGGAGGCTAGGGAGGCCATTTTTGGACGTGGGGAACATCCATATATAGCAGTTTTGGCTAGGGTTTGAGGGTTTTGGGGCGGTTCGAGCCGTTCGATCGCAATCGGACGGCTCCGGTCGCGGGGGAGGTTTAGGTGGGCTGCGGTGGGCTGTGTAGAGGGGCTTGGTGGGGATGAGAGGGAATGATTGCGTCCTGACAACGAGTTTTCAACACCGAAAACGTCCGACGAATAAACCAATGACTGTGCCGCTACGGTCGACCGTTCGGATATCAAACGACCTCTGATTGCGACGAAATTTGGCAGGCGGTCTACCTACAATATAACAAGACCGCATGCCAACTTTCAACCCAATCCGATAATATTTTTCGCGTGCTTTTAAAAACATTTTTTTAAACGATGCCGCGGGCGCGTGCGTGTGTGGCTGGGCTCAAAACGGACGACGACACGAACGGAGACAAACGACAGCTACGAACGGATGCAAGTTTTCAAAACGAGTGACGATGCTATGCAGATGATGCGAATGATGCGAAGATGAATGCGACAAACACAAGAATCACACGATGACAACGGAATAAAAGGGGAATCTTCTGGAGCGTCGGTCTCGGGCTGTTACAGCATCGCTCTAGAGCGGATGGAATTCCACGACATTAATGTCGGTCAATGATGTTCTAGAGCGGACGTGACTCCATGGCATTAATGTTGGTTAGATTGGCGTGACCAAACGAGTGGGCATCTCCGCTTCAATGACGACGTGATGACCGAGAAGCCTACTCCACACGCTCCGCCGCATTGTAGCCGGACCCCTATCTCTTCGCCTTGCCTTCCCATGCCAATATAAGCCTGCTTCGGCGTAGTCCACACCGCACCAGGTCCATTTCCTCTCCGCTCCGACCTTCTCTTCTTCTCTTAGCCTCGTCGACGTCCAAACCCCCGTCTCCACCATGCCCATGTCCTGGTTCTTCATTCTGGCAAGCGGTGGCCGCCACTCAGGCTCTTGGTGCCGACGTCGTCGCCCTCCGGTGCCTTCCTCCTGAACGACCGTCGGCTCTAGGAAGGAGGGGTTGTCATCTTATTGGCAATTCAGTCTATAAAAAAAGAATTGAAATATGAAAGATTATATAACATCAATAATCTAAACTTGAAAACAACATAATACCACGTTTCCTTGTGATACATATTGCCCTATTTGCTCATTCATGCGGACATTCAAAGGACCTTTTTTCAATGCAACACATGCAAGATTTCTTTAATAGTGAGAACAATTGATTTATAAATTCTATATCTTGTCTGACCATATGATCCATCTTGATACTTCACTCACTAATTCTTTTAGCGGGTCTCGGCTTGAATTCTTAAGTTATAGAATGTCTCACCTTGAAATATGGTATAGGTTGTAAAATAAAGAAACTAGAACTAGAACTTGTAAACTGTAAAACTGAACATTCATCATTTCTGGATAAGTATCTCTCATGTGATCACCGAATTTTTCATTTGAAATACACCGCATAATTGTTATACGTAAGCACTGCTCTACATTCTTCGGAACGACTTTAGAATTTCTCATATTTTCATTTTTATTGAATGAATCCTTTGGCCGATACACTGCGCTTTTGGTGCAAACATTGTCGTTTCTAAAATTCCAACTTCAAAGTCAATTTCATTGGCAATCACTAAACAAAGTTTTTTCTCTAAAAAATGGAATTACGATCATAGTTTCGAGCTTCAATCAGTATAATTGCACATAAGGTCTGTCTTAATATTGGTACTTATGATCTTTAACCTATAAATAAATCAAATTAACAAAAAGTTAAGTTTCCTTAACATTTTATTGGCAATTCGATTCCATAACATTAAATTTCAGGTCGGGTAACCTAAATCAACTCTTTTGTACATAACTAAATGTATCGTCGTTGTTTTTGTTCATGCTATAATATTCCGAATCATAATCTTGCATCATATAGAATGTCAATATCTTCAACAGTGCCATAACAGCAAGATTTAAGTAATATTAGTGTCGACAACAAAGGACGAGTATAACAACACAAAGTTACCGACATAAACATGATCAATAAGATTCAATTAACTAGATGATACCTCGCACGTTGTTCCAGGAATATTTTGCAACAGTTTCAATGAGATTCGCTGCATGAAAGATGAATATTTTGAATAATAATATAAGAGCTAAAACTGATAATACATATTAGTTGTAAAATATTTATTGTATAGTTGTAAAATATTGTATAGTTGTAAAAATTTTATCAAATAAATAACATAATGAAATGAAAATTCTCATGTATGTTGACAAGTTTAAGTGTTGACAAGTTTTATCAATTGTAGCAAGTCAAGTACACCCTACACATGCAAGTCTAAGAGTATAGCAGTGGAAAGTAAAGTCATGCACATGAAAGTAAAGGTAGGGAGAGGAGAATCAAACGCAATTGATGACACGAAGATTTTTCCCGTGGTTCCGATAGGTGGTGCTATCGTACATCCGCGCTGATGGAGACTTCAACCCATGGAGGGTAGCGGTCGTGAGAGTCCACGGAGGGCTCCACCCGTTAGGGTCCACAAAGTAGCAACCTCGTCTATTCCATCACGGCTTCCGTCCACGAAGGACTAGCCTCACTATGGGTAGATCTTCACGAAGTAGGCGATCTCCTTGCCTGTACAAACTTTTTGGTTCAACTCCACAACACGAAGAATGAGGCTCACAAGCGTCACCTAACCAAGCTAGGAGGCACCACCCTCCAAAAGGCAATAGATGTGGTAACAATGATGAACTCCTTGCTCTTGTGCTTCAAAAGATAGTCTCATCAACACACAATCACTCTCTCACAGATTTAGCTTGGTAGAAGAGGTTGATTGGGTGGAAAGCAACTTGGGGAGGATAGAAATCAAGATTCATATGGTTGGAGTGGAAGGTCTTGATCTCAACACATGAGTAGGTGGCTCTCTCTCAGAAAAATGGATGGGGCAAGTGTAGGTATGTTCTGAGTGCTTCCTCTGCGAGTGAGAGGAAGTGGAGGGGTATATATAGGCATCTCCAAAAATCCAACCGTTACAACATTATTGACCAACTCGGTAAAACCGGAGTAAAAACTCGGTTGCACCGACTAGTGCAAAATGTGGTAACTTTAGGCTTTTCGGTGAGACCGATATATAAATCTCGGTGGTACCGATATGGGTGACCTAGGCAGATTCCAAATCTCGGTGAGACCGATTCTCAAAACTTGGAAATTCTGATTTTTAAAAATAAGACACCAGAGAGTTGGTCACTGGTTTCGATTGCGCCGAAGTGAAAAGTTGGTGGCACCGAGACTAGGGTTTTGGCTAGGATCTGTCTAGGGTTTAAACTCGGTGTGGCCGATTCTGAAAAGTTGGTGGCACCGATTTTAGTGGTAGGGTTTAGACAGAGATTTTGTGGGAGAATTCCATGCGTATTTTTGGTGGCTAATCTCTAAGCACTTGAGCAACCAGATCATCATACACCTTATCCCCTTTTAATAGTATTGGATTTTCTATGGACTCAAAAGTGATTTCTCACAAAATGTAAAATGTAGAGTCTTCAAGCTTGTTGTCAATAGATGTTCCTTGCATCTAGGGGATCTCCTCACAATCCTTTTGCCAATCCATTCATTGAACTTTTCTGAAATATACTTGGTGGAAACATTAGTCCAATGAAATATATGTTGTTATTAATTACAAAAATCACCTAGAGAGAAGTTGTGTTTTCAACTTGTCGTTAAACCTTTATAAAGTCAAGCTTCAAGGGATATAACTTATCTTAACACCTTTTAAATACATATATCTAGTGTCACTGCCTTCGCCATCATCGTAAATTCTAGTTCACACTATTTCTACTCCTTCCATTTACTAATACACATCCACTTCATATTTCTATGTCTAACTTTGATCATTAATTTTATCGACATTATGAGTCAGATGTCATAAAAAAGTATGTCATTGAATGCGCATTTTAAATAACTTTTCAATAATATTTTTTTGATGTCATACAACCCATATTTTGTTGACCAAAATTATAAGTCAAAATTTGATATGAAAAACAAAGTTACCTTGTATATAAAAGTGGAGGGAGTAATAGAGAAACTCAAAATGTCGAATAGAAAATTGTTCCAGGATAAACAACGAGCACAACAACAAAAAGAAGTAAGACGAACATAAAAAATGAGATTCCTCAACTATATGAGACATAAAAAGGTTGTCAGGAAGAAACAGGATCGTAACCAGATATATAAGAAAACAAATCAGTAGATTTTTGCACCCGACATACTGTTGATGGTGTCGATGTGTTTGAAGACCTTCAATTTATAAGAACAAGAATTGATCTCTTGCCTTTCTCAGACTGAAATGATGTTTAAAGATCAATGTACTTTTTTGTGGGACAGAAAGATAGAAACATGAACTAAAAAGCACAACACAATAATGACATCATGAATCTTTTTGCTCACACTTTCTATATTTGTATGTTTGTTCATGTTTTCCATTTTTAAGGAACCAAACGTAACAGGTATTGGACCCCACACCAATAGATATAGAGGCATGATATACAAATGTATTACACACAAAAATGAAAATGAAACTATATGTATAGATAACCCATGTCGTAATCTTGTCGTAGATCGACAGCCCAGGATCCGTGTGCCCTCAGACCTACGTGCTATAAATCCACTCCCACCGGCCCAAACAAAAAAAGTTCCACTCGGGGCGCAGTGCACAGTCATTTCCACCGGGCTTGTATGGTTCCGAGAAAATGGTTAGAAAATTTCCTCAGACTTGTCTTATATAGACGCAGACGCTGATTCATATGCACATACATTCTCCTCTATAGACGCACGCATGTACACCACCCCATCAACACCTGCGAGAGACTGAACCAACAAATCGCCTTGAGATTGACGAAGTCGCAACTGACGCCTTCGTAGTCTACGGAAACGTTTTCCTTCACTGAACGCACATTGCTGCAAGGCCTGAAATAAATCCATAAGAATGCGACCACCAATTCGAAGTCTAGGATTTGAACCCTTGTAGGTTGGTTCCACACTTTCACCATAAGGAACCTAACCACCTGAGCTCAATTCACTTCCTTGGGCCTGTCTACAACAAGATGCCTCCATTATCAATGGAAAATGGCCTGACATATGAGTTGGTACAAGATGAGTTTTGGATTTTCAGAGCCATTGCCCTTTTTACTCTTTTCAGTCTATTTTACTTTGCCGGGTAAATGCAAATGTTTGGATGTGAAGTTGTCCTTTCTTTTTTGCAAATGAATTCTGAATTGTTGTGCATTTCGAAATAATGACTTCAAACTGAATCAAGGGTACAAAAACATGTAGATAACACAAAGATTCTAGTGTGCAATCCTAATACAGATAGTACAACATAGCAGAAAACCACCTCAGGTTACACAACGACACATAAAAGAAATAAATTTATGAGAGAATGTCAACAAAGTAACTTTTGACATGTTGATGGGCATGTGAATTTTTGTACATCAACTATGTTAATCTGCTATGGTCCTTCCTTTTGGTAAATCTGATCAGAACAGTACTCATATACAGTTAATTAGTTACCGTTATCTGCCGTCTTCATCCGTCAAGGCAACGTTGCTGATGTATGAGGATTCTCCAAAGGAACTATTCGACTCCGGTAAGCTCGATAACCTAACGTTGAAGTAGGCCGGCTGTCGGGGCTCCGGTAGAGTGAGCCCGTCGCTGCTGAGCATGGCGACGACGTCGGACATGCTGGGCCGGTCGTCGGCGCTGTCCTGGACGCAGAGCAGCGCCACCTGGACGCACTTCATCACCTCGGTCACCGGGTAGTCGACCCCGAGTACCTGATCTACCATCTCGTGCCATTTAGCCTCTTGCCACAGCTGGTAAGCCTGATAGAATTAAACATTTGAAGTTTCAGCACAAGTGAAGTGCATTTTTCCTGTTGCAAGCGGATTACGAGCACCAACTAATACCGTATATGTACTTACGTATCCTGTGAGGTTGAAGAATTTTCCGTACTGGTAGAAGCCTGCAGTCCTCTTCCCGCTTATGATCTCCAGGAGGAGGACGCCGAAGCTGAAAACGTCGGATTTGGTGGAGAAGAGACCCTCCGAAGCATACTCCGGAGCGATGTAGCCGCTGATAAAAAGGAGGTTCAGTGATAAGGTCCTCAACAAAGACGATGTGTCTATGCGCCATTGAGTTTTCGCTGGCGATGCGGCAGGAGCGTATAGCTTACTGCGTGCCGACGACCCTGGTCGTGTTTGCCTCCGTCACATTGGAGCAGAATATCCTGGCCAAACCGAAGTCGGAGATCTTGGGGTTCATGTCGCGGTCCAAGAGGATGTTGCTCGCTTTCAGATCCCTGTGTATAACTCGCAAGCGGGAGTGCTTGTGCATGTAAAGAAGACCCTGCGCGATCCCATCGATTATACGGAAGCGCCGCTCCCAGTTCAGTATCGCCCCTTTCGCACTATCTGTACAAAATAATCGGCACGAGACGGGTAAGCAAATACAGTCAGTGTGATTTTGCAGAAGGAAATGCATGTGAGGCTCTCTCTTGTTGTGCATGTACCGAAGATGAAGCAATCCAAGCTTTTGTTGTGCATGTACTCGTATATGAGCATCTTCTCCTCGGCCTGGAGGCAGCAGCCCAGGAGCCTGACATGGTTGGTGTGCTGGAGCTTGGCGATCAGCTGGATCTCGGTCTTGAATTCCATCAACCCCTGCACGGAGCACGTAGACAGCCTTTTGATTGCGATCTCAAGCCCGCCAGGCAGTTCGCCCTGAAATACAAACAGAATATATGACTACATCACTTACACATTTCTACGTACAAAAGCATTGCACTGAATGATCCATTTGTGTGTAACTGTATCAGGAATTCAGTATTGTGTATGCAAACATAACTGCGTGTAAGAAGTGTACCCTGTAAACAGCGCCAAAGCCGCCCTGGCCGAGCTTGTAGTCGTTCGAGAAGTTTCTGGTGGCGTCTGCGATCTGGTCAAAATCGTAGAGCGAGAACTCGGAGTCACTCTCTTCGACCTTCCATAGCTTGAGCACCTGCTCCATCTCCATGGACATTGTTGGTATGTTCACCCTCCCTGAGAGATTGGTCACTGATTAATGGTACATTCGTTAGTGGGTGCTGATCGAGAATTCGAGATCCCGGCAGAGGAGCAGGGCAACCATTTGTGACAAGAAGATGTTGTGGTGAGCTACCTCTTCTTCTTCGCCTTCGCATCCACATGAAACACGCCAAGAAGCCGCAGAGGAGCACGGTTACGGGGACTGCTATGGCGACGATCCAAAGCGTGTGCGTGTTGCTGCTCCCTGCACAGACCACATCGAACGATGTCCCAAGTTGGATGAGAACAGTGTACCATAAAATGCTACTGGTACAAACTTTTCGCATGTGTATTTTTTGACAACATTTTCCCGCTAGAATTAGAACAGTTGACTGCGAGAGGTAACCTCAAATTTTTTAGTCTCTGGAGAGTGGACATTAGTGGGCGCTGCACGAGACAGGTCGAAATTCGCATACAGAAGGCGAAACCATGGAATATAGTGGGGCCACGAGTTAGAACTTTTTTTATGTCTTTCTTATAGCGAGTGACTATACAAAGGCAAAACCGGCCGAGTACATCAGGCTCAAGGATGCTGATTGGACTTTCCGTGCGGTTGGGGTTCAACGACGACCCAGGCGGAGTCCAACACCGGGGTCCCACCGGTGGAAATTATCACATTCCAGCATGGGAGAAAAGCAAAACGGCACAAGCAAGACCATCATTTTTGTAGATAATGATCGGACGTAGCATAAACAAAGGCTCAATTTGTCGCGTACATACGTGCATGACATGCATGCACATATGCATCCGGATCCGGATTCTGTAGGCATGTGAGTGCGCGAGTCTGATAGAACAAAGGTTGGCCGGTGGCCATGGCCGCGGAAATCGTCAGCAAAGAGAAAGGATGAATGCCATGCAAGAGAGAGAGAGAGAGAGAGAGAGAGAGATGATGAATGGTTAAATTAAATCGACGCAACTAATCAAAGGCCACGGAACATAAACCTGTCTCGGCAAATGGTAAGGCCTCGTGGCGCAAGTGGATCGGCTCATGGGTGTCGCTCGATCAACGGTAAAAAGCCGTGGAATTGTGTGAAAAGAATAAATCAAATCTGACCACAAAACCCAGATCTAGCTGTGGCTGTCGGCCGCGCCAAGCTTAACAAGCGGATCCAGCTCTGAACTCTTAGAGCATCTCCAGCCGCGGCCTCAAAGGACCCCATGCCTCTTTTTTATCGTCGGCGGGCGAAAAAATTCTCAGCCGCGGCCCCAAGACGTCGATTTTCGCCGATTGGGGTCCTTTTTTGGGCCGGCGAACCCAAGCCGAACCCAGGGCGCTGGGGGTCTACTGGGGGCGCCGGCTGAAGCGAAAAGGCGGGTGGGGCCGAGGTGTCGGCGAGACCGGCTGCCACTTCCCGCCAATTCCCCTCCTTTTCCCTCTCCATCCCGCCGTTTCTTCCCTCCATTCTCTCCATTTCCCTCCATCTCCCTCTCTTCGCCACCATGCCGCCGAAGAAATACGTCGCCCTCGCCAAGCCCCCGCCCCCGCCGTCGCCAAGCCGCGCAAGGCCCGTGCGCCGATGGCAAGGCCGCAGGGGTTGACAAACGCCGAGTGAAAGGCCGACGTCGAGCGGAGGGAGGCGGTGACCACCGATCGCCGCAACAGGCTTCTCATGAAGAAAGCCAGGGAAGCGGCGGCGGCGGCGGCGGTTGAGCAGGAGGTGTCGTCTCACCAGCCGATCTTCCCGGGAAGGCAGCCGACGGGCCCCTTCCCACAAGGCGCGATGGCCAGCCAATCAAGCGTCGCGTCTCCGGCCAACCCGAACTTTCCTTCGCCGAACTTCTCTTCGCTGGCGTGGGGATACGCGCCCTCGCCGGAGTACGTCGACGGCGACGCCCTCGGCGGATTCAACCCCAATATTACCTTCTTGCGCACGCCTTCCGCCTTCTCCGCCGGCCACCCCAACGCCCAGTATGGCTACGTGCCCTCGCCGACGTACTCCGGCTCGTCCGCGACGGCTCTGCGACGCGGCCCTCTGCCTTTCGCGCCCGGCGCGGCACCGCAGTACAGCAACGCCGAGGCAGAGATGGAGGACATTATCAACATCGGCTCCGCCACGACCGCCTCGTGCCCCGGGTTTGGTGCGCAAGAGGCGGAGGACACCAGCGACATGGACGACGTCGAGGTCGACGAGGCCAAGGAGGAGGAGGAGGAGGAGATTGAGGAGGAAGAGCCGGTGCCGGAACCCGCGCCGCCGGCGAAGGGTAAAGGGAAAAAGAAGAAGAAGACGAGGTCTGCCAATGGCAAGCCGGGCACGCCCCGCATCAAGTGGACGTCGATTGAGGATGTGTGCCTTGCCGAAGCGTGGAAACTGGTCAGCATGGACCCGATCACCGGCGCAAACCAGAACACCGACAAGTACTGGGCGAGGATCAAGGCGGCTTTCGACGAGCGCAAGTTGGTCGACCCAGAATTCACCGGCACGTACATGGAGCGCGGCACCAAGGCGATGTCCAACCATTGGGGGGCATTCAAACGGCGTGCAACAAGTGGCATGGAATCCAGGAACAGGTCCATTCTCGCCCAGAGAGCGGCGCGAGCGTCGAACAGCAGGTACGTTTGCCGACTCTTTCGCCAAACACTTGGCCTCGCCGTCCTTCGCCGCCGAACACTTGTCTGTTCTGGTGCAGATGGTTCGGATGTTCGACTTGTTTCGCCGGGACGCCGGCTTCGACTTCAAGTTCCTCCATGTGTTCACCCGGATCGAGTCCTGCGAGAAATGGACCGAGGTCCGGCTTCAGCTCGCCAACAAGGACGGCGTGTACAGCCCGGACGCGCCTATTGCTGGGGCGGCAGAAGGGCGGCCAGATGGGAACAAGAAGGCGAAGAAGGCCAGGAACGACGCGCCGGCTGCCGAGCGCCTGTAGGCGTCGATCGAGCAATGCATCACCGACGCAAAGACCCACTCTGCCGTGAGGGAGGAGAAGGCGGAGGCGAGGTGGTCGGCGCTGATGACGAAGCAGGACGCCAAGCTCGACCTCCTCAGGACCAACGTCGCCGCGAAGAAGCGCAACACCGACCTGGCGTTCCTCATGGGAGGCGTCACGGCGGACATGGACCCGTTGGTGAAGGCGTGGTACCTGGCGGAGCGTGACCTCATCCTCAACCTCATGCCGGCGCCCTCCACACCGCCCACGCCGCCGCCGAGCCCGCCCCCGTCTCCGACGTCGTTGAACGTGCCCGCTACGCCGACCTCGCCCACTCCAACCGCTACGTCGACCTCTCCCGTCGCTCCGGCAGACGACGGGGGGCTGGCCGTTTGAGGAGTTCTATGCTCACGTCTCCCCGCATTTTTTGTACGCCGGCCGATGGCATGATGGACGCCGACTATGGCGTGGCCGACGCCGAACTATGGCATGATCGCCGAACCCACGACATTTTTTGGACAGCTGGAAATGGAATGTTTAAATTTGCATGCGCTGTGGGCTGAACCCCGGGGGCGCGACTGGGAACCCAAGCCCCCCAGGCCGATTTTAGCGCCGGCTGGCCCCAAGGCGGCGCTATTTCGGGCCCTGGGGGGCAAACGGCTGGAGATGCTCTTAGTGCCACTCGCAGCTACACGTACGAAACAGTACTTGCATGTTAACATTTATATATACAGAAACAGCTGTTCTTTGCCGCTGACGCAGTTCTTGCATATGTTAATTTTTTTTTTGAAGGGATACATGCAAGCTGATAATATTTGTTTTGTTTTAAGAAAAGTCATACTGCAGTACCATTTTCCCCGCAAAAAATCGGATGTGTCCTACCAACTTACCAAGTGATTGGATCGGCTATCCTGTCAAGGGAAAAAGTGATTTGGATTGAGGAAACATCTACGTCGATACCATCATCGACTGGAAATCTTTTTCAACTTCTGGATCTCACGTAAGAAGGCAAGACTTCTAAAAAACTCCCGTCGTAAACTAGTTGATGAACATATAATACAGTCGGATCCGTACGCATGGCGCACAAAACAATTCATCCTCCCTATAGGCTGATGTGCACGGCCGGCATAATCTCCTACGGGCATCAAAGTCAAGCGGGGCCTACTTGGAGGTAAGCTAGGAAATTCTCTACTGCCACACTTGTGTTAGATCTTGAAAATATGGGACACTAAATTTGCACATAGTGATTTTCAAAGGGGATTTTTCGATGGTGTAGTAGTTAGGAACATACTCTTTTGTTTGTTGAAAGATTAGCTATACTTTTGTTTGTGACACAAACTGACTTGTCATCAGGACCCATGGAGGTTTTGCGGGAAACATCTTGAAAATTTTGGATTCTATGTTCTCTTTTTGCTCAAGAACATAATCTGACCAAATAAATTAGGAAAACAAATTGCATGGAAAATTAGGAATTGGTGGAATTATCACAACAATGAAATTAGCTTTGGAGTGGAGTTGGACAACTACTCATTTCTCATCATGGTCCTTTTACCGTAGGCAAAACTATTTGCTTATTGCATTGATGAAGCACAAGCGAGAAACTATTTCTCATCATGATCAGTGCACTTCTTTTTCAAGCCGCACTACTTCTTCTGAGTGATATTATAACGGTACGATTAACCTTTCTTTGGGAGGGGTACAGTAAGATTAACGACATTTTCGATCCAATTGTATGGATGTTTGTTTTATTTATAAAGCGGGCCAAAAACCTATTACGAGAAGATTAACGATATTTTCATCTATGAACTGAAAGGACATGAAACGTACAGCTAATACGGTACTCCACTTGCATGAACGAGGTTACTCTGCGGAACCAAATTAAGCAACGCACAAGCTGCCTGAATGTGTAAACGGATCAAAACTATTTACCAACTCGGGACAATAACTAATGCAATGCACGTCATTCCAGATGACTAAAAATGGAGACATCGCTACTGCGACTGGATTAAAAGAAGTGAGAATGGTTTGCCAAATGCAAAAACCTAGGAGTATATTAAGATAATAATAAGATTTTGGACTTACCTTTGGACGGATCCAGCAAGGGCGTGAGCGTCACCATGTCGCCGGTGGTCGCGAAGAAGATATCCTTCTCGTACCTGACGGCGCAGCGCACCCCAAGAATCCTCCCGCCCACCCTCCCGCTCAAGAACTTGGGCATCTGTTTGATGATGCCGGCGAGGCAGGCCCTGCACTGAGCCGTCGTCAGGTCCGGCGTGCACTGCACCAGGCCGTACACGTTGATCTTGTCCGGCGGGAAGCCGGTCTGGCCCGTGGCGTACCTGCCGCTCACGTTGCTCGCCCTGTCCGCCACCGCGTTCGCCAGCCCAGTGACCATGCCATCGAACACGGCGACATTCCCTCTGGAAACGTTGTTCATGTTGGAAGTGACTCTCTCGGGCGAGTTGACGGCACCGGCGAGGAAGTCCTGGATGTAGAACCGGATATGGCACTGGTCGTGATAGATGGTGACGTCCTTGCTGCGGCCGCAGAGGTTCACCGCGTCCCTGAACGCCATGGAGAGGCACGCGCCGCAGCCGTCGCCGGTGTAGTCCCAGCGGCAGAGCGCCAGGCCGTACGTCGTGTCCGGCGCCCGGCCGAACGCGCCCGCGGAGAAGCCGGAGGCCGAGGCGTTCTTCGGGAGCACCGCGGACATGCTGGCGAGGTTGGCCGCGAACGTGCTGTTGGGCTGGTAGAGTCCATCGGCGTCGCTCGTGGAGCCGCAGAAGTGGGATAAAGCGTTGATCACCGGCACGGCTCCTTCATCGCCGAACGCCGGCGGTGGCAACGAGCTGGCGGCAACGAGGAGGAGCAAGAGGGCAAGCATCGTAGGTGCCAACCTGCTAATGGTATTGTGTAGAGGCGAAGTGTGGCACAAAAGCTAGGCTGCTCATTGGCGTTGCTCAGTATTAATAGGCATCAACCCTAGTGAGCATTTTTTATCTTGATACTTTAGTGCATGTACAGAAGTAAAAATATAGTACTCCGGGCTCTGGTTTAGGTGAACTAAAGCTAATGGCTGGCTGCATGAGCTATGACAGCGAGGGTATGCTGGTTTTTTAACACGAGGGTTGACTTTGAGTACAGGCTGCGATCGGTGTGTGGACATTGGATGGTGAAAAAGAATGACGAAATTGCGTGCGTACCTCTTTGGACTGTACCCAGCAGCCGACGGTGTCGTTTGCGAGTTGTTTACAAGGACGGAGCGAAGATGGACTATGGAGATGAGCAAGTCTGGCGTGCCACTGCCACTGGGGATCGCAGCTGGTGGGCTCGTAGCTTATGAGATCTGGTCCAGTCTTTGGATTCGGATACAGTGCGATGCGTCGAATAATGTTTTATTAATTCCCAACAAAGTATTCTACTATTAAGTACGTAGCTCTAACAAAAATACAAGTTAAAAGTGGTTTTGATAAAACTTGTTCCAAATACTAGTTATCCAAACATTCACTTAGAATGTTTCTGGAACACAAAAGCACACGGCATATGTATCATAAAAGATTTGAGCCGGCGGGAGTTACTAGCTACATTGTGGCCACGGTTTAGAATCTTGAATTGAACAACAACAAAAAAAACACAGAAAAGAGAGGAAGGGATGGCTTGTGGCACGCGCATCAGGTGTGACTGCGTCGATGACCTCTCGGCGGCGAGCTTGCTAGAATTACGGTCAGGGATGCTCCTCCTGGGAGAGGATCATCCTGCTCGACGGTGACGACCACACGGTGGACTCGCGTCGTTGGAGATCGAGCGTACGCTTTGGTCGGGTTTGTTGCTATAGTTCCCGTGCCATTTGGCACGTATACATACCCCGTGCCGCGGTGTACGAGCGGTGCACGACACGAACTAGGGAGAAATCGAAGTGAGTAATGGCGTCCACCCACTCGCTTCTGATCCCCTTATCTGCTCGGGGGATTTGCACTGGTCTCCTGCGATCCCCACTCCTGGCATCGAATCGGATCTGAGCAAGGTGAGGCAGAGAGACCAGTCACCCTGTCTAGCAAATCGAGATGTCGAGGAGGGAGGCGATGATGGTGGAGATGGCTGGCGGCGACGCGGAGACACTGATGATGTTGCGCGAAATCGATGCATGGTTGCCAACGGCCAAGGTGCTCAACAACGAGGTGGAGGCGATTCGCTCTATCCAAACTGCGGAGGAGATGGACAGGTGCTTCCCTAAGCTAACATCTCAGGCGGCGATGAAGGTTGTGCTTTGGGACAAGCTGGAGGCGGAATCGGAGGATCTTGCCTCGCAGCTTAAGTGGGCGGCGTTCCGCTCCCACATCTTCAATCTACTGTTGTCGGAGGAGGAAGTGGAGGTGGTGATGGGGTTGTCGGCGCCATGGACGCAACAGATGCCCATCGAGATCGCCGCGGACGAGATCCCCAGGCCACGCAGGGCAACAAAGGCTGGGGCGGTGGAGCTACCTCAACGTTCGCCCTCGTTTCCTGTGCCGCTTGGCCCGCCTCCAGGCCCTCTCTCACACTCAGTAGGATATTCGCCGATCGGCAACCGCTTTTGGTTGCTGGTCGATGAGGATTCTGATGAGTCTGAGTGGGAAGACTCGTCGAGATGTTCAGGTAACAAACCATCTCATTCCAAATACTTGAATACCTCATGACGGGGATATTACCCCTGGGTATGCCAAGACAAGGGAGTTCGAGCCCCTTTTTAAGAAAACTATACAGCCGGCTGGTCCATGACCGGCAGGCCCACTGACCGGCTGGCCCACGGTCTGCTGGACAGGAGCCGGCCGCCCGGCCCCTGGCCAGCCTGCTGCCGGCCGCTCCGCGGCCGGCCCTCCCGCTCCGTGGCCGGCCCTCCTATTGGAAATATGCCCTAGAGGCAATAATAAATTGGTTATTATTATATTTCCTTGTTTGTGATAATCGTTTATTATCCATGCTATAATTGTATTGATTGGAAACTAAAATACATGTGTGGGTACATAGACAACATTGTGTCCCTAGTATGCCTCTAGTTAACTAGTTCGTTGATCAATGATGGTCAAGGTTTCCTGGCCATAGACATGATATGTCATTTGATAACGGGATCACATCATTAGGAGAATGATGTGATGGACAAGACCCAAACTATAAACATAGCATATGATCGTGTCAGTTTATTGCTATAGTTTTCTGCATGTCAAGTATCTGTTCCTATGACCATGAGATCATGCAACTCACTGACACCGGAGGAATACCTTGTGTGTATCAAACGTCACAACGTAACTGGGTGACTATAAAGATGCTCTACAGGTATCTCCGAGGGTGTCTGTTGAGTGGGCATGGATCAAGACTGGGATTTGTTACTCCGTGTGACGGAGAGGTATCTCAGGGCCCACTCGGTAATACAACATCACAATAAGCCTTGCAAGCAATGTGACTAAGTGTTAGCCACGGGATCTTGTATTACAGAACGAGTAAAGAGACTTGCCGGTAACGAGATTGAACTAGGTATAGAGATACCGACGATCGAATCTCGGGCAAGTAACATACCGAAGAACAAAGGGAACAACATATGGGATTAACTGAATCCTTGACATAGAGGTTCAACCGATAAAGATCTTCGTAGAATATGTGGGAACCAATATGGGCATCCAGGTCCCGCTATTGGTTATTGGCCGTAGAGGTGTCTCGGTCATGACTACATAGTTCTCGAACCCGCAGGGTCTGCACACTTAAGGTTCGGTGACGTTTCGGTATAGTAGAGTTATGTATGGTGGTGACCGAAGGTTGTTTGGAGTCCCGGATGAGATCCTGGACGTCACGAGGAGCTCCAGAATGGTCCGGAGGTAAAGATTGATATATAGGAAGTCCTGTTTTGGTCACCGGAAAAGTTTCGTGTATTTCAGTAGTGTACCGGGAGTGCCGGGAGGGGTACCGGGGACCATCGGGAGGGGTGTCTCGACCCAAAGGACCTCATGGGCTGTGGGACGAGTCAAACCAGCCCCTAATGGGCTGGCCTAACACCCCCAGTAAGGCCCATGTGGCTTTGGGTGGAAAAAATCCAAAGAAGGAAAGGTGGAAAGGGTTTCCAAGTGGAGAGAAGGAATCCTACTCCTAATAGGATTGGAGTAGGACTCCTTCACCTCCAATTTCGGCCAAACCTTGAGGGTTTGAGGCTGCCCCCTCCCCTCCCTACCTCCTATATATACTAGAGGATTTAGAGGGAAGAGCTAACCCTAATTGCCACGTGCTTCCTCTAGATCGTTTTCTCCTTTAGTCTAGTTTCAGCGGTGCTTAGGCGAAGCCCTGCCGGAATAGTTCCACCACCACCGCCGCCGCGCCGTCGCGCTGCCGGAGAACTCATCTACCTCTCCGCACCCTCTTGCTGGATCAAGAAGGCGGAGATCGTCATCGAGCTGTACGTGTGCTGAACGCGGAGGTGCCGTCCGTTCGGCGCTAGATCGGAAGGACCATGATCAGGATCGCGAGACGATTCGTGATTTGATCGCGGGACGGATCGTGATGGGATCGCGGGACGGATCATGATTGGATCGCAAGATGGATCGTGATGGGATCGCGGGACGCTCGGTGATTTGGATCGCGAAGACGTTCGACTACATCAACCGCGTTTCTTAACGCTTCCCGCTTAGCGATCTACAAGGGTATGTAGATCCACTCTCCCCCTCGTAGATGCTCATCACCATGGATAGATCTTGCATGTGCGTAGGAAAATTTTTGTTTCCCATGCAACGTTCCCCAACAGTGGCATCTGAGCTAGGTCTATGTGTATATGAGATCTCGAGTAGAACACAAAGGAGTTTGTGGACGTTGATATTCGGATTGCTTCCTCCCTTAGTCTTTTCTTGTTTCGGCGGTATTGTGGGATGAAGCGGCACGGACCACCATTACTCGTACGCTTACGAGAGACCGGTTCCATCAACTGACATGTAACTTCGTTGCATAAAGATGGCTGGCGGGTGTCTGTTTCTCCCACTTTAGTCGGATCGGATTTGACAAAGGCGGTCCTTGAGAAGGTTGAATAGCAATTTTTGTATCACCGTTGTGGTTTTTGCGTAGGTAAGAATTGTTCTTGCTAGATACCCGTAGCAGCCACGTAAAACTTGCAACAACAATTAGAGGACGTCTAACTTGTTTTTGCAGGGTATGTTGTGATGTGATATGGCCAATTACATGATGAGATATATGTGATGTATGAGATGATCATGTATTGTATAGAATATCACGACTTGCATGTCGATGAGTACGGCAACCGGCAGGAGCCATAGGGTTGTCTTTAATTATTTTCACCGTTTTGCTTTACTTTATCGCTATGAGTTAGCAATAGTCGTGGAAGCAACAGTCGGCGCGACAACCTCATGGCGACATATTGATGGAGATCAAGATGATGGAGATCATGGTGTCATTCCGGTGACGATGGAGATCATGCCGGTGCTTTGGAGATGGAGATCAAAAGCACAAGTTCATGGCCATATCATGTCACTTATGATTTGCATGTGATGTTAATCCTTTTATGCATCTTATTTTGCTTAGGACGACGGTAGCATTATAAGGTGATCCCTCACTTAAATTTCAAGATAAAATTGTGT
Source organism: Elymus sibiricus (assembly GCA_039707655.1). NCBI lineage: Eukaryota > Viridiplantae > Streptophyta > Magnoliopsida > Poales > Poaceae > Elymus > Elymus sibiricus. The sequence continues at coordinate 179,927,443 of CM077665.1, forward strand.
TCTCCCCGAGTGTGCACCGTTGCGAAAGTTCGTCGTTTCGAGACACCACGTGATGATCGGGTGTGATAGACTCTACGTTCACATACAACGTGTGCAAGCCAGTGTTGCACGTGCGGAACACTCGGGTTAAACTTGACGATCCTAGCATGTACAGACATGGCCTCAGAACACAAGAGACCGAAAGGTCAAACATGAGTCATATAGTAGATATGATCAACATGGAGATGTTCACCATTGAAACCACCTCAACTCACGTGATGATCGGACTTGAGTTGGTGGATTTGGATCATGTGACACTCGAATGACCGGAGGGATGTCAATTTGAGTGGGAGTTTTTAAGTAATATGATTAACTAAACTCATTATCATGAACATAGTCAAAATGTCTTTGCAAATTATGTTGTAGATTACTAGCTCGCGTTGTAGCTCCCTTGAATTTTTATATGTTCCTAGAGAAATAGAGTTGAAAGATGATGGTAGCAATAATGCGTACTGGGTCCGTGATCTGAGGATTGTCCTCATTGCTGCATAGAAGGCTTATGTCCTTAATGCACCGCTCGGTGCGCCACCCCCTCTGGTGTCGTCTGTAGATGTTGTGAACATCTGACAGGCACGTTTTGATGACTACTTGATAGTTCAGTGCGTCATGCATTACGGCTTAGAATTGAGGCTCCAAAATGTTTTGAACGTCACGGAACATATGAGATGTTCTAAGAGCTGAAATTGGGATCTCAGGCTACAAGATTCTTTGCCTATAAGATGAAGGAGAATAGCTCAATTGTTGAGCATGTGCTCAGATTGTCTGGGTGCTACAATCGCTTGAATCGAGTGGGATTTGATCTTCCAGATAAGATAGTGATTGATATAGTTCTCCAAGTCACTGTCACTAAGCTACTAGAGCCTCGTGATGAACTATAAAATGCCAGGGATAGAAATAATGATCCCTGAGCTATTCGCGATGTTTGACACCGCGAAGGTAGAAATCAAGAAGGAGCATGAAGTGTTTATGGTTAGTGAAACCACTAGTTTCGAGAAGGGCAAGGGCTAGGAGGGAAACTTCATGGATGGCAAGTCAGTTGCTGCTCCAGTGAAGAAACCCAAGGTTGAACCTAAACCCGAGACTAAGTGCTTCTATTATGAGGAGAACGGTCGCTGAAGCGGAACAACCCTAGATACTTGGTAGATAAAAGGCTGGCAACGTCGATAGAAGTATATTTGATATACGTGTTATTGATGTGTACCTTGCTAGTACTCCTAGTAGCACCTGGGTATTGGATACCGGTTCGGTTGCTAAATGTTAGTAACTCGAAATAAAAGCTACGGAATAAACGGAGGCTAGCTAAGGGTGAGGTGACGATGAGTGTTGGAAGTGTTTCCAAGGTTGATGTGATCACCATCGCACGCTCTCTCTACCTTCGGGATTAGTGATGAACCTAAATAAATGTTATTTGGTGTTTGCGTTGAGCATGAACGTGATTAGATCATGTTTATTGCAATACGGTTATTCATTCAAGTTAGAGAATAATGGTTATTCTGTTTACATTAATAATACCTTCAATGGTCATGCACCCAATGAGAATGGTTTATTGAATCTTGATCGTAGTGATACACATGTTCATAATATTGATGCCAAAAGATACAAAGTTAATAATGATAGTACCACATACTTGTGGCACTGCCGCTAAATGTCATATTGGTGTAAAACGCATGAAGAAACTCCATGCTGATGGATCTTTGGACTCATTCGATTTCGAATCGGTTGAGACATGCGGACCATGCCTCATGGGCAAGATGACTAAGACCCCGTTTTCCGGTATGATGGAGCGGGCAAGTGACTTATTGGAAATGATACATGTTGATGTATTCGGTCCAATGAGTGTTGTAGCGTGCAGTGGATATCATTATTTTCCTACCTTCACTGATGATTTGAGTAGATATGGGGATATTTACTTAATGAAACACAAGTCTGAAACATTTGAAAAGTTCAAACAAATTCAGAGTGAAGTTTGAGATCATCGTGACAAGAAGATAAAATATCTACGATATGATTGTAGAGGTAAATATCTGAGTTACGAGTTTGGTATACAACTTAAGACAATGTGGAAGTTGTTTCACAACTCACGCCACCTGGAACACCATAGTGTGATGGTGTGTCCGAACGTCGTAGTCGTGCTCTATTGGATATGGTGCGTACTATGATGTCTCTTATCGATTTGCCACTATCGTTTTGGGGTTATGCATTAGAGACAACTACATTCACTTTAAAAAGGGGCACCATCTAAGTCCGTTGAGATGACACCGTATGAATTTTGGTTTGGTAGAAACCTAAGCTGTCATTTCTTAATGTTTGGGGCTGCGACGCTTATGTGGAAAAGGTTTTCAACCTCATGAGCTCGAACCCAAAGCGGACAAATGCATCTTCATAGAATACCCTAACGTAACAGTTGGGTAAACCTTCTATCTCAGATCCAAGCACAAAGTGTTTGTTGCTAAAACGGGTCCTTTCTCGAGAAACAGTTTCTCTCGAAAGAATTGAGTGGGAGGAAGATAGAACTTGATGAGGTTGTTGAACCTTTGTTTCAACCAGAGAGTAGCGCAGCGCAGAAAGTTGTTTCTGTGGAGCCTACATTAGTTGAAGAGGAAGTTAATGATGATGATCATAAAGCTTCGGATCAAGTTACTATCGAACCTCGTGGGTCGACAAGGACACGTACTGCTCCTGAGTGGTACGGCAACCCTGTCTTAGAGGTCATGTTGTTGGACAACGATGAACCTACGAGCTATGGAGAAGCGATGATGGGCCCGGATTCCGAGAAATGGTTAGAGGCCATGAAATCCGAGATGGGATCTGTTGGGGATATAACTCCGTGGTAAGACCCGCCCAGGAGGGGCCGGGTTACACCTGGCGGCTCATAGCCCAAGACCTGTAAGGCGGGCCGGAAGATGAAGACCAGGCCGCGGGGGCGGCTTACCAGAAGGGCTAAGGCGGAGGCCCAGAAGACAGAAGATAGCATGATGACCCGGGTGGCCAAGCCGCCCGGTGGCGGCTTACCCAAGATGGTACGGCGGCTTAGAGACAGAGTACAACACGTTGTGTGAGTCGGTTTGAGACTCGTGTAACCCGGGGCCTTGACCTCCTATATAAAGGCTAGACCCCGGGGCGCCTTAGACAAGAAACCAAGCTATCGAGAACAAGGTCAAGAAATCCGCTCCCTTGTAATCGATACTCCAATCAATACAACATAAGCAGGACGTAGGCTTTTACCTCTACTCGAGGGGCCGAACCTGGGTAAACTCGTGTCCTTCGTCCCGATCAACCCCTTTGAGTCCACTACCATGGCGTTGGCCTCGAACCTAAGTCTTCGGACATCTGCCGTGACAAAACCACGACAGTTGGCGCCCACCGTGGGGCTAGCGCTCGGTGGTGTTGAGTTCTCAAAGGGCTCTCTCCCAGGGATCGAGGGGTACGCGGTTGGCAGGATGACTAAGAGTCGCCGCGGCCGGCTCTACATCGACGACGCCGGCTGGGGCCCCGAGGCTGACTCCATTGAGTACGGTTTCCGGGTCCCCTTCGGCGGGATTCACGTTTTCATCGGCAAGATCGGCGGATCTGAACCCGGGCCGGATACCTGCACCGACATCGTCGAGTCGGCCCGGCGAGAGCAACCCGCCCGACGCGTGCAACCCGCCCGTGTTAGTCCGGGCCGGAAGCATGTCTTCGTCGGCTTCACTCAGGGCATGGATCTTGAAGGATCTATGTCGCAGGAGGATCCTCTCATCCGCTCTGAGGATGAATCTTCGAGCGGAGAGACGGAATCCATCTATCAGCTCCACAATGGCGGGCTCGGGGGCTACGTCGAGCCTTACCCCGAGTCGGAGTTCCATGAGCCGGAGGAGTATGAGCCGCCGAACCGCGCTGCCGTCTTCATGGCGGGTTCAGCGGCGGCTCCTGGCAGTTCAGCCGCCGAGGCGACTGGATCTGGGGCTGGCCGACCACCGGCCCAGGTTCTTCTGGATCTGATGGGTGAGCTTACAACCCTGATGGCGACTGAGGTCATGGTTGAAAACCAAGCGGCCCGTAACACGGAGATCGCAAGGTTGAAGAACCAGATGACCGAAGTACAGCAGGAGATCAATGAGCTGAAGGCTCAGATGGACGCTGAGGCGGAGCGCCTTAGGGCGGATGCTTTCCGTCTTGAGCTGGAACAGCAGTCGGCAGCGGCGGTTCAGCGGATGAGGCATCAATCCCGCTTGCCGGCTCAGTATGAAGCAAGGAATCTTTTCAACACGCCAGGAACGGGACCGGACGCTCCTTTGGCCGTAACCCGGACGGCAGAAGTGCCTGGAAGCCGGCCGGCGGATCAGCATCAGCAGATTAACCCGCCCCGGCGGAACCAGGCTACGCCAACTTCTTTCCCTACACCGCCGGGTCATTATTCTAACCCGGCGGAGAACATGGTGGTGGCGGCAAACCGGCTTGCCGCTATCCCCATCCCCGACGAGTCACCTTTCGCAGAAGAAGTGTGGAACGCTGTTGGGTACCTGCGGACGGCGGTGGCCCAGCAGGAAAAGTATACTTACAGCCGGAGTCGCGTGCACTCAACCCCCATCCCCAGTCGCAGCTACAGCCGGCGTTATGAGTCACCGGCGGTTTCTAGCAGTGAGCGGCGTCGGAACCCGCCGCGAGCCGACCGGGTGGCTCTGGATGCCCAGGCACTGGTGGATCGAGCGAGAGCGCAGCGAGAGGCGGCGGCTCTGGCGGCAGCGGCGGCTTATCAGGAACCCACAATAGCGCCCTCCATCTCAGTCGGAGCGGGGTTAACTTCCAGGGCTGTGGGGGTGCCGTGTTTAACGCCGGCTTTGCGGAATGAGCGCCTACCAAAGGATTTCAAGGGCCCTCGCAAGGTGCCCAATTACACAGCTGACTTACCTCCAGAGGCTTGGATCGAAAGCTATGAGCTGGCCATGGAGATGCTGGATGTTAGTGATGCGGTATGTGCCAAGTATTTCATCATGATGCTGGAAGGACCGGCTCGCACGTGGTTGAAGGGGTTGCCACCCAACACCATTACTTCCTAGGCCGAGTTGAAGGCGAAATTTATCAAAAATTTCAAAGGAACATGCAAGCAGCCCATGACGATCGTGGATTTGGATCATTGTGTGCAACAGGCGGATGAGTCGGCTCATCATTGGGTCCGGCGGGTCTCAACCATCATCCACTCTTCAGAACAGATTACGGCGGCTCAAGCGGTTTTGATTCTGGAGAAGAATTGCCACTTTACACCTTTGAAACAAAAGCTTGGCCGGCTCAAGCGCTCGTGTCAAGACATGGGGGAGCTCATGGCGGCCCTCACCAAATATGCAGACTCTGACAACACGAAGGATCCGGGTTCTGATGATGAAAAATCAGGTCAGGGGAAGAAGAGTAACAATGGAAAGGGTCAGCAGCAGAACGCAGCTGGAAACGGCAAGCGGAAGAACCCGGACGGCGGGTCAGAGCTGGTGGCAAACACCAGCGCCGGAAACAACCGTGCTAAGGGCAACGGGAACTTCAGGCAGAACCTTAACAAGGGTAAAGCTCCTTTCAACTTGGAAGCGATGCTCAATAAACCTTGTCCAGAGCATAGTCAGCCTGATAAGCCGGCAAACCATACATGGAGGAATTGCAGCATTATGCGGCAGTTTCGAGATTACAGCCTTCAACAGCATCATAATAACGGCAATGGTCCGTCGGGCGGCTCAGGGCCAGGCGGGTCAGGAGCCGGCTTTGGTCCCGGCGGTTCAGGGTCCGGTTACCAGGATCAAGGTAATCAAGGAGGTCATCATCAGTCTGGTGGTGGCGGCCAGCAGCAGCATAACCAGTCGGGTTTCCAGAGTAACCCAAAGCAGCTCAGTGGGGGTCAATATCATGTTTTTACAACCAGCCTTGACAGGCGAGACCGAAAGGTGCGCAAGCGGGCGGTTAACACGGTCATGCCGGCTCTTCCACAGTACTTGAAGTGGTCTGAGTATGACATCACTTGGAGCCGGGAGGATCACCCGCCGCGGGTTGACAACCCGGGGCAGCTAGCTTTGGTGGTTGCCCCCCAAGTAGGTGGATACGTATTCACTAAGGTGCTTATGGATGGTGGCAGCAGCATCAACATCCTGTACTACGACACTTTCAGCCGGATGGGCTTACTTGACAAGGATCTTAAGCCTTCTTCCACGGTGTTTCATGGCGTGGTGCCTGGCAAGTCGGCCTATCCAGTGGGCAAGGTTTCCCTTGAAGTAGCCTTTGGTGATGAATACAACTACAGGGTGGAATCCTTATGGTTTGAGGTGGTCAAGATCAAAAGTCCATATCATGCTTTATTTGGACGGCCGGCTTATGCCAAGTTCATGGCTAGGCCTTGTTATGTCTACTTACAGCTCAAGACGCCCGGGTTAAGAGGAACGATTATCGTGCATGGTGATCGGAAGACGGCTCTTGAGTGTGAGGAAGGTGATGCAGCTTATGCAGAGTCAAGTTGTGCAGAGGTAGAGCTCAAGTTTTACAAGGAAAATGTCGACCCGGAAGATATGACTCCACTGAAAAAGCCTACTACGGAATCAGAGCCGCCACTCAAGTTTGCGGCGGATGATACCAAGCAGGTGGATTTCACTGAGGGCGACTCATCTCAGCAGTTCACTATCGGGGCTAACATGGACCCCGCATAGGAAAGCGCGCTCATCAAATTCATCCGTGAGAATCAGGACATCTTTGCATGGAAGCCGTCTGACATGCCGGGTGTACCGACAGAATTTGCTGAGCACCACCTTAATGTGGATCCTAAGTTCAAGCCGATCAAGCAGTTCCTTCGTCGTTTCAATGAAGAGCGGCGTAAAGCTATTGGAGAAGAGGTGGCCCGGCTCCTAGCGGCAGGGTTCATCGTGGAGGTCTTTCACCCGGAGTGGTTAGCTAACCCAGTACTAGTGCTTAAGAAGAATGGCACTTGGCGTATGTGTGTGGATTACACGGACCTTAACAAGGCCTGTCCAGTTGACCCATTTGCTCTCCCCCGTATTGATCAGATCATTGATGCGACGGCGGGTTGCGAGAGTTTATGCTTCCTGGACGCTTATTTGGGTTATCACTAGATCAAGATGGCAGTCAAAGACCAAGAGAAGACGGCTTTCATCACGCCTTTTGGTGCTTTCTGCTATGTATCTATGCCTTTCGGGCTCAAGACTGCCCAGGCGACTTATCACCGCTGTGTGCAGAACTGTCTTCACAGTCAAATTGGACGCAATGTTCATGCCTATGTGGATGATATTGTGGTCAAGTCAAGAAAGAAGGAAACTTTGCTGGACGACCTGAAGGAAACTTTTGACAACTTGTAGGTTTACAAGATGATGCTTAACCCGGCTAAGTGTGTCTTTGGAGTCCCTGCAGGTAAGCTATTGGGGTTTCTAGTCTCTGAGCGTGGCATTGAGGCTAACCCAGATAAGATTCAGGCTATCACTTCCCTGGCTGAGCCGGCGTGCATCAATGACGTTCAGCGCCTGGCGGGTCGGATCGCTGCGTTAAGCCGATTCATAAGCCGCCTGGGTGAGAAGGCGATCCCTTTATATCAGATGATGAAGAAAACAGACGATTTCGTCTGGAGCAAGGCGGCGGGTGAGGCGTTTGAGGCGCTCAAGAAGCAACTGACTGAGCCGCCGGTCTTGGCCGCTCCGGCTGAGAAGGAACCCTTACTCCTCTATGTGGCGGCTAACAACAGAGCAGTCAGCGCTGCGATTGTTGTAGAACGCAAGGAGGCAGGAAAGGAATATCCGGTTCAAAGGCCGGTTTACTATATCAGCGAAGTCTTGATTGAGTCCAAGCAACGGTACCCACATTGGCAGAAGCTGATCTATGGGGTATTCATGGTGAATCGCAAGCTGAAGCACTATTTCCTGGGACACCCGATCACAGTGGTTAGCTCTGCCCCGTTGGGAGACATAATTCAAAACAGAGAAGCCACTGACAGAATTGCTAAGTGGGCATTGGAGCTTGGACCTCTTAATCTGAAGTATGTGCCTCGCACCGCTGTCAAGTCTCAAGCCTTGGTGGATTTCATAAACGACTGGGCAGAGTGTCAGTCGCCCGAGGAAAAGCCGGACAACACTTACTGGATGATTCACTTCGATGGGTCTAGACAGCTGGAAGGCTCGGGGGCTGGAATTGTCTTAACTTCCCCTAAAGGTGATAAGTTCTGTTATGTGCTAAGGTTGATGTTTCCTTGTACTAACAATGCAGCTGAGTATGAGGCTTTGCTTCATGGCCTCCGTGTGGCTAAGGAGATGAACCTAAGCCGGGTTAGATGCCTCGGTGACTCAGACCTCGTGGCTCAGCAAGTTTCGGGCACGTGGGACTCCAAAGACCCACGGATGGCGGCTTATCGTCAGGCGGTTGACATCATTGCAGGTCACTTCAAGGGTTATCAGGTGGATCATATTGATCGTCGCAAGAACGAGGCGGCTGACGCATTGTCAAGACTTGGCTCTCAGCGTAAGCCGGTGCCGCCTAACGTTTTCTTGGACGTGTTATATCACCCATCAGTTAAGCTACCTTCGGAGGAGGATCTGGCTATTCCTGACCCGGAGGGGCAGCTGGTTGCGGCTCTGCATGCTTTTCCCGACTGGACGCTGCCTTACATGGCTTACCTAACTCGCGGCGAGTTACCGGCTGACGAGACCTTGGCAAGGCAAATTGTCAGACGATCCAAGTCTATGACCATCCATAATGGCGAGTTACATAAGCGCAGCGTCACTGGCGTCTTCCAGCGCTGTGTTTCTCCGGAAGAGGGTAAGGAGATCTTGAATGAAATCCACGCCGGAGATTGTGGTCATCATGCCGGCTCAAAATCTCTGGTGGCCAAGGCTTTTCGCCATGGTTTCTTCTGGTTGACGGCTCATAAGGATGCAGAAAACTTGGTTCTCAAGTGCGATGGCTGTCAAAAGTTCGGGCGGCGTGCTCACGTGCCGGCTCAGGAATTGCGCATGATCCCAATTACCTGGCCGTTCGCGGTCTGGGGGCTTGATATGGTCGGGCCCTTCAAGAGATCCAAAGATAAGAAGACCCACCTTTTGGTGGCGGTGGATAAGTTCACCAAGTGGGTGGAGGCTGAGCCGGTCAGCAAGTGTGATGCGGCGACGGCGGTTTAGTTTGTCAAAAAACTGATCTACCGCTTTGGATACCCCCACAGTATTATCACAGATAACGGCACAAACCTATCCAAGGGGGCTATGCAAGCTTTCTGTGAAAGTGAACATATCCGACTTGACGTCTCTGCTGTGGCTCATCCACAGTCCAATGGTCAGGCGGAGCGTGCTAACCAGGAGATCCTGAGAGGTATCAAGCCCCGGCTTATGGTTCCTCTACAGAGAACACCGGGTTGTTGGGTTGAGGAGTTACCATCAGTTCTATGGAGCATCAATACAACTCCCAATAGGTCGACAGGCTATACGCCTTTCTTCATGGTTTACGGCGCAGAAGCCGTGTTACCAAGCGACATACGTCATGACTCGCCATGGGTGGCGGCTTACGTTGAAGCAGACAATGAGACGGCGCGTTAGGACGCGTTGGATGCTTTGGATGAAGAGCGTGATCTGGCAGCGGCTCGATCGGCGATTTATCAGCAAGACCTGCGCCTCTATCACAGCCGCCGGGTTAAGACCCGGACGTTTCAAGAAGGCGACTTAGTGTTGCGCCTGATTCAAGATCAGACGGATGCGCACAAGTTGTCTCCTCCATGGGAAGGGCCTTTTGTGGTCAGCAGAAACCTCAACAATGGGTCATACTATCTCATCGACGTACGGGACGAGTCACGCACTTCTGGGTAGGAGACCTACCGGCCGTGGAACATCGCTCATCTGCGGCCTTACTATACTTAAGAGTCATCGACTCCCCCCATTGTATAACATCATTGTATATATCACATATATATATAATAAAGTTGGCATCCCTGCAAGCCGGGGCCTCTGCCGTTTTACGTATCTCACATCGTTCAAAGATGGATACAATCATACGATCATTTGGGGGCTGTCAACCCGCCGGGTTAAGCTTCAACCCTCTTGGTCAGGCTCTTCAGCCGAAATTACAAAGTCACTTGGGGGCTTCTAACCTGCCGGGTTAAGCTTCAACCCTTGTTGATCGGCTCTTCAGCCAAGGTAGCACCATTAACCGGCGGCTTGCAAGACGGCGGCTTACAAGATGGCGTGAAAGTTGATATCCTCGACAAGGTCGTTTGGGGGCTTTCAACCCGCCGGGTTAGGCTTTACCCCTTTCGAGCAGGCTTTTCAGCCACTGCAAGGCGGGTCCTTGACCCAAAGCGTTGACACCGTCAACAAAGATCACTAGGGGTGCAGCAAGTTATGAACTTACCCTCTTTTCGATCTACAGAGCCGAGTTATACCTGCCTGTAAGTAGCTGCCGCTTTGTCAGTGGTGCAGAAAGTTCTAAAACTTACCCCCTGCAAAGGCCTCTTACAGCGGCGAGGTAAACTTTTTTATCTACAAGGCTGGGTTATGTCTGCCTGTAAGTAGCTGCGCTTTGACCAGGGGTGCAGCGAGTTCTAAAACTCACCCTCTGCAAAGGCCTCTTACAGCGGCAAGGCAAGCCCTCTTATCTGTAAGGCCGGGTTATACCTGCCTGTAAGTAGCTGCGCTTTGACCAGGGGTGCAGCGAGTTCTAAAACCCACCCTCTGCAAAGGCCTCTTACAGCGGCGAGGCAAACCCTTACATCCGCAATTCCGAGTTATACCTGCCTGTAAGTTGCTGCCGCTTTTTCAGGGGTGCAGCGAGTTCTAAAACTTACCCCCTGCAAGGGCCTCTTACAACGGCGAGGTAAACTCTCCCATCTGCTGCGTACTCTCCGCTAAGTGGCCTGTCGTACCCTGGAGGTTCAAACGATGGATTTATGTCACGTGAGAAGTAGCTTCTGGGCTCTAAGGGTATTCACCCCCTGCTGCGTCTTTTTCTGGTTCGCTACGCTCTTGTCAGTTATTAAGAGTTCAAAGTAGTGAGACTACCCAGAAGAGCCGGCTTATGCGTTTGGAAAGAAAGGCAAGGTTATGAGATTTCACGTCTCCGGGTTAGGCTTTTTTAATCCGCCCTTACAACAGTACAGAACATGTTCTGTCATGTTTATTTTTGCAGGGTTTTATCTATAAGATAAGCCGCCACGCTAACTGACATCATAAGCCGGACAAAGACAAGCAAGGCATATGTTAAGCTCAGCAAAAGATTTACACGTGCACGATGGCACGACTCAGACAGTTAAAGGTTTTTCTAAGCCTATTACAAAGCCCTCGACAAGAGCCCAACAGGCAACAGACAAAAGTTTTGTACAACTCAGTTTGGCGGCTCAGGAGGCCGAGTTATCAAATTTAAAGTGCTCAGCTCGATGGCGGGTCAGCCTGCGGCGGGTCTTTGATCTCTTCGATCTGAAGATTATCCATGTCCCAGTTGCAGTTTGCTAGTGCTTCAAACTGGGCGTCTTCAAAGATAGGAGACGGGTCAATCTCAGGAGCGAAGAGATGCTTACGGTGGGCAGGAGTCAAGTCTCTGCATTCAAAGGTTGGACAGCGCACTTTTTTGGAAGCCTCGTTGTAAGCCGCCTGGTAAGTTGACATATCAAGTTCATCCACCAGTGTTGAGGCAAGCACCCTAGAGGCTTTTCTGCATCGGGCATAGTCTTCTGCTGTGAATTCGGAACCATCGTCCTTTTTGGATGGAAACCCGGCCATCATCTCTTCAGCAGTCAGCTCAGGAGCGAAAGCTAGACACCGGCTTAGCGCGGCTATAGCTCCCTGTCTGGCGGCTGATCGTTTAAGCTCTTCAACCTGCTTAGGCAGCGTCGACAATAGTTCTATAACTCCCTTCATGTATTTGGGGATGCTCTTCTCAGTTAACATTGCTTTGATGGTGAGAAGGGTCCCGCAGTAGAGTTGTTCTGCTAAGGAGTATACAGCCTTCAACTTCAGTAAGCTATCAGATGATAACTGGCGGCTTCTCTGGCCTGCAAGACATATCTGGTGTGATGAGCCGCCCTCGCAAGGTTTTTTAACTGGAAGGAAATTGGCTAAGTTTCGGAAGCTTACCAAAGATGGCAGAGGTCATTTTGGAGATGTGACGCTTAAGGGACTGCAGTTCATCTGACACAACTGTAAGCCGCCCTTCAGCATCTTCTGAGCGTTTGGTCAGGGCGGTTTGTTCAATTTCGGTGTTTTTCTTGAACAACGCAAGCTCCACTTGTGTCTTCTCAAGTTCTTCTTTGGCAACCCGCCATTTATTTTCCGCCTCTGACCGAGCGGTTTGTTGTGAAGCAAGGTTCTCTTTTAGGCGGGTCATCTCAGATTCAGCCGCCTCCAAAGAATCCTGTGTCATACATGGGAAAAGAGAGTCATCACGATGAGTTATCAATAACGCAAATTATGCTACAAGTCTCAAGCAGATTGCAAGCAATATACTCGACACTTCGGGGCTAATGTGTTCTCTGTCTACCATGGAGTCCCGGCTCATCTTTTTCAAGATAAGCCGGCACTTGGGGGCTACACGCAGCGCTCTCAAGGCTACAATGAAGTTCCGGCTTATATTATTCAACATAAACCGGCACTTGGGGGCTACAGATGACGCTCTCAAGTCTTTCAGATCTACCATGAAGTCCGGGCTCATCTTCATGAAGATCAGCCGGTACTTGGGTTCTACAATCAGTTCAAAGTTTCCAATGAAATTCCGGCTCATCATGTAATACTAACCCAATACTTGGGGGCTACAGCTCAAGCTATAAATGTGTTGCAGAGGGAAGACCCGGTCTACTATTGGCAATACTAATCCGGCTCTTGGCGACAGCAGAGGAAGTGGAGAAAGGAAAAAGGGGCACACGTGTCCCTATTTATGAGTAAGAGAGGCAACAGTGCGCGTGAGAATTGAGGAGGCACAGTGATGATTGACCGAGCGTGGCGCCTCGATTTTCGGGATAGCCTTTCAAATGAGAAGATCCGTTACATACATCATGGAATCTTTTCAGAATATCCGATGTGATGTCATGGCGGGTTACGACTTATCATTTCAGATGACAGAGATATGGAGACTCGCCACCAAGGGAATTAAAGATTGACATGAGCTGGCTCAAATCAACCTGGGGCCTAATGTTGGGGATATAACTCCGTGGTAAGACCCGCCCAGGAGGGGCCGGGTTACACCTGGCGGCTCATAGCCCAAGACCTGTAAGGCGGGCCGGAAGATGAAGACCAGGCCGCGGGGGCGGCTTACCAGAAGGGCTAAGGCGGAGGCCCAGAAGACAGAAGATAGCATGATGACCCGGGTGGCCAAGCCGCCCGGTGGCGGCTTACCCAAGATGGTACGGCGGCTTAGAGACAGAGTACAACACGTTGTGTGAGTCGGTTTGAGACTCGTGTAACCCGGGGCCTTGACCTCCTATATAAAGGCTAGACCCCGGGGCGCCTTAGACAAGAAACCAAGCTATCGAGAACTAGGTCAAGCAATCCGCTCCCTTGTAATCGATACTCCAATCAATACAGCATAAGCAGGACGTAGGCTTTTACCTCTACTCGAGGGGCCGAACCTGGGTAAACTCGTGTCCTTCGTCCCGATCAACCCCTTTGAGTCCACTACCATGGCGTTGGCCTCGAACCTAAGTCTTCGGACATCTGCCGTGACAAAACCACGACAGGATCCATGTAAGAAAACAAAGTATGGGCTTTGGAAGTATTACCTGAAGGGCGAAAGGCCATTCAGAACAAATGGATCTTTAAAAGGAAGACGGACGCGGACGGTAATGTCACCGTCTATAAAGCTCGACTTGTGGCAAAGGGTTTTTCACAAGTTCAAGGAGTTGACTACGATGAGACTTTCTCACCCGTAGCGATGCTAAAGTCTGTTAGAATTATCTTAGCAGTTGCTGCATTTTTCGATTATGAAATCTGGCAGATGGATGTCAAAACAGAGTTTCCTTAATGGTTTCCGTGAGGAAAGGTTGTATGTGATACAACCAGAAGGTTTTGTCAGTCCTAAGGATGCTAAAATGTATGCAAGTTCTAGCAATACTTCTATGGACTGGAGCAAGCATCTCGGAGTTGGAATATACGCTTTGATGAGGTGATCAAAGTTTTTGAGTCTATACAAAGTTTATGAGAAACTTGTATTTACAATAAAGTGAGTGGGAGCACTATAGAATTTCTGATAAGTATATGTGGATGACATATTGTTGATCGGAAATGATGTAGAATTTCTGGAAAGCGTAAAGGGTTGTTTGAAAAGGAGTTTTTCAAAGGAAAACCTGGAATGAAGCTACTTAAATGTTGGGTGTCAGGATCTATAGAGATAGATCAAGACGTTTGGTAAAACTTTCAATGAGTACATACCTTGACAAGATTTTGAAAGAGTTCAAAATGGATCAGTCAAAGAAAGAGTTCTTGCCTGATTTGTAAGGTGTGGAGTTGAGTGAGACTCAAAGCTCGACCACGGCAGAAGAAAGAGAAAGGACGAAGGTCGTCCCCTATGCCTTATCCATAGGCTCTGTATAGTATGCCATGCTGTGTACCGCACCTAGTGTGTGCCTTGCCATGAGTCTGTCAAGGGGTACAAGAGTGGTCCAGGAGTGGATCACTGGACAGCGGTCAAGATTATCCTTAGTAACTAGAGGACTAAGGAAATATTTCTCGATTATGGAGGTGATAAAGAGTTCGTCGTAAAGGGTTACGTCGATGCAAGCTTTGACACCTATCCAGACGACTCTGAGTAGCAGTCAGGATACGTATAGTGGAGCAACCATTTGGAATAGCTCCAAGTGGAGCGTGGTAGCATCTGCAGTATGACATATAGATTTGCAAAGAACACATGGATCTGAATGTTGCAGACCGTTGACTAAATACCTCTCTCACATGCAAAGCATGATCGAACCCCAGAACTCATTGGGTGTTAGATTCATAACAATGTAAATCACATGGTGATGTGAACTAGATTATTGACTCTAGTGCAAGTGGGAGACTGCTGGAAATATGCCCTAGAGGCAATAATAAATTGGTTATTATTATATTTCCTTGTTCGTGATAATCGTTTATTATCCATGCTATAATTGTATTGATTGGAAACTCAAATACATGTGTGGGTACATAGACAACACTGTGTCCCTAGTATGCCTCTAGTTAACTAGTTCGTTGATCAAAGATGGTCAAGGTTTCCTGGCCATAGACATGATATGTCATTTGATAACGGGATCACATCATTAGGAGAATGATGTGATGGACAAGACCCAAACTATAAACATAGCATATGATCGTGTCAGTTTATTGCTATAGTTTTCTGCATGTCAAGTATCTGTTCCTATGACCATGAGATCATGCAACTCACTGACACCGGAGGAATACCTTGTGTGTATCAAACGTCACAACGTAACTGGGTGACTATAAAGATGCTCTACAGGTATCTCCGAGGGTGTCTGTTGAGTGGGCATGGATCAAGACTGGGATTTGTTACTCCGTGTGACGGAGAGGTATCTCAGGGCCCACTCGGTAATACAACATCACAATAAGCCTTGCAAGCAATGTGATTAAGTGTTAGCCACGGGATCTTGTATTACAGAACGAGTAAAGAGACTTGCCGGTAACGAGATTGAACTAGGTATAGAGATACCGACGATCGAATCTCGGGCAAGTAACATACCGAAGAACAAAGGGAACAACATACGGGATTAACTGAATCCTTGACATAGAGGTTCAACCGATAAAGATCTTCGTAGAATATGTGGGAAGAAATATGGGCATCCAGGTCCCGCTATTGGTTATTGGCCGTAGAGGTGTCTCGGTCATGACTACATAGTTCTCGAACCCGCAGGGTCTGCACACTTACGGTTCGGTGACGTTTCGGTATAGTAGAGTTATGTATGGTGGTGACTGAAGGTTGTTCGGAGTCCCGGATGAGATCCTGGACGTCACGAGGAGCTCTGGAATGGTCCGGATTTAAAGATTGATATATAGGAAGTCCTGTTTTGGTCACCGGAAAAGTTTCGGGTATTTCGGTAGTGTACCGGGAGTGCCGCGAGGGGTACGGGGGACCATCGGGAGGGGTGTCTCGACCCAAAGGACCTCATGGGCTGTGGGAGGAGTCAAACCAGCCCCTAGTGGGCTGGCCTACCGCCCCCCCCACTAAGGCCCATGTGGCTTTGGGTGGAAAAAATCCAAAGGAGGAAAGGTGGAAAGGGTTTCCAAGTGGAGAGGAGGAATCCTACTCCTAATAGGATTGGAGTAGGACTCCTCCACCTCCAATTTTGGCCAAACCTTGAGGGTTTGAGGCTGCCTCCTCCCCTCCCTCCCTCCTATATATACTAGAGGATTTAGAGGGAAGAGCTAACCCTAATTGCCACGTGCTCCCTCTACTTCCTCTAGATCGTTTTCTCGTTTAGTCTAGTTTCAGCGGTGCTTAGGCGGAGCCCTGCCGGAATAGTTCCACCACCACCGCCACCGTGCCGTTGCGCTGCCGGAGAACTCATCTACCTCTCCGCACCCTCTTGATGGATCAAGAAGGCGGAGATCGTCATCGAGCTGTACGTGTGCTGAACGCGGAGGTGCCTTCCGTTCGGCGCTAGATCGGAAGGACCGTGATCAGGATCGCGAGACGATTCGTGATTTGATCGCGGGACAGATCGTGATGGGATCGTGGGACGGATCATGATTGTATCGTAAGATGGATTGTGATGGGATCGCGGGACGCTCGGCGATTTGGATCGCGAAGACGTTCGACTACATCAACCGTGTTTCTTAACGCTTCCCGCTTAGCGATCTACAAGGATATGTAGATCCACTCTCCCTCGTAGATGCTCATCACCTTGGATAGATCTTGCGTGTGCGTAGGAAAATTTTTGTTTCCCATGCAACGTTCCCCAACACCTCCCGCTGACCTCTGGACGGGCAGGCACCTGTCCCCTCCTACTGCGACCAAGTACATCGACAGGACGCGGCACCCACGATGGACTCCGGCATGGCTACAGCGACCGATGACGCGCGGGCACGCGTGGCTACAGTCCGGGCGGTCGTACCACTGACCATGACCGATCGAGACCCGGCGAGGCAACAGTGCAGCCACGCCGCCGTCTACTCCATTACCTGCCCCGGCGTGGCTACAACGCAGCCGGCCGTACCGCTGACTTCGGCCGGCAGGCGCAAGACGACGCCGCGCGGGGCGGCCCGTGCCACGCCAGGTAGGCGTGGGCCAATAGCGGCGACCGGCTGGCGGGCCCCAGTCAGCGATGGGACCGCGCAGCCGGTGGGCCCTACGAGCAACGAGACGTCCCAGCCGGTGGGACCGCTGGCTAGCTAGGGAGGCTGCCAGCCGGGTCCCCCCTTTAGTACCTTATGTATATTGTAAGCCGGGGGGTGCCTATAAAACCCCCCGAGGCCCCCATGCATCGGGCCAGCATTCTCCCCATCTCACACTCTCACTCCCACATAGCAAGGCAAGAAGAGCCGACTGCTCCTTCTTCTTCCTCTAGACAACGGCTCAAGGACCACCATTGTAACACCAATCACCCATCAACTAGACAAGCAGGACTACGGGTGTTACCTCCCATGGAGGGCCCCGAACCTGGGTACATCGTGTCTCTCTCACCGCTTGTACCCAATCCCGCCACCGGAGCCCGCAGGCGTCCTTCGGACCCAACCACTCTCGATAAGCCACCCCATGGCATCTGTCGTGAGAAAACGACGACAGTTGGTGCCCACCGTGGGGCCGTCCGCGGCGCCGGCCGGTGCCACGCTCCGGGTGGGACCCTTCACCGACTCCCCCGGCCGCCCCGCGTCCGGGCGGAACTGCACGCTCGTGGGGCTTGCTCCCGCAGGGTGGGACCTCGTTCCTGCCAGCCCTGCGGGCGTCGCTGCCAACCTCTCCGGCGAGTGGCGCAGCGGCGACCCTCTGTCCGACGTCGCCATCCTCACCGAGCGCTTCGGCAGGCTCGGCCTCGCCGGCGAGCCAGCTGCCGACGAGTACCCTAGCGAGGTGATCGACATCCTTGACCCGCCCTCGTCTGTGGGCGCGCTCGCCTCGGGCGATGCTATTTACTCCCACGTCCGCGCGGGGGTAATGGCTACCGGCTCCTCCACGACCTCCAGTCGCGCCAGGGCGGAGGCGGCCGCCGCAGCCGCCAGCACCGGCACCTCCGATCCCCTCGGCTCCGTGCTTCGGGGCCTCAGCACCCCCGTCGCGCCTACGATGAACCCAGCCACAGCTACGGCTGAGCTGGAGGCTGCTCGCCAGCTGCTATTCGTGGAGGCGACCACGCTCGCCACCACGAAACGCCGGATGGAGTCCGCGCAGCGTGAATACAACTCTGCCTACGGCTTCACTCCCGCTGGCAACGAGCCCAGCCGGCGCGGTGACGTTCGCAACCGCGGTCGTGTGGTCGCGGAAATCCTCGGTGGCAGACTCCCCACCTATGACATGCCGGCGGCCAACATGAGGGCCGCCCAGGTGGCCTACGCCGACCTCGCCGACCTGTTGGGCGAGGAGCGTGAGCAGCAGGAGCGGCACATCCAAGACCTCATCGCCGCCGCCAACACTCAGCAGGCCCGGCTCGACGACGCCAATGCCGGCTCCGAAATGCCCGTCCCCGAGGGGGACGCCCCACCGACTGCCGGCCAGCGCCGACCGGTCCAGCAAGCCGCTTCCCCCCGCGGCTCCGGCCGACGGGGCGCTGGGTCCCATAACGGACGCTCCTGCCAGGGAGACGAGCCGCCGGCTGTCACGAGCCGGCACAACGACGCCGCGGAAGGCGGCGGCTAGCGCAGCCGTGCCAACACCCCGCCCCCGCGGCGAGAGCATGCACGCTCGCCTGCCCCAGCTGTCCGCCCCGAGCTCGCCGCTCGGCTCGGCCCGCGCGTCCCGCAGAGCGAGAACGATGCCCGGTCCCGCCTCGACCGGCTGGCGCAATCCGCCCTCCTTGAGGAGGAGGGCCCGATCGGTCCAGCGTGCTTCGGCCCACGGATCTGCAACGAGCCGTTCCCAACTAGCTTCACGCTCCCTCGCGACACCCCGAAGTACAACGGCACCGCCAAGCCGGAGGACTGGCTGATCGACTATACCACCGCGGTCAGCATAGCCAGGGGAAACAAGCGCGTAGCCGTCCACTACGTCCCACTCATGTTGATCGGCTCAGCCCGGACCTGGCTTAACAGCCTGTCGGCCGGCAGCATCAACTCCTGGACGGACTTTGAAGAGGCGTTCGTCCGCAACTTCACCGGCACCTACAAGAGGCCCGGCCGCCCCCGCGAGCTGGCCATGTGCGTCCAGGGCCCAGACGAGCCCCTCCGAGATTACCTCACCCGATGGACCGAGCTCCGTAACTCCTTTGAAGGGGTGCACGAGGTGCAGGCCATCCAGTACTTCATCGAGGGCTGCCGCGACGGCACCTTCCTCAAGCACAAGCTCATGTGCTCCGAGCTGGCTACCCTGGCGGATCTCATGGCCAAGGCGGACAAGTACGTCACGACGGACTCCGCGATGCGGATCAAGGTCACCGCGCCTGGCAAGACGACCCCACCGCCTGCTACGCCACGGCCGGCTGCCGACAACCGGCAGCAGCAGAACAACAAGTGAAAGGCTGACCAGCCGGATCCCCGCTACGGGAGCAAACAGGTCGCCTCCATCGAGGGGGAACAACCGGCTGCCCAGGCACCTAGCCAGCGCCAGCGAACCGGCAAGAACGCTTGGCAACCCAAGCTCACCTTCGAGCTGATGCTCGACGCTCCGTGCAAGATGTACTCTGGGGCGAAGCCAGCCACGCACACGCTGCGGCAGTGCAGCTTCTCCCAGCTGTTAGCCTGAGGCGAGGGCCTCCCGGTTCCTCCGCCTCCGGCTCTCCGCGCGCCGGCTCCGGCACCGGCGCAGCCACCTGCTCCGGCCCCGGCTGCCAACGACAGCCGCCTTCACGACCAGTTCCCCGACCAGGACGGGGCCTACGTCGTCTTAACCAGCGAGGGAACAGACAAGCATAGCCTGCGCCAGCGCCGGCACGAGGTGAACGCCACCGTCCCCTCGGTCCCCCAGTTTATGCACTGGTCCAAGAAGCCAGTCACCTGGAGCCGAGCGGACCACCCGGCCGTAATGCCAAACCCCGACAGCTACGCCCTCGTCCACGATCCCACCATCGCCTCCGAGAGGCTCACCTGCCGCTTCTCGCGGGTACTGGTCGATGGGGGCAGCAGCATCAACATCCTCTACCGCGACACACTGCTCAAGCTGGGGCTCAAGGAGAAAGACCTGCAGACGAGCCGGACGGTTTTCCACGACATTGTGTCGGGAAAATCCTGCACCCCCATCGGCAAGATCCTGCTCGACGTCCTCTTCGGCAACAAGAGCCACTTCCGCCGCGAGCCGATATGGTTCGAGGTGGTGGACCTCAATAGTCCCTACCACGTGCTGTTGGGCAGGCGGTCCTCGTCAAGTTCATGGCGGTACCCCATTATGCCTACCTCAAGCTCAAGATGCCGGGCCCCAAGGGCATCATCACCATCGACGGCGACTACAAAAAGTCGATCGAGTGCGCGCGCGACAGCAGCCGGCTGGCCGAGGCCCTGGAGATAGCGGAGGAGAGGCGGCAGCTCGACCGGCTCGTGGCTCACGCCTCTGATCAGCCGGCCGTGCCGGCTCCTCCGTCCCAGTCGGCCAGCGAGGCGTCGTTCCAGCCGTCTAAGGACACCAAGCAGGTGCCACTCGACCCGGCCAACCCCAAGCAGTGCGTCACCATCGGCGCCCACCTCAACAGCAAATAGGAAGGCAAGCTCGTCGACTTCCTCCGTGAGAATCGGGACATCTTTGCATGGTCTCCAAAAGACATGTCGGGTGTTCCGAGGAAGTTCGCCGAGCACAAACTTCATGTGCGGCCGGATGCCAAGCCGGTCAAGTAACCCCTGCGCCGTTTCTCCGAGGAGAAGCGGCTCACTATAGGAGAAGAGATCGCCCGGCTGCTCGCAGCCGGCTACATCATGGAAGTGTTCCACCCGGACTGGCTGGCCAACCCAGTCCTGGTGCTGAAGAAAAATAAGACTTGGCGCATGTGTATCGACTACACTAGCCCGAACAAGGCCTATCCCAAGGACCCTTTCGCCCTACCCCGGATTGATCAAGTGATTAACTCCACGGCCGGCTGCGATTTGCTGTCTTTCCTGGACGCCTACTCCGGCTACCACCAGATCAAGCTCGACCCAGCAGACCAGCTGAAGACCTCCTTCATCACCCCTTTCGGGGCCTACTGCTACATCACCATGTCCTTCGGCCTGAAGAATGCAGGCGCCACCTTCCAGCGCTGCATGCAGAAGTGCCTCCTGTCCCAGATCGGCAGGAACGTCCACTTTTACGTGGACGACATCGTCGTCAAGACCAAGAAGCATTTCAGCCTGCGCGAGTACAAGATCAAGCTCAATCCATAGAAGTGTGTGTTCGGCGTGCCGGCCGGCCAGCTCCTGGGTTTCTTCGTGTCCGCCCGCGACATCGAAGCCAACCCAGAGAAAATCAGAGCCATCGAGCGCATGCACAAGCTGACCAAGCTCCGCGACGTCCAGAAGTTCACCGGCTGCCTCGCCTCGCTCAGCCGGTTCGTCAGCCGGCTGGGCGAGAAGGCGCTGCCCCTTTACCAGCTCATGAGGAAGACGCCCAAATTCGAGTGGACCAATCAGGCGGACGAGACGTTCCGCGACCTTAAGCGCGCGCTCTCTAGCGCTTCCGTCCTGGTGGCGCCGGCTGAGAAGGAGCCGATGCTCGCGTACATCGCGGCGACCACCCGCGTGATCAGCGTCGTTCTGGTGGTGGAACGGCCAGAGGAGGGCAAAGCGCTGCCGGTCCAATGCCTCGTCTACTACCTCAGCGAGGTCCTCTCCGCCTCCAAGCAGAATTACCCCCACTACCAGAAAATGTGCTACGGCATATACTTTGCCGCCAAGAAGGTCAAGCAGTACTTCCAGGAGCACACCATCACCGTGGTGAGCACGGCCCCGCTCGGCGAGATCATGAGCGGCCGGG
This sequence comes from Elymus sibiricus, assembly GCA_039707655.1. NCBI lineage: Eukaryota > Viridiplantae > Streptophyta > Magnoliopsida > Poales > Poaceae > Elymus > Elymus sibiricus. The sequence goes on from CM077665.1 coordinate 179,949,478, forward strand.
ACGCCATCGGCCGGATCGCCAAGTGGGCCATCGCCCTCGCCGACTATGAGATTCGGTACGAGCCGTGCACCGCCATCAAGTCGCAGACAGTGGCTGACTTCCTCGCCGACTGGGCCGAGATCCAGTTCGTGCCACCTCCCCCGGATTCCACACACTCACGCATGCACTTCGACGGCTCAAAGATGCGAACCGGCCTGGGAGCCGGCATCGTCTTGTCGTCCCCAAAGGGGGACCAGCTTAAGTACGCGCTCCAGATCCTCTTTGCCACCTCCAACAACGTGGCCGAGTACGAGGCGCTCGTCCACGGGCTCCGGCTTGCCAAGGAAATCGGGATCTGGCGCATCCTTTGTTTCGGCGACTCCGACCTCGTTGTACAACAGGTCTCTGGCGAATGGGACGCCAATGACACCAACATGGCCAGCTATCGCTTCCTCGTCCAGCAGCTCACCGGCTCCTTCGAGGGCTGTGAGTTCCACCACGTCCCCTGGGTGGACAACGAGGCGGCCGATACGTTGGCAAAGATCGGCTCCACCCGGCAGGCCATCCCAGCCGGTGTTTCCCTCGAGCGGCTGCTCAAGCCCTCGATCAAACCCTCCCCTGAATCGGAGTCTATCTTCGGGCCGGCTGACGCCGCCGGCTCTTCGACGGGTCCGGCTGCTCCTCCAGCATCACCAACCCCGGCTGCCGTGCCAGTCCCGTCGGCTCAGACGTCCGACGCCCCCGCGGCGGTCGGCTCCGGCTCCACGGCCGTCGTGATGACGATTGACGCGCCCCCCGCCGCTTCAGTCTCGGGGACTGGCGACCGGCTCCCGGGGACTGACGAGCCGACCCCGGGGACTGGCGAGCCGGACCCGGGGGCTCCGGCGGCGGGCCCGGGGGCTCCGGCTGCCCCTGACCATCCACTCGAGCCCGAGCCGGCTCCCGGCTCGGCCCCCTCATTGGCCCAGCCCATCCTGGCTTTCCTCTTGCGCGGTGAACTCCCCCCTAACGAGGCCACTGCAAGGCAAATCCAGCGTCGGGCCCGGCCTACAGCATCATCAACCACGAGCTGGTTCATCGTAGCACAACCGGCCTGTTTCAATGCTGCGTCGAGCCAGAGAAGGGCCAAGAAATCCTCCGCGACATCCATCAGGGCGAGTGCGGGAATCACGCCGCCTCCAGAACCCTGGTGGCTAAGGCGTTCTACTGGCCGACGGCCTTGGAAGAGGCGAAGCAGCTGGTTGACAAATGCGAGGTGTGCCAGCGCTTCAGCACACAGAGCCACCTGCTGGCAACAACCCTCCAATCCATCCCGCTCTCGTAACCTCAATAGTCCCTACCACGCGCTGTTGGGCAGGACGGTCCTCGTCAAGTTCATGGCGGTACCCCATTACGCCTACCTCAAGCTCAAGATGCCGGGCCCCAAGGGCATCATCACCATCGACGGCGACTACAAAAAGTCGATCGAGTGCGCGCGCGACAGCAGCCGGCTGGCCGAGGCCCTGGAGATAGCGGAGGAGAGGCGGCAGCTCGACCGGCTCGTGGCTCACGCCTCTGATCAGCCGGCCGTGCCGGCTCCTCCGTCCCAGTCGGCCAGCGAGGCGTCGTTCCAGCCGTCTAAGGACACCAAGCAGGTGCCACTCGACCCGGCCAACCCCAAGCAGTGCGTCCCCATCGGCGCCCACCTCAACAGCAAATAGGAAGGCAAGCTCGTCGACTTCCTCCGTGAGAATCGGGACATCTTTGCATGGTCTCCAAAAGACATGTCGGGTGTTCCGAGGAAGTTCGCCGAGCACAAACTTCATGTGCGGCCGGATGCCAAGCCGGTCAAGTAACCCCTGCGCCGTTTCTCCGAGGAGAATCGGCTCACTATAGGAGAAGAGATCGCCCGGCTGCTCGCAGCCGGCTACATCATGGAAGTGTTCCACCCGGACTGGCTGGCCAACCCAGTCCTGGTGCTGAAGAAAAACAAGACTTGGCGCATGTGTATCGACTACACTAGCCTGAACAAGGCCTATCCCAAGGACCCTTTCGCCCTACCCCGGATTGATCAAGTGATTAACTCCACGGCCGGCTGTGATTTGCTGTCTTTCCTGGACGGCTACTCCGGCTACCACCAGATCAAGCTCGACCCAGCCGACCAGCTGAAGACCTCCTTCATCACCCCTTTCGGGGCCTACTGCTACATCACCATGTCCTTCGGCCTGAAGAATGCAGGCGCCACCTTCCAGCGCTGCATGCAGAAGTGCCTCCTGTCCTAGATCGGCAGGAACGTCCACTTTTACGTGGACGACATCGTCGTCAAGACCAATAAGCATTTCAGCCTGCGCGAGTACAAGATCAAGCTCAATCCATAGAAGTGTGTGTTCGGCGTGCCGGCCGGCCAGCTCCTGGGTTTCTTCGTGTCCGCCCGCGACATCGAAGCCAACCCAGAGAAAATCAGAGCCATCGAGCGCATGCACAAGCTGACCAAGCTCCGCGACGTCTAGAAGTTCACCGGCTGTCTCGCCTCGCTCAGCCGGTTCGTTAGCCGGCTGGGCGAGAAGGCGCTGCCCCTTTACCAGCTCATGAGGAAGACGCCCAAATTCGAGTGGACCGATCAGGCGGACGAGACGTTCCGCGACCTTAAGCGCGCGCTCTCTAGCGCTTCCGTCCTGGTGGCGCCGGCTGAGAAGGAGCCGATGCTCGCGTACATCGCGGCGACCACCCGCGTGATCAGCGTCGTTCTGGTGGTGGAACGGCCAGAGGAGGGCAAAGCGCTGCCAGTCCAATGCCCCGTCTACTACCTCAGCGAGGTCCTCTCCGCCTCCAAGCAGAATTACCCCCACTACCAGAAAATGTGCTACGGCATATACTTTGCCGCCAAGAAGGTCAAGCAGTACTTCCAGGAGCACACCATCACCGTGGTGAGCACAGCCCCGCTCGGCGAGATCATGAGCGGCCGGGACGCCACCGGCCGGATCGCCAAGTGGGCCATCGCCCTCGCCGACTATGAGATTCGGTACGAGCCGTGCACCGCCATCAAGTCGCAGACGGTGGCTGACTTCCTCGCCGACTGGGCCGAGATCCAGTTCGTGCCACCTCCCCCGGATTCCACACACTCACGCATGCACTTCGATGGCTCAAAGATGCGAACCGGCCTGGGAGCCGGCATCGACTTGTCGTCCCCAAAGGGGGACCAGCTCAAGTACGCGCTCCAGATCCTCTTCGCCGCCTCCAACAACGTGGCCGAGTACGAGGCGCTCGTCCATGGGCTCTGGCTTGCCAAGGAAATCGGGATCTGGCGCATCCTTTGTTTCGGCGACTCCGACCTCGTTGTACAACAGGTCTCTGGCGAATGGGACGCCAATGACACCAACATGGCCAGCTATCGCTTCCTCGTCCAGCAGCTCACCGGCTCCTTCGAGGGCTGTGAGTTCCACCACGTCCCCTGGGTGGACAACGAGGCGGCCGATACGTTGGCAAAGATCGGCTCCACCCGGCAGGCCATCCCAGCAATTGTTTCCCTCGAGCGGCTGCTCAAGCCCTCGATCAAACCCTCCCCTGAATCGGAGTCTATCTTCGGGCCGGCTGACGCCGCCGGCTCTTCGACGGGTCCGGCTGCTCCTCCAGCATCACCAACCCCGGCTGCCGTGCCAGTCCCGTCAGCTCAGACGTCCGACGCCCCCGCGGCGGTCGGCTCCGGCTCCACGGCCGTCGTGATGACGATCGACGCGCCCCCCGCCGCTTCAGTCTCGGGGACTGGCGACCGGCTCCCGGGGACTGACGAGCCGACCCCGGGGACTGGCGAGCCGGACCCGGGGGCTCCGGCGGCGGGCCCGGGGGCTCCGGCTGCCCCTGACCATCCACTCGAGCCCGAGCCTGCTCCCGGCTCGGCCCCCTCGTGGGCCCAGCCCATCCTGGCTTTCCTCTTGCGCGGTGAACTCCCCCCTAACGAGGCCACTGCAAGGCAAATCCAGCGTCGGGCCCGGCCTACAGCATCATCAACCACGAGCTGGTTCATCGTAGCACAACCGGCCTGTTTCAATGCTGCGTCGAGCCAGAGAAGGGCCAAGAAATCCTCCGCGACATCCATCAGGGCGAGTGCGGGAATCACGCCGCCTCCAGAACCCTGGTGGCTAAGGCGTTCTACTGGCCGACGGCCTTGGAAGAGGCGAAGCAGCTGGTTGACAAATGCGAGGTGTGCCAGCGCTTCAGCACACAGAGCCACCTGCTGGCAACAACCCTCCAATCCATCGCGCTCTCGTGGCCCTTTGCCGTCTGGGGGCTGGACATGGTGGGTCCTTTCAAGACCGCACGGGGCGGCATGACGCATCTACTGGTGGCTGTCGACAAGTTCACCAAATGGATCGAAGCAAGGCCCATCAAGAAGCTGGACGGCCCCACGGCTGTCCGGTTCATCCAGGACATCACGGTCCGCTACGGCATTCCTCATAGCATCATCACCGACAATGGCATGAATTTCGCCAAAGGCACAATGGTGCATTTCTGCTCCCAGGAGGGCATCCGGCTCGACCTCGCATCAGTGGCCCACCCACAGTCGAACGGCCAGGCAGAGAGGGCAAACGACTTGATCCTGGCCTGCCTCAAGCCTCGGCTCGTGGCGCCACTCATGCGGTCAGCCGGCTGCTGGATCGATGAGCTGCCGGCTGTCCTCTGGAGCCTCAGGACCACGCCCAACCGGTCAACCGGCTACACCCCTTTCTTTCTCCTATACGGGTCCGAGGCGGCCATCCCCACGGACGTCGAGTTCGACTCGCCTCGAGTCACCCTGTATACGGAGAAGGATGCAAGGGAGGCAAGAGAAGATGGCGTCGACCTACTCGAAGAAGCACGCGAGCTGGCCCTGAGCCGGACGGCCATCTACCAGCACAAGCTCCGGCACTACCACAACAAACGAATCCGACCCTTCTCCTTCCGCGAAGGAGACCTGGTGCTCAGGCGGATCCAGCGGACTGCCGGCCAGCACAAACTGTCCTCCCCATGGGAAGGCCCATTCATCGTCAGCAAGGCGCTGCACAACAACGCGTACTATGTAATAGACGCCCAGAAGTCGCAGAAGCGCAAAAGAGACGCCTCTGGCGAGGAGACGGAGCGCCCATGGATTGCGGTGCTCCTTCGACCATTCTACTGCTAGAAAGAGTCAGTGTATGTATGTATCTTCCCTTCTGTTGGAACTTAATGAACGCAATGGGTGTCCCAAGCCAGCACTTGGGGCACGCCCCTTTTCAATTCCATCAAGGCATATCATTTCTTAAACAAGACACCCGGGCCCGGCTCCCTGGGCCCGGGGGCTCGCCGGCTCTCCTCCAAGGCGGTCAAGTAGTGTGAACAAGCAATCTTCCCCCCTCCCTGGCTATCGACCGGCCCCCGGCTGTCCGGCTAGCGGGACTCTGGGACGGGAAGAAATTTACCACACGAACGCCGCCTGAAGAGTAGTTGCCGGATAGGTCCAACCGGACCATTCTATCCCTAGAAACCGGCCTCTGCCGGCTCGCCCCAGCTCTAGCCGGACGACTCTAAGGCCCGCACGGTTTCCCCAAGGACGATGCCCCATCCCTGCCCCAGTCCGGCTCCCGGCTGGCCGGCAGGCGGGGCGGAAGCCAGAAGGAACCCTTGCGTGAAATACGAGTCGAAGGGTAAAAAAGCAAAGGTTGAACCGACATGCAAACACTTCAAATTTCAAGCAAACTCATAAACAAAAGGCCACATGCCGAAGATTCTATACAATACACCCCCAGTGGGTGGAAATGCGTCTTAAATAAGTCTTGCAGCAAAAGAAAAAGATACAATAAATGAAGGGCCGCCTAGGTCTTCGGAGCACCGCCAGCTGGCTCGACAGACTGCCCTGAGACGGTCGCCGCCTTCGGATCTGCCTCCATGGTCTCCGTGGCCTCGGTATCACTGCCGGTACTGGAGGCGGTGCTCTCGTCGGCAACCTCCTCATCCCCGGGCCCTTGGGGAATGCCGAAGGAGTCCTCGGCGACCGGCTCCCCATCCTCGCCAAGCGCTGGCAGGAACTCGTCCGGGTCGATGTACGAGGCCAGCTCGTTGGTCCGGGGGACGAGGGTGCCTTCGCGAGCGACTCACTCCGCCTCGGGAACCTCGCGCATCGTGGCCAGCCGGCCCAACTCGACGCCGGGGTACCACGACGTGACGAACCGAAGGGCTGCGCGCCGGAGCGGGCCGCCGAAGCCTTCCAGGCCTCAAGCCGCACCACCGCGTGCTCCAGCCACAGCGCCACGCGGCCGTCCGGGGCCTCGCAACCCGGCCAGAGGGCCAAAATCACCTCCATGCTGGGAGGACTCCTCCCGGGCCGCCACTTCCTTCTGCAGCTCCACAGTGAGGCGCTCCCGTGCCGCCTGACCGTCCGCGGCCTGGCTGCCCAGCCGATCCCGCTCTGACGTAACCGCCTGGAGTTCCCGCTCCAGCCGGTCCCGTTCGGAGGCCACCTCATCCCTCTTCTGCCGGATCGGGGTCAGGACATCCAACTCCTTTGCAAAATGACCAACCCAGATTACTTAAAATGCGGAAGACCCGAGCCGCCTGCCGAACAGCCGGCCCGACTCTCGGGGGCTACACCCCGTGGGTGCGCTCGCGCGCCCCCACTGGAACGAGCGTACCTCGCGCCTTCCTCAGCTCCTCCTGAACTTGGTAGAAGGCGGCCTTGCCTCGGTTGTGGATGGCAACCGCCTCGTCAAAGAGCGCCTACCGCTTGGCATTCTCAGCCTGCTCCACGCCAGGAGACAAAAAGTGAGACAAAAAAGGGGTAGATCCGGCCCGGCTGCCACGCAGCCGGCCCGAATCTCGGGGGCTACACCCAGTGGGTGCGCTCGCGCGCCCCCACTGAAAATTCGACGCAGGCTAAGGAATCTCACCTCCACCGCCTCTTCCACGCACCGAAAATTGCTTTCGGCGGCCTCCGCAAACTTGGCCAGCCCCTCACGACAGTGCGCCATGATGCGGCCCGGCTCCCCAGGCACAAGGGCCTGGCTGCTGGCTGGCGGGGGCAGGACGGCTGGGGCGCGGTCCAACGCCTTCCAGTCCCGAATCACGTCGAGCATTGTCCTCCTTGACCGGCTCGCCCCACCTCTCGACCCAGCGTCCGCTGCGGCGCCGGTCGGCGGGAGGTTGGTGGTAACCACAAGGGCGCGGGAGCCAGCCCCGGACTCCTCTACAACCGGCGCGGCCGGCTCCACCGCCTGCCGGACCGCCTCAATAGTAGGGATGACCGGCTCGCTTCCACCGCCAAGCGCCGTCTCCGGTGCCGCCTCCGGCACGACCGGGGTGATGGGTACCTCTGCCGCGGCCGGCTCGACGGAAGGAGGGGTCGCGACCAGCTCCGCTCGCGGGGCCGCCTCCTTGGCCAGCTCGGGAACCGCGTCCTCCGGCCGGGCCACCTCCGCCAAGGGCGGGGCCGTGGCCGTCTGCGGCACCGGCGCTCGCGGCTCGCTCGATGGCGGCCTTGACATCCGCGTCGATTCCGCCGCCGAGTCCGTGGCGGGCACCGGGTCCGAGGGCAGCCTCCGCCTCACGTCGCTCGAGGCCGCCGAACGCGAGGGCGCACCCTTCGCCCCTCCCTTCGTGGCTCGCATTTCGGCGAGCCTCCTCTGCTCCTCCCGTACCGTGGCCACGTGCTCCTGGGCCTGCCGGCTGGTAGCGTCCACCGGATCGGCAGTCGACTCCGTGTCGTGGAGCTCGATGGCATCCCTGGAAAAAACGGAAGAAGGGCCCTCAGGCGCCCGCCGGCTCAAAACGCGAAAACACCAACGAGGATTAGGAAAGGCACTCACCCGATGACAACGGGAAGGGGCCGCCTGGCCCGAGGCGGCGGCTTCGCGACGGCCGCGCGCACTTTCTTGCGAGCCGGCTGCTCTGACGACGGCTGACCCGTGGCCGCCCTATTCTCCCGCCGGGAGGCCTTGGCCGTCCGGCCCGGAGCCGGCTGCTCCTCGCTCCTTCCATGTGGAGCCCGTCGAGCTGTGGGGGGAAGGCGCGTCCAAAATCCGGACATCATCATCATCATCGTCATCATCGGTCCAATCTCTGATCGTGGGTTCAGGGTTGAACTCACCAGCCGCCCTGGACCCGCTGGCTCCCGGATCACCCATCATCCCGTCCGCCTCAACCTCCCCCGAGGACTCGACCTCCTCCTCGACGCCTCCTCCCAGCTCAAAATCCTCCGGGTCGGAGCCGGCATGATCCGCCTCGAACACCTGAGGGTGCGGGCCATCCGCCGTGTTCTGTCGCACAAAGCGCTACGGTCAGCATGGCACGTGAGCACGGAGGCCGGCTGAAGAAACACAGAAAAAAGGAGAGGCGCCGCTACGGGACGTACCAGAGGCGCCGGGTCGAGCCGGCTGTACGGCAACTTGCCGAAGTGCCAGATGCGTGGCGCCAACTTGAAGTTGGTGACGGCGTTCACCCGCTCCGCCACCTGGGCCGCTGTCAGCTCGAAGGTGGACTACCGGCAGGGGTCCCGCCGGCCCCCCATGTCGCATATCCGGTGCAGCCTCAGCTGCAGGGGCAACACCCGGCGGTCGATGAAGGCGGCCACCAGATCGGCCGCGACCAGTCCTTCCCCGCTCCTCATGGTGTGGAGCTGGCCCAGCATCCCGGCAAGCTCCGCGACCGCCATGTCGGCCATCCAGTTTGTCCCGGAGGACGGGACATTGACGAAGGGCGGCAGCCGGATCTAGTCTCGAGCCGGGTCGATGTTCTTCACATAGAAGAACGACCGGTTCCACCTCTTGACGGACTCAATGAGGGTGAGGCGGGGGAAACGCGTGCCGCGAACGCACACCACCGCGTCCCCGCAGGCGTATGCCTCGTTGCTGTTCTTCAGGCACTTGAGGTAGAAGAGCTTCCTCCACAGCTCCACGAAGGAGAGAAGACCGAGGTAGCCCTCGCAGAGAGTTACGTAGCTCGACAGCTGCAGAATGGAGTTCGGCCCCAAATGGTGCGGCTGAAGATCAAAAGTATCAAGGAAAAACCTGAAGAACTGGCTCGCCGGCAGACCAAAGCCGCGCGAGAAGTGCGAGGCAAACACCACGCACTCTCCCACCTCAGGCTCCGGCACCACCTCACCGCCCGGAGGACGGGCGGCGACGCGGTCCTCCAGCGGCAGCATGCGGGCGCGGCGGAGGTATGCGATGTCCTCCTCGGGGACGGTGGAGCCGCCCCAGCTGCCGGAGAGACCATCGGCCATCTCTGCGGAGGATCGGATCGGAGGCACGAACGGGTGGTGCGGCGGTGTGAGCTCGAAGCGACAGAGGCGAGAGGAGGAAGACGGCGGGGGAGGGGCGCGCTAACTGCCTCAGCCTCTCCCCCTCCCCTTATAAATAAGGGGGCGAAGCCCGGGGGACGTGGGGATTAACTGCGCCCACTTCCCCCGGGAAATCAGCGGGGCGTGGGCGCCTCGGGCCGTGGCCGCTGGGATCCGGGCATAGAGGATCTTTGCCTGTGGCCCGAGGCCTACTGGGCTAGGCCCACGGCCTACTGGGCTAGCCTCAAGGCAACGTCCCGTCACGCCTCCGGGCGCAGGCCCGCTGCGTCAAAGCGCCCCACGTGGCGCGTCGCCGCTCCGCACGGGTTCCGAGGCGGCGCGGCAGAACCTGAGGCAACGGGCGTGGCCGCCTGCGCGACCGGCCGATCGGCTCCACGTACCAGGACGGTGCCGCCAGATGAAGCCGCCGGCTCCCCCTCGTCGGAAGGACGCGGGCCCCCGCCGGCTTCGGGGACTACTGATGGGGATATTACCCCTGGGTATGCCAAGACAAGGGAGTTCGAGCCCCTTTTTAAGAAAACTATACAGCCGGCTGGTCCATGACCGGGAGGCGAGCAGGCCCATTGACCGGCTGGCCCACGGCCGGCTGGACAGGAGCCGGCCGCTCGGCCCCTGGCCAGCCTGCTGCCGGCCGCTCGGCGGCCGGCCCTCCCGCTGACCTCTGGACGGGCAGGCACCTGTCCCCTCCTACTGCGACCAAGTACATCGACAGGACGCGGCCCCCACAATGGACTCCGACGTGGCTACAATGATCGATGACGCGCGGGCACGCGTGGCTACAGTCCGGGCGGTCGTACCGCTGACCACGACCGATCGAGACCCGGCGAGGCAACAGTGCGGCCACGCCGCCGTCTACTCCATTACCTGCCCCGACGTGGCTACAGCGCAGCCGGCCGTACCGCTGACTTCGGCCGGCAGGCGCAAGACGACGCCGCGCGGAGCGGCCCGTGCCGCGGTAGGTAGGCGCGGGCCAATAGTGGTGACCGGCTGGCGGGCCCCAGTCAGCGATGGGACCGCGCAGCCGGTGGGCCCTACGATCGACGAGACGGCCCAGCCGGTGGGACTGCTGGCCGGCTAGGGAGGCTGCCAGCCGGGTCCCCCCTTTAGTACCTTATGTATATTGTAAGCCGGGGGGTTGGACTATAAAACCCCCCGAGGCCCCCATGCATCGGGCAAGCATTCTCCCCATCTCGCACTCTCACTCCCACATAACAAGGCAAGAAGAGCCGGCTGCTCCTTCTTCTTCCTCTAGACAATGGCTCAAGGAGCACCATTGTAACACCAATCACCCATCAACTAGACAAGTAGGACTAGGGGTGTTACCTCCCACGGAGGGCCCCGAACCTGGGTACATCGTGTGTCTCTCACCGCTTGTACCCAATCCCGCCACCGGAGCCGCCGGCGTCCTTCGGCCCCAACCACTCTCGATAAGCCACCCCATGGCATCTGTCGTGAGAAAACGACGACACCTCATCTCTATGTGTGCAGAAGCTTGATTCTGAATCTAGCAAATAAAAAATGAGGGAGAGAAAAAAGAATCAGCAAATTAACACACGGTCTCATGCTGTTCAGGCAAGATGTGGTGCGTTGAAAGTAGATTTTGTAAGTTTTGTTGCGGTCAATTTGAACTATAAGGGAGATGTTAATGAGGAAACAATCAGAGAGGGAATTGCCACTAAAAATTGTATGAAAATGGGCAATTATCCTCCGATTCCTAACTATTTTGATGATATTCATATAGATTTTGGTGAGGTTTTTGATGATATTCATATAGATTTTGGTGAGGTTACAGTAATTTCTTCTGAAGTGCTGATTGCAGTGTAGATAAGATCATAATCGGATTTGTTGAACCTAAAATAAAGATGGATGTAGATGATGTTGAAAAAGAGGGAGGGGTTGGTCCCCTTTTGATTATATTGTGAACGAAATTGATCTGGGCTTTTGGGCTATAGGGCCTTTACCAGGGTAACGTGCCCACTTGTGGCCTAGCCAGTAGCCACCTTCCACTGGTGCTATATTGGCAGTGGAAGGAGGCACCCGAGGACCAAATCAGTTTTTTAGGGTCCCTCCTCCCCTAACCGCCACTTTTCCGCAGCATGTGTGGAAATTATGATGGGTTCTGAGGCGGAGGTAGGTTCAACAGAGGGGGAAGAAAATTTCCAGTATTAGCAAAAAAAAAACATCCTGGACAAGGATGGAGAGGCGGGACCAAAGGGGTTCCGGCCTTCCTACCATGAGAGATTGCAAGGATGAGCTCCTCCCAATCCTAAAGTCCTTGCTAATCATCCGGCCCTGCCCATTATCCTTTGCTTTTTGCCCCCCGGATTTGATTCACGCTTCGCCACTGCATAAGGGTGAGTTCATACGTGTACGTAAGCGTCCATGCTTGTGTTGTGTTCTCCAAAACAAAGCAAAATGATATTGCATATATGTACTATCAAAGGTTAGTTAAAACATTCTTATTTTTGTATGACAATTTTAAGGCTCCTTTGATACAAAGGAATTTCATTGGATTTTTGGAGGATTTTGATCCTTAGGATTTTTTCCTACGATGGTCGTTTGATTCATAGGATTGAAATTCTTTGGAATTTTTCCATAGGATTCATTTGTACTACATTTTGGAGGAAAATTTCCATCCACTCAAATCTCTTTGTAGAATTCCTTTGTTTTTCCTGTGCTATCAAACACACTTTCAAATCCTGTAGGGTAGAAAAAGACACGACACCCTATTCCTACGTTTTTCCTATTCCTGCATTTTGAGAATCCTGCGAATCAAAAAGGCCCTTATAGTTAGATATGCTGCTAAGTTGGTGTGACTAGCTGGTCACACGGATGTGGGGAAAACGGCGCGATTGGCTGTTGTTTATCTGCTCTGTACTTGTGTTGTATGATTTCTTTAAAGCTCGACGCACTGGATTTTAATTGACCATGTTGTATTTTTATAGTTTCCTTTGTTTGACATTTTGAGCACCCAGCTTGGTTAACCGCTTCGTTCTATGAAATGGTCTTCCAGGCGCCGATCGTGTGCTTTAATATAGAAAATTTCACCTTTTGCTTTTGTGGATACTAGAGAAAATTGGCCTACGTGTTACTTATCCTTGAAGAAAAGTTCTGCGCCGAATTATGCTCATTTCACATTTAGTGAAGATTACCTTCATTCGCTTACAATAATTTAAAACGACCCATCTTTCCCTTTAAGCACATCACTTTGGGTTGGTAATTTTCATATTTTTTACGAAAAGCAGGGTGCGTCCGCTCTATTAAGTAGGATTTTGGATTTGACAGTTGGTAGCATAAACTATTCCCATGATCATAAATAAAGCAGTCAATATACTGACATGGTCGGTGACGGAGTTACTAGTAAGCCAACATACACTAATATACGAGGCCCACACCCATATCCATGAAAAAGAGACGTTTGGAAGTTCGATGCACATATAGCTTAGTTTTTGGTATGAATAGCATGGCGATTTCGAGAATGTCTATTCGTTTCTTTTCTCATGTTGATTAATGCCGGTATGTATAGCACTGGAAGGGTTCAGTGCGCTTTGCTACAACATAGATGTTGTTGGGTTTTCATAATTTTGTACTTCTTCTGTTTCAAAATGTTAGTTTTTTTTTAAAGTCAGACCTTTTTTAATTTGACAAAATTGATAGAGAAATATATCAATATCCATAATATCAAATCGGTATCATTAGATTCATCATAAAATGAATATTCATATCTTATTTATTTAGTATTGTGTATGTCGATGTTTTTGGCTCTGAACTTGATCAAACTTAAAGAGATTTAACCTTTTTAAAACTAACACACCTTATATTTTGAAACAGAGGGTGATTTTGGTTGGGAGTGGGTGAGATGATGAGTGTGCTATCTTTTTAATCTATAATGCGGTGTTTTCATGGACCTTTCGTGGTGTAATTTTGTGTTATTTGCTAATCAATCCATATGTATGTGAGGATTGTTTTTGCTTCGGTTGTTACATGTACAATATTGATTTTACATTATCATATATCGGTGTTTATTTTTTTCTAGGGGATGAGAGGGTGTGCGGGATTGATATGTTTTTAGGTCGGTTGCTGCTGATTGGTTTGAATAATTGTTGACTCGGTCAAAATGAGGAAGCAAATTAAAATTGAATACCACAATCGAATGGGAGAGCTCAAAAATTTGGGAGCATGGTGAATTAAAAGAATTGAATGTAGATCTCCTTGAGAAAAAATAGTATTGTTGACCCGGTCAAAATCAGGTGACCCAATTTCGAATTGAAGACCTCATTTGAGGCCTTAAAATTTGAGAGCATAGTGAATTAAACGAATCGAATGAAAGAGCTCCGTGAGAAAAATAATATTATTGAACCGGTCAATATCGGGAGACCCAATTCCAAATTAAGGACATCAATCGACTACAAAGGCCGTAAAAATTAGGAAGCATATTACATTAACTAGAAGGGTGGGCGTGCTTTGCTTCGTCGTTACTGTTGTTGGATTTCCATAAAAAAATTGCTCCCTCTGTTTCAAAATATAAGTTGTGTTAGTTTATTGAAAAGTCTTAAGTTTGACTAAATTTGTAAAGAAATATATCAATATACATAATATCAAATCGGTATCATTAGATTAATCATGAAATTAATTTTCGTATTTTATTTATTTAGTATTTTGGATGTCGAAATTTTTGGCTCTAAACTTGGTCAAATTAAATTACAGAAATTTGACTTTTCAAGAAATTAATACATATTATATTTTGGAACCGAGGGAATATTTTCTTTGGCAAGTAGGGGAGACGATAGTGGGCCTTCTGTAGTGTGATTCAGTGTAATCTACAAATCAACCCATACTTATGTGTGAAAATTGTACTATGCCAGTGGCTGCATGTACTATATTGGTGTGATATTATCATATATTGGTACTTTTTTCCCTAGGTGGTGAGAGGGTGCACGGGTGATATGGTTTATAGGCTGGTTGTTGTCGATTGATTTGAAATATCGTTGATCCGGTCAAAATCGTGAACTAAATTCAAAATTGATTGTCTCAATTGAATGGGGGAGCTTCAAAACTAGAAAGCATAGTGAACTAAGAGATTTTAATAAAAGTGCTCCTTGAGAAATTGTTGACCCGCTTAAAATCAGGTGACTCAATTCCAAATTGAAGACCAAAATTGATTGTGTGGCCTCCAAAATTGAGGAGCATGGTGCACTTAGGGAGCATAGTAAATTAAAAGAATTTAATAAGAAAGCTTCTTGAGTAATTGTTGACCGATCAAAATTTGATGACCTAGTTCCATATTGAACACCTCAATTGATTATAAGGCCTTAAAATTAGGGAGAATAGAGTATTTATAGATAGATATCATTGCATTTCATCAACAACCTCCATAACCTACTTGGTATTTGCAATGTTCTTGGACGCTCTCGATCTTACAACTAAAATAACAATGTGTTGTCAGAAATGCTTGCCAACATTTCCTAGGACCGATGATTTGATTAGTTCTGGACTTTCTTGTTTTATTTTCTTATGAATTTTTTATAAAAATTGTTGCAAAATTTTGATGAGATTCATGACATTAGTTAAAAACAGGGATGTTATTTTTTTGATTTACAAGGACAAGTTGTTTAATATAGTGAAAACCTATTAATGTAGCATGAGAGATGATTCTGATCCAAGGCCCACCTACACCAGGGTGTGTACAGTACATTTTAAAAAATAGTAAAAATTAAAGAAAAACTGAAATTTTAGGCATCCAAGATGCTCATGTGTCCGTGAACCTATTACGCATCTAGTAAATTAAAATTATAGTAAAAATAATAATAATTCTAATGATGTTCACACCTATTATGCCAATAATGGTTTCAAGAGATTAGTTAGAACTAGATTGTCTGGATCTGGAGAAACTTCATGTCGAGGGACGTCCCATCGATCTTAACAACAATGGGCATCACATTAGGGGAGACCAGGGGCACAACACATGATATACCGAGGTTCAAGCCCCTACTTTGGGTAAAAGCCTTACTTCCAGTCTTGCTTTTTTCTTATACCAGATACTCCGTTGCACCCTTGACGAATAAAACAAATCATGACCGCAAAGTAAGGCGATTTTGAAAGTAATGTCATAACAACATGCAAAGTAAACCTACATTCAATACAAAATATGTGTTATTCTACGATGAAAACTCTAGTGAAAATAAATAAACGGTTGCCTAAGATCAGTTTTGTGACATAAACCGTCACTCGCTAATTTCACTCTGCCCTACCTCCCTCTGGCAACTTTGGTGACATTCAGACCTTATTTTAGGCCGCGCTTTTGCCCATCACTAATCAGGTGCATTTTTTGCGACGGATTTGAGTGCCACGGAAAATGTTGGACGCACAAATTTCTAAAATATAAATAGAAAAATAACTTATTGTTTTGCACCTGACTTATCTAGTGTTGAAAGTTCACTTGTTGAATGTTTTTGTCCGTACTTCTAAAAGTGGTCAATCTACTTTCTGATAGTGCTTGGAAGTGCTAAGAATATTCATCAATGCATGTAAGTTCAGATGCAATCATAAACATACCACACGGAAATTAATATGTATACAAAGCACACCACAAGTAAATGAATTAATACATCTAAAAACATGATTGTGAACCGCTATTTGTGAACCACTATTATCTATTTTAAAATGGGAAAAAACATTGGTACTTAAAAAAAGTGTGCTTCATGTGCCTCGAACGCAGGAAGTGGAGCACACAGTACATACTGCACTGCCAATAGGGTATCCATATGTTAACGATCAAACTGCTCGCACTCCTCTACTTATAGTAAGTCCATCATAGTTGTAAGAATGGATGTTGATGTCTTACCGCTCCGCGGGGCTCATCTCGTCGCCTGGCAATGTTAGATGCCACGTTTCAGTGCTGGAGCGTGGAAATTAATGGCAGCCGGCGCCACGTGCCAACTGCCCTCGGCCATTGTTGCCACTATTTTCCTCAGTCTGACAACTTTTGCCACCACTCTTTTCCGCCAGGCGTCTGTTGCCCGCGTCTATAAAAAGACCAGTTCCATGACCAAATAGCTCATCATATTTCCTCACAGCCACCACATTACCATGGCCGAATAGGTGACCACCTCCATGGACAAATAAGTCATCCACTTTCTGCCTTGACACGCCGCTCCATTGCCATATCGGAATAGCTTACCGTCGTCATGGTGCTTAGCCTCCATAAGCGACTGGACTTGCCGCCGGTCTCGGAAGAGATGGCCGTGAAGGACAATCCTTACGCCTTCTAGTTGCATCGCCAAGAGAAAGATCAGCATGTAGCTCCTTTTGGACGCCACTGGCTCGCCTATTGCACTACATAATGGAGACAAATGAGGTGTAGGGAACGAGTCTTTTGGCTCCATTACACGGAGCAACATGCACACTTGGTAGAAGGGAATGAGCCCATCACATGACGCAAATCCCCCCCTCCTCGTCAGTCAGTCACATCACCGTTCATAAATGAGGAGGCAGCTCGTCACATATGCATGCCCATGTATAGCATTCACCGTCGCTGTGGTGACAATTCATTTCTTCGGGTTGCTACATGGGCATTGATAACTCTTCGAAGGGCTGAAAAACTATTGTAGTCTTTGCGGTGATGCTCGTTTAGTGGGGGGAGACTTTACCGTTAACTGCATATTGTATGTGCGTATGTATGAGCGTCTCCGTCTCTATTGTATTAAAAAACTAATGCAATCACATAGGGCATCTCCAAGGCGGACCCGAAAATTTCCTCCTGCATCCGTTCGCGGATAAGGGGGACTAGTCCGCGGACACGAGTGCAGGAGGACGCCATCCAATCGTAGCCGCATACATCCGGCCTTCCTCATTTTTTTTCAAGTCCGCACGATCAAACAGTCGCATGCAATGGGTATAGACGTTAAAATAGCTGCATGCAGCACTAGTTCAAATTTTAAAATGTTCAAATATTACATCCCAACATTGTTGTCCCTTTCAACGCCCACTTATGCTCAATAAAATCTTCCTCCAACTGCCTGTGAGTTGGACGATGTCGAATTTGTTGATGCATTTGAATAAACTCTTCAAATGTGGCCGGATTCTGTTCCGGAAGTTGGATAGGATGACCCATGTTCTCAAATTCCAGAGTTGTGGCAGCATCGTCACCCTCATCATCGACGATCATGTTGTGCATGATCACACAACAAGTCATCATCTCCCACAAGGTCTTCGGATCCCATTGTTTTGCACGTCCACGAACAACTGCAAAACTGGCATGCATAACTCCAAATGCCTTCTCGACATCCTTTCTAGCCGCTTCTTGTCTTTGGGCAAAGTGAGACTTTTTTTGCATTTTGGGTTAGAGATGATGCTGACAAAGGTAGCCCATGAAGGATAGATACCGTCAACCAGATAGTAACCCATGTTGTACTCATGTCCATTGACAGTATAGTGACAAGGAGGAGCTTTTTCTTCAGTCAACCTCGCAAACAACGATGATCATTGCAACACATTGATGTCATTGCGAGAACCGGGCATGCCAAAGAAAGCGTGCCAAATTCAAAGATCATGTGATGCAACTGCTTCAAGAATGATGGTGGGCTTCTTAACATGACCCTGATATTGCCCTTGCAAAGCCTTCAGGTAGTTCTTCCATTTCCAGTGCATGCAGTCAAGAGATCCAAGCATACCCTGCCACCCTCTTGCTTCTGATATTGTGAAGAGCCTCTCGGTGTTTGCCACAGTTGGTTCTCTTAGGTGTCAAGGTCCGAACACCTCGACCATGACAGTTGCAAACCTGGCAATGGCATCTCCGCAGGTGTTCTCAGACATCCGTAGGTACTCGTCCCACGAATCGGCAGTCCTGCCATATGCAAGCATCCGGAATGCGATCGTGCACTTCTGTTAACCAGAGAAGCCAATCGTTCCCACGACGTCCTTCTTCAGAATGAAGTAGTCATCAGATGACCGGACGCCATGGTACAAACGATCGAAGACAGTCATGCGCATCCGAAAATACCGACGAAAATGGTTAACGAATAGTGCATCAGGGGCCAAGTAGTCGGCCATCAGTGTCAAATGCCCGCGCGCCTTGTTGCAGTTGAGCACTCGATGACCATTGATCGAGCCATTGAAAATAAGAACATGCTCCTCTGCACGCTCCACGTCTTCAAGGACCGCCTGCATCATTGCCGTCTCATCGGAGTAGTCCTCCTCGTCCGATGAGCCATCGGACGACTCAAAATAATGCTCGTATATGTACTCCAAATCGGAATCCATTGCTAGAAAGAAGAAGGGACAACTGTTTTCAGCTCCGGTGGTTCATCGAACAGTTGTCGGGCATGGTGAGAATAACAATAGAGGATGGTATCTGGCGGGGCAGTCGGAGGACATGAGCTGAACGGAGACGAAGGATAAGCGGCGGGGAGCCCTGCTGGAGCGCCGAACGGTGACGGAGACACATAATTCCGGCAGGGGTGTAGCTTGGTGGACGGGGTGGTGGAGCGGCGGCCAAGGCAAGAGAGGAAGAAGAAAGGAGAGAAAATGAGGAGGATGGAGTCGTGGGGGTCCGGGAAGGGTTTTGGGTGGGCCAGGGGTGGCAAATAGTGACGTTTCTCGTGTCCGGACTCCCGCAAACCTCCTCCACTTTTGTCTCCGGTTTGCGGGAGAAATCGCGCCAGGACCGCCTCGTGGACCGATACATGACCGTGTTGGATGGCTTTCGCAGTCCGTACCGCGCAGTCTGGAGGATGCGGGGGGTTTGCGGGTCCGCCTTGGAGATGCCCTTAGTATGTGCTGCTGAAAGTATTGTGTATAATTCTGAGAGTGGTCCATGTATTTTCTTATAATGATCCCAAAAAAGTCTGAAAGTGCACAAAGTATTTATGCATGAATGCAACTCATTTTCATAAATTGCTCCAAACTTTTGCTCATAATATTTTTCAAACTACTCACAACATTACACAACCTTTACACATAAACACACCACACGTAAGTTAAAACATACACAAACAATAATTGTTCTGTAGAATTAAGATATGGTGCGACTGACATTACTATTTGCCCGCGTATATAAGAAGACCATTGCCATGACCAAATATCTTGTCATCTTTCCTCACATCCTCCACATTGCCATGGCCCAATAGGTGACCACCTCCATGAACAAATAGCTCATCATGTTTTAGCCTTAACACCCCACTCCATTTTCGTATCGGAATAGCTTACCTTCGTCGTGGCGCTAAGCCTCCATAAGCCGTCGGACTTGGCGCTGGCCTCGGAGGAGATGGTCGTTTAGGATGATTGTAGGATCCAAAGTATGTCTAGAGGGGGGGGGGGTGATTAGACTACCTGACCAAATTAAAAGTCTAGGCTTTTCCTAATTTTATAGGTTGGCAAGTTTTAGCAATTATATCAAGTCAAGCACACCCTACACATGCAAGTCTAAGAGTACAGTAGCGGAAAGTAAAGACATGCACATATAAGTAGAGGGAAGGGATAGGAGGAACAAACGCAATGGGGGACATGAAGATTTTTCCCGTGGTTTCGATAGGTGGTGTTATCGTACGTCCACGTTGATGGATACTTCAACCCACAGAGGGTAACTGTCGCGGGAGTCCACGGAGGGTTCCACCCATAAGGGTCCACAAAGTAGCAACCTCGTCTATTCCATCACATCTTACGTCCACGAAGGACTAGCCTCACTCGGGATAGATCTTCACGAAGTAGGCGATCTCCTTGCCCTTACAAACTTCTCGGTTCAACTCCACACACGAAGACGGAGGCTCCCAAGCAACACCTAACAAATCTAGCAGACACCACTCTCCAAAAGGTAATAGATGTGGTAAGAATTATGAACTCCTTGCTCTTGTGCTTCAAAAGATAGTCTCCTCAACACACAATCACTCTATCACATATTTTGCTTGGTAGAAGAGGTTGATTGGATGGAAAGCAACTTGGTGAGGCTAGAAATGAAGATTCATATGGTTGGAGTGGAAGATCTTGATATCAACACATGAGTAGATGGTTCTCTCTGAGAAAATGGATGGGGCAAGTGTTGGTTTGTTCTGAGTGCTCTCTCTGCGAATGAGAGGGAGGTGATGGGTATATATAGGCTTCTCCAAAAATCCAACCGTTACAACATTATTGCCCAACTAGGTGAAACCGAAGCAAAAATTCGGTTGCACAGACTAGTGCAAAATATAATTATCGGTGAGTCCGATTTTGGCTGGCCTAGGCAGTTTCCGGTTTCGGTGTCACCGATTCCTAAAACTCAAAAATTCCGATTCTTAGAAATTGGTTACCCAAAAGTTGTTCACTGATTTCGGTTGCACCAAAATCAAACTTGGCGTCATCAAGAAGCTAGGGTTTGGCTCTAGATCTGTCTAGGGTGAAACTCGGTAGGGCCGATTTGGAAATATTGGTGGCACTGAATTTGAGTGTTAGGGTTTAGACAGTATATATTATTGGGAGAATTCATGAGTATTTTTGGTGGCTAACTCTAAGCAGTTGAGCAACTAGATGATCATGGATACCTCATCCCCTTTTAATAGTATTGGCTTTCCTATGGATTGAAATGTGATTTCCCACTAAATGCAAAATGTACAGTCTTGAAGCTTGTTGCCAATTTGATGTTCCTTGCATCTAGGGGATCTCCACACAATCCTTTGCCAATCCATTCATTGAACTTTTCCTGAAATATGCTTGATAAGATCATTAGTCCAATGAAATGTATGTTGTTATTAATTACCAAAACCACCTAGGGAAAAGTTGTGCTTTCAATCTCCCACTTTTTAGTAATTGATGACAACATATAGATCAAAGCTTCAACAGGGATATAAACAATGAATAGCATCGTCGCTTTGAGAAGTATGTGATAAGCAAGAGCTCCCCCTAAATTTGTGCCCAATTTTTAAATTTGCGTTTGAATGCAAATGCCCAATCGATTAGGATCATGGGTAACTCTTCCATGTCACATACATCTTGGTGGTGCGCATAAATGATATGAATGGATTACAATGCACATAACACCAAACAAGAGGGAATGATCATCACATAGACATCACAAATATAGGAAATAGTAGCATCAAACACAAAGCGTATGATCAAACACAACGAAGTTTTAGGACAAGCATATAATAAACCAAATGTTTTAAAAACAAGGAGAGCAAAAAAAATGCAACACCCTCCCCCTTTGGCAACAAGTTACCAAAAATCTCGAAGGTATAGAGCTAAGCGTCACCCTGGGCTCAATCTCCTCCATGAGATGATGGAGCAGTTCCGGTAGCCATGGAAGGAGTCAAAAGAACAACGTCCGCGAATGCTTATGCTGAAGTCCTCTGAGGTGGTGGAGTGATGACCCACAAGTATAGGGGTTCAATCGTAGTCCTTCTGATAAGTAGGAGTGTCGAACCCAACGAGGAGCAGAAGGAAATGACAAGCGGTTTTCAGCAAGGTAATTTCTGCAAGCACTGAAATTGTAGGTAACAGGTAGTTTGATAGCAAGATAATTGATAACGAGCAAGTAACGGCAACGATAAATAAAGTGCAGCAAGATAGCCCAATCCTTTTGTGGCAAAGGACAGGCCAAAACAGTCTCTTATAATAAGCAAGCATTCTTGAGGGTACACGGGAATTTCATCTAGTCACTTTCATCATGTTGGTTTGCTTTGCGTTCGCTACTTTGATAATTTGACATGTGGGTGGACCGGTGCTTGGGTGCTGTTCTTACTTGAACAAACCTCCACTTATGATTAACCCCCTCGCAAGCATCTGCAACTATGAGAAAAGTATGAAGATAAAATCTAACCATAGCATTAAACATTTGGATCCAAATCAGCCCCTTACAGAATAGCGCATATACTAGGGTTTAAGCTTCTGTCACTCTAGCAACCCATCATCTAATAACTACTCCACAATGCATTCCCTTAGGAAAAAATATGGTGAAGTGTCATGTAGTCGACGTTCACATGACACCACTAAGGGAATCACAACATTCATATCATCAAAATATCGAACACATATCAAATTCACATGATTACTTGCAACATGACTTCTCCCGTGACCTCAAGAACAAAGGTAACTACTCACAAATAATATTCATGCTCAATATCAGAGGGGTATTAAATAGCATAATGGATCTGAACATATAATCTTCCACCAAATAAACCATATAGTAATCAACTACAAGATGTAATCAACACTACTAGTCACCCATAGGTACCAATCTGAGGTTCCGGTACAAAGATTGAACACAAGAGATGAACTAGGGTTTGAGAGGAGATGGTCATGTTGAAGATGTTGATGAAGATTGGCCTCCCAAAGATGAGAGAGGTGTTGGTGATGACGATGGCTTCGACTTCCCCCTCCGGGAGGGAAGTTCCCCCGGCGGAATCACTCCGCCGAAGGGCAAAAGTGCTCCTGCCCAAGTTCCGCCTCGAGACGGCGGAGTTCCGTCCCAAAAGTCCTCTCCTTATTTTTTCTAGGTCAAAATACCTTAAGTACCAGAAGATGGGCACCGGAGGTGGGTTGGGCTGACCACAACCCACCAGGGCGTGCCTGGGGTCCTGGTGCGCCCTGGTGTTGTGTGGTCACCAGGTGGCCCCCCTCTAGTAGTTATTTGCTCCAGTATTTTTTATATATTCCAAAATAATTCTTCGTGAAGTTTCAGCTTATTTGAAGATGTGCAGAATAGGTATCTCTGATATGCTTTTTCAGGTCCAGAATTCCAGCTGCCGGCATTCTCCCTCTTTGGGTAAGCCTCGCATATTATGAGAGAAAAGGCATTAGAATTACTCCATAAAGCTTTATTATGCATAAAACCTTATAAATAACAGTAAGAAATCATGATGCAAAATGGACGTATCAACTCCCCCAAGCTTAGACCTCGCTTGTCCTCAAGCGAAAACCGATATCGAAAACATGTCCACATGGTTTGAGAGAGAGGTGTCGATAAAAACAAAATACGGACATAATAGCATCATGCTTATTATCATGAAGCAACAAACTTTGTCATAGAACTTACTCATATAACGTTTATTATATAACTTCATCATATAACTTCTCATGAACAAGTAACAATTCATCACAACATAGAAGTATAAAGCATAAACCTTATTGAAAACCAACAAACTATGTTTTCAGTCACCTTTGCAACTACAATTCATCATATTTTCAGGAAGTGTCTCATGTCGGAGCCTTTTGGCAGGTCCACATACTCAACAATCATTTAATCTTCTATGATTGCTAACACTCACAACATACCCATGAGAAAAAAAGTTTCAACCGGACACATAGAAAGATAGGGGCTTATAGTTTCGCCTCCCAACGTATTCACCTCAAGGGTGATTTCAAAAATAATAACTCATGCTCACTCATATCCAACTGGATATATGTGCCTAGATATTTCCTCACGACATGATGCTTGCAAAAAGAAAAAGTAAAAAGGAATAGGGAAGTACTTTGATTCTTGCATAAAAGTAAGTACATAAAAGTAAAAGATAGGCCCTTCGCAGAGGGAAGCAGAGGTTGTCATGCGCTTTTTGGTTTGTATGCCAAATACCTTAATGCAAAAGAACGTCACGTTATATTGCCCCTTATGATAGCAACCTTTATTATGCAGTCTGTCGCTTTTATTACTTTGTCATCACAAGTTCGTACAACACTCAATTTTCTCACACTAATTGATGAAACACATTTAGAAGCAATTTTTATTGCCTTAGTGCACTGATGACAACTTACTTGAAGGATCTTACTCAATCCATAGGTATGTATGGTGGACTCTCAAAACATGAGTTTGGGTTTGGGGTTTTTGGATGCACAAGTTGTATCTCTACTTAGTGCGGAATTTTTGGCTAGCAAAGATATTGAGCAAGCACCACATGTTGAAGGATCTATGACAATATAACTTCTATGTGAATAGGAACAAACATAAATCATTATGTTGTCTTCCTTGTCCAACGTCAACAATTTTGGCATATAATATTTAATGCGGGCTCACAATCATAAAAGATGTCCAAGATAGTGTATTTGCATGTGAATATTCTCTTCCCTTATTAATTCTTTCATGAATTGCATCATTGACCAATGCTATGTTTGTCAATCTCCAATAAATTTTACCACGTATACTTTTCCTTATGTGATGTCATTACTTACTATAAGATTAGCATATGATCCTTTTCATTTATTTCCTTTTCATTTTGATTGCAACAAGAAAGTAAGGAAGCAAAAGCTCAAACTAAACTTTATTATATAACTCTCACTCGATTACATAGATAGATAGATCACGAAACTAGCTCTTGAGAATAGATTATACTAAACTTTTATTCAGCTAGATCATGAAAGAGCTAAGGATCGAACTAAAAATTGGTAAAGGTAAATAGAAGTGATGGTGATACGATACCCGGGCACCTCCCCCAAGCTTGGCTCAAGCCAAGGGGAGTGCCCATACCCGTGTACTCAAGTCTCCTTTGGTGGTGTAGATGATGAAGTAGCCTACTTCTTCAGCTTATATTTGAGCATAAAATTTTCCTCCCTTAGATCCTCATTCTATAACTCGAGCTTTAATATCTTTTTGCACAATGCCGCCTTGCTCTCCTACAAAAAACGAGATGGGATAAATTGAACCTTAGGTTTGTATCCTTTAGGGAGGCTTGACTTCTTGAGTTCCACATGCATGTGTCCAGGCTGAGTTAGTGGGTCATCCTCTTCCTCAGAGCTATCATCCTTTGTTTCCTTCATGTTGGCGTCTTCCTCCTCATCTGTGGTCCATCCATAGTGATCTACCTCTCCATAGACCTTAGGGTTTGCAATATAGTCAGCGACATAGCTCTCCCCCTCTAAATTGTGAGACGACATATTTTCAGACCTGTCGGGAAAACAACACGAAAGAAGAACAGGGATTTTTCTGCGATGCGGTGGTCAAAGCAATCGGGGGTATATATAAAGATTTTTTAATCTTGGAAAGCAAGAATATGGAAGGAAAATGGAGTCGGGAAGGTGCCCGAGGGGGGAACAACCCACCAGGTGTATCGTGCTCACCTCGGTTGCGTTCCTGTTTATTTCTTATTTTCCTAATTTTTGTAATATTCCAAAACTAACAAAAAATATTTTTGCAGATCCATTTACTTACCGTATCACATACCTCCTCTTTTTCATGATTCTGGAGTGTTCCGGAAGGTTTCTTTTATGTGTTCCTCTGGTGTCATGGTTTGGATAATATTGGTTTCAACATTAATAGGCGTACGTGAGATATAATGTTTAATTCTTTGTCCATTGACCACCTTCGGGTTAGTACCTTCGGCATTATTAATCTTGATAGCTCTAGAACGTAAACCTCTTCGATAACATATCCTTCCCAGATGGAAAGAAGCTTTCCTGCAAAAAATCTAAAACGAGAGTTGTACAAAAGAAAATATTCTCCAACTTTGAATTCCCTCTTTTGGATTCTTTTGTCATGCCATCTTTTAAATTTTTCTTTGAATATTTTGGCATTTTCATAAGCTTGGGTTCTCCATTCATCTAGTAAGCTAATATCAAATAACCTCTTTTCACCCGCAAGTTTGAAATCATAATTGGGTTCTTTAATTGCCCAAAATGCTTTATGTTCTAAATCTAGAGGCAAATGACAAGCTTTTCCATATACCATTTTGTAGGGAGACATACCCATAGGATTTTTATAAGATGTTCTATAGGCCCAAAGTGCATCATCTAGTTTCTTAGACCAATTCTTTCGGGACCTA
This sequence comes from Elymus sibiricus, assembly GCA_039707655.1. Classification (NCBI taxonomy): domain Eukaryota; kingdom Viridiplantae; phylum Streptophyta; class Magnoliopsida; order Poales; family Poaceae; genus Elymus; species Elymus sibiricus. Next base: position 179,975,461 of record CM077665.1, read on the forward strand.
TTGACAGTTTTTTGTAATATTAATTTTATTTCCCTATTGCTAAGTTCAACTTGACCACTAGATTGAGGATGATAGGGTGATGCAATTCTATGGTTAACATCATATTTAGCAAGCATCTTATGGAAAGCACCATGAATAAAGTGTGAACCACGATCAGTCATTAAATATCTAGGGACTCCAAACCTCGGGAAAATAACTTATTTAAGCATTTTAATGGAGGTGTTATGATCAGCACTACTAGTTGGAATAGCTCCTACCCACTTAGTAACATAATCAACAACAACCAAAATATGAGTATACCCATTAGAGGAAGGAAAAGGTCACATATAGTCAAAACCCCAAACATCAAATGGTTCAACAACAAGTGAATAATTCATAGGCATTTCCTGACGCTTACCGATATTACCAATTCTTTGACATTCATCACAAGACAAGACAAACTTACGGGCATCCTTGAAGAGAGTAGGCCAATAAAAACCAGATTGCAATACATTGTGAGCAGTTCTATCTCCCGCATGATGTCCTCCATAGGCTTCGGAATGACATTTCCGTAGGATTTGTTCCTATTCATGCTCAGGTACACTACGTCTAATAATACCATCTACCCCTTCTTTATAAAGATGTGGGTCATCTCAAAAGTAATGTCTTAAATCATAGAAGAATTTTTTCTTTTGTTGGTATGTGAAACTAGGTGGTATATATTTAGCAACAATGTAGTTAGCATAATCAGCATACCAAGGAGTGTTTTGAGAAACATTTATTGTAGCTAACTGTTCATCAGGAAAACTATCATCAATGGGTAGTGGGTCATCAAGAATATTTTCTAACGTAGACAAGTTATCAGCTACGGGGTTCTGAGCTCCTTTCCTATCAGTGATATGTAAATCGAATTCTTGAATCAAGAGGACCCACCTAATGAGTCTAGGTTTAGCGTCTTTCTTTTCCATAAGATATTTTATAGCAGTATGATCAGTGTGAACAATGACTTTGGAATCAACAATGTAGGATCTAAATTTATCACAAGCAAACACAACTGCTAAAAATTCTTTTTCAGTAGTAGCATAATTTCGTTGGGCACCGTCTAGAGTTTTGCTAGCATAATGGATGCCATTTAATTTTTATCAACTCTTTGTCCTAGAACAGCACCAACATCATAGTCACTAGCATCACACATAATTTCGAAAGGCAAGTTCCAATCAGGTGGTTGAACAATAGGTGCAGAAGTTAAGGCTTTCTTGAGTGTTTCAAAGGCTTCTACACAATCATCATCAAAAACAAATGGAATATCCTTTTCTAAAATATTAGTAAGAGGCCTAGAAATTTTAGAGAAGTCTTTAATAAACCTCCTATAGAAACCAACATGACCAAGGAAACTCCGAATACCTTTAATATCTTTAGGACATGGCATTCTCTCAATTTCATCAACTTTAGCCTTATCCACCTCAATGCCTCATTCAGATATTTTATGCCCCAAGACAATACCTTCATTAACCATAAAGTTGCACTTCTCCCAATTCAAGACGAGATTAGTTTGTTCACATCTCTGCAAAACTCGATCAAGGTTGCTTAAGCAATCATCAAAAGAAGTTCCATAAACGGAAAAATCATCCATGAAAACCTCCACAATCTTTTCACAAAAATCAGATAATATAGCAGTCATACATCTTTGAAAGGTAGCAGGTGCATTGCATAAACCAAAAGTCATACTTCTATAAGCATAGGTTCCAAAAGGACAAGTAAAGGTGGTTTTCTCTTGATCAGATTGTGATACAGGTATTTGAGAGAAACCAGAATATCCATCCAGGAAACAAAAGTGTGTGTGCTTATATAATCTTTCTAGCATTTGATCAATGAAAGGCAGAGGGTAATGATATTTTCCAGTAGCTTTATTTAATTTTCTAAAATCAATTACCATTCTATAGCCAGTGACAATTCTTTGTGGGATATATAAGTTCATTTTTACCATTAGGAACAATAGTAATACCTCCCTTCTTAGGGACACAATGAACGGGACTTACCCATCTACTATCAGCTATGGGATAAATTATACATGCTTCCAAAATCTTTAATATTTCAGTTCTTACCACTTCTTTCATCTTAGGATTCAATTGTCGTTGGTGATCAACAACGGGTTTAGCATCAGGTTCCATATTAATCCTGTGCTGACATAGAGTGGGACTAATGCCCTTAAGATCATCAAGAGTATATCCAATAGCAACCCGGTGCTTCCTCAGAATTTTTAATAATCGTTCTTCTTCATTTTCTGAAAGATTAGCACTAATAATAACATGATATATATTTTTCTCATCAAGATAAGCATACTTCAAAGTGTCAGGCAATTGTTTTAATTCAAACACAGGATCACCTTTAGGTGGAGGAGGACCTCCTAGAGTTTCAATAGGCAAATTGTGTTTTAGGAGAGGTTGTTGTTCAAAGAAAATTTTATCTATTTCATTTCTTTCATGCAACTGCATATCATTTACATGGTCTACCAAACATTGTTCTAGTGGATCAGTAGGAGGTACGGCAATAGAAGCAAGACCAATTATTTCATCCTTACTAGATAACTCTTTATTACGAGGTTGTCTACTAAACTTGGAAAAGTTAAACTCATGAGACACATCACCAAAATTAACACTGCCGGTTTCTCTCTTGCAATCTATCTTAGCATTGACGGTGTTCAAGAAAGGTCTACCGAAGATAATGGGACAAAAGTCATCTTGTGGGGAACCAAGAACTAGAAAATCAGTAGGATATTTTATTTTCCCAAACAAGACTTCAACATCCCTAACAATCCCAAGTGGTGTGATGGTGTCTCTATTAGCAAGTTTAATAGTAACATCTATGTCTTCTATTTCAGTAGGTGCTATGTCATTCATAATTTCTTGGTATAAGGTAAAAGGAATAGCACTCACACTAGCACCCATATCCCATAAGCCATGATAGAAATGATCTCCTATTTTAACCAAGACAACAGGCATGCCAACTATGGGTCTATGTTTATCTTTTTCATCGGGTTTGGCAATTTTAGCAGCTTCATCACAGAAGTAAATAACATGCCCATCAATATTTTCTACCAAGAGATCTTTAACCATAGCAACATTAGGTTCTATTTTAATTTGTTTGGAGGTCTTAGGTGCTTTAATATTACTTTTGCGAACCACAGTTGATACCTTAGCATGTTACTTTATCCTAACAGGGAAAGGAGGTTTTTCAATATAAGCAGTAGGCACAACTGGATCAACATTGTAAATGATAGTTTCATCTTTAGCTTTTACCGGTTCTTTAATTTCTTCTTTAACAGGGGGGTGATATTTAAACCACTTCTCCTTAGGGAGATCAACATGAGTAGCAAATGATTCACAGAAAGAGGCTACTATCTCAGAGTCAAGTCCATACTTAGTGCTAATCTTGTGAAAAGCATAGGTATTCATAAAAGATTTAACAGAATCAAACTTAAGCTTAATACCTGACTCACTACCTTCGTCGAGTTCCCAATCTTCAGAGTTGCATTTAATTCTTTCTAAGAGATCCCACTTGAATTCAATAGTCTTTTTCATGAAAGAACTAGTACAAGAAGTATCGAGCATGGATCGATCATTATGAGAAAGCCGAGCATAAAAGTTCTGAATAATAATTTATCTCGTGATATCAAGATTGGGGCATGAGTATAACATTGACTTAAGCCTCCCCCAAGCTAGAGCGATGCTTTCTCCTTCACGAGGCCAAAAATTATATATATAATTCCGATCACGATGAACTAGATGCATAAGGTAAAACTTTTGGTGGAATTCCAATTGCAATCGATTCCAGTTCCATGATCCAATATCATCACATAGCCTATACCATGTCAATGCTTTTCCCTTCAAAGATAAAGGGAAAACCTTCTTCTTAACTTCATCTCTGGATAAACCTGCAAGCTTAAATAATCCACAAACTTCGTTCACATGTATTAGATGCATATCGGGATGTTCAGTTCCGTCTCCTGCATAAGGATTAGCTAGCAGTTGTTCTACCATACCCGAAGGAATTTCATAACCAATATTTTCAGTAGGTGCAGTAGGTTGAGGGGAAACTAATCATGGTTCCGGTCGAGGTGAAGATTCCCCGAACAAACCCCTCAAAGGATTGTTTTCCATAGTATCAAGTGACAATAAATTTCAGCACGTAGTATAAGTTTTTCCTTACCGATTTCCACTTACCAAGAGCGCTTCACTCCCCGGCAACGGCGCCAGAAAATAGTCTTGATGACCCACAAGTATAGGGGGTCAACCGTAATCCTTTCGATAAGTAAGAGTGTCGAACCCAACGAGGAGCAGAAGGAAATGACAAGCGGTTTCAGCAAGGTAATTTCTACAAGCACTGAAATTGTAGGTAAGAGGTAGTTTTATAGCAAGATAATTGGTAACGAGCAAGTAACGGTAACGATAAATAAAGTGCAGCAAGATAGCCCAATCCTTTTGTGGCAAAGGACAGGCCAAAACTGTCTCTTATAATAAGCAAGCGTTCTTGAGGGTACACGAGAATTTCATCTACTCACTTTCATCATGTTGGTTTGATTTGCGTTCGCTACTTTGATAATTTGATATGTGTGTGGACCGGTGCTTGGGTGCTGTTCTTACTTGAACAAACCTCCCACTTATGTTTAACCCCCTCGCAAGCATCCGCAACTACGAGAAAAGTATTAAGATAAAATCTAATCATAGTATTAAACATTTGGATCCAAATCAGCTCCTTACGAAATAGCGCATAAACTAGGGTTTAAGCTTGTGTCACTCTAGAAACCCATCATCTAATAACTACTCCACAATGCATTCCCTTAGGCCCAAAGATGGTGAAGTGTCATGTAGTCGACGTTCACATGACACCACTAAGGGAATCACAACATTCATATCATCAAAATATCGAACACATATCAAATTCACATGATTACTTGCAACATGACTTCTCTCGTGACCTCAAGAACAAAGGTAACTACTCACAAATAATATTCATGCTCAAGACCAGAGGGGTATTAAATAGCATAATGGATCTGAACATATAATCTTCCACCAAATAAACCATATAGTAATCAACTACAAGATGTAATCAACACTACTAGTCACCCACAGGTACCAATCTGAGGTTCCGGTACAAAGATTGAACACAAGAGATGAACTAGGGTTTGAGAGGAGATGATGTTGTTGAAGATGTTGATGAAGATTGGCCTCCCAAAGATGAGAGGGGTGTTGGTGATGACGATGGCTTCGATTTCCCCCTCCAGGGGGGGGGGGGAAGTTCCCCCGGCGGAATCTCTCCGCCGGAGGGCAAAAGTGCTCCCGCCCAAGTTCCGCCTAGAGACGGCAGCGTTCCGTCCCGAAAGTCCTCTCCTTATTTTTTCTAGGTCAAAAGACCTTAAGTACCAGAAGATGGGCACCGGAGGTGGGCTGGGCTGACCACAACCCACCAAGGCGCGCCTGGGGGGCCTGGCGCGCCCTGGTGTCTTGTGGTCACCAGGTGGCCCCCTTCCGGTAGTTATTTTCTCCAGTATTTTTTTATATTCCATAATAATTCTCCGTGAAGTTTCAGCTTATTTGAAGATGTGCAGAATAGGTATCTCGGATATGCTTTTTCAGGTCCAGAATTCCAGCTGCCGGCATTCTCCCTCTTTGTGTAAACCTTGCATATTATGAGAGACAAGGCATTAGAATTATTCCATAAAGCATTATTATGCATAAAAACATTATAAATAACAGTAAGAAATCATGATGCAAAATGGACGTATCATGGAGTGGACATGGGAGGTTTGGAGGGAGCTGATGCAGGTGCTGATGAAGATGGTCTCGTCTCTGGAACTGGCACGGCAGATGATCTGACCTTTGTCCTTAACTGAGTGTGAGTCTGGAGAGGAGGACTGTCATCATCATCACTAGAACTGGAGCTGGTGCTTGGCACTGCATCCACTTCCTTCTTCAAAGCATTAAATGTGGTAGTCATCTCAGTCACCTTGTTATCCAAGGTATGAAACTTATTTTCCACTATCCTCTCAAGGCTCTTCTAGTTCTTTAGGATCTCACTCACGTTCTTCTATATCCCTTGCATAGTGCTGATGAGATATGCCATTTGGTCACTCTTTGTCCTCGACATACGAGCACTAGTGGCTCTAGTAGCTTCAGCCCTGGCCTCTTCCTCAATCTGGGCATGTGCAGTAGTTGAAGTGGGATGACTTGGATCCATCTCCATGAAATTTTCCTCAAACTCTGGTTGTAGGGGCAAGTGTGGCCGATCAAGCAGATATTGGCTCTTCCCAACTTTGGAGTTGATTATCGTATGGATGTACGGAGCATATCCACACGACCTCTTCTGGTCAGCAGCTGTCTTCTTGATGGTCTCCACAATGATATCCATCACCCTGATCTTGGTATGCCTATCCACATGATGGAGCATGTTAATGGAATAACCACGTATCATCTTGTCATCACCTGACTTGGGCATCAAAGTATGCCTCAGAATAGTGTTGGAGGTGGGTAGACCAGCTTGCAAGAAGTAGACTGAGCCAAGTTTATGTGTCTTCAGGTATTGCCTGGGAATGGGGTTATACATGGTTGCCATGGAGTTGTGGTTCATCTTGGACTCAGCATAAACATCAAGATCACCATCCTACACCTCTGGGGCTCCTAAGATGGCAGCCCACTCATCAACTATCGACTGGTATCTGGTGCCCTCAGTCATCCATACAATATTCCCATGTGGATAAAAATGAGCTGCGGAATAGAATTGCATGATCATCTCATCATTCCAAGTTGTCAACTCTCTGCCAACAAATTCATCAATGTCAATGGCCTTGAAGTTTTCTCGCACATGAGGGAAGTAGTCTTCATTCTCCTTTATGAACTCCCAATCAACGTATCTCATGTCGCTGACAGCTGGACTCTTGTCTAGCAAGACAGTCTCATAAAAATCCTGCTGGTCCTTAGTGTAGAAGCGAGCATCAATAGCAATCCTTCTCCTGATAGAATAAGGATCATCAGCTCTCCACTTTCTAAGTCCTTGATCCTTTCTCTCCTTCATATTCTCTGCCACTGGATGATCATTGTTGTGGTCTGGCAGGTGAGGTCTCAGTTTCCTCAAAACAACAACTTCCTCATCATCTGATGCATCTCTGGATGAAGAACCCTTGTTCTTCTCAGCAGCTGACACATCTCCGGTTGTCCTCTTAGGCTTGGAGGCAACTGGCTTGGCCTTGGGAGCATAGAGTTTAGCCTTTGGAGTAGGCTTGCTTGGCATATCATCCTTCATAAGCTTTCTTTGCTTAGAAGGAGGGTTAGCAGGTTCCTCCCCTTCTTCTTCCTCACGCTCAGCTGAATCTTCATACACAGAAGTTGGCCTTCCTTGCACACAGATAGTTCTCTTCCTCTCTCTCTTCTTGGTGGGCTTCTTGGCCAAAGATTCTGCTTGCCTAAAAGAATTGGGGTTCTCAACACCCTTAGCTATCTCTGGAGCTCTCATTGCATCTGTGCTGGCATACTCCTTTCTGACAGGCTTCATTTTTGATGTGGCATCATCAGGAATGAAATCTTCATCCTCCTCATCAGAATTCTTCTTCTTCATGGCCCTGGTGGCTGCCTTGGGCAAGTCATGTGATCTAGGGATCCCTAGGTCCTCAGAACTAGCTTCTAGACTGGTTCCAGCATCAATATCAACACTTGGCTCTCTGAAATCATTCTAACTATCATCTGGCCCTGACATGACTAAGCTCTGACCCTGTGAATTAGATTTAGAGGAGTGTAAAAGATGAGCCTCACAAAATAAATTTTTGCAAAATTTGAACTCAAACACTTAGTTTCAGATTTCCATCGTGTGAGTTTCGGTTCCACCGAGTTCTGAATTTTGGAGGATCCGAGACAACGAACTCCATTAACAGAAACTTGGTCACCAGTTTCGGCTTCACCGAAAAGTGACTCAGTCTCACAAAAGTTCTGCTCAGAAACCCTACAACTCCAAATCGGTAACACCGATAGGTACTTTCGGTTTCACCGAGAAGCCCTTCGTGTTGTGGGAGACCCACATCGGTGACACCGATCCGTTTCCACTCGGTGACTTCGAAACGCATACGGCAGAAACCTAAACCTAATTTTTCTTGTTCGACTATCTCTATGAAAATCTCTTGTGGATAGAAGCATTGAAATCAGTGGAAAGAAGAGGAAAACATCATAATGCTAATGAATCAGAGGTTAGAGCGCAAGAGGGGGTCGAAGTTCTACCCTAACTCAGTGAAACTTTGCTACGACGGCAACAGTGGAGAAGATTCTCGTTGACGGTGGCGGACTCCTGTGGCGAAGGCGCACGTGAGGCAATGTAGATCATCTATGGACTCGAGCGGCGGCATCATTGGGGTGCGGGGTTTTCATTTGAAGTAGAATTTCAAAGTACGAACCCGCGGAGGTATTTATACCCACCTGATGTCGGTGACACCGAGCCAAAAGTTTTGGTTCCACTGAGATGCCTATCTGCCTGTAGACAGGGCAACTCGGTGACGCCAAGAATTTTAGATCGGTGGTACCAAGATTGAAAACCTAGATCAACCCTAATGCTTCGGTGGAACTAAGTTTTGATAGTTGGTTACACTGAGAGACACGTGGGAGGTTTTGGAAGTCAGCTCTTGTCAAAACGGTAACTCCGAGTGCTCCTCACCTAGAGGGTCTGAAAAGTGCTTGCTCAAATTTTATGATGAAGCATGAATGGATATGAGAAAGCATAAATAGCTAGAGGGGGCACTTATGCATTCTTGTAAATCCAATTGGCCAGAAAAATGAAAGCCAAATAAAAACAATTGGATATCCTCGAATGAAGAAAAAAATGCATACCAACATGCTCACACAACAAGATGTCAAATAAAACATGGAAAACATGCAAAACCACTCTAGTATCTACCAAGCACTTTGACGATTATGGAGTCATCTATATATGAGAATATTGACTTAGGAGACAAGTAAGAATACTTGATCATAGGTCATACTCATCATTTAAGCACAAGTGGGGTTGCCACTTTTACATAAAGCTTTTAATGTGTTCACATCTTAAGAGATGCTTTGACTCAAGTCTTAGAGTAAATCTCCCCCTTGATGTGACATCCCCCCTAAGAGGAACAAACTAACCTTGGGTTTTGTCATGGAAGACTTCATGTAGGTGTTGTAGTAGTGGATGCTCATAGTTGATGAAGATCATCTTGAGTTGAGAGCCATCCTTGTTGTTTTTGTACTCTTCTCACCTACATGGGTTAGTCCCACACAAGGAACAAATACAAGGATATCTATGGACATGGAGTGGAACACATGTGAGATGATGTCCATTTATTCATTATTTACCTTGTCCCTTGCTTACGAATGAGGGATTTCTGACTCCTTGAACTATTGCATAAGGTTGGAGTTGATTGCAGTATTTGTTGCCAATGATGAATGTGAGTGAAACTTGTTGGCGGTGTCATCCCTCAAGAACTTCTCTAGTTCTTCTTCTTGGGGACCCACATCAACTTGATGGGGATCCTTGGAGTTGAAGTAGCGCTTGATTAAGTAGAGCTTGTAGTAGCTTTGGGAACCCACTTGACCATGTCTTTTGATTCTTCTTCAAATGAGTTAATCTCCTCTTGAAGCTTTTCATTGCCCATGAGCTTGTGGTCTTGTGATGGAAGGTCATCTTGAGCTTTTGTTCCCCTAGAGAGAGTAGGATCATACTTCTCCTTTTGGGGAACAAACTTCATCTTGGGGTATTGACCTTCTTCACATTCAACTCCATTGGCATTGAAATAGCCAATGCCTTGGTTCTTCCGGTGCTATCCTTGCTTGCGCACAATCTCCTCAAATTGCTTACTTCCGGCAAGACTCTTGTAGACACCTTTTTCTATAATTCCTTTCAATAAACCGTTTTGTTGCTCAAGTGTAACTTGGCTAAGAGAATCATTAGTGGAATTAATATAAGTACTAGGAACAACATCATTGGATTTAGCATTAGTGTTGTTGTTACTAGATGAAGAACCTTTCTTGCCTTTGTTACTAGTTTGCTTAGATTTAACTTGTGGCAAAATGTAGACAAGAGTAGTCGTTTGGCAAGATAAGAAGAACTCTTCTTTCGAAGATCGTCATTGATAGCTTTAGGAAACTCATGATCTTGCTCTAAATTTAGCTTCTTGAAGCGTAGTTTCTCATGTGTTTTTAAGGGCTCTGTATGATCTTCTTGAGTAGATTCATGAGCTAACTTAAGAGTGTCTAGTTCTTTAGTTAGACGCTAAATCTCCTTATCATCATCACATGACTTATCATGACTAGCATGATTATTATCAAGTTCATTTTGACTAACATCACTAATTTTATCGAAGAGCAAATCATCATCTCCTAGTATGTCATCCTCATCACTATTAAAGTAAATTTATTCGGGGTGTGACACCTTGGGGCCTTTAGACATGAAGCAACTTCCACTTCCTTCATTTTGTGAATCAAATATGTCATAGGAATTGGAGGATACGAGTGCTAATCCGGCAACACCTTCATCTTGACTATAGTCGGAGTTGGAGTGGTAGCTTCTCTCGGATTGGTTGTCGGAATTAGAGCCGGAAACCCATTCACCAACATGAGCTTGATGTATTCTTCCTGTTTAGCTCTTGGTGTACTTGTCCTTCTTATGTGAGTCCTTGCTTCTCTGGAAGGGTCTTCGTTCATAGCGATCTTCTCTACTCCTTCTCTCTTTACGAGGTGACTCATCTCTTGAGCTTCTTCTTCTAGGTGACTCTTCTCTTCTCTTGTGGGGAGCCATGCACTCACTGGAAAAGTGTCCGGGTCTTCCACAATTGTAAGAATTCCGGTCACGACTAGAGGAACGCTTCTCTTCATATCTTGAGTTGGAGCTTCTCTCTTTGGCTCTATTCTTGTAGAATTTGTTGAACTTCTTGACCATGAGGCTTATCTCTTCATTGGTAACAAGGTTGTCCCTTGAGGTAGCAGGCGTGTCACTTATAGCTTTGTATGCACCATTTGACTTGGTGTGAAGCTCTTCTTTGTCCTTGAGTGACATTTCATGACTTACAATCCTTCCAATGACTTCAGTGGGATTGAGATCTTTGTAGTTTGGCATCATTTGAATCAATGTGCACACGGTGTTGTACATTCCATCCAAGGCTCTAAGGATCTTCTTGATGATGAATTTGTTGGTTATCCCTTCACTTCCTGAGCCTGCAATCTCATTTGTGATGAGAGCAATCCTAGAGTACATTTCCGCGACTCCTTCACCATCCTTCATCTTAAACTTTGTAGCACATCCAACTTTGATTCCCTGACGGATTCGGTACCTTCATGCGTATAAACCAAAGTATCCCAAATTTCCTTTGCATTCTCAAGACGGCTTATCTTGTTGAACTCTTCGGGTCATAGGCAGTTGAATAGAATGTCGCATGCTTGAGCGTTGTATTGCAACATCTTCAATTCTTCTGCGGTCGCTTCACGATCCGGCTCCTTTCCATCGCCTTGCAATCCAACACAAACAACAGCCCAAACGAATGGGTTATGACCAAGAATATGACTTTTTAATTTTGTGCTTCCTACTAGCAAAGTTTGCACCATCAAAATATGTACCTCTACGATGATAATTTCCCTCACTAAACGCCATACTCTCCTATGTTGTGAACCAATGCAATGGAGACCAAAGCTCTGACACCACTTGTAGGATCCAAAGTATGTCTAGAGGGGGGTGATTAGACTACTTGACCAAATTAAAATTCTAGCCTTTTCCCAATTTTAGAGGTTGGCAAGTTTTAGCAATTATATCAAGTCAAGCACACCCTACACATGCAAGTCTAAGAGTATGGAAGCGGAAAGTAAAGACATGCACATATAAGTAGAGGGAAGGGATCGGAGGATCAAACACAATGGGGGACATGAAGATTTTTCCCGTGGTTCTGATAGGTGGTGCTATCGTACGTCCTTGTTGATGGAGACTTCAACGCACGGTGGGTAACGGTCGTGAGAGTCCACGGAGGGCTCCACCCATAAGGGTCCACAAAGTAGCAACCTCGTCTATTCCATCACGGCTTACGTTCATGAAGGACTAGCCTCACTCGGGGTAGATCTTCATGAAGTAGGTGATCTCCTTGCCCTTACAAACTTCTTGGTTCAACTCCACACATGAAGACGGAGGCTCCCAAGCGACATCTAACCAATCTAGGAGACACCACTCTCCAAAAGGTAATAGATGTGGTAAGAATGATGAACTCCTTGCTCTTGTGCTTCAAAAGATAGTGTCCTCAACACACAATCACTCTCTCACAGATTTGGCTTGGTAGAAGAGGTTGATTGGGTGGAAAGCAACTTGGGGAGGATAGAAATCAATATTCATATGGTTGGAGTGGAAGATCTTGATCTCAACACATAAGTAGGTGGTTCTCTCTCAGAAAATGGATGGAGCAAGTGTTGGTTTGTTCTGAGTGCTCTCTCTGCGAATGAGAGGGAGGTGGAGCGGTATATATAGGCTTCTCCAAAAATCCAACTGTTACAACATCATTGCCCAACTCGGTGAAACCGAAGGAAAAACTCGGTTGCACGGACTAGTGCAAAATGTGGCAACTTTTGGCGTGTCGGTGAGACCGATATAGAATTCTCGGAGAGTCTAATTTTGGCTGGCCTAGACAGTTTCCAGTTTCGGTGTCACCAATTCCTAAAACTTAGAAATTCTGATTCTTAGAAATTGGTTACCCAAAAGTTAGTCACTGATTTCGGTTGCACCGAAATCAAACTTGGTGTCACTGAGAAGCTAGGGTTTGGCTCTAGATCTGTCTAGGGTGAAACTCGGTAGAGCCGATTTGGAAATATTGGTGGCACCGAATTTGAGTGTTAGGGGTTTAGACAGAATATTTTTGTGGGAGAATTCATGAATATTTGTGGTGGCTAACTCTAAGCAGCCGAGCAACCAGATCGTGAGGGATACCTCATCCCCTTTCAATAGTATTGGCTTTCCTATGGACTCAAATGTGATTTCTCACTAAATGCAAAATGTAGAGTCTCGAAGCTTGTTGAGAATTTGATGTTCCTTGCATCTAGGGGATCTCCACACAATCCTTTGCCAATCCATTCATTGAACTTTTCCTAAAATATGCTTGATAAGATCATTAGTCCAATGAAGTATATGTTGTTATTAATTACCAAAACAACCTAGGGAGAAGTTGTGCTTTCAATGATCCCTTCGCCTTCTAGCTGCATCGCAAGGAGAAAACTCATGCACATAGCTCTTTTCGGACACCACGTACTCACCCGTTGCACTAAGTAATGGAGCCAAATGAGGTGCAGGGAACGCGTCATTTGGCTCCATTACAAGGAGAAACATGCACACTTGGTGGAAGTGCATGACATGACGCAACCCCCCCCCCCCCCCCCCCGGTCGGTCCATCACACCGCCGTGCATAGACAAGGAGGCAGCTCATCACATATGCATGCCCATGTGTAGCATTTACCATCTCCGAAGTGACAATTCATTTCTTCGGTTTGCTACACAGGCATTGTTAACTCTTCGAAGGGCCAAAAAACAATTGCAGTTTTTCCGGTGATGTTCATTCAGTGGGTGGAGACGTAACAATGGACTACGGACTGTATGTGTGTGTATGAGCGTCTACGTCTGTATTGTCTTAAAAAACTAGTGCAATCACTTAGTATGTGCAGCTGAAAGTATTGTGTATAATTCTGAGAGTGCTCAATGTACTTCCTTATAATGATCTCAAAAAAGACTGAAGGTGCCGAGGGTATTTATCCATGAATGCAACTCATATTCATAAATTTCTCAAAACATTTGCTCATAATAATTTTCAAACTACTCACAACATTACACAACCTTTATACATAAACTCACCACACAAAAGTTAATACATATACAAACACTAATTGTTTTTTGGAATTAAGATTTGATGTAAGAAAAGATATGATGCAATTGAGATTATTATTTGCCTGCAAGTAATTTATTGCTATTGTTGATATTTTAGATTACTGTTGATTGCTTTGCATGAGAATGCAGAAACGTGGAGGTGGGGGTTGGTACACAATTGCATACAAATCAAAACAAGAATTTCAGAATTTTAACATACTCGATTATCCAAACAACTAACAAATACTCCCTCCCTTTCGTAATGTAGTGCATATAGATATTTAAAAAAGTCAAACTTCACTAACTTTGACCAAGTTTGTGGAAAAAAATAATTACATCTAGAATGCCTAACATATATCATTGGATTCATCATAATACGTAGTTTCATATTATATATATTTGGTATTATAGATATAAATATTCAATAAATCTATATGCACTACATTATGGAACGGAGGGAGTATTAAAGATGATAGTAATATCAAATTTTAAACATATGATCCAAACTTGCTCATTACATAGTTCTTCAGAAATAACCATAAAAGGATAAATTTGATATATATAGAGTATTAGCACTACAAAACTACGGTCAACACGACATATACTCCATGGAAGACTCTAATAGACATGGCGGTCGCTGATACGTCTCCAACTTATCTATAATTTTTGATTGTTCCATGCTGTTATATTATCATTCTTGGATGTTTTATAATCATTTTATAGCATCTTTATATCATTTTTTGGGACTAACCTATTGACATAGTGCCCAGTGCCAGTTGCTGTTTTTAGCTTGTTTTTTTACTTCGAAGAATATCAGTACCTAATGGAGTCCAATTGCCATGAAACTTTTTAGAGATTTGCTTTGGACCAGAAGACAACTTGTCAGCCAAGGAAGCACCTGGGAGGAGGCCCGTGGGGCCCACGATACACCAGGGCGCGCTAGAGGCCCCCGGCGCGCCCTGATGTATCGTGGGGCCCATGGAGGTTTTTTCCACCACCTCTCAGCTCTATAAATTCTCAGGAATTCCAGAAACCCTAGAGGAGTCGACGAAATACACTTCCAGCCGCCGCAAGTTCCAGAACCGCGAGATCCAATCTAACACCATCACGAAGGGGTTCATCATCCTCATTGGTGCCTCTCCGATGATGCGTGAGTAGTCCACCATAGACCTACGGGTCCGTAGGCAGTAGCTAGATGGCTTTCTCTCTCTCTCTCTCTCTCTCTCTCTCTCTTTTGATTCGCAATACAATGGTCTCTTGGAGATCTATTTGATGTAATGACTTTTTGCGGTGTGTTTGTTGGGATCCGATGAAGTTTGACTTGATGATCAGTTTCTATCCATGAATATTATTTGAGTCTTCTTTGATCTCTTATATGCATGATTATTTATAGCCTCATATTTCTTCTTCGAATCTTTGGTTTAGTTAGGCCAACTAGATCAATTTTTCTTGCCATGGGAAGAGGTGCTTTGTGATGGGTTCAATCTTGCGGTGTCCTCTCCCAGTGACAGAAGGGGCAGCGAGGCACGCATGTATCATTGCTATTAAGGATAACAAGATGGGGTCTATTCCTACATGAATAGATCTTGTCTACATCATGTCATCGTTCTTATTGCGTTACTCCGTTTCTCCATGAACTTAATACACTAGATGCATGCTGGATAGCGGTCGATGTGTGGAGTAATAGTAGTAGATGCAGAATCATTTCGGTCTACTAATCTTGGACATGATGCCTATATATTGATCATCGCCTTGGATATCCTCCTGATTATTTGATATTCTATCAATTTTTCCAATAGTAATTTGTTTACCCACCGTGTGCTATACTCATGAGGGAAGCCACTAGTGAAATCTACGCCCCCCGGGTCTATCCTTTTAATATTTTGCTTTCCGATCTATCTTTTTCCGCATTTGTTTTCAGATCTATTATTCCAAAAACCCAAAAATACCTTGCTGCACTTTTTATTTGCATCTTTTATTTAGTGTTCTTGTGCGATCTATTTATCCAATCTCATACAAACTAATCTATCTTTTTATCGTGGAGAGATTAACAACCTCTCTTACGCGTCGGGTTGCAAGTATTTGTTCTTTGTGTGCAGGTACCGTTTACATAGTGTTGCTTGGTTCTCCTACTGGTTCAATAACCTTGGTTTCATAACTGAGGGAAATACTTACCGTAGCTATGCTGCATCATCCCTTTCTCTTTGGGGAAATACCGACGCAGTCTCAAGCCACGTCAAAGGAATTTCTGGCGCCGTTGCCGAGGAGACATCATCAACATCTATCAGGTTCCTAATCACAAATCTCACCTCCTTGCAATTTACATTATTTGCCATTTGCCTCTCGTTTTCATCTCCCCCACTTAACAAAAAATTGTCGTTTTATTCGCCCTCTTTTTCATTCACCCTTTTCCCGTTCGATCTTTTGTTTGCTTGTCATCATGAGTAATTTTGGTATGGCAGAAACAGATGATGGCAGGACTCCTAATATTGGACGTTCCGGTAATCTGGATGCTAAAACTTTTGTTTTGGGTCAAGGGAACGTTATAGGAAAAGAAACTATCCTAGAATTTTTAAATTGTGTGGAAGCTATTTCAGCGCTAGTTCTGAACTAAAACTCTCGATGATGCTCCTATACTTAAAAGAACTAAACTTATGCAGAAGCTATTTCAGCGCTAGTTTTGAAACTCGAAAATAGGTTTATTCGCACACATCCTACCTTGTAAAGATTGTTTTATGAGCTACCTATTATAAAGGATCCTAAATCTAAAAAGTTTGCCACCCTTGTTCTTATGAATGAATTTGATCACATAGTACGAGAAGCTAGGGAGAATTTTGTTTTTTTGGTATCAGCCATGAAAAAACGGTAATAGGAGAGATCCTTTACAATAGTGACTACATGTTGAGACATCTGCTCGGAAATAATCAATTTTTTTATGAGAAGCTTAAAAAGGAAATCCCCGTTTTAGATATGATCCAACAAGTTTTCAATGATGTTAATCAACAATATTCTTGGATTGTGGCCGGGAATCAAAGAGGGTACGTAGATGGACAACTTGATAGTGCTAAGATTTCTAAGTATAATATGTTTCAAGTTATATTTGCAAAACTTCTTGACAAAAATACATCTATGGAAACTAAAGATGACAACACTTGAATCTATGCATTACGCCTAGCTAGGGGCATAAAATGATAGCGCTTGTTGGGAGGCAACCCAATGAATAAAATTTATTTTTACAATTTTCTTTATGTTCTTGAGTGTTGAAACAATTATGCTACTATTATGATTGTGTTTTTTATATTTTAATTAGTGTTTGTGCCAAGTAAAGCCTTTAGGATGACTTACAAGATGAGTAGAAACGATGCTGAATCTGAAACAGAAACTTTGACTCCAGTGTAAAAAAAATCATTTTTTACTGGAGCGTGATAATGATCTGAAATTTTAACACAGTATTTCTATAAAAATTCTTTACGTTGTTCTAATTTTTCAGATTTGTTAGAGTTATAGAAGTATGGTTAGAGTACAGATTACTACAGACAGTTCTGTTTTTGACAGATTCTGTTTTCGTTGCATTGAGTGCTTATTTTCATGAATCTATGGTTTGTATTGAAGGGTATAAGCCATGGTAAAGTTAGAATACAGTAGATATAATGCAATAATAAAATATGAATGGGTTTGCAACAGTACTTCGAGTGGTGATTTGCTTTATTATACTAACGGATCTCACGAAGGTTTTGTTAAATTTTGTGTGATTGAAGTTTTCAAGTTTTGGGTGAGATCACGATGGATGAAGGAATAAGGAGTGAAAAGAGCCTAAGCCTGGGGATGCTATGGCACCCCAAGATAATATCCAAGGAGAAACAAGCAACTAAGCTCGGGGGTGCCTCGAGTGGCATCCCCTATTTCATCTAACGACCATCGGTATTTTACTTGGAGCTATATTTTCATTCGTCACATATCATGAGTTTTGCTTGGAGCGTCTTGTATTATATGAGTCTTTGCTTGATTTTCTTTTTAGTTTGTCACAAGTATCCTTGTTGGACACACCTATGTCGGTGTACTAAAGTTTGGGTCTTTCAGTACCCCATACTTGTGCACGGGCGGTTGTAGCCACACCAGCGGCAAGGCCTGCCGGGGGACAGCTAGACGCAAATGCAAGAGTATCAAGAAAGCATTCAGGCCAATAATCAGAAGACGGAAGACCGAAGGCTGGGATCCCGGCAAGATCTTGCCGGGATGGCTTGTTGAGCTCCGGCAAGACTCGCACCCGGCAAGACCTCGCCACCCTGTCACCGCCCCAGCGCAGCGACTAGCTTGTTGTTTAGCTTTTGTCCTCCTGGGTGCGTGTCAAGGCGCTGACGGCGGATGGGCTTAAGCGGTGCTGATGGGACGACCCCTTTTTCCGTCCCCAAGAAGCTAAGGGACACCTAAGCGGAGCATTTAATGCATTTGTCCTAAGTCGTCAGTATTAGGTATGATAGCACTGTAGCAACTTTACACCTCTTGTACTTCGCTACTGTTGGTGACCCCTTCGACGTATAAAAGGAGGCCCAAGGCGGAGCTACGGAGGGGGAGGACCTTCTGGCCCATTCTGCATGCGTAGCGGCTGTGTACTATTCATCACATAGCGCTTCTAAAGCTTGGGCATAAACACATCCAATACAACTAAAGCAGGAGTAGGGTTTTACGCTTCTCAGCGGCCCGAACCTGGGTAAAAATCCCTCGTGTTGATCGTTGGATCTGTTCTTTGTGCAAGCCTTTCTCCCTGCCGAACCGTAAAAGGGATCCACGCCATCCCATAGGTGTCGTATGCCGACATCTTTGGCGCGCCAGGTAGGGGGAAGAGGTTGCGTGAACCTGATCTAGCGATCAGTACGCTAGTTTCTTCATCATCTTCATCGCCATGGCCCCCAAGAAGAAGGGTTTTATAGCAGTTGGTCCATCCGCGTCCGGTGCGCCTGTAGCTAAACGCATGGGCGACGGTGTGGACGCAGGCGGAGGAGGCGGAGATCCTGAGCTTCCACGACGTTCTGGTGATCAAAGCCAGGCGAGCGGCGTCGTTCGCAGCGGCGACGGCAACCTCGCGCTGCTAGATCTAAGGACGGAGTTGTGCTGCCTACGGGCGGCGTAGCGAACTCCAAGGACGGAGGGGCGCCTTCTAAGACACCCACGCCGGCGCATGTGTCGCGGCCTTCTCAGGTCGCGCGCGAAGAACAGCGCCGCGACGTTGATGGTTCCAAGCGTCCCCATGGAAAGGCTCCTGAGCATCACCCTCGAGATGCACGGGGCCAGCATGCACACCAAGGTGCCGGTGAAAGCGGTGTGCGGACGCAGGATCGTGATGGAGCTCCTTCTAACACGGTTAGGAGTCAGATCACCTCATGTTCCTCGCACCTTTCGCGGCCGGCTACACCAGTAGAAGCACTGGCACAAGCACAGCTGCTTCTGGATTATCCTCCAGCTGCGGAGAAGGTCGAAGAATGGAGAGCCGCTATTCAGAGCCTCATCAGTTTCGCTAACAAAGATGGGCCGCAGCAGGCGGAGCCTTCGTGGCGGCAGACCATCGAGCTGGCGCGCGCTGAAGGCGGAAAGACTGGAGGTGGTACGACCACGGTGCGCTCTCCTCCACGGCAGCAACAGCGGTCGCTAACCCGACGGATCGACGCCTATGATGACGATTCCACAGCGTTGTCTGATCCGCGGACTCGCCGCGATCAACGCCAAGTTCTTCGGGAACGAAGCACAGAAGACGCTCGGACTACCATCGAGCGGCGGCGGGAAGCGCGCCATCAATCTGATAAGCACGCAGGGCCCACTGTAGACAAGCCTACGCCAGGGGATCCTGGTGATCTACCTTATGAGGTGGGTTGTCCAGCTTTTACCCGTGAGCTGCGGCGAGTCCAGTGGCCCAATTCTCGCACGTTCAAACCGGAGGTCCCGGAGAAATACGACGGCAAGACTCACCCGTCGGAGTTCTTGAGCATCTACACCACTGCGGTGCAGGCTGCCGAGGCTCGCGACGACAAGATACTTGCCAACTACTTCCCGTTGGTACTCAAGCCCAACGTCAGATCGTGGTTGATGCATCTGCCGGAAGGTTCCATTTCTTCCTGGGCAGATCTGTGTCATGAGTTTGTTGGCACCTTTACCAGAGGCCACCAAGCTCCTGGCCAGGAAAGTGATTTGCATCTCATCCCCCAGAAGGAGGGCGAAACCTTGCGCAAGTACATACAGAGATTCAACCATGTACATCAT
The DNA here is from genome assembly GCA_039707655.1 of Elymus sibiricus. Taxonomy (NCBI): domain Eukaryota; kingdom Viridiplantae; phylum Streptophyta; class Magnoliopsida; order Poales; family Poaceae; genus Elymus; species Elymus sibiricus. Next base: position 179,995,594 of record CM077665.1, read on the forward strand.
AACATCCCAGACGTTCATCCTGCCGCTGTTGTCAGCGCGTTCCATCAGAACATGCACAACCACAGGATGCGCGAAGAGCTGGCAATGAACAAAGTCAGGGATGTTGCCGAGCTTTATGGTCTGGCTGATAAGTGCGCTCGAGCTGAAGAAGGGAGGAGATTCCCCGGCGAAGATGCTGGAGCAGGAATCGACTCTGAAGACGAGGACGCTGCCCCGACAAGGAAAGGCCGACGGCGTAACAGGAAGCGCAAGGGCAAGGCCGTGCTTGCTGTTGAGGGATCCGGCAACCCCGACACCGCCAAGAAGGCCAAGGTTGACGGCCCCGGCAAGGAGGTTGCCGGGTGCGCCTCCTGTCAGGCCTTGGCGGCTGCCGACAAGCCGGAGGGCTCCGACAAGCAGTACTGCCAGATCCATCGCACCAAGGGCCATGACCTCCAAAACTTCCGGCAAGTTGAGCAGCTTGTCGAGAAGCAGAAAGCTGAGTATGAAAGGCGAGATAAGGAGAAGGCCCAGGATGGTGCAGAAGGGTCCGACAAGAAGTGCGGTGGCCGAGGAGGTCACCGCGACAAGGCCAAGCAACAGAAGGAGAGGCCCGCTCGAGGCCGTGACAAGGACGATGGGGGTGACGATGACAACGAGGAGGACGACGAGTCTAGCGAGCAGGAATTTCAAAAAGCTACAGACATGATGTGCATTGACGGAGGCGCTTCGTTGCATTCTTCCCACCGCCGACTTAAACAGTGGGCGCGTGAGGTTAATGCGACAGAGCCATCCGTCGGTGCCCGGAAACCATTGAAATGGTCCAACATGCCTATCATTTTTTACGTTGAGGATCACCCTGATCGCACAACTGCGGTCGGGTGTCTGCCATTGTTGTTTTCACAAACGATTTGCAACCTCAAAGTGACGAAAATGTTAGTTGACGGTGGGGCCGGTTTGAACTTGATCTCACCCAATGTGATCAAAAGGTTGCAAATTCCTGATGAAGATCTCGAAGAAATGGGCACGATTCAAGGGATCAATCCAGGAAGGAGCCAGCCGAAGGATAAGATCACACTGCCAGTAACATTTGGTAGTGACCTGAACTTCAGGACAAAGAAGATTGATTTCGATGTTGCCAAGATTCCACTGCCATATAATGGGATCCTTGGCCGTCTAGCGCTGGCCAAGTTCATGGCGGCATCGCACTATGCTTATAATACATTGAAGATGCCCGGGCCGATGAGCGTCATCACTGTCAACTCCGACAAGAAGGACACGCTTATCTGCACCGACCAGCTTTACCGGGAGGCAGTTGCAGCATCTGCCGCCAAGGCACTTGCTCCTGCCGCTGAAGCTCCCGGGGGGAAGAAGACCGGCAAGACCTCTCGCACACACTCCGGCAAACGCACCTCCTCGGAGTGCTGCGCTCCCGTTGAGGATATGCCAGAGAGCTCCACCGGCAAGAGCAAGAAATCCAAGGCAGCTCCACCAGAAACTAAGAAGGTGCCCGCCAAGGAGGATGGTACGGGAGGAACTTTCACCATAAGTTCCACCCTCGATGACAAATAGGAAAGCGCGCTCATTGCTTTCCTGTGGGCGAATATCGATGTGTTTGCATGGCAACCATCTGATATCCCCGGTGTTCCCAGGGAAGTAATTGAGCACCACCTTGCTGTCTGTCCTCATGCATGGCCCGTCAAGCAGAAGGTTAGGAAGCAGGCTTTGGAGTGGCAACAATTTATTGACGAGGAAATCAAGAAATTGGAAGCGGCAGGTTTGGTAAGAGGAGTGCTCCATCCAACGTGGTTGGCCAATCCAGTTGTAGTGCGCAAGGCGAATGGAAAATGGAGGCTGTGTATTGATTATACAGATATCAATAAAGCTTGTCCAAAAGATCCTTTTCCCTTGTCTCGCATCGACCGGATTATGGACTCCACTGCCGGCTGCGATTTACTTTCATTTCTTGACGCCTATTCAGGATATCATCAGATCTTCATGGCAAAGGAAGACGAAGAGAAAACCGCTTTTATCACCCCATGTGGTACGTATTGCTTTTTACGTATGCCTTTCGGGTTGAAAAGTGCTGGTTCAACATTTGCAAGAGTGGTCCAGATTGGTTTTGAGCCCCAGCTACATAGAAATATGGAAGCTTATATGGATGACATAGTGGTCAAAACCAAGGACAAGGCGACGCTCATACAAGATCTAGAAGAGACATTTGCAAATCTGTGCAAGATCAATTTGAAGCTCAATCCTGAGAAGTGTGTGTTTGGCGTTCCATCCAGCAAGTTTCTCGGGTTCTTTGTATCTCAACGTGGAATCGAAGCAAATCCCGACAAGACCAAGGCAATTGAGCAGATTGAAGCACCAAGACGTGTCAAAGATGTGCGTCGTCTTGCCGGCTGCGTTGCTGCTCTGAGTAGGTTCATCTCCAAATCTGCTGAGCGCGCCCTGCCCTTTTTCAAAATCTTGAAAAAGGCAGGTCCAATGAAGTGGACTCCGGAAGCGGAGGCAGCGCTGCAAGATTTGAAGAGGTACCTCTCCTCTACGCCAGTACTAGTCGCACCATAACCACAAGAGCCGTTGCTACTATATCTAGCGGCAACGAATCAAGTGGTGAGTGATGCGTTAGTGGCAGAGAGAGAAGTCGACGAAGAAGCAGCGGCAGCGGCAGGACCGCCAAGCGACGAGCTGGGATCTTCCCCGGCAGAGTCTGATGCTGATAAGGTAGGATCTGCGCAGGCAAATGAAGTAACACAGAAGAAGAAGATGGTGCAGCGCCCAGTTTATTTTGTCAGCTCCCTTTTGCAGGGGGCTAGGTCAAGATACTCTGGTGTGCCAAAGCTGCTCTTCGGCCTCCTTATGGCCTCGAGGAAGCCGCGCCATTATTTTCAGGCACATGAGATCACCGTCGTCACTCGCTTTCCGTTACAGCGGATTTTGCAAAATCTAGATGCAACCGACAGGATTGTGGAGTGGGCTTTGGAACTATCAAGTTTTGGTCTCAAGTTTGAAAGTACTTCAACCATTCAGAGCAGAGCCTTGGCGGAGTTCATTGCGGAATGGACCCCAATGCCAGACGAAGAGACTCCGGAGACAACTCTCCCCGGCAAGGAAACGAATCAGGAGTGGATTATGTATTTTGATGGGGCTTTCTCGCTGCAAGGCACCGGTGCTGGCGTGCTGCTTATCATACCCACCGGAGAGCACCTCAAATACGTGATTCAGATGCACTTTCCCCGGGAGAGATCGACGAACAACACTGCAAAATATGAAGGGCTGCTTGCCGGTCTCAGGATCGCGACATACCTTGGAATTAAGAAGCTCATCGTCAGAGGTGATTCGCAGCTTCTCGTCAAGCAGGTGAATAAAGATTATCAGAGTCCATTAATGGAAGCTTATGTCGATGAGGTGAGGAAATTGGAAGAGCGCTTTGACGGTCTGCAAATGGAGCACGTTCCTCGTGCGGAGAACAGCATTGCTGATGACTTGTCAAAGCGCGCTGCCCTTAAGTTACCTGTGGAACCACGAACTTTTGTGCTCCGATTGACTCAACAATCCGTAACACCATCGATGGGACAAGAAAAAAAAGGAGGAAGTTGAGTTTCGGCAAGTATTTTCCGGCAGAACTCCCAGATGCCGCCGGCAAAGAAGTTGTCGGGAACGATACCAAGCTTGCCGGTGAGCGACAGGCTCCGGCAAGGCCTCAAGCCCTTGCCATAGAGACAAACGCTCTCGCCGAGCTTGCCGGGGAGCAAGAGGCTCCGGCAGGGCCTCAAGCCTTTGCTGTAGAGACAAACGCTCCCACGACAGAGGACATGCCTTTAGTCCTTGTTGTCGAGCCCCAGGCTCTAGCATGGGCACAGCACATCGTCCATTTCCTTCAGACAGGAGAACTTCCCGAAGAGCAGGAAGAAGCGGAGAAAGTAGCCCATCGGTCTAGTATGTACCAGTTTGTGGACAATGTCCTGTACAGAAAGAGACCAAACGGTGTGAAATTGAAGTGCATTCCTCGGGAGGATGGACTGGAGCTGTTGGCAGAGGTACATGGAGGCATATGTGGTTCCCACATAGGATCAAGAGCTCTTGTTGGTAAGGCATTCCGACAAGGTTTCTTTTAGCCCACTGCTCTCCAGGATGCGACTGCACTGGTAACCAAGTGTGAAATGTGCCAGTTCCATTCAAAGAAATTGCATCAACCAGCTCAAGCTCTTCAGACAATCCCTCTTTCCTGGCCATTTTCGGTCTGGGGGATCGATATATTGGGCCCTTTTCCCCGTGCTACCGGGGGCTTTGAGTACTTGTACGTCGCAATCGACATGTTCACAAAGTGGCCGGAAGTGGAAGAAGTGAGAAAGGTGACAGCATAATCAGCCGTCAAGTTCTTGAAAGGACTAGTTTGCCGCTTTGGTGTGCCTAATAGGATCATCACCGACAATGGTACGCAGTTCACGAGCCACACCTTCATGCAGTACGTCCAAGACCTTGGAAGCAAGATCTGTTTTGCTTCTGTTGCTCATCCAAGGAGCAACGGTCAGGCGGAAAGGGCTAATGCAGAAGTGTTGTGAGGCCTCAAGACAAGAACTTTCGACAAGCTGCGCAAGTGCGGAAGACGCTGGATTGATGAGCTGCCGACAGTTCTTTGGTTAATCAGAACGACACCAAATCGAGCCACCGGCCAGACACCCTTCTCCATAGTATACGGGGCGGAAGCAGTTCTCCCCACGGAACTCACATACGGGTCACCTCGAGTGCTCGCCTATGATGAGCTCGAGCAAGAGCAGCTACGGCAAGATGACGCTGTGCTCCTTGAGGAAGATCGTCTTCAGGCTGCTGTACGAGCTGCACGCTACCAGCAAGCCTTGCGCCGCTATCATAGCCGCAAGGTTCATGCCCGAAGTCTTGAGGAAGGCGACCTTGTTCTTCGGCTCGTTCAGTCGGCCAAGAATTCCAACAAGTTGACTCCGAAGTGGGAAGGCCCTTATCGGGTAGTACGAGTCACCAGGCCTGGCACAGTCCGCCTGGAGACCGAAGATGGAGTACCAGTTAGTAATTCCTGGAATATCAAACATCTTCGTAAGTTCTATCCATAAGGCGAGGTTGCCGGGTCTCCCGGCAACCACCTTTTGTACGAGTCTTGCCGCCAAGGCATGTAATCCTTTGTACAAAGCCAGGCGCAGACCCTGTGCATAGTTGAATAAGATTAAGTGTTTTACAGTTCTTGTCGACTTTCATGTTTACTTATATGCATGCTTATCTGAGACATTGTATTACACTTGCTTCCGGTAAGCATTAACGAACCGCCCAGGTTCCATATCTCTATTTTCTCTTCTTTCTTTTTTTCAAAGGACAGAAGGTTCCCTCGCATGCAAGTATGCCGGGGGGGGGGGGGGGGAATGATGGTATGGATACCGACAGGCGACATTCAAGGTTGACATCTTGCCGAAAGGAGCACAGCAACGAAAAGCTAAGTTGCAGAAACTTTAAATTTTTTTTTGTTTTGTAAGGTTATTCTCCTTGAACGATTTCGGCCTATGTATGGGAAACTTGCACGCGAAGGAACTTTGTCTTGATCGGTTGCGCCCTTATTTTGTTTCGAGTCCGCTCGATAGTTTAAGTGGCTGCACTGAAAACGCCAAGGTTTCTTGCCGGTAGCGGCACCTCCAGTAGGCTACTAAAGTCCCGCACCTAGCGCTCGCGGCAAGGGTGCGCGCGCCGGCAAGTTCCCAGTAAACGTAGGGTTTTTTCCATTCAGAAAGAAATCAGACAAGGGAAATAGCATACATTCATCTAAAGCATAGCAAGTTATATTACAATAATAGCTGTGTCGCGGTTCTAACATAAGACAAAACTGTCTTTGGCATGGAATGGCGGCGACAAAAAGAAGTGAAGCGGCTAGTCCCTGCACTGGCCTTAGACCCTCTTGACTTGGTTCACCTTGTCGACGATGGGCGCGACGAGTTCTTCGAGTGCCTTGAGGTCCACATCCTTCGGCAAGTGGTCAAGAACGTTGGTGAAGTTGATGCCGGGGTTCTTGTGCACCACTTTGATGAGCACCTTGAGGAGGACGGCCCGGCAGAGTTTGCGGGATTCGTTGGCCAGATGAGTTGCTCGATCAAAATGGAGTAGCTTGAGCGCATCGATCATGCCCTCGAAGAACATGGTCAACTTGGCGCTCGAAGAGACCCTATCATCAGAAGAATAGTTGAAGCCTTGCAAGCCCATGGTGGACAGTTGTGCTGCAAGCCTCTCCGCGACGTCGATAAGGCGCTCAGTCCAGATCTGCACACCTGCCACATAGTCGTTATGGGTGACGGCGGCGCTCTTGAGCAGGTCCTTCTCATTCTGGAGATCTTTGATCAAGACCTTCTCACGAGCCGTGCTGTTCTCAAGAGACTCTTTCAACGTGGTCAGCTTCAGCTCCAGATCGGCAATGGATTCCTTGGCTGAGGAGAGTTGCTTGATCTTGTCGGATATGGTGGTTTGCATCTCCGCCAGGTTGTAGAGAGTCTTCTCTCTATCGGTTTTGAGCATTGAGATCTCCTTGCCGCGATCCTCAAGGTCCGCCTCCAGCTTTTTCACCTTATCGGCAAGTTCGTTCTTGGTGGCCTCTGCAGCTTCGGTAGCATTGACGGCCTCCTTCAGTTTGCCGGCATGGTCTCTGACCAGAGCTTCGAGTGCTTCCTTGTGCTTCTGCTCCAGCTCTTGGGTCCGCTGCGCGACAAGCTTTTCAATTTCTTCATCCTTGCCGCGAAGTTTGTCGGCAAGCGCCTTCTCGCGAGCAGTGAGGTCCTCTTCATAAGCGTCGAGGCCGACGCGGCGCTCTGTTAGGCGAGCTTCCTCTGCAGAGGCCTGTTGTGCGGCCTCCTCTTGTGCCTTCTCAACGACAGACTGCTTCATGAGGAGCTCGTTCCAGCTTTGGCTCAACTGCTCTTGGCTCATCTTCAACTCCTGAAAGGCCTCAGCGTACCAGGCTTGTGTTTCCTCGACACGCTTCTGGAGATCTACCTCCGCTGCTTCGACAACCGCTGCCCTGGAATCCAGCTTCTCTTTCCGGGCGTGGTGAAGCGCCTGGAGCTTCTGAAAGTTGTCGCTCATGGCCTGGAGGAGCTTTTCTTCTTCGGATTTGCTGCTGCTAGCGCGTGGCTCTTCGACAATCTCGAGCCCAGCAGCGGTGATGACGTCTTCGTCAAAGATTTCCCCTTCAGCTGGCACCACAATGCTTGCCGTTCCTGGTATGCGGACAAACAGGTTATCGCCAACCTTGAGGTACTTGCTTGAAGAGGGGGCTTCGGATGTTGACGGCTGATCTTCAACAGCCGCTTCACCGGCAACTGGGGGCTCCGTGGCCGGCGTAGGGCCTGGCGCTCCTGTGGCAGGAATGCCGTCAGTATGGTCACCGGTCTCCTTGCCGGCCCTCTCAACAGACTCCTTGGGGGCCTTTTCCTGTGCGGCCTTGGCGGCCTCGGCAGCAGCATCCCTGGCGGCCTCGGTGGCAACATTCTTGGCGGCTTCGTCAGCGGCAACCCTGTCGGCCTCGGCGGCAGCATCCCTGGCGGTCTCCTCGATAACGGCATCAACATCCGTGTGTTCCGTCGAGGGAAGATCTGAAGGCCAAGAAAATAAACAAGACAAGGCTGAGGAGGAAGTTCAAGAAGACAAAAAGAAAGACAAAATAACAAATACTCTAAGGCAGATGGTTTACCTGTGTCGAGCTGCTGAGAAGTGGTTTCTCCCTTCCCGCCAACGTTGGTTGCCGATGTAGGGTTGCCGGTGCCTGTGCTTGCCGGCTACTCCTCATCAAGAATGGGCTCGTCAGCGGAAGCCCTTGCCAAAGATTCATCTCTGGGCGGCATGGTTGACGGAGGCGGCACGTTAGGGGTGGCTCCTGATGGTGCTCCTTGTTGCCGCTCCTCTCCTACAATGCTGGTGATGTTAGCACTGAAGATACACACCACGACACTTGCTAGCAGAAAGTGAGTAGTGAACTCACGCTGGGGGCTGTGTCGGGGGCTACGTCGTGGGCTAGGCTCCGGGCTGATGTTAATCAGCTCTGGCGCACCTGAGGTGCTTGCCGGCGGTTCATCGCCCATCGAAGTCTTTGCCCTCTTCGCCATCCTTTGCGCCAATGTTTCCGTATCTCTGCAGAGACGGGCCAAAGCAAGACAAATTAGTTAAGCAAAACCGGAAATTCAGAAGATAAAAGATGTGGCAGGACCCTTACTCTTCGTCTTCCGAGCTGAAGGCAGAGAGGTCGAAGTCGACTTCCGCCACGGTGCTCGTGCGAGGAGGTGAGGGAGTGGTCCTGGGTCACTTGGCTGCGGCAGAAGAAGAAAGTTGCTGGGTTGAGGCACTAGAGGTGGCTTTCCGAAGAACGCATTTCTTCTTCTTCTCGGGAGCTGGGGGCTCCTCCTACAGCTGTTCCTCGGCTGTATCTTCGGCAGAAGGGTCCCCGGCAGCTGTGCCACTCTGCTCTCCGGTAACCTCGTCCTGCCCGGCAAGCTTTCCCTCAGACATCACTTCTTCTTGACTGGCTTCCCCTTCCACGAAGCCAGCGCTGCCGGCCTCTTCCGCAAGATTCGCCTCTTCCGCCCTGCTGGCGATGTACGCCACATCTTCTTCAGTAGTGGGGCTGTCGGAGAAACGACACCTATGGGACCAGGAGGATCCCTTTACGATTCGGCAGGGAGAGGGTTTGCACAGAGAGCAGATCTGATGAACTTGCATTTGGTTGTCTCCCGGCAAGCCTTGCCGCAAGCGTGGCTACAACTGCCCGTGCACAAGTATGGGGTACTAAAGGACCCAATCCTTAGTGCACCGACAGGAGCCCCCGGGCTTGGGCCATACACGGGTGCGAGGCGTTGTTGGGCCAGGCCCAAACAGTGCATGGGCACGCGTGGCAGGAGTTATCCACCGTAATCATTCCACTTACTGCGTCGCCCACGACGCCCATTGAATGCGGGACGTGGGAGGCGTGCGCAGCGCGGCCGTTACAGCAGCGCGCTCGCGAAGCGTTTCAATATTATTTTAGTAAAGAGGCGGCCTCGCGTCATCCCCATAAAAAGGAATCCGCAAAGGCGCCGCTCATTTACCTCTTGCCTTTTCCAATCGGGGAACCGCCGCCGTCTTCTTCCTCGAGTCGAAATAGAGCTCCCCCCTCTCATCCGCCCCATCCACGCCTTCTCCGCCCTCAGCCTCCGTCTCCTATCGCCGCCATGCCGCACAAAGCAAGCAGGGGCAAGGAGGTGGATGCCGCTGCTTCGGAGAACAAGATGGCGAAGATGCGGAGAGAGCATGTCGTTTTCCCTCCGGCGCTTGATGCGGCCGCACTGAAGGAGCGGTATCAGTTCATGTGGGCGACAGAGACGACAGCGCATCCGGCCACCGCCGTGAGCCCAGGTTCTTCCAGTGGCAGCCCGAACAAATACCATTTCTTTGCCGATTATTTCTACTGCGGACTCTGCCCCCCTTTCTCTGATTTCTTCAACGACATCATGCTCACCTACGGCTTCCAACTCTTGGATTTCACACCAAATGCCGTGACATGCATGTCCGTTTTCGCTCACCTTTGCGAAAACTTTGTCGGAGTAGTTTCCAGCACCGCCCTTTTCCGCCATTACTTCATTCCCCGCATCGAGAAAGGCGAAGCCCTTTCTGGTTCCGTCACTTGGATCTCATGGCCAGGAACCAAGGAGGTCTACCCAGACGGAGCTTTCCGCAAGAAATGGGATGAATGGCGGGCCAGATGGTGCTGGGTTCGGGAGACAGAGGAACCAAAAGTCCAATCTTTCTGCCTGCCGTGGGAAACGAGGATAGTGCGCAACAACGACTGGAGCGCCCTTGATCCCGACGACAAGAAGCTCACCGTGGCTATCACCAGAATCAATCGCCTCAGAACCGCCGGGCTCTCAGTGGAGATGATAGGCGCCGACTTCCTTTGCCGGCGCATAGCTCCTCTGCAGAACAAGGGGAGGCCAGCTTGGCAGTTCAAGAATGCGGCAGACATCATGAGGTTGCGCCCTGGGCTGAACGGCAATCTGACACTTATGCAGCACGCAGCTCTCTGCCAGAAATTGTTTAGGGGCGACGTGGTATGCAAGCTGCCGGCAAGCATAGTCCCTCTGTGCAACAACTCTTCTCTAGGCCCAATTATTGCTATGATGCCGGCGTTTGACGCCCACAGCCTTGACAGTTCTTGGATTGAGCCACCTGAAGAGCAAGTGCAGCAATTCTTCGATAACTTGACGGAGAGGGCTATCCGTGAGGGAGGGCCTCATCCGTGACACCACTGAGCAGGAAGTGGCATACATTGCCAGCAGGGTGGAGGAAGCCAATCTTGCCGCGGAGGCCGGCAGCGTTGGCTTCGTGGAAGGGAGAACCAGCGGAGGGGAAACGCTGCCGGATGAAGATCTCATCAGGCAAGATGAGACGGCAGAGGAGCAAGGCGGCACGTCAACAGAGGGCCCTTCTGCTGAAGATGCCGCTGAGGAGGAACTGCACGAGGAGGCCCCGACCCTTAAACCAAGGACTAGGCGTGTCCTTCGAAGTGCCGCCTCTGAGGCCGCGGTCCGCCAAGCTTCCTCAAACAGTATAGCCCCCGGCAAGGGGGCGGCCGGCAAGGCCACGCAGCGGGAAGGAACTTCTCACCAACCTGTGCCTGCCGCGGCCAAGCGACCCAGGAGCACCCCTCCACCTCCTCCCACGGCTACCATGGTGGAAGTCGCCTTCGACCTCTCTGCCCTTAGATCCAGAGAAGAAGAGGAGTAAGGATCTTGCCGCGTCCTTTGTCTTTTGAATTTTTGGTTCTACTTAATTCATTTGCTTTGCTTTGGCCTGTCTCCACAGGGAGGTAGAAACCTTGGCGCAGAGGATAGCGAAGAGGGCGAAGGTCTCGACGAGCGAGGAGCCGCCGGCAAGCACCTCAGGTGCTCCAGAGACGACCACCACCAGCCTGGAGACCAGCCCGCGACGTAGTCCTCGTCTCAGCCCCCGGCGCAGCCCCCAGCGTGAGTCCATTACTCGCTTCCCGCTGGCAAGTGCCGGGGTGTGCATCTTTGCTACTAACATCACCAGGCATGCAGGAGGAGAACAGCGACAAGGAGAACCATCAGAGGCCACCCCTGATATGCCGCCTCCGTCAACCACACCGCCTAGAGATGGATCGCCGGCAAGGACTTCCTCTAGCGTGCTCTATCGCGACGAGGAAGGGCCGGCAAGCACGGGTATCAGCAGTTCTATGCCGGCAACCAACGTTGACGCAGGTACTTATTCTTCGGTTTTATTTCTTTTTTGTCTTCTTGAACTTCCTCCTCAATCCCGTCTTAAGTTGTTTCCTTGGCCTTCAGTCATTCCCTCGACAGAGCAAATGGATGTTGACACCGTCATCGAGGAGACCACCAGGGATGCTGCCGCTGAGGCCGACAGGCTTGCCGCAGAAGAGGCCGCCAAGATTGTTGCTGAGGAAACTGCCAGGAACGCTGCCGCCGAGGCCGCCAAAGATGTTGCTGCTGAGGCCGCCAAGGATGTTGCTGCTGAGGCCACCAAGGAATCTGCCGAGAGGGCCGGCGAGGAGGCTAGTGACCGTACTTACGGCATCCCTGCCACAGGAGCGCCAGGCGCTACGCCGGATACAGAGCCCCCAGCTGCCGGGGAGGCGGCTGTTGAGGAACAGCCACCAACATCCGAAGCTCCCTCATCAAGCAATTACCTCAAGATCGGCGATAACTTGTTCGTCAGCATCCCCGGCGCGGCAGGCACTAGGGCGCCAACTGAAGGGGAGGTTTTTGATGAAGACGCCATCGCTGCTGCCGGGCTCGACATCGTTAGCGAGCCAAGTGTCAGCGGCAGCAAGACTGAAGAGGAGAAACTTCTCCAGGCCATGAGCGAGAACTACCAGAAGCTCCAAGTACTCCATCGCGCTCGAAAGGAGAAGCGAGACTCCAGGGCAGCAGTTGCCGACAAGGTGGATGCAGATTTCCAGAAACGCGTTGAAGAGACTCAAGGCTGGTTTGCCAAAGCTTATCAGGAGTTGAGGTCTGGCCAAGAGCAGCTGAGCCAAAGATGGAATGATCTCCTCCTGAAGCAGTCCGATGTTGAAAAAGCACAGGAGGAAGCCAAACAGCAAGCTGCTATAGACGAAGCACGCCTGAACGAACTTCGCATTGAACTTAAGGCTCATGATGAAGAACTTGAAGCTCGAGAGAAGGCGCTCGCCGGCAAGCTCCGCGCCAAGGACGAGGAGATTGAAAGGCTTGTCGCACAGCGGGCCCAAGATCTGGAGCTGAAGCACAAAGAGACACTCGAGGCCCTGACCACAGACCACGCCGGCAAGCTAAAGGAGGCCGTCGATGCTGCCAAGGCTGCAGAGGCCGCCAGGGATGGGCTTGCCGATAGGGTGAAGAGGCTGGAAGTAGATCTTGAGGAACACGGCAAGCATATCTCAGTACTCAAGACCGAGAGAGATAAAGCTCTCCATAGCCTGATGGAGGCCCAAGTTGCCGTATCTGACAAGACCAAATAGCTCTCTTCAGCCAATGAATCAATCGAAGATCTGAAGATGAAGCTGTCCACGCTGGAGGAGACTCTAGGGACCGCCAAGGCTCGAGAGAAGACCCTGATCAAAAGTCTCCGTGACTAGGAGGAACTGGTCAAGAGCGCTGCCACCGCCCACAACGACTATGTGCAGGGAGTGCAGATCTGGACTGAGAGGCTTGCCGATGTCGCGGAGAATCTTGCTGCACAACTGTCCATAATGGGCCTGCAAGATCACAGGCAGCCTCTTGATGATAGGGTGTCCCCGAGGGCCAAGCTGACCATGTTCTTCGACCGTGTACTTGCAGCCCTGGAGCAGCTCCATTCTGACCAAACAGCTCATCTGGCCAGCGAGTCCCGCAAGCTCTGCCAAGCTGTCCTTCGCAAGGTGCTCACCAAGGTGGTATACAGGAATCCCGGCATCAACCTCGCCAACGTCTTTGACCGCCTGCCGAAGGATGCAGATCTCAAGGCGGCAGAAGAGCTCGTCGCGCCCATCGTCGACAGGGTGAGCCAAGTGAAGAGAGTCGAAGGCGATCGCCGGGATTAGCTGCTCTTACTCCTAGCCGCCGCCATTTCATGTCAAAGACAAAATTGCCTTATGTTAGAATCGCGACAGCTATCATTGTAATATAACTTGCTATGCTCTGGATGAACGCTATGTTATTCCCCTTGCTTAATTTCCTTCTGTATGTGTTCGCCCTACGCTTATTTGGAAACTTGCCGGCGCGCACACCCTTGCCGCGAGCGCTAGGTGCGGGACTTTAGCAGCCTGCCGGCGGGGCCGCTTCCGGCAAGAGACCTTGGTGCTTTCAGTGTAGCCACCTAAACTGTTGAGCGGGCTCAAAACAGAGTAAGGGCGCAACTAATCACAACAAGGTTCCTTCGCGTGCAGGTTTTCCATACAAGAATTGGAATCGTTCAAGGAGAATAACTAAATGAAAAATTTGTTCAAAGTTTCTGCAACTTAGCTTTCCGTCGCAGTATTTCTTCCGGCAAGATATCAACCTTGAACATCGCCTACTGGTGTCCATACCATCTTTTCCCCCGGCAAACATGCATGCGAGGGAACCTTCTGTCCTTTGAGAAAAAAGAAAGAAGAGAAAATAGAGGTATGGAACCTTGGCGGTTCGTTAGCACTTGCTGGAGATGGGCGTAATACAATATCTTAGATAAACATGCACATAAGTTAACATGAGCATCAACAAGAATCATAAAACACTTAAGCTTTATTCAACTATGCACAGGGTCTGCGCCTGGCTTTGTACAAAGGATCACATGCTACAGCGGCAAGACTTGTACAAAAGGTGGTTGCCGGGAGACCCGGCAACCGCGCCTTATGGATAGAACTTACGAAGATGCTCGATATTCCAGCAGTTGCTCACCGGAATAGCGTCTTCGGTCTCCAGGCGGACTGCGCCAGGCCTGGTGACTCGTACTACCCGATAAGGGCCTTCCCACTTCGGCGTCAACTTGTTGGAATTCTTGGCCGACTGAACGCGCCGAAGAACAAGGTCGCCTTCCTCAAGACTCCGGGCATGAACCTTGCGGCTATGATAGCGGCGCAAAGCTTGCTGGTAGCGTGCAGCTCGCACAGTAGCCTGGAGACGATCTTCCTCAAGGAGCACAACGTCATCTTGCCGCAGCTGCTCTTGCTCAAGCTCATCATAAGCGAGCACTCGAGGCGACCCGTATGTGAGTTCTGTGGGGAGAACTGCTTCCGCCCCATATACTAGGGAGAAGGGTGTCTGGCCGGTAGCTCGATTTGGTGTCTTCCTGATTGACCAAAGAACCACCGGCAACTCATCAACCCAGCGCCTTCCGCATTTGCGCAGCTTGTCGAAAGTTCTTGTCTTGAGACCACGCAGCACCTCAACATTCGCCCTTTCCGCTTGGCCGTTACTCCTTGGGTGAGCAACAGAAGCAAAACAAATCTTGCCGCCAAGGTCTTGGACATACTGCATGAAGGTGTGGCTTGTGAACTGTGTGCCGTTGTCGGTGATGATCCTGTTGGATACTCCAAAACGGCAAACTATTCCCTTGAAGAACTTGACGGCTGATTGTGCTGTTACCTTCCTCACTGCTTTCACTTCTGGCCACTTTGTAAACTTGGTGATCGCTACGTACAAGTATTCAAAGCCCTCGGTAGCACGGGGGAAAGGGCCCAAGATGTCGAGCCCCTAGACCGAAAATGGCCAGGAGAGAGGTATTGTCTGAAGAGCTTGAGCCGGTTGATGTAATTTCTTTGAATGAAACTGACACGCTTCACACTTGGTTACTAGTGCAGTTGCATCCTGGAGAGCAGTGGGCCAAAAGAAACCTTGCCGGCAAGAGCTCTTGATCCTATGTGGGAGCCACATATGCCTCCATGTATCTCTGCCAACAGCTCCAGTCCATCCTCCTGAGGAATGCATTTCAATTTCACACCATTCGGCCTCTTTCTGTACAGGACATTGTCCACAAACTGGTACATTTTAGACCGATGGGCTACTTTCTCTGCTTCTTCCTGCTCTTCGGGGAGTTCCCCTGTCTGGAGGAAATGGACGATGTGCTATGCCCATGCTGGAGCCTGAGGCTCGACGACAAGGACTAAAGGCAAATCTTCTGCCGCAGGAGCAGTCGTCTCGACAGTAAGGGCCTGAGACCCTGCCGGAGCTTGCTGTTCCCCGGCAAGCTTGGCGGGAGCGTTTTTCTCGATGGCAAGAGCCTGAGGCCCTGCCGGAGCCTGTCGCTCACCGGCAAGCTTGGCGTTGTTCCCGGCAATTTTCTTGCCGGCGGCTTCTGGGTGCTTTGCCGGGAAGTACTTGCCGGAACTCAACTTTCTTCTCTTCTCTTGTCCCATTGATGGTGTCACGGACGGCTGAGTCAGTCGAAGCACAAAAGTTCCTGGTTCCACAGGTAACTTGAGAGCAGCGCATTTTGATAGGCCATCAGCAATGCTGTTTTCTGCACGAGGAACGTGCTCCATTTGCAGGACATCAAAATGCTCTTCCAACTTCCTCACTTCATCTACATAAGCTTCCATCAACGGGCTCTGATAATCCTTGTTGACTTGCTTGACGACAAGTTGAGAATCACCTCTGACAATAAGCTTCTGGATTCCAAGGTCTGCCGCGATCCTGAGACCGGCAAGCAACCCTTCATACTCTGCAGTGTTGTTCGTTGACCTCTCCCGGGGAAAATGCATCTGAACCACGTATTTGAGGTGTTCTCCGGTGGGTGCGACAAGCAGCACGCCACCACCGGCGCCTTGCAGCGAGAAAGCTCCATCAAAATACATGACCCACTCTTGATTTGTTTCCTTGCCGGGGAGAGTTGACTCTGGAACTTCTTCATCTGGCGTTGGGGTCCATTCTGCAATGAACTCCGCCAAGGCCCTGCTCTGGATTGTCAAAGTACTTTCAAACTTGAGACCAAAGCTTGACAGCTCCAAAGCCCACTCCACAATCCTGCCGGTAGCATCTGGGTTCCGCAAGATCCGCTGTAATGGAAAGCGAGTGATAACGGTGATTTCATGTGCTTGAAAGTAATGGCGCAGCTTCCTCGAGGCCATAAGGAGGCTGAAGAGCAACTTCTGCACACCAGAATATCTTGACCTAGCCCCCTACAAAAGGGAGCTGACAAAATAGACCGGGCGCTGCACCATCTTCTTCTTTTGTATTGCTCGACTTGACTGCGCAGATTCAACCTTGTCGGCACCAGATCCTGTCGGGGAAGGTCCATGCTCATCACTTGGCAGTCCTGCCACTGACGCTGCTTCTTCATCAGTTTCTCTCTCTGCCACCAACGCAGCACTCACCACTTGATTCGTTGCCGCTAGATATAGCAGCAATGGCTCTTGTGGTTTTGGCGCGACTAGTACTGGCGGAGAGGAGAGGTACCTCTTCAAATCCTGCAACGCTGCCTCCGCTTCCGGAGTCCATTTCATTGGACCTGCCTTCTTCAAAATTTTGAAAAAGGACAGGGCGTGCTCAGCAGATTTTGAGATGAACCTACTCAGAGCAGCAACGCAGCCGGCAAGACGGCGGACATCCTTGACACGTCTTGGCGCTTCGATTTGCTCAATTGCTTTGATCTTGTCAGGATTTGCTTCAATTCCATGTTGAGACACAAAAAACCCGAGAAGCTTGCCGGATGGAACACCAAACACACATTTCTCAGGGTTGAGCTTCAAGTTGATCTTGCGCAGATTTGCAAATGTCTCTTCTAAGTCTGATATGAGCGTCGCCTTGTCCTTGGTTTTGACCACTATGTCATCCATATACGCTTCCATATTTCTATGTAGCTGGGGCTCAAAACCAATCTGGAATGCTCTTGCAAATGTAGAACCAGCACTTTTCAACCCGAAAGGCATACGCAAAAAGCAGTACGTACCACATGGGGTGATGAATGCGGTCTTCTCTTCGTCTTCCTTGGACATGAAAATCTGATGATAGCCTGAATAGGCGTCAAGGAACGATAGCAAGTCGCAGCCGGCAGTGGAGTCCACAATCTGGTCGATGCGCGGCAAGGGAAAAGGATCTTTTGGACAGGCTTTATTGATATTTGTATAGTCAATACATAGCCTCCATTTTTCATTCGCCTTGCGCACTACAACTGGATTGGCAAACCACGTTGGATGGAGTACTCCCCTAACCAAGCCTGCTGCTTCTAACTTCTTAATTTCTTCGGCAATAAACTGTTGCCGCTCCAAAGCTTGCTTCCTGACCTTTTGTTTGACGGGCCGCGCGTGTGGACAGACGGCAAGGTGGTGCTCAATCACCTCCCTGGGAACACCGGGGATATCGGATGGTTGCCATGCAAACACATCGACATTCGCCCGTAGGAAGGCAACGAGCGCGCTTTCCTATTTGCTGTCAAGGGTGGAACTTATAATGAAAGTTCCCCCCGTGCCATCTTCCTTGGCGGGCACCTTCTTGGTTTCTGGTGGAGCCGCTTTGGATTTCTTGCTCTTGCCGGTGGAGCTCTCAGGCACATCCTCAACAGGAGCGCAGCACTCTGAGGAGGTGCGCTTGCCGGAGTGTGTGCGAGAGATCTTGCCGGTCTTCTTCCCTCCGGGAGCTTCAGCGGCAGGAGCAAGTGCCTTGGCGGTAGATGCTGCAACTGCCTCCCAGTAAAG
Organism: Elymus sibiricus; assembly: GCA_039707655.1. Classification (NCBI taxonomy): domain Eukaryota; kingdom Viridiplantae; phylum Streptophyta; class Magnoliopsida; order Poales; family Poaceae; genus Elymus; species Elymus sibiricus. The sequence goes on from CM077665.1 coordinate 180,013,226, forward strand.
CTGGTCGGTGCAGATAAGCGCGTCTTTCTTGTCGGAACTGACAGTGATAACGCTCATCAGTCCGGGCATCTTCAGCATATTGTAGGCGTAATGTGATGCCGCCATGAACTTGGCCAGCGCTGGGCGGCCAAGGATCCCATTATATGGCAATGGAATCTTGGCGACGTCAAACACAATTTTCTCCGTCCTGAAGTTTAGGTCGCTGCCAAATGTTACCGGCAGCGTGATTTTCCCCTTGGGCTGGCTCCTTCCTGGATTGACCCCTTGAAATGAACCCGTTTCTTCGAGATCTCCATCAGGAATTTGCAGCCTCTTGATCACCTCAGGTGAGATCAGGTTCAAACCGGCCCCGCCGTCAACTAACATTTTTGTCACCTTGAGGTTGCGAATCGTTGGTGAAACCAACAACGGCAAACACCCGACCGCAGTTGTGCGATCAGGGTGATCCTCAAAGTCAAAAATGATAGGCGTGCTGGACCACTTCAACGGTTTTCGGGCGCCGACAGATTGTTCTGTCGCATTCACTTCACGCGCCCACTGCTTAAGTTGGCGGTGGGAAGAATGCAAGGAAGCACCTCCGTCAACACACATCATGTCCGTGGATTTCTGAAACTCTTGTTCACTGGACTCGTCGTCCTCTTCCATGCCATCATCAGCCCCCTCTTGCTTGTCGCGGCCTCGAGCGGGCCGATCCTTCTGTTGCTTAGCCTTGCCGCGGCGACCTCCTCGGCCACCGCGCTTCTTGCCGGACCCTTCAGCACCATCAGGAGCCTTCTCCTTATCTCGCCTCTCGTATTCGGCCTTCTGCTTCTCGACAAGTTGTTCAACTTGGCGGCAGTCCTGGAGATCATGGCCCTTGGTGCGGTGGATCTTGCAATACTGCTTGCCGGAGCCATCTGGCTTGTCGGCAGCCGCCAATGCCTGGCAGGAGGCGCACCCGGCAACATCCTTGCCGGGGTCGTCAACCTTGACCTTCTTGGCGGTGCCGGGGTTGCCAGACCCCTCGACAGCAAGCACGGCCTTGCCCTTGCGCTTCCTGTTGCGCCGCCGACCCTTCTTTGTCGGGGCGGCAGCATCTTCATCGTCGGAGTCGGCCCCTGCGCCAGTGTCCTCGCCGGGGAGCCTCCTTCCTTCTTCAGCGCGCGCACACTTATCTGCCAGAGCATAGAGTTCGGTAACATCCCTGACTTTATTCATCGCCAACTCTTCCCGCATCCTGCGGTTGCGCACGTTCTGATGGAACGCGCTGATGACCGCGGCAGGATGAACGTCTGGAATGTTGTGATGTATGCGGCTGAACCTTTGGATGTACTTGCGCAGGGTCTCGCCTTCCTTCTGGGGGATGAGATGTAGATCACTCTCCTGGCCAGGAGCTTGATGGCCTCCGGTGAAGGCGCCAACAAACTCGTGGCACAGATCTGCCCAAGAAGAAATGGATCCTTCCGGCAAATGCATCAACCACGACCTAACGTTGGGCTTGAGCACCAACGGGAAGTAGTTGGCAAGTATCTTGTCGTCACGACCCCCAGCAGCCTGCACCGCAATGGTGTAGATGCTCAGGAACTCTGACGGATGGGTCTCGCCGTCGTATTTCTCCAGGACCTCCGGCTTGAACGTGCGGGAATTGGGCCACTGGACTCGCCGCAGCTCACGGGTAAACGCTGGACAACCCACCTCGTAAGGTAGATCGACAGGATACCCCGGCGCAGGCTTATCTGCAGTGGGTCCCGCGCGCTTATCAGATTGATGGCGCGCTTCCGAACACCGCTCGATGGTAGTGCGAGCGTCTTCCTTGCCTCGCTGCTGAAGAACTTGACATTGATCGCGGCGAGTTCGCGGATCAGACGACGCCGTGGAATCGTCATCACGAGTGTCGACCCGTCGAGTCAGCGTCCGCTGCTACCGCTGTGGGGGAGAGTGCACCGTAGTTGTACTGCCCACTGTCTTCTCACCGCCGACGCGCGCCGGCTCGATGGACTGCCCCCGCGAGGGCTCTGCCTGCTCTGGCTTGTCTTCGTTGGCAATGCCAACGAGGCTCTGAATGGCGGCTCTCCACTCCTCGAGCTTGTCCGCAGCAGGAGGAAAGTTTAGAAGCAGCTGCGCGCGTGCTAGCGCTTCTGCTCGTGTAGGTGGTGGCGACAGGTGCGAAGAACGTGAGGTGCTCTGACTCCTAACCGTGTTAGAAGGAGCAACATCACGATCTTGCGACCGCACGCCACTTCCACCAACACGTAGACGTGCATGTTGGTCTCGCGCATCCCGAGGATGATGTTCAGGAGACTTTCCGTGGGGACACCCGGAGCCACCAACGTCATGGCGATGTTCATCGCGCGCGGCCTGAGAAGGTCGCGGCGCGTGCGCCGGCGTGGGTGTCTTGGAAGGCGGCCTTCCATCTCTAGAGTTTGCTGCACCACCCACTGGCAGCACGGCTCCGTCCTTGGACCTAGCGGCGCGTACAACGCCGCTCGCCTGGCTAGGGTCACCAGAGCGTCGTGGAAGCTCTGGATCTCTACTTCCTCCACCCGCGTCGACACCGTCGCCCGTGCGTGTAAGCACAGGCGCAGCGGACGTAGATGGTCCAACCGCCGTGAAACCCTTCCTCTTGGGGGCCATGGCGATGAAGATGATGAAGAACTGGCGCGCTAGTCACCAGATCAGGTCCGCACAACCTCCTATCCCCCTACCTGGCGCGCCAAAGATGTCAGAGAAACGACACCTATGGGACCGAGAGGATCCCTTTACGATTCGGCAGGGAGAAGGTTTGCACAGAGAGCAGATCTGATGATCAACACGGGGAATTTTACCCAGGTTTGGGCTACAAAGATGCCTAAAACCCTACTCCTGCTTGGTTGTATTAAGGGTGTTCTAGCTCAAGTCTTGGGAGCGCTACAGTACTTAGTAGCTACACATGCAGAATGAGCTCTAGGAGATCCCCCCCCTGTAGCTACGCCTTGGGCCTCCTTTTATACGTTCGAAGGGGTCACCAACAGTGGCGCACAGTGCATACATGAGGTGTAAAGGTAGCTACAGTGTTATCATACCTAACACTGACGGTTTAGGACAAGAACATTAAATGCTTCGTTGAGGTGTCCCTTAGCGTCTTGGGGCTGGAAAAAGGGGCCGTCCCATCGCACCGCTTAAGCCCATCCTTCGCTAGCGCCTGACACGTTACCAGGAGGACAACAGCTAAAAGACAAGCTGGTGACCGCACTGGAGCGGTGACAGGGCAGCAAGGGCTTGCTGGGGACGAGCCTTGCCGGGGCTGCGAGCCATCCCGACAAGATCTTGCCGGGGGTCCAGCCTCCAGTCTTCTATCTTCTGATTGTTGCCTTGTCTTGGATGCCTTCTTGACTTTATGAACTTGCATTTGGTTGTCTCCCGGCAAGCCTTGCCGCAGGCGTGGCTACAACTGCCCGTGCACAAGTACGGGGTACTAAAGGACACAATCCTTAGTGCAACAACAGGGGCGGATGAGGTTCGCCTCTTCCCGGATGGCCTTCTCCGATAAGTTGTCGAAGAATTCTTGTGCCTGCTCCGCGGATGGCTCTTCCCAAGTTCTGTCAAGGCCGTGAGCATTACATGCCGGCATCATGGCGATGATTGAGGCCAAGGCAGAGTTGTTACACTGAGGAATTACGCCCGCGGGCAACTTGAATCTCGCGTTAGTCCTGAACAGCTTGTGGCAGAGGGCTATGTGCTGCATGACCGTCAAGTTGTTATTCAACCCAGGGCGCAGCCTCATGATATCTGCCGCATTCCGGAACTCCCATGCTGGTCTCCCTTTGTTCATCAGAGGGGCGATACGCCGGCGAAGGAAATCAGCGTCGATCATCTCTATTGTGAGCCCGGCAGCTTTGAGGCGGTGGATCCTGGTAATTGCGATTGTGAGCTTCTCATCTTGAGGATCGAGGTCGCTCCAATCCATACCACGCGCCATCTTTGTTTGTCGAGGCGAGCAGAAGGGCTGGGGATCTGTCTCCTGAATCCAGCACCACTTGCCCCGCCATTCTCCCCTCTTCTCGCGGTAGACCCCGTCTGGGTATATCTCTTTGTTCCATGTCCTTGGAATCCAGGTGATAGAACCAGAAAGGGCCTCTCCCGCTTGGATACGGGGAACGAAGAAGTGGCGAAAGAGGGCTGTATTGGGGACTACTCCGGCAAAGTTTTCGCAAAGATGGGCAAAGACTGACATACATGTCATGGCATTCGGCGTAAAATCCAAGAGTTGGAAGCCGTATGTGTACATGATGTCGTTGAAGAAATCAGAGAAAGGGGGACAGAGCCCGCAGTAAAAGTAGTCAACAAAAAAGGGGAATTTATCTGGGCCACCCTTGGAGGAACCTGGACTCACGCGAGTGGCAGGATGAGCCTTCGTCTCCCTCGCCCACATGCAGAGGTATCGGTCCATCAGGGCTCTCGCATCGAGTGCCGAAGTGAAGACGGCGTGCTTCTTCCGCATCTTCACCAGTTCGCCCTCCGGGATGGCGGCTTTCACCACCTTGCCCTTGCTCACCTTGGGCAGCATGGCGGCTATGGAGCAAAGACCGTGGACGGTGAGGGCGTGGAGGCGGCGGATGAGTGGGAGAGGCTCTGTTTCGGGCTCGAGGAAGGAGACGACGGCGGTTCCCAGATTGGAAAAGACAGGAGGTAAATGAGAAAGCGCCTCTGCGGTTTCCTTTTTATGGGGAAGGCGCGAGGCTATCTCTTCACTTGTCAATATGAAAACACTTTTGCGAGCGCGCTGCTGTAACGGCCGCTCCGCCCATGTCTCCCACGTCGCGCATTCAACGCGCGTAGTGGGGGGGGGGGCGCAGTAAGCGGAATGATTACAGTAGTTAACTCCTGCCACGCGTGCCCGTACACTGTTTGGGCCTAGCCCAACAACGCCTCGCACTCGTGTATGGCCTAGTTCCGGGGGCTCCTGTCGGTGTACTAAAGTTTGGGTCTTTCAGTACCCCATACTTGTGCACGGGCGGTTGTAGCCACACCAGCGGCAAGGCCTATCGGGGGACAGCTGGACGCAAATGCAAGAGTATCAAGAAAGCATTCAAGCCAATAATCAGAAGACGGAAGACCAAAGGCTGGGATCCCGGCAAGATCTTGCCGGGATGGCTTGTGGAGCTCCGGCAAGACTCGCACCTGGCAAGACCTCGCCACCCTGTCACCGCCCCAGCGCAGCGACCAGCTTGTCGTTTAGCTTTTGTCCTCCTGGGTGCGTGTCAAGGCGCTGACGGCGGATGGGCTTAAGCGATGCTGATGGGACGGCCCCTTTTTCCCTCCCCAAGAAGCTAAGGGACACCTAAACGGAGCATTTAATGCATTTGTCCTAAGTCGTCAGTATTAGGTATGATAGCACTGTAGCAACTTTACACCTCTTGTACTTCGCTACTGTTGGTGACCCCTTCGGCGTATAAAAGGAGGCCCAAGGCGGAGCTACGGAGGGGGAGGACCTTCTGGCCCATTCTGCATGCGTAGCGGCTGTGTACTGTTCATCACATAGCGCTCCTGAAGCTTGGGCATAAACACATCCAATACAACTAAAGCAGTAGTAGGGTTTTACGCTTCTCAACGGCCCGAACCTGGGTAAAAATCCCTCGTGTTGATCGTTGGATCTGTTCTTTGTGCAAGCCTTTCTCCCTGCCGAACCGTAAAAGGGATCCATGCGATCCCATAGGTGTCGTACGCCGACAACCTATTTGAGAGAGCCAAAATTATGCTGTGATTTGCTAGAATTGCTCTATATGCTTCACTTCAATTTTTTGAGTTATGGAATTGCTCTAGTGCTTCACTTATATCTTTTTGAGCACAGTGTGCTTTAATTTTTTGAAGAAATACTCTCATGATTCACTTAGATTAATTTGAGAGTTAGCAAATTTTGAAGAAATTCTCTCATGCTTCACTTATATTATTTTGAGAGATGAAATTTTTATGCTCATGTTCTTCACTTAAATTTATTTGAGCTTGCCAAAAGCAATGGCAATACATGAAACTAGTCCGAAAGCTATAGATATTCAAGAGGGATATAATAAAAACTTTCATGAAGATCATTGGACAAATTAAACTTGATTCCATGTAATAGTTTTGAGACACGATGATAGTAATATGTGAGTCATGTTGGTGAGTAATTATGCTTTAGTAAAAAATTTGGTGTTAAGGTTTGTGATTCCCTATGCAAGTACGAAAGTCAATAGTTATGCAATGAAATTACATCCTACTTATGGTGCATTATTCGGTGTTAGTTATGCTTAATGCCCGTTTATGTGAATTTTCGTTTCTTCGTTGGTTGCTTCTCAATCTATTTGCTAGCCTCCACTTGTACTAAGTAGAAATACTACTTGTGCATCCAAAATCCTTAAACCCAGTTTTGCCATATGAGTCCACCATACCTACCTATATGCGGTATTTTTGTGCTGTTCCAAGCAAATTTGCATGTGCCATCTCTAATTTTCAAAATGAATTTCCTTTTTGTGTGCTCGTACCGCTCATGAAGCGGTAGGGGGTGTCCAATATTTTTCCATGCTAGATGTGTTATTCTCAAGATGAGTGTTTATTCACTTGTCATTGCACGAGAGTACGGTGGTAATAGGGATGCCCAGTCCCGAAATGAAAAAGAAATGGACTTTATGTTGTCAAATAATAAATTCCTTGGAAAGTGTTGGTATGGAAGGCAACCGTGGATATGGCTAGCCATGGACTGTGAAAGAATGGTCGAAAAAGGAATAAAATTTATTTTATGTTTGGGAACCGCCTATGATGTATCTAGCATGGAAAGTATTGAGAACTACTCGGTCGTTTTTGTTGACAGGAAAGGCATGCCACCCAAAATATTTTTATCTCAATTTAAGGTTTCAGCTCTGGCACCTCTACAAATCCCTACTTCCCTCTGCGAAGGGCCTATCTATTTACTTTATGCATTTTTTATTTTAATTTGAGTCTCCATCTTCTCTTATAAAGCACCAACTAGGGGTCACAATGATCATACTTGTGCATTGAGTGTAGCTACTATTCGAGTGTGTTTCATGAATGGATCAATGATTGAGCATGATGGGCTAGGGATAACTTTCTTTAATGTTGATATTTTTAAAGACATGGTTGCTTGTTGGTATGCTTGAGTATTAAAGTCTTCATGTCAAAACTAGACTATTGCTTTGAACCATCTAAAAGTCCAAATGTCCATGCTACAAAACAAAAGAATATGTGATGAACATGTTAGGCAGCATTCCACATCAAAAATTCTGTTTTTATCATTTACCTACTCGAGGACAAGCATGAATTAAGCTTGGGGATGCTGATATGTCTCCAACGTATCTATAATTTTTTATTGTTGCATGCTGTTATATTATCATTCTTGGATGTTTTATAATCATTTAATAGCATCTTTATATCATTTTTTGGCACTAACCTATTAACATAGTGCCCAGTGCCATTTGCTGTTTTTTGCTTGTTTTTTTCACTTCACAGAATATCAGTACCAAACGGAGTCCAATTGCCATGAAAAATTTTGGATATTTTTTTGCACCAGAAGACAACTTGTGAGCCAAGGAAGCACCTGGGAGGAGGCCCGTGGGGCCCACGATACACCCGGGCACGCTAGAGGCCCTCGGCGTGCCCTGATGTATCATGGGGCCCACGGAGGTCTTTTCCACCGCCTCTCAGCTCTATAAATTCTCAAAAATTCTAGAAACCCTAGAGGAGTCGACGAAATACACTTCCAGCCGCCGCAAGTTCCAGAACAATGAGATCCAATCTAACACCATCACGGAGGGGTTCATCATCCTCATTGGTGCCTCTCCGATGATGCGTGACTAGTCCACCATAGACCTACGGGTCCGTAGGCAGTAGCTAGATGGCTTTCTATCTCTCTTTTGATTCTCAATACAATGGTCTCTTGGAGATCTATTTGATGTAATGACGTTTGCGGTCTGTTTGTTGGGATCCGGTGAAGTTTGAGTTCATGATCAGTTTCTATCCATGAATATTATTTGAGTCTTCTTTGATCTCTTATATGCATGATTATTTATAGCCTCGTATTTCTTCTTCGAATCTTTGGTTTAGTTAGGCCAACTAGATCGATTTTTCTTGCCATGGGAAGAGGTGCTTTGTGATGGGTTCGATCTTGCGGTGTCAGTGACACAAGGGGCAGCGAGGCACGCATGTATCGTTGCTATTAAGGATAACAAGATGGGGTCTATTCCTACATGAATAGATCTTGTCTACATCATGTCATCGTTCTTATTGCATTACTCCGTTTCTCCATGAACTTATTACACTAGTTGGATAGCGGTCGATGTGTGAAGTAATAGTAGTAGATGCAGAATCGTTTCGGTCTACTAATCTTGGACGTGATGCCTATATATTGATCATCGCCTTGGATATCGTCATGATTATTTGATCTTCTATCAATTGCCAAACAGTAATTTGTTTACCCACCGTGTGCTATACTCATGAGAGAAGCCACTAGTGAAATCTACGGCCCCCGGGTCTATCCTTTTAATATTTTGCTTTCCGATCTATCTTTTTCCGCATTTGTTTTCAAATCTATTATTCCAAAAACCCAAAAATACCTTGCTGCACTTTTTATTTGCATCTTTTATTTTGTGTTCTTGTGCAATCTATTTATCCAATCTCATACAAACTAATCTATCTTTTTACCGTGGAGAGATTGACAACCTCTCGTACGAGTAGTAATGCATGTATTTATTCTTTGTGTGAAGGTACCATTTACATAGTGTTGCTTGGTTCTCCAACTGGTTCGATAACCTTGGTTTCATAACTGAGGGAAATACTTATCGTAGCTATGTTGCATCGATCATCCCTTCCTCTTTGGGGAAATACCGACACAGTCTCAAGCCACGTCAGTCGCAAGGTTCCCGATGATGCTCGACAAGTTCCCTGGTGTGTAGCCGCTTCCCAAAGCGTAGGGAGAGATCCTTCTCCTCAACATTGCATTTGGTGACGTGCTGATCAGCATGTTGTTGGTGGGCCAACGCAAGCCCACCGATCAAATAATCTGGCACCCATAGATACTCTTCGTCGCTGGCAGCATACACCCGATCTTTGTACTTCCAGATATGGATGAGTCACATGGACCCATTGGCATTCAAGGTCATCCATCTGGAGTCTTCCTCCATGCTCTTGGCCTTTCCATGAGCATCCAACCAAGTCTCCATTTCAACTTCTCTATCGACGGCCATGTGGCCTCCCAGGCCGCCTAGCACGTGACTCTCTTGTCCTCCTTGGCCTTCATGGCTGCCTCTCGCTCAGCGCGCTCAGTGGGCGACAAAGTCTCCCAAACTGCAACCTCCATTTATTTCCATAGCTGCTCCTCGGTCAGGCCAGACACTCGTCCAATGTCATTGTTCGCAGTTGGCGCGACGTCCTTGGCTAGGGGCGGTGAGGCAGTGTCCTCTTCTTTGTGTGGCGGCACATCCTGCTTGGCTCGGCATGGGGACGAATACTCATTTGAGCGAGGCGGTGAGCCATATCGGGTAGGGATCGACGACCCCATAGGCGGGAATGGGGGTTTGCAAGGGAGGACGAGGGCAAGCGCGAGGACAGGGACGAGATGATTGTTGTTCAAGATTGAAAGTGAAATCTATGTCTATTCATCCACACAAAGAAGAATATATACAAGGGGGAGACGCGACGATCACAGGGAGACGTTGGTTCCAACCTGAAGGGACGAGGCGTCGGTTGCGGGAGCAACCGTACGCCCGTTATGGGCAAGGGGAGATTTCCCCTAATTACATTATGGAATTTGATCTTAACACTCCCCCTAATCTACGATTGACCACGTAGAAACATCTCACGATTGTCCAGGTAGCGCTATCGTCTCAAAAGGATTCTCCTTCAATAAGTTCTTCATAAAATCTTTGATGAGAACCTGAAACATAAACTCATAAAGAGATAGCATAATGTGATGTATTGAACAAGGATATCTCAAGAAGAGACTCCCCCTGACACCTACAAGTCCTTAAGTCGTCGCATACCAATTCCATGTACATATTTTTCGAATGTAGAATTTGGTAGAGACTTGGTAAATAAATCAGCAAGGTTGTCACATGATTTAACTTGCAAGATGTTTATTTCCCCGCTTTTCTGAAGATTGTGGGGGAAAACCCACTTAGGAGAAATATGCTTACTGATATTACTCTTGATGTATCTTGTTTGCATCTGTGCAACACATGCCGCATTATCCTCATAGATAACAGTAGGTGATTCTATCGAACTAATTCCACATGACTGTTGTATGTCGTTTATCATTCTGCGAAGCCATACACATTCACATGATGCTTCAAATAATGAAATTATTTCAGAATGATTGGTAGATGTTGCCACCAGAGTCTGTTTTTAAGACTTCCATGATATAGCAGTACCACCATGTAGGAACACAAAACCATTCTGTGATCTTGCATTATGGGGATCATACAAATAGCCGGCATCTGCATACCCAATCATAACAGAGTCCTGATTTCTCTGGAAATGGAAAAATAGGCCAAGATCCTTTGTGCCTTGGAGATATCGAAAGATATTCTTCACTCCAAACCAATGACGTTTGGTGGGAGCTGCGTTGTGTCTAACAAGTAGATTCATTGCAAATGCAATATTAGGTCTTGTGCAATTTGCAACATCCATAAGCACTCCAATGACACTGAGGTATGGAACTTCAGGTCCCAACACCTCTTCTCCATCATCCCTTGGCCTGAGCGAATCTTTCACTATGTCTAGAGATCAAACCACCATAGGAGTTTTAGATGGGTAGGATTTGTCCATATTGAATTTCTCCAATATTTTCTGGATATAGGAACCTTGGTGTACCATGATTCTTGAGGGAAGGTGCTCAAGTTGAATACCTAAGAAAAATTTAGTTGTACCCAAATCCTTCATCTCAAATTCCATCTTTAGATGATTGCGTGATTCATCAATGTCTTGTGTGTTGCCAACGATGTTGAGATCATCAACGTACACAGAAATGGTGCAAAAACCTATAGAGGACTTCTTGATGAAGGCACATGGTGCAATCAACACTATTGGAGTAACCTTTGTAAAGAAGGAACTCACTGAGTCGGTTGTACCACATCCGTCCCGATTGCCTTAAGCCATATAATGACTTATTCAGCTTTAGACAATACATGTTGTGTTTTGCACTTTTATTCGGAACAGAGATTCCGCCGGGAACCTTCATATATATGTCTGAATCTAGTGACCCGTAAATATATGCGGTCACGACGTCCATCAACTGCATGGATAGATGATTTTGCATTGCCAAAGATATAAGATACTAGAAAGTGGTTCCACTCATTACTAGAGAGTATGTTTCATTGAAATCAATGTCGAGTTTCTGTGTGAAACCTTGTGCTACGAGCCTTGCTTTAGATCTCAATACCTCATTGTTCTCATTCCATTTCTAGAGAAACCCCCATTTAAATCCCATAGGGAAAACATTGGGAGGTGTCGGTATTGATTCAGCGAATACCTTTCTTTTGTTAAGCGAGGCAATTTCTGCTTGGATTGCATCCTTCCATTTAGGCCAGTCGGAGCGCTTTTGGCACTCAACGATAAACCTTGGATTATGATCAGTGAGAAGGGTATCTGCAATCTTTTCAGCAAAATATATGTCGAAATTCGTAATCTTACGGTCAAATGTTTCTCCAGAATCAACATAGTTGATTGAAATTTCCTGCACCCCTAGAGACTCTTCATGATTTCCCAATACGATTGAGTCTGGGTGTTCTGATGTCCCAGCCAGTTTGTGCACACTGGAGCTGGGTTATGGAGGTTTCCCTTCCACTGGGTGTATACTACCCATCAGGTGTTTGTCAACGTTGAGTTGGCCTGCATTTACTGACTTCGAGGTTTTTCTCCTCGATTTCCTTTGCTGCTTGCTGGAAGCTTGCTCCAGGTCAGGCGTCGTACTACTCCCCCTCTTTTTAGGAACAGAGAGTTGAGTGGTTTTTATTGGTACCTCCACTCTTTCGAGCACATTTCTAGCCGGATTTAAGGATTTTGTAACACCTTTCAGATCAATAAATGAATCTGGCAGATTATTTGCAAGATGTTGCAAATTAATGATCTTTTGAACTTGAAGTTCGGTCTCATGGGTACGTGGATCAGAGGATGAAATGGAATGATCATTCCAATCAATTTCCGGGCATTCTTTCTGGTACTTGAAATCTCCCCCTAATGCCAAAAAATGTTCCTCATTACATATGCAATCGCCGTGACGGGTTGTGAACAGATCCCTAGTAAGGGGTTCTAGGTACTTGATAATCGATGGTGATTTGTACCCCACAAAGACCCCCAACTTCCTATGTGGGCCCATAGATGCCCGTTGTGGTGGTGAGATCGGGATGTATGCAGCACATCTGAACTTATGCAGATGGGAAATGCTGGAAGGATTTCCACGTACCAATTCCAGAGGGGAAGAACTATATATGATATGCAGTTGGCCTCAATTGTATCAAGTCAGCAACATGTAAAATAGCGTGACCCCAATAGGAGGTTGGTAAGTTGCAATTCGTCAACAAAGGTCTTGCAATGAGTTTAATCCTCTTAATCAATGATTCAGCCAAATGATTTTGTGTATGGACATATGGAAAAGAGTGCTGAACTTCAATCCCCAAAGTCATGCAATAATCATTGAAAGCACGTGAGGAGAATTCTGCATTGTCCATTCAAATTGACTTAATTCGAATTTTAGGGTAATGGGCTTGCAACTTAATGACTTGCCTGATTATCTTGGAAAATTCATGGTTCCGTGTGGATAGAAGACACCCATGTGACCATCGTGTAGATGCGTCAGTGAGAACCATGAAATACCTGAAATGTCCAGATAATGGTTGAATGGGACCACAAATGTCTCCTTGAATACGCTCAAGGAACTAAAGTGGTTCAGCTTGTATTTTCAGGTGCGAGGGCCTCAAAATTAGCTTTCCCGTGGCACAAGATGTGTCACTGTTCAAAAAATCTTACGATTCAGTGATTTATCGTCCGATTTATCGCTACTCTTGGGGTGACCGATAAGATTATGCCTTATCTTCATCGTTTATCGTTTTGGCCGATTTATCGCTATGACAAGCGATTTATCGGGAATCTACCGATAAATCGGGCCTATTCATAGCACTATGTTTGCCAAAAACTATGTTTATGTTTGTTTTGTGGACTTGTTACACAATATGTACTATTGTACTATTTTGTTTATCATTATATGAGGATTGAAAGGCTAGGAATCAAGGTAACACTTCTGTCCAATATTGTTTTGGTGTAGAATATAGCATATTTTACTGTTGGGAACCTAGGATTTGGAAAAAATGGCCGATTAACAATCAATCGATAAAATCGATTAATCGTCCGATTTCCGATTAATCTCTAATCCCCAGCTGACCGAGACGCTAACGGTAAGCGATATCCTCAACATTGAGATGTGCACACAAAGTCTGAAGATTGAGAAAAAACCGACTCAAAGCAAATTATGGCCAATGGAATTGCTAGTAATTTTTCTCACCATCCCAATTCCGGGATGGCCTAGGCGATCATGCCAGGTTTGGAATACATTAACATTCTTAAAAATTACTTTGTATGCAACAGGTTCCATGGGTTTGATGTACGTATAGTACAAACAAGACGATAGAGAAGGATTTTTCTCATGTACCTTTTTTCAATATCCGTGATCTTTGGTAAAGAGTAGATACTCCTCTTTGTTGTCTTCATGGGTTTCAATATGAAAACCATTTTTATGGATATTGATACGTCCCCAATGTATCTATACTTTTTGATTGTTCCATGCTGATATATTATCATTCTAGGATACTTTTTGGGTCTTTATTTACCAATTTATAATATTTTTTAGAACTAACCTATTGACCCAGTGCCAGTTGCTGTTTTCTGCATGTTTTGCCTTTTCAGGTTTACAGTACCAAACGAAGTCCAATTGAAACGAAACTTTTTGATGATTTTTTCTGGACCAAAAGAAGACCTAGAAGCTTTGGAAGGAAGTCAGGAGGCACACGAAGGCCCCACCACACATCAGGGCTGGGGGGGCGCCCTGATATGTGGTGGCCCCCTCGTGGATCTCCCGACGTCCCTCTCTGGCCTATAAATTCTCTAATATTGCAAAAACCCTGAAGGCAGTCCCGAAACCCTTTTTTCGCCGCCGCAAGTCTCTGTTCCGTCGTGAGGCCATCTGGAGCTCCGTTCCGGCACCCTGACGGAGGGGGGATCAATCACGGAGGGCCTCTTCATCAACCTTGCTGCCCTCATGATGATGTGTGAGTAGTTCACCACAGACCTACTAGTCCATACCTAGTACCTAGATGGCAATCTCTCTATCTCTTGATCTTTAATACAATGATCATCGCAACTTCGCTTTGATCTATCCGATGTAATCCTATTGAGCGGTGTGTTTGTTGGGATCCGATGAATTGTGGGTTTATGTTCAAATTATTCATGAAAAGTATTTGAGATACCTCTGATATATATTGTCTCTTAATTGCATGATCATTATAGCTTTGTAATGCTCTCCGATCTATTGATGTGCTTTGGCCAAGTAGATTGATATTTCATCGGTCGGAGTGGTGCGTTGTGGTAGGTTCAACCTGACGAGTTTCTATATCCCAGTGACAAAGTAGGGGACAAAATGCGTCTTTGTGTTGTTGCTACTAAGGATAACACGATGGGGTTCATTCATATTGCTTGATTTTACTTTGTCTACATCATGTCATCGTTCTCCATGCATTACTCTGTTTTACTTAATACTCGAGATGCATGCTGGATAGCGGTCGATGAGTGGAGTAATAGTAATAGGTGTAGGCAGGAGTCGGCCTATTTGTTTATGGACATGATGCCTATATACACATGATCATTGCCGTGAAAATCGCATAACTATCCACTTTTCTATCAATTGCCCAACGGTAATTTGTTACCCACCGTATGCTGCCTACATGAGAGATGCCGCTAGGGAAAACTATGGCCCCTGGGTCTATTCACTTATATATTTACAAACGCTACAATTTCCTTGCTGCCTTTATTTATCTTTTATTTTATTTTGTAATTTATATTTATCAACAATTATCTACACAACTCATTTGCTTGCAAATAATGAGATCAAGGGGATTGACAACCCTCTTGCCCGCGTTGGGTGTAGGTTGTTTGTTCATTTGTGTGCTGCCGCTGAAGACGGTTGAGGATTGATATTCCTATTGGTTCGATAAACCTTGGTTTCATAACTGAGGGAAATACTTACCCACTTTGTTCTGCAATTACTCGTTCCTCTTCACGGAAAACCCAACGCAGATCACAAGTATCAGGAAGGATTTCTGGCGCCGTTGCCGGGGAATATCATCATCAACTATCAAGTAACTTCACACAAATTTTCATTCACTTGTTCTTATTTTTATTTTCTATTATATTTAGCTTGTCTCATAAAAATCAAAAATATAAAAAATATTGATCTTTGCTTGTTACAAGTTTGTTCGCCGTCATGGCTAGTTCTTCTTCCGCTCGCTTTACTCCCAATGATGATGTAGTAAATTTCAAATAAAGGGGAGGAGAAATTTTAAAAGATGCATGGTAAAGGATTTTCTTTGCTCAAAATAAAGCAACTAAAAAGTTATCCACCACTACCTTGCTTCACAATTTTTATGTTGGTGTGACCACTTGGTATAGGTTTGTACTTGACACCATCACCGGTGGAAACTTCTTAATGTGTCACACCTTGGATGCCTACACCGCAATTGAAAATCTTGTAGGGACACCACCCATTATTGTTAATGAAACAAATTTGACCTTGGAACATGTTATGCAAAGGCTTGACGCTATTGAAAAGAATATGATCACAAATAAACCAATTGAGGAGTTGGATAAAAAACTTCATAATCATATCACTCAACTTGGGTCACGGGTAGGAATGACTTTGAAAACCTTAAAGGAAAAAGACACTACTATTGATGAAAGGATAGAACAAGGTTTGAATAGAATTGGTAAAATGGAAGAGGTAATTGACAAAGTAGGTTCCACCTTCACACCTTCTAAAGCTAATGCTAGTACCTCTCACAACAAAAACCCCAAGTTCATATATATTCCTAAGAGCATTAGTACACCTCCTACCAAAAGAAACGAGGATCTTAAGATGATTAGTGTTCATACTAACTTTATAAATTTGATAAAAGATCCTATTTCCAAGCCTCCTATTCCCCTATTATCCATGGTTGTGTTATTGAGGAGCTTGATGTCGAAGATGACAATACTTGAAACTATGCATTATGCCTAGCTAGGGGCATAAAACAATAGCGCTTGTTGGGAGGCAACCCAATAGTTATCTTTAAATTATTGCTTTAAACTTTCTGTTTATTTTTAATAACATGATTATTTACTCTGTAATGATTATTATTTTTTGTTTAAATTAGTTTTTGTGCCAAGTAAAGCCTTTGGGATGACTCACAAGATGAGTAGAATCGATGCTGAAACAAAACAGAAACTTTTGACTCCAGTACAGGAATTTTCATTTTTTACTGGAGCGTGATAATGATATAAAAAAATTACACAGTGTTTCTATAAAATATTTCGAGGCTTTTCTAATTTTTCAGAATTTTAGAGTTACATAAGTATAGGTTCTCTACATATTGCTACAGACTGTTCAGTTTTATACAGATTCTGTTTTTGCTTGCATAGTTGCTTGTTTTGATTATGCTATGGATTGTATCGGGGGTTATAAGCCATGGAGAAGTTAGAATACAATACCTACTTTGCATTTATGAAATTGGAATCAATTTATAACAGTACCTAAAGTATGCAATATGTTTCTTATACTAACGGATCTCACGAAGTTTTGTTGAGTTTTGTGTGATTGAAGTTTTCAAGTTTCGGGTGTTATCGTGATGGACAAAGGAATAAGGAGTAACAAGAGCCTAAGATTGGGGATGCCCAAGGCACCCCAAGGTAATATTTTAAAGGAGACTCAAGCGTCTAAGCTTGGGGATCCCCCGGAAGGCATCCCCTCTTTCGTCTCAAATCCATCGGTATGTCACTTGAAGCTATATTTTTATTCGTCACATGACATGAGTTTTGCTTGGAGCGTCGTTTGCTTTTGTTTGCTTTTACTTTCAGTTTGCCACAGTCATTGTTTACTGGACACACCTATTTAATAGAGACACACCTTCATCATACTTTGTTAGAATACTCTATGTGCTTCACTTATATCTTTTGAGCTTAGCAGTTGCTCTAGTACTTCACTTATATCTTTTTGAGCACGGTGGCATGTAGATTTTATAGAAATAATTTCACTCTCGTTTTTCACTTATATTTGTTTGAGAGTTAATAAATAGTGACAGTAATTTGTATGGGTCATAAGGCTAGTCCAAAAATATTAGGTATTCAATGAGTGATAATCAAAACCATCATGTAGCACATATAGAGAAATTGTGGGTTAATGACATTGATGTGGTAATATGAAATAGGTGGGAGTTCATAATTGTTAAACCGTAGAAGTGTCGATATTAAGAGAGGTTGACCCTTTTGTTCATCTAAAAATTAAAGAGGCATGGTTATGATGTGTGAGAATTTCTATTC
The DNA here is from genome assembly GCA_039707655.1 of Elymus sibiricus. Taxonomy (NCBI): domain Eukaryota; kingdom Viridiplantae; phylum Streptophyta; class Magnoliopsida; order Poales; family Poaceae; genus Elymus; species Elymus sibiricus. Next base: position 180,030,791 of record CM077665.1, read on the forward strand.
CTCGTTGAAATCCTAGTGTTGTTTCGGGTCGGAAATGCGTGATGGTTAACTCCTATCAGCCTCTTCCCTCGGGGCATGCGAGTAGTACTTTGATCTATGATAAACTAATAAAAATTTGCAATAAGTATATGAGTTCTTTATGACTAACGTGAAACCATGGACATACGCAATCTCACCTTCCCATATTTTGCTAGCCTCTTCGGTACCGTGCATAGACCGTTCTCACCTCGAGGATCGGTTTAACTTTCGCCGGTTCATCCAAACCCCATGACTTGATACGCTCTGTTGCACATAAGCCTTATTATGTCTTCCTCAAAAAAGCCACCATACCTACCTATCATAGCATTTACATAGCCATTCTGAGATATATTGCCATGCAAATTCCATCGTCACTTCACATGACTAGTTCGTTCATCATCATATTGCTTTGCATGATCATATAGAGCTGACATAGTATTTGTGGCAAAGCCACCGTTCATCATATTTTTTGATACATGTCACGCTAGATCATTGCACATCCTGGTACACTGCCAGAGGCATTCATATAGAGTCATATCTTCATATCAGTTCTCCATATCGAGTTGTAAGTAAATAAAAGCGTGATGATCATCATTATTAGAGCATTGTCCTAGTGAGGAAAGAATGATGGAGATGATGGTTCTCGCACAAGTCGAGATGAGACTCTGGACGAAAAATAAAGATGGGGGAGGCCAAATGAGCCCACCATCCATTCAAAAAAATGAGAGAAAATGAGAGAAGGGACTTTGCTACTATCTTTTACCACACTTGTGCCTCAAAGTGGCACCATGGTCCTCATGTAGAGAGTATCATGATATATCATTTTCATATGCTAGTAGGAATCACTTATTCATTTTACAAACTTGGCTTGTACATTACTATGACGGGCTTCCTCAAATGCCCGAGGTCTTCATGAGCAAGCAAGTTGGATGCACACCCCACTTAGCTTCATTTGAGCTTTCATACACTTATAGCTCTAGTGCATCATTTGCATGGTAATCCCTACTCCTTGCATTGACATCTATCGATGGGCATCTCCATAGCCCGTTGGTACGCCTAGTTGATGTGAGACTATCTTCTCCACTTTCTACCCCTTTGATATCTACCACCTTACTCTATTCCACTTAAATGATATGTCCAATGGCTCGCACTCATGTATTGCGTGAAGAATAAAAAGTTGATGCATATTGAAAATGTACGATCCAATTGCCTGACTTGGACACCGTGGTGCTTAACATTTGTATTAATGTGGTGAAGATGGAGCCATGCCTTGCTAATATAATAGGATGAATGGGGGGGGGTAAACATTTCTTAAGGATCATATACTTTTAAGGATTGATAATTCTCTTTCTTACACATTAATTATTGCTATGTTAATATTTGTTGATTCATCTTTTCTCAACGTGCATACATGCATAAGATTACATAATGGATAGCACGTCACATCAAAAATTCTGTTTTTATCATTTACCTACTCGAGGATGAGCAGGAATTAAGCTTGCGGATGCTTGATACGTCTCCAACGTATCTATAATTTCTGATTGTTCCATGCTGATATATTATCATTCTAGGATACTTTTTGGGTCTTTATTTACCAATTTATAATATTTTTGAGCACTAAACTATTGACCCAGTGCCCAGTGCCAGTTGTTGTTTTCTGCATGCTTTTGCCTTTTCAGGTTTACAGTACCAAACGAAGTCCAATTGCCACGAAACCTTTTGATGATTTTTTCTGGACCAAAAGAAGACCTAGAAGCTTCGGAAGGAAGTCGGGAGGCACACGAGGGCCCCACCACACATCAGGGCGCGCCCTGGGGGGGCGCCCTGATATGTGGTGGCCCCCTCGTGGCTCTCCCGACGTCCCTCTCTAGCCTATAAATTCTCTAATATTGCAAAAACCTTGAAGGCAGTCCCGAAACCCTTTTTCCGCCGCCACAAATCCCTGTTCCGTCGCGAGGCCATCTGGAGCTCCGTTCCGGCACCCTGTCGGAGGGGGGGATTGATCACGGAGGGCCTCTTCGTCAACCTTGCTGCCCTCATGATGATGTGTGAGTAGTTCACCACAGACCTACGGGTCCATAGCTAGTACCTAGATGGCAATCTCTCTATCTCTTGATCTTCAATAACATGATCATCGCATCTTCGCTTTGATCTATCCGATGTAATCCTATTGTGAGGTGTGTTTGTTGGGATCCGATGAATTGTGGGTTTAGGTTCAGATTATTCATGAAAAATATTTGAGATAGCTCTGATATATATTGTCTCTTAATTGCATGATCATTATAGCTTCGTAATGCTCTCCGATCTATTGATGTGCTTTGGCCAAGTAGATTGATATTCCATTGGTGGGAGTGGTGCGTTGTGGTAGGTTCAACCTGACGAGTTTCTATATTCAAGTGACAAAGTAGGGGACACGATGCGTCTTTGTGTTGATGCTACTAAGGATAACACGATGGGGTTCATTCATATTGCTTGAGTTTACTTTGTATGCATCATGTCATCGTTCTCCATGCATTACTCTGTTTTACTTAATAATCTAGATGCATGTTGGATAGCGGTCGATGAGTGGAGTAATAGTAATAGGTGCAGGCAGGAGTCGGCCTATTGTTTATGGACGTGATGCCTATATACACATGATCATTGCCGTGAAAATCGCATAACTATCCGCTTTTCTATCAATTGACCAACAGTAATTTGTTACCCACCGTATGCTGCCTACATGGGAGATGCCGCTAGGGAAAACCATGGCCCTCGGGTATATTTACTTATATATTTACAAATGCTACAATTACCTTGCTGCCTTTATTTATCTTTTATTTTAATTTGCAATTTATATTTATCAACAATTATCTACACAACTCATGTGCTTGCAAATAACGAGATCAAGGGGATTGACAACCCTCTTGCCCGCGTTGGGTGCAAGTTGTTTGTTCATTTGTGTGCAGCCGCTGAAAACGGTTGAGGATTGATATTCCTATTGGTTTGATAAACCTTGGTTTCATAACCGAGGGAAATACTTACCCACTTTGTGCTGCAATTACCTATTGCTCTTCACGGAAAACCCAACGCAGATCATAAGTATCAGATATCTCGATAACTGATCAGGGTACGTGATGAGTCGGGATACAATAAAGCATCCTCAATCATCACTTGTGTTCCACTTGGGAGGGTGAATATGGCACATCCAGTACAAACAATCACTGTATCGCGTCCAGTGATAGTTAGAATATCTTCATTCATCTTTTTTAGAGTTTGGAAATATTTCATCTCCCTCAGTATGGAGTTTTTGGTACCACTGTCCACAAGGCATAATTCCTCTTCCATCAGATTGTCCCCGTAGAAAACTATATAAAACAAAAGAATTTTTAATAAGAAATCCTCATGTTAATACATAGAATACAATCTTATTATATCAAATGTGTTGATACAATATAATATAAAGACAACAAAAAACTTATGTTCTTATTACAATCATCATAAATGGACATAATTAAGTAGATCACTAAGGAGATAGAGGACTAGTTGAAGTCTCCAAACACATTGTTTTAGGTGTACTCAAGCAACATGTCCTCAATTTTAGTAGGGTCCTCAAGCGGATAAGGAATCATGGCGTTGCCCAGTACAGGAGGAATATCGTGCGAACCACCAGCTCCATTCACGCTATACGAATGAAGGTTGAAGTTGGCTTCAAGCCTTTTCCCATGAGGTGCTTTGCATCCTTGAGATTGCTGGTACAACATAACCAGTTGCTTGGGCATTGTGCACTTTTCACTAGAATGCGTGTATCATCCACACTTATTGCAAAGCTTAGATTTATCAAACCTGGGCTTTGAAGTGCCTTTTCCCATACCTGGGTTTCTGGATCTCCTGTTCCCGTTGCGCTTTCGCCTATGCTCGAAATTGGAATGTTTACCCCGAAAGGTACCATTAAACTTCTGTCTATTCGCGACATTCAAATGAGCTTCAAGTAAAGGTTGTGCACCAACTGGGCACTGAGAGAGAGTAGCTCATCATGCTTTTCGGCCTGAGTAACATGTGAATAAGCTCGGAATAGACAGTGTAGTTACGAGCACGGTATTGCTATTGGAGGATCCTATCTGAAGGGAGCATAGTATACGAAGTTTTCTCTATATTCTCCACCTTAGTAGGTTCCTTCTCACAAAAGCGCAGTTTGGAACATATCTTATGAACCGCATGATTGTACTCACTGATGGACTTGAAATCCTGAAGACGGAGAGGAGTCCAATCATGGAGTGCTTCTGGCAAGACTACTGGCATCTATTGTTCATACCTTGTTTTGAGGGCCAGAAACAGAGTACTAGGAGCTTCCTCCTGTAAATACTCAGAATTGAGATGTGGATGAATATGGTGCCTTATGATGTATAAAGCAGCATAGTTCTGTTGTTCTGTCAGTGGCGTGACTCCGGTCGGGAGAGGAATCTCGGGGGGGGGGGGGGGGGCTGGATTGCACACGCTATCCCACGGGACGCAAGACTGATCTTGATGTCCACAACACATATAGGGTAGTTGTGGCCATTGATGGCAAGCTCCTCAAACTCTTTGGCGGTCATCTTTGCCTACATGAGGAACCAGAGATAATTAATTTACGGGCGGTAAATTAAAAACCATCATGCTTATGTAATAAGAATCCAAAAATTTGATGCTCAAGTGAAAACTTGAAAAATTCTCAACCTCAATTGTGTGAACATAACACATTGAAGATCACTTAGATCTCACAGTAATAGGCTGCATTGCTATTACCTTGTGTATGCTACAACTGAAATATAAGGAATGCACGTTGGAGGTAAGCGCTTGTCGAGATTGACAAAGCATAGACCTCACAGTAAGAGGGGATAATCTGCAAATGAGTAGTAGATTCCAACTCATTACCTTGTGATTCCAAATATAATGAGGGAGAAATATTCAAAAAATTGCAAGTTTGATATGCAAGAGAAGATGATCTCAATCGCAAAAACATGTTCAATAAAATTGATATGTGGTAAACACGTGGAACATGTCATACTTCCCAGATGAAATCCGGTACTTTTATTTATATTATCAATCCATTGCATAATATAAACACACCTACTAATAATTACACAAGTCCTAACCTAGAATAAATCTAGAACTGGACTAAATGTAAGTAGCTGTCAAACTAGGTACTAAACAATACTAAACATAGTCTAAAACTGCAATATACAATAATTCGTACTAGGTTAATAAAAATAGAGAGAAAAGAAAAAATAACAGCCACAGGGGCAGCCCTAGGCCACCCAGCCGCCTCGGCCTGGGCCTGCTCGGCCTTTGGCCGGCCCAGTCATCCCGCACCGCATAAGAGGCGAGCGAGGGAGGTGGGACGGTTACGGATAAGGTCGAAGACCAGAACCCACAACACCGCTCGATCTCCACCTCCTGCATAGCGCGGCCAATAGAGGACCAGGCCGCTACACCCCCTGCACCTCCACTCCATCACCATCTTGTAGCCGATGGGGCCTCCTCCTTAGAAGAAGAGACAATGACGACGGGGGCTCGGCAGCCATCCTGCAGCGGGGCGTTAGCGAAGCCGAGGTTCGCCGGGCCTAGGAACCAGGGCGGCGATCGAGGGCCGTGATACGTCTCCAACGTATCTATAATTTTTTATTGTTCCATGCTATTATATTATCATTCTTGGATGTTTTACAAACATTTTATAGCAACTTTATATCATTTTTTGGAACTAACCCGGACTGACGTTGTTTTCAGCAGAACTACCGTGGTGGTGTTCTTTGTGCAGAAATCAAAGTTCTCCAATTGCAACGAAACTTTTTGACAATTTTTTTGGAACAAAAGAGGCACTAGAAGCATCGTTGGAGGTCCAGAAGAGCCACGAGGTGGGCACAACCCACCAGGGCGTGCTATGCCCCCCCGGCGCACCCTGGTGTCTTGTGGTCCACTCGTGGCCCATCTTCGCGTGAAACCGCTGCCCAAAAACCCAATATATTCAGAAACCCCGAGAAATAACCCTAGATGAGAAGTTCCGCCGCCGCAACTCTCTGTATCGATGAAAAACCAATCTGAAGGCGTTCGAGTACCCTGCCGGAGAGGGTAGATCATCTCCGGTGGCCATCTTCATCATCCCGGCGGAGGCCATGACAAGGAGGGAGTAGTCCACCCTCGGGGCTGAGGGTATGTACCAGTAGCTATGTGTTCAATCTCTCTCTCTCTCTCTCGCTCTCTCGTGTTCTTGAGATGTAACGATCTTGATGTATCACGGGCTTTGTTAATATAGTCGGATCACATGATGTTATTCCCTTGCTACCTTATTTTGATGAATTGAATCTTTACCTTTGAGATCTCGTTATGTTGGATTGAACATTATGTTTTGACAACACTTGATGTACGTCTTGCGTGAGATACCCGTAGTAACATTGGGGTATTCTATTGATTCACTTGATATATGTTGAGGCATCAACTTGCGGATTCCGGTGACCCAGGGGATCTATGCATAGGGGTTGATTGCATGTTTTCATACCATGTTCTCCGATAGAAATCTTGGGGCACTCTTTGAGGTTCTTTGTGTTGGATTGAGTATTATGAATCTGAAATTGTTTGATGCGTATCGTATAATTAACTCATGGATACTTGTGGTGACATTGGAGCATCTAGATGACATTAGAGTTGGTTGATGCGTATCATATGGTGTTTTTTTAGTACGAACTCTAGATAGATTGATCGGAAAGGATAACTTGGTGTTATTTTAGTACGAATTCTTGGATAGATCGATCGGAAATGATAACATTAAGGTGGTTTCATACCCTACAAGAAATTTATTCTTATGTTCTCCGCTAGATAAGAACTTTGGAGTGATTCTTCGTTGCACGTTGAGGGATGGTTATGTGATCCAATTATATTAGCATTGTTGAGAGATTGCACTAGCGAAAGTACGGACCCTAGGCCTTGTTTTCAAGCATTGCAATACCATTTGTGCTCACTTTTGTTACTTGCTACCTTGCTGTTTATATATTTTTAGATTACAAAAGCCTATATCTACCATCCATATTGCACTTGTATCACCATCTCTTCGCCGAACTAGTGCACCTATACAATTTGCCATTGTATTTGGTGTGTTGGGGACACAAGAGATTTCTTGTATTTGATTGCAGGTTTTTTTGAGAGAGACCATCTTCATACCACACCTTCCACGGATTGATAAACCTTAGGTCATCCACTTGAGGGAAAATTGCTACTGTCCTACAAAACTCTGTGCTTGGAGGCCCAACAAAGTCTACAAGAATAAAGTTGCGTAGTAGACATGAAGCTCTTTTCTGGCGCCGTTGCCGGGGAGGTGAGTTCTAGAAGGTATATCTTTAGATCTTGCAATTAAATCTTTTAGTTTCTTTTTTTCACTAGTTTGGTTTATAAAAGAAAACTACAAAAAAATGGAATTTAGGTTGCATCATTTGTGTCGTCTTTATAATGTCTTTCGTGAAAATAAGGATTCAGAAAATTGTGCTCAATTGGTAGAGGAAGAAATTATGAAAATACTTAATGAGAATTCCTTGAATTATGACCATGATTGCAATGTTGCTAGTATAAATTCTCTGAATATCCATGATGCTAATGATATGCAAAGCCACAAACTTGGGGATGCTATGTTTGATGAAGATGATATTTTTAGTCCCCCAAGTTTTGATGAGTAAATTTATTATGATGATGGCATGCCTCCTATCTATGAGTATTATGATGATGACATGTATGCTATAAAGAGTGATAGTAACCATGAAAGTTGTCATCATGATTTTAATATTGAATGTGGTTATGTCAATCAAGTGTCCCATGATAGTTATTTTGTTGAGTTTGCTCCCACTACCATGGATGAAAAGGAATTTCCTTATGTGGAGAGTAATGAAAATTCTATGCTTGTGCATCATGAAAAGAATGATTTATGTGATAGTTATATTGTTGAATTCCTTCATGATGCTACTGAAAATTATTATGAGGGAGGAACATATGCTTGTAGGAATTGCAATAATATCAAGTTTCCTCCCTACGTGTTCAAAGTTTTGAAGTTATGCTTGTTTTCCTTCCTATGCTAGTTGATTCTTGTTCCCATAAATTGTTTGCTCACAAAATCCCTATGCATAGGAAGTGGGTTAGACTTAAATGTGCTTGCCATGTGATCCATGATGCTCTTTTTCATGTTTCAATTATTATTCTTACGTGAGCATCATTGAAATCATCATGCCTAGCTAAAAGGCACTAAAGAAAAGCGCTTGTTGGGAGATAACCCAACACTTTTACTTTTTGTTTTTCAGTGTTCACATGATTAAGTTACTGTAGTAATCATGTTTTGTTTCTTTTACTTCAATAAAGTGCCAAGTAAAGCCTTTGGGATGACTCACAAGAAGAGTAGAATTGATGTTGAACCAAAACAGAAAGTTTTGACTCCAGTTCAGAACTTTTCATTTTTTACTGGAGCGTGATAATTATCTGAATTTTTTTACAAAGTGATTATATACAAATTCTTCAGGTTTTCCTAAATTTTCAGAATTTTTAGAGACACGGAAGTATGGTTATACTACAGAACTTTTGCTATATTTTTATTCGTCACATAATATGTGGTTTGCTTGGATCGTCATTATATTTTGTTATTTTCTGTTAGGTGTTATTTATAATCTTGTTTTTCAATAAAAATTTCAAGGAATTGCTTTTAGGATGCTTGAATTGCATGTTTGATGTGTGCTGTGTAAAAACAGAAACTTTTGTTGTAGTGTTTGAATTTTCATATTTTACTGGAACGTGGAAAGTTTCTGAAATTTTAACACAGTGTTTTCATATAAATTCTTTATCACGTCCTAAATTGTCATAATTTTTTGAGTTACAGAAGTACACTGTTTTCATAAATTGCTATTGTCATAATTTTTTGAGTTACAGAAGTACACTGTTTTCATAAATTGCTACAGACTGTTCTGTTTGGACAGATTGCTGTCATAGTTTTGTTATCTACATATCCTATAGTTTCCATAGCCTATATTGGTAGATATAAATTGTGGAAATGATAGTAAACAGTAGATGATGTTTTGAAATTATTATGCAAATTGTCTTGGCTTTACATGAAGTGTTGATTTATTATTATGTGCACTAACCTATCTCACGAGTTCTTTTTCAAGTTTTCTGTGGATGAAGTTTTTGAGAATAGGTGAAACCGGGATATGAGAGGATTGAGCGAGATACAAAAGCTCAATATTGGGGATTCCCAAGGCACCCCAAGTAAATATTTCAAGAAGTCTCAAGCATCTAAGCTTGGGGATGCTAACTGTCCCACCTCTCTTCGTCAACTATCGGTTAGCCTATGTTGAGCCTAAATTTTTATTCATTCACATGATGCGTGCTATTCTTGGAGTTCTATTTTTGTTTAGTTTGCTGTTTGAATAAAATACTTAGATCTGAAAATCTTTATTGATAGATACAGTCCTCACATAGCTATTTAATTGTTTGACTACTCGCTTGATCTTCACTTATATGTTTTTGGAGTAGCTTGTCATTTACTCTCATGCTTCACTTAGATTTATTTGAGAGTTAGTAAATTTTTGAAGAAATTCTCTCATGCTTCACTTATATTATTCTGGGAGATGAAAATCTTTATGCTCATGCTCTTCACTTAAATTTGTTTGAGCTTGTCAAAAGCAATTGCAACATATGAAACTAGTCCCAAAGTGATAGATATTCATGAGGGATATAATAAAAACTTTCATGAAGATCATTGGACAAAATAAACTTGATTCCTTGTAATAGTTTTGAGATATGATGATAGTAATATGTGAGTCATGTTGGTGAGTAATTATGCTTTAGTAAGAATATTGGTGTTAAGGTTTGTGATTCCCTATGCAAGCACGAAAGTCAATAGTTATGCAATGAAATTACATCCTACTTATGGTGCATTATTCGGTATTAGTTATGCTTAATGCCTGTTTATGTGAATTTTCATTTCTTGGTTGGTTGCTTCTCAATCTATTTGCTAGCCTCCACTTGTACTAAGTAGAAATACTACTTGTGCATCCAAAATCCTTAAACCCAGTTTTGCCTTATGAGTCCACCATTGATATGTCTCCAACTTATCTATAATTTTTGCTTGTTCCATGCTATTATATTATCATTCTTGGACGTTTTACAATCATTTTATAACAACTTTATATTGCTTTTCGGGACTAACCTATTGACATAGTGCCAAAGTGTCAGTTGCTGTTTTTGCTTGTTTTTTACTTCGCAGAAAATCAATACCAAACGGAGTCCAATCGCGACGAAACTTTTTGGAGATTTTTTCTGGACCAGAAGACACCCAGTGGGCCAAAGAAGTACCGGAGAAGTGGGCCGAGGAGACCACAACCCATCAGGGCGCGCCAGGGGGGCCCCGGCGCGCCCTGATGGATTGTGCCCTCCTCGAGGCCCCTCTCCACCGCCTCTGATGCCTAGAAATTTCCAAATATTCCAAAAACCCTAGGGGAGTCGACGAAAGACAATTCCAGTCACCGCAAGTTCCAGAACCGCGGGAGGTGTCTCTCCGATAATGCGTGAGTAGTCCACCAAAGACCTACGGGTCCGTAGGCAGTAGCTAGATGGCTTCTTCTCTCTCTCTCTCTTATGATTCTCAATACAATGATCTCTTGGAGATCTATTTGATGTAAACTTTTGCGGTGTGTTTGTTGGGATCCGATGAATTTTGAGTTCATGATCAGTTTCTATCCATGAATATTATTTGAGTCTTCTTTGATCTCTTATATGCATGATTGCTTATTGCCTTGATACGTCTCCAATGTATCTATAATTTTTGATTGTTCCATGCTATTATATTATCGGTTTTGGATGTTTTATATGCATTAATATGCTATTTTATACTATTTTTTGGGATAACCTATTAACCTAGAGCCCAGTGCCAGTTTTTGTTTTTTCCTTGTTTTTGAGTTTTACATAAAAGGAATATCAAATGGAGTCCAAACGGAATAAAAATTTACGGTGATTTTTTATGGACCAGAAGAGACCCACGGGGCATCGGAGTTGGGCCAGAAGAGCCACGAGGCAGCCACAAGCCTAGGGGGTGCCCCCCTAGGGCGTGCCCCCCTGGCTTGTCGTCGCCTCATGGCCCCCCTTGACTTGTTTCCAATGCCCAATTTTCTTAGAAATACAGAAACCTCCAGAAAGAAACCTAGATGGGGAGTTCCGCCGCTGCAAGCCTCTGTAGCCACGAAAAACCAATCGGGAGCCCGTTCCGGCACCCTGCCGGAGGGGGAAACCATCACCGGAGGCCATCTTCATCATCCCTGCGGTCTCCATGACGAGGAGGGAGTAGTTCACCCTCGGGGATGAGGGTATGTACCAGTAGCTATGTGTTTGATCTCTCTCTCCCGTGTTCTTGAGATGACACGATCTTGATGTACCGCGACCTTTATTAATATAGATGAATCATATGGAGTTTTCCCCTCTCTATCTTCTTGTGATGAATTGAGTTTTCCCTTTGAAGTTTTCTTATCGGATTGAGTCTTTAAAGGATTTGAGAACATTTGATGTATGTCTTGCGATGGGATATCCGTGGTGACAATGGGATGTTCTATTGATCCACTTGATGTATGTTTTGGTGATCAACTTGCGGGTTCCGTGACCTTGGGAATCTATGCATAGGGGTTGGCACATGTTTTCGTCTTGACTCTCCGGTAGAAACTTTGGGGCACTCTTTGAAGTTCTTTGTGTTGGATTGAACCTGAGGAATCTGAAATTGTGTGATGCATATCGTATAATCAAGCCCATGGGTACTCGTGGTGACATTGGAGTATCTAGGTAGATGCAGATGGGAATCCGATGTTGGTACACACATCGGACGCTTTTGCGTGGAAGCACTTCGATGCTTTACATAAGGACAAAGCGGCAGATCCAAGGCATCCTCGAGTCGCCATCAGCACGGATGGGTTCAATGTGTTTGGTATGATGGCAGCCCAATACAGTTGTTGGCCTGTATTTGTCATTCCACTCAATCTCCCCCCCGGACAAATTATGCAAAGAAAGAACATTTTCCTGACGTTGATAATTCCGGGGCCCAACTATCCGGGGAAGAGTATGAATTTGTACATGCAGCTGCTTAAGGATGAATTGCAAGAAGCTTGGGATAAAGGGATCAAGACATACGACGCCGCTACAAAAAAAACTTCCTAATGCATGTGTGGTACATGTACTCGATGCATGACTTGCCGGCGTATGCGCTATTCGTTGGCTGGTGTGTGCATGGAAGGTTCCCGTGCCCCACATGCAAGGCAGCTCTTGAGTTTCGTTGGCTGGATGCGGGTCGCAAGTATTCTTGCTTCGACTTGCATAGACAGTTCCTGGATCCTCGCCATAAGTTCAGAAAAGACAAGAAGAAATTCATCAAAGGTAGAGTTGTCAAAAACTCTGCACCACCTGCGTTGACAGGCCAACAGACCCTGGATCAGTTAAACGCTCTCGAGCCGGATCCAGAGCGTCCAGGGTATTTCAAGGGGTATAATTCGGAACACGCCTGGACTCACAAGACATGCTTGTGGGATCTGCCTTACTTCACAGACCTCCTTTGCCCACACAACATCGACGTGATGCACACTGAAAAGAATGTCGCCGAGGCCCTCTTTGGTACATTGTTCGGCATAGAGGGGAAGTCAAAGGATAATCCTAAGGCTAGAGTCGATCAGGAGGCTCTATGTGATAGACCGTTACAAAACATGCGACAACCGAAAGGAAAGCAGAACTGGACGAAGCCAAAGGCATGGTTCAATCTTGGAAGGCCAGATATGAAGGAAATTATCCTGTGGGTGAAAAAGGAGTTGATGTTCCCCGATGGGTATGCAGCGAATCTAAAGAGGGGAGCGAGTCTTGAAAAATTGAAAATATTTGGTCTCAAGAGTCATGATTGGCACATATGGCTTGAGCGGGTAATGCCGGTGATGTTGCATGGCTTTATCCCTGAGGATGAATGGCTAGTACTAGCAGAGCTGAGCTATTTCTTCCGTGTTCTTTGTGCGAAAGAACTATCGCCTGGCTTGCTAGATGAAATGGAAGAGTTGGCGCCGGAGTTGATCTGCAAGTTAGAGAAGATCTTCCCACCGGGCTTATTTAATCCAATGCAGCATTTGATTTTGCATCTCCCGACCGAGGCACGATTGGGGGGGCCCGTGCAGAATCGTTGGTGCTACGCAACTGAGAGGATGCAGAAGACGCTTCGAGCAAAATGTAAAAATAAACGTAGAGTTGAAGCATCGATGGCCGAGGCATTCATTACTGAGGAGGCGGCAAACTTCGTGACAGCACACTACGAAGCCAAAAATCGTCATTTGCATAACCCGAAGCCTCGGTACAATGATGGCGACCCTAAAAAGGGTGGATCCAACCTCAACCTATTCAAAGGGAAGCTCGCACCAGCCGGTGCTTCTAATTCCTTACCGTTGGATGTCGAAGAATGGCGGACCATTTCGTTGTATATCTTCAACAACCTAACAGAAGTGCGGCCGTACATCAAGTAAGTTCTCGGTACATTGTTTCGCAACTTCTAATTCCTTTGAAATGCTCTTATTCCCGGATATGTGATACAGTCGATACGTCACCAAATTCTCGGATGGAGCGGTGATCCAAAAGGATTCCATCGAAGAGTATGAGCTTCTGGCAAAGCATGGAGGAGGCTATCCCGGTTTCATCTCTTGGTTCAAACAAACGGTAATTTCCATTAGACCATTTCATTTCTTCGTCTAGTTTGCGGCTAATGCAACAATCCTTTCGTATTAAACTTGTAGGCTAATGCAGAGTCTATGGACTCCGAATTGAGACAAGTCGCTAATGGTTTTGACTATAAGGTCCGTTCATTTGACTAATACGACATCAACGGGTATCGCTTTCGTACTTTTGGCAAAGAGCTATCTATGGCCGACCGAAAGTCTACAAATTGTTGTGTCTCCGCTGTCGGCGAAGGAGGGGTCGAGTATTATGGAAGAGTTTAAGCAATTTATGAACTTACATTCTTTGGTGAAAACCCACCAAATGTCGTAGTCTTCAAATGTTATTGGTTCCAGCCGAAGGAGACTAGAAGGACTCATGAACATATAGGGCTAGTCGAAATCAAACAAAGCACCCATTTAGATGTTCCCGATGTCTATATTACGGCTCAACAGGCGACCCAAGTTTTCTATCTACCGTGGGCCTGCTAAACTGATCCAAATCTGAATGGTTGGGATGTCGTTTATGATGTGCCGCCACATTTTAGACCACCTCCCCTCAATGAAGATGATTATGACCCTCACATTAACCCAGACACATATGAAGGAGAATTCTTCCAAGAAACACGTGTTTCCAAAAAACGTTTCAAGAACCGCTCTACTTCACCCCAGAACATTGAGGTAGACAACGACAGTGAATCCGACTTCACCCCTGAGCCAGAACAAGAAGAGACAGAAGAAGAAGAGGTTACTGCTGCGGATGACCTGTCAATGCTTGACCGATTACATAAAGGATGCCTTCCACATGTTGATGCATTTAGTGATGATGCTGATGAGCACGTCATTACTGATAGTGATGATGATTCTGCATTTATACATCCCGGAGCATATATAGACGATGAAGATTAATATTAGTAATGTCAGGTATTCAATTATTATTATGTACATATATATTATTAATTAGTTCATATATTAGGTATTCAACAAAATGACATTGACTTAGCTTATTTTCCTCGAAAATGACATAATAACCTTACTTAGCTCCAAACTGACATACTTTACCTAGGATAGCTATAAAATGACCTAGCTATACTTAGCATTTTTCCTCATAAATGACTTAATATGCTTAGTTAGCTAAAAAATGGCATAACTACCTAGGATAGCTCCAAAATGACCTATACTTAGCTTCTTTAGTTCATTTATGACATACTTAGCATACTTAGGTAAAAAATGGCATGATAACCTTGGTTTAGCTCCAAAATGACATTGACTTAGCTTATTTTCCTCCAAAATGACAAAATAACCTTACCTACCTCCAAAATGACCGATTTTAACTAGGATAGCTCTAAAATGACCTACACTTGCCATTTTCTTGTATGATTGTATGATTTATATAGTTACTTGTATAATTTTCTTACTTTGTATGATTGTTTCTTATACATAGTGCCATGGTCTTGATATCCGTCCCCGTCGGCCCTCGCCCGCTTTATGATTCGGATGTGGTAAATTCTCTTTTATAACTATTTGTTGCATTTCACATTTATGACAATTATGGCCATCAAGTTGACATAGAGATATTTTAATCTAGGACGTATGTGAACCGGAATTTGCAACCGACCCTCTTGTCGAGAAGTTAAATTTAGTTGAAAAAGAAAATGAGTATTTGAAAGAAAAAATTAAAAGAATTGAAAAAGAGAAGATGACATTGGAGTTGTATGTTGCCGATGTCGTCGATGATCACAAGATGAAGATGAATGCAATGCGCTTGAAGATGGATGCAATGCGCTTGAAGATTAAGAAGATTAGAAAATATGCCATTGATAATGAGGCTTGGTATCATTATGCCGTTGGATCAATTGTTACCTTAGTTCCGATCTTCATCGCATTTGTTGTGATGAGGGTACGTTTTCTCTAGTGTTTTGCTTAACAAATGCATACTTAGCTTATTTTCCTCCTAAATGGCATAATTACGTAAGTTAGATAAAAAATGAGCTATACTTACGTAAGTTGGCTCAAAAATGGCATCATCCTCGAAAATGACATAATAACCTTACTAAGCTCCAAAATGACCTATTTACCTAGCTTAGCTCTAAAATGACCTACACTTAGCATTTTTTCCTAGCTTAGCTAAAAATGGCATTTTTACCTACCTTAGTTAGAAGAAGAAGAAGATAAAGAAGAGGAGAGGAGAAAAAGAAAGAGAAGAAAAATTCTTCTTCTTCTTCTTCTTCTTCTTCTTCTAGTCTTCTTCTTCTTCTTCTTCTTCTTCTTCTTCTAGTCTTCTTCTTCTTCTTCTTCTTCTTCTAGCTAGTCTTCTTCTTCTAGTCTTCTTCTTCTTCTTCTTCTTCTTCTAACTTTCTTCTTTCCAAATTTGCAGATTTTCTTTCGATGACGAAGCTTGCGTTGATGGAGTCTACTCTTCTTCTTGTGCTTCCTTTTTGTTTTGATTTTGTAGGATGAACAATGTGAAACTTGCTACCTATATATGTATGTATGGATGAAACCATTGTATGCTTGTTGTTGGATATGTTGGCTAGCTATATATGTTGCGTATGGACTTTTAATTTAGTATGTATATGTGTTGGATGATCATATCCATATGGCAGGGATATGATTTGGTATGTATATGTGTTGTTATGCTTGTTGAAAGTATTTTCAAATGTGTGTGTATATATATATATATATGTGAAATTCTGTGAAATTGAATGAATTTAAGAAAAAACAGAAAAAACAGGGGCTGTACAGGCTCTTTGCCGTCTGCGGGCAGACGGCAAAGAGCTTTGCCCTCAGCCAGCAGACGGCAAAGATGCCACGTGGCAGCTACCTGTGCAACCTGGGGTGCACTGGGCTGGCCTATTTGGCAGCTTTGCCATCTGCTGGCTGACGGCAAAGACCTTTGCATCTTTGCCATCAGCCAGCAGACGGCAAAGCACGTCGTTAACCCCTTAACGGACCTAAGCTGCCATGTGTGCCGTCCATGCCCTTTGCCGTTTGCTGGCAGACGGCAAAGACCTTTGCCTCTTTGCCATCGGCCAGCAGACGGCAAAGTGGCCTTTACCGGACCTTGTTCAGCCGGATGTGGTGCCGTCTGCTGGCTGACGGCAAAGACCTTTGCCGTCCGCAATTCATGCCTTTGCCGTCAGCCATGGCAGACGGCAAAGTTGCTGATTCCAGTAGTGAGTGCTCCGTCCATGGCTCACGCTCATGTATTGCGTGAAAGTTGAAAAAGTTTGAGAACACTAAAGTATGAAACAATTGCTTGGCTAAAACAGGGGTTGTGCATGATTTAATTCTTTGTGTGATGAAGATGGAGCATAGCCAGACTATATGATTTTGTAGGGATAACTTTCTTTGGCCATGTTATTTTGAGAAGACATGATTGCTTTATTAGTATGCTTGAAATATTATTGTTTTTATGTCAATATTAAACTCTTGTTTTGAATCTTATGGATCTGAATATTCTTGCCACAATAAAAAAAATTACATGGATGAATATGTAAGGTAGCATTCCACATCAAAAATTCTGTTTTTATCATTTACCTACTCGAGGACGAGCAGGAATTAAGCTTGGGGATGTTGATATTCTTGCCATCTATAATTTTTTATTGTTCCATGCTATTATATTATCGGTTTTGGATGTTTTATGTGCATTAATATGCTATTTTATACTATTTTTTGGGACTAACCTATTAACCTAGAGCCCAGTGCCAGTTTCTGTTTTTTCCTTGTTTTTGAGTTTTACAGAAAAGGAATATCAAACGGAGTCCAAACGGAATAAAAATTTACGGTGATTTTTTATGGACCAGAAGAGACCCACGGGGCATCGGAGTTGGGCCAGAAGAGCCACGAGGCAACCACAAGCCTAGGGGGCGCGCCCCCTCGCTTGTCGTCGCCTCGTGGCCCCCCTTGACTTGTTTCCAACGCCCAATTTTCTTATAAATATAGAAACCCCCAGAAAGAAACTTAGATGGGGAGTTCCGCCACCGCAAGCCTGTGTAGCCACGAAAAACCAATCGAGAGCCCGTTCTGGCACCCTGCCGGAGGGGGAAACCATCACCGGAGGCCATCTTCATCATCCCGGCGGTCTCCATGACGAGGAGGGAATAGTTCACCCTTGGGGCTGAGGGTATGTACCAGTAGCTATGTGTTTGATCTCTCTCTCCCGTGTTCTTGAGATGACACGATCTTGATGTACCGCGAGCTTTATTAATATAGATGAATCATATGGAGTTTTCCCCTCTCTATCTTCTTGTGATGAATTGAGTTTTCCCTTTGAAGTTTTCTTATCGGATTGAGTCTTTAAAGGATTTGAGAACACTTGATGTATGTCTTGCGATGGGATATCCGTGGTGACAATGGGATGTTCTATTGAACCACTTGATGTATGTTTTGGTGATCAACTTGCGGGTTTCGTGACCTTGGGAATCTATGCATAGGGGTTGGCACATGTTTTCGTCTTGACTCTCCGATAGAAACTTTGGGGCACTCTTTGAAGTTCTTTGTGTTGGATTGAACCTGATGAATCTGAAATTGTGTGATGCATATCGTATAATCAAGCCCGTGGGTACTCGTGGTGACATTGGAGTATCTAGGTGACATTAGAGTTTTGGTTGATGTGTATCTTAAGGTGTTATTTTAGTACGAACTCTAGGGCTGTTCGTGACACTTATAGGGATAGCTCATACGATTGATCGGAAAAGATAATTTTGAGGTGGTTTCGTACCCTACAATAATTTCTTCGTTTGTTCTCCGCTATTTGTGACTTTGGAGTGAACTCTTTGTCGCACGTGAGGGATTTACATATGATTCAACTATGTCAGTATTGTTGAGAGAACTTGCACTAGTGAAAGTATGAACCATAGGCCTTGTTTCTAAGCATTGCAATACCGTTTGTGCTCACTTTTGTTACTTGCTACCTTGCTGTTTTTATATTTTCAGATTACAAAAACCTATATCTATCATCCATATTGCACTTGTATCACCATCTCTTCGCCGAACTAGTGCACCTATACAATTTGCCATTGTATTGGGTGTGTTGGGGACACAAGAGATTTCTTGTATTTGATTGCAGGGTTGTTTGAGAGAAACCATCTTCATCCTACACCTCCCACGGATTGATAGACCTTAGGTCATCCACTTGAGGGAAAATTGCTACTGTCCTACAAAACTCTGCACTTGGAGGCCCAACAAAGTCTACAAGAATAAAGTTGTGTAGTAGACATGAAGCCTCATATTTCTTCTCCGAATCTTTGGTTTAGTTAGGCCGACTAGATCGATTTTTCTTGCCATTGGAAGAGGTGCTTTGTGATGGGTTCGATCTTGCAGTGTTCTTTCCCAGTGACAGAAGGGGCAGCAAGACGCGCATGTATCGTTGCTATTAAGGATAACAAGATGGGGTCTATTCCTACATGAATAGATCTTGTCTACATCATGTCATCGTTCTTATTGCATTACTCTGTTTTTCCATGAACTTAATACACTAGATGCATGCTGGATAGCGGTCGATGTGTGGAGTAATATAGGTAGATGCAGGCAGGAGTCGGTCTATCTATCTTGGACGAGATGCCTATAGAATGATCATCACCTTGGATATCGTCATGACTATTCGATTTTCTATCAATTGCCCAACAGTAATTTGTTCACCCACCGTGCGCTATACTCATGAGAGAAGCCACTAGTGAACCCTACGGCCCCCGGGTCTACTTTTCCAACATATTGCTTTCAGATCTATCTTTTTGCAATCTTTGTTTTCAGATCTACAAAACAAAAACCCAAAAACACATTGCATTTGCCCTTTCTTTTTTTGTGTTCTTGAGAGATCTGTCTCTCCTATTTATCACTACCTAATCTATCGTTTTACCGTAGAGAGATTGTCAACCTCTCTTTCGCATCGGGTTGCAAGTATTTGTTGTTTGTGTGCAGGTGCTGCTTATTGGGTGGTGGTGATCCTCCTACTGGTTCGATAACCTTGGTTTCATAACTGAGGGAAATAGTTACCGTCGCTGTGCTGCATCATCCCTTCCTGTTTGGGGAAATACCGACGCAGTCTCAAGCCACGTCAACCATACCTACCTATATGCGGTATTTCCATGCCGTTCTAAGAAAATTTGTATGTGCCATCTCTAGTTTTCAAAATGAATTTCCTTTTTGTGTTCTCATACCGCTCATGAAACGGTAGGGGGTGTCTAATATTTTTTACATGCTAGATGTGTTATTCTCAAGATGAGTGTTTATTCACTTGTCATTGCACGAGAGTATGGTGGTAATAGGGATGCCCAGTCCCGAAATGAAAAAGAAATTTACTTTATGTTGTCAAATAATAAATTCCTTGGAAAGTGTTGGTATGGAAGGCACGGCCAGCCATGGAATGTGAAAGAATGGTGGAAAAAGGAATAAACTTTATTTTCTGTTTGGGAACCGCCTATGATGTATCTAGCATGGAAAGTGTTGAGAACTACTCGGTCATTTTCATAGACAAGAAAGGCATGCCACCCAAAATATATTTTCTCTCTCAATTTAAGCTTTGAGCTCTGGCACCTCTACAAATCCCTACTTCGCTCTGCGAAGGGCCTATCTATTTACTTTATGCAATTTTTATTTTCAATTTGAGTCTCCATCTTCTCTAATAAAGCACCAAGTAGGGGGCACTATGATCATACTTGTGCATTGGGTGTAGCTAATATTCGAGTGTGTTTCATGAATGGATCAATGATTGAGTATGATGGGCTAGGAATAACTTTCTTTAGTGTTGATATTTTGAAAGACATGGTTGCTTGTTGGTATGCTTTAGTATTGAAGTCTTCGTGTCAAAACTATACTATTGCTTTGAACCATCTAAAAGTCCAAATGTCCATGCTACAAAAGAAAAGAATATCTGATGAACATATTAGGTAACATTCCACATCAAAAATTCTGTTTTTATCATTTACCTACTCGAGGACGAGCAGGAATTAAGCTTGGGGATGCAGATACGTCTCCAATGTATCTATAATTTTTGATTGTTCCATGCTGTTATATTATCATTCTTGGATATTGTACAATCATTTTATAGCAAATTTATATCATTTTTTGGAACTAACCCAGGCTGACGCTGTTTTCAGCAGAACTACAATGGTGTTGTTTTTTGTGCATAAATCAAATTCTCCAAATGCAACGAAACTTTTTGATGATTTTTTTGGAACAAAAGAGGCACTAGAAGCATCGTTGGAGGGCCAGAAGAGCCACGAGGTGGGCACAACCCACCAGGGCGCGCCAGGCCCCTCCAGCGCACACTCATGTCTTGTAGTCCACTCGTGGCCCATCTTCGCGTGAAACTGACGCCCAAAAATCCTATTCAGAAACCCCCAGAAATAACCCTAGACGAGAAGTTCCAGCGCCGCAACTCTCTGTATCGACGAAAAACCAATCTAGAGGCGTTCCAGTACCCTGCCGGAGAGGGTAGATCATCTCCGGTGGCCATCTTCATCATCCCGGCGGAGGCCATGACAAGGAGGGACTAGTCCACCCTCGGGGCTGAGGGTATGTACCAGTAGCTATGTGTTCAATCTCTCTCTCTCTCTCTCTCATGTTCTTGAGATGTCACGATCTTGATGTATCACGGGCTTTGTTAATATAGTCAGATCTAAAGATGTTATTCCCTTGCTACCTTGTTGTGATGAATTGAATCTTTACCTTTGAGATCTCGTTATGTTGGATTGAACATTATGGTTTGAGATCACTTGATGTACGTCTTGCGTGGGATACCCGTAGTGACATTGGGGTATTCTATTGATTCACTTGATATGTGTTGAGGTATCAACTTGCGGATTCCGGTGACCTAGGGGATCTATGCATAGGGGTTGATTGCATGTTTTCATACCATGTTCTCCGATATAAATCTTGGGGCACTCTTTGAGGTTCTTTGTGTTGGATTGAGTATTATGAATCTGAAATTGTTTGATGCGTATCGTATAATTAACTCATGGATACTTGTGGTGACATTGGAGTATCTAGGTGACCTTAGAGTTGGTTGATGCGTATCATATGGTGTTATTTTAGTACGAACTCTAGATAGATTGATCGGAAAGGATAACTTGGTGTTATTTTAGTATGAACTCTTGGATAGATCGATCTGAAAGGATAACTTTAAGGTGGTTTCGTTCCCTACAAACAATTTCTTCTTATGTTCTACGCTAGATAAGAACTTTGAAGTAATTCTTCGTTGCACGTTGAGGGATGGTTATGTGATCCAATTATATTAGCATTGTTGAGAGATTGCACTAGCGAAAGTATGGACCCTAGGCCTTGTTTTCAAGCAATGCAATACCGTTTGTGCTCACTTTTGTTACTTGTTACCTTGCTGTTTATATATTTTCAGATTACAAAAACCTATATCTACCATCCATATTGCACTTGTATCACCATCTCTTCACCGAACTAGTGCACCTATACAATTTGCCATTGTATTGGGTGTGTTGGGGACAGAAGAGATTTCTTGTATTTGATTGCAGGGTTGTTTGAAAGAGACCATCTTCATCCTACACCTCCCACGGATTGATAAACCTTAGGTCATCCACTTGAGGGAAAATTGCTACTCTCCTACAAAACTCTACGCTTGGAGGCCCAACAAAGTCTACAAGAATAAAGTTGCATAGTAGGCATCAAGCCATGACAGCGTGCTCATAGAGGCGGCAGAAGCGCCGCTCCGTGCGGCTGCTCGAGCCCGAGGTCACCTCGTGCTGTGGCGGGGCGGTTCCGTTAGCACCCTCCATCCCGACCCCGAAGCGGACGACGCCAGAGGCGCCTGTTGGCGCAGGGACGAAGGCGAGCGCCTCCTTCGTGGTCACCTCAGCGCGCATCAGCACGGGGAAATAGCCGGGCGGGCGGCGCCTCAGACCGGCATCCTCGGCAGCCAGCATCGGCGTCCTCGGCAGTGGGCGTCAGGGTTGGCGGCGCGAAACACGCCGTCGGTGGAGGAGGGGGTGGAGGCGGAGACCAGGGGGGCAGTCGCGGTTGCGGCCCCGTGCGCCTTGGGGGCGCTCGGGCCAGCCACCAGCCAAGGGTCGAACCCCATGGGCGCATGGCCAAGGGCGCAGGGAGCACCGCGGTGGGCGTATGGAGGTCGCGTCCAGGGGCGTGGTCACCTACACACGCGCCCCTCTGACATCTCCAACGTATCTATATTTTTTTATTGTTTCATGCTATTATATTATAATTCTAGGATACTTTTTAATTAATAATTTACCAATTTATATTATTTTTTAGCACTAACGTATTGACCCAATGCCCAGTGTGAGTTGTTGTTTTTTGCGTGTTTTTAACTTTTCAGGTTTACAGTACCAAACGAAGTCCAATTTCCCCCAAAAAAATTATTTTTTTGGACCACAAGAAGACCTGGAAGCTTCGGGAGAAGACCGGAGGCCGCACGAGGGAGGCACAAGCCAACAGGGCGCATCTAGGGGGGTCGGCGCGCCATGATGGCTTGTCCCTCCCTGGTGGACCTCCTACCCCCGTTCTCTGGCCTATAAATTCACATATATTCCAAAAACCCTAGAGTTCATCCCGAAACACTTTTTCCGCCGCCGCAAGTCTCTGTTCTGCCGTGATCCCATCTGGAGCTCCATTCCGGCACCCTACCGGAGGGGGGATCGATCACGGAGGGCCTCTTCATTAACCTTTCTGACCCTCATGATGATGTGTGAGTAGTTTACCATAGATCTACGGGTCCGTAGTTAGTACCTACATGGCAATCTCTCTCTTTTGATCTTCAATACAATGATCATCGCATCTTTGCTTTGATCTATCCGATGTAAAAAATTTATACGGTGCGTTTGTTGGGATCCGATGAATGTGGGTTTATGTTTTAGATTATTCATGAAAATTATTTGAGTCACCTCTGAATATTATGATTCCTATTTGCATGATCATTATAGCTTCGTAAATCTCTCCGATCTATTGAAATAGTTTGCCCAACTAGATTGATATTTCTTAAGTGAGAGGGGTGCGTTGTAGTGGGTTCAATCTGGTGGTGCTCTATATCCCGGTGACAGAAAGGTACAAGACACGTCTTTGTATTGTTGCCACTAAGGATAAAACGATGGGATTAGTTCATATTAATGGAATTCTCTTTGTCTACATCATTTCAATGTTCTCCAAGCATTGCTCTGTTTTACTTAATACTCTAGATGCATGCTGGATATCGGTCAATGGGTGGAGTAATAGTAAAAGGTGCAGGCAGGAGTCGGCCTATTTGCTTATGGATGGGATGCCTATATATACATGATCATTGCCATGAATATAACTATGCGTGTTTCTATCAATTGCCCAACAGTAATTTGTTTACCCACCGTATGTTGCCTACATGAGAGATGACGCTAGGGAAAACTATGCCCCCCGGGTCTATTCATTTATACATTTACAAAACCTATCATTACCTTGCTGCCATTATTTACCTTTTATTTTATTTTGCAATTTACAATTATCTACTATTATCTAAACAATTCACTTGCTAGCAAATAACGAGATCAAGGGGATTGACAACCCTCTTGCCGCGTTGGGTGAAAGTGTGCAGCCACTGAAGACGGTTGTGGGATGATATTCCTATTGGTTCGATAAATCTTGGTTCTTAACTGAGGGAAATACGTATCCGTATGGTGCTGCAATTACCCGTTCCTTTTCACGGAAAACCCAACGCGGATCACAAGTATTAGGAAGGATTTTTGGCGCCGTTGCCGGGGAATATCATCACCAACTATCAAGTAACTTCACACAAATTATCATTCACTTGTTCATCTTTTTATTTGCTGTTATATTTAGTTTTCTTGCTAAAAATCAAAAATACAAAAATATATATCTTTGCTTGTTACTAGTTTGCTTGTTTTGCTTGCTTGAAGTTGCTATCATGGCTGATTTTATTATTGAAAAGGATGATAGAAGTAAAATCCCCAAAGAGGAAACTCCCCCATAACGAGATGTAAAAAAATTGTTGCGGGGAAGGGGAATATCATAGGGAAAAGCATTATCCAAGAATTCTTTTATTGTACGGGTAGTTTAGCTTGCAAGCATACGCCAATCCTTAAAAGAACTAAAGGTTATGCCGATGCTATTTCCGCTCTTGTGCTTAAGCTTGAAACAAGATTTATGCGTACTCATCCCACTTTGCAAAGGATTTTCTATGAGTTACCGGTCATAAAATACCCTAGAGCCAAGAAGATGGCCACTCTCATTCTCATGCATGAATTTGACTATATAGTACAAGAGGCTAGGGATATCTTTGAACACTATAATATGAGTTGTGAATATCCCATGATAGATGAAATTCTATATAATGAGGACTATATGATGAGGTATGTGTTTCATGATAACAATACTTTTGATGCAAATACTTGTAAATAAGTTCCTCCTATTCATATTATCCAACAAGTCTTCAATGTTATCAATAAGCAGTATTCTTGGATAGTAAGAGAATATACGGAGGGCTTTAAAGAGAGTAGTATTAAGAATGCCAAGATATTACTTGATGATGTACTTCCAATTGTCTTCGAAAAGCCTTCTCTGCAAGATGAGAATATTAAGGATGATGTCACTTGAAACTATGCATTATGCCTAGCTAGGGGCATAAAACAATTGCGCTTGTTAGGAGGCAACCCAATAGTTATCCTTATTTTTACTTTTTACTTTCTGTTTTTGTGTGATAACATGATTATTGCCTCTATAATTATTGTGTTTTTATGTTCTAATTAGTGTTTGTGCCAAGTAAAGCCTTTGGGATGACTCACGAGGTGAGTAGAATTGATACGGTGCAAAAACAAAAACTTTAGTGTCCAGTGCAGAATTTCTCTGATTTTACTAGAAATCCAACTCCTCCCCCTTGGCTGCGCCCTAGGGCTTGGAGGGGCTGATCTCCATGCCCCTCCACCTATATATAGAGGGGAGGGGCACCCCAAGAGGACACACCAAGCCCTTGGCGCCTCCCTCTCTCCCTAGATCATTTTCTCCTCCATTCGTGGTTCCGGTAGCGCTTGGCGAAGCCCTGGTCGCACTGCTCCACCGCCACCTCCACCACGCCATCGTGCTGGTTGAGAACCCATATACTACTCTGCCTTCGCTTGCTGGATCGAGGAGGCAGAGAAGTCATCGAGCCGCACGTGTGCTGAACGCGGAGGTGCCGTCCGTTAGGCGCTAGATCGGGACAGATCGTGATTGGATCGTGAAGACGTACGACTACATCAACCGTGTTATATACGCTTCCACTTAGCGATCTACAAGGGTATGTAGATACACTCTCCCTCTCGTAGCTATGAATCTTCATGGATAGATCTTGTGTGTGCGTAGGAAAAGTTTTGTTTCCCATGCAATGTTCCCCAATAGAGGAATCATGAGCTAGGTCTATGCATAGATGATATGCACGAGTAGAACACAAAGAGTTTGTGGGCGTTGATGTTCAGATTGCTTACCTCCTTAGTCTTATTTTGATTCGGCGGTATTGTGAGATGAAGCGGCCCGAACAACCTTACTTGTCCATGTACAAGAGACCGGTTCCACCGACTAACATGTAACCTAGTTGCATAAAGGTGGCTGGCGGGTGTCTGTCTCTCCCACTTTAGTTGAATAGGATTCGACAGAGGCGGTCCTTGTAGAAGGTTTAATGCAACTTGATTATCACCGTTGTGGCTTTGCGTAGGTAAGAACGGTTCTTACTAGTTGCCCATAGCAGCCATGTAAAACTTGCAACAACAAAGTAGAGGACGTCTAACTTGTTTTTGTAGGGCATGTTGTGATGCGATATGGCCAAAGACATGATGTGATATATGTGATGTATGAGATGATCATGTTTTTGTATAGATTATCACGACTTGCATGTCGATGAGCACGGCAAACGGCAGGAGCCATAGGGTTGCCTTTAATTTATTTTCGCCATTTTTGCTTTACTTTATCGCCATGAGTTAGCAATAGTTGTAGAAGCAATAGTTGGCGCGACAACCACTTGACGACATGATGATGGAGATAATCATGATGGAGATCATGGTGTCATGCCGGTGACGATGGAGATCATGCCGGTGCTTTGGAGATGGAGATCAAAAGCACAAGATGATGATGGCCATATCATGTCACTTATATGATTTGCATGTGATGTTTATCCTTTTCATGCATCTTATTTTCCTTAGAACAACGGTAGCATTATAAGATGATCCCTCACTAAAATTTCAAGATAAAATTGTGTTCTCCCCAAGTGTGCACCGTTGCGAAGGTTCGTCGTTTCGAAGCATCACGTGATGATCGGGTGTGATAGACTCTACGTTCGCATACAACGGGTGTAAGCCAGTTTTGCACATGCAGAACACTTGGGTTAAACTTGACGAGCCTAGCATGTACAGACATGGCTTCGGAACATAGGAGACCGAAAGGTCGAACATGAGTCATATAGTAGATATGATCAACATGGAGATGTTCACCATTGAAGCCACCCCATCTCACATGATGATCAGACTTGAGTTGGTGGATTTGGATCATGTCACACTTAGACAACCTTAGGGATGTTGATTTGAGTGGGAGTTCTTTAGTAATATGATTATTGAACTCATTATCATGAACATAGTCTAAAGTTGTCTTTGCTAATTATGTTGTAGATCAATGGCTCGCGCAGTAGCTCCCCTGAGTTTTAATGCGTTCCTAGGGAAAGCTAAGTTGAAAGATGATGGAAGTAACTATGCGGACTAGGTCCATAATCTAAGGATTATCCTCAAGGCTTCGCAAAAGGCTTATGTCCTTGATGCGCCGCTTGGCATGCCACCCCCTCCAGTTTCGTCTGCAAAAGTTGTGAACGTCTGGCAGACGTGTTCTGATGACTACTCGATAGTTTAGTGTGCCATGTTGTACGGCTTAGAATCGGGACTTCAAAAGCGTTTTGAACGCCATGGAGCATATGAGATGTTTGAGGAGTTGAAGTTAGTATTTCAAGCAAATGCCCGGATCGAGAGGTATAAGACCTCCGATAAGTTCTTTGCCTACAAGATGGAAGAGAATAGTTTTGTCAGTGAGCACCTACTAAGAATGTCTGGGTACTACAACCGTTCGAATGATTTGGGAGTAGAGCTTCCGCCCGAAACGGTCACTGATAGAATTCTCTAGTCACTGCCACCTAGCTACAAAGGCTTCGTGATGAACTATAATATGCAAGGGATGGACAAGTCTGTCTCCGAGCTATTCGCGATGCTGAAAATTGTGGAAGTAGAAATCAAAAAGGAGCATCAAGTGTTGATGGTGAATAAAACCACTAGTTTCAAGAAAGGCAAGGGAAAGAAGGGAACCTTCAAGAAGGGTGGCAAGCAAGTTGCCGCTCCCGTGAAGAAACCCAAGGCTGGACCCAAGCCTGAGACTGAGTGCTTCTATTGCAAGGGGACTATCCACTAGAAGTGGAATTTCCCCAAGTACATGGCTGATAAGAAGGCTGGCAACATCAACAAAGGTATATTTGATATACATGTTATTGATGTGCACCTCACTAGCTCTCGTAGTAGTGCATGGGTATTTGATACCGGTTCGGTTGCTCATATTTATAACTCGAAACAGGAACTACGGAATAAACGGAGGCTGACGAAGGATGAAGTGACGATGCACGTCGGAAATGGTTCCAAGGTTGATGTGATCACCGTCGGCACGCTCGCTCTTCAATTACCATAGGTATTAGTAGTAAACCTAAATAATTGTTATTTGGTGCCTGCATTGAGCATGAACATTATATCTGGATCTTGTTTATTGCGAGACGGTTATTCATTTAAATCATAGAATAATGGTTGTTCTATTTATATGAGTAACATCTTTTATGGCCATGCACCCAATGTGAATGGTTTATTCTTGTTGAATCTCGGTAGTAGTGATACACATGTTCTTAACATTGATGCCAAAAGATGCATAGTTAGTAATGATAGTACCACTTTCTTGTGGCACTGCTGCTTAGGTCATATTGGTGTAAAACACATGAAGAAGCTCTATGCTGATGGACTTTTAGAATCACTCGATTTTGAATCGCTTGATACATGTGAACCATGACTCATGGGCAAGATGACGAAAACCCCGTTCTCCGGCACAATGGAGCGGGCAAGTGACTTGTTGGAAATCATACATACTAATGTGTGCGGTCTGATGAGTGTTGAGGCACGCAGTGGTTATCATTATTTCTTACCTTCGCTGATGATTTGAGTAGATATGGGTATATTTATTTAATGAAACACAAGTCTGAAACGTTTGAAAAGTTCAAGCAGTTTTAGAGTGAAGTAGAAAATCATCGTAACAAGAAGAGAAAGTTTCTATGATCTGACTGTGGTGGAGAATATCTGAGTTATGAGTTTGGCATGCATTTGATACAGTGTGGAATTGTTTCACAGCTTACGCCACTTGGAACACCACATCGTAATGATGTGTCCGAGCGTCGTGATCATACTCTATTGGATATGGTGCGATCTATGATGTCTCTCGCTATTCTGCCACTATCATTTTGGGGTTATGCATTAGAGACAGCCACATTCACTTTAAATAGGGCACCATCAAAGTCCATTGAGACGACACCGTATGAATTATGGAATGGCAAGAAACCTAAGTTGTCGTTTCTTAAAGTTTGGGGCTGCGACGCTTATGTGAAAAGGCTACAACTGGATAAGCTCGAACCCAAAGCAGACAAATGCGTCTTCATAGGATACCCTAAGGAAACAGTTGGGTATACCTTCTATCTCAGATCCGAGGGCAAAGTGTTTGTTGCAAAAACGGGTCCTTTCTTGAGAATGAATTTCTCTCGAAAGAATTGAGTGTGAGGAAGGTAGAACTTGATGAGGTTACTGAACCGTCACTTTAGTTGGATAGTAGCACGACGCAGAAAGATGTTTCTGCGGTGCCTACACCATGTGAAGAGGAACCTAATGATGATGATCATGAAACTTCAGATCAAGTTGCTACTGAGCCTCGTAGGTTGATACGTCTCCAACGTATCTACTTTTCCAAACACTTTTACTCTGGTTTTGACCTCTAATTTGCATGATTTGAATGAAAGTCACCCGGACTGACGCTGTTTTTCAGCAGAACTACCTTGGTATTATTTTTGTGCAGAAATAAAAGTTCTCGGAATCGGACGAAACTTTTTGTGAATTATTTTTGAGAATTATAATGAATTATGGAGCGAATACCTGCCGGAGGGGGTGTGCCAGGGGGCCACCACACATCAGGGCGCCCCCCATAGGCCACGCCCCGATGGCTTGTGGGGCCCTCGTGTCTCCTCCGACCCTAATTCCAGTCCTATAAAATCACATCTACGGAGAAAAAAATCTGAGAGAAGTTTTCATCGCGTTTCACGAGACGGAGACGCCTCCACCTCTCCTGTTCTTCCTTGGGAGGGCTGATCTTGAGCCTGTTTGGGCTCCGGAAAGGGGAATCATCGCCTTCGTCATCACCAACCCTTCTCCATCAACACCGCTATGATGCTCACCAACGGGAGTGGGTAATTGCTTTGTAGGCTTGTTGTACGGTGGTGGGATTGGATGAGATTGATCATGTAATCGAGTTAAGTTTGATAGGGCTTGATCCCTAGTGTCGACTATGTTTTGAGATTGATGTTGCTATGACTTTACTATGCTTAATGCTTGTCACTAGGGCCCGAGTGCCATGATTTCAGATCTGAACCTATTACGTTTTCAAGAATATAAGAGTGATTTGGATCCTATCTTGCAAGTTGTATGCACCTACTACGTGTCTTGATCCGCATACCCCAAGGTGACAATAATTGGGATTCTTTCCAGTGATTGTCGTAGTTTGAGGAGTTCATGTATTCACCATGTGTTAATGCTTTGTTCCGGTTCTCTTTTAAAAGGAGGCCTTAATATCCCTTAGTTTCCAATAGGACACCGCTGCCACGAAAGGGTAGGACAAAACATGTCATGCAAGTTCTTATCGCAAGCACGTATGACTATATACGGAATACATGCCTACATTACATTGATGAATTGGAGCTAGTTCTATGTCGCCCTAGTGTGTAACTGTTATATGATCAATGTCATCTAAATCATTATCCATCATCGATCCACGTGCCTACGCTTTACATATACTGAATCTTGCTAAGTTACTATTGCTACTGCTACCGTCACAACTGCAACAAAATTGTTGCTGTCACTACTACTGTTACTTTTGCTACTACTATTTGCTGTGCTACTAAACCTTTGCTGCAGAGAGATATCCCAGGTGCGGTTGAATTGACAACTCAACTGTCAAGGCCAATAAATATTCTTTGGCTCCCCTTGTGTCGAATCAATAAATTAGGGTGAAATACTACCCGTGAAGACTGTCGCGATCCTCTAAACTTGTGGGTTATCAAGACCTTTTTCTGGCGCCATTGCCGGGGAGCATATCTCTATTTATTGTGTTAACTTGATGATATCCAATTGCTACTATGAAGAATCTGAAATATACTCGAACTAAGATCGTCCCATCTCGCACGAGAGGAGGTAAGGAACTGCCATCTAGCTCTGCTTTTGATTCACCTACTATTTTGAATCAGCTTGTCACACCACCACATGTTGATCGTCCTGATATGTCACATGAACTTGATGATGCTGCCTCTGAAACTAATGATGATACTATTGCTACACATGTTGAAACTAAAAATGTGCCAATGAATGAATTACTTGATGCTCATCTTGCTAAAGCTAGAGAACTTGAAAATGCTAAAACTGATGAGGACTTTGAATCACCTGTTACACCTTGCTCTCCTATTAGATATGAATTGCCTCATGTGCCTGAAGGTTATGTCATGGATAAGGAAACAACTAGTGATTTCTTTGCTTGTGAAAATAGAGATGATTTGAAAAAACTACTATGCAAACTGAAAGAAAAATCTATGATGGAGAAAATGAAATATGATCCTAAATTTGCTACTTCTCCTATATTTGTTACTAATAAGAATTATGAATTCTCTATTGATCCTGAGTTAATTCCTATAGTAAAATATGATCCTTTCCATGGTTATGAAAATGAAACTGTCGTGGAACACCTTATGAAACTGAATGATATTGCTGCTTTGTTTACCAATGATGAAAAGATACACTACTATTATATCCTTAAGCTTTTTTCCTTTCTCACTAAAAGGCGAGGCTAAGGAATGGTTTCTTTCTCTTGCTCCTAGTTGTATGCGTAGTCCCCAGGATATGCTTCACTATTTTTCTGCAAAATATTTTCCTGCTCATAAGAAACAAGCTGCCTTACAGGAAATATTTAACTTTGTGCAAATTGAAGAAGAGAATCTCCCTCAAGCTTGGGGGAGGCTTCTCCGATTACTTAGAGCTTTGCCTGATTGTCCTCTTAAAAAAATGAAATTCTCGACATCTTTTATAATGGACTAACCTATGCTTCTAGGGACTTCCTAGATAGTTGTGCTGGTTGATTTTCAGGGAAAGAACTGTCGGTCAAGCTGAAGAATAACTGAATAACATATTGCAAAATGCTAATGATTGGACACTTCATGAACCACCCCCAGAACCTATTCAAAACAAGAGAGGTATTCTATTCCTCAACCCTGAAGATATGCAATAAGCCAAAAGATCTATAAAGGAGAAAGGTACTAAAATTGAGGATATCCAGAAATTACCACCTATTGAAAAAATAAACGGACTTGACAACCCGACACAGGTAGTAGAGGTAAAATCTCTCCGCTCTGATACATCTCCAATGTATCTATAATTTTTGATTGTTCTATGCTGTTATATTATCATTCTTGGATGTTTTACAATCATTTTATAGCAACTTTATATCATTTTTTGGGACTAACCTATTGACATCCTGCCAAGTGCCAGTTGGTGTTTTTTGCTTGTTTTTTACTTCGCGGAATATCAGTACCAAACGGAATCCAATCGCGATGAAACTTTTTGGTGATTTTTTTTGGACCAGAAGACAACTCGGGAGCCAAGGAAGCACCTGGGAGGAGGCCTGTGGGGCCCAAACGACATCCGGGCACGCCCTGTTGGGTTGTGGTGCCCTCGGGGGTCTTCTCCACCGTCTCTGAGCTCTATAAATACCAAAATATTCCAGGACCCCTAGAGGAGTCCACGAAAAACACTTCCAGCCACCGCAAGTTCCAAAACCGCGAGATCCAATCTAACACCGTCAAGGAGGGGTTCATCATCCTCATTGGTGCCTCTCCGATGATGCGTGAGTAGTCCACCATAGACCTACGGGTCCGTAGGCAGTAGCTAGATGGCTTTCTCTCTCTCTTTTGATTCTCAATACAATGGTCTCTTGGAGATCTATTTGATGTAATGACTTTTTGCGGCGTGTTTGTTGGAATCCGATGAATTTTGAGTTCATGATCAGTTTCTATCCATGAATATTATTTGAGTATTTTTTGATCTCTTATATGCATGATTACTTATAGCTTCATATTTCTTCTAATCTTTGGTTTAGTTAGGCCAACTAGATCGATTTTTCTTGCCATGGGAAGAGGTGCTTTGTGATGGGTTCGATTTTGCGGTGTCCTCTCCCAGTGACAGAAGGGGCAGCGAGGCACGCATGTATCATTGCCACTAAGGATAACAAGATGGGGTCTATTCCTACATGAATAGATCTTGTCTACATCATGTCATTGTTCTTAATGCATTACTCCGTTTCTCCATGAACTTAATACACTAGATGCGTGCTGGATAGCGGTCGATGTGTGGAGTAATAGTAGTAGATGCAGCATCGTTTCTGTCTACTAATCTTGGACGTGATGCCTATATATTGATCATTGCCTTGGATATTGTCATGATTATTTGATCTTCTATCAATTGCCCAACAGTAATATGTTTACCCACCGTGTGCTATACTCATGACAGAAGCCACTAGTGAAACCTACGGCCCCCGAGTCTATTCTTTCAACATATTGCTTTCCGATCTATCTTTTGCCACTTTTGTTTTCAGATCTATTATTCCAAAAACCCAAAAATACCTTGCTGCACTTTTTATTTACTTCTTTTATTTTGTGTTCTTGTGCGATCTATTTATCCAATCTCGTACAAACTAATCTATCTTTTTACCGTGGAGAGATTGATAACCTCTCTTACGCGTCGGGTTGCAAGTATTTCTTCTTTGTGTGCAGGTACCGTTTACATAGTGTTGCATGGTTCTCCTACTGGTTCAATAACCTTGGTTTCATAACTGAGGGAAATACTTACCGTAGTTATGCTGCATCATCCCTTCCTCTTTGGGGAAATACCGACGCAGTCTCAAGCCACGTCAAAGGAATTTCTGGCGCCGTTGCCGGGGAGACATCATCAACATCTATCAGGTTCCTAATCACAAATCTCATCTCCTTGCAATTTACATTATTTGCCATTTGCCTCTCATTTTCATCTCCCCCACTTCACAAAAATTTGTCATTTTATTCGCCCTCTTTTCCGTTTGTCTTTTTGCTTGTTTGCTATCGTTGCTTGTGTTGCCATGTGACTTCTATTTGCTTGCATCTTCGCTTGCTAAAAATCTATTGATATGGATCCTCATCCACTTGCTAATCTTTTCAAAAGGCCAAATTATGATGAACCAATTGCTAGTGAGTTGAGTGCACTTGATTATCTCTATGAAGTTTTGTTTGAAAATCATGAATCTGAAAATTTTGATGAAGTGTTGAAAGAAGAAATTTATAAGGTGATTCATGATAGCTGCTTGATTGAAAAGCATGATTGCAATGATGTTACTATAAATTCTATTAATGTTAATTATGTTAATGATATGCAAAACTACAAGCTTGGGGATGATAATTTTGTCATGTCCACTTCTTATTGCAATGATCATGATTGGGGTGATAATGCTTCTTATGGTCTTGAAAATGTATTTAAGCCTCATGTTGAATATGTTATTGATAATAATGTTTGCAATAGTATCGAAAGTGGGTTTGGAAGAGCGTCAACTTTAGGTAAAAAGAATCCCACATATTTGGAGAGTGTTCAATCTTATGAATTTTTTGATAAAAGTGGGTTTGGAGAGGTCATAACTTTAGTTGATGATAATCCCACTATTTTGGAAGATGATAAAAACTTTATGCTTGTTGATCATAAAGAGAGTATTGTTTATGATAGATATATTGTTGAATTTGATTATGATCCTACATGTAATTATTATGCGAGAGGAAATTATGGTTGTAGAAATTTTCATGATACTAAATTACCTCTCTTCATGTTGAGATTGCTATTGTCTCTTTCTTCTTCCTTCCATATGCTAGTTTTTGCTTGCCTTGATAGTTTGTTTGCTTATAAAATGCCTATGCATTGGAAGTATGTTAGACTTAAGTGTGTTTTCCATATGCTTCATGATGCTCTCTTTGTGTTGTTATTATTATCTTACATGAGGGCATCATTGAAATCTTAAGCCTATCTTAATGGTTATAAAGAAAGAGCTTGTTGGGAGGCAACCCAATGAATAAAATTTATTTTTATCCTTTTCTTTCTGTTCTTGAGTGTTCACACAATTATGCTACTGTTATGATTGTTTTTTATGTTTAATTACTGTTTGTGCCAAGTAAAGCCTTTAGGATGACTCACAAGATGATTAGAAACGATGCTGAATCTGAAACAAAAACTTTGACTCCAGTGCATGAATTTTCATTTTTTTACTGGAGCGTGATAATGAGCTGAAATTTTAACACCATATTACTATAAAAATTCTTTATGTTGTCCTAATTTTTCAGAATTTTTAGAGTTACAGAAGTATGGTTAGAGTATAGATTACTACAGACTATTCTGTTTCTTACAGATTCTGTTTTCGTTGCATTATATTGATGAATCAATGGTTTGTATTGGAGGGTATAAGCCATGGTAAATTTATAATACAGTAGATATAATTCAATAATAAAATATGAATGGGTTTGCAACAGTACTTAGAGTGGTGATTTGCTTTATTATACTAACGGATCTCACGAAGGTTTTGTTAAGTTTTGTGTGATTGAAGTTTCCAAGTTTTGGGTGAGATGACGATGGATGAAGGAATAAGGAGTGAAAAGAGCCTATGCTTGGGGATGCCCATGGCACCCCAAGGAAATATTCAAGGAGAAACAAGCAACTAAGCTTGGGGATGCCCCGAGTGGCACTCCCTCTTTCTTCTAATGACCATCGGTAGTTTACTTGGAGCTATATTTCTATTCGTCACATATCATGAGTTTTGCTTGGAGCGTCTTGTATTATATGAGTCTTTGCTTGATTTGCTTTTTAGTTTGTCACAAGTATCCTTGCTGGACACACCTATTTTAGGGAGCCAAAATTATGCTACGATTTGTTAGAATTGCTCTATATGCTTCACTTAAATTTTTTGAGCTATGGAATTGCTCTAGTGCTTCACTTATATCTTTTTGAGCACGGTGCGCTTTAAATTTTTAAATAAATACTCTCATGCTTCACTTAGATTAATTTGAGAGTTAGTAAATTTTGAAGAAACACTGTCATGCTTCACTTAGATTAATTTTAGAATTAGTATATTTTGAAGAAATATTCTCATGCTTCACTTATATTATTTTGAGAGATGAAATTTTTATGCTCATGTTCTTCACTTAAATTTATTTGAGCTTGTCAAAAGCAATGGCAATATATGAAACTAGTCCCAAAGTGCTAGATATTCAAGAGGGATATAATAAAAACTTTCATGAAGATCATTGGACAAATTAAACTTGATTCCTTGTAATAGTTTTGAGACATGATGATGGTAATATGTGAGCCATGTTGGTCAGTAATTATGCTTTAGTAAGAATATTGGTGTTAAGGTTTGTGATTCCCTATGCAAGCACGAAAGTCAATAGTTGTGCAATGAAATTACATCCTAGTTATGGTGCATTATTCGGTGTTAGTTATGCTTAATGCCCGTTTATGTGAATTTTCGTTTCTTGGTTGGTTGCTTCTCAATCTATTTGCTAGCCTCCACTTGTACTAAGTAGAAATACTACTTGCGCATCCAAAATCCTTAAACCCAGTTTTGCCATATGAGTCCACCATACCTACCTATATGCGGTATTTCCGTGTCGTTCTAAGCAAATTTGTATGTGCCATCTCTAATTTTCAAAATGAATTTCCTTTTTGTGTGCTCGTACCGCTCATGAAACGGTAGGGGTGTCCAATAATTTTCCATGCTAGATGTGCTATTCTCAATATGAGTGTTTATTCACTTGTCATTGCACGAGAGTACGGCGGTAATAGGGATGCCCAGTCCTGAAATGAAAAAGAAATTTACTTTATGTTGTCAAATAATAAATTCCTTGGAAAGTGTTGTTATGGAAGGCAACCATGGATATGGCTAGCCATGGATTGTGAAAGAATGGTGAAAAAAGGAATAAACTTTATTTTCTGTTTGGGAACCGCCTATGATGTATCTAGCATGGAAAGTATTGAGAACTGCTCGGTCGTTTTCGTTGACAGGAAAGGCATGCCACCCAAAATATTTCTCTCTCTCAATTTAAGCTTTGAGCTCTGGCACCTCTACAAATCCCTACTTCCCTCTACGAAGGGGCTATCTATTTACATTATGCAATTTTTATTTTAAATTTGAGTCTCCATCTTCTCTTATAAAGCACCAACTATGGGGCAGTATGATCATACTTGTGCATTGGGTGTAGCTAATATTTGAGTGTGTTTCATGAATGGATCAATGATTGAGCATGATGGGCTAGGGATAACTTTCTTTAGTGTTGATATTTTGAAAGACATGGTTGCTTGTTGGCATGCTTGAGTATTAAAGTCTTTATGTAAAAAACTAGACTATTGCTTTGAACCATCTAAAAGTCCAAAAGTCCATGCTACAAAAGAAAAGAATATGTGATGAACATGTTATAAAGCATTCCACATCAAAAATTCTGTTTTTATCATTTACCTACTCGAGGACGAGTAGGAATTAAGCTTGGGGATGCTGATACGTCTCCAACGTATCTATAATTTTTGATTGTTCCATGCTGTTATATTATCATTCTTGGATGTTTTACAATCATTTTATAGCAACTTTATATCATTTTTTGGGACTAACATGTTGACATAGTGCCAAGTGCCATTTGTTGTTTTTTGCTTGTTTTTTACTTCGCAGAATATCAGTACCAAACTGATTCCAATCGCGAAGAAACTTTTTGGAGAACTTTTTGGACCAGAAGACAACTCGGGAGCCAAGGAGGCACCTGGGAGGAGGCCTATGGGGCCCAGAAGACACCAGGGCGCGCCAGAGGCCCCCGGCGCGTCCTGGTGGGTTGTGGTGCCCTCGGGGGTCTCCTCCACTCCCTCTGAGCTCTGTAAATACCCAAATATTCCACAAACCCTAGAGGAGTCGACGAAAAACACTTCCAGCCGCCGCAAGTTCCAGAACCGCGAGATCCAATCTAACACCATCACGGAGGGGTTCATCATCCTCATTGGTGCCTCTCTGATGATGCGTGAGTAGTCCACCATAGACCTACGGGTCCGTAGGCAGTAGCTAGATGGCTTTCTCTCTCTCTTTTTATTCTCAATACAATGGTCTCTTGAAGATCTATTTGATGTAATGACTATTTGCGGTGTGTTTGTTGGGATCCGATGAATTTTGAGTTCATGATCAGTTTCTATCCATGAATATTATTGAGTCTTCTTTGATCTCTTATATGCATGATTATGACGTGGCTTGAGACTGCATCGGTATTTCCCCAAAGAGGAAGGGATGATGCAGCACAGCGACGATAAGTATTTCCCTCCGTTATGAAACCAAGGTTAGCGAACCAGTAGGAGAACCACACAACACTATGTAAACGGTACCTGCACACAAAGAACAAGTAGTTGCAACCCATCGCGAAAGAGAGGTTGTCAATCTCTCCACGGTAAAAAGATAGATTAGATTGTAATAGATTGGATAGAAAGATCGCACAAGAAAACAAAATAAAAGAGGCAAATAAAAAGTGCAGCAAGGTATTTTTGGGTTTTTGGAAAAATAGATCTGAAAACAAAAAAGCAGCAAAAGCTAGATCGGAAAGCAATATGTTGGAAAAGTAGACCCGGGGGCCGTAGGTTTCACTAGTGGCTTCTTTCATGAGTATAGCACACAGTGGGTAAACAAATTACTGTTGGGCAATTGATAGAAGATCAAATAATCATGACGATATCCAAGGCGATGATCATTATATAGACATCACGTCCAAGATTAGTAGACCAAAACGATTCTGCATCTACTACTATCACTCCACACATCAACCGCTATCCAGCATGCATCTAGTGTATTAAGTTCACGGAAAAATGGAGTAATGCAATAAGAACGGTGACATGATGTAGACAAGATCTATTCATGTAGGAATAGACCCGATCTTGTTATCCTTAATAGCAACGACACATGCGTGCCTCGCTGCCCCTTCTGTCACTGGGAGAGGACACCGCAAGATCGAACCCATCACAAAGCACCTCTTTCCATGGCAAGAAAAAATGATCTAGTTGGCCTAACTAAACCAAAGATTCGAAGAAGAAGAAATACGAGGCTATAAGTAATCATGCATATAAGAGATCAAAGAATACTCAAATAATATTCATGGATAGAAACTGATCATGAACTCAAAATTCATCGGATCCCAACAAACACACCGCAAAAAGTCATTACATCAAATAGATGTCCAAGAGACCATTGTATTGAGAATCAAAAGAGAGAGAGAGAAAGCCATCTAGCTACTGCCTATGGACCCGTAGGTCTATGGTGGACTACTCACGCATCATCGGAGAGGCACCAATGAGGATGATGAACCCCTCCGTGATGGTGTTATATTGGATCTCGCGGTTCTGGAACTTGCGGCGGCTGGAAGTATTTTTCGTCAATTCCTCTAGGGTTTCTGGAATATTTGGGTATTTATAGAGCTCAGAGGCGGTGGAGGGGGTTCCCGAGGCGGCCACAACCCACCAGGGCACGCCTTGGTGTCTTGTGGGCTACCTGAGCTCCCTCCTGGTTACTTCTTTGGCCCACTGGCTTCCTTCTGGTCCAAACAAAATATCCAAAAAGTTTCATCGCGATTGGACTCCGTTTGGTACTGATATTCTGCGAAGTAATAAAACAAGAAAAAGCCAACAATTGGCACTTGGCACTATGTCAATAGGTTAGTCCCAAAAAACGATATAAAGTTGGTACAAAATTGTTGTAAAACATCCAAGAATGATAATATAATAGCATGGACCAATCAAAAATTATAGATACGTTAGAGACGTATCAGCATCCCCAAGCTTAATTCCTACTCGTCCTCGAGTAGGTAAATGATAAAAACAGAATTTTTGTTGTGGAATGTTGCCTAACATGTTCATCACATATTCTTTTTCTTTTGTAGCATGGACATTTGGGCTTCTAGATGGTTCAAAGCAATAGTCTAGTTTTGACATAAAGACTTTAATACTCAAGCATGCCAACAAGCAACCATGTCTTTCAAAATATCAACACTAAAGAAAGTTATCCCTAGCCCATCATGCTCAATCATTGATCCATTCATCACACACACTCAAATATTAACTACACCCAATGCACAAGTATGATCATAGTGGCCCCTAGTAGAAGTAGAAATTGAGAAGATAGAGATTCAAATAGAAGTAGGGATTGCATAAAGTAAATAGATAGGCCCTTCGCAGAGGGAAGTAGGGATTTGCAGAGGTGCTTGAGCTCAAAGCTTAAATTGAGAGAGAAAAATATTTTGGGTGGCATGCCTTTCCCGTAAACGAAAACGACAAAGTAGTTCTCAATACTTTCCATGCTAGATACATCATAGGCGGTTCCCAAACATAAAGTAAAGTTTATTCCTTTTTCCACCATTCTTTCCGAATTCATGGCTAGCCGTATCCACGGTTGCCTTCCATACCAACACTTTCCAAGGAATTTATTATTTGACACCATAAAGTAAATTTCTTTTTCATTTTGGGACTGGGCATCCCTATTACCGATGTACTCTCGTGCAATGAAAAGTGAATAAACAATCATCTTGAGAATAACACATCTAGCATGGAAAAATATTGGACACCCCCTACTGTATCATGAGCGGTGCGAGCACACAAAAAGGAAATTTATTTTGAAAATTAGAGATGGCACATACAAATTTGCTTAGAATAGCATGGAAATACCGCATATTGGTAGGTATGGTGGACTCATAAGGCAAAACTGGGTTTAAGGATTTTGGACGCACAAGTAGTATTTCTACTTAGTACAAGGAGGCTAGCAAATAGATTGAGAAGCAAGCAACCAAGAAACAAAAATTCACATAAACAGGCATTGAGCATAACTAACACCAAATAATGCACCATAAGTAGGATGTAATTTCATTGCATAACTATTTACTTTCGTGCTTGCATAGGGAATCACAAACCTTAACACCAATATTCTTACTAAAGCATAATTACTCACCAACATGACTCACATATCACTATAATCATGTCTCAAAAACTATTACAAGGAATCAAATTTGATTTGTCCAATGATCTTCATGAAAGTTTTTATTATATCGCTCTTGAATATCTATCACTTTGGGACTAGTTTCATACATTGCCATTGCTTTTGACAAGATCAAACAAATTTAAGTGAAGAACATGAGCATAAAAATTTCATCTCTCAAAATAATATAAGTGAAGCACGAGAGAATTTCTTCAAAAGTTACTAACTCTCAAATTAATCTAAGTGAAGCATGACAGTATTTCTTCAAAAATTTAAAGCACACCGTGCTCAAAAAGATATAAGTGAAGCACTAGAGCAATTCCATAGCTCAAAAAATTGAAGTGAAGCATATAGAGCAATTCTAACAAATCATAGCATAATTTTGGCTCTCTCGAATAGGTGTGTCCAGCAAGGATACTTGTGAAAAACTAAAAATCAAATCAAGCAAGGACTCAAATAATACAAGATGCTCCAAGCAAAACTCATAATATGTGACGAATAAAAATATAGCTCCAAGTAAAATATCGATGGTCGTTAGAAGAAAGAGGGGATGCCACTCGGAGCATCCCCAAGCTTAGTTGCTTGTTTCTCCTTGGATATTATCTTGGGGGTGCTGTAGAATCCCCAAGCTTATGCTCTTGTCACTCCTTATTCCTTCATCCATCGTGATCTCACACAAAACTTGAAAACTTCAATCACACAAAACTCAACAAAACCTTCGTGACATCCGTTAGTATAATAAAGCAAATCACCACTCTAAGTAGTGTTGCAAACCCATTCATGTTTTATTATTGCATTATACCTACTGTATTTTAACTTTACCATGGCTTATACCCTTCAATACAAACCATAGATTCATCAAAACAAGCACACAATGCAACGAAAACAGAATCTATCAAAAACAGAACAGTATGTAGTAATCTATACTCTAACCATACTTCTGTAACTCTAACAATTCTGAAAAGATAGGACAACGTAAGGAATTTGTACAGAAACACTGTGTTAAAATTTCGTCTCATTATCACCCTCCAGTAAAAAATGAAAATTCACGCATTGGAGTCAAAGTTTCTGTTTTAGATTCAGCATTGTTTCTACTCATCTTATGAATCATCCTAAAGGCTCTACTTGGCACAAACACTAAATAAAACATAAAAAACACAATCATAA
Source organism: Elymus sibiricus (assembly GCA_039707655.1). Classification (NCBI taxonomy): domain Eukaryota; kingdom Viridiplantae; phylum Streptophyta; class Magnoliopsida; order Poales; family Poaceae; genus Elymus; species Elymus sibiricus. The sequence goes on from CM077665.1 coordinate 180,073,054, forward strand.
CAGTAGCATAATTGTGTCAACACTCAAAAACAGAAATAAAAAGGTGAAAATAAATTTATACATTGGGTTGCCTTCCAACAAGCGCTATCGTTTTACGCCCCTAGCTAGGCATAAAGCATAGATTCAAGTGTTGTCATCTTTAGTTTTTGCTCCATAGGATGCTCTCATGATTGATTCATATGGTGGCTTAATTATTTTTCTAGGCAAGTTTTCCATACCCTTTCTTAGCGAAAATTGAAATTTAATATTTGATTCTTTCATATCAATCACGGCACCTTAGTGCATAAAAACGGTCTACCAAGTATAATGGGACAAGACGGATTGCAATCAATATCAAGAACAATAAAATCTATGGGCACATAGTTCCTATTTGCAAGAATAATAACATCATTAATTCTTCCCAAAGGCTTTTTAATAGTAGAATCCACCAAGTGCAAATTAAATGAACATTCTTCAATATTGGTAAGACCAAGCACATCACATAGAGACTTCAGAATGGTGGAAACACTAGCACCCAAATCAGATAAATCAAAGCACTCATATTTTTAATCTTGACCTTAATGTTAGGTTCCCACTCATCATGTAATTTTCTAGGAATTGAAATCTCTAACTCCAACTTTTCTTCAAAAGATTTCATCATGGCATCAACGATATGTTTAGTAAAAGCTTTATTTTGTTCATAAGAATGGGGTGAATTTAGCATGGATTGCAGCAAAGAAATACATTCAATCAAAGATCAACTATCATAATTAAAATCTTTGCAATCCAAAATAGTGGGCACATCACTAGTTGTTAAAGTTTTGACCTCTTCAAACCCACTTTCATCAATTTTTTCATCAAGATTTTCACCCTCCAAATCATTGGGACACCTTCTAGCTAAAGTTGATTCTACTTTAGTCCCTTTATCATCAATTTTAATATTACTAAACAAGGAATCAATAGAAGAAATACCAATCACTTTAAGATCTTCATAATTTTTCTGAAAGCAATCACTAGAAAATGCTTTTTCTAAAAATTCTCTTTTAGCTCTAATCATAGCGGTTCTTTTCTTACTTTAATCTATAGAAACATATAAGGCTTTAATTGATTCATCAATCTTAGGTGCAAAAGCTTTCAACTTGAGATTTCCTACATCATGGGAAATTCTATCAATGCTTCTAGACATATCATCAATCTTATTCAACTTTTCTTCTATCGTAGTATTGAAAACTTTTTGAGCATTGATAAATTCTTTAATATTACTCTCAAGATCAGAGGGGTTCCTATTATTATAGTACGAAGAATTACCATAATTATTAGAGGAATTTCCAGGAAAAGGCGTAGGATTAAAATTACCTCTATAAGCATTGTTATTGAAACTATTTCGCGAGACGAAATTCACATCTACGGAATCACTATTTTGATCAATCAAAGTAGACAATGGTACATCATTAAGATCAATAGGAATTTTTTTACTAGCAACCAACTTCATAAGAGCATCAACTTTTCACTCAAAGTACTAATTTCTTCAACCGAATTGACTTTTTAACTAGTAGGTGCTCTTTCAGTATGCCATTGTGAATAATTTGCCATAATATTATCTAGCAATTTAGTAGCTTCACCCAAAGTAATTTCCATAAAAGTACCACCCGCGGTGGAATCTAAAAGATTTCTAGAGACGAAATTCAATCCCGCATAAAAAATGTGTATGATCATCCAAAGATTTAAACCATGAGTAGAACAATTTCTAAGCATCAATTTCATTCTTTCCCAAGATTGCGCAACATGTTCATGCTCAAGTTGCTTAAAATTCATGATTTGAGTTCTAAGAGAAATAATTTTCGCGGGCGGAAAATACTTAGTAATAAAAGCATCCTTGCACTTATTCCAAGAATCGATACTATTGTGAGGCAAAGAAGAAAACAATTTTTTGCACGATCCCGCAAGGAGAAAGGAAATAATTTCAACGTCACTATATCATTGTCCACATGTTTTTTCTTTTGCATATCTCACAATTCTATGAATGTGTTTAGATGGGACGCGACATCCTCATTAGGAGTACCGGAAAATTGATCTTTCATAACAAGATTCAACAAAGCGGCATTAATATCACAAGACTCCGCACTAGTGGCGGGAGGAGCAATCGGAGTACTAATAAAATCATTATTATTAGTATTGGAAAAATCACACAATTTGGTATTTTCTTGAGTCATCTTGACTACGCAAACAAGATTGCAAGCAAGCAAGAGATCTGACGAGAAAAAGGGCAAACGAAAAAGAGGGCGAATAAAATGGCAAACTTGTGAAGTGGGGGAGAGGAAAACGAGAGGCAAATGGCAAATAATATAATTGCAACGAGATGATATTTGTGATTAGGAACCTGATAGATGTTGATGATGTCTCCCTGGCAACGGCGCCAGAAATTCCTTTGACGTGGCTTGAGACTGCGTCGGTATTTCCCCAAAGAGGAAGGGATGATGCAGCACATCGACGGTAAGTATTTCCCTCAGTTATGAAACCAAGGTTATAGAACAAGTAGGAGAACCACGCAACACTATGTAAATGGTACCTTCACACAAAGAACAAATACTTGCAACCCGAAGTGAAAGAGAGGTTGTCAATCTCTCCACGGTAAAAAGATAGATTAGTTTGTAATAGATTGGATAGAAAGATCGCACAAGAACACAAAATAAAAGAGGCAAATAAAAAGTGCAGCAAGGTATTTTTGGGTTTTTGGAATAATAGATCTGAAAACAAAAAAGCGGCAAAAGATAGATCGGAAAACAATATGTTGGAAAAGTAGACCCGGGGGCCGTAGGTTTCACAAGTGGCTTCTCTCAAGAGTATAGCACACGATGGGTAAACAAATTACTATTGGGCAACTGATAGAGGATCAAATAATCATGACGATATCCAAGGCGATGATCATTATATAGGCATCACGTCCAAGATTAGTAGACCGAAACGATTCTGCATCTACTACTATTACTCCACACATCGACTGCTATCCAGCATGCATCTAGTGTATTAAGTTCATGGAAAAACGGAGTAATGCAATAATAACGGTGACATGATGTAGACAAGATCTATTAATGTAGGAATAGACCCGATCTTGTTATCCTTAATAGCAACGATACATGCGTGCCTCGCTGCCCCTTCTGTCACTGGGAGAGGACACCGCAAGATCGAACCCATCACAAAGCACCTCTTCCCATGGCAAGAAAAATCAATCTAGTTGGCATAACTAAACCAAAGATTCAAAGAAGAAATATGAGGCTGTAAGTAATCATGCATATAAGAGATCAAAGAAGACTCAAAGAATATTCATGGATAGAAACTGATCATGAACTCAAAATTCATCGGATCCCAACAAACACGCCGCAAAAAGTCATTACATCAAATAGATCTCCAAGAGACCATTGTATTGAGAATCAAAAGAGAGAGAGAAAAAGCCATCTAGCTACTGCCTACGGACCCGTAGGTCTATGGTGGACTACTCACGCATCATCAGAGAGGCACCAATGAGGATGATGAACCCCTCTGTGATGGTGTTAGATTGGATCTCGCGGTTCTGGAACTTGCGGCAGCTGGAAGTATTTTTCATCGACTCCTCTAGGGTTTCTAGAATATTTGGATATTTATAGAGCTCAGAGGTGTTGGAGGGGGTTCCCGAGGTGGCCACAACCCACCAGGGTGCGCCCGGGGCCTCTAGCGCTCCCTGGTGTCTTGTGGGCCGCCTGAGCTCCCTCCTGGTTACTTCTTTGGCCCACTGGCTTCCTTCTGGTCCAAAAAAAATCTCCAAAAAGTTTCATCGCGATTGGACTCCATTTGGTACTGATATTCTGCGAAGTAAAAAACAAGCAAAAAACAGCAACTGACACTTGGCACTATGTCAATAGGTTAGTCCCGAAAAATGATATAAAATTGCTATAAAATGGTTGTAAAACATCCAAGAATGATAATATAATAGCATGGAACAATAAAAAATTATAGATATGTTGGAGACGTACCAGATTACTTATAGCTTCGTATTTCTTCTTTGAATCTTTGGTTTAGTTAAGCCAACTGGATCGATTTCTCTTGCCATGGGAAGAGGTGCTTTGTGATGGGTTCGATCTTGCGGTGTCCTCTCCCAGTGACAGAAGGGGCAGCGAGGCATGCATGTATCATTGCCATTAAGGATAACAAGATGGGGTCTATTCCTACATGAATAGATCTTGTCTACATCATGCCATCGTTCTTAATGCATTACTCCGTTTCACCATGAACTTAATACACTAGATGCATGTTGGATAGCGGTCGATGTGTGGAGTAATAGTAGTAGATGCAGAATCGTTTCGGTCTACTAATCTTGGACGTGATGCCTATATATTGATCATCGCCTTGGATATCGTCATGATTATTTGATCTTCTATCAATTGCCCAACAGTAATTTGTTTACCCACCGTGTGCTATACTCATGAGAGAAGCCACTAGTGAAACCTACGCCCCCCGGGTCTATTCTTTCAACATATTGCTTTCCGATCTATCTTTTGCCGCTTTTGTTTTCAGATCTATTATTCCAAGAACCCAAAAATACCTTGCTGCATTTTTTATTTACTTCTTTTATTTTGTGTTCTTGTGCGATCTATTTATCCAATCTCATACAAACTAATCTATCTTTTTACCGTGGAGAGATTGACAACCTCTCTTATGCGTTGGGTTACAAGTATTTGTTCTTTGTGTGCAGGTACCGTTTACATAGTGTTGCGTGGTTCTCCTATTGGTTCGATAACCTTGGTTTCATAACTGAGGGAAATACTTACCGTAGCTGTGCTGCATCATCCCTTCCTCTTTGGGGAAATACCGACGCAGTTTCAAGCCACGTCACGCTCCTTTACTGAAAATGATATACCTTACAATAAGACTCCTGAACAATGCATGGATGAATATGATAATTATATTGTTAAGCAAGAACACTTCAACAACTATGTTAAAGATCAATTGAGACGTGATGCTATGATGATAGACCGCTTAAGTGACTTGATGTTTAGAATTGTTAATGATGTAAAAGATCTAGGTAAACATGCTTCTATGGTTCATACCCAACTAGATCAAGTTTCTATGTCACAAAATGATTTGGTTGCTGAAATAAATAATAATATGAATGATCATGTTGTTAGAGTAATGACTAGGGGACGTCGTATGACCCAAGAACCTCTCTACCCAGAAGGTCATCCTAAAAGAGTAGAGCAGGATTCCCAAAGAATTAATGATGATGCACCTAGTTCCTATAGTAAGAAAAAGAAGAAGAAAAAGGATAGGAACTTGCATGCTTCTAGTGAACCTGATATAGAAACACCTACTGAGAAACAAAATGATGTTTCTATTTCTAATGCTAAGACACAATCTGGTAGTGAACATGCACCTAGTGATAATGAAAAGGAAGATGAAAATGACGTTGTGCATGTAGATGTTCCACCAGATACTAATAAAGAACATGATGATGATGTAGAAATAGAACCAGCCGAGGAGCTTGATAACCCACCTCCTAAGAATAAACGCTATGATAAGAGAGACTTTGTTGCTAGAAAAGATGGAAGGGAAAGAGAGCCATGGGTTACAAAACCCATGCCATTCCCTCGTAAGCCTTTTAAGAATAAGGATGATGAAGATTTTGAACGCTTTGGTAAAATGATTAGACCCGTCTTTTTGCGTACTCATTTGACTGATATATTGAAAATGCATCTGTATCCTAAGTATATGAAGGATATTATTACCCACAAACGAAAAATACCTGAAACTGAAATTGCTACTATGCTTGCTAATATTATTTTGATGGAGCAATACCTAAGAAGCTAGGAGATCCTGGCATACCCACAATACCTTGCTCCATTAAAAGAAACTATGTTAAAGCTTCTCTATGTGATTTAGGAGCCAGTGTTAGTGTTATGCCTTTCTCCCTCTATAAAAGACTTGATTTGACTAAGCTTACACCTACTAAGATATCTTTGCAAATGGCTGATAAGTCCACCGCTTTACCTATTGGGATTTGCGAGGACGTTCCTGTTGTGGTTGCAAATGTTACTATCGTGATAGACTTTGTTATTCTTGATATGCCCGAGGACGACAATATGTCGATCATCCTTGGTAGACCATTCTTAAATACTGCAGGGGCTGTTATTGTTTGCAATAAAAGCAAGGTTACCTTTCACGTCAATGGCAAGCAACATACCGTTCATTTTCCGAAGAAGCAAACTTTGGTTAATAATATTAATGTCATTGAGCCTACTCCCACGGTTATGATTGGAAGCTTTGGAATTCCTCTACCTACTTTCAAGAAGAAATATTATAATCTTATTTTTGGGGATATGCAAATCCCCATTGCGGTAACCTAGTGATATACGAGAATTCTTCAGTTTCATGTTAACCGGAAGTGGTTGTTAAACGATTTGATCAACCTTCTTAATGGATCCTTTCCGGAAGGCATGTGATTGATGAATTTAGTATTCACAACTCTCTGTATCAAAAGTTTATCCTTTGTTATTTTCATTTTGAATAAAATACATTAGCATGGTTTTTCGTTTTTCTGTTTTTCCCGTGCGTAGAAAAATGCCCAAAAATAAAAAGTCTCAGAATGCAACAAAATATTAACATGATTTTTTTAGAATAAATAAAAAATATTGGCATAAAAATAACAGCAGGGGACTGCACGTGTGTGCCTGTGACGCCCCCATTCTCGACCGTACGCTAATCATGCACACAATGCGTACGACCAAGATTAGGGACTCACTGATTGATATCACAACACAACAAAAGACACAAATTAAAGTCATACAGCTTCATATTACAAGCCAGGGGCCTCGAGGGCTCGAATACAAAGCTCGACAAGCATGAGTCAGCGGAAGCAAATATATCTGAGTACAGACATAAGTTAGACAAGTTTTGCCTTAAGAAGGCTAGCACAAACATAAGCAGCGGATCGAAAGAGGCGAGGCCTCCTGCCTGGGAACCTCCTAACTACTCCTGAGCATCGGCGTTCTCCACGTAGCAGCAGGCTCCATCGGTGGTGTAGTGGTCGTCTCCGGCGTACTCCATCTCCTGGGCTCCAACGTCTGAACGCGGTAAACGAATCGAGGGGGAAAGAGAATGCAAAGCAGCAGTGAGTACTCATCCAAAGTACTCGCAACATTGACATCAGAACTATGCTAAGTATGCATCATTATCAAGGTAAGGGGTTATATCTGGACTGACTGCAGAAAGCAAGAATAGGGAGAAGGCCTAGTCCTATCGAAGACTAGCATCTTCAGCATCTTGCAGCATTAGAAGAGAGTAGACCTGTATCTCATATATAGTCATATTAATGTCGCAATTTTATGAAATAACCATGCCCAGAGATCCTTCCTCGACCCCCTGCGAGGAAGCAATCTTTGAGCCACAATTCATTTCAAATTTAAATTACAGTTATAGTTGTATAAGGTCAAGGTACAACTCCAAGTCGTCCTGTTATCGTGGACACGGCTATTCGAATAGTTTGTTCTTCCCTGCAGGGGTGCACCGCATTTCCAACACGCCTGATCACCTCCGGCCGGACACACTTTCCTGGGTCATGCCCGGCCTCGGGATAGCAGCACATCGTCGCCCCACCTAGGCTCAACGAAGAGGCCAGCCCACCGGTCTAAATCCTAAGCGCGCAGGTTCGTGGGCCCACTTGCCCTTGCGCTCCTGCACGATGCGTACGCGGCCGGAAACAGACCTAGTACACTCCAGTCCAAGAGCTACACCGTCCATTCCAATCCATCGCGCGCCGGTCCATTGCTGACATCCGAAGAGCTTCGGCTGATACAACGACACTGAGTGCCCATAACTTTCCCATGCGATGGTTTGGTGCGTAAAAAGGCCAACGACCCAACTCAGATCAAATACCCAACCCATTAGCATTTATTAATGTGGGGAAAGCGTGACCCATAAATTGCGGTCCCGTCGCCCCGTCTCGAGGATGTGTGGCAAAGGCCTCGCTCGCCAGTCCACGCCTCATCATCATCAAACCGTGGGTACCCCTCAGGGCCGAACCATCACCAACATGTTTCAGTAACCCGGTCATAGTAACTGTGTGTATAAAACATCGAGACGGAACCTAAGGAATCACCCTCAAGGGGCCCCGCTCGACGAAACCGTCAAGGTGGACTTAGAGGAATCACCCTCGAGAGTTCCACACTTGAGGGGTTGCACGACAGAGTCATCGTCGGGAATGGTCAAGGAGGAATCACCCTCGATAACCACGACCGACTAGCTGCACTACAGAGCTAGCATCATGAGTACTTCACGAGGTGTCACCCCCGGTACTTGATAGTAGCGCTGCAGAGTCGTACAACTAAGGGGAGTGCAGAGATGTGAGGGGCCTGGCTTGTCGGTCGGTTGACCGAGTCTTCGAGTCTTCGAGTCGTCGATGAAGAAGGAGGGGCAACTGGGACTAAGGGGGTCTCGGGGGATTCATTGATCAACCTATACTAAGTAGTGATATGATTGCAGGTATTGTAGCAGTTTATCAAAAGCAGGATATGCATCAGAATAGGAGCTAACTAATACAGTAGCAAAATTCTAATGCAAGAATAAGACGGAAAGGAATAGGCGATATCGGAATGTTCAAGGGGGGTTTGCTTGCCTTGCTGCTCTGCGGCAAAAGGCTCAACGTCAACGGCGTAGTCGTACACAGCAGTATCACCGGTAGTCTCAGCGTCTATAGAGAGAGAGGGAGGGGGAAGAAACAGTAAATACAAAGCAAACAATGTAACACAAAGCATAGCATGGCAATAAGTTGTGCCGGGTGTGACCTAGCGCAGTGTTACTCGATACCGATGAAGGGGGAACCCATCCGGGAAAGTTTTCCCGGTTCCGGACAAATGTCCAACAGATGACCGGAGGGGGGAATGTTCCAGGTTTGCTGTGTTAGAGGCATGTGACAGCTAGGATGCAGTGCAGGGTTGCCTAAAATCATGTCTAAACCATTTTAGCTATTTTAGGATTAAAGTTGGAATTAATAGTCGGTAGTTATACACTATTCATCTACCGGAAACAGGCGAAAAGTTGCGGGTTCACCTACGTAGAGGGTCCCGACATGGAAACAAGTAGCACGGTTAGATTCGTGGGATTTTTCTGAGCAACTTTCATGTATAAAGTTTTTCCATCTGAGCTACAGATTATTTTATATGATTTTTCAAAGATTTAATCAATTTCTGGAATTATTCTAATTATTTAAATCAACATTATCCAGAACAGTGCAGGGTGACATCAGCATGACACAATGATGACATCAGCAGGTCAAACCCAGCTGTCTCAGGTCAAACCTGACATGTGGGGGCCACATGTCATAGACTCAGTTTCTAAACCAGTGTTAATTTAATCTAAACAGGTTTAATTAGGGGAGGGCCCCACTGGTCAGTGTCACATTAGCCAAATTAATTAGTTTTAATTTAACATATTTACTAATTAATCTACTGACAGACGTGGCCCACATGTCATAGGCACAGGGGGACTGGGCCCCACCGGTCAGTGACTGGGCTATGCCTAGTCAGCCAGTTGACCAAGTCAACTGGTCAACTGGATCGCCCCTGGCCCACTGGCAGGGTCACTGGGGGTGGCCCCAACCCAGCCACGTCGGCGGTGGCTGGCGGCTCAACGCCGGCGACGCCGAAACGCGGCGGAGGGCACGGGCCAGCGTCGGGATTCGCCCACAGAGGGCCGTTCGGCGCGTGGCTGGGCCCGTTCGAACGGCCACTCGACGCCGCGTGGAGTGGTGGCGGTGGCATGGCCGGACTTGGCCAGAAACGGTGCCGGCAACGAGCGAAGGCGGCGGCGCGTACGGGAGCTCGAGGGGGACGGTTCTACGGCGAGCTAGCGAGCAAACGGAGGGGCTGGGGAGGAGCTACGGGGTGCGGTGAGTGCAACGGGAAGTAGCCCGGGGCCGTTTGGTCGCCGGAGCATCGCCGGCGACGAGCTCGTGCGGAGCCGCGTTCGGGCATGATGGGGAGAAGGACCTACGGCGGCGAAAACGCATGGGGAAGAGAGGGAGAGGGAGGCGGAGCTCACTGGGCGCCTGTAGGTGTGCTCAAGTGGGCTCGGGGAGGGCTTGGTGCGGCGGATTCGGCGGCGAAGCTCGTCGGAGCTGAGGAGGAAGAAGATGGTGCGGGGGCGAAGCAGGGGCTCCGGGCACGGGCTTGGGGTCGGGATGGACGCGCCGGTCGACGGCGGAGCTTCGGGGCGAGATGGCGAGGCGAATGGAGCTCGGGGGCCGCGGCTAACCGACGTCCATGGCGACGGCGGCGCGGGCTCGAGCGAGATCTGGAGGAGGGAGAGAGGGAGGAGAGGGAGGGGGGGAAAGGCGAGGGCGTCCAGGGGGAGTGGATGGCCTCGGCCTTATCCTCCCCGAGGCCCTGTGGCGGCAGGTGGCGAGCAGCGGCGGCGAGGCCGAGCTTCGGCCATGGCGCGAGCGACAGCGGGGCGGGAGCAGGTAGGAGGCGGCCCCGGTGGGCTGGGCCGCACTGTGCCTACGACCCAGACGCCAGGTAAGTGGGCTTCTGCCCTTTTTTTCTTTTGTTCCTTTTTCTGTTGTTCTTTTTATTAATTCTGTTTTAATTCTTTTCTGCCACAATTCCTTTTAGTAAAAATGTGCCACTGGCTCCAATTAGTACTTGGCATTATTCCACATGTCCACAATTATTTTGGGCATTTTTGGAAACTATTTGTAATTTCAAATTGAATTTAATAGCGCTTTTAAATGCTTTTATCTTCTGTTTAGGAGTGTGGGGTCCACACCATAAACTTGGTGATGTTGTTTTACTCAACAATATTTGTTTTAGAATATTCCACAAGCATGCAACATTTTTCCCTTGCTGTTTGAGGATTTAAATTTATCACATAAAATCCTAGGGCATTTGAAATGAAAATTGAATTGGAATTTGAATCCAAACTTGATCAAGCCCCACTTAGCAAAATGATTAGGCACTGTTCATGGTCATCACTGTGCTTAATTACAATGATCACTGTAGCTTAAAGCCAGGGTGTCACAACTCTCCCCTACTAAAAGAAATTCTCGTCCCGAGAATTAAGCGGTAGAGGTAAGGGGAAAAGTTTGGTTACGAAACTCTAACGGATCTTCTCGTCTTTGTTGTTCTTCTCGAAGAAGTTGATCCCTTTTGTTGATATATTCATCTTTCTGCTTCAGGTCATCATGATGGAGTCGTCATCCTTTCTTCGGGATCTTCATCGTTCTACGAATGAGATTAGTGGGAAAACTCTGGAAGAACGAATCTAAACAAAGTTGGGCATCTGACGGTGAACCCAGGAAGATTACAAGAATTATTCCGCGAGTTTTAACTCAAGGAAATCCATTGAGAGCAAAAGGCGATAGTACAAAGTTTCAAACGGGTAGGCAATCATTCGATGCCTAAACAGAAGGTGGGAAGGGGGTTCCAGAGCAACGAAATAATTATTGCGTTTGATGCTAGGATAGAACATCCATTGGACAGTGGCTCGGGAATTACAAACGAAGCCAAGTGCAAAGGATACTTTGGAATCAAAGATGTACAGGAGAGTCAGGTTTCGATCCTGTGGAACTATGGGTTAAGGGCCCATCATGTGGGTTAAAATATGGAGAGCGGAGACATCTTGCACGGTCATGGTAGCAAGACATGTCGGAGGAAAATCTGTCAATTATGTCGGCAACAACTCCGGTACCAAGGGCGGGGGACGAAGAGAACCATCTTCCTGCTCGTTGAAACGAGGCGGACCAATAGGCCAAGTTCTCGTCCACCGGCGATTACCGAAATGTTAACAACTTTAGTAACAGGGTCTTACTGATAGAGTTGTACACCGAGGTGTTTACCTAAGCAGGGAATTATCACTGCTCAGATCAAATAAATCTCAAGAAAGGTTAAACAGACCAATGGAAAGGAAAATGTGAATATCACTTTAAACAGACCAATGGAAAGGAAAATGTGTACACACGAGCATTAGGTGTATATCCTTTCCAAGAGCAAGCAGAGTGAGACAGTCATGACAAGGCTCCGTGTAGGTAACCATTAAGACATAGGGCAATGAATTTATGAAGTTTACCCATACAACGGTGTTAGGGAAATTGATCAAGAAACATTTTAGCACTATGCCCCCAATGTCCTTGATGAAATCCGGAATACCATAGTCATGCTTCGAGGTAGCATCGACATGGTCATCAGGTAAGGGCCGGAGTTTGGGAACAAAATGATCTATTAGGAACAACTTATAAAATTAAGTCATACAATTTTTCTCATGGAAGAATGGCTAATCTTGCTGAACAAGATACTATAACCATAGGTCCCCCTGCAAGGCATGCTAGACATGACATCACCTTACCGAGTATATAGGGACCAAAATTATAATCCTTGAAAAAAAAAGTCCCAACCATCATATCTGACTGTGATTCAGATCTGGCTGAGTAAACATGTACTTCAGATGCTTGGTACTACAACAATGGGGATGGGAGACCCACGGAAGTGTGGATGTGGGCGCGGTTACTTTTTATTGCGGGGAGGTGGGGGTGGAGATAATTAATCCATATCTGCGTGAGGATGAGACGATAAACTCCACCCATCCACCGACCACGAGCTAGGTAAAGAGTTTCACGATGCGCGCCATTGTTGCATGCATGGACAGACCGACCAGACTGTGTTTAATAGTGGTGCCTCTCCACTTTGGATAAGAACAGCTGAGAGGTCACCATGGACGATAGACCTGGGACTGACCACCGATCGACCAGGACATATGGCACGTGGCCATGGATGGAGGTCTCTGCAAGACGGGACACTGCTATGCCCGAAAGGGGTCAAGATCTCAGCGTCGGCTGCAGTATCAACCCCAGCAGGAACATACGGGATGTATCTGTATGCCGTCTCAAGTATAAGACGAAGATGTTCAGCATGCTCTTCTTTATTCATGGAGTAAACCAGGATATCATCCAGATAAACCACGACAAATTTATCGAGGTAATCCATGAATATATAATTCATCAGGCGAGAGAAGGTTGCTGGAGCATTGGTTAAGCCAAAGGACATGACGGGGTACTCGTATGAACCATAGCGAGTAACGAATGCAGTCTTGGGCATATCCTCTTCACGAACCCGGATCTGATGGTAACCCAACCTCAAGTCGAGTGTTGAATACACCGATGAACCGGCAAGTTGATCATACAGATCATTGACCCGAGGAAGCGGATATTTGTTTTGAATCGTTGATTGGTTGATGGGACGGTAATCTTGGACCAATCGCTTCGTACCATCTTTCTTCTTGACAAAGAGAGAAGGTGCTCCTCAAGCAGAGGAGCTTGGACAAATGAAACCCAGACAAAGCGAATTTTCAATTTCTTGCTTAAGTTCAAGGAGTTCATGTGGTGGCATCTTATACGGACGCTTGGCTATAGGAGTGGTACCAGGTACCAAGTCGATGACAAACTCCACAGATCTAGCAGGGGAATCCCTGGAAGTTCTTCCGAAAAATCATCTTGGAAATCCCGGACAACCGGAATGTTTTCAATCCCTTCAAGAGGTGACACATTTAAAGCATTCAAGACATCTAACCGGGCTTCAGCAATTAACAGCTTGGAATGACATGGAGTACAACTCATAATCAAAGAAGATTACTAAGAGTTGTTGAATCGTAATGCGGACTCGATTCAATTATCGGTGTCCTTGAGTGTCCAACAATTTAGAACACGAGGAAACTGGAATCAGTGAAATATCATAGTTGATGAGGAGCTCATAAAAAGTTATATAGCTCCGTGATATTCATCAAGATACCAGGGATAATACTCGAATGTAAATCAGAATTAAAGCTTGGACCGATGTATTGATCTGCAGAAGACAAGTTCTTAAACTGGTCTAAAAATGGGATCAAAGAAGAACAATCATGGTTGGAACCACGGTTGTAAAGTATCAAAATAGGTAAAAGATCTATCCATACAAAGAGAAAGATTATTGTTACAAGAAGCTCCATGATAAGTCATACACCGGGTCCATGGGCATGAACACGAAGTTCAAGGTCGACTCCCACTTCTTCAAGGCATAACCTCTCATTCACTTCTCGCCTTTGAAGAAGTTGTAGGTTTGAAAGTTTAACTGGCAAAACACCAGGAGAGTAAGACTTGTAAAAACTGTCGGGTTCACACGAATTAAGGAAGGCATAGGTCCAACCCATCGGGGCATCTTAGGAACATATACTACAAGCTTCAAGAGTAATTAACACATGCTTGACAACAGAGCATGGCCGACAAAAGCATAGGATACAACTTATCAGAGGGAGGATACACAGCTTACCAATGGCATCATGTATCAGGGGAAGAACATCATAAGAATTTTGAATGTGAAGGATTCCATCGGGTAATAACCCAACAATGGTTTTGGCGTCCCTCAACGGAATCTGATGTGAGTATCGAAACCCAATCAGTGGAAGGAAGAATGCAAGGCATCAGATCATAGAATATCCAATTAATTTGATGCTTAAATAACCAAAGGAATTGAAACTTCCCAATTGTGTATCAGAATCAGATGTTCCGATCAAATACAAGTAAGATGAAAAGGACTTAGATGGGCAATCAATCAAGGTTGATTTTTCGGGAACCCACTCATGTTTATGATAACAACTGATGACTGCGTGCATTCACACACCGGTTGAATCAATAAAATCAAATGAAAACCACAAAGGATTTACTTAAAATTGCTAGACACATGGAATTAACCATAATGCAAGCAGGTGAGAAAGGTCAAGAGCAAAAGGCTACAGAGGATTACGGAAGATCGAATAGCGTTTCAAAGAGCTCTGTGAAACACATGATCAACCGAGGAAGAACGAATCTCCGGTAAGATAATTTGATGTACCTTGTAATAACAAAAGCAACAGGATATGAAAGTATGAGCGACAATTGCATGTAGTCATCCATAGGGGTTGACGGCGGAAGGGAATCGCAAAAGCAATGAGCACAAATTCTCGAGAGAACATCGGAGAGTATCTTCGAAGTCTTCTGATGAATCGAGCCATCGTCTGAAATGAGGGGCTCTCCGGGAGGAGTAGTTACGAGAACCTAGAGTTAGAGTTAATAAAATCTTTAACCCGAAAGAGAAGAGAGATCAGAACCCAGAGTATAGACGAGGAATAAAAGATCCTAATACCACCCGATTGAGATGTGGGCCCGTAAGCCACACGACGATGTTAGTAAAAGTTTTTCAAGTACTAGACTCAACTTCGGCCAAGGAGTTGGAAAGGGGGCTACCTACAGGCAGTTGGCTCTGATACCAACTTGTGACGCCCCCATTCTCGACCATACGCTAATCATGCACACAATGCGTACGACCAAGATTAGGGACTCACTGATTGATATCACAACACAACAAAAGACACAAATTAAAGTCATACAGCTTCATATTACAAGCCAGGGGCCTCGAGGGCTCGAATACAAAGCTCGACAAGCATGAGTCAGCGGAAGCAAATATATCGGAGTACAGACATAAGTTAGACAAGTTTTGCCTTAAGAAGGCTAGCACAAACATAAGCAGCGGATCGAAAGAGGCGAAGCCTCCTGCCTGGGAACCTCCTAACTACTCCTGAGCGTCGGTGTTCTCCACGTAGCAGCAGGCTCCATCAGTGGTGTAGTAGTCGTCTCCGGCGTACTCCATCTCCTGGGCTCCAACGTCTGAACGCGGTAAACGAATCGAGGGGGAAAGAGAATGCAAAGCAGCAGTGAGTACTCATCCAAAGTACTCGCAAGACTGACATCAGAACTATGCTAAGTATGCATCATTATCAGGGGAAGTGGTTATATCTGGACTGACTGTAGAAAGCAAGAATAGGGAGAAGGCCTAGTCCTATCGAAGACTAGCATCTTCAGCATGTTGCAGCATTAGAAGAGAGTAGACCTGTATCTCATATATAGTGATATTAATGTAGCAATTTTATTAAATAACCACGCCCAGAGATCCTTCCTCAACCCCCTGCGAGGAAGCAATCTCGGAGCCACAATTCATTTCTAATTTAAATTACAGTTATAGTTGTATAAGGTCAAGGTACAACTCCAAGTCGTCATGTTACCGTGGACACGGCTATTCGAATAGTTTGTTCTTCCCTGCGGGGGTGCACCGCATTTCCAACACGCCTGATCACCTCCGGCCGGACACACTTTCCTGGGTCATGCCCGGCCTCGGGATAGCAGCACGTCGTCGCCCCACCTAGGCTCAACAAAGAGGCCAGCCCGCCGGTCTAAATCCTAAGCGCGCAGGTTCGTGGGCCCACTTGCCCTTGCGCTCCTGCACGATGCGTACGCGGCCGGAAACAGACCTAGTACACTCCAGTCCAAGAGCTGCACCGTCCAGTCCAATCCGTCGCGCGCCGCTCCATTGCTGACGTCCGAAGAGCTTCGGCTGATACAACGACGCTGAGTGCCCATAACTTTCCCACACGATGGTTTGGTGCGTAAAAAGGCCAACGACCCAACTCAGATCAAATACCCAACCCATTAGCATTTTATTAATGCGGGGAAAGCATGACCCATAAATTGCGGTCCCGTCGCCCCGTCTCGAGGATGTGTGGCAAAGGCCTCGCTCGCCAGTCCACGCCTCATCATCATTAAACCGTGGGTACCCCTCAGGGCCGACCTGGTCATAGTAACTGTGTGTATAAAACATCGAGACGGAACCTGAGGAATCACCCTCAAGGGGCCCCGCTCGTCGAATCTGTCAAGGTGGACTTAGAGGAATCACCCTTGAGAGTTCCACACTTGAGGGGTTGCACGACAGAGTCATCGTCGGGAATGGTCAAGGAGGAATCACCCTCGATAACCACGACCGACTAGCTGCACTACAGAGCTAGCATCATGAGTACTTCACGAGGTGTCACCCCCGGTACTTGATAGTAGCGTTGCAGAGTCGTACAACTAAGGGGAGTGCAGTGATGTGAGGGGCCTGGCTTGTCGGTCGGTTGACCGAGTCTTTGAGTCTTCGAGTCGTCGATGAAGAAGGAGGGGCAACTGGGACTAAGGGGGTCTCGGGGGATTCATTGATCAACCTATACTAAGCAGTGATATGATTGCAGGTATTGTAGCAGTTTATCAAAAGCAGGATATGCATCATAATAGGAGCTAACTAATACAGTAGCAAAATTCTAATGCAAGAATAGGACGGAAAGGAATAGGCGATATCGGAATGTTCAAGGGGGGTTTGCTTGCCTTGCTGCTCTGCGGCAAAAGGCTCAACGTCAACGGCGTAGTCGTACACAGCAGTATCACCGGTAGTCTCAGCGTCTATCGAGAGAGAGGGAGGGGGAAGAAACAGTAAATACAAAGCAAACAATGTAACACAAAGCATAGCATGGCAATAAGTTGTGTCGGGTGTGACCTAGCACAGTGTTACTCGATACCGATGAAGGGGGAACCCATCCGGGAAGGTTTTCCCGGTTCCGGACAAATGTCGAACAGATGACCGGAGGGGGGAATGTTCCAGGTTTGCTGTGTTAGAGGCATGTGACAGCTAGGATGCAGTGCAGGATTGCCTAAAATCATGTCTAAACCATTTTAGCTATTTTAGGATTAAAGTTGGAATTAATAGTCGGTAGTTATACACTATTCATCTACCGGAAACAGGCGAAAAGTTGCGGGTTCACCTACGTAGAGGGTCCCGACATGGAAGCAAGTAGCACGGTTAGATTCGTGGGATTTTTCTGAGCAACTTTCATGTATAAAGTTTTTCCATCTGAGCTACAGATTATTTTATAAGATTTTGCAAAGATTTAATCAATTTCTGGAATTATTCTAATTATTTAAATCAACATTATCCAGAACAGTGCAGGGTGACATCAGCATGACACAATGATGACATCAGCAGGTCAAACCCAGCTGTCTCAGGTCAAACCTGACATGTGGGGGCCACATGTCATAGACTCAGTTTCTAAACCAGTGTTAATTTAATCTAAACAGGTTTAATTAGGGGAGGGCCCCACTGGTCAGTGTCACATTAGGCAAATTAATTAGTTTTAACTTAACCTATTTACTAATTAATCTACTGACAAACGTGGCCCACATGTCATAGGCACAAGGGGACTGGGCCCCACCGGTCAGTGACTGGGCTGTGCCCAGTCAGCCAGTTGACCAAGTCAATTGGTCAACTAGGTCGCCCCTGGCCCACTGGCAGGGTCACTGGGGGTGGCTCCAACCCAGCCACATCGGCGGCAGGCGGTGGCTCAACTCCAGCGACGCCGAAACGCGGCGGAGGGCACGGGCCAGCGTCGGGATTCAGCCACAGAGGGCCGTTCGGCACGTGGCTGGGCCCGTTCGAACGGCCACTCGACGCCGCGTCGAGTGGTGGTGGTGGCATGGCCGGACTTGGCCGGAAACGGTGCCGGCGATGAGCGAAGGCAG
This sequence comes from Elymus sibiricus, assembly GCA_039707655.1. Classification (NCBI taxonomy): domain Eukaryota; kingdom Viridiplantae; phylum Streptophyta; class Magnoliopsida; order Poales; family Poaceae; genus Elymus; species Elymus sibiricus. The sequence continues at coordinate 180,091,445 of CM077665.1, forward strand.
CGGCGCGTACGGGAGCTCGAGGGGGACAGTTCTACGGCGAGCTAGCGAGCAAACGGAGGGGCTAGGGAGGAGCTACGGGGTGCGGTGAGTGCAACGGGCAGTAGCCCGGGGCCGTTTGGTCGCCGGAGCATCGCCGGCGACGAGCTCGTGCGGAGCCGCGTTCGGGCACGATGGGGAGAAGGAGCTACGGTGGCGAAAATGCACGGGGAAGAGAGGGAGAGGGAGGCGGAGCTCCCTGGGCGCCTGTAGGTGTGCTCAAGTGGGCTCGGGGAGGGCTCGGTGCGGCGGATTCGGCGGCAAAGCTCGTCGGAGCCGAGGAGGAAGAAGATGGCGCGGGGGCGAAGCAGGGGCTCCGGGCACGGGCTTGGGGTTGGGATGGACGCGCCGGTCGACGGCGGAGCTTCGGGGCGAGATGGCGATGCGAATGGAGCTCGGGGGCCGCGGCTAACCGACGACCATGGCGACGGCGGCGCGGGCTCGAGCGAGATCTGGAGGAGGGAGAGAGGGAGGAGAGCGAGGGGGGGAAGGCGAGGGCGTCCAGGGGGAGTGGATGGCCTCGGCCTTGTCCTCCCCGAGGCCCTGTGGCGGCAGGTGGCGAGCAGCGGCGGCGAGGCCGAGCTTCGGCCATGGCGCGAGCGACAGCGGGGCGGGAGCAGGTAGGAGGCGGCCCTGGTGGGCTGGGCCGCACTGTGCCTACGGCCCAGAGGCTAGGTAAGTGGGCTTCTGCCCTTTTTTTCTTTTGTTCCTTTTTCTGTTGTTCTTTTTATTAATTCTGTTTTAATTCTTTTCTGCCACAATTCCTTTTAGTAAAAATGTGCCACTGGCTCCAATTAGTACTTGGCATTATTCCACATGTCCACAATTATTTTGGGCATTTTTGGAAACTATTTGTAATTTCAAATTGAATTTAATAGCGCTTTTAAATGCTTTTATCTTCTGTTTAGGAGTGTGGGGTCCACACCATAAACTTGGTGATGTTGTTTTCCACAACAATATTTGTTTTAGAATATTCCACAAGCATGCAACATTTTTCCCTTGTTGTTTGAGGATTTAAATTTATCACATAAAATCCTAGGGCATTTGAAATGAAAATTGAATTGGAATTTGAATCCAAACTTGATCAAGCCCCACTTAGCAAAATGATTAGGCACTGTTCATGGTCATCACTGTGCTTAATTACAATGATCACTGTAGCTTAAACCCAGGGTGTCACAGTGCCACCACACATCAGGGCGCGGCCCCCCTAGGCCACACCCTGATGGCTTGTGGGGCCCACAGGGGCCCCCTGCCTTATCCCTTCGTCCCACACTCTTTCTTACCTCCAGCAAAAAAATTCTAGTCATATCTCTCCTGTGTTCTTAACCCAGAAAGTGAAATTTTCGATCTCTTTGCTCGGAACTCCATTTCTGAAACTGTTTTGAGGACTTGCTCCTTGGTATGTGACTCCTCCATTCCTCCAATTAGTTTTTGTTTTAGTGGTTTATATTTTGCATAATGTGTTGCACTTAGTGCTACAGAAAATGAGCTTGCATGTTGAATTCTTTGAGTTCCAAGTAGTATGAATGCTTGATATGGCCTCTAGGCACCCATACGAGTAGTTGCTATCAATCTTGCAAGGTTTTATTGACATAAATTTGTGGCTCAAAAATTTCAGAAATTTGTTCTTGGGAAAATGAGTTTCTTTAGGGGGAGATCTTCAAGAGGACTCACCTCGGGCTTGACAGCGTTATTATGTCCTCGAGGAGGAGGTGCAGGAATACAAAGTTGCAGTTGAGGCTACTCGTTTAGCAGAGGAGGCGGCCAGGAACACCGCCACAAGCAATCACTCTAACCATTTTCCAGACTATCAGTGGTGATTACCAAGTAGGCAACCGCCTAAGCTTGGGGGAGTACGTATTTCTCACCGACATTACATTCATGTTCATGCTCTTCATATAAATTGTCAGTATTCATCTTCTTTCATTGTATATCCATGTTAGATTTATTTTTCCGCTTTCTTCTTGTGTGTTTGAAAAACTTTGGAAAACCAAAAAATATTTCTCGCTTCTTCTTAGTTTTCTTTTCCCGTTTTAATTATCTTCCGTACTAAAAAAAGAAAACCCAAAAAGATTTCTTTTGCATGTTGGGTGCTTTCCCGTGTAAATAGTTTTTCTCGTTCTTGTTTTCCCTTAGTTTATTTGCTTGCTTGAGAAAAACAAAAACTCCAAAAATATTTCAGTGTGTTTCTCTGAATTTTTTTGTTGAGTTCTTGAAAGGAGAAGACCACGATGAAAATGTTGAGTGGCTCTTATATGCTTTATTGTTTACCTAACACAGATCCAATATTACCTTGTCTTCTCCTTTGTCCAAAACTGCCTTGCAGATTTCAGCTTAGTCCACGGTATTCTTGCACTATTATTATTATCATATCATTCCGTCATGCAAGTGAAAGGCAATAATGATGACATTTGACGAAGTGATCATGGCAAGTTAAGCTCGTATGAACTCTTCTTGTTTTCCGTTTTTGTAAATATGTTTAGCTCGTTCGATCTCGATTCAGTATATTATGAGTGAACATGTTCATGATGACAGTTAGAGATTATAGCTTCTCATGCCATGCTTAAACAACTAGTAGTGAATAATGATTTATCTTATAGATCAACATGCATTAAAATGGTTATCATGTGGTATGGTAGTATGGTATTTCCCTCTGAGAAATTCAAGCGGCTTGACTTGGCCCATGTGCAAACATGTAGTTGATTCAAAACCAACGCAGCCTTCATGATGTTTAAATTCAGAGTGTTCATATCCTACTCATGCTATGTCCAATGTTAATTATTCGCAATGCAGGCTCATGACCGTTTTCGCTCTCTAACTGGTCGCTTCCCAACATATTGCTAGCCTTCACCTGTACTAAGCGGAAATGCTGCTTGCGCATCCAAAACCTTTAAACCAAGTTATTCCACATGAGTCCGCCATACCTACCTATATGCGGTATTACCCTACCGTTCCAAGTAAATTTGCATGTGTCATCTCTAAACATTCAAATAAACATCTATTTTGTGCACGCGCCTCGCTCATGGAGCGACGAGGTGGTCAGTATTTTCCATGTTAAATGAGTTATTCTCAAGACGGTCGTTTATTCGCCGTCATTGCATGAGAGAGGCTGGTAAAAGGATGCCTAGTCCTGCAAAATTAAAATTAATTAAACAAAACTCCTTGGGACAGTTGACATGTTGGCAGGCATCTGTGGATTTGGTCAGCCATGGTTTGTGTATGGATGGTGGATAGGAGTAAACTTTACTATTCTATTTGGGAACCGCCAATAATGAGTTTAGCGTGGAAGATATTGAAAACCTTTGTCGTGTCGTTGACAGGATAAGTGCACCACTCAAAAACCATATTCCTAATCTGTTTTAAAACTTGACCACTGGCACCTTTGCAAATCAATGCTTCCTTCTGCGAAGGGCCTATCTATTTATTTTTATGTTGAGTCAACATCCTCTTACTAAAAGCACTAGACCGGAGAGAACTATTGTCATTTTTATGCATTCAGTCTAGCTAATCTTGGATACGAGCATGATTGGATCTTTTCTATTCTGAATTATAATGTTTAGTCGTTGCTTGAACCTCAGAGGTGCTCTGTATTTATGTTTTGCGGTCTCAGAAAGGGCTAGCGAAACACCATGTCAACATATTATATCATGATCATTTTGATACGTGTCGGCATGTGAGATATTTTATTATTTGCTTGCTAGTTTGTTATGTATTGCCATGAATTGATATGATACCAAATTGTTATCATGGATGTGGTCATTTATGATTTATGCTAAAAACTTGAACACTAGCTAAGCATGTGAATAACAACGAGAACAAAAGAGTTCGTAAAAGTGTTCTTTATCACTTTCAGTTTGTCAACTAAATTGCTTGAGAACAAGCAATGAGTTAAGCTTGGGGGAGTTGATACGTCTCCAACGTATCTACTTTTCCAAACACTTTTGCTCTGGTTTTGACCACTAATTTGCATGATTTGAATGAAACTAACCCGGACTGACGCTGTTTTCACCAGAACTACCTTGGTGTTATTTTTGTGCAGAAATAAAAGTTCTCGGAATCGGATGAAAGTTTTTATGAATTATTTTTGAGAATTATAATGAATTATGTAGTGAAGACCTGCTGGAGACGGTGTGCCAGGGGGCCACCACACATCAGGGCGCGACCCCCACCTAGGTCGCGCCCTGATGGCTAGTGGGGCCCTCGTGGCTCCTCCGACCCTAATTCCAGTCCTATAAAATCACATCTGCGGAGAAAAAAAATCAGAAAGAAGTTTTCATCGTGTTTCACGAGATGGAGCCACCGCCACCTCCTTTTCTTCCTCGGGAGGGCTGATCTGGAGCCTGTTTGGGCTCTAGAGAGGGGAAATCGTCACCGACGTCAACACTTCTCCATCAACAACGCCATGATGCTCACAACCGGGAGTAAGTAATTCCTCTGTAGGCTTGATGGATGGTGGTGGGATTGGACGAGATTGATCATGTAATCGAGTTAAGTTTGATAGGGCTTGATCCCTAGTGTCCACTATGTTCTGAGATTGATGTTGCTATGACTTTGCTATGCTTAATGCTTGTCACTAGGGCCCGAGTGTCATGATTTCAGATCTGAACCTATTATATTTTTATGAATATAAGAGTGATTTGGATACTATCTTGCAAGTTGTATGCACCTACTACCTGTCTTGATCCGCATACCCCAAGGTGACAATAATTGGGCTTCTTTCCGATGATTGTCGTAGTTTGAGGAGTTCATGTATTCACCATGTGTTAATGCTTTATTCCGGTTCTCTATTAAAAGGAGGCCTTAATATCCCTTAGTTTCCAATAGGACCCCGCTGCCACGGGAGGGTAGGACAAAAGATGTCATGCAAGTTCTTATCGCAAGCACGTATGACTATATACGGAATACATGCCTACATTACATTGATGACTTGGAGCTAGTTCTGTGTCGCCCTAGCGTGTAACTGTTATATGATCAATGTCATCTAAATCATTATCCATCACCGATCCACGTGCCTACGCTTTACATATACTGAATCTTGCTAAGTTACTATTGCTACTGCTACTGTCACAACTGCTACAAAATTGCTGATATCACTACTACTGTTACTTTTGCTACTACTATTTGCTGTGCTACTAAACCTTTGCTGAAGAGAGATATCCCAGGTGCGGTTGAATTGACAACTCAACTGTCAAGGCAAATAAATGTTCTTTGGCTCCCCTTGTGTCGAATCAATAAATTAGGGTGAAATACTACCCGTGAAGACTGTAGCAAAGGAATCGTACCGCCCCTGAGTGGTATGGCAATCCTGTCTTGGAGGTCATGTTGTTAGACAACAGTGAACCTACGACCTATGAAGAAGCGGTCGTGGGCTCGGATTCCAACAAATGGCTAGAGGCTATGAAATCCGAGATAGGATCCATGTATGAGAACAAACTATGGGCTTTGGAGGACTTACCATATGATCGTAAGGCCATACAAAATAAAAGGATCTTTAAGAAAAAGACGGACGTGGACGGTAATGTCACCGTCTATAAAGCTTGACTTGTTGCAAAAGGGTTTTCCCAAGTTCAAGGAGTTGACTACGATGATACTTTCTCTCCCATAGTGATGCTTAAGTCCGTCAGGATCATGTTAGCAATAGCTGCATTTTTTGATTACGAGATCTGGAAGATGGATGTCAAAACATCGTTCCTTAATGGCTGCCTTAAGGAAGAGTTTTATATGATGCAACCAGAAGGTTTTGTCGATCCTAAAAATGCTGACAAAGTGTGCAAGCTCCAGCGATCCATTTATGGACTGGTGCATGCATCTCGGAGTTGGAATCTTCATTTTGATGAGGTGATCAAAGCGTATGGGTTTATACAAGTTTATGGAGAAGCTTGTATTTACAAGAAAGTGAGTGGGAGCTCTTTAGCATTTCTAATATTATATGTGGATGACATATTGCTGATTGGAAACAATATAGAACTTTTGGAAAGAGTGAAGATGTGTTTGAACAAGAGTTTTTCAATGAAAGACCTCGGAGAAGCTGCTTTCATATTAGGCATAAAGATCTATAGAGATAGATCAAGACGCTTAATAGGACTTTCACAAAGCACATATCTTGATAAGGTTTTGAAGACGTTCAAAATGGATCAGTCCAAGAAAGGGTTCTTTCCTGTCTTACAAGGTGTGAAGTTGAGTAAGACTCAATGCCCAACGACTACAGAGGATAGAGAAAAGATGAGTGTCATCCCCTATGCTTCAGCCATAGGCTCTATAATGTATGAGATGCTATGCACGAGACCATATGTCAGCCTTGCCATAAGTAGGCCAGAAGGTTTCAAAGTGATTCAGGAATGGAACACTGTACAACGGTCAAAAATATCCTTAAGTACCTAAAAAGGACTAAGGAAATGTTTCTCGTTTATGGAGGTGATCTAGAGCTCGTCGTAAAGGGTTACATCGATGCTAGCTTTCACACAGATCCGGATGACTCTAAGTCTCAAACCGGGTACGTATATATTCTGAATGGTGGAGCGGTAAGCCGGTGTAGTTCCAAGCAAAGTGTGGTAGCAGATTCTACATGTGAAGCGGAGTACATCGCTTCTTCGGAAGCGGTGAAGGAAGGCGTCTGGATGAAGCAGTTCATGATAGATCTCGGAGTTGTGCCCAGTGCACTAGATCCGATGACTCTCTTGTGTGACAACACTGGTGCCATTGCTCTAGCCAAAGAGCCCAGGTTCCACAAGAGGACCAGACACATAATGCGTCGCTTCAATTCCATTCGCGATTACATCAAGGAGGAGGACATAAATATTTGCAAAGTACATACGGATCTGAATGTTGCAGACCCGTTGACTAAGCCTCTTCCACGAGCAAAACATGATCAGCACCAGAACTCTATGGGTGTTATATTCATTATGATGTAAATGACATGGCGATGTGAACTAGATTATTGACTCTAGTGCAAGTGGGAGACTGTTGGAAATATGCCCTAGAGGCAGTAATAAAGTGGTTATTATCATATTTCCTTGTTCATGATAATCGTTTATTATCCATGCTAGAATTGTATTGATCGGAATCTCAGATACATGTGTGGATACATAGACAACACTATGTCCCTAGTGAGCCTCTACTAGACTAGCTCGTTAATCAAAGATGGTCAAGGTTTCCTGACCATAGACATGAGTTGTCATTTGATAACGGGGTCACATCATTAGAAGAATGATGTGATGGACAAGACCCAACCATAAGCATAGCATTTGATCGTGTTAGTTTATTGCTACTGCTTTATCCATGTCAAGTATTTGTTCCTACGACCATGAGATCATGCAACTCCCTGACACCGTAGGAATGCCTTGTGTGTATCAAACGTCACAACATAACTGGGTGACTATAGAGGTGCTCTACAGGTATCTCCGAGGGTGTTTGTTGGGTTGGCGTGGATCGAGACTGGGATTTGTCACTCCGTATGATGGAGAGGTATCTCTAGGCCCATTCGGTAATACAACATCACAAGAAGCTTGCAAGAAATGTGACTAAGGATTTAGTCACGGGATCTTGTATTACGGAACGAGTAAAGAGACTTGCCGATAACGAGATTGAATTAGGTATGGAGATACCGACGATCGAATCTCGGGCAAGAAACATACCGCTGGACAAAGGGAACTGCATACGGGATTGATTGAATCCTTGGCATCGTGGTTCGACCGATAAAGATCTTCGTGGAATATGTGGGAACCAATATGGGCATCTAGGTCCCGCTATTGGTTATTGACTGGAGAGGTGTCTCGGTCATGTCCACATGATTCTCGAACCCGTAGGGTCCGCACGCTTAACGTTCGGTGACGATATAGTATTATTGGGTTATGTATGTTGGTGGCCGAATGTTGTTCGGAGTCCCGGATGAGATCCCGGACATCACGAGGAGCTTTGGAATGGTCCAGAGGTAAAGAATTATATATGGGAAATCATATTCTGGCTACCGGAAAAGTTTCGGGTTTTCCGGTATTGTACCTGGAAGCTTCTAGAAGGTTCTGGAAACTTCCAGAGGAGTCCGGAAGTCCACCAAGGGTTCCACCACATCCCAAGGGTTTGAATGGGCTAAGGGAAGGCGCCCTGGCCTTATTGGGCCGGGCGCACAAGTCCCTCATGGCCCATGTGGCTTGGGAGAGGTGGAAAGTCCACCTGTGTATGGAAAGGGAGGGAATTAGACTAGGAGTCCAACTCCTCCCCCTTGGATGTGCCCTAGGGCTTGGAGGGGCTGATCTCCACGCCCCTCCACCTATATATAGAGGGGAGGGGGAGCCCCAAGAGGACACACCAAGCCCTTGGCGCCTCCATCTCTCCCTAGATTGTTTTCTCCTCCGTTCGTGGTTCCGGTAGCGCTTGGCGAAGCCCTGCTGGCACTGCTCCACCACCACCTCCACCACGCCGTCATGCTGGTTGAGAACCCATCAATTATGCCGCCCTTGCTTGCTAGATCGAGGAGGCAGAGACGTCATCGAGCCACACGTGTGCTGAACGCGGAGGTGCCGTCCGTTCGGCGCTAGATCGGGACGGATCGTGTCGTGGTTTTGTCACGGCAGATGTCCCCATGAAAGGACTTAGGTTCGAGGCCATCGCTAAGGTGAGCTCGAAGGGGTTGATCGGAATTGAGAGACAAGGGTTACCCAGGTTCGGCCCCTCGGAAAGAGGTAAAAGCCTACGTCCTGCTTTGTGTTGTATTGATTGGATATCGATTACATGGGAGCAAGTTCGCTTGACCTAGTTATCGATGAGTTGTTTCGTGGCCTAAGCCGCCCAGGTAACCCGCCTTTATATACACAGGTCGAGGCCCTGGGCTTACAAGAGTCCGGGCCAGGTTATACTTGATAACCGACCTCACCTCTAACTACACATGCCTTGTTTAACGAACCGCCACTGGCGGCTCGATCCCGCCAGGTTACATCTTGTCTTCTGGCTCTGGGACTCCAGGACCATTGGATAAGCTTACTCCTAATGTTGTCATAAGCCGCCCACCGTATGACCCGGCCCCTCCTGGGCGGGTCTCACCACGGGGTTATATCGCCAACATTAGGCCCCAGATTGATTTGAACTGGTTCATGTCAAGCTCCAAATCTTCTGGTTGGCGAGTCTTGCCTTTTCTGATAATCTTCATGACCCGCCGAAAAATGGGCGATCGTTGCTTTTGACAAGCCTTCATGACCCGCCGTGACGTCATTAGAAAAATCTAAAAAGATTCCTGTGACGTCAGAGTGGATCTTTCGTCATTAATATGACCAGCCCGAAAATCGAGGCGTCTTCTTAGTTTAATCATCATCGTGCTCCCTCGATTCCCGCACCGGACCGTTTGTGAGACTATTATAACCTTATAAATAAGAACTGGGGCTATCTCTTTCATTTTCCCCGCCACCATCTTCTTCTTCCTCCTCTAGACACCGAAGCTCGCCGCGCCGCCGAAGCTCGCCGGGCCATTCAATCCTCACCGTCTTCGTCGACACCGGCCGCTGCATCAACCTGAACGCGTCCAGAACATCGCCGCATCCGCTCACATCATCCAGGTTTCATCGCTGTCCCCTGTTAGATCTGTGCTAGTCTTTTAAATATCCCCTGAGTTCGTCGGGCTTCTTCGGTGTTCATCACCGTTCATCAGAACGTCTTTCACAGATTTAGATAAAGAACACCTCCTTAGGGCTTCGTAATACTGTCCAAATCATGCGGCTGTCCGCTCCATAATCACGCCGTACTCATTATAGATCTACAGCTCCTTCCAATCTGCGCAGAGGCCGTCTGTTCTTCCACTGGTCCTTTTAGGGCTAGAATATTTTTCTTTTTCCCTCGCTCGTAAATCTTGAATCCATAGTCGTGGTTGCAGAATCTGTTTCTCAACACTTAGTAATTTTTTCAATCTGCGCTGATAACCTTGACCCGCCGTAAAGCTGCCGGCTCACGTTGTCATACCGCAAGTAGCTTCGGCGGCTCATAATTTTATATTGACCCTCCATACGCTATCACCATTTCTAGTCATAGCGACCTTGGTCAGAATGTATTTTTAACCCGCCGAATATTCATGTCTTCCCGTAGCTTCCTAAGCCGTCACCATGTCTAAAATCCCGTCCACCTGCAACTGGGTAAAGTCTGGAGTGACCGAAGAGTCACTCAAAGAATTTGTCACCATGGGAGTTCTGCCGGCTCAGGACGTTATCCACTGGCGGGTTCCAGGCAGTGAGACCAGCCCTAAACCCAAAGACGGGGAAGTCATTGTATTCACGGATCATCTGTTGCGTGGCTTCTCCCCGCCCGGGTCTATGTATTCAAACTGCACCCCCAAGATATTGGCCCGAATTCTATCACCAATATCTGCCAATTCCAAACTTTTTGTGAAGCCTACCTTCAAGAGGAACCATCTGTCGACCTCTTCAAAGAGTATTTCTACATCAATCGCCAAACAGAAATGGCGGACGGGTTAAGCCTTGAGCTCGAGGGCGTTACTCTTCAGAGGCGGAGGGACGTACTCTTCCCAGCAGCGACCCTGCCAAGTCACCCCAAAGAGTGGAACAAGACTTGGTTCTACTGTCAAGACTCTTCACCAGAGGGAGAGAACCCACTGCCGGGCTACCGTTCCTACCGGCTTAGCACAGATACAGAGCTTTCAGATCGGATGTCAGCCGCCGGACGTGCTCAATATGCCTCCACTTTCTCAAAAGTCAGGGCCCTGTTGGCCAATGGGTTGATGGGTGTTGATCTGACCCGCTGCTGGGTTTCTTGGAGGATTCTGCCGTTGAGCCGCCGCGGCGCCTTAATGTGCCAATACACTGGTAAAGTGGACGACCCTCAACGCTTCAACCAGACCCCTTTGAAGGATCGGGATCTCAACACTATCATCAAGTCTTTGCTGGGGGAATCACTAGCTGCCTGCAACAAGACTAGCTTAAGTCCCTTCTCCGCACTTAACCCGGCTCCGGATGTAAGTCTTTTCATCCTAACCCTCATCCATTCTTTTAACTCCATACTTTGTTAAACCTTTTCTGCCAATATGCTTTGTCATACGTAGGCCGGCTCTTCCATCTGGAAAAAAATGTTGCCCCCGACTCTCAAGAAGAAGAGCAATGTCCCCAAGCCATCAAAAACTAAGGCACCAACCCGCAAGAGGAAACAGTCAGCGGAAGAGTTATTTGATTTAGATGACTCAGAGGTAGAACTTGAGTCCCTTGGTCTTCTCTTTATGCAACTCATTGACTATGATTATTCATAGGAAGAAGCAGAAACAAGTCATGCAGATGCTGTCGAGGTAACCATTGTCGCCTCTGACTTGGATCTTTCACCAGTAAAGAAAGTACTGCGGGCTGTACGTAAGGTAAAGAGTTCCCGTCCTTTTGCTCACTTGAGTCATAACTTTCTTTTGAAGAAACAGCAAGACGACAGTAGACGTCAGACCCGAAGCGCCGGCTCTGGAGACCTTTTAACCGGCGTACCCAATGAGCCGGCCCCTCGGAAACAGTGCACCGAAGTACTTCCTTGTCTTGAACTTATTTTGTCTGTACACTATCCTTGCAGCTTATTAACTGTTTAACAATGCTAACTTTTTTCAGGACTTGCCTCCTTCTTCTGGCGATTCAACCGCCTCAAAGTTGCCTCCTCTTATTATTAACCCGGGGTAAGTATTTCTATATCCCGAATTGTGTTTGATATCTCATACCTTATCATGACATACCTAACCCTGCCTTTGCTCGCAGGGCTCAAGCCACACGAAGGAAAGTGGCCGGGTCATCCGCAGCTCCTGATGCCCAAGACCCGGAGAACCCAATGCCCAATATTCCTGAATCTCACATTGAACCTTCTGAGGCTGCTAAAGACGCCCATGGAGAGGTTCCTCCACAGAACGAGCCGGCTGCTATGGACATTGAAGCTCCTGAAGCCCATCCAGATTCTGCTCCTAAGCCGCCCAGCCCCCGGCCGTCAACTGAAAATATGGCTTCTCATGAAGAGGACATCGTCATCGGGGCGGTTTACAAACCTCCAACTCCCTCACTTGCGCTATCAAAGCATATCAATGAAGACGCAGCGGCTCCCTCCAAGGAAGAAAAAATTCCCTCTGATCTTTCAAATTTGGAGAAACTTACTGCCGATGAATTGCATGCCGGCTATCTGAGTCATCTGTTTGCCAGCCGAGACATGGAGGCCAACTTGGTCGCCAAGATGAAGAAAAAATACGAGGTACTTTTACTTCCCTTGCCTCTTCATGTATATACTTATGTAGCCCCCAAGAATAGGTCAATCTCTCAGAAGGTCAACCGGGTCTTGCATTAATTTGGCAACTTTTGAAGAGTCACCAGAATGTGAAACATGGACTGAAAGCCAATCGTAGCCCCCAAGGGCCGGGTCATTATATCAATAATGAGCCGGCACTCAATCATAAATTAAGAGCTAACTATAGCCCCCAAGGGTCGGGTCATTACCTAAGTAATGAGCCGGTACTCAATCATAGATTAAAAGCCAACTGTAGCCCCCAAGGGCCAGGTCATTACCTAAGTAATGAGCCAGTACTCAATCATAGATTAAAAGCCAACTGTAGCCGCCAAGGGCCGGGTCATTACCTAAGTAATGAGCCGGCTCTATAAGAAAGAGCTGAGATACATTAAGAGCCAAGTGTAGCCCCCAAGGGCCAGGTCATTATGCCAATAATGAGCCGGCGCTCAAACTTAGAGTAAGAGCCAATTGTAGCCCCCAAGGGTCGGGTCATTACCTAAGTAATGAGCCGGCACTCAATCATAGATTAAGCGCCAATCGTAGCCCCAAGGGCCGGGTCATTACCCAAGTAATGAGCCGGTTCTTATAAAAAGAACTGAGATACATTAGCCCCCAAGTGTCAAGTTTATTGCTTGCAATCTGCTTGGGACTTGTAACCATTGTGCCAAACTTTGACAAAAAACTGTGTGAGCCGGACCGGTGGCTTAAAACTGACAACCTTGCTCTGTCATGACTTGTCCTATGCAGGAATCTTTGAACGCCGCTGAGACGATCGTGTCAGACCTGAAAAAGAGTCTGGCACAGCAATAGGAAGGCCGAGCAGAGACTGATGCCAAGTACCAGATCGCCTTGACTGAGCTGGACGTGATCAAGGCCGAGCTCAAAACCTTCAAGAAAGACGCCGAATCGGTCCAAGCCGCCCTGACCAAGCGCGCTGAAGACGCGGAAGGCCGTCTCAAAACGGTAACTGACGAGCTGAACACTCTGAAGGGCCAAATATCCCGTATGATTGGAGTTGTTTTTGGTAAGCATCCTTATCCTTGAATTTTAGAAAGGCGCTTGTCGATAATCTTTTCTGGCGGCTTATAAAATTTGACTTGTCGTAGGTGATCGGAGCCGCCAACTGTCATGCAACAGCCTGCTGAAACTCAAGGCTTTATACTCTTTGATAGAACAGTTGTATGTTGGATCTTTAATTACCATCAGGGCTGTCATGACTGAAAGGGGTGTTCCAAAACTCATGAAGGTCGTGCTGGAAATCATGTCGACCATCCCGAAGCAGCTGGAAGAATTAAAGAGATCAGCCGCCCGCAAGGGCGCAATTGCTGCGTTGAGCCGGTCGCTGGCCTATGCCTCGGAGCTTAACCCGGCCGAGATGATGGATGGCTTCCCTCAACTGAAGGACGACGGCTCGGAGTTTACATAGGAAGATTACTCTCGCTGGCATAAGGCGTCCCGGGTTCTGGCAAGCCGGCTGGCCGCCGAGGCTGATCTGGCAGTATATCAGGCGGCTTACTCCGAAGATAACAAGCGTGTTCGAGGGCCCACTTTTGAAGCGAAGAGCCTGATTCCTCAACGCCGTAAGCACCTCTTCGCTCCTGATGTTGACCCATCTCCAATCATGCACGATGAGGCCATGTTTGAAGCTTTAACCAACTGCAATTGGGATGTGGACAACCTCCAGATCGAAGAGACCGAAGACCCGGCGCAGGATGACCCGGCGGCGAGTTAGAGAAAACCTTTGCATCGTGTGAGGGTGACCCGGCCTTGCTTAATTCGCCGGTTTAGAATTGGCTGAAAAAACTTGAAGTCTGCAACTTTTGGGCATTTTGAACAACCTTGTAATAGCAGTAGGAAAACATTTATCCGCCAGCTCTTGTGCTTTTGATGCACTATTTAAACTTCTTCCGGCGACTTAATAAATTCGTCTTTGATATATAATCGTTTGACTGCCTTGACGCGCCGGGCGGGTTATACTCCCTGAGCAATACCAAGCCGGAATTTTCCAAAACTTAGAATCTTATCATGAGAGTACCTGCAAAACAAATAATTTGTATGTTTCGTCCTATAAGCCGGCTTTAAAGGCGCGGTAGGACAAGATAACTGTTGTTTTTTATGAAAAATGTTGTATTGTTTCCGAAGAAACTAGGCGGAAAGCCTTAAAACTTGTAAGCCGGCTCTCACGTGACATAAATCCGTCATTTAAACTCTAGCAAGTTCAGGGTCTTTAAAAGATTGACATTGCTAAGAGTATGAACGGGCCACATTGCGGAGGGGTTACGGCAAACAAGACGAGTTTATCCTAGCTCACTGTAAGCCGGCTCTCTCGTGACAAAAGCCGCCGTTTAAACATTGACAAGTTCAGGGTCTTCGTGCGAGAATAACTTATAAAAGTTCAGGGTCTCTTATCAAGAATAACTGTCAAGAGTTCGGCAGGTCACATGGCAGAGTAGCAAGTTGCAAACAGGCAGGTTTAACTCGAACATGGCATATAAAGCCTGGCCAAGAGGGTATGAAAGCTAAACCCAGAGGGTTGGAAGCCCCCAAGTGACCTGGAAAAGGATCAACTCCTTTGTATGAGACTTAGTGCTGAAAAAAGGCAGAAGCCCCTAATCATGGGGATGCCAACCTTATTATATCATAAGAGATGGTATATACAATGACAGGAATTTGTACATTGATGAGAGCCGGACTAGCGGCTTAAGTATAGTATGGCCGAAGGTGAGCAATATTCCATGGCCTCTTGGTCTCTTCACCAGAAGTGCGAGACTTGTCACTTTCCCGTACATCAATGAGATAATAGGAACCATTGTTGAGATTCCTGCTGATCACAAATGGTCCTTCCCAGGGAGGTGATAACTTATGCATATCTAACTGGTCTTGAATCAACTGGAGTACTAAGTCGCCTTCTTGGAACGTCCGGGTCTTGACCCTGCGGCTATGATAGCGACGCAGGTCTTGTTGGTAAATCGCCGATCGAGCTGCTGCAAGATCCCGTTCTTCGTCCAAGGCATCCAAAGCATCCTGACGCGCCGCCTCGTTATCAGTTTCCACGTAAGCCGCCACTCTGGGCGAGTCATGACGAATATCACTGGGGAGAACAGCTTCTGCGCCATAAACCATGAAGAAAGGTGTATAACCTGTAGACCTGTTGGGGGTGGTTCTTATGCTCCAAAGAACAGACGGCAACTCCTCCACCCAACAACCCGGCGTGCGCTCCAAAGGAACCATGAGCCGGGGTTTTATACCTCTCAAAATTTCCTGGTTAGCACGCTCAGCTTGACCATTAGACTGTGGGTGAGCTACCGAAGATACATCCAGACGGATATGCTCCTCATCACAGAACTCCTTCATAGCCCCCTTGGACAGATTTGTTCCATTATCAGTGATGATACTATGCGGATAGCCAAAATGAAAGATCAGTTTTTTGACGAACTGAACTATTGTTGCTGCATCACACTTGCTGACCGGCTCAGCCTCAACCCACTTAGTAAACTTGTCAACCGCCACCAAGAGGTGGGTCTCTTTGTCCTTAGACCTCTTAAAAGGTCCCACCATATCAAGCCCCCAGACTAGAAACGGCCAAGTGATTGGAATCATCCGCAACTCTTGAGCCGGCACATGGGCACGTCGTCCAAATTTCTAGCACCCGTCACACTTACTGACCAAGTACTCTGCATCTTTATGAGCCGTCAGCCAGTAAAAACTGTGTCGAAAAGCCTTAGCCACCAAAGATTTTGACCCGGCGTGATGACCACAATCACCCGCATGGATCTCATGTAAGATCTCACGGCCTTCATCAGGAGAAACACAGCGCTGAAAGACACTAGTCACACTGCACCGATGTAACTCGCCGTTGATAATAGTCATAGACTTAGATCGCCTTATGATCTGTCGTGCCAAATTTTCATCTTGAGGTAACTTGCCGTGGGTCAGGTACGCCAGATATGGCAACGTCCAATCCGGGATCGCGTGAAGAGCCGCCACCAACTACCCTTCTGGGTCAGGTATAGCCAAATCCTCCTCCGACGGTAATTTGACCGATGGGTGATGTAACACGTCCAAGAACACATTAGGCGGCACCGGCTTACGCTGAGACCCCAGCCTTGATAAGCGTCAGCTGCCTCATTCTTCCGGCGATCAATATGATCCACCTGATAACCTTTAAAGTGGCCAGCAATAACATCAACCGCCTAACGATAAGCCGCCATACGAGGGTCCTTAGAATCCCACGTGCCAGAGACTTGTTGAGCCACCAGGTCTAAGTCGCCAAGACATCTGACCCGGCTCAAGTTCATCTCCTTGGCCACCCGGAGCCCATGAAGCAAAGCCTCGTATTCCGCTGCATTGTTAGTACAAGGAAACATTAGCCTCAAAACATAACAGAATTTGTCACCTCGTGGGGAAGTTAAGACAACTCCAGCCTCCGAGCCTTCCAATTGCCTGGATCCATCAAAGTGAATCGTCCAATAAGTATTGTCCGGCTTTTCCTCAGGAATTTGACACTATGTCCAGTCATTGATAAAATCCACCAGGGCTTGAGATTTGATAGTCGTCCGGGGCACATATTTCAGATTGAGAGGCCCAAGCTCAATTGCCCACTTAGCAATCCTTCCAGTGGCTTCTATGTTCTGAATTATATCTCCCAAAGGAGCAGAATTGACCACTGTGATCGGGTGACCAAGAAAATAATGCTTTAGCTTGCGATTGGCCATGAACACCCCAAGCACCAGCTTTTGCCAATGTGGATATCTTTGCTTAGACTCCGTCAAAACTTCACTGACATAATAAACCAGCCGCTGAACTGGGTATTCCTTACCCGCCTCCTTGCGCTCCACCACAACTGCAGCACTGACAGCCTTGTTATTAGCCGCCACATATAAGACCAGAGGCTCCTTTTCCACGGGAGCAGCCAAAACAGGCGGCTCAGCCAATTGCTTTTTGAGCGCCTCAAACGTCTCATTAGCCACATCACTCCAGACGAAATCGTCTGTCTTCTTCATCATCTGGTATAAAGGAATAGCTTTCTCACCCAGGCGGCTTATGAACTGGCTCAGTGCAGCAATACGACCCACCAGGCGCTGAACATCGTTAATACACGGCGGCTTAGACAAAGAAGTGATGGCTTTTATCTTGTCCGGGTTAGCCTCGATGCCACGCTCAGAGACCAAAAATCCCAAGAGCTTGCCTGCAGGTACACCGAACACACATTTTGCCGGGTTAAGCATCATCTTATAAACCCATAGATTGTCAAAAGTTTCCTTCAAATCAGCCAGCAGAGTTTCCTTCTTCCTTGACTTGACCACAATATCATCCACATAAGCATGAACATTGCGCCCAATTTGACCATGAAGACAGTTCTACACACAACGCTGGTAAGTCGCCTGGGCACTCTTGAGCCCGAAAGGCATAGACACATAGCAGAAAGCTCCAAAAGGCGTAATGAAAGACGTCTTCTCTTGGTCTTTGACTGCCATCTTGATCTGATGATAACCTGAATAAGCATCTAGCAAGCATAGGCTCTCACAACCCGCCGTCGCATCAATGATTTGATCGATACGGGGGAGAGCAAATGGGTCAGCCGGACACGCCTTGTTAAGATCCGTGTAATCCACACACATGCACCACACGTGTCATTCTTCTTGAGTACCAACACTGGGTTAGCTAGCCACTCCGGGTGAAAAACTTCAACGATGAACCCTGCTGCCAAGAGCCGGGCCACCTCTTCCCCAATAGCCTTATGCCTCTCCTCATTGAATCGACGGAGGAACTGTTTGATCGGTTTAAACTTAGGATCCACATTAAGGTGGTGCTCAGCGAATTCTCTCGGTACACCCGGCATGTCAGAAGGCTTCCATGCAAAGATGTCCTGATTCTCACAGATGAATTCGATGAGCGCGCTTTCCTATTTGGGATCCATATTAGCCCCAATAGTGAACTGCTGTGATGAGTCGCTAGGAGTGAAATCCACCATCTTGGTATCCTCTGCCACAAACTTGAGGGGCGGCTCAGATTCCGTGCTAGGCTTCTTCATCGGGGTTATATCTGCCGGGTCAGCATTTTCCTTATAAAACTTGAGCTCCGCCTCAGCACAACTCGACTCCGCATATGCTGCATCACCTTCCTCACACTCAAGAGCAATCTTCCGATCACCATGCACAGTAATCGTTCCCTTTAACCCGGGCATCTTGAGCTGTAAGTAAACATAGCAAGGTCTAGCCATGAACTTGGCGTAAGCCGGCCGTCCGAACAGAGCATGGTACAGGCTCTTGATCTTGACCACCTCAAACCATAAAGATTCTACCCTATAGTTGAATTCATCACCAAAAGCTACCTCCGGAGAAATTTTTCCGACTGGATAAGTTAATTTTCCAGGCACCACTCCGTGAAAGACCGTTGAAGACGGCTTAAGATCCTTATCAAGCAAGTTCATCCGTCGAAACGTGTCATAGTATAGGATGTTGATGCTACTGCCACCATCCATAAGCACCTTAGTAAACACATAGCCTCCAACTTGGGGGGCCACTACCAAAGCCAACTGTCCCGGGTTATCCACGCGCGGCGGGTGATCTTGCCTGCTCCAAGTTATGTCATACTCAGACCACCTCAAATATTGCGGGAGAGCCGGCATGACTGCATTAACCGCCCCCTTGCGCACCTTCCGATCTCGCTTGTCGAGGCTAGTTGTAAAAACATGGTACTACCCTCCATTAAGCTGTTTTGGATTACTCTGATACCCGGACTGGTTGTTTTGTTGCTGACCTCCACCGCCAGACTGTTGATTATTACCTCCATGGTTTCCTTGGCCCTGATGGCCAGAGCCTGAGCCGCCTTTACCAAAGCCAGATCCGGAAGGACCGGATCCTGACCTGCCGGACGGTCCGCCGCCGCCTTGATGCTGCTTAGCGATGTAATTTCGATACTCACGCATGATCCAACAATCCCTCCAAGCATGAGTGGACGGCTAATCCGGAAGGCTATGTTTCGGGCAAGGAACACTCAACATTGCCTCCATGTCAACAGGCTTGCGTTTACCGAAAGGCGGCTTACCGCTGCCCTTGCCATGGTTATTCCCAGCACTGGTGTTGGCCACCAAATCTGACACACCGTCCTGGTGCTTCCGCTTCCCGTCGTTGCTATTATTGTTTCCTCCCCTGTTCTGCTGTTGACTCTTGCCATTATTATTCTTCTTACCCTTGGCCGATTTCTCATCATCGGAGCCAGGGTCCTTCGTGTTATCAGAGTCTGCATACTTGGTGAGAGCCACCATGAGTTCCCCCATATCCTGGCATGTACGTTTGAGCCGGCCAAGCTTCTGCTTCAGGGGCACGAAGTGGCAATTCTTCTCCAGAATAAGGACCGCTTGAGCCGCCGTAATGTTATGAGAAGAGTGGATGATGGTTGAGACCCGACGGACCCAATGATGAGCCGACTCGTCCTCATGCTGCACACAATGAAACAAATCCACAATTGTCATAGGCTGCTTACACGTTCCCTGGAAATTCTTGATGAACTTCGCTTTTAACTCGGCCCAGGAATTAATGGTGTTGGGTGGCAAACCCTTTAACCACGTGCGAGCCGGCCCTTCCAGCATCATGATGAAATACTTCGCACATACTGCATCACTGACATCTAACATCTCCATGGCTAGTTCATAGCTTTCAATCCAAGCTTATGGAAGCAGATCAGCGGTATAATTGGGTACCTTGCGAGCACCCTTGAAGTCCTTCGGCAGGCGTTCGTTTCGTAAAGCCGGCACTAAGCACGGCACTCCCACAGCCCTGAAGGTTACTCTGGCTCCTACCGAGACGGAAGGCGCGACTGTGGGTTCTTGATAAGCTGCCGCTGCCGCCAATGCTGCCGCCTCTCGCTGCGCTCGTGCCCGATCCACCAGCGCCTGAGCATCAAGAGCCGGCTGATCGTCTCGCGGCGGATTTCGACGTCGTTCACTGCTAGAGACCGCCGGCGACTCTAAACGCCGGCTGTAGCTTCGGCTTGGGATGGGGGTTGAGTGCACGCGACTCCGGCTGTAAGTATATTTCTCCTGCTGAGCCACCGATGTCTGCAAGTATCCAATGGCGTTCCGCACTTCCTCTGTGAAAGGCGTCCCGTCAGGGATGGGGATCGTGCCGAGTCTGGTTGCCGCCGCCACCATATTCTCTGCCGGGTTAGAATAATGACCTGGCGGTGTTGGAAAAGACTGTGGCGGGGTCTGGTTCCTACGGGGCGGGCTGGCTGCCGATGCTGAACCGCCGCCCTGCTCCCAGGTACTTCCGCCGTCCGGGTTACGGTCAAAGGTGCGTTCCGTCCAGTCCCTGGCGTGTTGAAAAGATTTTTGGCTTCATATTGATCCGGCAAACGGGATTGATGCCTCATCCGGTGAACCGCTGCTGCGGTCTGCTGCTCTAACTCAAGGCGAAAAGCATCCGCCCTAACACGCTCCGACTTAGCATCCATCTAAGCCTTCAATGCATTGATTTCCTGTTGGACTCCGGCCATCTGGTTCTTCAACCTCGTGATCTCCGAGTTACGGGTCGCTTGGTTTTCGGCAGTGACCTCGGTTTCCATCAGAGTTGTAAGCTCATTCATCGGATCCAGAAGAACTTGAGCCGGCGACCTGCCAGATCCAGACCCGGACGCACCAGCGGCCGTGCTACTAGGGACCGGTGCCGATCCCGCCATGAAGACAGCAGCGCGGCTCGGCGGCAAATAGTATTCCGGTTCATGGTACTCTGGCTCGGGGTAATCCTTGACGTAGCCCCCAAGCCCACCGTTGTGAAGCTGGTAGATTGATTCCGTCTCTCCGCTCGAGGATCCATCCTCCGAGCAGATGAGGGTTTCCTCCCGCGACATGGAACCTTCAAGCTCCACGCCTTGGGTGAAGCCGACGAAGACACGCTTCCGGCCCGGGTTAAGACAGGCGGGTTGCGCGCGCCGGGCCGGCTTGACGAGGTCGGTGCAGATGTCCGGCCCGGGTTTAGATCCGCTGATCTTGCCGATGAAGACGTGAATTCCGCCGAAGGGGACCCGGTGCCCGTACTCGATTGAGTTGGCCTCGGGGCCCCAGCGAGCGTCATCGATGTAGAGCTTACCGCGGCGACTCTTGGTCATCCTGCCAACGGCGTATCCCTCGATCCCTGGGAGAGAGCCCTTCGAGAACTCCACACCACCGAGCGTTCGCCCCACGGTGGGCGCCAACTGTCGTGGTTTTGTCACGGCAGATGTCCCCATGAATGGACTTAGGTTCGAGGCCATCGCTAAGGTGAGCTCGAAGGGGTTGATCGGAAGCGAGAGACAAGGGTTACCCAGGTTCGGCCCCTCGGAAAGAGGTAAAAGCCTACGTCCTGCTTTGTGTTGTATTGATTGGATATCGATTACAAGGGAGCGAGTTCGCTTGACCTAGCTATCGATGAGTTGTTTAGTGGCCTAAGCCGCCCAGGTAACCCGCCTTTATATACACAGGTGAAGGCCCTGGGCTTACAAGAGTCCGGGCCGGGTTATACTTGATAACCGACCTCACCTCTAACTACACATGCCTTGTTTAACAAACCGCCACTGGCGGCTCGATCCCGCCGGGTTACATCTTGTCTTCTGGCTCTGGGCCTCCAGGCCCATTGGATAAGCTTACTCCTAATGTTGTCGTAAGCCACCAACCGTATGACCCGGCCCCTCCTGGGCGGGTCTCACCATGGGGTTATATCCCCAACAGATCGCGATTGGATCGTGAAGACGTACGACTACATCAACCGCGTTATATAAGCTTCCGCTTAGCGATCTACAAGGGTATGTAGATACACTCTCCCTCTCGTAGCTATGCATCTCCATGGATAGATCTTGTGTGTGCGTAGGAAAAGTTTTGTTTCCCATGCAACGTTCCCCAACAGGTCAAACTTGAGTTATATAGTAGATATGATCAACATGGAGATGTTCACCATTGAAACCACCTGATCTCACGTGATGATCGGACTTGGGTTAGTGGATTTGGATCATGTCACACTTAGACAACCTGAGGGATGTTGATTTGAGTGGGAGTTCTTTAGTAATATGATTAATGGAACTCATTATCATGAACATAGTCTAAAAGTTGTCTTTGCAAAATTATGTTGTAGCTCGCGCTGTAGCTCCCCTGTATTTTGATACGTTCCTAGAGAAAACTAAGTTGAAAGATGTTGGTAGAAATTATGTGGACTAGGTCTGTGATCTGAGGATTGTCCTCATTGCTGCACAGAAGGCTTATGTCCTTGATGCACCGCTCGGTGCGCCACCCCCTCAAGCATCGTCTGTGGATGTTGTGAACGTCTGGCAGTCACATTCTGATGACTACTTGATAGTTTAGTGCGCCATGCTTTACGGCTTAGAATCGGGGCTCCAAATACGTTTTGAACGCCATGGAACATATGAGATGTTCCAAGAGCTGGAATTGGTATTTCAGGCTCATGCCCGTGTTGAGAGGTATGAGACCTCTGACAAGTTCTTTGCCGACAAGAAGGAGGAGAACAACTCAGTCAGTAAGCATGTACTCAGAATGTCTGGATGCTATAGTCGCTTGAATCAAGTGGGAGTTAATCTTCCAAATAAGATAGTGATTGATAGAGTTCTCCGGTCACTATCACCAAGCTACTAGAGCATTGTGATGGACTATAACATGCAAGGGATGGAGATGATGATCCCTAAGCTATTCGCGATGCTTAAGGCCGCGGAGGTAGAAATCAAGAAGGAGCATCAAGTGTTGATGGTTAATAAGACCACTAGTTTCAAGAAGGGCAAGGGAAGAAGGGAAACTTCAAGAATGGCAAGCCAGTTGTCGCTCCAGTGAAGAACCCCAAGGTTGAACCCAAACCTAAGACTAAGTGCTTCTATTGTAAGGGGAACGGTCACTGGTAGCGAAACTACCCCAAATACTTGGTAGATAAGAAGGATGACAACATCAACAAAAGTATATTTGATATACGTATTATTGATGTGTACCTTACTAGTACTCCTAGTAGCACCTGGGTATTAGATACCTGTTCAGTTGCTAATATTGGAAACTCAAAACAAAAGCTACGGAATAAACGGAGACTAGCTAAGGGCGAGGTGACGATGTATGTTGGGAGTGTCTCCAAGGTTGATGTGATCACCATCACACACTCCCTCTACCTTCGGGATTAGTGTTGAACCTACATAAATGTTATTTGGTGTTTGCATTGAGCATGAACATGATTAGATCATGTTTATGGCAATACAGTTATTCATTTAAGTCAGAGAATAATGGTTGTTCTATTTACATGAATAATACCTTCTATGGTCATGCACCCAATGTGCATGGTTTATTGAATCTCGATCGTAGTGATACACATGTTCATAGCATTGATGCCAAAATATGAAAAGTTAATAATGATAGTACCACTTTCTTGTGGCACTGCCACTAAGGACATATTGGTGTAAAGCGCATGAAGAAACTCCATGCTGATGGATCTTTGGACTCACTCGATTTCGAATCACTTGAGACATGCGGACCATGCCTCATGGGCAAGATGACTAAGACCCCGTTTTCCGGAACAATGGAGCGGGCAAGTGACTTGTTGGAAATCATACATACTGATGTGTGCGGTCGGATGAGTTTTGAAGCGCGCGGTGGATATTGTTATTTTCTTACCTTCACAGATGACTTGAGTGGATATTGGGATATTTACTTAATGAAATACAAGTCTGAAACTTTTGAATAGTTCAAAGCAAATTTCAAAGTGAAGTTGAAGATCATTGTGACAAGAGGATAAAATGTCTGTGATGTGATCGTGGAGATGAATATCCGAGTTACGATTTTGGTATGCATTTAAGACAGTGTGGAATTGTTTCACAGCTCACGCCACCTGGAACACCACAGTGTAATGGTGTGTCTGAACATCGTAACCGTACTCTACTGGATATGGTGCGTTCTATGATATCTCTTATCGTTTTGCCACTATAGTTTTGGGGTTATGCATTAGAGACAAGTACATTCACATTAAATAGGGCACCATCTAAATCCGTTGAGATGACACCGTATGAATTATGGTTTGGCAACAAACCTAAGCTGTCGTTTCTTAAGGTTTGGGGTTGCGATGCTTATGTGAAAAGGCTTCAGCCTGATAAGCTTGAACCCAAAGTGGAAAAGTGCATCTTCATAGGATACCCTAAGGAAACAATTGGGTACACCTTCTATCTCAGATTCGAAGGCAAGGTCTTTGTTGCCAAGAATGGATCCTTTCTAGAGAAGGAGGTTCTCTCGAAAGAAGTGAGTGGGAGGAAGGTAGAACTTGATAAGGTTATCGAACCTTCACTTGAATTGGAAAGTAGCGCAACGCAGAAAAGAGTTCCTATGACGCGTACACCAATTGAAGAGGAAGCTAATGATGATGGTCATGAAACTACCGAGCCTCGTAGGTCGACAAGGACTCGTACCACCCCTGAGTGGTACGGCACTCCTGTCTTGGAGGTCATGTTGTTAGACAACAGTGAACCTACGAGCTATGAAGAAGCGATGGTGGGCCCGGATTCCAACAAATGGCTAGGAGCCATGAAATTTGAGATAGGATCCATGTATTAAAACCAAGTATGGACTTTGGTAGACATGCCCGATGACCGGCAGGTCATTAAGGATAAATGGATCTTTAAGAAGACAAATGCTGGTAGTAATGTCACTATCTATAATGCTCAACTTGTCACAAAGAGGTTTTCGACAAGTTCAAGGAGTTGACTATGATGAGACTTTCTCACCCGTAGCGATGCTAAAGTCTGTTGGGATTATGTTAGCAGTTGCTGCATTTTTCGATTATGAAATCTGGCAGATGGATGTCAAAACATCGTTTCATTAACGGTTTCCTTGAGGAAAGGTTGTATGTGATACAACCAGAAGGTTTTGTCGATCCTAAGGATGCTAAAAGGCATGCGAGCTCCAGTGATCCTTCTATGGACTTGTCCAAGCATCTCGAAGTTGGAATATGCGCTTTGATGAGGTGATCAGAGCTCTTTTGGGTTTATACAAAGTTTATAAGAAACTTGTATTTACAAGAAAGTTAGTGGGAGCACTATATCATTTCTGATAAGTATATGTGGATGAAATATTGTTGATCAGAAATGATGTAGAATTTCTGGAAAGCATAAGGGGTTGTTTGAAGGGATTTTTTCAAAGGAAGACCTGGAAAAAGCTGCTTAAATATTGGGCATCAAGATCTATAGAGATAGATCAAGACGCGTGATAAGACTTTAAATGAGTACATACCTTGACAAGATTTTGAAGGAGTTCAAAATGGACCAGTCAAAGAAGGAGTTCTTGCCTCTATTGTAAGGTGTGAAGGTGAGTAAGACTCAAAGCTCGACCACAGCAGAAGAAAGAGAAAGGACGATGAAGGTCGTCCCCTATGCCTTAGCCATAGGCTCTATATGGTATGCCATGTTGTGTACCGCACCTGATGTGTGCCTTGCCACGTGTTTGGCAAGGGGGTACAAGAGTGATCCAGGAGTGGATCACTGGACAGCGGTTAAAACCATCCTTAGTAACTAGAGGACTAAGGAAATGTTTTTCAATTATGGAGGTGATAAAGAGTTCGTCGTAAAGGGTTACGTCGATGCAAGCTTTGACACTGATCCGAATGACTCTGAGTAGCAAACCGGATACGTATAGTAGATCAGTCATTTGGAATAGCTCCAAGTGGAGCATCATAGCAACATCTACAGTATGACATAAGGATTTGCAAAGTACACATGGATTTGAATGTTGTAGACCCGTTGACTAAAACCTCTCTCACAAGCAAAACATGATCAAACCCTAGAACTCATTGGGTGTGAATCACATGGCGATGTGAACTAGATTATTGACTCTGGTGCAAGTGGGAGACTGTTGGAAATATGCCCTAGAGGCAATAATAAATTGGTTATTATCATATTTCCCTGTTCATGATAAACGTCTATTATCCATGTTAGAATTGTATTGATCGAAAACTCAGATACATGTCTGGATACATAGACAACACCGTGTCCCTAGTGAGCCTCTACTAGACTAGCTCGTTGGCCAAAGATGGTTAAAGTTTCCTAACCATAGACATGAGTTGTCATTTGATAACGAGGTCACATCATTAGGAGAATGATGTGATGGACAAGACCCAACCGTAAGCATAGCATTTGATCGTATTAGTTTATTGCATCTGTTTTCCTCATGTCAAATATCTGTTCCTAAGACCATGAGATCATGCAACTCCCTGGCACCGGAGGAATGCCTTGTGTGTATCAAACGTCACTTCATAACTGGGTGATCATAAAGGTACTCTATAAGTATCTCCAAGGGTTACTGTTGGGTTGGCATGGATCGAGACTGGGATTTGTCACTCCGTATGACGGAGAGGTATCTCTGGGCCCTCTCGGTAATACAACATCACAAGAAGCTTGCAAGCAATGTGACTAAGGAGTTAGTCATGGGATCTTGTATTACGGAACGAGTAAAGAGACTTGCCGGTAACGAGATTGAACTAGGTATGGAGATACCGACGATCGAATCTCGGGCAAGTAACATACCGCTGGACAAAGGAAACTGCATACGTGATTGACTGAATCCTTGTCATCATGGTTCGACCGATGAAGATCTTTGTGGCATTTGTAGGAACCACTATGGGCATCCAGGTCCCGCTATCGGTTATTGGCCGGAGAGGTGTCTCGTTCATGTCTACATGATTCTCGAACCCGCAGGGTCCGCACGCTTAACGTTCGGTGACGCTAGAGTAGTATTGGGATATGTACGTTGGTGACCGAATGTTGTTCGGAGTCCCAAATGAGATCCCGGACGTCACGAGGAGTTCCGGAATGGTCCGTAGGTAAATATTTATATATGGGAAGTCCTATTTTGGTCGCCGGAAAAGTTTCGGGCATTACCTCTAGTGTACCGGGGTGCCGAAAAGGGTTCCGGGGGTCCACCTGCCCCGTGGGCCCACATGGGCCATAGGGGGTGCACCCTAGCCATCTTGGTCCAGGTGCATCAGCCCCTAGAGGCGAATTAGGCTTGGGGGCAAGAGTCCCAAAGGGACAAGGCACCCCGGAAGTGCCTTGGAGGAGGGGGAGTCCTCCCTTCCTTTTAAAGGGAGGACTCTCCCTTGGCCGCCGGCCCCTCCCTTGGAGGAGGGGTGCGCCTCCCCTCTCCCCTTTGCCTCCTATATATAGTGGAGGGGAGGGGAGGTGTAACAGCCTAAGACCGATGCTCCAGAAGATTCCCCTTTTTTTCCATTGTCGTCGTGTGATCCGGTCGGTTGTCGCATTCATCATCGCATCATCTGCATAGCATCGTCACTCGTTTTGAAAACTTGCATCTGTTCCTAGTCGCCGGTTCTCTCCGTTCATGTCATCGGCCGTTTCGAGACCTAGAACACACGCACGCGCCCGCGGCATCGATAATTTATTGTTTTCAAAAGTGCATATAAAATATTCTCAGATTGGGTCAAAAGTTGGCATGAGGTCTTGTTATATTGTAGGTAGACCGCTGGCCAAATTTCGTCGCAATCGGAGGTCGTTTGATACCCAGACGATCAACCGTAGCGGCTTAGACATCGGTTATTTATCGGATGTTTCGGTATTTAAAATCGTGTCACGGGGCCCCAACTTCCCTCTCATCTCAGCCCACAACCACTCTACACAGCCCAAAGCCCAACTAGCTTGCCCCTCCATTCGTGGCCATCGGATCGCGATCGGACGGGCGAGATCCAACCCACCATAGTCCATTTCCTATATATAAAAACCATCCCATGGGGAGATCCGTCTCACTCTCTAGGGTTTCCCCTTGCCAAATTGCAGCCACACCCCGAAGAAACCTCCCTCCTAGCCAGCCGGATCCGAGCGGGTCGCCCGAGTCCTCCTCATCTCCGGCCTCATCGGCCCCAAGCCCCCTCGCCGGAGCCCCGAGATCCGCCGCCGTTCGTCCCTGTCGTGCGAGGTTGACGTGCCTCGCCTCCCGCTCGAGCCCCGTTGGCCCGTGGACGTGGGCCGGCCCACCAGCAGGCCCAGCCGCAGCTCCTCAACCGCACCGCGCCAGCCACTTCACCGCATGGGCCCGAGGCCCACTAAGGTGACAGCCTGACCTGTTAAGCCTCGCCCGTAGCGCTTTATAGTGCATGTTGCCCATGTGCATTGTTGGGCCAGTCAGTTTCGGCCCGATAGCATTTTTTTATGTCCTGCGAATTGTCCATTATCCAGTGCATTTTATAATTACAGAAAAATGCCCGTGTTTTAAATGTCGATAAATAATTAACCGTGCATCCGATGAAAATACTTTATATTCGTAAAACGTGTAGAATTTTGTGTAGATTCATAATATGCCACTTTCATCCATGTTTTAAAATGTTTAACATGTTGTTTTCTTTATTTTGCATAAATGTCATGTTTGTTGCATTGCGCATAATTATTGAATCGTGCATCCGAATTAATCAAACCTTGCATGTAAAATGTGTAGATTATTTATATCGCATTTTCATGCATGCTAAAAATGTTTGATGTGGTGGTTGCATTTATTTTTTTCATACGTGACTTGCTAAAATGGTTTATGTCCTATTCTCGCATAAATGTTGTGTCATTTGTTTTATAGTAAAACCCCACATATTATATATGATTTTGGGGTAGAAAAATCCATCGAATTTATGTGTGCAATTAGTTTTGTGAGTTGAGCAATTTGTGTGCATGCTATTTTTGCTATGATGCCCTTTTGTTATTTTCATGTGATTTAATCCATGCATGATATGAAATAATTTTGAACATGAGATATGCCCTTGGACATGTGTGCTAGGCCCTGGTAATTTTTGGTTGCTATATAAATCCATGTGTAGGTGTTATTTTCGTGTTGCCAACATGCTAAAAAAGGTGGCTGTTTTGAGATGCTAAAATATGTCTAAGTCTGAAATGTGTTATTTTGTTGCCATGTTGCCATGTGAATTGCTATTGATCTAGGAGTCTTTTGTGGTTGCCAACAAGGAGTCTTTTGTTAAGAATGTTGTTGCCTATCATGTTGCGCCAATAGATTGCATGAATAGGTTTAGCATCATAATTAATTATGTTGTACAAATATGTCAATCTGTTAAAAAACTGCTGCACATGTCTACTCTAATTTTCACTAAGTCTAAGAATCAGTTTTCTTCATAATGCCATGTTGTGATAATGCTAGCCACGTTTCTATGCATAATTAGACCTTGCTGCCATGGAATGAATTGTAGTGCATCATGTCTACTACCATGCTGTTAAGTTTCATGCCAATATATGACCTGTAGCATATAGTTTTGCTGCTGCCAATATGCCTCCATGAAAATCTGCTTTGCTAAAAACTGTTATTTTCACTAAGTCCTAATCTGCTATATTTTGTTGCCATGTTGTGAGCTTCCTACCATGTGATCTATGACTCTTTTGAGTATGATATGTGAAGATGAGATGAAGTGTGTATTATATGATACTGCCCCATGCTTACTTTGTGCATTTTAGAATCTTGTAGCTTGTTGTTTTCATGTGTGCAATATGCTATGTTGCTGTTTTGGGCAGATTTCAAATAAAACTTGTGTTGGTTGTTGTGGTTGAACCGTAACTCTGTTTTGAGCATGTCCTATATGAAACTTGCTTAGAATTTCATGTAGTTTCATAATATCTTGCAGCATCCATGATTTGTTATGTTTGTGGTTGTCATTTTCATGCATTTTGCATTCATGGCATATAATCTTGTGATGGTCATATCTTTTAGGCCGTAGCTCCGTTGCAAATGTTCTATATATGTAAATCGAGTAGACTGACGAGTAGAATCGCATTGTGCATTTTATTTTCCTGTTTAATAAATATAAAACCTGATTAGTTCAGATCTGGACCAATTTCAAAATTAACATATGGGGTCGTTTCGGGAATACTATAAGTTGTTTCCGGCCTCATTTAAGATGCATAGATAGTGTAGTTTCTTATGCTTCACCTCTTGTCATGTTTAACAACATTTAAAATTGTTGTGTAACTAAACGAGAGGAACTAAATAATTTGAACATGGAGTTTCGTCAATATGCAACTCGTTGCATATTCAGCTTCACTTAATGTGTAGTGTTTGATTGTTGTGCTATGCCATGTCATGCATAACATGCATCATATTTGATGTGCATCATGCCATGCATATGTTGTGGTGTTTGTCATGTGTTGATTGTTGTTTCCGGATTGCTTCTTCTCGATAGAGTTCCGAAAGCATTTGGAGTGTGAGGATTCGTTCGACTACGTTGGCTCGTCTTCTTCATGGATTCGTTCTTCTTCCAAGCGGGATCTCGGGCAAGATGATCATTTCCCTCGATACCATTACTATCATTGCCATGCTAGTTGTCTTGTTTCTATCACTGTCTCGCTACCTACCACTTGTGTGTCAAGCCTCCCAAAATGCCATGCTAAGCCTCTAACCCCTCCACATCCCAGCAAAACATTGTTTGGCTATGTTACTGCTTGCTCAGCCCTTCTTATAGCGTTGCTAGTTGCAGGTGCAAGCTCTTTCCATTTGCTACATGGATATCCTTTTGATATATCACAATATTATTGCTATTTAATTTAATGCACATATATACTTGGTAAAAGGTGGAAGGCTTGGCCTTTTGCTTGGTGTTTTGTTCCACTTTTGCCGCCCCTAGTTACTTGTGTACCGGTGTTATGTTCCATAATTGAGCGCTCCTAACATGCTCAGGGTTGTTATGGGGACCCCCTTGATTTTCGTTTTAGGATAAAACCTGTCTGGAAAGGCCCAACATTGGTACTACATTTGCCTAATAACAACTAAAATTGCATAGGGACCCGCCGGCACCCGCGGATAATTTAATCAACCACCAGGGCCAGTGCTCCTCATGAGTGTTGGTCCAAACCGAGCGACGTCCGGTGCCCCCTGGTCACCCGGGGTTTCAGCCAACCCGGCGTCTAGCTCATCCGGTCGTACCTTGAGAACGAGATACGTGGCTCCTATCGGGTTTAGTCGGTACGCTGGGCGGCCTTGCTGGATTTGTTTTACCTTTCTCAAATGTCTTATGTGAGGAATTCCAAGAATACTTCGGGCTATCTCGAGGTTGCGGTTTTCCAGTGGAATTGCCTAGGAAATCACGGGATTCATGGTCGAGGTTATTCTCGCGGCGTATGGTTAGTTTGTGATGGATGAGTTGGAGCACCCCTGCAGGGTTAAATCTTTCGGAAAGCCATGCCCGCGGTTACGTGGCAACTTGGAAACTTTGGTTAACACCCGGTCATAGCAAACTTGAAGTAAACTCAAATAAAATACACCAACTGTGTGTGTAACCGTGACTGTCTCTACTCGTGAGTCCTTATCCGAGAGAGAACACGGTGGGGTTATGCTTGACGTAAGTAGGTGTTCAGGATCTCTTAGAGATCATTACTAGATCACGTTCGTATGCGACGATCATCCCCCTTTATTCTTGTACTCGTAAGTTAGCCACTCAAATAAATGCTTAGTGCTTGTTGCAGCCTCACCACTTAACCATACCTCACCCATTAAGCTTTAATAGTCTTGATACCCTTGGAAATGAGATTGCTGAGTCCCCGTGGCTCACAGAATACTACAACAACAGTTGCAGGTACACGTAATGTGATGATTTGACGTGAGCGTGATGCTTGTTTGATTTGGAGTTCTTCTTCTTCTTCTTCATCGATCTAGGATGGGTTCCAGGCGGCAGCCTGGGATAGCAAGGATGGATGTCATTTTATCGTTTGTTTTCATCCGTAGTCGGACCCTACTCTTCTGTATGATGTTTGGATATGTTACTGTATTGATGTGATATTGATGTAGCTTGTGGCGAGTGTAAGCCAATTCCATATACTTGTCTCTTCTTCACATGTACTTGTAATGATATCCATTCTTGCGAAATGACGAGATGCGCTTCTATCCCTGTCGAGGCCCTCGTGCCAAAATAAGGATAGGATCGCATCTTGGGCGTGACAAGTTGGTATCAGAGCCAAGTTCCGACCTAGGAGCCCCCTTGATTGATCGAACTTTGGCCGAGTCGAGTCTAGTGAAAAAACTATTTTGAGTAGTTATATATCGGAGAGTAGGATTCTTTTTACTCCTCTTATATGCTCTGGTAAGGAATTACGACTTAGGAATTTTAATTCCACCCCTCTTCTCACTCAAAAATTTTAGGATCACGCGGGTATTTTGGAAACTATATGATGCCGATGTGAAGGAATTCTGTCTTGGTGCCTCCTGTTATCGAGGAGTAGAGCTCCGAGGGATTTTTGCACATCGTTATCATTCAGTTTCCTTAGTATCTCAGGACAGAGGATGTTTGAAATTGCTTCAATACTAGTAGTGGCGAGAGGAGTCCGGTATCCCTAGTACTGGTGGAGAGAGTTCGGATGTACTGCCATACTTAGTATCATTGTGATTACGAGTGTCTGAGGTAGACAAGTTTGCGGACTTTCTTGGATTATGGTGTGGAAGGTTGCGGGTGCAGTTCTAGCTGATTACCTTGGGTACGTTCCTGGGTCCGCAACCCGAATCGCATAACCAAGAAAGTTCGGAAGTTCTTAGGTGGGAATTCAAGTAGTTACCTAGGATTATCCTTCCAACAAATGCAAATGGGTTACGTATTTGTTTCCGGCTTAATTCAAAAGCCTCATCTTTTGTTTTGTTGGAGTATGGTAATTTGAGTTGCTTCGACGTCAAGTGGTGATTTCATATCTTTCCTAACCGGTGTGTTCTCATCAAGATAATTCATTCCTCCCAAATAATTGCGAGATTGATTCTCATATTTCTTTCCGGAGTTAATTTCATCCATCTTAAGTTGTCTTTTTTTCCCCACCCTCCCGCCCATTTTCTTCAATGATTAAATTCTCATCCAAGTGCTTCTCTCTTCATCAATGCTTCCACTATCATTTCTTCCGTATTGTATTCGGTAATTCATGTGGAGATGCTCAAGTGATTCAAAGTTCATTGTTCTTCATTCCCATTTTCTTTTCCGGTGGATTCAATTCAATCTCTCGGTGTTCATCATATCCTTGTCATTCGTTATATGATTCCCCATGTTGGAAGTTCTTATCCAAGCCTCTCTTGTTTGTTCGTTTCTATTCTATCCGGATTGTTGAAGATATCTCAGAAGCTCGTGTTTTCATTCAATCCTTTTAAATATTTCGAGGTTCCCACCTCATCAAGTTTTTAATTGTAACGGTGCAATCTCTCTTCCTAAGCAATCGTTTCAACGGTATTTTCTTTGAGTGGGCTCATAAACCACATGTTTTTCCCAGGATCTTACCTGACTCTTCTAATCTTTTCCGGAGTTGTCCTCAAGTTATTCTAATGTGACGGAAGAATGGATTCCATCAGTCATATGCCTTCACTAAGATAGCTTCAAATTATTTTCATCGCTGGCTAAACCTTTCCGTATTCATTGTTCCGGAGTGTCTCAGTAATTCATGATGTAGTTCTCCTCGTCAATCTTAGCGTTGAAGACCGAAGAAGTGTTTCTCTTAAATCTTATTCCATTCTCCTAGAGATTCATGGTTTCAGCTTCGTGCTATCCTCTTAAATTGTTTTTGATCATCAGTAATTCCTTTCATATCTATCCGGAGCATTTGAATGTTGTTTTCATTTCTCGATCCTCTGAAGGCCATCATTTCTGAAGAATTCTTCGTTCTCAGCTTTCAGCTTTCGTTCTCAAATTCTTCTCAATTGTTGTCTCTTCGTTCGTCTCTCAATTATTCCGGTGTTTCGTTGAAGACGTCTTTAAGTTTGTGCTCTATATCTCTCTCTCTTCAATATTTTCAAGAAGAATAAGTCGTGTGCTAAATCCGTTGTTTGTCGTCAATTTAACTTGATGAAGGATAAGCATAACATAATTCTTATTCTTGTTTCATCAAGATGATTTCAATCCTTCTTCCGGAGTTGTTCATGATACCAAATTCTCAATTCTAAGTTGTTTATCTTTTCTTTCCCGGATTTCAAGTTTTCTCAAGTATCTCGAAGCTTCATGTAAGCCATTGCAAGGCTTCAACTCTTGTTCTTTTCAATCTTCATTTGTTTTCTATTATCATTTTCTACCCGGAGTTCTTCATGGAGGCTCTACATGGTGGTTCATCAAGTTTTCTCTCATTCTCAAATGTTCTTCAAGATTTTGTTGGAAGTCCTAAAGTATTCCTATCTTGCATTTGAAAGTGCAATTCTGTCTCCCTTATCTTTTGAGATGGTATTATAGCATTCTTGATTCATGAGGAGTCTCGAAGAGAATTATCAAGAGTGAGATAATTAAATCCATCATTCCTTTCTTAGAGTTATCTTGGATTGGATTTCACCTAAAGCACTTCCTAAAGTTTGTTGCTATCATGGTGTTTATCAATGATCCAAGCTCTCAATGTATCCTCTGGGTGAAAGAAGTTCTCATCTCTTCGTTGATCTCAATGAAACCAATTGTTTGTTTTGTGGCCGGTGGTCACCTCATTATTTTGAGATGTTTTCCATAAGCCCACAACAAGTCTTTTCTTTCGTTGTTGATTTCCAACAACTCCGTTCAATATCTTCATGTTAGGATGCTTTTCAAATTCAATGGTGGTAGGAGTTGTCATTTTCTTCTCCGTTCTTTTCTTTCCAATGATCTAGCTTTTATTCTTTTGTTCCGGAGACATTGTGATGTTGCTCTCTTCGACCATCATCTCATTTTGTTAAGATCATGTTCTCGTCTTGATATCCAGTTAACCGGAGAGTTATGTCATCTTTTCAAGTTCTTTCCATCTTATCAAGTTTTGCCTCTCCTTCCTACCGAAGTGCTGCCCAAATTTCTTGTGAATTCTTGCTTGTTCCTTATGTCATTCTTCATCTCTTTCCAACCTTCATGTTTCATTGGTTTCACTCGTTTGTCAAAGAAGCAACTAAGTTTTACCTCTTCCTCTTCTCTTTCTCTTCCCCTTCTCATCCTAAGATCTCAGGTCGAGATCTCTTGTAAGTGGAGGAGAGTTGTAACAGCCCGGGTCCGACGCTCCAGAAGATTCCCCTTTTTTCCATTGTCGTCGTGTGATCCGGTCAGTTGTCGCATTCATCATCACATCATTCACATCATCTGCATAGCATCGTCACTCGTTTTGAAAACTTGCATCTGTTCGTAGTCGCTGGTTCTCTCCGTTCGTGTCATCGGCCGTTTCGAGACCTAGCACACACGCACACGCCCACGGCATCGATAATTTATTGTTTTCAAAAGTGCGTATAAAATATTCTCAGATTGGGTCGAAAGTTGGCACGCTGTCTTGTTATATTGTAGGTAGACCGCTGGCCAAATTTCGTCGCAATCGGAGGTCGTTTGATACCCCGACGATCAACCGTAGAGGCTTCAACATCGGTTATTTATCGAATGTTTCGGTATTTAAAATCGTGTCACGGGGCCCCAGCTTCCCTCTCATCTCAGCCCACAACCACTCTACATAGCCCAAAGCCCAACTAGCTTGCACCTCCATTCGTGGCCATCGGATAGCGATCGGACGGGCGAGATCCAACCCACCATAGTCCATTTCCTATATATAAAAACCATCCCATGGGGAGATCCCTCTCACTCTCTAGGGTTTCCCCTTGAAAAATTGCAGCCACGCCCCTAAGAAACCTCTCTCCTAGCCATCCAAACCCTAGAAACCCCGCAACCTTAGCCCAGATCGAAATCTGGCCCTCGGATCTGAAATTTGGGGCTCAGATTTTGTCTCCTAGCCCGCCCGGACAATGTCTGCCCCTTGTAGGACATGTCCGCCCGACCGCAAAGGCCGAGCTGCCGCCGCCGGACACGTCCACCCGACCGTAGGAGCCTGCGCTCGCCCGCAACCGCCGCTCCCTCGAGCTCCTGTGCTCCGTCGTCGGCCGACCCCTGAACGAGCCGCGCGCCACCGCCCGCCGGTGGAGCCTGGCCGCCCCCAGCCGTCGGACCCGCCGCCAGCCTCCTACTCGCCCCCGCGCTGTGAGGCCGCCCCTCCGCCTGCACCCCTCGGGTCCGCCTCCGGTGGCCGGAACAACCCCGCCGTCGGTAGCCGGTCGGATCCGAGAGGGTCGCCTGAGTCCTCCTCATCTCCGGCCTCATCGGCCCCAAGCCCCCTCGCCGGAGCCCCGAGATCCGCCGCCGCTCGTCCCTGTCGTGCGAGGGCGACGTGCCTCGCCTCCTGCTCGAGCCCCGTTGGCCCGTGGACGTGGGCCGGCCCACCAGCAGGCCCAGCCGCAGCTCCTCAACCGCACCGCGCCAGCCGCTTCACCGCATGGGCCCGAGGCCCACTAAGGTGACAACCTGACCTGTTAAGCCTCGCCCGTAGCGTTTTATAGTGCATGTTGCCCATGTGCATTGTTGGGCCAGTCAGTTTCGGCCAGCTGTTGGGGAACGTTGCATGGAAAACAAAAAAATTCTACGCACACGCAAGATCTATCCATGGAGATGCATAGCTACGAGAGGGAGAGAGCTTCTACATACCCTTTTAGATCGCTAAGCGGAAGTGTTTATCAACGCAGTTGATGTAGTCGTACACCTTCACGATCCGTTCCGATCAAGCACCAAACGCACGGCACCTCCGCATTCAGCACACGTTCAGCTCGCTGACGTCCTCACCTTCTTTATCCAGCAAGACGGGCGAAGTAGTAGATGAGTTCTGGCAGCACGACGGCGTGGTGTCGGTGGTGGTGAAACTATTTCCGCAGGGCTTCGCCAAGCACAACGGATTTAGAGCGGAGGGTGAACTAGAGGAAGGAGATTAGAACCACACTGGGCTTCTAATTATGAGGTTTAGAGGTAGCTAGGGCTAGCTCTAATTAGTCAACTAGGACCAACTAGAACTAGAACTAGATCAACTAGAGGAGGATCTAAAACTTGTGTTCTAGGGGCTAGCTCTGCTCCTCTATTTATATGTTGGGCCCTGGGGTCATAAGTTGGGGAGAGGGCCTCCCCAAAGTCGGTTTGGAATGCAAGGAAAAGTCCTTCCCGGATTCCCGCACCAGACGCCACGGTCCTCGGTGCCCAGGGTCAGACGCCAGGGTCCCTGGCGTCTGGTTCCCGACCTCTGCAAAACTTCCTTTTGCATCGACCTAAAGCCCCGTGGGCCTTACGCCTTGGCCCAAACAAAGTGTCCTCGCACCAAATTATTTCTGGAAACATCTGAAACTCTTCCGGCGAATACCGGAACCCTTTTGGAGACCAAATATTATCATCCAATATATCAATCTTTACCTCCGAACCATTCCGGAGCTCCTCGTTATGTCCATGATCTCTTCTGGGACTCCGAACAACATTCGGTCACCAACATACCTAACTCATATAATACTATATCATCAACGAACGTTAAGCGTGCGGACCCTATGGGTTCGAGAATGATGTAGACATGACTGAGACGCCTCTCCGGTCAATAACCAATAGCTGGACCTGGATGTCCATATTGGTTCCTACATATTCTATGAAGATCTTTATCGGTCGAACCTTTATGACAACATACGTAGTTCCCTTTGTCTGTTTGGTATGTTACTTGCCCGAGGTTCGATCGTCGATATCTCAATACATAGTTCAATCTCATTACCGGCAAGTCTCTTTACTCGTTCTGTAATACATCATCCCGTAACTAACTCCTTAGTCACTTTGCTTGGAAGCTTCTTGTGATGTTGTATTACCGAGAGGGCCCAGAGATACCTCTCCGTCATAGGGAGTGACAATTCCCAATCTCGATCCATGTCAACTCAACAGACACCTTCGGAGATACCTGTATAGTAACTTTATGATCACCCAGTTACGTTGTGACGTTTGATACACACAAGCCATTCCTCCGGAGTCCGGGAGTTGCACGACCACATGGTCAAAGAAACATGTATTTGACAAATAAGAAAGCAGTAGCAATAAAATGAACGATCATATGCTATGCTAACAGATGGGTCTTTTCCATCACATCATTATCCTAATGATGTGATCCCGTTATCAAATGACAACTCATGTCTATGGTTAGGAAACCTTGGCCATCTTTGATTAACGAGCTAGTCTTGTAGAGGCTTACTAGGGACACGGTATTTGTTTATGTATCCACACATGTATTTAAGTTTCCGATTAATACATTTCTAGCATGAATAATAAACCTTTATCATGATTAAGGAAATATAATAATAACCACTTTATTATAGCCTCTAGGGCATATTTCCAACAGTCTCCCATTTGCACTAGAGTCAATAATCTAGATTACATAGTAATGAATCTAACACCCATGGAGTCTTGGTGTTGATCATGTTTTGCCCTTGGAAGAGGTTTAGTCAACGGGTCTGCCACATTCAGATCCGTATGTATTTTGCAAATATCTATGTCATACTGTAGATGCTGCTACCACGCTCCACTTGGAACTATTCCAAATGGCTGCTCCACTATACGTATCCGGATTGCTACTAAAAGTCATCCGGATTGGTGTCAAAGCTTGCATCGACGTAACTCTTTACGACGAACTCTTCATCACCTCCATAATCGAGAAACATTTCCTTAGTCCTCTAGTTACTAAGGATAATTTTGACCGCTGTCCAGTGATCCACCCCTGGATCACTCTTGTACCCCTTGACAGACTCATGGCAAGGCACACACTATGTGCGGTACACAGCATGGCATACTATACAGAGCCTATGGCTAAGGCATAGGGAATGATTCCATTCTCTCTCTATCTTCTGCCGTGGTCGGGCTTTGAGTCTAACTCAATTTCACACCTTGCAACACAGGCAAGAACCCTTTCTTTGACTGGTCCATTTTGAACTTCTTCAGGACTTTGTCAAGGTATGTGCTTTGTGAAAGTCCTATTAAGCGTCTCGATCTATCCCTATAGGTCTTGATAATGTATAAGCAGCTTCACCGAGGTCTTTCATTGAAAAATTCTTATTCAAGTATCCTTTTATGCTATCCAGAAATTCTATATCATTTCCAATCAACAATATGTCATCCACATATAATATTAGAAATGCTATAGAGCTCCCACTCACTTTGTTGTAAATACAGGCTTCTCCGTAAGTCTGTATAAAACCAAATGCTTTGATCACCTCATCAAAGCGTATATTCCAACTCCGAGATGCTTGCACCAATCCATAGATGGATCGCTGGATGCACACTTTGTTAGCACCCTTAGGATCGACAAAACCTTCTGGTTGCATCATATACAACTTTTCTTTAAGGAATCCGTTAAGAAATGCAGTTTTGACGTCCATTTGCCAGATTTCATAATCATAAAATGCGGCAATTTCTAACATGATTCTGACAGACTTAAGCATCGCTACGGGTGCGAAAGTCTCATCGTAGTCAAACCCTTCAACTTGTCGAAAACCTTTTGCGACAAGTCGAGCTTTCTAGACAGTGATATTACCATTAGCGTCCGTCTTCCTCTTGAGGATCCATTTATTCTCAATGGATTGCCAATCATCGGGCAAGTCCACCAAAGTCCACACTTTGTTCTCATACATGGATCCTATCTCAGATTTCATGGCCTCATGCCATTTGTCGGAATATGGGCTCATCATAGCTTCTTCATAGGTTGCAGGTTCGCCGTTGTCTAACAACATGACTTCCAGGACAGGATTTCTGAACCACTCTAGTGCGGAACGTGCCCTAGTTGACCTACGTGGTTCAGTAGTAACTTGATCTGAAGTTTCGTGATCTTTATCATTTGCTTCCTCTCTTGTTGGTGTAGGCATCACGGGAACAGTTTTCTCTGATGTGCTACTTTCCAATTCGAGAGAAGGTACAATTATGTCATCAAGTTCTACTTTCCTCCCACTCACTTCTTTCGAGAGAAACTCCTTCTCTAGAAAGGATCCATTCTTGGCAACAAAGATCTTGCCTTCGGATCTGTGGTAGAAGGTACACCCAATTGTTTCTTTAGGGTATCCTATGAAGACGCACTTCTCCGCTTTGGGTTCGAGCTTATCAGGCTGAAGCCTTTTTGTTGGAAATATGCCCTAGAGGCAATAATAAAAGTAGTTATTATTATATTTCCTAGTTCATGATAATCATTTATTAACCAGGCTATAATTGTATTGATTGGAAACTCAATTGCATGTGTGGATACATAGACAACACTGTGTCCCTAGTATGCCTCTAGTAGACTAGCTCGTTGATCAAAGATGGTCAAGGTTTCCTAGCCATGGACATGAGATGTCATTTGATAACGGGATCACATCATTAGGAGAATGATGTGATGGACAAGACCCAAACTATGAACGTAGCATATGATCGTGTCAGTTTATTGCTATTGTTTTCTGCATGTCAAGTATTTGTTCCTATGACCATGAGATCATGCAACTCACTGACACCGGAGGAATACCTTGTGTGTATCAAACGTCACAACGTAACTGGGTGACTATAAAGATTCTCTACATGTATCTCCGAAGGTGTCTGTTGAGCTGGCATGGATCGAGACTGGGATTTGTTACTCCGTATGACGGAGAGGTATCTCAGGGCCCACTCGGTAATACAACATCACAATAAGCCTTGTAAGCAATGTGACTAAGTGTTAGCCACGGGATCTTGTATTACGGAACAAGTAAAGAGACTTTCCAGGTAACGAGATTGAACTAGGTATAGAGATACCGACGATCGAATCTCGGGCAAGTAATATACCGAAGAACAAAGGGAACAGCATACGGGATTAACTGAATCCTTGACATAGAGGTTCAACCGATGAAGATCTTCGTAGAATATGTAGGAACCAATATGGGCATCCAGGTCCCGCTATTGGTTATTGACCGTAGAGGTGTCTCGGTCATGTCTACATAGTTCTCGAACCCGCAGGGTCTGCACACTTAACGTTTGGTGACGTTTCGGTAGTATTGAGTTACGTATGGTGGTGACCGAAGGATGTTCAGAATCCTGGATGAGATCCAGGACGTCACGAGGAGCTCCGGAATGGTCCGGAGGTAAAGATTGATATATAGGAAGTCCCGTTTTGGTCACCGGAAAAGTTTTGGGTACTTCGGTAGTGTACCGGGAGTGCCGGGAGGGTACCGGAGGACCATCGAGAGGGGCCTCTCGCCCCAAAGGGCCTCATGGGCTGTGGGAGGAAGTAAACCAGCCCCTAGTGGGCTGGCCGAACCCCCCCCCCAACAAGGCCCATGCGGCTAGGGGTGGGAAAGCCCAAGTGGAGGAAAGGAAAACCAAGTGGGGGAGGAATACTACTCCTAGTAGGATTGGAGTTGGACTCCTCCACCTCCCCACTTCGGCCGACTCCTAGGGGCAGCCCTAGGGGCGCCGAACCCTACCCTCCCTCCTATATATACTAGAGGGAGAGAGGGCCAAAGACACCCAACCCTAAAGGCCACGGTGCAGCCCTCTCTCCCAATAGATCGTCTCCTCTAGTTTTCAGCAGTGCTTAGGCGAAGCCCTGCTGGAGTAGTTCCACCCCCACCGCCGCCACGCCGTTGCGCTGCCGGAGAACTCATCTACCTCTCCGCTTCCTCTTGCTAGATCAAGAAGGCGGAGATCGTCATCGAGCTGTACGTGTGCTGAACGCGGAGGTGTCGTCCGTTCGGTACTAGATCATGATTGGATCGCGGGACGGCTAGCGATTTGGATCGCGAAGACGTTCGACTACATCAACCGCGTTTCTTAACGCTTCCCGCTTAGCGATCTACAAGGGTATGTAGATCCACTCTCCCTCTCGTAGATGCTCATCACCATGGATAGATCTTGTGTGTGGGTAGGAAAATTTTTGTTTCCCATGCAACGTTCCCCAACAGTGGCATCATGAGCTAGGTCTATGTGTAGATGAGATCACGAGTAGAACACAAAGGAGTTTGTGGGCGTTGATATTCAGATTGCTGCCTCCCTTGGTCTTTTCTTGATTCAGCGGTATTGTGGGATGAAGCGGCCCGGACCAACATTACTCGTACGCTTACGAGAGACCGGTTCCATCAACTGACATGTAACTTTGTTGCATAAAGATGGCTGGCGGGTGTCTGTTTCTCCCACTTTAGTTGGATCGGATTTGACAAAGGCGGTCCTTGAGAAGGTTGAATAGCAATTTGTGTATCACCGTTGTGGTTTTTGCGTAGGTAAGAATTGTTCTTGCTAGATACCCATAGCAGCCACGTAAAACATGCAACAACAATTAAAGGACGTCTAACTTGTTTTTGCAGGGTATG
Organism: Elymus sibiricus; assembly: GCA_039707655.1. Lineage (NCBI taxonomy): Eukaryota > Viridiplantae > Streptophyta > Magnoliopsida > Poales > Poaceae > Elymus > Elymus sibiricus. Next base: position 180,133,815 of record CM077665.1, read on the forward strand.
TTGTGATGTGATATGGCCAATTACATGAAGAGATATATGTGATGTATGAGATTATCATGTATTGTATACAATACCACGACTTGCATGTCGATGAGTACGGCAACCGGCAGGAGCCATAGGGTTGTCTTTAATTTATTTTCGCCGTTTTGCTTTACTTTATCGCTATGAGTTAGCAATAGTCGTAGAAGCAACAGTTGGCGTGACAACGTCATGGCGACACATTGATGGAGATCAAGATGTTGGAGATCATGGTGTCATGCCGGTGACGATGGAGATCATGCCGGTGCTTTGGAGATGGAGATCAAAAGCACAAGATCATGGCCATATCATGTCACTTATGATTTGCATGTGAGGTTAATCCTTTTATGCATCTTATTTTGCTTAGGACGACGATAGCATTATAAGGTGATCCCTCACTTAAATTTCAAGATAAAATTGTGTTCTCCCCGAGTGTGCACCATTGCGAAAGTTCATCGTTTTGAGACACCTCGTGATGATCGGGTGTGGTAGACTCTACGTTCACATACAATGGGTGCAAGCCAGTGTTGCACGTGCGGAACACTCGGGTTAAACTTGACGAGCCTAGCATGTACAGACATGGCCTCGGAACACAAGAGACCGAAAGGTCGAACATGAGTCATATAGTAGATATGATCAACATGAAGATGTTCACCATTGAAACCACCTCATCTCACGTGATGATCGGACTTGAGTTGGTGGATTTGGATCATGTGACACTCGAATGACCGGAGGGATGTCAATTTGAGTGGGAGTTTTTTAAGTAATATGATTAACTAAACTCATTATCTTGAACAATAGTCTAAGTTGTCTTTGCAATATTTATGTTGTAGATCAATGGCTCGCGCAGTAGCACCCCTGAATTTTAATGCGTTCCTAGAGAAAGCTAAGTTGAAAGATGATGGAAGTAACTTTGTGGACTGGGCCCGTAATCTAAGGATTATCCTTACAGCTTCCCAAAAGGCTTTTGTCCTTGATGCACCACTCGGTGAACCACCCGCTCCAGTAGAGTCTCCAGACGTTGTGAACTCCTGGCAGGCACGTTCTGATGATTACTCAATGGTTCAATGTGCAATGTTGTATGGCTTAGAACCGGGACTTCAAAGACGTTTTGAACGTCATGGAGCATATGATATGTTCCTAGAGTTGAAGTTTATCTTTCAGAAGAATGCCCGGATCGAGAGGTATGAGACCTCCGATAAGTTCTATGCTTGCAAGATGGAGGAGAACGGGTCTGTCAGTGAACACATACTCAGAATGTCTGGGTATTCCACCCATCTGGCTGAATTGGGTATGCCCCTTCCACGAGAGGCGATCACTGACAGAGTTCTTCAATCATTGCCACCTAGCTACAAGAGCTTCGTGTTGAACTATAACATGCACAGGATGAACAAGTCAGTCGCCGAGCTGTTTGCGATGTTGACAGTCGCTGAGTCTTAGATTCAGAAGGAGCAACAAGTGTTGATGGTCAATAAAACCACTAGTTTCAAGAAGAATGGCAAGTGTAAGAAGGGTAACTCCAAGAAGAGTGGCAAAGCAGTTGCCCCTCCCGTGAAGAAACCCAAGGCTGGACCCAAGCCAGAAACTGAGTGCTTTCATTGCAAGGGAACTGGTCACTGGAAGCGGAACTGTCCCAAGTATTTGGCTGACAAGAAGGCGGCCAACAACAAACAAGGTATATATGATATACATGTTATTGATGTGTACCTTACCAACTCTCATTGTAGTGCCTGGGTATTTGATACCGGTGCGGTTGCTCACATTTGCAACTCAAAACAGGAACTGTGGAATAGACGGAGGCTGGCAAAGGATGAAGTGACGATGCGCATGGGAAATGGTTCCAAGGTTGATGTGATCGCCGTCGGCACGCTCGCTCTTCGATTACCATCGGGATTAGTGATGAACCTGAATAATTGTTATTTAGTGTCTGCGTTAAGCATGAACATTACATCTGGATCTTGTTTATTGCGAGACGGTTACTCATTTAAATCGCAGAATAATGGTTGTTCTATTTATATGAGTAATATCTTTTATGGTCATGCACCCAATGTGAGGGGTTTATTCTTATTGAATCTCGATAATGATGATACACATGTTCATAACATTGATGCCAAAAGATGTAGAGTTGATAATGATAGTACCACTTTCTTGTGGCACTGCCATTTAGGTCATATTGGTGTAAAACGCATGAAGAAGAGCTGATGGAATTTTGGAGTCACTTGATTTTGAATCACTTGACACATATGAACCATGCCTCATGGGCAAGATGACTAAGACCCCGTTCTCTGGAACAATGGAACGGGCAAGTGACTTCTTGGAAATCATACATACTGATGTGTGCGGTCCAATGAGCATTGAGGCGTGCGGTGGATATCGTTATTTTCTCACCTTCACTGATTATTTAAGCAGATATGGGTATATTTACTTAATGAAACACAAGTCTGAAACGTTTGAAAAGTTCAAGCAATTTCAGAGTGAAGTTGAGAATCATCGTAACAAGAAGATAAAATTCCTACGATCTGATCGAGGAGGAGAATATCTGAGTTATGAGTTTGGCAGTCACTTAAGACAGTGTGGAATTGTTTCACAATTGACACCGCCTGGAACACCACAGCGTAATGGTGTGTTCGAACGTCGTAATCGAACCTTATTGGATATGGTGCGATCTATGATGTCTCTTGCCGATTTGCCACTATCGTTTTGGGGTTATGCATTAGAGACAGCTGCATTCACTTTAAATAGGGCACCATCGAAATCCGTTGAGACGACGCCATATGAACTATGGTTTGGCAAGAAGCCAAAGTTGTCGTTTCTTAAAGTTTGGGGATGTGATGCTTATGTCAAAAAGCTTCAGCCTGAAAAGCTGGAACCCAAAGCGGAGAAATGCGTCTTCATAGGATACCCAAAAGAGACAGTTGGGTATACCTTCTATCTCAGATCCGAAGGCAAAGTGATTGTCGCTAAAAATGAAACATTTCTTGAGAAAGAGTTTCTCTCGAAAGAATTGAGTGGGAGGAAGATAGAACTTGATGAGGTTGTTGAACCTTTACTGCAACCAAAGAGTAGCGCAACACAGAAAGATGTTTCTTTGGAGCCTACATCTGTTGAAGAAGAAGTTAATGATGATGATCATGAAGCTTCGGATCAAGTTGCTATCGAACCTCGTAGGTCAACAAGGACGCGTACTGCTCCTGAGTGGTACGTCAACACTGTCTTAGAGGTCATGTTGTTGGACAACGATGAACCTACGAGCTATGGAGAAGCGATGATGGGCCCGGATTCCGAGAAATGGTTAGAAGCCATGAAATCCGAGATGGGACCCATGTATGAAAACAAAGTATGGGCTTTGGAAGTATTACCTGAAGGGCGAAAGGCCATTCAGAACAAATGGATCTTTAAGAGGAAGATGGACGCGGACGGTAATGTCACCGTCTATAAAGCTCGACTTGTGGCAAAAGGTTTTTCACAAGTTCAAGGAGTTGACTACGATGAGACCTTCTCACCCGTAGCGATGCTTAATTCCGTCAGAATCATGTTAGAAATAGCTGCCTTTTCAGATTATGAAATTTGGTAGATGGATGTCAAAACAACGTTCCTTAACGGTTTTCTTAAGGAAGAGTTGTATATGATGCAACCAGAAGGTTTTGTCAATCCAGAGAATGCTGACAAAGTTTGCAAACTCCAGCAATCCATTTATGGACTGGTGTAAGCATCTCGGAGTTGGAATCTTCGCTTTGATGAGGTGATCAAAGCGTTCGGGTATATACAAGTTTACGGAGAAGCTTGTATTTACAAGAAAGTGAGTGGGAGCTCTATAGTGTTTCTAATATTATATGTGGATGACATATTGCTGATTGGAAACAATATAGAAATGTTGGAAAGCATGAAGGAATATTTGAACAAGAGTTTTCAATGAAGGACCTAGGAGAAGCTGCTTTCATATTAGGCATCAAGATCTATAGAGATAGATCGAGGCGCTTAATAGGACTTTCACAGAGCACATACCTTGACAAAGTTTTGAAGAAGTTAAAAATGGATCAGTCCAAGAAGGGGTTCTTGCCTGTATTGCAAGGTGTGAAGTTGAGTAAGACTCAATGCCCAGTGACTACAGAAGATAGAGAAAAGATGAGTGTCGTCCCCTATGCTTCAGCCATAGGCTCTATAATGTATGCAATGCTGTGCACAAGACCTGATGTCAGCCTTGCCATAAGTATGGCCGGAAGGTTTCAAAGTGATCCAGTAATGGAACACTGGACGGCGGTCAAGAATATCCTGAAGTACCTGAAAAGGACTAAGGACATGTTTCTCGTTTATGGAGGTGATCAAGAGCTCGTCGTAAAGGGTTACGTCGATGCAAGCTTTGACACTGATCCGGATGACTCCAAGTCTCAAACCGGATACGTATTTATTCTTAATGGGGGTGCGGTAAGGTGGTGCAGTTCCAAGCAAAGTGTGGTAGCTGATTCTACATGCGAAGCGGAGTACATCGCTACCTCGGAGGCGGCGAAGGAAGGTGTCTGGATGAAGGAGTTCATGACAGATCTTGGAGTAGTGCCTAGTGCACTAAACCCAATGACTCTGTTCTGTGACAACACTGGTGCCATTGCTCTAGCCAAGGAACCAAGGTTTCACAAGAGGACCAGACACATAAAGCGACATTTCAATTCCATCCGCGATTACATCAAGGAGGAGGACATAAATATTTGCAAAGTGCACACGGATCTGAATGTTGCAGATCCGATGACTAAACCTCTTCCAAGGGCTAAACATGATCAACACCAGAACAGTATGGGTGTTAGATTCATTACAATGTAAATCACATAGTGATGTGAGCTAGATTATTGACTCTAGTGCAAGTGGGAGACTGTTGGAAATATGCCCTAGAGTCAATAATAAAAGTAGTTATTATTATATTTCCTTGTTAATGATAATCGTTTATTATCAATGCTATAATTGTATTGATTGGAAACTCAATTGCATGTGTGGATACATAGACAACACTGTGTCCCTAGTATGCCTCTAGTAGACTAGATCGTTGATCAAAGATGGTCAAGGTTTCCTAGCCATGGACATGAGATGTCATTTGATAACGGGATCACATCATTAGGAGAATGATGTGATGGACAAGACCCAAACTATGAACGTAGCATATGATCGTGTCAGTTTATTGCTATTGTTTTCTGCATGTCAAGTATTTGTTCCTATGACCATGAGATCATGCAACTCACTGAAACCGGAGGAATACCTTGTGTGTATTAAACGTCACAACGTAACTGGGTGACTATAAAGATGCTCTACAGGTATCTCCGAAGGTGTCTGTTGAGCTGGCATGGATCGAGACTGGGATTTGTTACTCCGTGTGACGGAGAGGTATCTCAGGGCCCACTCGGTAATACAACATCACAATAAGCCTTGCAAGCAATGTGACTAAGTGTTAGCCACGGGATCTTGTATTACGGAACAAGTAAAGAGACTTGCCAGGTAACGAGATTGAACTAGGTATAGAGATACCGACGATCGAATCTCGGGAAAGTAACATACCGAAGAACAAAGGGAACAACATAAGGGATTAACTGAATCCTTGACATAGAGGTTCAACCGATGAAGATCTTCATAGAATATGTAGGAACCAATATGGGCATCCAAGTCCCGCTATTGGTTATTGACCGTAGAGGTGTCTCGGTCATGTCTACATAGTTCTCGAACCCGCAGGGTCTGCACACTTAACGTTCGGTGAAGTTTCGGTAGTATTGAGTTACGTATGGTGGTGACCGAAGGTTGTTCGGAGTCCCGGATGAGATCCAGGACGTCACGAGGAGCTCCGGAATGGTCCAGTGGTAAAGATTGATATATAGGAAGTCCCATTTTGGTAACCGGAAAAGTTTCGGGTACTTCGGTAGTGTACCGGGAGTGCCGGGAGGGTACCGGGGGACCATCGGGAGGGGCCTCTCGCCCCAAAGGGCCTCATGGGCTGTGGGAGGAGGTAAACCAGCCCCTAGTGTGCTGGCCGAACCCCCCCCCAACAAGGCCCATGCGGCTAGGGGTGGGAAAGCCCAAGTGGAGGAAAGGAAAACCAAGTGGGGGAGGAATCCTACTCCTAGTAGGATTGGAGTTGGACTCCTCCACCTCCCCACTTCGGCCGACTCCTAGGGGCAGCCCTAGGGGCGTCGGCCCCTCCCCTCCCTCCTATATATACTAGCGGGGGAGAGGGCCAAAGACACCCAACCCTAAAGGCCACGGTGCAGCCCTCTCTCCCAATAGATCGTCTCCTCTAGTTTTCAGCAGTGCTTAGGCGAAGCCCTGCTGGAGTAGTTCCACACCCACCGCCTCCGCGCCGTCGCGCTGCCGGAGAACTCATCTACCTCTCCACTCCCTCTTGCTAGATCAAGAAGGCGGAGATCGTCATCGAGCTGTACGTGTGCTGAACGCGGAGGTGCCGTCTGTTCGGTACTAGATCGTGATTGGATCGCGGGACGGCTAGCGATTTGGATCGCGAAGACGTTCGACTACATCAACCGCGTTTCTTAACGCTTCCCGCTTAGCGATCTACAAGGGTATGTAGATCCACTCTCCCTCTCATAGATGCTCATCGCCATGGATAGATCTTGCGTGTGCGTAGGAAATTTTTTGTTTCCCATGCAACGTTCCCCAACACTTTTGACATAAGCCTCGCATCCCCAAACTTTAAGAAATGACAGCTTAGGTTTCTTGCCAAACCATAGTTCATACGGTGTCGTCTCATCAGATTTAGATGGTGCCCTGTTTAATGTGAATGCGGTTGTCTCTAAAGCATAATTCCAAAACGATAGCGGTAAATCGGTAAGAGACATCATAGAATGCACCATATCTAATAAAGTACGGCTATGACGTTTGGACACACCATTATGCTCTGGTGTTCCAGGTGGCGTGAGTTGTGAAACAATTCCACATTGTCTTAAATGAAGGCCATAATCGTAACTCAAATATTCACCTCCGCGATCAGATCGTAGAAACTTTATTTTCTTGTTACGATGATTTTCCACTTCACTCTGAAATTCTTTGAACTTTTCAAATGTTTCAGACTTGTGTTTCATCAAGTAGATATACCCATACCTACTCAAATCATCTGTGAAGGTTAGAAAATAACGATACCCGCCATGTGCTTCAACACTCATAGGACCGCATACATCGGTATGTATTATTTCAATAAGTCGTTAGCTCGCTCCATTGTTCCGGAGAATGGAGTTTTAGTCATCTTACCCATGAGGCATGGTTCACAAGTATCAAATGATTCATAATCAAGCGATTCCAAAAGTCCATCCGCATGGGTTTTCTTCATGCACTTTACACCAATATGACCCAAACGGCAGTGCCACAAGTATGTTTCACTATCAATATCAACTTTGCATCTTTTGGCATGAATATTATGAATATGTGTATCACTATGATCGAGATTCAACAAGAATAGACCATTCACTAAAGGTGCATGACCATAAAAGATGTTACTCATATAAATAGAACAACCTTTATTCTCTGACTTAAATGAATAACCGTCTCGCAATAAACAAGATCCAGATATAATGTTCATGCTCAACGCTGGCACCAAATAACAATTATTGAGGTCTAAAACTAATCCCGAAGGTAGATGTAGAGGTAGCGTGCCGACGGCGATCACATCAACCTTGGAACCATTCCCGACGCGCATCATTACCTCGTCCTTAGCCAATCTTTGTTTATTCCGTAGCTCCTGTTTCGAGTTACAAATATGAGCAAAGGAACCGGTATCAAATACTCAGGCGCTAGTACGAGCATTAGTAAGGAACACATCAATAACGTGTATATCAAATATACCTTTGTTTACTTTGCCATCCTTCTTATCCGCCAAAAACTTGGGGCAGTTCCCCTTCCAGTGACCATTCCCTTTGCAGTAGAAGCACTCAGTTTCAGGCTTAGGTCCAGCTTTGGGCTTCTTCACAGGAGCGGCAACTTGCTTGCCGTTCTTCTTGAAATTCCCTTTCTTTCCTTTGCCCTTCTTCTTGAAACTGGTGGTCTTGTTAACCATCAACACTTGATGCTCTTTCTTGATTTCTACCTCCACCGATTTCAGCATCGCGAAGAGCTCGGGAATTGTTTTCTCCATCCCTTGCATATTATGGTTCATCACGAAGCCTTTATAGCTTGGTGGCAGTGACTGAAGAACTCTGTCAATAACACTCTCAACTGGTAGATCAATTCCCAGCTGAGTCAAGTGGTTGTGGTACCCAGACATTCTGAGTATGTGTTCACTGACAGAACTATTCTCCTCCATCTTACATCTAAAGAACTTGTTGGAGACTTCATATCTCTCAACCCGAGCATTAGCTTGAAATATCAATTTCAGCTCTTGGAACATCTCATATGCTCTGTGGTGTTTAAAACGCTTTTGAAGCCCTGGTTCCAAGCCGTAAAGCATGGCACACTGAACTATCGAGTAGTCATCAGATCGAGCCTGCCAGGTGTTCATAACGTCTGCATTAACTCCTGCAGCAGGTCTGTCACCTAGTGGTGCATCAAGGACATAATTCTTATGTGCAGCAATGAGGATAATCCTCAAGTTATGGACCCAGTCGGTGTAGTTGCTACCATCATCTTTCAACTTAGCTTTCTCTAGGAATGCATTAAAATTCAGGGGAACGGTAGCACGGGCCATTGATCTACAACATAGATTTGCAAAGACTATAAGACTAAGTTCATGATAAATTCTAGTTCATATAATTAAATTACTAATGAACTCCCACTTAAATCAACATCCCTCAAGTTGTCTAAGTGATACATGATCCAAATCAACTAACCCATGTCCGATCATCACGTGAGATGGGGTAGTCATCAATGGTGAACATCTCCATGTTGATCATATCTACTATATGATTCATGTTCGACCTTTCGGTCTCCAGTGTTCTGAGACCATGTCTGTACATGCTAGGCTCGTCAAGTTTAACCCAAGTATTCTGCATGTGCAAAACTGGCTTACACCCGTTGTATATGAACGTAGAGTCTATCACACCCGATCATCACAAGGTGCTTCGAAACGATGTCTTTAGCAATGGTGCATACTCGGGGAGAACACTTTTATCTTGAAATTCAGGTGAAGGGATCATCTTATAATGCTACCGTCATACTAAGCAAAATAAGATGCATAAAGGATAAACATCACATGCAATCAAAATATGTGACATGATATGGACATTATCATCTTGTGCTTTTCATCTCCATCTCCAAAGCAACGGCATGATCTCCATCGTCACCGGCATGACAACATGTTCTCCATCATCTTGATCTTCTTCATCGTGTCGTCACGTGGTCATTTCGCCAACCATTGCTTCTACAACTATTGCTAACTCATAGCGATAAAGTAAAGCAATTAAATGACGATTTAATAAATTAAAGACAACCCTATGGCTCCTGCCGGTTGTCATACTCATCGACATGCAAGTCGTGAACTTATTACAAAACATGATCATCTCATACATCCACATATATCACATCATGTCTTGACCATATCACATCACAACATGAAAGCACATTTGCTCCCTTGGTGGTTTTGGTAATTAATAACAACATATATCTCATTGGACTAATGTTTCCACTAAGTATATTTCAGGAAAAGTTCAATGATGCGATGGCAAAAGGTTTGTGGACAGACCCCTAGATGCAAGGAATTGGATTGGCAAAGCTTCAAGCAAGGAGACTCTACATTTTACTTTGTGAGAAATCACTTTGAGTCTATAGGAAAGCCAATACTATTAAAAGGGGGTAAGGTATTGATGGTGAACAAAATGCTCCACGTGCACAAGTGATAGTCACCAAAAACACCCACAAGCTCTTCCACAAAAGTCTGTCAAAAGCCTATCATGCAAAATCGGTGCCACCAACTTTCCCCACTCGGCCTTACCGATTTTCCCTTCAGACAGATCCCAGCCAAACCCTAGATCTTCGGTACAGCCGATCCTGCATCGGTGCCACCGAGTTCAGCTTGCCAACTTTCGGTTGCCCCTTTTCTAAGATTCGGAATTTCTGAGTTTTTGGATCGGTGCCAGCGAGTTTTGCAATCTGACCGTTGGTCACCTGATCGGTACTGCCGAGATTTATATATCGGTCTCACCGAGATTCGAAAGTTGCTACCTTTTGAGCAACTCAGTACCACCGAGTTTTACACTTCGGTGTCACCGAGTTGGTCATTATAGGTGTAACGATTGGATTTTTGGAGATGCCTATATATACCCCTTCACCACCACCCACTCGCAAGAGAAGCACTCAGAACTATTCCATACTTGCCCCATCTGATTTTCTAAAAAGAGAGCCACCTACTCATGTGTTGAGATCAAGCCATTCCATTCCAACCATATGAATCTTGATTTATAGCCTCTCCAAATTGCTTACAATCCAATAAATCTCTTCCACCAAAGCCAAATCCATGAGAGAGTGATTGTGTGTTGATGAGTCTATCATCTTGAAGCACAAGAGCAAGGAGTTCATCGTTACTATCGAGCCTATTACCTTTTGGAGGGTGGTGCCTCCTAGATTGGTTAGGTGTCGCTTGGGAGCCTCCTACTTCGTGTTGTGGAGTTGAACCAAGAAGTTTGTAAGGGCAAGGAGATCACCTACTTCGTGAAGATATACCCATAGTGAGGCTAGTCCTTCGTGGAAGGAAGCCGTTATGGAATAGTCAAGGTTGCTACTTCGTGGACCCTTATGGATGGAGCCCTCCGTGGACTCTCGCGGCCGTTACCCTCCGTGGGTTGAAGACTCCATAAACGTGGACGTATGATAGCACCACCTATCGGAACCACGGGAAAAATCTTCGCGTCTTCAAATTGCGTTTGATCTTCCTCCCTATCCTCGAATACATATGCTTGTCATTACTTTCCGCTGCTATACTCTTAGACATGCATGTGTAGGGTGTGCTTGACTTGCTATCATTGCTAAAATCTGCCAACACTTAAAATTTGGAAAAGGTAGAAATTTTATTTAGTCAAGTAGTCTAATAACCCCCCCTCTAGACATACTTTCGATCCTACAAGTGGTATCAGAACTTTGGTCTCCATTGCATTGGTTTCACAACCTAGGAGAGTATGGCGTATAGTGAGGGAAATTATCACCGTAGAGGTCCATATTTTGATGGTACAAATTTTGCTAGTTGGAAGCACAAAATGAAAATGCATATTCTTGGTCATAACCCCGCCATTTGGGATGTTGTTCATGTTGGCTTGCAAGGTGAATTCTTTGGTGATGGAAAGGAACCGGATCGTGAAGTGACCGCGGAAGAATTGAAGATGTTGCAATACAACGCTCAAGCATGTGACATTCTCTTCAACTGCATATGCCCCGAAGAATTCAACAAAATCAGCCGTCTTGAGAATGCCAAGGAAATTTGGGATACTTTGGTTGATATGCATGAGGGTACCGAATCCGTGAGAGAATCCAAGTTAGATGTTCTTCAAAGTCAGCTTGATAAGTTCAAGATGAAGGATGGTGAAGGAGTCGCAGAAATGTACTCTAGGCTAGCTCTAATCACCAATGAGATTGCCGGCTTAGGAAGCGAAGATATGACTGACAAATTCATCATCAAGAAGATACTTAGAGCTTTGGATTAGAGATATGACACCGTGTGCACATTGATCCAAATGATGCCCAACTACAAAGATCTCAAGCCTACGGAAGTCATTGGAAGGATTGTTGCTCATGAGATGACACTCAAAGACAAAGAAGAGCTTCACAACAAGTCTAGCGGTGCTTACAAAGCCAAAAGTGATGCTCCTGCAACTTCAAGCGACAACCTTAACACCAATGAATAGATAAGCCTCATGGTCAAGAAATTCAACAAGTTTTACAAGAATAGAGGCAAAGAACGAAGCTCCAACTCAAGATATGAAGAGAAGCGTTCGTCAAGTCGTGACCGAAACTGCTACAATTGTGGGAAGCCCGGATACTACTCCAATGAGTGCACGGCTCCCTACAAACGAAGATAAGAGTCACCAAGAAGACAAAGCTCAAGAAATGAATCACCTCAAAGAGAGAGAAGGAGTAGAGATGATTGTTATGAACGAAGACCCTCAAGGAGAAGTAGAGACTCGGAGAAGAAGGACAAGTACACCAAGAGCTACTCAAGAAGAAGACATCAAGCTCACGTTGGTGAATGGTTTTCCGGCTCCGAATCCGACAACCACTCCGAGAGAAGCTACCACTCCAACTCCGACTATAGTCAAGATGAAGGTGTTGCCGGACTTGCACTAGTGACTACCAACTCCTATGACATATTTGATTCACCAAATGAAGAAAGTGGAAGTTGCTTCATGGCTAAAGGCCCCAAGGTATCACACCCCGAGTATCTTGATTTCAATAGTGATGCGGATGATTTGCTTGGAGATGATTACTTGCTCTTTGATAAAGCTAGTGATGTTAGTCAAAATGAACTTGATAATTTTCATGCTAGTCAAGATAAGTCGGTTGATGATGATAAGATGGAAATAGAGCAACTAACTAAAGAATTAAACACTCTTAAGTTAGCCCATGAATCTACTCTAGAAGATCATAGAGAGCTTGTAAAGACTCATGAGAAGCTACGCTTCGAGAAGCTCGCTTTGGAGCAAGAACATGAGTTTCTTAAAGCTATCAATGACGATCTCCGAAAGAAGACTTCATCTTATCTATCCAAACGATTACTCTTGTCTACATTCATGCCACAAGTTAAACCTAGACAAACTAGTAACAAAGGCAAGAAAGGTTCTTCATCTAGTAGCAACAATAAAAATGCTAAATCTAATGATGTTGCTTCTAGTAGTTCTATTGATTCCACTAATGATGATTCTCTTATCCAAGTTACACTTGAGAAAGAAAATGATTTATTGAAAGGAATTATAGAGAAAGGTATCTACAAAAGTCTTGCCGAATGTAAGCAATTTGAGGAGATTGTACGCAAGCACGGAGGATACCAGAAGAACCATGGCATTGGCTACTTCAACGCAAATGGAGTTGAATGGGAAGAAGGTCAATACCCCAAGCCAAAGTTTGTTCCTCAAAAGGAGAAGTATGAACATACTCTCCCCAAGGGAACAAACACTCAAGATGACCTTCCACAACAAGACCACAAGCTCAAGGGCAAAGACAAGCTTCAAGAGGAGATTGACTCATATGAAGATGAATCCCAAGCTTTGGTCAAGTGGGTTCCCAAAGCTTCTACAAGCTCAACTTCTACAAGTGCCACTTCAACACCAAGGATTCCCATCAAGTTGATGTGGGTCTCCAAGAAGAAGAACTAGAGAATTTCTTGAGGGGTGACTCCGCCAATGAAATTCACTCATATTCATTATTGGCAAGGACTAGTTGCAATCAACATCAACTCTATGCAATAGTTCAAGGAGTCACACATTCCCTCAAAGGTAAGCAAGGGACAAGGTAATTATTGAATCCATGGACATCATCCTATATGCTTTGCACTCCATGTCCATAGATATCCTTGTATTTGTCTCTTGTGCTTGGGACTAACCCATGTCAGTGAGAAGAGTAAGGAAACAACAAGGATGCTCCCAACTTTAGATGATCTTCATCAACCTTGAGCATCCACCACTACATCACCCACATGAAGTCTTCTACGACAAACCCAAGGTTAGTTTATCCCTCCTATGGGGAATGTCTCATAAAGGGGAAACTTTACTCTAAGACTTGAGTTAAAGCATCTCTTAGAATGTGACAACATTAAATGCTTTATGTAAAAGTGGTAACCCCACGTGCTTAAATGATGAGTATGACCTATGATCAAGTATTCTTACTTGGCTCCTAAGTCAATATACTCATATATAGATGACTCCGTCATCGCCAAAGTGCTTGTTAGGTGCTAGTATGTATGTGCATGTTTGCCATGATTTCATTTGATATCTTATTGTGTGAGCATGTTGGTCTGCATTTCTTTAATCATTCGAGGACATCCAATTGTTTCTATTTGGTTTTATTTTCTCTTTTGCCAATTGGATGGACAAGAATGCCTAGGACCCCTCTCTAGCTATCTATGATTTCTTGTCTCATATTCTATTCTTGCTTCATCACAAAACTTGAACAAGTACTTCTCGATCTCTCTGTGTGATGAGCACTCGGAGTTCCGTATCGACAAGGACTGACCACCCAAAACCTCCCAAGTGCATCTCGGTGGAACCAACACAAAAATCTCGGTCTCACCGATGCCTAGGGTTGATTTGGTTTTCTAATCTCGATAACACCGATTCCATCTTCTCAGCTTCACCGAGTTTCCCTGTCAGCTGACAGTTGAGGAACTCGGTGGCACCGATAATTTTGAACCAGTGTCACCGACAGCGATGGGTACTTAATGTGGCGGACCCGACTTTTGAAATTACTTCATCAAACGTCCCGTTCCTCCAAACCCTAGCTGCCGTTCGTGGACCCCTGGTCATCGCCATTGTATTCCCGAGCGCCTCCGCCATTGGAACTCGCCGCCGTCGACGGAATCCGCACCGCCGTCGTCGCCGTAGCGGACTCGTCACCAAGTTAGGGTACGAATCTGACCCCTTGTGCGCTCCTCTTTCCAATTCATGCGCATTAGGATCGTTCCATCGAGAAGCCACAGTTCGAGATCAATCTATCCTCTATAATCTTCCATTAGAATAGAGAACAATGAGTTTTTAGGTTTTGCCGTCCGCAATCCGAATGTCGGTGACACCGAAGCACAAAAATCGGTCTTACCGATTTGGTTTTTAGGTCTACTGAGGACAGTCTTGGTGAAACTGAGCACCCACTTTCGGTGAAACCGAAGTGGTTGCCAAGTTTCTGTAAAGCAGACTGTGAGTCTCGATAGGTCCGAAATTTGTGACTCGGTGGTACCGAAATTCCTTTTGCAGAATGCAAACCTTAAGAATTCGAAGTTCAAATTTGACAAAACTTCTGCATTTTGTGATGGCTCAACCCTTCTACTCTTCTATGATCTATTCACAGGGTTAGCATGTCAGGCTCAGATGACAGTCAGAACAATTTCAGAGAGGAGAATGTTGATATGAGCTCAGGCACTAGTCCTGAGGGCAGCTATGATGATGTGCCCAGCTCACCAGATTTGCCCAAAGCTGCAACCAGAGCCGGGAGGAAGCTAAACTCTGATGAGGAGGATGAGGATTTTGTGCCCGAAGAGGTCCTTGCCAAGCAGAAGCAGGACAAGGCAGACAAGGCTGCCAAAAAACATGCTAATGTTGCTACCTCATCTAGAAAGGTAGTAAGGAAGGAGTATGCCAGTTCAGAGGCATTGAAAGCACCAGGGAGTGCTAAGGCAGCAATGACTCTTCACCTTGAGTCACCTCCAAAGAAGTCTATGCCTAAGAAGGCAGGAGAGAAGAAGAGAGAAAGGACAAGATATGTCAAAGCTACAGTTCTTCCTTCTACTCTAGAGTACTTAGATGAAGAAGAGGAGGAAGAGCTAGCTACCAAGGCTCCTCCTAAGAAGAAGAAGAAGCTATTGGCTGATGCTATGCCCAAGGATACATCATCCAAAGGCACCAAGACTGCCCCCAAGAAGGCTGCTGCTGCTCCAAAGCCCAAGAGGACTACCAGAGACATCCCAGCTACTGCCAAGAACAAGAGTTCTACTTTCAGAGAAGCTGAGGATGATACACTATCAGTCTTGATGAAGCTGAGACCACACCTTCTTGAGCACAATGCCAGCCATCCAGTTGCTGAGGACATGAAGAAGAGGAAGGATTCTGGACTGAGGGAGTGGAGAGCCATAGATCCCTATTCTCAGAGGAGAAGGACAGCTGTAGACTACAGGTTCTACACCAAGGAACAACAAGACTTCTATGAGACCATATTGCTTGACAAGAGCCTTGCTGTTAGTGATATGAGGTATGTTGATTGGAAATACATCAAGGAGAACCAAGATTACTTTCTAAGTGTGCAAGACAATTTCCACTGCATTGGCATTGATGAATTTGTTGGGAAGGAGTTCACTGCCTGGAATGACGAGATGGTCATGCAATTCTACTCCACTGCACATTTCTATGGAGATGGTAGAATTGTATGGATGACTGAAGGTACTAGATATGAATCAACTGTTGATGAGTGGGCTACCATCTTAGGAGCCCCACAGGTGCAAGAGGGAGACTTGGATGTGTATTCTGAGTCCAAGGCAAACCACAACTCCATGGCCAATATGTACAATGAGATCCCTGCTGCAAATGTGCATTCACACAAGCTTGGATCCATCTACTTTCTTCAGGCTGGCCTACGCACAACCAACACCATCTTGAGGTATACTTTGATGCCTAAGTCTGGAGATGAGAAGATGATTAGAGGCTATTCTATCAACATGCTGCTACATATTGATCAACACACCAGATTCCGAGTGATGGACTTAATAGTAGAGACTATGAAGAGGACTGCCGCAGACCAGAAGAGATCATGTGGATACGCTCCATATATTTAGATGCTTATCAACTCCCAGCTGGAGAAGCACGTGTATGCACTTGATTGAACACATTTTCCACTCCTGCCAGAGCTAGAAGACAATGTTGTGGTGATGGATCCAGATCATCCCACCTCAGCTATAGTACAGGCAGAGACAGAGGCAGCCAGAGACTCTAGTGCTTAGGTGCCCAAGACCCGAAGTGAGCAGATGGATCTTCTTCTCAGTTCCGTGCTCAACATGCAGAAGGACATTGGGAACATCTTGAAGAACCAGGAGAGTTTGGGAAGGATAGTTGAGAGCAAATTTCACATTCTCAACAACAAGGTGGATGAGCTCACAGTGACTGTGAATGAGCTCAAGAAAGAAATTGATGGCGTGCCCAGTCCCCACACTACATATGATGATGAGGACAGTCCACCTATCCGAGCCGACACTCAGTTCACTACTAAAGCCAGGACTCCTACCGTGACAGCTCCAGAGTTGAGGCCTTCTTTGTCAGCACCTGCTACAGCTCCATCAGCTCCTTCAGCTCCGTCAGCTACTCTAGCACCTCCAGTTGCTACTCCAACTCCATCCATGACGTCTGCTGAAGTATTCGCTGATGTCGTTCTCTCGACACCTTCATCAGCTACCGGAGGAGATCAGCCCTAGAGAGACGCTTAGTTCTATATACCTTTGAACTTTTTGGTAACTTGTTGCCAAAGGGGGAGAAGTTGTATAGATCATTAGGGCTTCGAGAGAGGGAGAGTGTTGCTTTTTATCGCTCTTCGAAAACATTGATATCTTTTGGTTTGTTTGTGTTAAAACCTTGTTTGTATTTGATCATACACTTGATGTGTTCTGCTACTATTTCCTATCCTTGATGATGCTTATGAGATGATCATTCACTTTTACTTGTTGTGTTGTGCTATGATGTTCATTCTTACTACTCTCGCACACCACCAAGTTGTATGTGACATGAAAGAGTGCCTCATATACCTAATCGATTGTGCATTTGCATTCAAATGCAAATTCAAAATAATGCACAAGTTTAGGGGGAGCTCTTTCTTATCACATACTTCTCAAAGCGACGATTGTATTCATTGATTATATCATTTGTCGAAGCTTTGATCTATATGTTGTCATCAATTACCAAAAAGGGGGAGATTGAAAGCACATTTGCTCCCTTGGTGGTTTTGGTAATTAGTAACAACATATATCTCATTGGACTAATGTTTCCACTAAGTATATTTCAGGAAAAGTTCAATGATGGGATGGCAAAAGGTTTGTGGAGACACCCCTAGATGCAAGGAATTGAATTGGCAAAGCTTCAAGCAAGGAGACTCTACATTTTACTTTGTGAGAAATCACTTTGAGTCTATAGGAAAGCCAATACTATTAAAAGGGGGTAAGGTATTGATGGTGAACAAAATGCTTCACGTGCACAAGTGATAGTCACCAAAAACACCCACAAGCTATTCCACAAAAGACTGTCAAAAGCCTATCATGCAAAATCGGTGCCACCAATTTTCCCCACTAGGCCCTACCAATTTTCCCTTCAGACAGATCCCAGCCTGAAAGCACATTTGCTCCCTTGGTGGTTTTGGTAATTAATAACAACATATAAGTCATTGAACTAATGTTTCAACTAAGTATATTTCAGGAAAAGTTTAATGATAGGGATGGCAAAAGGATTGTGGAGATTGTGGAATTACCCCAAGATGCAAGGAAATGGATTGGCAAAGCTTCAAGCAAGAGGACTCTACATTTTACTTTGTGAGAAATCACTTTGAGTCCATAGGAAAGCCAATACTATTAAAAGGGGGTAAGGTTCTGTTGGTGAACAAAATGCTCATACGTGCACAAGTGATAGTCACCAAAAACACCCACAAGCTCTTCCACAAAAGTCTGTCCAAAGTCAAATATCCAAAATCGGTGCAACCAACACATCCACTCGGTGCCACCGATTCCCAAACTCAGACAGACCTAAGCCAAACCCTAGCCTTTCGGTGCAACCAATTCTGCTTTGGTGCCACCGAGTTTGGGTTGCCAACTTTCTGTTACGCAAATTCACAATATCGGTACCACCGAGATTGTTGGATCGGCGTCACCGAGAATGGGCAATCTGACCGTTGGTCACCTTATCGGTGCAACCGAGTTTCCTATATCGGTCTCACCGAGATTCAAAAGTTGCCACCTTTTGGTCACTTCGGTACCACCGAGATTAACACATCGGTGTCACCGAGTTGGTCATTTTGTGTGTAACGGTTGGATTTTTGGGGATGCCTATATATACCCCTTCACCACCACCCACTCGAAAGAGAAGCACTCAGAACTATTCCATACTTGCCCCCATCCAGTTTTCTGAGAGAGAACCACCTACCCTGGTGTTGAGGTCAAGATCATCCACTCCAACCATATGGATCTTGATTTCTAGCCTCCCCAAGTTGCTTTCCACCAATCCCATCTCTTCCACCAAGCCAAATCTGTGAGAGAGTGATTGTGTGTTGAGGAGTCTATCATCTTGAAGCACAAGAGCAAGGAGTTCATCATCATTGCCGAGCCTATTACCTTTTGGAGGGTGGTGCCTCCTAGATTGGTTAGGTGTCGCTTGGGAGCCTCCTACTTCGTGTTGTGGAGTTGAACCAAGAAGTTTGTAAGGGCAAGGAGATCGCCTACTTCGTGAAGATCTACCCATAGTGAGGCTAGTCCTTCGTGGACGGAAGCCGTTATGGAATAGTCAAGGTTGCTACTTCGTGGACCCTTATAGGTGGAGCCCTCCGTGGACTCTCGCGACCGTTACCCTCCGTGGGTTGAAGACTCCATAAACGTGGATGTACGATAGCACCACCTATCGGAACCACGGGAAAAAATCATCGTGTCTACAATTGCGTTTGATCCTCCTACCCTATCCTTTCTACTCATGCTTGTTATTACTTTCCGCTGCTATACTCTTAGACATGCATGTGTAGGGTGTACTTGACTTGCCATGAAATGCTAAAATATGTCAACTCTAAAATTTGGGAAAAGGTAGACATTTTATTTGGTCAAGTTGTCTAATCACCCCCCCTCTAGACATACTTTCGGTCCTACAAGTGGTATCAGATCTTTGGTCTCCATTGCATTGGTCTCACAACCTAGGAGAGTATGGCATCTAGTGAGGGAAATTATCACCGTAGAGGTCCGTACTTTGATGGCACTAATTTTGCTAGTTGGAAGCACAAAATTAAAATGCATATTCTTGGTCATAACCCCGCCATTTGGGCTGTTGTTCGTGTTGGCTTGCAAGGTGAAATCTTTGGTGATGGAAAGGAACCGGATCGTGAAGCGACCGTGGATGAGTTGAAGATGTTGCAATACAACGCTCAAGCATGCGACATTCTCTTCAACTGCCTATGCCCCGAAGAGTTCAACAAAATCAGCCATCTTGAGAATGCAAAAGAGATTTGGGATACTTTGGTTGATATGCACGAAGGAACCGAGTCCGTGAGAGAATCCAAGTTAGATGTTCTTCAAAGTCAGCTTGACAAGTTCAAGATGAAGGATGGTGAAGGAGTCGCAGAGATGTAATCTAGGCTAGCTCTCATCACCAATGAGATTTCCGGCTTAGGAAGCGAAGAAATGACC
This sequence comes from Elymus sibiricus, assembly GCA_039707655.1. Taxonomy (NCBI): domain Eukaryota; kingdom Viridiplantae; phylum Streptophyta; class Magnoliopsida; order Poales; family Poaceae; genus Elymus; species Elymus sibiricus. The sequence continues at coordinate 180,153,859 of CM077665.1, forward strand.
GACAAATTCATCATCAAGAAGATACTTAGAGCTTTGGATGAGAGATACGACACCGTGTGCACATTGATCCAAATGATGCCCAACTACAAAGATCTCAAGCCTACGGAAGTCATTGGAAGGATTGTTGCTCATGAGATGACACTCAAAGACAAACAAGAGCTTCACCACAAGTCTAGCGGTGCTTACAAAGCCACAAGTGATGCTCCCGCAACTTCAAGCGACAACCTTGTCACCAATGAAGAGATAAGCCTCATGGTCAAGAAATTCAACAAGTTCTACAAGAATAGAGGCAAAGAACGAAGCTCCAACTCAAGATATGATGAGAAGCGTTCGTCAAGTCGTGACCGCAATTGCTACAATTGTGGGAAGCCCGGACACTACTCCAATGAGTGCACGGCTCCCTACAAACGAAGAGAAGAGTCACCTCGAAGACGAAGCTCAAGGAATGAATCACCTCAAAGAGAGAGAAGGAGTAGAGATGATCGTTATGATCGAAGACACTCAAGGAGAAGTAGAGATTCGGAGAATAAGGACAAGTACACCAAGAGCTACACAAAAAGAAAACATCAAGCTCATGTTAGTGAATGGGTTTCCGGCTCCGACTCCGACAACAACTCCGAGAGAAGCTATCACTCCGATACCGACTATAGTCAAGATGATGGTGTTGCCGGAATTGCTCTAGTGACTACCAACTCCTATGATCTATTTGATTCACCAAACGAAGGGAGTGGAAGTTGCTTCATGGCTAAAGGCCCCAAGGTATCACACCCCGAGTATCTTGATTTCGATAGTGATGAAGATGACTTGCTTTGTGATGATGACTTGCTCTTTGATAAAACTAGTGATGTTAGTCAAAATGAACTTGATAATTCTCATGCTAGTCAAGACAAGTCTATTGATGATGATAAGATGAAAATAGAACAACTAACTAAAGAACTAAACACTCTTAAGTTAGCTCATGAATCTACTCTTGAAGATCATAGAGAGCTTGTAAGAACTCATGAGAAGCTACGCTTCGAGAAGCTCAACTTGGAGCAAGAGCATGAGTTTCTTAAAGCTATCAATGACGATCTCCGAAGGAAAACTTCATCTTATCTAGCCAAACGACTACTCTTGTCTACATTCATGCCTCAAGTTAAATCTAAGCAAACTAGTAACAAAGGCAAGAAAGGTTCTTCATCTAGTAGCAACAATAAAAATGCTAAACCAAATGATGTTGCTTCTAGTAGTTTTATTGATTCCACTAATGATGATTCTCTTAGCCAAGTTACACTTGAGCAAGAAAATGCTTTATTGAAAGGAATTATAGAAAAGGGTATCTACAAGAGTCTTGCCGGGTGTAAGCAATTTGAGGAAATTGTACGCAAGCACGGAGGATACCGAAAGAACCATGGTGTTGGCTACTTCAACGCAAATGGAGTTGAATGGGAAGAAGTTCAATACCCCAAGCCCAAGTTTGTTCCTCAAAAGGAGAAGTATGAAAATACTCTCCCCAAGGGAACAAACACTCAAGATGACCTTCCACCACAAGACCACAAGCTCAAGGGCAAGAACAAGCTTCAAGAGGACATTGACTCATATGAAGATGAATCCCTAGCTTTGGTGGAGTGGGTTCCCAAGGCTACTTCAAGCTCAACTTCTACAAAGGCTACTACAACACCAAGGATCCCCATCAACTTGATGTGGGTCCCCAAGAAGAAGAACTAGAGAGTTCTTGAGGGGTGACTCCGCCAATGAAATTCACTCACATTCATTATTGGCAAGAACTATTTGCAATCAACATCAACTCTATGCAATAGTTCAAGGAGTCACACATTCCCTCAAAGGTAAGCAAGGTACAAGGTAATCAACAAATCAATGGACATCATTACACATGCTTTGCACTCCATGTCCATAGATATCCTTGTATTTGTCTCTTGTGTGTTGGGACTAACCCATGTAGGTGAGAAGAGTAAGGAAACAACAAGGATGCTCCCAACTCTTAGTGATCTTCATCAACCTTGAGCATCCACCACTACCTCACCAACATGAAGTCTTCATCAACAAAACCCAAGGTTAGTTTATCCCTCTTATGGGGGGGATGTCACATCAAGGGGGAGCTTTACTCTAAGACTTGAGTTAAAGCATCTCTTAGCATGTGACAACATTAAATGCTTTATGTAAAAGTGGTAACCCCACTTGTGCTTAAACGATGAGTATGACCTATGATCAAGTATTCTTACTTGGCTCCTATGTCAATATACTCATATATAGATGACTTCGTCATCGCCCAAGTGCTTGTTAGATGCTAGTATGTATGTGCATGTTTGTCATGATTTGATTTGACATTTCATTGTGTGAGCATGTTGGTCTGCATTTATTTTCTCATTCGAGGACATCCAATTGTTGCTATTTGGCTTTTTGATTTATCTTTTGCCAATTGGATGGACCACTCTTTAGCTATCTATGCTTTCTCACCTCACATTCCATTCATGCTGCATCACAAAACTTGAACAAGTACTTTTCGATCCCTCTGTGTGTGGAGCACTCGGAGTTTCGTATTGACAAGGACTGACCATTAAAACCTCCCAAGTGCATCTCGGTGGAACCAACCCAAAATTCTCGGTCTCACCGAATGCCTAGGGTTGATCTGGTTTTCAATCTCGGTACTACCGATTCCATATTCTCGGTTACACCGAGTTTCCCTGTCAGCTGACAGTTGAGGAACTCGGTGACACCGAAAATTTAGAATCGGCGTCACCAACAGTGAGGGGTATATAAGCTGTGGTCCCGACGGTTCGAAAATTCAATCTTCAATCGTCGCGCCCCAAACCCTAAGCTGCCGCAAAAAGACCCCCTGGTCATCGCCCTTGTCTCCCCGCGCTCCTCCGCCGCTGGGATTCTCGCCGTCGACGGGCATCTTCGCCGCCGTCGCCGCCGTGGCGGATCCGTCACCAAGCTAGGGTACGGATTCGATCTTTCTTTGCGCTCCCCGTCTGATTCTCGCGCATTGAAGTTATTTTATCTATAAGCCACTGTTTGCACGTCTTCCTATCCACGAGAAAATTCCATAGATTAGGGAATGATCGATTTTCTAGGGTTTACCGTCCGCCCGATGGAACTCGGTGGAACCGAAGCGAACAAATCGGTGTCACCGATTTGCCTGTCTGTGCTGCTGAGAACTATCTCGGTGAAACCGAGTACTTCTTTTCGGTCTCACCGAAAAGAGTGCCAAGTTTCTGTTAAAGAGAAAGTCAGTCTCGGTAGCACCGAAATCTTTGCTTCGACTGTACCGATTTTCATGTGACAGAATGTAAACCTTGAGAATCTTTTGTTCAAACTTTCAAAAACCAGCTGAACATTTTTTGATGACTCATCTTTTTCTACTCCTCTATACTCTATTCACAGGGTCAGTATGTCAAGTGCTGAGGACAGTGAGAACAACTTCCAAGAGGAGAACATTGTCATGAGTTCAGGCACTAGTCCTGAGTCCAGTTCCTCTTCAGATCTAGGCACTCCCAGTTCTCATGGGTTGCCCAAGGCTGCTACAAGGGCCAGGAAGAAGTTGAATTCAGATGAGGAGGATTCAGACTTTGTGCCAGAGAAGATTCTTGCCAAGAAGTAAGAGAAGGCTGCCAAGAAATCTGCAAATGAAGCTACCTCTTCAAGGAGAGCTGTCAGGAAGGAGTATGCCAGCTCAGAAGCCATGAGAGCACCTGAGGGTGCTAGGGCAAAAATGGCTCTTCACCTTGAGTCACCTCCAAAGAAGTCTATGCCTAAGAAGGCGGGTGAGAAGAAGAGAGCTAGGAAGAGGATTATCTATGTCACTGGTAGGCAAACTTCCATGTATGAAGATCCAGAGGAGGCTGCTGGTGCTGCTGCTGAGGGGGAGGAAGAACATGTTGAGAAGGCCCCTCCCAAGAAGAAAAAGAAGCTTATGGCTGATGCTATGCCAAAGAGTGGCACATCCAAGAGCACCAAGTCTGTCCCCAAGAAGGCTGCTGCTGAAAAGCCCAAGAGGTTGTCCAGGCAGATTCCTGCTTCTGAAAAGAACAAGGGAACTACCTCCAGAGTTGAGGATGAAGATGCTATGTATGCTTTGATGAAGCTTAGACCACACCTTCCAGTACATAATGCCAGCTATCCACTTGCTGAAGATATGAAGAAGAGGAAGGATTCTGGCTTGAGGGCATTGAGAGCTGCTGATCCATATGCCCAGAGGAGAAAGACAGCTGTGGACTACAGATTCTACACCAAAGAGCAACATGATTTCTATGAAACTGTGCTATTTGACAAGAGTCCAGCTGTGAGTGACATGAGGTATGTGGACTAGAAATTCATTAAGGAGAATGAAGGCTATTTTCGAAGTGTCCAAGACAATTTCCACTGCATTGGTTTGGATGAGTTTGTTGGCAGAGAGTTTACAGCATGGAATGATGAGATGATCATGCAATTCTACTCCACTGCACATTTCTATGGAGATGGTAGGATTGTATGGATAACTGAAGGTGCAAGATATGAGTCCACTGTTGATGAATGGGCTGCAATCTTGGGAGTCCCAGAGGTATAGGATGGTGACTTGGATGTCTACTCAGAATCCAAGGAGAACCACAATGCTATGGCCAATATGTACAATGAGATCCCTGCTGCTCATGTGAAGTCTCACAAGTTAGGATCCATCTACTTTCTTCAGGCTGGCCTCCGTACCATGAACACTATTCTGAGGCATACTTTGATGTCCAAGTCAGAAGATGACAAGATGATCCGAGGCTACTCCATCAACATGCTAATCCATCTTGACACACACTCCAGGATTAGAGTCATGGACTTGATTGTTGAGACAGTTAAGAGGGTTGCTGCTGATCAGAAGCGCTCTTGCTGCTATGCACCCTATATCCAGATGCTCATAAATTCCAAGCTGGAGAAGCACATATTTGCTCTGGATAGGCCCCACTTGCCCCTACAGCCAGATCTCGAGGACAACATTGTGGTGATGGACCCAGAACATCCCACATCTGCCGCAGCTCAGGCAGAGGCAGAGGCAGCTAGAGCCACTAGTGCTCAGGTCCCTAGATCCAGGAACAAGCAAATGGATCTTTTGATCTCATCAGTTCAGGGCATGCAGAAGGACATTAAGGACATCTTGGACAATCAAAACAGTCTTGTCAGGATCTTTGAGAACATGATCAAGACCCTTAATGATAAGGTGGATGGGCTGACTAAGACAGTCAATGAGCTCAAGAAGGAAGTTGACTCAGTGCCTCTTCCTCATTCTTCAGATGATGATGATGAGGATGACTCACCTCTCAGGCCAGGCACACAATTCACTACCCAGTCAAGATCAGCCACCGTGCCAGCTCCAGACTTGAGGCCCTATTCATCAGCTCCTGCTACTGTCACCTCAGCTCCATCAGCTCCAATTCCTCCAGTTGCCACTCCAACTCCATCCACGACATCTGCAGAGATCTTCGCCAACGCTGTTCTCTCGACTCCTTCATCAACAACCGGAGGAGATCAGCCCAAGAACGCTTAGATATATGCCTTTGAACTTTTTGGTAACTTGTTGCCAAAGGGGGAGAAGTGTATATAGATCTTTAGGCTTCGAGTGAGAGAGCGTTTGGTTTTTATTGCTTTTTCAAAAACATTTGTCATTTGGTTACTTGTGTTGAACTTATGTGTGTTTTGATCATACGCTTAATGGTTGCTGCTACTATTTCCTATCATTATGCTACTTATGAGATGATCTTTCACCTTTGCTTGATTGTGTTGTGCTATGATGTTCACTCTTATTATTCTCGCACACCACCAAGTTGTATGTCACATTGAAGAAGTGCCCCATGTACCTAATCGATTGTGCATTTGCATTCAAACGCAAATTTATAAATAATGCACAAATTTAGGGGGAGCTCTTGCTTATCACATACTTCTCAAAGCGACGATTACATTCATTGATTATATCATATGTCGAAGCTTTGATCTATATGTTGTCATCAATTACCAAAAAGGGGGAGATTGAAAGCACATTTGCTCTCTTGGTGGTTTTGGTAATTAATAACAACATATAAGTCATTGAACTAATGTTTCCACTAAGTATATTTCAGGAAAAGTTCAATGATAGGGATGGCAAAAGGATTGTCGAGATTGTGGAATTACCCCAAGATGCAAGGAAATGGATTGGCAAAGCTTCAAGCAAGAGGACTTTACATTTTACTTTGTGAGAAATCACTTTGAGTCCATAGGAAAGCCAATACTATTAAAAGGGGGTAAGGTTCTGTTGGTGAACAAAATGCTCATACGTGCACAAGTGATAGTCACCAAAAACACCCACAAGCTCTTCCACAAAAGTCTGTCCAAAGTCAAATATCCAAAATCGGTGCAACCAACACATCCACTCGGTGCCACCGATTCCCAAACTCAGACAGACCTAAGCCAAACCCTAGACTTTCGGTGCAACCGATTCTGCTTCGGTGCCACCGAGTTTGGGTTGCCAACTTTCTGTTACGCAAATTCACAATATCGGTACCACCGAGATTGTTGGATCGGCGTCACCGAGAATGGGCAATCTGACCGTTGGTCACCTTATCGGTGCAACCGAGTTTCCTATATCGGTCTCACCGAGATTCAAAAGTTGCCACCTTTTGGTCACTTCGGTACCACCGAGATTAACACATCGGTGTCACCGAGTTGGTCATTTTGTGTGTAACGGTTGGATTTTTGGGGATGCCTATATATACCCCTTCACCACCACCCACTCGAAAGAGAAGCACTCAGAACTATTCCATACTTGCCCCCATCCAGTTTTCTGAGAGAGAACCACCTACCCTTGTGTTGAGGTGAAGATCATCCACTCCAACCATATGGATCTTGATTTCTAGCCTCCCCAAGTTGCTTTCCACCAATCCCATCTCTTCCACCAAGCCAAATCTGTGAGAGAGTGATTGTGTGTTGAGGAGTCTATCATCTTGAAGCACAAGAGCAAGGAGTTCATCATCATTGCCGAGCCTATTACCTTTTGGAGGGTGGTGCCTCCTAGATTGGTTAGGTGTCACTTGGGAGCCTCCTACTTCGTGTTGTGGAGTTGAACCAAGAAGTTTGTAAGGGCAAGGAGATCGCCTACTTCGTGAAGATCTACCCATAGTGAGGCTAGTCCTTCATGGACGGAAGCCGTTATGGAATAGTCAAGGTTGCTACTTCATGGACCCTTATGGGTGGAGCCCTCCGTGGACTCTCCCGACTGTTACCCTTCGTGGGTTGAAGACTCCATAAACGTGGATGTACGATAGCACCACCTATCGGAACCACGGGAAAAAATCATCGTGTCTACAATTGCGTTTGATCCTCCTACCCTATCCTTTCTACTCATGCTTGTTGTTACTTTCCGCTGCTATACTCTTAGACATGCATGTGTAGGGTGTACTTGACTTGCTATCATTGCTAAAATCTGCCAACACTTAAAATTGGGAAAAGGTAGAAATTTTATGTAGTCAAGTAGTCTAATCACCCCCCCTCTAGACATACTTTCGATCCTACACAACATACCCTGCAAAAACAAGTTAGATGTCCTCTACTTTGTTGTTGCAAGTTTTACGTGGCTGCTATGGGCAACTAGCAAGAACCATTCTTACCTACACAAAACCACAACAGTGATTATCAAGTTGCCTTTTAACCTTCTGCAAGGACCGCCTTAGTCAAATTCGATTCAACTAAAGTGAGAGAAACTGACACCCGCCAGCCACCTATATGCAAAACAAGTTGCATGTCTGTTGGTGGAACCGGTCTCATGTACGTGGACATGTAAGGTTGGTCCAGGCCGCTTCATCCCACAATACCGCCGAATCAAAATAAGACATTGGTGGTAAGCAATATGAACGTCACCGCCCACAACTCCTTTGTGTTCTACTCGTGCATATCATCTACGCATAGACCTGGCTCATGATGCCACTGTTGGGGAACATTGCATGGAAAACAAAAAATTTCTACGCACAGGCAAGATATATCCATGGAGATGCATAGCTACGAGAGGGAGAGAGCTTCTACATACCCTTGTAGATCGCTAAGCAGAAGCGTTTATCAACGCAGTTGATGTAGTCGTACACCTTCACGATCCGTTCCAATCAAGCACTGAACGCACGGCACCTCCGCGTTCAGCACACGTTCAGCTCGATGACGTCCTCGCCTTCTTGATCCAGCAAGACGGGCGAAGTAGTAGATGAGTTCCGGCAGCACGACGGCGTGGTGTCGGTGGTGGTGAAACTATTTCCGCAGGGCTTCGCCAAGCACAATGGATTTAGAGCGGAGGATGAACTAGAGGAAGGAGATTAGAACCACACTGGGCTTCTAATTATGAGGTTTAGAGGTAGCTAGGGCTAGATCTAATTAGTCAACTAGGACCAACTAGAACTAGAACTAGATCAACTAGAGGAGGCTCTAAAACTTGTGTTCTAGGGGCTAGCCCTGCTCCTCTATTTATATGTTGAGCCCTGGGGTCGTAACTTGGGGAGAGGGCCTCCCCAAAGTCGGTTTGGAACGCAAGGAAGAGTCCTTCCCGGATTCCCGCACCATACGCCACGGTCCTCGGCGCCCAGGGCCAGACGCCAGAGTCCCTGGCGTCTGGTCCCCGACCTCCGCAAAACTTCCTTTTGCACCGACCTAAAGCCCCGTGGGCCTTATCCCTTGGCCCAAACAAAGTGTCCTCGCACCAGAACATTTTTGGAAACATCCAAAACTCTTCCGGTGAATTCCGGAACCCTTCTGGAGACCGAATATTATCATCCAATATATCAATCTTTACCTCCAAACCATTCTAGAGCTCCTCGTTATGTCCATGATCTCATCTAGGACTCCGAACAACATTCGGTCACCAACATACATAACTCATATAATACTATATCGTCAACGAACGTTAAGCGTGCGGACCCTACGGGTTCGAGAATGATGTAGACACGACCGAGACGCCTCTCTGGCCAATAACCAATAGCGGGACCTGGATGTCCATATTGGTTCCTACATATTCTACGAAGATCTTTATCGGTCGAACCTTTATGACAACATACGTAGTTCCCTTTGTCTGTCGGTATGTTACTTGCCCGAGGTTCGATCGTCGGTATCTCAATACCTAGTTCATTCTCGTTACCGACAAGTCTCTTTACTCGTTCCGTAATACATCATCCTGTAACTAAGTCCTTAGTCACTTTGCTTGCAAGCTTCTTGTGATGCTGTATTACCGAGAGGGCCTAGAGATACCTCTCCGTCATACGGAGTGACAAATCCCAATCTCGATCCATGTCAACTCAACAGACACCTTCAGAGATACCTGTAGAGTACCTTTATGATCACCCAGTTACGTTGTGACGTTTGATCAACACAAGGCATTACTCCGGAGTACAAGTGTTGCACGCTCTCATGGTCGAAGAAACATGTATTTGACAAATAAGAAAGCAGTAGCAATAAACTAAATGATCATATGCTATGCTAACGGATGGGTCTTGTCCATCACATCATTCTCCTAATGATGTGATCCCGTTATCAAATGACAACTCATGTCTATGGTTAGGAAACCTTGACCATCTTTGATTAACGAGCTAGTCTTGTAGAGGCTTACTAGGGACACGATATTTGTTTATGTATCCACACATGTATTTAAGTTTTTTGTTAATACAATTCTAGCATGAATAATAAACCTTTATCATGATTAAGGAAATATAATAATAACCACTTTATTATTTCCTCTAGGACATATTTCCAACACCAGCCTGCTCGTTGCTGGGCCCCTTTGGGCCACGGCTGTTGGACCCCCTGCTCTCTAAAAAATGACGGACTAGCTAGCCCTGGCTAAACGGCAGACGACCCATTCTCGGCCCACTTCCGAGCTGGAGAGCAGGCGCGCGGAAATTTTGCGTTTTAGCTCTCGCAGTATTGTGTATTTACACGCACCAAAGTCTTTAAAATTGCATGTTTTCGCTAAAAATGCATATTTAGGCTTAAAAGTGTCTTAGGAATTCAATTTATCAACTAGTTTTCACGTGTTAGATGCGCTTAACATGCTATCTTTGTAATATGATTTTATTGTATGATTTTACTGGTATAGATTAATTGTTTGACACTCTTAATTATTAAGTAATTCATATAAATAGCATGTTTTAAATAATGGACCTTATTTTCTTGAATAAGTTTATCAACATCGCATTTATGCAAAAGATTACCTGTTGTAGTCTCATGATTTTTGCATAAATTACAGATGGCCGGAATTGTCAACAAGGAGTTCCCTGAGTTGGCCCAAACAGGGCTAAACTACCTGACATGGGCTTCGAACTGTGAGATCATTCTCGGGGGCAAAAGCCTTCTGAGGGCAATCGGTAAGGGGACCTTCCTGGCCCCTATTGACCCCAAGTTTGCACCCGCAAATGCCCAGGATTTGCATTTCCTCTGTCATCACCTGTGCCCTACTCTGAAAGATGAGTATATGGCTGAGCAAAGTGCTTCTGGCTTTTGGACCACTCTTCAACAGCGGTTTTAATGGCTGAAGTACACTATGAAGCCACGCACAGAGGCTGAGTGGATCCTTCTGAGGTTTGCGGACTTCAAGATGGTTGGGGAGTACAATTCGGCGTTGCACCGGATTTGTACGACTCTTCAGTTGTGTGGTACTAAGGTTACTGACAGCCAGAAGATTGAGAAAGCCCTCTCCACTTTTCACCCTCAAGCGGTCCAATCCTCACGGAACTACCGCCTGGGGAATTACATGAGGTATTCGGAGTTGATTGACGTCCTCCAGGTAGCGGAGGTGAAGGACGAGGTTCTGCATAAGAACTTTGTCGCCCAGTCGCTTGGGGGGAGTTCCCGTCAGGAAGTGAACACTCTCATGGTCCGCAAGCCTCTTCAGAAGAAGAGGGGACACAAGGGCAAGAAGAAGGTGCCTCAACCCCTGCCCGACTAAGCAGCAAAAGCTAGGCAAGGGGGGTAGAGGCCTCAGGACTGCTTCCGGTGTGGTTCGTTGGAGCACTTCTCCAATGTCGCGCACCTCAGTAGGTCGTTGATGCATACAAGGCTTGGAAGGCGCGTGAGACGCACCTCACCTTGGTTCAAGAGGTAGCACCACCGGCTCCCATGGCGGCACCCATGATGATCCCTACGCCTCCTGCTGCGCCCATAGCGGCGACCCCCGATGTGCCCATAACGGCGGCTTTGGCGGTCTCTAATGGCACATGGTCGTTATGAAGATTATACGTTTTGCTTTCTCTTACTCAACTTGTTGATTGATTTGTGTATTCATTGTTAGTCTACACATTATATAGCCCGCACGCACTGCCGTGATGCATCACACGACAGATGAATGACCATTTACGTACACATTCTTGCATGAAGCTGAAGGAGGGAGTATTTGTCGGCCACATCCAGTTAATCTAGTCGAATTTGAACCATTGTTGTATTAGATTTAATTTGCATGTTATGTGTGAATGATGTGTGATATTTTCTACCTAAACTTTGATGAATATCGGTCAGTTTGCAAAAATTTGGTTTGATTTGTTAGAGTAAAACGAGATTGAATGAAAGTGAATGGACGATCAGTCCTGATTTCTATTGATTCTCAAGTATATATACATCTGGAAGAGGTGGAATGAAGAGGTGTCTGTTCGGAGGCATCCCTCCAGAACAGGTGCCTGTTGGCAATAGAGAGAGAAGAGAAGAGGTGTCTGTTCGGAGGCATCCCTCCAGAACAGGTGCCTATTGGTAATAGAGAGAGAGGACATGACTGTTCGGGGTTGGACACACCCTTTGCTAATTAATCTACTAATTAATTTCTAACACTCCCCCTTGTACAACACCGCTCCTTGAATGTTTCATCGTTGAAAGCTTCTTGTATATAGATCTTCCATTCTTGAGAAATCTTCCATATGATCTTGAGAGTCTCCCCCAAAACCCCTGTGGGAAAAATATAAGGAGAATAGAGTAGATATGTTGCTAAAACTCCTTTAAACCCAATGGGAAAAATAATAAGTAGAAAAGGTGCAACATATATTGATTATTGTCTCCTTGATAACTCAAATGAGAAAACCTTTGAAGAAGGAGAAAACTCATTGTTGAGTTTAGAAACAATAAGTATGTCTTGAGTACTTCCTTTAAAAACCCCAATAGGGAAAATAGAAAGTATGACATATGATCTTTGAGAAGATATTGCCTCATTAAAACCCATTATGAGAAACTTTGAGAGAAAACTCATAAGGGAAAAAGTACGATTTGATATGCCATTGAAAACTCCTTTAAAACCCAGTAGGAAAAAACATAAGGAGAAAATTATATGACATATATGGACACTTGTATTTATATTGTCTTGCTAAAAACCTTTTATGAGAAACCATTAGGGAAAAACTCATGAAGGAAAAAGAGTACAATATATGCAATCTGATGATTGTTACAAGTTATAATTTGGGAGATTACTCCTCCTGAACTTTGCAAATATGGAGGATGTCTCATATCAATTCCATTGATATGAACATGACATTATGAATAATCCGTTGGATTTTCCAATATTTTGTTTGCAAATTGTTTCCTCACTTTCTATAATTCATGAGAATAAGTAATTTTGAGCAATGTGCTTTTATGATATTGCTCTTCATATAACCTGTAAGTATTGAGTAATACAAGTGATAGCATGTTGATAAATCAAGTTATTTGATTCTGATGAATCTCAACCACATGATTTTGAGTGTGGTTAATCATTGTACAGAGTCATGCATATTTTACAATGCTTTTAGATAAAGCAATCATGTGAGAATGATGAGTGGAAATAGTCGTTAAAGTGTATTTAGATGACTTACATGAGAAGACTATTCGAGTGAATTCAGTCATTGATATGGCATTGTTGGGGATCAAATAAAGAGCCAATATCGTTACATCATACCATGATCATATTTTAATTTTCCTGATGGAATTTCCCAAGATTTGTTGTGAGCTTGAGACATAGGTTGATATTTTTATATCGACCATATCCCTTCTGTTAGGGGTTGCACTCTGAACAAAGATAGCAAATATAGTGTCAGGCCTGACGTAGTTCGCAATTATATGAGTGCTTTGACATTAGTGAGATATAGAACTTCAGGTCCTGATATCACTTCATTATCACCCCTAGGTATGAATGAATTTGTACCTTACCAATGTAGTATGACCATGCATGTCTTTTATTGTTATGATATATCCATATTGAACTTCTCATATATATTTGGATATATGTAGACTGATATGTATTCTTGAGAGAATGCTCAAGTTGTAAACTTAAGCTAAATTTGGTTGAATCCAAATTTTCCGTCTTGAGATGATTTTGTGTATGTTTAGGTCTTGTAAAGACATTGATGACGAAATCATCGATATACAATGAGGTGATGTAAGGAAATCAAATTTGTGATTTCTTTATTAAAACACATAAACAATCATCTTTATTAGAGTTATTATTTTGAATAAGAAACTCATTTAGTCGGTAGTACCATATGATTTCTGACTATTTCAAGCCATAGAGTGACTTCTGAAGTTTACACAAATATGTTGCAATTTATTTTGGATTCGGAATTGTAAGCCCTCCAGGGACTTCATTATAAATTTCCGAAATGAGTGACCCATATGAGTATGTAGTCATTGCATCCAATAACTGCACGGATTAATTATTTGTACTGCCAATGATATTTATTATCGAAACATAATTCCACTCATACCAAGAGGGTATGTTACATCATAATTAGATGTCAGGTCTCTGCGTGAACCCTTTTGCTACAAGCCTCGCTTTCTCACCACCTCATTGACTTTGTCTATGAATGAGAAGTTTTTAGTATTCAATATGGGAGATACTTATGAGTAGTAGGTATTACTGCGGTAAATACCACTCTTTGTTGAGCGAGTGCTATTCTTCATTACTCGCTTCCTTTTATGTGAACCAATATGAGTGCAAGAGGCACTCTACCATGGATTTTGGTTCAAGGCCCAAAAGGTTTTTAGCAATTTTGAGAAGAAACATATGTCAACAAATGTAGTCTTTATTTTATATGATTCTGGTGGAATCGATGAAATTTGTGGAAATGTATTTATTCCTTTTAACTCCTTGTGATTTTCTACAACAATGGAGTCAAGGTGTTTCGATGTCCCGGCACCAAAACATTTGTGCACATTTATGTCGGGCTTGGATGATGAGCATCCGGTGCGGTGTCTTTCAACTTGATGTTGATTTACATTTACTAGTTGAGGATTTGATTTCCTCTGTTTCCGCGGAAGCATATGCGAGATTATATCTCGTGTGGTCAGCTTTCTCCCCTTGTTGCTCTCATTTGGGGACAAGAGTGGTTTATCAGGTACCTCCACTCTTTCTGACACATTACTGCATGAATATAAAATTGAGTGACACCTTTGTCATCAGTAAATGTATGTGGCAGATTTGCAATGTGTTGCAAATATGTGATTCTAAACTTCTAGTTCGGATTCTTTGAGTACGTGGATACAAGGACTGAATGTCAATAACATTTCTAATTTATTTCTCGGCATTCTTTGTGGTACTTATCTCCCCCTAATGCCGGAAATGTCCTTATTGCTGATGCAATCAGCATACGGGCTATGAATAATTTTGATTGACAGATAAATTGTTATTCCTCACATACAACCCTAATTTTCTGTGAGGGCCCATTGATGTACGCTGGAGTGGTGTTATTAGTATGTAACCAAATTATCGCAGATAGGAAATACATTGTTGATTTCCACGTAATTACTACAAGGGGAAAGTAGTATGCTATGCAGTTGGTATGATTTACATCATACTTACGGTGTGTAATACCGTATTTGTCTAGCAAGAGGCTAGTAAATTACAATTCTATAAGCTTGGTCATGTTATTAATTTCACTATCTTTGATAAGATATTTAACTAAACCATTCTGGGTATGTGCATAAAGTATTATATATAAACATTGCTTGTGAAATGAGTTCAACGAAGTTGTCCATTCGAATGGATTTATCCCTTGTTTAGGATAATTTGCTCTTACTTTGAGAATTTGAACAATTAATTTAGTTATATCATTCATGGTTTTGTGTGACTGAGACACACTTGAAATCATTTTATAAATGTTTCCATGAGTACCATGAAGTATCTAAATAATCCCACATAATGGTTAAGTAATCCACATATATCTTCTGAATGTGTTCAAGAAAGAATGAGTGGCTCATTTAGAATCTTAAGGTGAGAGGGCCTTAAAACTTATTTCCCCTATGGCACATGCGGTGCACATAAAATCTGATGATTTTGGAAATATTGTAACTTGAAAAGTTGTGACCAGCAGAATTGCCAATAATTTTTTCTAATCAACCCCAAACCAGGATTGTAAAGCTTAAAGCCAAATATGTTATAAGATTTAGAAAATTATTGTGTACGCAACAAAACTGAGTATGAATTGATTCATACAACAAAATTTATCGTGTATTGTATCCGAGGGATAGGGTATTGAACATCCTACTACATGTAGTAGTACAAGTATAGGCTAATGCTATTTTGGGATAATTATAAGATTACATGAGGTCTCCAACATTAATAAAAAATTATTATGCAAACATATCATCGGTGCAAAGGAAGTCACCATCTATTTATTACACTAGATTTTTGGTTCTCTTCTTCTGATGAAGATTTGAGAACAATCATTTACTAGAATATTTTCTGGTTGTATGTTTGCAAATTTTCAAATTTATCCCAAATTTGTGGTGTGGTTTGACCATATATTTGAGGGTTTGGTAATCATGGGTACGATATTTGTATAACCACATATTTGACAAACTTGAGAGTTGTCGTTGTGATCACTTGAAAGATGATATGTTCCCTATTAAGAGGTATTTTTGTCTTTGGTTGTCTTTTAGCCTCCACTTTACGTTGAATTCCTCATGGTTCTATTTTTTTTTGTGACCGCTAAGTTGCACAAAGTACTAAGTACTAGCAATAATTTCAAATAATGAAATTGCACCCGTTGGGTGAATCTGATGATTTTAAGAAATTCCAGTTTTCTTCATTATAAAAATGGTAGTACACACATAAGAGGATCTAAAGTGTATTGAGGGCTTTTCAACTGGATATGCATATGAAAATATTTGATCATGCGATCTCAACTTGAAGTTGACTAACTGACAAAATTGTGAGTTGCGATAGACTTGAGGTCTTGAAAAACGAATGTGTGATCATTCGCGATGTACTCAAGGCACCATGTTTCTCTTAGGGAAATAATCTAGGTGAATAAATATTTATCCATCATGTACTTAGTTTGAGAACTAAGTGAAGTTGGTAACATATAAAATGCATATGAATGTTGCAACTCTAGAGTCACTTCCAAAAACATAGACATTGCATGTTTAACATTGGTTCATGATTATGAAAGTATAACCACAATATGATGTGGATATTGCAATAGTGTTTGAGACACTTGCTATAAATTATAATATCCATCTTGATGGATGAACGACACTATAATTACAAATAGTGACATAGGGTCCACTTCCATGTATTTTACCAATGTAATAAAAGGTAATCATTGGAGTATGCAAATATTTGCATAATTCTCTATGACTTATTCAAGAAAAATGAGGCTTGAATAATTGATATTGGTAGATAATACCATTCAACATGCAATAATCATGCATGAATTTACTATGATATAGTAAATCATTTTAGTGAACAACAACAATTGCTTCAGAGGCGCAAATTTTAGAATAGCTGATGCTTTATAACCGTATGTGTAGACCTTAATTTATATAGGATAACTATCTGAAGATAATCACCGGATATGGTGTAGATCTCGCAGTAATAGAAAACATAGTCTGACTTTTATCAGTAGATGTTTATATCTCTATTACCTTATGTTATGCTATATTTAAGAAAATCACTTTCAAGGTAATCATCTTGTCAAAATGGCAAGACGTAGACCTCACAGTATTGGTAGATAATCTGCAAATTGTGCAGTAGATGCCACCATTACCTTGTGATTCTCAAATAAAATTTGAGTAGTCACATTAATATTTGGAAGAGCACATTGAAGGTAGTCATCTTGTCAAAAGGACAAGACGTAGATCTCACAGTAGTGATGGATAATCTGCGAATTATGCAGTAGATGCTGTCAATACCTTGTGATTCACAAATAAATTTGGATGTCATCATATTAAGTATGACACTAAGTAATCCTTGTTTTGAATTACAATAAGATTTGCAAAAATTAAAATCAATTGCAAAAATATAGTTGTTCTCCTAAAATGCATGCCTTAGGAAATGTTTGCGGCAAAGACATGTATATTATCTTAAATTCCGAAGGAATAAATGTACGCAAAATATTCTTTTGCATTTAGTATTACTATGGTAATACATATAGATGCAAAACTTAATAATTTACATATTTATGTAATATATGAAGACATGAGGCTTCAAATGGCATTTTACAAGATGTAAAATAGTGTATAGTTTTATTTGCTTAATTAGAAAGACCTAAGAGTCAAATGGACATATATGCTGTGATGCAAATATGTGTTCGTACACAATCTGTATAATTGTACGGTTCATTCCTCCAGTAACCATCGTCGACGCCGAGGAGTCGGACCGCTAAGCGTACCGGCCGTTGGCCGGAGAAAATTGCGCTTTGCCACGCGCCTGAGGACGTCGTCGCGCCTGTATGGGATGGTGGTCGCGCCGTGGCTGGTGAGCCGCCGCATGTCCGTTGATTGCCGATGCTGGACGCGGGCGTCGCTGCGCCACGAGCGCGAGGGAACTGTTCTGTGTACCGCATCCAGGAGAGGTGTCGTATGCAGAAGGTTCCGTTGGAGGGCGCCACTGCTCGTGCGTCAAAGAGCGTCGCTTCGATCCTAAGAGTCGCGTTCTTCTCATCATGCACCGGAGGTTGTTCCCTCCGTCCTTTCGTTAAAGAGATTCGCGCAGGCTATTCATGAAAATACAATCATTAGATTGCTGATCTTAATCGCAAGAAGACAAAAATTAGCGTTTCCTTATGAATTTCCCTTTATGGATGCATGCATGCCGATGCATGGCCGTCTTTGCCGAGGACGTCCTAGTGGAGTCCATTAGCGATCAATTTCCAAGGTCTGTTCTCCGTTATCGAAGCATGTACGTCGGCATCGAGGCGGTTGCCAAACGAGTGACATGTGCACATCGCCAACTCCACCATCAAACTCGCATCATGTGCCAGATGGAATCCTTCTTCTATGACTTGTTTGGAGTAGCAATCGTTGCCTACATGTTCCCATGCTCGATCCGGGAGAGTAGTACATGCACAAGATGAGTAGAAATTTTACTATAGCGATTAGTCAGAAATAACAAAAGTAAACCAGGCCCATGATTGATTTGTGAAGCATGCTCGTCTTTTCATTGACGACTGATGCGACGCCTGCGATACATCCGCATGGGCTGCCAACCCCTGGCGTCGACTTGTCGCCGGCGATGTCGTGCTTCACGTCTCTGTGCTAGGAGTTTCACGGGGATGTGTGCCGCATCTCGCCGCTCTGCCTTGCTGCAGCAAGCGCGCGAGCGCCGTCCTGGCAGCCGGTGTCCGATGCCTCGGCGCCATGGATCCCAACGCCCACGATGAGGAACAAGCAGATGGCAACAACTATCCTTCGCTGTTCCACGTTGTGCGCCATATTGTCCATAATCGTCGTCTTTGGAAAGACTTCTTCTCTTTGGTAGAGACCATGTGCTGATAACGTGTTAGAATAAAACGAGATTGAATGAAAGTGAATGGACGATCAGTCCTGATTTCTATTGATTCTCAAGTATATATACATCTGGAAGAGGTGGAATGAAGATGTGTCTGTTTGGAGGCATCCCTCTAGAACTGGTGCCTGTTGGTAATAGAGAGAGAAGAGAAGAGGTGTCTGTTCGGAGGCATCCCTCCAGAACAGTGTCTGTTGGCAATAGAGAGAGGACATGACTGTTCGGAGTTGGACACACCCTTTGTTAATTAATCTACTAATTAATTTCTAACATGATTATTAGTTCAAATACGGATTGCCACCTCAGCCTAGCCCGAAGAGGCGACTTACCGCCGGCATGACTAGATGACCCAAGAAAAAAAACAGATTTTGACCAGAATGTCAAAACAGTGATTTTGGATCAACGAGGGGCCGATCCTGCATTCCAGCCCACTGTAGCGCCGCAGGCTCCTTCCCGACGATTGACGCACTTGCGCCGGCGGAGCACCCTACTGTTGACGGCGAGGGTTCCAGCGTGCGGATCGACAAGTCTCGGCCAGCCTTTCCCGGGCAACCTTACTTCGCTTACCTGAGCAAACGGGAGCCCAGATTCGTCTCTACAACTCTATACCCGATCTAGTTTGGGAAATGATTTCACTCGACCGACGGATTTCCAGCACCCGTCCACCGCCTTCCTTGTGTGCCACGTGCCCACGTGGGCCTGCACCACCGCTCTCCGTTTTCTTCTTATCTCCAACGAACAGTCCATCCACATCTCCCCTCCCAACCTCGTCTCTTACCTCCAGACACTTCCATGGATGTGCGCCCCTCTTTTTCTCCTCCCTCCTCCTTTCTCTCTTTCCTCTGCGAGGCACGCGCCGCTGTCCTAGAGGAGCACCAGCGTGGACAGCCATGGCTGATGCCTCCTCGAGGTCGGCCGCAATCGTCTGTATTGCGTGCAGCAACAGTTCTTGCAACAACGATGATGTTGCAATGACGCCTGCTACACGATGACATTTTCTGCAACATGGTCTTTGTTGCAAAAAAAGTGCAACACGGGTCTTGTTGCAGAACTATGGATAAGAGGCCGTAGATGATGCTTTAAATTTTGCAACAAGGGTCTTGTTGCAGAAATACAGAGAAGAAGCTGGAGATGTTGTAATAAATTTTCCAAGCAGGGTTTTCTTGCAGGAATGAGGTTTGCAACAAGGGTCTTGTTGCAGGAAAAAAGAGAAGAAATTTCGCAACAAGGTTCTTGTTGCAGGAATGAGTTTGCAACAAGGATCTTGTTGCAAGAAAATATAAAAAAGAAATAGACGGTCCGCATCATATAATCGGACGGCTCGCAAGGCGACGGATCTTTAAAAAACATCCACCGGCGGACGCGTAGCACGCCCCATCTAGTTTCCCTATGTAGAATCGGCATCGCAATTCCTTTTTTAAATTCGTTTCATGGGGATGCTGCATACTGTTATCTGCTCTTCATATGAATCGGTGTGGGGGGTGAGATAGAATAATGGGAGAAATGTGGTGCTTTATGCTTGGGAGTGCCGGGAAACAGCTTTACGGTTATCTGAAGTTCCTTGTCAGTTCTGTAGTATTAGTAATTTCATTTTGCTGGCGTACTTGAATTGTCAACTGAGACTACAATGTTAGCAATTAATGTGGTTCCAAGAGCATATAGGTTTCGTTTGAATTAGTACTCTTAATTTTTGCCGAGTCCTTTGCCATTTGCCAAGTATCACCTCACCTCTATTGTTCTACGTATATATTCCCTCCATCCAGAAATACTTGTGGAGAAATAGATGTATCTGACATATTTTAGTTCTAGATACATCCATTTTTTATCTATTTCTCCAACAAGTATTTCCGGACGGAGGGAGTACTTTATATGGTAGGAATGTGTAACTGGATAGCATAATAAAATGTTACCATTTCTGCTTTCGTTCGTTCAGTTATCTTGCAACTGGTGGTATATATCTTAAACATGCTTCTTCTTTTTCCTGACGGGAAAAGCAGCTCTGCTTATGCATATTAATGCAAATAAAGAAGAAGAAATCAATAAAGTTTGCATGTTGAAAAAAAATGTATAGTATGTTTGGGTGAGAAAATAGGACAGACAGATGTGCATAAACATCAACCATATCGGCATCACTATATTAATGCAAATAGTTTCATCTGGAGGCAAATAAACTTAATTGATGCAACTAGCATCTTTCTCTGTGCTGATGACTATGTGGTGCTATCTCTCTAATGTGATGCTTATAGTAATGTTGCATGATGAAACTTCTTGCTCACTCGGATTTACATGGAAATAAGCTGGTTGCTTAGGTGGAGGTAAGCTCATGTTCTTGGTGTTTACCATTGTGACAACACGCTCCATAGCTGGTCGATCCTCTGCACTTTCTTGAACACATAAAAGTGCCACATGAACACACCTCTCTATCTCTTCATTTTCGTTCCCTGGAGGACAATAAGTCATCTCACGCCATTTTCCATCTGTCCAAAGTTGCCAGGCCTGTTATCAAAATATTGTGATTTTTATCCACATTGAAAACAATATACACACTACATTGTAAAATGAAAATTGGTATGCATCGAAGTGCAAATTGGGGTCTAGGGTAACTCCACTCACGTATGCAATGAGATTGTATAGTTGCTCATTGTATTGATAGAAGTGGGCTGTCCTCTTTCCACTTATTATTTCCAGAATCAATACGCCAAAGCTAAATACATCTGTCTTGATCGAGCAAACCCCCTCAAAAGCATACTCTGGAGGTATATAGCCACTGTATGGTGGAAGTAAAATCAATACATGCCACTAATGCAAAAGGTAGAATTTCAAGATTAAGTTCATAGGATTCTTCAATGCATTTTCTTTTCTTTCAAAAGAAACAGATGTATTTGATATTTACTCAAAGTGAACATGCTTTTATGTTCTTATTGTGTGCCCACTATTCTGGTGGTATTTGACTCTGCCATATTTGAGTAGAATATTCTGGCCACTCCGAAATCAGATATTTTTGGATTCATGGCACTATCCAAGAGAATGTTACTTGCTTTCAAATCCCTATGAACAATGCATATTCGTGAGTAGTTGTGAAGATAAAGAAGACCTTGAGCTGTCCCATCAACTATGCGCAAACGTTTTGACCAGTTTAATTCCCTTCCTTTAGTGATATCTGCAGAACATATATAACTAATCAAAACATGTCGCCAAGCTATAAATAATACCGTGTTCTATGCTTCTGGCACATCAGAACTAGAAATGCTACCAAAGATGAAGTACTCTAGGCTTTTGTTTTCCATGTATTCATATACAAGCATCTTTTCTCGATCTCCTTGAGTGCAGCATCCCAGCAGTTTAACGAGATTTTTGTGTTGAACCTTTGCTATAAGTTGAATTTCGTTTTGGAATTCCAGTAAACCTTGCATAGAACATGTTTCCAGCCTCTTGACTGCTATTTTATGTCCATTTCTTAATCGGCCCTGAGATTGAGAAAAGGAAAACAAGTTAATAAATGTATACAGTACATCATGTTTTGGGGAAAAGTTAAATTATGCATAGTTGCAGAATACATTTCTTTTTCATGGGTGACTATAAGTAATACAACTCACTACGAAATATGGTATTCAAACAAATGCAGTCAAGCAAGAGAATGTTTACTTTGGATTTTGAGTAAGATAGCATTTACGATGCCAGTACACAACACAATCACCTTATATACAGGACCAAAGCCACCTTGTCCCAGTTTGTTACCAATCGAGAAGTTACTTGTAGCTTCTTTTATCTGGGAGAAATCATAAAGTGAAAATTCTGGGTTGGCTCCTCCCATCCTCCAAAGATTTATTGCAATTTGTATTGACAAGTACAGCCGTCCTAGTTTAAATATTGTTTGTTCTGAAAAATAATAATGAAATGTTATGCTATTCATATCCGTACTTAGAAAAATAAAGAGTGGCAAATATTATCTTATGCAGTGGTGAAATGATGAGAATACACACCTCTTCGTCGTTGTGTTTTGACCCATATATGAAAAACCAAGCAAGAAATTGATATTACTAGTAGGAAACCTCCAACGCCAACCAAGACTGCATTGTTCCATCGAAAAAAGTTTGTTTTACCTATACATTCACATAAAATTCCAATGAAATCTATTTTGATAAACCAATGGCAAGTTATGTACTGCATTGTCGACACTTTATGTCTTTGCTATGACTGGTGCCATTCATCATAACTGAAGGAACACTTCCAACTACTGGTTAAAGCATCTTTACTCTTAAAACAATAAAGAATATGAGTTTTAAGACATAATTTTCAACTTTTTGTATTTATTGCCAGGTTGTCTCCCAGCATCATGTCTAGGGTGGAGAAGACTGATCTTGGAAACAAATTGGCTGTAAGAAGGCAAATTGGAGGCTAAAGGAGTTGTCAGTTCCTATCTGAAACAGTGAAGTGGAATATGTATTTTGTTTTCTAGCCATTTACTTTAGCACATCTTTGATATATTTTTTTCTAATTCTAAAAAAATATCAAAACAAGGGAAATGCATTGGAGCTCCCAGGTGCCACACACCCCTATATGAATATAGATGTTAGAAGGGAGAGAGAGATTTGGTGGAATAGTTGTATTGCTTGAGCCTCGTGGGCATATATATAGGAGTACATGATCAACTTGGAGTACAACACAAGCCAGAATAATTCCTAGTCTATCTTTTGTTTCCTAACTAAACACGATACTCAACAATAGCATTAAGAAAAATACCAGATTTTTTTTTAAAATTCTGAAATTTTGGGATATCAAACCTTGGTGCTCATTGTACACCCATGTTCAGCTTGGGGGGGGGGGATGGGTGCCCATGGTATTCGTGGCGAAGGAAATACGGTCCAACAAATGATCCATCCAAATAGTTTTTTCTATACATAGGAATTTATTTTGTTTACAGATTACCACGGGCACCCATTCCCCACAAAACTGAATAGGGTGTACAATGGGCACCCAGGTTTGATATCCCAAAATTCCAGAATTTTTTTTTTTCCAGATACTTTTTTTAATGCTATATTCATATAGGGGTGTGTGGCACCCGAGGGCCATAAATCCTCATCCTTCCAAACACCCCCTTGTTTCAAATCTAAGCCCTCTTAGACAAGATAATGAGGCTCAAAGCCAAAATTACTAATGAAAATACTTAAGACTAAGTTATTTTCTTCTGTTGTACTTGAATAGTAAAACGAAGCCAATAAATATGTTATGCAATTTGGAGCCATTCAAGAAAACATACTTCTTGGGAGCGCATTGAGCGACAGCATCTTGGTATCATTAAAGAATTGTGTGTCCGTCTCATAATGCAATGTGCACCACAACCCAAGAAATGCTGCCCCCATCTGGCCAGCAATGATCTTACTCTGCATGTCAGAGATTATGTGATCCAGGCATGCCGCACAACGCTCATATGGCATATCCCGTATGCACTGCGCCAGCCCATACACCGTATGTCCTGTCTCCTCAAACCACACTTTGCCGACTGCATATTTTTCTGCTCGGCTCACCACAACACCAGCAAGCGCATGTATCAGCTTGGTGACAAGGTCTTCATAACGCCCGGCGGCTACAGTGGCCGTCATAGAATTCAGGTTAGTATTCACGGTGCACCCGGGCGTGTTGCTGAAGTTGGAAAGAAAGTCCTGGTCGGAGAAGCTTATCTGTGCCTGGTATTGGTCGTAGTAGTAGGTCACGTTGTTACTCTGGAGGGAGTAAGAGTTGCCAGCTTTGCTGTTGATTGCTTCATCAAGGGCCTTTGTTAGGCGCTTCTAACAGTTGGAGCCATCAGAATCACCCCGACAAAGCACTGCACCATAGACCTTGTCTGGTCCTATGCCAGCCGTGCCAATAGCTGAGTGCTCCTCTGTGGCTTTGGCAAACAGTAGTTTGGCGAGGTATATAAGGTTGGATTTGTAGGTGCTGTTTGGCATGTACATACCGCCATTATTGTCGCTGCAGAGTGCCTGACCTTCCGACGAAGCCGAGAAGGAGAGGAAGAGAACTAAGAGAGATAATAGTAGCATCCTCCTCATTTACTTCAGAAAATGGTCTGTGATCTATCTGCGTTGTGGAAGTACTCATGAAGCTCTAATGAATGAGTAGCAAATAACATCTTCTCTTTGTGTACAAGAGGTAAACATGTTGAAGGTTCTTACGAAAATGACCTTTGGGACCAGACTGGTCTAAGTTAGAAATTTCTCTTCGAATTGACAGGATGACTGATGGTGACCGTCAGCATATCCTGTAAAGTAGGGCAGAGAAACATGCCACTGGATTGGGGTTTTGACCTCCAATTTGGTCCAAGTCTAAGCACTAGACTTTATTTACGCACACAGGTGATGTCATCCTCTATAACACTAGTTCCCTTGTTTTAAAGAGTCCACATTCAATTGAGTTCTTCAATTAGAATTGAGTTACCCGATTTTGACCGGGTCAACAATTTCTCACAGCTCTCTTATTCAATTCTTTTATACTATACACTATGCTTCCAAATTTTAAGGTCTCACAATTAATTGAGGTATTCAATTTAGAATTGGATCATCCGATTTTGACTGGGTCAACAATTTGTCAAGCTCTCCCATTCAATTTTTTAATTCACTATTCCCTAATTTTGAAGCTCTTTCATTCAATTGAGGTATTCAATTTTGAATTTCGTTTACGATTTTGATCAGGCCAATGATATTTCAAATCAATCAGCAACAACTGGCCTATAAAAACATATCAATCATGGCGCACCCTCCCACCACCTAGAAAAAAGAAGCGCCACCATGTGATATTGTAGCACGATAGAGTACATGCAACCACCGACACTAAAATTTCCCCACATAAATATAGGTTGGTTAGTGGATAACACTGAATCACCCCACGAAATGCCCACCAAATCACCGCACTATAAATAAAAATAAAACACACTAACATCTCCCTCACCCGCCAAACTAAATATTCCATCAGTTCCAAAATATAAGGGGTATTAGTTTTTTGGAAAGTCAAATTTCTTTAACTTTAACCAAGTTCACAACAAGAATATCGACATCCACAATATTAAACAAAATAAGTATGGAAATTCATTTCATGCTGAATCTAAAAATACCGATTTGATATTGTGGATTTTGATATAATTTTCTGTAAAATTGAACAAATTTAAAAGGTTTGACTTTTCAAAAAAATTACACCTTATATTTTTGGACAGAATGATTAATTTTTTAAGAAACCCAACAACCTCAACGGCGAAGCAAATACCCAACCCTTCTAGTACTTTTCAATTCTGTTATCTGAATTCATTTTTTTCTCTTCTAATCCTGCTATCATACATGTTAATTATATGAATGCTTTACACAGACCTATCTATTTGTGTTGGGACATATGTTGCTATCCCAAGTGGGCTATACCACCTCTAATCAGTTTGAGCCTTGAGGCCATCATCACTGTTGTAGCATGTCCTAATTTCACATCTTAGTAACGTCAATTTTACAGTACCTTCATGTCTAAAACAAGGTCATCATATAGTCTAGATTGCACTATCACTTTATCATTAATTCATTTTCATGTGTAACATGCATATAACGGACGAGAATGTATGGAGTAATCCCGGTGTGGAATACTCCCAGTGTCCCCGAACGTTTGGCCTATCAAAGAATTACCAAAACTTATGAACAAATTCGCAATCCTTGTACTATATGTATCTGCTACATCACAAAGTTCCAAACCGAAACTTAATCTGCAGCTTGAGAAACAAAAAAAGATCCAGCATTCATATTGTTAATGAGCCGAATTCACAGCCCAACTCTAGAAGTCTCATATTGTTAATGAGCCGAATTCACTCAAATTGGATTAGTACTATTCACAGCTATATTTTTCATTTTTGTTTCTAGACGTGTGTTTCGAATCCATAAATTTAATTTGTTTTGCTATATGATCTATACATAAATTTGTCTATATTGTCATTTTTTGTTGAATTTTTTCATATTTTTGGAATGAGATTTCTAGAGTTGGGAGTACCGGGAGTATAGAATACCTTCTCTATAATGGACTTTTACAAGCTAAATATGATTTGGTTCATCACAATGACTACAATGTTGCACAGTGCAGATACATAAAATATTTGAATCTCAAAGGACGATCTGACGGTAGTAGAGCGGTTTTGTTGATCTGCCCAGCAGCTAGCAGGTCATGTGCTGGTTCCAGTGCCATGTAGTTTCGAAACAGATATGTATATTCTTGTAGTCCCAAATTATGAATATTGCATATGATAGAAAATCTTGTTACATATGCAGGAATATGACAAATGGGTGAAGTTCTGAGCCACTATGGAATACAAACAATGCCCTGTCTAGTTAACTAGTCAACACAAGAAGAACATCCAAAAATAGTAGTCACACATTTTGCAAATGAAATAAATGACCATTTATCTACCATGAGTAGTGGTGAGGGTTATACCATTTCTGGTGCATGATAAATTGATGTCTATTGACACATCTACTCTGGTATAGGAGTAAGCTGGTTGCCTTGGCTCTAGTACGGTGATGTCGTCACTGCTAAGCATTGCAACAATATCAGACATAGTGGGCGGTCTACTGCTTTCATTTGGACACACATCAGTGCCAACCTAAGATATTTCTTCATGTCTCCTGGTTCATATTCATCACCGATTGATTGATCAATGAATTCATCCCATCTTTCTTCTTCCCACATCTGCCATGCCTGAAAATAGGGTTCTTACATAAATTTGATGGTAGGGGTAACCTGCTTAGCAGTGACGACATCACCGTACCAAAGCCAAGGCAATCAGCTTACTCCTAAACCCATGTCGTAAGCTGTTCGGAGGGCTCCAAACCCTAAACCATAACGACCATTTTGGTTAGAAAGGTCATAATTTCCTTACACGAAATGGTCGTAAAGCAGACAGCACTGATCCGCTGCCTTATTTCTAGCTGATCACGACCAATATAGATGGTCATAACCTTCTAAATTGTGGTGGATTGCTATGACTAGGCGCCACCTCATCAGTTTTGCCTATGTGTCATGTCCATGTGTCAATTTTTGCCTACGTGTCATGTCCATGTGTCAATTTTCGCCCTAGGTTGTGAAGCAACCTATATTTCTGTTATTCCCAAAATTCCCAAAAAAATCTCATAAATTCTTTGGATCATATATTCGTCAAATATGTCAAAAACCTTCCTTGCCTAGTTCAAAAATAATTCAACAATATTCATTTTCCTATTCTGTTCAGAACATCACTTTGTGAAGGAAGTGCTATTTATATATTCTTGATTGCCCTCAAAAATTTTGGGCACTCTTTCCTATCCAAATCATTGCCTCATGACAAAATTCAGCTCTATTTTTCCAGTAAATCTTCCTCGGCAAATTTCTAAAGTTTTCGTTCAGCTAGAAGCTTTGTGAAGGAAGTACTAGCTATGCATATCCTAATGAGTTGGATTTTTGCCACATCTTCTATATGCCCGTATCATAGCTCTCAACAAAACTTTAGCCCCATCTAACAATCCATGAGAGCTCACCATCCAATCTTTGTTTCTGGTAATATTTTCAGTTTGTGAAGCAACTATATTTTATATTGGTTTATAATTGCTGAACATTTACCAGGACATTACCCTTCCCATAGAATCTCCCTCCACCAAATTTAGCTCATTTAATTTAACCATTTTCCCTCAATATTTTTTCCAATTTTCTGTTCAGTGGAGAGCATTGTGAAGGAAGTACCATTTTTATATATCCAAATGGCATTAAATTTATACAGTTCCTTCATAAGCCCAAATTATCACCCTCCTCCAAATTGCAGCTCAATCAAATCATCTATGTGAGCCCAGGTTCAATTTCTATTTTATGGCCAGATTGGCACATTGCAAAGCAAGTGTTATCTAGACTCCTCGTATTACCCTCAAACTTTTTGGGCACTCTTCCATACCCAAATCATTGCCACATGATAATATCCAGCTCCATTTTCCTAGTAAATCTTTCTCGGCAAATTTCCAAAGTTTCTATCCAGAGAGAAGCTTTGTGAAGTAAGTACTAGCTAGACTTATCTAAATGATCTTATATTTTTCTAAATCTTACATAGGCTCATATAATCACTCTCAACAAAATTTTAGCTCTATTAAACAAAACATGTGAGCTCATCATCCAATCTTTTATTCTTGTCATATTTTCAGTTTGTGAAGCAACTATATTATATATTGCTTCATTATTTCTGAAAATTTACCAGGGCATGACCATACCTATGTAACTTACCTGCACAAAATTTGAGCTCATTTCATTTATCCAATTTCTCTCACTAATTTTCCCAAGTTTCTGTCCAGAGAAGAGCATTGTGAAGGAAGTACCACTTTGGCATGTCCAAATGGTATCGAGTTTCTACAGTGCTTTCCTATGCCCAAATAACCATCCTCCACCAAATTTCAGCTCAATCCATTCATTATTTTGAGCCCAGCTTCAACATTAATATTTATGTCCAGTGTGGTACTTTCCAAAGCAAGTGCCACCTAGGCTCGTCCATTTGAGCTGAAAATTTGTGAAGACAGTGTTCTTAGTACATAATCATCCTCAGCCAAAACTCACGCCCATTGTCCATGTGCATTTCCCATACCGCTAATCAAACACTTGGCTGCTAATTCATGTTTGAGCATAGTTCGGTCTCCTCGTGAGATTCTTCTGTTGTCATTTTCTTCCTAGCACCTACCTGGGGAGTTCCCAACCCACTAGACATGCCTAGGCCGCCCAGAACCTATGGCAACGCCACGGTCACGCGGTGACCACGCGGCGGGCATGCGAGTTTACGCGCTCTGGAGCTGGGGCCCTCGGCCACCGTCCAAACCTCGACGCATCGCCACCAAACCATGTATTTTTGTTTAAATAGATACTTATGTAACTAGAAATGATTTTTTGAAAAACTAAAGAGCAAACTATAAGGCAGCTGCATTTCAAATTTGACCCGTTTCCCGCTGAATCGGCGGAAATTTGTCTTTTTCACGAGAGGTGGATCAAAACTTTTGACACCCAACAATTTTGTTAATTGTGCATTAAATATGGCCTAATATTTTATAAAATTGATTTGGTACAAGTTTGCAACAAATATATGGTAGGTCCTTCACAAAAAAACTCATTTTGGGCACTCGAAAAATGGAAAATGTATTTTTCGTCCAAAGAAAATGAAAACTTCCTTAGGCAACATTGTTTGCCATTCCAAGATGCACCCGTGTGCACGATATAAGATCATTTGAACAAACTATTTCATGAATGTGGCCATAACATTGATCATTTGGCTTGAAAGCCATGAATCTTCACATAAGATAGCTCATTTCTGAGAACACTTTTTAAAAATAATTACCGTATTACAAGTTTATTATTTTTTCTGGTAACTTGGTCACATATAATGACACAATGCGAAGGTTTTCCAATTGTTTGTTTTTTTTGAATTTTTAATGCCCGTTTCAAAATGCGGTCAAAACGGCGGGCATGACCGTTCCTAGCTAGTGGTTGAATATTGAAATACTTTTGGTGTTTCTCTGATTAAATAGATACTTATGTAACTACAAATGATTTTTTTTAAATAAAGAGCAAACTATAAGGCAGATGCAGTTCAAATTTGACCCGCTTCGAGTTGAATCGGCGGAAATTTGTCTTTTTCATGAGAGGTGGATCAAAGCTTTTGACACCCAACCATTTGGTCAATTGTGCATTAAATATGGACTAGTATTTTATAAAATTGTTTTGGTCCAATTTTGCAACAAATATATGCTAGGTCCTTCACAAAAAAACTCATTTTGGGCACTCGAAAAATGGAAAATGAAATTTCCGTCCAAAGAAAATGAAAACTTCCTTAGGCAACATTGGTTGCCATTCCAATATGAACCCTTGTGCACAATATTAGATCATTTGAACAAACTATGCCATGAATGTGGCCATAAGATTGAGCATTTGGCTTGGAAGCCATGAATCTTCACACATGATAGCTCATTTCTGAGAACATTTTTTTAAGAATTGTTGTATTAAAAGTTTATTATTTTTACTGGTAACTTGGTCACATATAATGACACAATGCGAAGGTTTTCCAATTTTTTAAATTTTTTTTGAATTTTTCATGCCCGTTTCAAAATGCGGTCAAAACTGCGGGCATGACTGTTCCTAGCTAGTGGTTGAATCTTGGAAAACTTTTGGTGTTTCTCTGATTAAATAGATACTTATGTACCTAGAAATGATTTTTGGAAAAAATAAGGAGAAAACTATGAGGCAGCTGCAGTTCAAATTTGACCCGTTTCCTACTGAATCGGCGGAAATTTGTCTTTTTCACCAGAGATGTATAAAAGCCTTTGACACCCAACCATTTTGTCAATTGTACATTAAATATGGCCTAATATTTTACAAAAATTATGTGGTCTCATTTTGCAACAAATATATGGTAGGTCCTTCACAAAAAAACTCATTTTGGGCACTCGAAAAATGGACAATGAATTTTTCGTCCAAAGAAAATGAAAATTTCCTTAGGCAACATTGTTTGACATTTCAAGATGCACCCTTGTGCACAATATGAGATCATTTGAACAAACTATGCCTTGAATGTGGCCATAAGATCGATCATTTGACTTGAAAGCTATGAATCTTCACACATGATAGCTCATTTCTGAGAACACTTTTTTAAACTAATTGCCGTATTACAATTTTATTATTTTTCCTGGTAACTTGGTAACATATAATGACACAATGCGAAGGTTTTCCAATTTTTTGATTTCTTTTTAATTTTTCATGCCCATTTCAAAATGCGGTCAAAACAGCGGGCATGACCGTTCCTAGCTAGTGGTTGAATCTTGGAAAACTTTTGGTGTTTCTCTGATTAAATAGATACTTATGTACCTAGAAATAATTTTTGTAAAAAATAAAGAGCAAACTATGAGACAGCTGCAGTTCAAATTTGACCCGTTTCCTACTAAATCGGCGGAAATTTGTCTTTTTCACCAGAGGTGGATCAAAGGTTTTGACACCCAACCATTTGGTCAACTGTGCATTAAATATGGCCTAATATTTTAGAAAATTGATTTGGTTCAATTTTGCAACATATATATGGTAGATCCTACACAAAAAAACTTATTTTGGGCACTCAAAAAATGGAAAATTGATTTTTCATGCAAACAAAATAAAAACTCCCTTTGTCAATATTGTTTACCAATCCAAGATGTAAACTTGTGCAAAGTATGATATCATTTGAACAAATATTTGGTAAGTCTTTTACAAAAAAAACTTATTTTGAGCACTGAAAAATGGAAAATGAATTTTTCGTTAAAAACTTGTTTTTAATCGACTACGACCAATTTAGATGGTCATAAGGTCTTCAAATTGTTTGCTGTGTTCTGATTGGTCCATAGGCATATCACGCGGATCGTGCATCAAACATCGTCGGATCCAACGGCGGCCCTCACCCCCTCACCCTCTCACCCACGCAGCCCCCACAACCCCCACTCCCCACCGTTCCAATCCCTTCTCTCCCGCACCCGCACCCGCTCGCCAAACCCTAGCCGCCGCCGTCCCAGCCCCCGCACCATGGCCGTCGACGGCGAGGAGCCTGAGTCCCCACGCCTCCCCGCCCTCAAGTGGCTCCTGTCCCCCGCCACGGCCACAGCGGGCCTTCCGGATCCGTGCCGTCGTCGAGCTAGATCCGTGCCTCCTCGCGCGGCCTCGTCTGCATCTGCGGCTGCGCCACGGGCTTCTACTACGTCGCCAACCCGCTCACCTGCCACCGCGTGTGCCTCCCGTACCAGAACCGCGACCATCGGCTCGACACCGACCCGGCCGTCGTCATCGCCTTCGAGGACGACGAGGACGCCGCAGGCGCCGTCGGCGGCTTCCACCACTACCACGTCGTCTGGGCCATCGAGTCCTTCTTCGCCTCCACCTCCGAACCCACGGTGAGCATCCGTCCCCGCCATCCCTCTCGAATCCCCAGCGAACTTCCCCCTTTCCCCGCCATGAATCCCCCGTGATTCAGTCCGAGCAATCGTCAGCACCGCTGCATTTCATCCCACGAGTCGAAGGATGCTCGGGGACCTTCGCCGCGCGCCTAGGTTTCTCGTGTCGTTTGTCCAGATCCGCGACGAGCTGCTGTGATTTGTTGTTTGATGGTCACCAGTAGAGTGGATCGCTTACTAGTTACTGAATGGTTCTTCTGTTGAGGTTAGATTAGCTGATCGGATAGATGGGACATGACGTCTTAGGCCTCCCCTTTTTCTTGTCTGAAACCACCAGTTTGTTTGTGTGGATTGTATATTTTCAGCTACCAAAACTTCATACTTAATGAATGAATTCATCTGGAAGTCAGGCAACAAGCAACCAATGGTTATCCTTGTAGCGGATCAGGGAACCATGTGAATAAAGCGCAACAATCTCATGTACTCCTACGTGGTTTACAATCACGAGCTTGTTACTTTGTCCCCTGTATTGTGACGATATTCCTCAAATGATGGGCACTAGAATAGCAAATCTGAATTGCTGCTGCTTGGAGGTTATGTTAATCTTCTCTTCCCGCAGAGTGCTCATAGGGAGCGAGCAAGCTTGTGACCCGATCGACATACATAAGCTGCTTCATGAGAAGAGTGCATACATCTAATCAGCTTCGTGAGCCTCACCTAAGTACTCCCTCCGTCCCAAATTAAGTGTCTCAACTTTAGTACAAAGTTGAGATACTTATTTTGGGGTGGAGAAAGTTAACTTCGTGAGCCTCGCGTTATTAACCTGAGCTCCCCCACCCAAACACCAACAGAATCGGTACAAATCCGGCAATGGAATGAATTTTCATCGTAACTGGATTACTAGGAGTATTTCTTTCAAATATTGGTAGTACTTATTTTGTCATGCCAGATCAGAGTCCTCATGCCTCCTTGAACCATAGGCTCTTGAATAAATGTTTATCATTTTCTGATCTCTTGACAGTTGTTTTGGTTGCGGACAGCTTGTGCAATATGTTCTGAAGGGTATTCTTCCAATATGATAGCGTTCTGCAGCCTGTGCTCGTTTTCATTGCCTGTTTTCCTTATGATTTATTTGTCTGATGTCTGATATGTTCTGAAGGGTATTCTTCCAATATGATAGTATATTCTGAAGGGTACTCTTACGATCCTTATTTTCTTTGCCTGATATCTTGCTTCTGGGGCTGCATTGTACATCATTCTCCTCCAATGTATCTTCTTGCTGAATTGAGTGCTCTCTTATATATGTCTATGAATTTCCTGAACTGGTGCATGTATATATTTGGGTGCTAGTCAATTAGAGAATGTCTGTGATACCGTGTTTGTACTACGTGCTAGTGTAGCTATACTGATGCAAATACTACTTCTGTACTTATGGAGAAATCTGTGATCTGCCAGTTTGCGGCGTCCATCGCTGGGGCCGTCAGGGTCTCGTCCTACCAGGTGGTGCAGGACACCCACGTCTTTGATCTGCTGGAGCCCAAGGAGCAGGAGGTCCTGGTGCTGGAGGATGCACAGGGGAAGACCCATCTCAAGGGCCTCTCCAAGGTACAGTACTAGTATCAATACTGCCTACTCTGCTCTCACAATGCAGCATCTTTTCAAATTACACAGAGGATTACAAAAAATAGGCTTGGGTTAGCTTCATGGATGCCAATTGTTTTTACATCCCACCCGACATAACCATCTTAACTGCGTGGTGATCTCGCTCTATTAAGAGGTTTTTATTTTTCTTCCTTTGCAAGTTCATGTCAGGTCCATTGAGGATTCCGCGCAGTTGGGCTGTTTCGATGAGAACCAGGACAAGCAGCAGGCCACCAAGGCTTCTTATACCCAGCAGCAACCTACTAAACCCTTTTCTCACCTGCAGCCACCACCCCGTGCACAAATATCAGCTTGCAAAACAGTTGCCCAATGGGCACCTCCACATTCGTGCCTGTGTTCAGCAATCTGTTTAGAATTTGGAGCCTTGCACTTTGTAGAAGTTAGGCTCAGTATTCCAAGATTAACTGCATTACTGTTAGATTCCAGATAAGTGTCTTGATTCCAAGATTCACTTGTGCTGATTGTCAGATAGTGTTGGTAGATTATTTTGATAACTTTAGGCCTTCATTTTCTCATCTTCCATTGACACAAGCACTTTTATCATGTTAGTAACGTCTGTAAATAGCATGATTACTGCTTAGCTACTATGTGCCTATTTTCTCTAAAAAAACTGAGACATGTTTGAGCTGACGCTGACTGAGATAATATAGTAATCAGTAAAAAATGGTTTGAACAATAGTAATGTCTTGGTAGGTAATTAGTATCATGTCCATGTTGTTGTTGGCTAGATGGTAATGGTTATCAGAATATATACACATAAGTGTATCATGTAACAAATGATAGGGCCACCAGAATATAGACACAATAAATCCATTGTTTGTGTTTTATCATTATGCTGCATATGTTTCCAACTCCACTATTTCTGTTTTTCTTTATCACCTTATCCAACATTGTAGATTCCCGTATTGATGCATGCCAACTATGAAAAGATCTTGTATTAAGCTTTAGATGGCTGTTAATTATGTTGTGTTAGCTGCTGACTAACAACGGCCTGTGGCGGCTGGGTGTTTCTTTTGGCGCAGGTGACTTGTACACGAAGCTGTATGACCAGCTGGATGGTCACGATCGGCGCAGGAGAGCCTGCACCTGGAAGTTGGGTTTTTTCCAGCTATATTATGGTATGAGCCTGGACCATGGTTGTGACGTGCTTGGTTTTAGTGGTCCTGATGTATGAGCCTACTTTTCATGTTTCTTGCTATTTTAGGATATCATGTCCGATTTCAATGTTGGGTCGATCGAGTTATCGATTTTCTCGCCCTGGTCATACCATAGTATGTTAGTGTTTAGTCATGTATGCATCTCCATCTTGCAAGGCTTCCATACATGATAGGATTAGTACTTATTAACTACTCATATGTGCTTGTACACAAGGATACAATTATTATTTAACCAGTCCAGATTTTTTACATTTGATGTGCTTCCAAGGGACACCGACCTCTACTCTTCTAGATAATCCACACTTTGTTCCGGAAGCAAGTTAGTTGTAGCATGCTGTTGCATCACAACAAGGTGTCATATATGATTATAGTGCTTTCGTTGAGATGTCCGGTACTTAATAAAATTGGAGTTAAAATATAACCTTTATGTTCTCTGTAAATCACATGATGTCGTGATTACAGTTGGTGCTATAAGTTTTCTGAACTTGAATATCTTAGTAGAACATCATCAGGTTAACGTGTTGCAGTCAAGTTTTGGAAGTTTTGCTATGCCATGCTTAGTGTTTACTGAACTGAGGCATTTGGGCATTTATGTATAATTTTTATTCTCTTGAATGGATATACTTTATTGGCAATCATTTAACTTCCACTGTATCTCACTACTAATTTATGTAGATCAGGATCTAATGTCGTCGAGGTGGCTGCTGCTCTTACAGAAGATCAGAAGAAGCCTGGAGATGTGCACCATAGTTTTAGTTGATGTTGCCACCATGTTTTGGTGCCTGTGTATTTATTTTTGATTGTATGTACACTTGTTGGATCGTGCAGACATGTATGTGTTGTTGTGAATTTCATTGAGAGATCTGGATTTGATCATTTAATTGAGAGGATTATTGATTGTTTGCTGTTGAAATGTGTAAAATTGAAATCTATGAATGAAAAGGATTGAATGTTCTATTGGATCGAATAATATTTGGGCTCTAAAAAAGGCTATGGCCCAAGCAATAGTGGACTGGAATGTTGTGCATTTATGAAAAACCGGTACAAAAACGCTTAATGAGGAAAAAAACTGGGAAAAAAATAGTTGACTAGGAAAAAAACTGGTCTGTAAAAGGCTCCATCCCAGAAAATAAAAGGCCAAATTATTGGGCCAGGCCCATGCAGCTAAGCAAAATAAAGAGGAAAAAATATCAAATGGGCTGAATTATTGGGCTTGTCCCATGTAGACGGCCGAAATGGACCGGGCTGATTCTAATTTACGACCTTCTCATTTGGTCATAATTCTGCCACGTCAGCTTGCCACGGTGGATCTGGCGTGGCGTGGGCGGATTGCTAGTGACCAAAATAATTGGTCGTTGAGCCTATGACCTTTTTTTGGTCATAAACGTCTACGACGTTTCCAGAAGAAAGGTCCTTAATTTCCATTAACGACGGTCTGCTTTTGACCATCAGTTTTTTGTCACAAAAGGGTCACAAATGGAAAACAGTGACCATTCAGTGACCAATAGTGATGGTCGCAAGTTGACATATTTCTTGTAGTGAACCGACGAGGTTGCTCAAGCAAGGCGGTAGCCCTTTGTGCCGTTTGTCGAGGTAGCCGAGAGCGTAGGGTGGTGTAGCCGTGGTCGAGGTAGCCATGCGAAGAATGCCGTGGTCGATGTCGAGTCAGGGTAGCCGGTGTCCAGGGAGTCGCCGAGGAGCCGCGGGCGCAAGGAGGCGCCGAGTTAGTCATGGGCGCAGTGGTGTCGAAGTAGTGGTGCACCGGGAAGAAGACGAAGTTGAGACGCGTCGCGCTGGGATTGCCAAGTCCGGGGACACGTCGTGGACGAAGGCACGCGTCGGTGTTGCCAGCACTGGGCATGCGTAGACGGACGAAGACGAAGTTGACGAAGTGCCGCTCTAGGCTTGCCAGGCCCGAGGACACGTCGTGGACTAAGGCACGCATCGGTGTTGCCAGCACCGAGCATGCGTAGACAGGGACCTGCACGAGCTGTACGCCATGTCGGAGAAGTCGGAGGGGCCAGCAGAGAAGAACTCGACGACGATTGCGGCGTCCATCGGCGCGGGACCAATGTCACCAACGGTGGTCGGAGTAGACGAAGTGGTCGGGGTAGATGACGGCGACGCTGGCGACGGGCTGGTGCTGGACGAAGATGAAGGGGGTGGACGGGCGGCGCGGCTCGGGTGAGTGAGCTGCAGCGGCGCCGAAGAGGAGCGACGGCCACGACCTGACGGCGGCGGCGACGGTTGGTTAGGAGCACGGCGGCGATGCTCGAAGTAGGCGAGGAAGAACCCGACAACGTGACGAAGACCGGCGCGGACGGTGGCGTTCCTGCGCCGAGGGAGACGGTGCAGCGCATACCACGGGAAGTCGACGCGTGGGGACGGCGGAGTGGACCGCGGGCCGCGGCGCTACGGCCCGAAGGGGCGAAGCAGCGGCAGCAGGCGGGTCGGGGAGACGGCGGGAAGACCTCGGGCGGCGGCGGTGACCGCGGGCCGCGACGCTATGGTCCGAAGGGGCGGCACAGCGGCGAAGCACGGGTCGATGCGACCGCGGGGACGGCCTCGGGCGGTGGCGGAGACCGCGTGCCACGCTCGCTACGGCCCGATGGGGCGACGCAGCGGCAGCGCGAGGGTCGGTGCAGCCACGAGGACGGCCTGGAGCGGACGGCCTCGGGGCGGCGGTGGACCGCGGGCCGCGACACTACGGCCCGAAGGGGCGACGTAGCGGCAGCATGCGGGTCGGTGCGGCCGCGGGGAGAACCACGGGGCGGCGGCACTGCGGCCCGACAGGGCGAGGCAACGGCAGCCCGGTGCTCAATCGGTGGAGGGGCGCGCTTTACTCGGGACAGTCTTCACGGGACCTGCGAAGACGCGCGCAACCGACGGGCCAGGTTGGTCGCACGACGTAGATGAGGCGGATCGCGGCAGCGGGCGGGTCATCAATCCGATCGCGCGCGAGGTCGGGGATGCCGCTCGATGGAGGCGGGATGACGACGGAGTCCGAGATGAAGCCGACGACGACGGTCGGCAGAGCGGCCGTACAGGCACGGCGTAGATCGACAGGCGGGCCGACGCGCGAACGGCGGCTGTGATGGGCCGCCGCATGGCGCAAGGCCACTGGGTTGGGGCGATGCAGGAGTCCCAATGAGAGCAGGGCGCTGACGGCTGGCGTAGGGCGACGGGCGAGCAGACGCGCGGGCGACGGCCGTGAGGGGCCGTCGCGTCGCGCGGGGCCGCTGGGTCGGCCTAGAGGCCGGGTCGCGCCGATGTCGGAGTAGAGGCGCGGGGTCGACGGCGGCAGCGGGCGACGCAAACCGATCTTAGGTCGGAAAACCAAAAAGAAAACGCCGATCAATGCGACCGGCGGAAGAGAGAAAACCCCGGATCAAGAGATCGGGAAAAAGACTCTCTAGGGCAGCCGGTCAACACGACCGGCGGACGAACCCTAGGTACGGGCGGCGCGGCCCCCGGTGGCGGTCATGGAGACCGACCGCCCCGGGGGCGGCGCGCGGTGCGGAAGCCGTGGGCGCCGGCTAGGTCTAGGAACTTGCGGCAGATACCATGTTAGAAGGGAGAGAGAGATTTGGTGGAATAGTTGTTGTATTGCTAGAGCCTCGTGGGCATATATATAGGAGTACATGATCAACTTGGAGTACAAGACAAGCCAGAATAATTCCTAGTCTATCTTTTGTTTCCTAACTAAACACGATACTCAACAATAGCATTATGAAAAATACCAGAATTTTTTAAAAAAATTCTGA
Organism: Elymus sibiricus; assembly: GCA_039707655.1. Classification (NCBI taxonomy): domain Eukaryota; kingdom Viridiplantae; phylum Streptophyta; class Magnoliopsida; order Poales; family Poaceae; genus Elymus; species Elymus sibiricus. The sequence continues at coordinate 180,193,082 of CM077665.1, forward strand.
AATTTTGGGATATCAAACCTTGGTGCTCATTGTACACCCATGTTCAGCTTGGGGGGGGGGAGGGGATGGGTGCCCATGGTATTCGTGGCGAAGGAAATACGGTCCAACATATGATCCATCCAAATAGTTTTTTCTATACATAGGAATTTATTTTGTTTACAGATTACCACGGGCACCCATTCCCCACGAAACTGAACAGGGTGTACAATGGGCACCCAGGTTTGATATCCCAAAATTCCAGAATTTTTATTTTTTTCCTGATACTTTTTTAATGCTATATTCATATAGGGGTGTGTGGCACCCGAGGGCCATAAATCCTCATCCTTCCAAACACCCCCTTGTTTCAAATCTAAGCCCTCTTAGACAAGATAATGAGGTTCAAAGCCAAAATTACTAATGAAAATACTTAAGACTAAGTTATTTTCTTCTGTTGTACTTGAATGGTAAAACGAAGCCAATAAATATGTTATGCAATTTGGAGCCATTCAAGAAAACATACTTGTTGGGAGCGCATTGAGCGACAGCATCTTGGTATCATTAAAGAATTGTGTGTCCGTCTCATAATGCAATGTGCACCACAACCCAAGAAATGCTGCCCCCATCTGGCCAGCAATGATCTTACTCTGCATGTCAGAGATTATGTGATCCAGGCATGCCGCACAACGCTCATATGGCATATCCCGTATGCACTACGCCAGCCCATACACTGTCGGTCCTGTCTCCTCAAACCACACTTTGCCGACTGCATATTTTTCTGCTCGGCTCACCACAACATCAGCAAGCGCATGTATCAGCTTGGTGACAAGGTCTTCATAACGCCCGGCGGCTACAGTGGCTGTCATAGAATTCAGGTTAGTATTCACGGTGCACCCGGGCGTGTTGCTGAAGTTGGAAAGAAAGTCATGGTCGGAGAAGCTTATCTGTGCCTGGTATTTGTCGTAGTAGTAGGTCACGTTGGTACTCTGGAGGGAGTAAGAGTTGCCAGCTTTGCTGTTGATTGCTTCATCAAGGGCCTTTGTTAGGCGCTTCTGACAGTCGGAGCCATCAGAATCACCCCGACAAAGCACTGCACCATAGACCTTGTCTGGTCCTATGCCAGCCGTGCCAGTAGCTGAGTGCTCCTCTGTGGCTTTGGCAGATAGTAGTTTGGCGAGGGATATAAGGTTGGATTTGTAGGTGCTGTTTGGCATGTACATGCCGCCATTATTGTCGCTGCAGAGTGCCTGACCTTCCGACGAAGCCGAGAAGGAGAGGAAGAGAACTAAGAGAGATAATAGTAGCATCCTCCTCATTTACTTCAGAAAATGGTCTGTGATCTATCTGCGTTCTGGAAGTACTCATGAAGCTGTAATGAATGAGTAGCAAATAACATCTTCTCTTTGTGTACAAGAGGTAAACATGTTGAAGGTTCTTACGAAAATGACCTTTGGGACCAGACTGGTCTAAATTAGAAATTTCTCTTCGAATTGACAGGATAACTGATGGTGACCGTCACCATATCCTGTAAAGTAGGGCAGAGAAACATGCCACTGGATTGGGGTTTTGACCTCCAATTTGGTCCAAGTCTAAGCACTGGACTTTATTTACACACACAGGTGCTGTCATCCTCTATAACACAAGTTCCCTTGTTTTAAAGAGTCCACATTCAATTGAGTTCTTCAATTAGAATTGGGTTACCCGATTTTGACCGGGTCAACAATTTCTCAAAGCTCTCTTATTCAATTCTTTTATACTATACACTATGCTTCCAAATTTTAAGGTCTCACAATTAATTGAGGTATTCAATTTAGAATTGGATCATCCGATTTTGACTGGGTCAACAATTTGTCAAGCTCTCCCATTCAATTTTTTAATTCACTATTCCCTAATTTTGAAGCTCTTTCATTCAATTGAGGTATTCAATTTTGAATTTCGTTTACGATTTTGATCAGGCCAATGATATTTCAAATCAATCAGCAACAACTGGCCTATAAAAACATATCAATCATGGCGCACCCTCCCACCACCTAGAAAAAAGAAGCGCCACCATGTGATATTGTAGCACAATAGAGTACATGCAACCACCGACAATAAAATTTCCCCACATAAATATAGGTTGGTTAGTGGATAACACTGAATCACCCCACGAAATGCCCACCAAATCACCGCACTATAAATAAAAATAAAACACACTAACATCTCCCTCACCCGCCAAACTAAATATTCCATCAGTTCCAAAATATAAGGGGTATTAGTTTTTTGGAAAGTCAAATTTCTTTAACTTTAACCAAGTTCACAACAAGAATATCGACATCCACAATATTAAACAAAATAAGTATGGAAATTCATTTCATGCTGAATCTAAAAATACCGATTTGATATTGTGGATTTTGATATAATTTTCTGTAAAATTGAACAAATTTAAAAGGTTTGACTTTTCAAAAAAATTACACCTTATATTTTTGGACAGAATGATTAATTTTTTAAGAAACCCAACAACCTCAACGGCGAAGCAAATACCCAACCCTTCTAGTACTTTTCAATTCTGTTATCTGAATTCATTTTTTTCTCTTCTAATCCTGCTATCATACATGTTAATTATATGAATGCTTTACACAGACCTATCTATTTGTGTTGGGACATATGTTGCTATCCCCAGTGGGCTATACCACCTCTAATCAGTTTGAGCCTTGAGGCCATCATCACTGTTGTAGCATGTCCTAATTTCACATCTTAGTAACGTCAATTTTACAGTACCTTCATGTCTAAAACAAGGTCATCATATAGTCTAGATTGCACTATCACTTTATCATTAATTCATTTTCATGTGTAACATGCATATAACGGACGAGAATGTATGGAGTAATCCCGGTGTGGAATACTCCCAGTGTCCCCGAACGTTTGGCCTATCAAAGAATTACCAAAACTTATGAACAAATTCGCAATCCTTGTACTATATGTATCTGCTACATCACAAAGTTCCAAACCGAAACTTAATCTGCAGCTTGAGAAACAAAAAAAAGATCCAGCATTCATATTGTTAATGAGCCGAATTCACAGCCCAACTCTAGAAGTCTCATATTGTTAATGAGCCGAATTCACTCAAATTGGATTAGTACTATTCACAGCTATATTTTTCATTTTTGTTTCTAGACGTGTGTTTCGAATCCATAAATTTAATTTGTTTTGCTATATGATCTATACATAAATTTGTCTATATTGTCATTTTTTGTTGAATTTTTTCATATTTTTGGAATGAGATTTCTAGAGTTGGGAGTACCGGAAGTATAGAATACCTTCTCTATAATGGACTTTTACAAGCTAAATATGAATTGGTTCATCACAGTGACTACAATGTTGCACAGTGCAGATACATAAAATATTTGAATCTCAAAGGACGATCTGACGGTAGTAGAGCGGTTTTGTTGATCTGCCCAGCAGCTAGCAGGTCATGTGCTGGTTCCAGTGCCATGTAGTTTCGAAACAGATATGTATATTCTTGTAGTCCCAAATTATGAATATTGCATATGATAGAAAATCTTGTTACATATGCAGGAATATGACAAATGGGTGAAGTTCTGAGCCACTATGGAATACAAACAATGCCCTGTCTAGTTAACTAGTCAACACAAGAAGAACATCCAAAAATAGTAGTCACACGCTTTGCAAATGAAATAAATGACCATTTATCTACCATCAGTAGTGGTGAGGGTTATACCATTTCTGGTGCATGATAAATTGATGTCTATTGACACATCTACTCTGGTATAGGAGTAAGCTGGTTGCCTTGGCTCTGGTATGGTGATGTCGTCACTGCTAAGCATTGCAACAATATCAGACATAGTGGGGCGGTCTACTGCTTTCATTTGGACACACATCAGTGCCAACCTGAGATATTTCTTCATGTCTCCTGGTTCATATTCATCACCGATTGATTGATCAATGAATTCATCCCATCTTTCTTCTTCCCACATCTGCCATGCCTGAAAATAGGGTTCTTACATAAATTTGATGGTAGGGGTGACCTGATATATCTGCAGTTAAATTTGCGACAAAATTATGGCTAATAAAACAGGGAAATAATGAAAAGACACCTACAATTCATGGAAAATAAAATTCGAGAATACACCATTTTTATAGACTTTAACTTGCTTACATATTGAAGAAGATTGTCAAATTCTCCTCCATAATGCTGAAATCCTGCACTCCTCTTCCCACTTATAATCTCAAGAAGCAATACCCCAAAACTGAAAACATCTGACTTGATCGAAAGGAGGCCCTGAAATGCGTACTCAGGAGCCATGTAACCACTAGGAAAGATGGCATGCAATGGTCAGAAGGAAAATGCTTGGGTAGAAACATTAATTGGTAATTTACTAGTGTGCTGTACTTACTACGTTCCAACAAGCCTGCTTGTTTTTGTTTGAGTGGCATCTGACAGAAATATCCTTGCCATGCCAAAATCAGAAATCTTAGGATTTAACTCGGAGTCTAATAGAATATTGCTTGCTTTCAGATCCCTATGGATGATACGCAGTCGTGAATGCTCATGAAGGTATAGAAGCCCTTGTGCTATTCCTTCAACTATTTTCAGCCGTATCATCCAGTTTAATGATATCCTCCTGTTTGGATCTGCAAATATGACACAGGGCCAAGTGTTTAGTAGTACTACAGAGGGGAAGGCATACAATTAAACATTACCAAATTACTCCAGAAACCTACCGAAAATGAAGTAGTCCAAGCTTTTGTTTGACATGTATTCATAGATCAGTATCTTCTCTTCATTGTGGATGCAACAACCCAGCAGCCTAACAAGGTGTCTGTGCTGAAGTTTTGCTACCAGTTGGATCTCATTTTTGAATTCCACTAGGCCTTGTCTTGATCGTGCAGCAAGTTTTTTAATTGCTACTTCTTGTCCGTCAGGAAAAATTCCCTGCAAAAATCATGAACCATCCTCTATATCTTAGAATGGTGCAGTGTTAATTTTGTTTTTATGGAGGAAATATGAATATGATGGAAAATACTTTGTAAACAGGTCCAAAGCCACCATGTCCTAATAATTTGCCCGGTGAGAAGTTATCTGTAGCATCTGCAATTTGGGAGAAATCATACAAGGAGAACTCAGAACCGGTATCTTCCATCTTCCAAAGCCTCAGGATTTCATCGATGTTCTTGGGCTGCTCCGTGGAGTTTATCTTCCCTAAATGTACACCCCTCCATCAGTTATCAGTTATTACATGAAATTGGATCACTTGGTAGTGAGTTAGTTGCCACGATCATCATTAACGCATGGAATTTATTGAACTGCTTACCTCTTTTTTTTCGTTTTATGATGTATAGGACACAGAAAAGCAAACGTGTACAGACGACCGAGAGCGAGTACACTGTGGCAATAATCAGGAGTGCATGGCCCTTCCGTTGCCCTGAATATTGCAAGAGAATAATTTACATGTAGTGAATGAAGGATACTCCTAGTAATAGCTTCTCAAGGTTCAAGCTCTTTCATACTTTTAGAAGGGAAATGTCAGAAGGTGACCCAGATAGGTTAAATTCATGTGTTTTTCCATGATTGCTCCTTCAAGTATATGTACCCAATTTGATTAAGCAAACTGAACCTTTGTGCCATTACCCGTGTTCTGTTAGTTCCGTTATAGATCATATCTAGCAAAACTATTGCAGTCTTTATCTTTTATTCTTATAAGGTACCCAGAAACACAGGGAGCATGTTTTCAGTCTTATGATCTTATATTATTGTTGATAGTCCAACTCTGAGTCTGAGGATAAAAAGGGGCGGAAAAACTTAATGCTCAAGACAAAAATGAACTAAAAAAAATCTCAGTTTCTCTCTTGTGCTCTAAAGGATCTGAATATGTGACATGTTCAATTAGAGTTGGAGTCGTTTGCTCGGGGAGAGATGATGACGATGACATTGCAGGCAACCTCAACGGTGTCTTCGCCTCGGCGGTGTGTGGGTCTTGTAGGTGCCAAGTCGGTCGGGGTGCCCTTCTCGATGGACGTGTTGTAACGATTTTAGCCCGGTTTTTAATAAATTAATTGGGCAACTCTATTCTGCTTTCTTAAGAAATGAAGATCGTCAGGGGCTGAGTTTCAAAAAAAAAAAAAAAAAAACCTTGCCTGTGGCAGTCTTCGTAAAGAACTGGGTGCCCGTCTCGTACCGGAGTGTGCACCGCGCACCATGAATTGCCCCGCCCATCCTGCCGCTACCGATCCGCCGCCGTATCTCAGCGGCGATTCCGTGGAGGCAAGCGCGACAGCGTTCCGGCGGCATGTCCCGCGTGCACTGCGCCAGCCCGTACACGGCCGCTCGCTCTCCGGCGACGGCCACGGCCCGTCGGCCGTTGCGTACCTGTCCGGTTGCGTTGCCGCGACCTCGGCAAGGGATCTCGTTAGCTTGGCGACCAGCTCGTCGAACTGCCTAGCATCGGTGGCCGGCACGAGGTTCAGGTTGGTGCCGTCGACCCACTCCTGCGCGTTGCTGAAGGTGGAGAGGAAGTCCTCGTGGGAGAAGCGAAGCTGGTACAGCTCGGAGTAGAGCGCCACGTCCTTGTGGAGCGCGCATGCGGAGGCCCGGGTGCTGTCGGCGTTGATGGTCCTGCCGAAGGCCTCCCGGAGACGCCCGCTGCAGTCGGTGCCGGTGGAGTCCCCTCGGCAGAGCACGGCGCCGTAGACCTTGTCGGCGCCCGTGCCGGCCGTGCCAGTGGCCGAGTACGACTTGGTGGCTCTGGCGGTAAGTTCATCGGCGAGGGATCTAAGGCTGGCCCGGTAGGTGCTGTTTGGGTTGTACTTGCTGTTGGCGTCGGCGCAGAACAGCTGGTCACCGGCCGATGGCGCCGGCAAGGAGAGCAGCAGAACTACGAGGGCTACAACGACAAACATCGCACGGCCGGGATAGGGAGTGAAAAATGATCTTCCGCTTGGCGTGTATCCAATCAAAATGTAACAGAGCATCATCGCGAAGGAAAAGAAAATTAACACAGACACAGCACACCAGGAATGGAAGCTGAACTGGAACTGCATAGGGGATTACGACGTGCTTCAAATGGATTGACGACTACGCCACAGCACCGAAATAACATGCACGGGCAATTGGTTTGATCTTTCCTCCTTTGCTGAGTGTATTGACTGAAGCTAAACTTTCAACACGGCACTGCAGTTTACACGTTGATCGCTACACCTTTTTAGGAGAATATCAAATGCTTCCACACCTCTCACATGCTCCTATGATACAAACAAATAGCTCTTGGGCCGTTGGATCGTGGATAACTTCTGGTCCAGCGCGGAATTATGTTTCTTGAGTTTTTGCAAGTTTGCATAAGTTCTCCTTCTGACCGTTGGATCCTACCACGGGAGTATGGTAGGTGTGGGAGCACCTTATATTCTTCCTGTGAGTTGTTTGCATTTCTTTGGTTGTAGACTTCAATAATATTTAACTAATTTAACTCCCTATATGTTTGTGGATGTGTCCGTAGACAAGCGCATACTGACTCTCATTTTTTCTTGAACCAAATACTGACTCTCATTTGTCCGTGTGGGCAACCGTGCTCCTAGACAGTCCCTCAATGAACCATACAAATAACAAAGAAGAATCAAAATAACACACGGCAATTCAATAATAAATGGTTCAAATTTAAAAAAAAGCATAGTTCAAACATAAATATTTTCTGGAATGCATAGTTTAAAGATAAAGCTAATACTAAATTACCAATTTAGTTTTTTTGGTGTGAATCAACATATGCTCTACAAGATCATTGAGTAGTTGCACACGTCATGTTGATCTCGAAGTTGTCTATGCAATCTCTAAGAATTTAACAACATGCATTTAATCTTCTTCCGGGAGGCATACCTACTTTTGTCTTCTCAAAATTAGAACTACGGTAAGCCCCATTACCCTCATCCTCCGCAATCATCTTGTGCAAGATTACATCATTTGCCCGAGCACCGCGGCCACTGCGTTGACATTTCTGGCAAGCTAGGGAGATGCGCGACTCCGCCGTCTTGTCCATTCGCTTCACTGCATCACAATACACCTCACTGGCAACTTGCACGACACCAGGGGAGCACCGAAGCTTAATCGTTGTCCAAACTCTAAGCTTGTCGTGTGTCTACATCTTTGGAGAGTGATTTTGGACGACCCTGTCCATCCTTAGTTCCACCAAGATCCCCGTCGTGTCGCATGAGCCAAAAGGTGTACCGCGCACACCCCGGGACCCCCTATAGCATCGATTATGAGCGCAACCATAGCGTCGCCGTCGTCATCCTCATCTTTGGTGAAGGATTCCAGCCGGCCAAAACACTCTGGCGGCGTGGGCTCTTGTGAGCCGTCCATGCCCTCAGACTCATCGACTTCGTCTTAAATTAACCAGGTACATCCTCATCAAAGTTGTCTGTGATCATAAAATCCAACAACCACGTTATATTCCAAGGACCGAATTGGTACTAGCCAATCATATTGTGCCACATGTCCATTTCTGGCAAAGCTGAAAAATGCTGCCAGGGCACAATTTCTGCCAATCCCAAAACGCTGCCATGCCAGAGTTTCTGCCGATTCCAAAACGCTGTCATGGCAGACTTTTTGGACAAATTCAACATTGACTTTGACTCAGTTATATCTGTTGATCTAGAGCTTCAAATTTAGAAATTCTTTTTGCATGGAGTTCATATTGATCCCGAGTACCCAATAAACCCAAATTTGCACAAGTTTTGAACTTCTAGAGTTTATATTTATTTAAATTTGAATTCAAACTTCATTTAAACCTAGTTTACAACCGCATGTCAATTTGAGATGTCCTTTTTGCAGATTATTCATATGATGAGCACTATCCATTTCTTGGACTTGAAAATGGTATATGTGAAGATCATCATTAGATAAAATTTGACTAGTCAAGATCATGCTAATTTGCCTTCTGGAAAATGGGCTAACTGTTTTGTTGAATTAGTTCATAGAAAGAAATCCAAAGAAAATAAGAGCAAATGAAATTCAGAACAATCAAGGGTCAATTTTTTTTAATTTGGTCTGTGAAAGAACACCAGCTGAAACACGACGAGAGACAGTGGAAGCACCACCCCACACCTGACACAATCTCTTCACGCGCATCGCAGGAGCAACAAAGAGATCGACCTAGCACACGGCGCACCCACTCCTCGCGTATCGCAAGCGCAATGATGTGATGTTGCATGGCGGCAAACCACACATGGCACGCAACCGATAAGTGTTGTACCGACCCAGCACACGACACATTCACTTCCTGCGCGTTGCGAGCACAATGATGCGACGTTGCATCACGGTGAAGAACACAGACACAAGCGGTGTCTAACCCACCACTCATGAAGCACGTCCAACGCCTATGCAACCCGAGACAGTCTGACTCCAACCTACACAAATCAAGCACCCTCCCCAGAGATCTCCTCACGGGCACATCCGGTGAACCAGGTCTCGGAGAAGCCGAGATAGACCCAGCACATGTCACACCAACTTCCCGCGCACCGCAAGCTCAATGATGCGATTTTGCATGACGACAGACAAAACACGAGACGCAATCGACAAGCGGTGCCCAACCCAGCACCCACAAAACACATCCCAATGCGACATGCGCAAACCAGCGATATCGACCCAGGAAACTCCGAATTGCACAAACCGAGTACCCCTCCTCGAAAATCCCCGCACCCATCGATCATGCACCTCACAACGCCGATCCAAAAAAATTGAGCACCACACTACCGAGCAACCCCTCACCTCCCACCGACAACATGGGGCACACAAGGGCACCGTACCCCGAAAAATGTCGACTGAGCATCTGCCTCCAACCGATCCACGGGACAAGACGACACCATTCTTCGAGTGTGCAGTGAATGGGCACTGTACCCACAAGTATAGGGTATCACAACAGTCTTCGAGTGTAGTATTTCACCCAAATTTATTGATTTGACACTAGGGGAGTGAAATAATATTTATAAGCTAGTAGTTGAGTTGGAAATTCAACCACACCCGAGATTCACTTCCCTGCAACAATTTATTAATAGCACAATGATATGATAGTAGTGATAGCAAAGTAACAGTAACATCAGTAATTGTATAGTAACTTGAGCAATAACATTAGTATTAAAGCGTAGGTCATGGAGCAGCGATGGGTATTTGGATGAAATTCAATATGTAACAGTCACAACTTAGAGTGATATACAATAGCTCCAATTCATCAATCATACGTAGGCAATGTATTTTGTATATAGTCATACGTGCTTGCGATAAGAACTTGCATGACATCTTTTGTTCTACCCTCCCATGGCAGTGGAGTCCTAATGGAAACTAAGGGTAATTAAAGCGCTCCTTTTAATAGAGAACCAACACAAAGCATTAGCAAATAGTGAATACATGAACTCATTAAATTACAGTCGTCCCCGAAGAGTATGCCAATTATTATCACTTCGATGTCTGTGGTTCCAAACAATAATACATGCATATAACTTGGAGGTAAGATCAACATCTCATATAAATAATCATGAAAAGCATAAGTGTTCAGATCTGAAGTCATGTCACTTGGTCCATAGTGACAAGCATTTAGCATAGTGACACTCATATCTGAAAGTCATAGCAACATTAATCTCAAAACATAGTGGATACTAGGGATCATGCCCTAACAAATTGACTTGATTACAAAAGAAATCTCATCCATCTCCATCATAGTTCAACAAGACTACAAAGCAATTACTCACTCCTGATGGTGAGCGTCATAGAATTGTTGATGGAGAAATGTTGGCGATGATGACAACGACGAATCTCCCTCTCCGGGGCCACGAACGGACTCCAGATTGGGTCTCTCGATGAAGTATAGAAGGTGGCGGTGGCTCCGTATCGTAAAATGTGATGAAACTTTCTCTCTGCTTTTTCTCTCGGGAATACGGAATATATAGGCCTAGAATTACGTCAAACAGAGACCCGTGGGGCCCACAAGCTCACAGGGAACCCTTGGGGATGTGGGTGCCCCCTCGGATTGTGGCCTGCTGGTGGCCCCCCTTCGGTAGTTTTTTGCTTCGGTATTTTTTATTATTCTAAAAATAATCTCCGTAAAGTTTGGTCCAATTTCGAGAACTTTTATTTCTGCACAAAAAATAACACCAAGGTAGTTTTTGCTGAAAACAACATCGATGTGTGTTAGTTTCAGTCAAATCATGCAAATTAGAGTCCAAAACAAGAGCACACGTGTTTAGAAAAGTAGATAAAATGGAGACATATCAACTGCCCCAAGCTTAACTCATTGCTTGTCCTCAAGCAATTCAATTGACAAACCGAAAGTGATAAAGAAAAACCTTTAGAAACTCATATGCTTTTGTTGTCGTATATAAGTTGTACTAGTAATTCGGTTTTCAACAAAGATTATGAACTAACTACATATATGATAACACTTAGAATCTATATTTACTCATGTCAATGATATAATCAACTAGCGAGCAATAATATCACATCCCGAATACCAATACTTTGCCAAAACAACCATGATACAATATAATAGAGTGGTATCTCGCTAGCCCTTTCTAAGACACAAAACATAAATGCAGAGCACTTCTGCAGTTCAAGCGGCGTCTAAACATTTTAATTCAGGGTAGAAGATATCCATTCACGCTCACACCCAACATTAATTATACCAAATATCATGTTACACTAAGAATGACAATAGCGCTCGCAAAGTTGGTGCTTGAATGAGAAGGTGATGACTCAACAATAATTTTAAAAGGAAAGGCCCTTCGTAGAGGGAATCAGGGATTTGCTTTATGTGCCAAAGCTCGTTGCTTTAAACAATGGTAATTATATTTTGAGAGGTATACTTTTTAGAACATGGTTTATGACAGAGTTTCCAATATCTTCCAAGCTAAACACGTTAATGGCGGTTCCCAGGCGAAAAGTTGTACTCCCCTTCACCATACAAACACATCAATGGCTAGCCGAATTCACCAGGGCCCTCTAATCAATCAACTGTCCGGGGGGAGTTTTGTTATTATTTGTATAGATTAAAGAAGGACTAGTCATCCCTCAAAGTTGATGAGCGAATAAACTATCGTCTCGAGTTAAACACACTTAGCATAGAAGATATTAACTACCCAACCGCTCCATGAGCTTTGGGAGTAGACAAAATAGATATTTATTTGAAAATTTAGAGATGGCACATGCAAATTACTTGGGAGGGTAATACCGTATATAAGTAGATATGATGGACTCTTATGGCATCACTCTGGTTTCAGGATTTTGGATGCACAAGCAGCATTTCAGCTTACTACAGGTGAAGGCTAGCAAATATACTAGGAAGCGACCAACTAGAGAGTGACAACGGTCATAATCATGCATTTTGAATAATTAAAATTGAACATGAGCATGAGGAGGATATAAACACTTTGAACATAAATATCATAGAGGCAATATTGGGTTTGAATCAACTACATGTGTGAACATGTGCCAAGCCAAGCCACTTGAATTCTTCAAAAGAGGATGTCATCCTAACATACTACATCATAATCGTTTTAATGTGTGTTGACATAAAAGATACAATATTATCCACTCCTAGCTACTTAAGCATGGCATGAGCAACTACAAACTCTAATCATCATCATACATATGTTTACTCATAATAGGCTGAATCAGGACTACCAAGTTAAAAATATTTACAAAAACAACTAGAGTTCATACCAGCTTTTCTTCACCATGGTTACTTCATCAAATAATTGTCATTATTGCCTTTCACTTTTATGATCGAATGATGTGGAAAATATAATAGTGCAAGTGTGTCGTGGACTAAGCTAAAATTTGCAAGGACTATATGCATAGGAGAAGACAAGGAAATATTTGTCTTTCATTAGATCAACAATAAAGCACATAAAAGCCACTTGGAAATTCTTTCTGTTGTCTTCTCCTTCTGAAACGTGACTCAACAAGATGCGAGAAAATTAAAAGAAACGACAAAGAAGAAAATAGCAAAAATAAACAACGAGAAAGAAGCAAAGAGAAACTAGAGAATTTTTTTTGTTCTTTTTTGAAATTTTAAATTTCTCCTGTTTTTCATCTGGAGGGAATCATTTTACCCTCATTTCCATATATTTATTTTTAGGAGAAAAATAATTTGAATAAAACCCCAAAAATGGAATGGAATTTGAATTTCAAATATTTTCCAACCCTTTCAGTTTTTCCTTGCTCCAATATTACAAAATTCCTCTGAATATTGAAGGGTCATATTCCTTCTCTCTTTTTTGAATATTTCTCACAGAAATTTGAAATTTGGAATTAAAATCAACTCAACTTGAAAGTGGGTTTCAGAAAGAACTAAAAGAGTTTTAAACTTCAAATTTTTTCTCAATTCAACCAACCACACAACAAAACATTCAATATCACTCAATTAATATAACATTCCAAAATTTAGAGTTTTGGGATGTTACAACTTTGCGATCTTCCCACTCAGTAGAGTATTCCATGGACTATCATATGAGATTTTAATGCGATATTATTCTCTTCGAAAAAGTAAGCTGGTGCCACTCGTCATTAATCAGGGCTCTAGGACTTTCATGACGCTCTTTCAGATTGTTCGCTGGAAGACATGGGATATTCACATGATATGGTTCCAAGGTGGATTGCGCGGGAAACTTGATTGCGATGTCTCCAATGCCGTCTGGATACAGCTGCATCCTGTAGTGGATCTGTGAAACTTTGGAGATGGGGAAGTCTGATCCTAGACCAATCTGCCTATTCATGGATTATCTGGCTGGTGTTGCGGATAATAGGCCTTCGTTTGGGAGAAATTTTGAGGCCAGATGGTTAGTGTAAAAGATATTTGAGGAGATGGTGAAAATTATGTGGTAGAAAGCTATGCAGCGTGGCCTTTATCTCATGATTAGAGATAAGCTTGATTATGTCCATAAGGATTTACATCCCTGGGACCGACATGTCCTTAAAGAATCTTGGGTCCATCTTAAAAAGGCTCTTAATTAGCTTGAAGACTTTATGATGATTCCTCCCACATCAAAAGCGAGGATGAAGTAGAAGGAACTAGCTCTTTATTATGAAAACTTGTTGGAACAAGACCAAGTTTATTGAGCCCGGAGAGGAAGAGTGAGCTGGTTCCAGTATGGTGACCGTAACATAACACTACATATTTTCATCAATTTGCGTCAGCTAGAAGGAGAAGGAATTTGATTAAAAACTTAAGCACAATAACAATGGTTGGGTTGAGGGTAATGAGAACCTAAATCCTCTGATACATGATTACTTTTGTAACTTATTCACGTCAAGCTGAGGGGAGATTAATCTAGGAATCTTGACTTCCATTAATCCTTTGGTTTCAAGTCCCATGGATGATTTAGTTATGCTGATTATACTGGAGAGGATGTGCGAAAAGCTCTATTCAAATTGGTGACGTGAAGGCCCCAGGCCTTGATGGGCTCCACCTAATCTTTTTACGAGATTCTGGCAAATTCTCGATGATGAGATAACGGATGAGGTTCTTGATGCTATAAACAAAAATAAGTTCCCCTCACATTGGAAATCAACTAATGTTGTGATTATCCCTAAATTTGAGAGCCCTGGGGTAATTACATAGTAAAAGCCATTGCTCTTTGCAATGTAGTCTATAAGATTGTGTGTAAGATGCCTGCAAATAGGCTTAAGAAAAATATTTCCTAAGATGATATCCCCATCACAATGTGCTTTGTGACTGGAAGACTTATTACTGATAATATGTTGGTGCTTATGAGTGTTTTCATGCAATCAAGAAAAGGATCCATGCATGGGTCTAATAGTTATTGTGGTTTTAAGTTGGATATGAATAAAGTGTATGACCAAGTTGAATAAGGATTTCTTGAAAAAGTGATGGTCAAGATGGGTTTCCATGAGTAGTGGGTGAGCTTTATTATGGAATGTGTTTCCTCAATTAGCTATAGAGTGTGCTTCAACAATAGCGAAACTGAGGAGTTTGTGCCCACCATAGGCTTAATACAAGGGATCATCTATCCCCATACCTTTCTCTACTATTCACTGAAAGCCTCTCTAGCTTATTAGCCCATGAGGAGGATATTGGGGTTTGGAAGGTATGCAGGTATATTGGAATGCTCCTTTTATATCTCAGATTTTATTTGCAGATGAATGGTTAATCTTGATGTAAGATGACTCACATAATGCAAACACTCTGAAAAGGGTACTAGATACATATTTTTTCAGCTCGGGCCAGGTTGTGAGTTATGCTAAACCCAATGTTTTTCAGTCCTAATATTAATGTTAGTACAAGGGAAAATGTGTGTAGAGAATTGAACATTGTAACTGAAACTCTGTCTGATACATACTTGGGCCTACCTACCATGGTTGGTGTAGACAAGGGCAACTGTTTTCAACACCTCATTGTCGGAATCTGTGGAAGACTTAAGGGATGGAAGGAGAAATCCTCTTTACGGAAGGTAAAGAGATTTATTGAAATCGGTAGCTCAACTAACGCTTTCTTATGTTATGTCTCTATTTAAATTGCCAAAGGAACTTGCAAGTCAACTGCTAATGAGTTATCTGACTTTTTGTCTGGTGACGATGAGGACAAAAAAGAGGATGAATTTGTTTGCATGGTGGAAGTTTTGCATTACAAATAAAAAAGTGGGATTAGGGTTTAGGAACCTTCACAACTTCAATCTTTCTATGTTAGCAAAGCAGTGCTGGCAATTAATCCAAAACCGAATTCTTTATGTGCTAAACTTTTGAGTGCTAAATACTATCCAGATGGTAATATTCTTAAATCTGGACCAAATAAGAGATCGTCCTACAGTTGGCAGAGTATTGTGGTGGTATACAAACCTTTCATACATGATGTATATGGTGGGTTGGTTCTGGATCTCAAATAAATATTTGGCATGACCCATGGATCCCAACAAGTGTATCACGAAAAGTTATTATGCCAAGAGGTGCAACAATGTTGTTAAGAGTTGAAGAGCTCATTTACCCACACTCATGTCAGTGGGATGAAAATCTTATTCATGATGTTTCCTCTCCGGTAGATGTGTAGAGAATCCTTCAAATTCCACTCAATGTTCAAATGTCAGAGGATTTCACTGCATGAAATTACACATGTTCAGGTACTTTCTCGGTCCGTTCGGCATACTATATGGAGCTTGATCATCAATATGGCTCTGATTTGTCACGACCTGATGGGCAAGGCAGTGTTCTCGTCAACCCTGTCTAGAAAGATATGTGGCGACTACATGTTCCCAGGAAGGTGAAGCATTTTTTTCTGGAAGGTCGTCTTTCATGGTGTCCTCCCTTGTAGCAGGCTGGCATATTCCATGTTCACCATAATGCCCAGTGTGCTTAATTAGCGTCGAGGATAGTCAACAATGCCTCTTTAATTGTCGTCTGGTGAAAGAAGTTTGATACTAGCTGCGGTTGCAGGATGCTATACAAACAACGATCGTAGAAGATAGATTGTGTTCAATCACTTGGAGATTTTGACGAAGCTAAGTGTTCTTTCTGATGGATTAGCCATGGCAGAACTCATTATTATCATGGCATGGTACACCAGGGGGCAACACCATCAATTGATCATAGGCATAGAGATCCAAACGCATGAGAAAATTATACTGTCTTACCAATGAATTATATAGGATCTATGAAAACAAGAGTTTCTAACCAGAAGAATGAACACATGTGGAAGAAGCCTGTCTAGGGTACCGTGAAGGTAAATGGTATTGATCATTCCATGCAGAAATAGTTTTGGGTGCTTGTTGTGCTGTTGTTTGCGATGATCGAGGGAATTTTATAGCAGCAGAAACATGGTTCTTACTACACGTCCCTAGTGTTGATTCAGCAGAATTGATCGCCATTAGGAATGGCATGTTCTTGTTAGCAAATATTTAAGGGATTTATATTTTTGTGCCCCTAGTTGATTAGTTGTGCTCAATTTTTCCCAAGGAGTCTAAATTTCCTCACTTTTTCCCTCCCCCACTCGCCCCCCCCCTTTCACAAAAGCCCAAACGGAGCCTTGTCGTCGGGTCAACGCAGTTGACCGTTACCTCCGCAGTTACTGACACGGGAGGTCGGAAAGACATGTGGGACGCGTATGGCATGTGGGCCTTGCCGTTACAGCCTATGACAAGTGGGACGTGGGTTGGTCATGCGTAGAGGCCTGGACGTGGGCTGACCGTATACTGGTATTTGTATGTGGGCGTTTCACTTTCCCGTGCACCGTACCGCGGTCGTGGGCATGCACGTGTCGATGGAAAATGTCCAAAAACGTCTCATCGTATAAGAGGAGGGGAACCACCATCGGTCGCATCTCCCCCACCATTCCCCCCAAATCGCCTATGTCGCCGCAGCAAAACCCTCACTTCCCAACGCACTGCACCCACTCACTCACCCCCACCGGACTTCCCTCCATTCGGCCGCTTGTTTCCAGTAGCGATGGAGGACCGAAGCAAAACCCTCACCCCACCGTAGTGCTGGTGGAGAAGGACGCGGGGACCGCGCCAGATGTCGTGGGAGGTGCCTGCGTCCACGGCGGTGCCGGAGATGCTCCATCCGCCACTGGAGCTAGAGCTGCAGCTGCTTCGGTGGATCTGGTAGGAAAGGAGGTGGCGGGCTCCGACTTGGCGTCAAGCGGCGCAGTCGTGCAGGGGCGCAAGCCGGCGATGAGCAGGTGGTCAAGGAGGTATTTCTTCTCATTTCCCTTTTGTAGGTAGTGCTAAGATTAAGAATATAGTGTTAGTTAGTTAGATTATGATTCCCGCGTTAGTATAGTTGGTTAGATTAGTTGGTTCGAGGGTTTTTTGTATTAGATTCATGCTTGCTACGCCATTTGATTTCCCCTTGGCAGTTAGAAATATTTGGAATTCGATTGCTAGAATTGATTTCATTAATTCACATGGCTAGATTTGAGCGTTGATCTTGAGTAGATTTGGTTACTATTGAAAAGGAATGCATTAATTTATATGTACCTACCAATTTATTTCAACTGCACTTGTTCAGCATAGTTTAGAGGAGGCATTGATCTTGTGCATAGGAGGTATTGGAGCTTTGCTTAATTATACAAAATCAAAATGTTTAGGTAGATTTAAATTTTTATTTTCTGTAAGTTTCCTCTAATTATAAAGTTCTCCACCATATATAGTTGGGCCCCTATATAGTTTTATTAGCTATGTTGTGAAATCTGTGCACATGCCTATGCAAAATGCAAATAGGTTAATATTATGGATAATATGATCAATGTGACTTTTTTGTATATTTGAATTATCTGTTGGTTTCCTGTAATTAATAATTACTTTCATATTGCAGGAGGATGATCATGTGGGTAGCAAGAGGAAGCTGGTCGTGACTGGGTTCAAGGATCGGTATGATCCTGACTTTGTCTACGACGACGTCTACGAGGTAAAGTCTACATGAAATTTTGTTTGTTTTACTATATGATCAATGTGACTTTTGTGTGTGTGTGTGTATATATATATATATATATATATATATATATATATATATATATATATATATATATATATATATATATGAATGCAACTCATTTTTGTGTGCAGTATACTTCTGGAGATGATGTGGACGACGGGAATGTTGATTCCTTCGTATCGAAGGAAGTCGAGAAGATCAAGGCCAAGGGAAAGGTTGCGTACTACAAGAAGAACAGGTACCGCTTCCCCTACTATACCACTAAGCCAAAGCCTAAGTATGGGCTCTTTGAGCACCTTATGTCGCATGCACGAGATGCATCGAGGAGTGGGGAGGATGCCAAGATCAGGGCACAACATGCATCCTTACGGAAAACTTTGACTCCCGTTTAGTAGTCCTCCGTGATCATCTAATGTTTTACTTTTGCGGTTGTGAACTGTTTACGGATTGTATATTTTGGTTATGTAGTATGTGAACTGTAGTATACTTTTGGTAAAGTCCATTTGGTTTATATTATCTTGTGTTTTATATTATCTTGTGTTTATATTATCTTGTGAAAAAAGGATTGTTAAAAACAATTTTAAAGAAGTCTAGCAATTGTATGAAAGAAATTAAAAATAAATACAAAAAAGTAATAATATACTCCCGCCGTCCCATAATATAAGAGCGTTTTTGACACTGTTATAGTTTCAAAAACGCCCTTATATTATAGGACGGAGGGAGTAGTAGTTAAAAAGGTGTGTGTGTGTGTGTGTGTGTGTGCAAAAATCAACATTTGAATTTAGAATCGAGTTGGACAAACTACGCACCATTGTTCGTGATAGCTAAGTGTTCACCCTCCCTTTGTCATCTAGTGTGCAAACATAGGGTCCATGCCTAATATGGGATCATTTGGACAAACTATGCCACGGTTAACCCTAAACCCTAGCTCATCCCCCTTGAAAACCATGCACCCTAGTTCGTGATAGCTAAGTTGTGTGAAGGAAATTTCATGAAAATACCCATAGTCGTGGTTTCTTATTTTTTCCTAGTAACTTAGTAACATAAAATGCAAGTTTCATATTTTTTATTTTTTTTTAAATTAGTTATGCTCAACCCTAGCACCCAACCCCCTCTCAAACCCCTCCCATAACCCCACAAACCCCTCTCGAGACCCCTCAAACCCCTCTCAAAACCCCGCATGACCAGGCCCGTTGGATCGCCATTCGGGAACGGTTTAGATCAGGCGCTAGGGTTTGCCATGGTCGATCCGCGAGATGAGGCCTGACTGGCTGCATTAGGCGGGTGCTCCGTGGCTGTGGACATGAGTGGCCCTCTTGGCAGCGGGGGAACAGTGTCAGTCGTGGGCCGTGTTGTAATGCCCAAGATGCGGTCCTATCCCTATTAAGGCGCGAGGGCCTCGACGGGGATAGAAGCGCATCTAGTCGTTTCGCAAGTACAGTAACCATTGCATACATGTAGGAAGAGATGAGTATATGAGTTGGCTTACACTCGCCACAATCTATCTTACAAGTCCACACAAATTATTCATACATCATCCAGAAGACAGGGTCCGGCTACGGACGAAAACAAATGATAAAAGAAGCAATGATAAACTTTCTTGCTATCGCAGGATCACCACCACGAAGCTCCCTACTCATCAGGATACGTAACATACATACGCCTATGTTCTTCATCATACTCCCACTGGAGCTGTGACAAGTCATCTGGCACATACTCGTCAACACCTGTAACTGTATTGTTGTAATCTGTGAGCCACAGGCACTCAGCAATCTCATAACCCGGGTACCGAAACTATGTAAGCCATTAGGTGAGGATGTGGTTAAGTGGTGAGGCTGCAGCAAGCACTAAGCATGTATTTGGTGACTAACTTACGAGAACATGAATGTAAATACGGTGGCCTACGTAAGACGGACGTGAACTAGCATGATCACTAAGTGATCCTGAACACCTACTTACGTCAATCATAAACCCACCATGTTCTCTCTCAGTTCATGTTCACGAGCAGAGACAGTCACGATTACGCACACAGTTGGTGTATTTTATTGGAGTTTACTTCAAGTTTACTATAACCGGGTGTTAAACAAATTTCCAAGTTGCCACGTAACCGCGGGCACGGCTTTCCGAAAGATTTAACCCTGTAGGGGTGCTCCAACTCATCCATCACAAACTAACCACACGCCGCGGGAATAACCTCGACCACGAATCTCGTGATTTCCTAGGCAATTCCATTGGAAAACCTCAACCTCGAGATAGCCCGAAGTATTATCGGAATTCCTCGCGCAAGACATTCGAGAAAGGTAAGACAAGTCCAATAAGACCGCCCGGCAGGCCAGATCCCAATAGGAGCCGCGTGTATCTCTTTCTCAGGGCACTACCAGATGGGCAAGACGTCGGGTTGGCTAAAACCCCGGAGGACCAGGGGGCGCCGGACATCGCCCAGTTTGGACCAACACTCATAAGGAGCACTGGCCCGGGTTGTTGATTAATTATCCACGGGGTAGCTAAGCCCTATGCATTTTTTATTAAGTTGTTTAGCAAATGTAGTACAAAAGTTGGGTTTTGCCAGACAAGCTTTAATCTAAAACGAATGGTCAAGGGGGTCCCCATAACAACCCTGAGCATGTTAGGAGCGCAAAATATGGAACATAACACCGGTACTCGGAACTAGTGCGGCAAAAGCGGAACAAAACACCGGGCAAAAGTCCAAGCCTTCCACCGTTGCCAGATATATATGTGCATTAATTTAAATAACAATAAATAAGGTGATATCTCCAAATATCCATGTTGGCACATGGAAAAGCTTGCACCTGCAACTAGGAATGCTATAAGATAAGGGCTGAGCAGCAGTAACGTAGCCAATCAATGTTTGCTAGGAGGTGAAGGGGTTAGAGGCTTTCATGGCAATTTAGGAGGCTGACAGTTTAAGTGGTAGGTAACGAAACATAACGGTAGAAGCGAGACATCTAGCATAGCAAAGATAGTGTCGGGATCCGGGTATGATCATCTTGCCTGCTGGGTCTTCAGAGGGACAAAGAGCTGGGTCCTCATAGTTGTACTCTCCTGGATCCTCGTACTCAGGCTCGATACTCGCGTCTACCCAAAGATAAACAACACTAAATAAACATACAAACAAGGTGCAATGCACAAACAAGATGATGCATGACCAAGTTGAAGTATTTAACATGGCAACCTAAACTAGTCATGATTCTCATGCAATTATTAAGTTCTTTGGTATTCTGGACAGAACCTCAAGTTTAGTTATTTGAACATGCATGATCATGGCAAATATGAATTCTTCATGCAAAACCGAAGAAAATGCATATGTAGAATGTTGCAAACGGAGTAACATAGCTCACGGTACACTCCCGACAAGGTACGAACGTTAACGGAGACAAAACAAAGATGAGGAAGGCCATGGGCTATTCCTTGGTATTCCAAGGATGCCACTGGATAGAAAATGAAAATCTAGCAATAATAGAGCTAAATATCAAGCAAAACAATGGAGTATAGCTCCCACAAGTAACAAAACAATTCTACACACAATCTGTCCACAAACAGCAACATGTCATCTTGTAACACACATAACCAGAGCTACAACAAGTTTCAAATCACAACCAAGGCATGGACATGAAGTATACAGCATGCACAACATTTCATCTATCTACAGTAACATGAAAGGAAGCATAGATCAATGGCAATGAAGCTCACAAGATGGCATGCTGAATCAGTTTTTAGGGACTTAGTGAAAATTCTAGTTTTACAGAATCTGAGTTAACATGATAGCAACTTGACAGCAACTTATATATATATATATGCTACAGGAACTTTAATGGCATGAAAATTAACAGGGTGGTAGAGGGCAACATGTACATCAATCAATTACTTTATGGCAACATCAGAAAATGCATGTATCAATGGCTACCATCCTCACAATATGACATATTGAAAATAGCAGGTTCACAGGCTTAGTAAAATTTAACAAGGGGCAAACATGGCACATGTTAACAGAATAGCATGTTGACAGTAAGTTTTATATAATATGCAATGGTCTAATCCACAAGATCTTGGCACACATCTACAGAGAATGACAAGCACAAAAATTCATGCCATTGTGCCAACTCCAAAGGAGCAACATATACATGGGAATCATCTAGACAACATGGCAACAAGATAACAGATTTCAACACTTAGAAATATTTGGGCATGTAAAAACAGATTTTTAGTGGCATGTTTACATCAAGAATGCCACCCATATTATGATCTATCATGGCATGCAAAAATACTAGGGGCTAGCACATACACAAATGAGCATCTTTCATGTTGGCAAGTTTATCATATATTGCAAGGATTAAATCATGTGAAAAAGACAATAGGAGACATTATCACAAAACAACATTTTTGCAAACATGTCCAAATGCCAAAACCAACCACACCATTGGATTCTCTAGATTTTTCTACCCCAAGACCATATGTCACATGCCTATATTCCTGTTGATAAGTCTCACATAATTGCCATCACAAAAACAACAATTCACTTATAGACACTCATATGCCAGATCTGGCATGTACTAGGAACATTGACAGATTAGGAATAAAAACAAATAGGGACATTTCCTTAAAAGGAAATATCTTAAATGTACTGAAAATAAAACAAAACAAAGAAAAACATCACAAAAAAATAAGACAACGGGGCCCCACCTGGCAGTGACACCAGGGGCCTCCAAGAGGATGACTAGTCAGCCACACACTAGCACATCAAAGAGAAATAAAAAGACAATAGGAGACATTATCACAAAACAACATTTTTGCAAACATGTCCAAATGCCAAAACCAACCACACCATTGGATTCTCTGGATTTTTCTACCCCAAGACCATATGTCACATGCCTATATTCCTGTTGATAAGTCTCACATAATTGCCATCACAAAAACAACAATTCACTTATAGACACTCATATGCCAGATTTGGCATGTACTAGGAACATTGACAGATTAGGAATAAAAACAAACTGGGACATTTCCTTAAAAGGAAATATCTTAAATGTAC
This sequence comes from Elymus sibiricus, assembly GCA_039707655.1. Taxonomy (NCBI): domain Eukaryota; kingdom Viridiplantae; phylum Streptophyta; class Magnoliopsida; order Poales; family Poaceae; genus Elymus; species Elymus sibiricus. Next base: position 180,216,532 of record CM077665.1, read on the forward strand.
TGAAAATAAAACAAAACAAAGAAAAACATCACAAAAAAATAAAACAACGGGGCCCCACCTGGCAGTGACACCAGGGGCCTCCAAGAGGATGACTAGTCAGCCACACACTAGCACATCAGAGAGAAATAAAAAGGGGGCTTGGGGGGGATTTGAACCCGAGACCTCCCTGAGTAGGAGCGCGCCCGCTGACCACTCGGCCACGGGCGTTCTTGTGGTCAAGGGGGGTCTCGGACCCTTTTGAACAGGCCACACTGACTAAACCTGACAAAACTGAATCTAAGTTGCAGGGAGCAACACCAGGGCATGGCGTGGCGGCGGTTGCAGGTTGAGCGCAGCGGCGATGCGGCGATGCGGCGATGACCGGAGGCAGCGACCACCGGCGGGGGTGCGGGGCTCCTAGGGGAGCCCGTTCCCGCGTCTACTTGACGACAAGGCGGATGGGGGTGAGGGGCTCGAGCACGAGCAGGAGCTCGGCTCTGCCATGGCGAGGCGAGGCGACGCAGGGCCAGGCGACGCGAGGCAAGGCGCGGCGCATGCGCGAGGCGATCAGCAAGCAACAAACACACGGAGGGGAGCCAGGGCATGACACGCGCAATAACAGAACACACACAAGCTTAAAAAAACGCGCCTTGGCCGGAGCACCGGGAGCGCGAGAGCGGCATGGACCTAGCGTCTCCTACACAGATCGATGGACGACGAGAAGGGGCAAGAAGGAGCTGCAGCTCACCTAGTGTCCACTGGACAAGTAGGCGTGGCCGGAGAGTCGACGGAGACGACGCGCAGCTCGAAGAAAACCCAACGCGCCTCGGAGCCGAGCACAGCGAAGAAGAAGACAACGAAGAGGAAGCCCCGGGATTGCTGGCGTCGCACACGAAGAAGGAGAAGAAGGCAGGGACTCTAGGGCGTCGATCCACAACGCCAGAGAGGCCGGAGACGGGGCGGAGGAGCTACCCCGGGCTCGAGCTCACGCTCGGCCGGAGCACGGCGGGCGCGGTGACGGCATGCGCTTGGAGGGACTTACGGATGGCGGGGAGGGGAGGAGATGGAAAGAATGGAGAGAGGGGAAACCCTAGGGAACGGGGGACGCGCTTAATAGGTGGCACGAGCCCTCCCCGGCCGTCAAATCGCCCTGGAAGTCGACGTGGCACCCCTAGATGCTCAGCTGTACAGGAGAACAACGACGTCCGCGCGAGGGGGCTCGGTTGGGCTGCTGCGCGCTAGCTGGGCCGCAAGGAGGCAAGCCCAAGTGGGCTGGATCCTTCTCTCTCTCTGGATAAAACTCTTTTCCTTTTAATGAAACCCACATCTTGAAAAATTCACAGAGAAAATAGAGAGATGTTTGAGAAAGAAATAAAAATACCTTTGAACACACAAAAATATACCCTATTTAATAAAAATGATTGGGTATTTTTTAGGGCACTTAAATAATTTACTTATATTATTAATTAGAATCTGTTTTGCAAAGAGTAAATAGGCAGATATATCAAACATGACTTAGAGCTATTTAACAACTCTAAACAGATTATTTTGAAGTGGTGCAACATTTTTATGAAAATTAATGAGCAAGTAAAATTCCCACATGTTGCAAATATTTGAAAAGAGAGAGTTTGGCATAGTTTTTATAGAAAGTTGAGGAGGGGTTCTTCACACCAAAAGAAACACATGAACCACCATCACACCAACACCACAATACACACACTCACCACAACAACACCATAATGCAAACAAGAGATGATGAGCATGATGCCATGATGCAAAATGACATGAGGCAATTATTACTATCCAAACACATGATGGCATTACATGAGGGTTCCACATGACATATATTACAAGATGGCAAGGATTGCACTTGGGCTGTTACACGTGTGCTAGGCCGATGGGCCGTCGTAGAGGCCTAGTCTGAGCCCATGCATGCACCCGAAGTAGCCTTCCCTGCATGCACGCTGCCATGCAGTTGCGTCGCATCAGGGCAATTAGTGCACCACAGTTGTACCGATCGACATGCCAAAAATCAATGTGAAAAGACGGAGGCAGTGCTCCGTTGAACTCCCCGCACCGAAGGTCCACTCCCCTGCTCCGTTGAACTACCCGCACTCCTCTGATTAGATATCGGCGTGCGACACCGTTTCTGCTCACTCCCCTTCCACCAATGCTTCACTCCATTGCTTCCACGCGCCACGCAATCCCTAGCTAGTTCATCCACCATGGTGAGGCAGCTACAGACCGCTAGGATCTCCACGGGAGGTCCCTGCCCCAGGGCGCCGGTGCCTGACACCGGCAGCGGCTCCAACTCTGGAGCGGCTGCGGGCTCCAACGGCGGCTCGGGCTCCAACTCCGGCACATCCTTGCTGGGCTCCAACACCTACTCCAACTACTCCGAGCTCGAGCCCGTGCCGTCCGAGCTGTCTCGTTACCGCAGAGAGATCGAGGAGGAGGTGGCCTATGAGGCGATGCAGGAGTACCTCGACATCTACGGCGTGGAAGATGCGGCCGAGGAAGACGCGCCGCCTCTTGCGCCCGACGCTACCGTGCTCACTGCCCAGGCCGTGGAGGCCCTGCGCGTGGCGCAGCAGCAGCTCGACGAGGCGGTGCTAGCCGTGTATCTGTCCATGGCGCAGGCAGAGGCTGTCAGGCACCGGGCGACTGAAGAAGAAGCTGCAGCTTGAGAGCAGAGGAGGGCGGCAACTCTGCGTGCAGTGGCCGCCGTCGAGGCGGAAGGCGAGGGACCAGACATCGTCTTCCTATCCTCCTCCAACAACGAAGACCACAACAATGACGATGACACCATCATCCTTTTGGACGATGAAGACAAGTAGTCGTCCGTATGTTGTCGCTGCCGGCGTTTGTCGGCGTCGGCCGACCATCTCATGTCCCCCGTCTCCTTAAAATATGTACTATTAAGTTAATCTATGAACGTGTTAAGTTAGTGTAATGTCACTATGTTAGTTCGCTCTCTTAATCTATGAACGTGTTTGTTAAGTTAATCTGATGTATTAGTTCGCCCCTCACTTTTATATGTCGTGTTTTACTATTAATCTATGAACACTCTCTTAATCTATGAACGTTCTCTCTTTCCAGTGCCACTGACTCATGGGCCCTTCTGTAACGTAGAAATGTCAAATCGACTAGCCCCGGCTCTGCGCATAAGCAAACAAATGCACACAGATGAAGTGGCTAGCTCGATGCATAATCAAGCGATGGTCCCGGGTTCGACCCCCACAGGAGGCATTATTATTCCAGTGCGTTTTGCAAATAAATCAGACACTGACAGGTGGGTCCTACGTTGTCCCAACTATCAGTATATTCCATAGTTTTTTAACTAATATACTATACAATGACAGGCGGGTCTTGTGTGTCCCACGCGTCAGCATATGCGCCAGGTAACGGTCAACTACCTTGACCCGACAGAAACACTCCGTTTTGGGCAGACTTGAGCACGGGTCGAGTTGTGGAGGGGGAAAGTGAGGGGCGCTAGTTGGGTGGGGGGAAACTAAGGAGTGCTAAGCAACCGAGGGAGCAGAAATACAAATCCCAATATTTTATACTATAAGGAGGGAAAAAGCACCCCCCGGCTCCATTTTTGATAGAAAAACGAAACCAGAGAACATACATCACATGCTTCCCTCAGGGAAAAATGCATGTCCAATAACTAGAGTCTGGTAAGATAAAAGCAAAAGCGAAACAGACAGAGAAAGGACAACTTGGTTTCTGGATCTACTTATTACAAACTCAACCCCAACAGGGCGATACATAGTTCACTCATGACACCAAAAACTTAAAGGAACAAAACATAACAAAGGGAAGCTGAAACTGAAGAGGAGAGGCCCTGCTTTTTTTCTCATGCTCTTGTTGAGCTATAGGTCAAGGGGTAAACCCTCCGAGACTTACACTCACAACCCCAAGTGTACAGGAGCCCTCCATGGTCTTCATCCTTTTCAGCAGTTGCACTGGAGAAGGTGTCAGCTCCAGGCAAGAAATTGGGCTAGGCATCATTGGTTGTTGTAGTTTCATCAACATACCCCTTGGTGGAGAGGACATGCCCTGATGCTGACCTCTATCCCCTGTAGTGAAGGCATCTCCATCCAATGACAATTTGGAAGTGGCATCTGACCCAGGAAACCTTCAGTGTTTAGGTCAATGCCATTTACTCCACAGTCAGTTGGAAGGGAGCCCTAAGAAGGTGAGGTATTTGTTGAGAGAAAGAGTTCACTTTCTCCAACGGCGCCTCTTTGAAGAGTATTATCCACCTCCTGATTTTTACATGTATGAGCCACCAGATCTATTTCAAATCAGACTAGGTAACATTGTCAAAAAGAGTTTCTATATTTCCAGAAGCATCATAGGACACATGCACAAATAGAATTCATGGCAATGCGCTTATTCAGTGCATGCCAAAATCTGGCAATAGACAAGTAATCTTTGCCTAAATCACAAGATAAGAAATTTGAAACTTGGCACCAAATTTGTTTAGCAACCACACAGTTGTTTGCGCACGAACATGTCACCGTGTACCCTCGACGCCGAGGGTGATGCACCGCAGCTCATGTCGAAGGAGACCCGTCCAGAAGCGCGGTATGCAAGCAGTCCGACGAGTGCTTCTAAGGACCCGAAACCCCACACGCTCGGGAGGGACCCCGTCAGGGAACGTGGCGGCCATGGGCTCCCCTATGTCGATCTGACCGCCCCTAGGACCTCTCAATTTTCTGCCCTCCAATCTTGAAGAATGACAAAGAACGAGAAGAAGATATAAGGGAGAGGGATAAAAAGTAGATGAACACGAAAAAGTAGTAGATTCATTTGTTCGATTGTGTGTTGTTTCAATAGGCCGTCACCTCCACTATATATAAGAGTCGGCAGGACTTCCCGTACAAGTAAAGTATTCATCTAGGCTTTACTTACAATAAAATTACATCAATTCATGTCCTAGAGTCCTAATTCTAGTCTAACTCGGATTAACCCCGAATCTGGCCCAAACTTCTGTCTTGCTCCTTGTGCAGGCTGCAGAATTTTCTTATGAAATCTGATTGAGAAGATTTTTATATCTAAATCAATTGAATTGAATAGACAAACAATTCTTCTGTTGACCATTTTTCCAAATATGGCCATCTTGAATACTCCATGAGGTCATCTTTAAGTTTCAGTCGGATTCGGTCTTGTGGCTGACTAGGCTGTCCGAGTCTTGTAGCGATTTTGCAGGCCGTATACTATCTCAAATGATGTTGACTCCAAAAGCAAAGTTTACTGTTTCGACGATACGCACAATTTTTATGTAGAGAACTTTTTCATCTGAGTCCATCTAGATAATATTTTGAGCCCATCTTCAGCCTTCGATTGGATTGACAATTTCCACTTGGACGACAAGTTTTTCACCGGCAAGCCTTTCACTCGGCCGGCAACCTCCTCGCTGGCAAGCGTTTCTCTCGACCAGCAACTACTTTGACGTCAAGCTTTTCTCACGACCGGCAACCTCTTCGCCGGCAAGCCTTTTCACTCGGCCGACAAGCTTTTCGCCGGCAAGCTTTTCATTCGGATTTCCCGACTAAAACTTTAGCCTGATTTTGTTTTGCCTCTCCAGATTGCATCCGACCTCGGATTGAGATGATTTATATATAAAATCGATCGGCTTGACGAGATAAAACTTTTCCATCATCCAAGTTTTTCCATTAAAGGTCGCATTGAAGTCCTAAAAGCTCGCGCGGCCCATGAGACATCACATAGGCGGTTGTCTGATCCCTCGCACAACTTTTTAACTCAGGGTCGGCCCGGAGTGCGTTGCCTCTAACTTTTGCATACAAACTCAGATTGAGATGATTTTAATATCAAAATGGGTCATCTGGACGAGATGGAGAAAATCCATGTAGATAACTTATTCATCCGAGGTCGTCTTGGAGGTGTAATCAGTCGAACAATATTCAAGAAGTTAAATTCTGGCACTTCGACTACAAGTTTGGCCCTTAAGATGAGGTTGGACAGCGATGACCTAAACATCAAAATTGTGCCATTCGGCGATGTAAAACTTTTTCATGTTGAACACCTATTCATTCGAGGCCATCTTAATTGCATTTTGTACCGTGTCAAAATCTGGGTCAACACATGCCCCCTGTTTTTTGGCAGAGCTTGCGTGCCATAAAATACTTTGCCTAGGGTAATGTCTAAGCACGATGTCAACACTCCATCGGTTGTGCATGTTGAGGACGATAATTGTTATCGGCCATATAGTCAAGCTTGTTGCTGCTTGGGTAGAGCCTCTTCAGATGATAGTTAGAAAGACCTCCACGCAAGTCTCTCATGTCAGTCCTGACCTTGCTTTGTCCAGGCACTCCTTGGGGATATTAGAATCGTTCGACAATACACTGTTAAGCTGGTTACCAAACGATTATGACCATGTCTAGGATCCGAAGTATGTCTAGAGGGGGGTGATTAGACTACTTGACTAATTAAAAATCTAGCCTTTTCCTAATTTTAAATGTTGGCAAGTTTTAGCAATTGTAGCAAGTCAAGTACACCCTACACATACAAGTCTAAGAGTATAGCAGCGGAAAGTAAAGACATGCACATGCAAATAAAGGTAGGGAGAGGAGAATCTAACGCAATTGATGACACGAAGTTTTTTCCCGTGGTTCCGATAGGTGGTGCTATCGTGCGTCCACGCTGATGGAGACTTCAACCCACGGAGGGTAGCGGTCGCGAGAGTCCACGGAGGGCTCCACCCGTTAGGGTCCACAAAGTAGCAACCTCATCTATTCCATCACGGCTTCCGTCCACGAAGGACTAGCCTCACTATGGGTAGATCTTCACGAAGTAGGAGATCTCCTTGCCCGTACAAACTTCTTGGTTCAACTCCACAACATGAAGAAGGAGGCTCCCAAGCGACACCTAACCAATCTAGGGGGCACCACCCTCCAAAAGGTAATAAATGTGGTAACAATGATGAACTCCTTGCTCTTGTGCTTCAAAAGATAGTCTCCTCAACACACAATTACTCTCTCACAGATTTGGCTTGGTAGAAGAGGTTGATTGGGTGGAAAGCAACTTGGGGAGGCTAGCAATCAAGATTCATATGGTTGTAGTGGAATGTCTTGATCTCAACACATGATTAGGTGGTTCTCTCTTAGAAAAATGGATGGGGCAAGTGTAGGTATGTTCTGAGTGCTTCCTCTACTCCAAAAATCCAACCGTTACAACAATATTGCCCAACTCAATGAAACCGGAGTAAAAACTCGGTTGCACTGACTAGTGCAAAATGTGGAAACTTTTGGCGTTTCGGTGAGACCGATATATAATTCTCTGCGGCACCGATACGGGTGACCTAGGCAGTTACACAACTCAGTGGTATCGATTTCCAAATCTCGGAAATTCCGATTCTTGAAAAGGAGATACCAGAAAGTTGGTCATTGTTTTTCGGTTGCACCGTAAGTGAAAGGTTGTGTCACCGAGAAGCTAGGGTTTGGCTTAGGATCTGTCTGAGACAAAACTCGGTAGGGCCGAATGGAAATAGTTGGTGTCACCGATTTTGGATATTTGGTTTTGGACAGAATATTTGTGGGAGAATTTCATGTGTATTTTTGGTAGCTAATCTTTAAGCACTTGAGCAACGAGATCATCATAGACACCTCATCCCCTTTCAATAGTATTGGCTTTCCTATGGACTCAAAGTGATTTCTCACAAAATGTAAAATGTAGAGCCTTCAAGCTTCTTGCAAATAGATGTTCCTTGCTTCTAGGGAATCTCCTCACAATCCCTTTGCCAATCCATTCATTGAACTTTCCTGAAATATACTTGGTGGAAACATTAGTCCAATGAAATATATGTTGTTTTTAATTACCAAAACCACCTAGAGAGAAGTTGTGCTTTCAATCTCCTCCTTTTTGGTAATTGATGACAACATATAGATCAAAGCTTCGATAGGGATAAAACAATGAGTAGCATCGTCGCTTGGAGAAGTACGTCATAAGCAAGAGCTCTCCAAAAATTTGTGCCTTATTTAAAATTTGCGTTTGAATGCAAATGCACAATCGATTGGGAGCATGGGTAACTCTTCCATGTCACATACAACTTGGTGGTGCGCATAAATGATATGAATGGATTACAATGCACATAACACCAAACAAGTGTGAATGATCATAATATTAACATCACATGGATAGGAAATAGTAGCATCATCAAGCAAGTGTATGATCAAACACAACGAAGTCTAAGAACAACCATGTGATAAACCAAATGTTTTTAAAGAGAGCAACAAAAAGCAAAACACTCTCTCTCGAAGTCCTATGATCTATACACTTCTCCCCCTTTGGCAACAGGTTACCAAACAGTTCAAAGTATGTAGAGCTAATCGTCTCTCTAGGCTAGATCTCCTCTGGTAGCCGTTGAAGGAGTCGAGAGAAGCGCATCAGCGAATGCTTCGGCTGAAGTCCTCTGAGGTGGTGGAGTGGACACCAAAGGTGCAGAAGGAGCTGAAGGAGCAGTAGCTGGTGCTGACAAGAAGGGCCTCAACTCTGGAGCAGGCACTGTAGACGATCTGGCTTGAGTCTTGAAATGAGTGCTGGGCCGGAGAGGAGGACTATCATCATCACTGGAGTGGGGGTTGGGCACTGCATCTACTTCCTGTTTCAGCTCATTGATAATCACTGTCAGCTCATCAATTTTGTTGTCCAGAGCATGAAACTTTGCCTCCACAATCCTCCCAAGACTTTTCTGGTTCTTGAGGATCTTATCCACATTCTTCTTGATCCTTTGGAGAGAGTTAATGATAAAGGACATTTGATCACTCTTCGTCCTTGGAACCTGAGCACTAGTGGCTCTAGCTGCCTCTGCCTCTGCCTCTGCCTGTGCAGTAGCTGAAGTGGGATGAGAAGGATCCATCACTACAACATTATCCTCAAACTCTGCCAATAGTGGCATGTGTGGACGATCAAGTGCATATACGCTCTTTTCAACTTTGGAATTAGGAGCAACCGAATGTATGGAGCATATCCACATGATCTCTTTTAGTCAGCAATTGTCCTTTTCATTGTCTCAACAATCAGATCCATCACTCAGAATCTTGTGTGGGTGTCTACATGATGAATCATGTTGATGGAGTAACCCCTAATCATCTTGTCATCTCCAGACTTGGGCATCAAAGTATATCTCATGATTGTGTTGGTAGTGGGTAATCCAACTTGCAAGAAGTAGATAGAGCTAAACGTGTGTATTTCCACATAGGCAGCAGGGATAGGGTTGTACATATTGGCCATGGTTTTGTGATTCATCTTGGCCTCAGAATAGACATCAAGATCTTGATACGTCTCCAACGTATCTATAATTTTTGATTGTTCCATGCTATTATATTATCATTCTAGGATACTTTTTGAGTAATTATTTACCAATTTATATTATTTTTTAGCACTAACCTATTGATCCAGTGCCCAGTGCGAGTTCTTATTTTTTTTGTTTCGCAAAAATTCCATATCAAACAAAGTCCAAACGCGATAAAAATTTACGGAGATTTTTTTGAAATATATGTGGATTTTGGGAGTCGGAATCAACACAAGACGATGCCCGAGGGCCCCACAAGCCAACATGGCACGGCCTGGGGGCGCCCTAATGGCTTCTGGCCAGACTTAAGTCAGTTGAGGCCCTCCTTCTGCCGCAAGAAAGATATTTTCGCGATAAAAATCCCCTCAAAATTTCAGCCCGATCGGAGTTACGGATCTCTGGATATTTAAGAAACGGTGAAGGGGTCCGAAAGCAGTCACGAAAAGAGAAGAGTAACAGAGACAGAGATCCAATCTCGGAGGGGCTCCTGCCCTCCGGGAGCCATGGCGGCCATGGACCAAAGGGTAAACTCTCCTCCCACCTAGGGAGGAGGCCAAGGAAGAAGAAGAAGGAGGGGGGCTCTCTCCCCCTCTCTCCCGGTGGCGCCGGAGCACCGCCGGGGCATCCATCATGACGGCGATCTACACTAACAACTTCGCCGTCGTCACCACCAACTCTCTCCCCCTCTATGCAGTGGTGTAAAACCTCTCTTCCCCGTTGTAATCTCTACTTAACATGGTGCTTCATGCTATATATTTTTATCCAATGATGTGTGGCTATCCTATGATGTTTGAGTAGATCCCTTTTGTCCTATGGGTTAATTGTGGTATGATGTTATTGATATGAGTTGTGTGTTGATATGGTGCTATCCTAAGGTACCTTCCGTGAGGCGCACACGTGAAGGATTCACGCTGGAGGTTTGCAATATGTTCATGATTCGCTTATAGTGGGTGGCTAGAGTGACAGAAGCTTACACCCGAGTAAGGGGATTGTTTCGTATGGGAGTAAAGGGGACTTGATGTTTAATGCTGTGATTGGGTTTACCTTAATGATTTCTAGTAGTTGCAGATGCTTGCTAGAGGTCCAATCATAAGTGCATATGATCCAAGTATGGAAAGTGTGTTAGCGTATGCCTCTCCCTCATTTCATATGATAATTACCTATCATATTATATTCAATTGCCTATGGACAATCTTTCACAAAAAGCTTTCTACTAAACAATTTACTTTATTGTTCTTTATCTAAACAGACCCTAACTTCTATTTACTTGTTCTTTATTACCTTGCAAAACTATCTATTACACCTACTAAGTACTTCTAGTTTCTTCCCCGCAAAGTAGTTTCATACTTGTTCTAGTTAAAGTAAGCGTTAGCGTGCGTAGAGTTGTATCGGTGGTCGATATAACTTGAGGGAATATTAATTCTACCTTTAGCTCCTCGTTGGGTTCGACACTCTTACTTATTGAAAAAGACTACAAACAATCCCCTACACTTGTGGGTTATCAGGACCTTTTTCTAGCGCCGTTGCCGGGGAGCAATAGCGTAGTGGTTGATATTTTCATGTGTGCTTGTTTGCTTTATCACTAAGTAATTTTTATTTTATGTTATAAGTTGTTTTCTATCTTTAGATATGGGTAGGAAATGCAAAATACCAAAAAATAATAGATGTACTTGCTGCTCCAAAAGTTGAGGAACCACTAGTGTTCCGTACTACCGAAACTTATTACTTGGATCATCTTCGATCCCTTTGTGCTCGTGCTGAAAACCAAACTAGCTTAGTTGAGGGAAAAGCATTAAATGAGCATGCTTATTATGTGCGACATCGCATATCTCAAAAAGGGAAACTCTTGTGGCATCAAATTAATACTTTACATTGCTACGCTTCGAATTTATGCAAAATATAGGATTTCACTTGTTGTTCTGAAGGCACTGAAAAACACCTTCCTTACCAATGTGTGTTTAATGATAATGAAATACTATATTCTTATGCCAAGGAGGCCTATTCTTATTATGATGTTGAATAAATTGAAGAATTTGTTGCTTTTAAGGGTGCTTATGAAATTGCTACTTTGATTGAAAAGTATGATGCTACTTTTTACAAATCTGAAAATTTTGTCATACTTAAATATTGCTATGAAAACTGTGCTTCTAATGCTTATGTTAAAGAATTCATTAAAAGAATGTTTGCTGCCTTGGAAGAGACTAATATTTCGCAGGAATCTATGGAAGAAGAAATTGCTAAAACTGTGAGCTCATTAGATGAAAAGGATGAGGAGGAGAGCGAAGAACAAAAGGAGGAAGAGCGGATTGATCACCCGTGCCCACCTTCTAGTGAGAGTAACTCTTCAACTCATACATTGTTTAATTTCCCTTTGCACATACCGAAGGATGAATTCTATGATGATTGTTATGATCCCTTGGATTCATTTGAAATATCCCTTTTTGATGAACTTGATGCTTGCTATGCTTGTGGCCTTGATGCCAATATGAAGTATGCTTATGGAGAAGAACTTGCTATAGTTCCTTATGTTAAGCATGAATTTGTTGCTATTGCACCCACACATGATAGTCCTATTATCTTTTTGAATTCTCTCAACTACACTATATCAGAGAAGTTTGCGCTTATTAAGGATTATATTGATGGGTTGCGTTTTACCACTACACATGATGATTTTGATGAATATAATATGCATGTGCTTGCTGCTCCTACTTGCAATTATTATGAGAGGAACCAAATCTTCACCTCTCTATGTTTCCAATACGGTAAAATTGCAAGAAACTACTTATGCTATGAATTGGCCTTTACTTTTTGTGAATGAATTGTTCTTGTATGACATGCCAATGCATAGCAAGAGAGTTAGACTTTGTTGTTACATGGTATATATTAATTTGTGCTCACTACTAAATTAAAAATCACTATTATTTAAAATTGGCATTGATATACCTTGGGATCCGGGTGGATCAATTACTTGAGCACTATATGCCCAGCTTAATGGCTTTAAAGAAAGCGCTGCCAGGGAGACAACCCGGAAGTTTTAGTGAGTCATTTATTTCTATTGTGTTATTTTAAAATAATTTTAAAAAAATAAAATAAAGTGGGCAACTTAAAACCTTTTCAAAAAGAGAAGTGAAAGTGAGAAAGACGAACATCGTTGAAGTGGGGGCTAGCCTTGAACTTTGTTCATGCCCATGGAAACTTTGTGAATCTTGATTACAGCAACTTTTCAACTAAAATAATTACCCCCTTGTAAAAATCCGTTGTATTATAAAAATAATGTGCCAAGAATTACCTTTAGGATGTTTGAATTGCTTGTTTGATATGTGCCATGTAAAAACAGAAACTTTTGCTGTAGTGTTTGAATTTTCATATTTTACTGGAACGTGCAAAAATTCTGAAATTTGTACACAATACTGTTATAAAAATTATTTATTACGTCCTAATTTTCAGAATTGTTTGAGTTACAGAAGTATACGTTCCATCTGCATCTTTACAGACTGTCCTGTTTTTCACAGATTGTTGTTATAGTTGCTTTGCGTGCTTATGTTTGAATTCTTGTTGAGCCCCAATGACTTGGGAGCCATATAATTGTGATAGCATACAGTGGGTAATGTTAGATTATAATTATGCAATAATGTTATGGCAGGACATGATAAGATTTGATGATTATGTACTAACGTTTCTAATGAAAGTTCTGTCACGTTTTGTGTGGATGAAGTGTTCGAAGATTGAGGAGGTATCGATATGAGAAGAATAAGAAGAGACAAGAGTTCAAGCTTGGGGATGACCAAGGCACCCCAAGTAAATATTCAAGGAAACTCAAGCATCTAAGCTTGGGGATGCCCCGGAAGGCATCCCATCTTTCTTCTTCAACAAATATCGGTATGTTTCGGTTTTTGTTTTGTTCACATGATATGCATAAATTCTTGGAGCGTCTTGTGCCTTTTATTTTCCTTTTGGCAATGCACCATGCTAGTTTGGGAAAGTCCATGGTTGATTTATAGAATGCTCTTTGCACTGCACTTATATATTTTGAGTATGGCTTATAGAATGCTTCATGTGCTTCACTTATATCATTTGAAGTTGGATGCATGTTTCTCTACATATAGAAAATTGTTATTTATAGAATGCTCTTTTGCTTCACTTATATTTATTAGCGCATGTCCAGGTCTTTTGTATAAATAATTAAACTCTCGTTCTTCACTTATATTTGTTTGAGAGTTAATAAAACAATGACGGTAATTTGCATGGGTTATAAGACTAGTCCAAAAATAATAGGTATTCAAGGAGTGATAATCAAAACCTTCATGTAGCACATTAAAGAGAAATTGTGGGTTAATGATATTGATGCGGTAATGTGAAAGGGTGTGAGTGCATCATTGTTGATTCGTAGAAGTGTCGGTATTAAGAGGTGTTAACTTCTTGTTTTTCGAAAAATTAAAAAGGCATGGTGAGGATGTGTGAGCATTTCTATTCCTTGTTAAAATCCTAGTGTTGTTTCGGGTCGGAGGCGCGCGATGGTTAACTCCTCCCAACCTTCTCCCTCGGGCATGAGAGTAGTACTTTGATTTGTGATAAAAACTAATAAAACTTTGCAATAAGTATATGAGTTCTTTATGACTAATGTGAAACCATGGACATACGCAATCTCACCTATTCATATTTTGCTAGCCTACCGTGCCTTGCCCATTCTCACCTCGAGGATCGGCGCAAATCTTGCCGGTGCATCCAAACCCCGTGACATTATACGCTCTGTTGCACATAAGCCTCATTATATCTTCCTCAAAACAGCCACCATACCTACCTATCATGGCATTTCCATAGCCATTCCGAGATATATTGCCATGCAACTTCCACCGTCACTTTATATGACTTCTATTTCCATCGTCATATTTCTTTGGAAGATCGTAAGATAGCTAGCATGATATTTCCATGGCTTGTCCGTTTTTTGATATCTTTTGCTATGCTAGATCATTGCACATCCTGGTACACTGCCAGAGGCATTCATATAGAGTTATATCATCCTATCAGTTTTTCATGTTGAGTTATAAGTAAATAAAAGTGTGATGATCATCATTATTAGGGCATTGTCCCAGTGAGGAAATAAAAAATGGGGGAGGCCAAATGAGCCCACCGTATGAAAAAAATCAAAAAAATGAAAAAAAAAGAAATGAGAGAAAATGAGAGAAGGGACTTTGCTACTATCCTTTACCACACTTGTACCTCAAAGTGGCACCATGTTTTTCATATAGAGAGTCACATGTTTTGTCACTTTCACATGCTAGTGGGAATTTTTCATTATTAGAACTTGGCTTGTATATTCCGATGATGGGCGTCCTCAAATGCCCGAGGTCTTCATGAGCAAGCAAGTTGGATGCACACCCACTTAGCTTCAGTTGAGCTTTCATACACTTATAGTTCCAGTGCATCCGTTTCATGGCAATCCCTACTCCTCGCATTGATATCTATTGATGGGCATCTCCATAGTCCGTTGATACGCCGAGTTGATGCGAGACTTTCTTCTCCACTTTTACCCCTTTGAAACCTACCGCCACATTCTATTCCACCTATATGCTATGTCCATGGTTCACGCTCATGTATTGCGTGAAGAATAAAAAGTTTATGCATATTGAAAAAGTACGATCCAATTGCCTGACTTGGGCACCGCGGTGCTTGACAGTTGTATTAATGTGGTGAAGACGGAGCCATGCCTTGCTAATATAATAAGATGAATGGGGGTAAACATTCTTTGAGGATCGTATACTTTGAAAGATTGATGATTTTGTTGCTTGTGCTTATAAGTATTACTATGTTAATGTTTGTTAATTCATCGTTTCTCAATGAGCATACATGCAAAAGATTGCATATTGGGTAGCATGTCACTTCAAAAATTCTGTTTTTTATCATTTACCTACTCGAGGACGAGTTGGAATTAAGCTTGGGGATGCTTGATACGTCTCCAACATATCTATAATTTTTTATTGTTCCATGCTATTATATTATCATTCTAGGATACTTTTTGAGTAATTATTTACCAATTTATATTATTTTTTAGCACTAACCTATTGACCCAGTGCCCAGTGCCAGTTCTTGTTTTTTTTGTGTGTTTTGTTTGGTAGAAATTCCATATCAAATGAAGTCCAAACGCGATAAAAGTTTACGAGCATTTTTGGAAAATATGTGAATTTTGGGAGTCGGAATCAACACAAGACGATGCCCGAGGGCCCCACAAGCCAACAAGGTGCGGCTTGGGGGGTCGCGCCCTAATGGCTTGTGGCCAGCCCTTAAGTCAGTTGAGGCCCTCCTTCTACCGCAAGAAAGATATTTTTGCAATAAAAATCCCCTCAAATTTCAGCCCGATCGGAGTTGCGGATCTCCAGATATTTAAGAAACGGTGAAGGGGTCTGAAAGCAGTCGCGAAAAGAGAAGAGAAACAGAGAGAGAGATCCAATCTCGGAGGGGCTCCTGCCCTCTGGGAGTCATGGCGGCCATGGACCAGAGGGGAAACTCTCCTCCCACCTAGGGAGGAGGCCAAGGAAGAATAAGAAGGAGGGGGGCTCTCTCCCCCTCTCTCCCGGTGGCGACAGAGCGCCGGCAGGGCATCCATCGTGACGGCGATCTACACCAACAACTTCACCGCCGTCACCACCAGATCTCTCCCCCTCTATGCAGCGGTGTAAAACCTATGTTCCCCGCTGTAATCTCTACTTAAACATGGTGCTTAATGTTATATATTATTATTCAATGATGTGTGGCTATCCTATGATGTTTGAGTAGATCCCTTTTGTCCTATGGGTTAATTATGGTATGATGTTATTGATATGAGTTGTATGTTGATATGGTGTTGTCCTAAGGTGCCTTCCGTGAGGCGCACACATGAAGGATTCATGCTGGAGGGTTTGCAATATGTTCATGGTTCGCTTATAGTGGGTGGCTAGAGTGACGGAATCTTACACCCGAGTAAGGGGATTGTTTGCCTATGGGAGTAAAGGGGGCTTGATGTTTAATGGTATGGTTGGGTTTACCTTAATGATTTCTAGTAGTTGCGGATGCTTTCTAGAGGTCCAATCATAAGTGCATATGATCCAAGTACGGAAAGTGTGTTAGCGTATGCCTCTCCCTCATTGCATATGATAATTATCTATCATATTATATTCAATTGCCTATGGACAATCTTTCTCTTGCGTTACACAAAAAGCTTTCTACTAAACAATTTACTTTGTTTTTCTTTATCTAAACAGCCCCTAACTTCTATTTACTTGTTCTTTATTACCTTGCAAAACTATCTATTACACCTACTAAGTACTTCTAGTTACTTTCCCACAAAGTAGTTTCATACTTGTTCTAATTAAAGTAAGCGTGAGCGTGCGTAGAGTTGTATCGGTGGTCGATAGAACTTGAGAGAATATTAATTCTACCTTTAGCTTCTCGTTGGGTTCGACACTCTTACTTATCGAAAAAGGCTACAACGATCCCCTACACTTGTGGGTTATCAGATCTCCCTCTTCAACCTGTGGAGCTCCTAAGATGGTAGCCCACTCATCAACTGTAGATTGGTACCTGGTGCCTTCAGTCAGCCAAACTATCCTTCTATCTGGATAGAAATGAGCTGTAGAGTAAAACTGCATAATCATCTCATCATTCCATGCAGTGAACTCGCTGCCAACAAAAGCATCTATGTCAATGGCCTTGAAGTTTTCCAGCATGTGAGGAAACTAGTCGTCATTCTCCTTAATGTAGTTCCAGTCCACATATCTCATGTCACTAACTGCAGGACTCTTGTCTAATAAGACAGTCTCATAAAAATCTTGCCGCTCCTTGGTGTGGAAGCGAGCATCTACATCAGTTCTCCTCCTAGTGGCATAGGGATCATCAGCTCTCCATTTCCTCAATCCACTGTCCTTCCTCTTCTTCATGTCTTTAGCAACTGGGTGATCATTATTGTGTTCAGGCAGATGGCGTCTCAGCTTCCTCAGCATTGAAACATCTTCCTCTTCTTCCATGGTGGAAGATCTCTTGTTCTTCTCTGCAAGAGGAATGTCTCTGGTTGTCTTCTTGGACTTGGGAGCAGTAGGCTTCTTGGCTACGGATGGCTTGGCCTTAGATGCAGCCTGACTAGTCATTGCATCAGCCATCATCTTCTTCTTCTTGTAGGGAGGAGGTTGTGCAACTGGTTCTTCCTTTTCCTCTTCCTCCTCTTCATCAAGATATTCTGGAGTGGAGGGGTGAATAATAGCACGAACAGTCTTCTTCCTCACTCTCTTTTGGCCTGCCTTCTTGGGCATGAACTTAGAAGTCCTAGGTGACTCCAGAGCGAGAGTCATGCCTACCCTAGCATTTTTTGGTGCTCTCATAGCTTCAGTCCTGGCATATTCCTTCCTGACAGGCCTCTTAGCAGAAGTGGCCTCATTTGCAGATTTCCTAGCAACTTTTTCTTTCTTCTCTTGCTGCTTCTTGGCAAGAACCTCTTCTGGCACAAAATCTGAGTCCTCTTCATCTGAGTTAAGTTTCTTCCTAGCCCTTGTGGCAGACTTGGGCAACCCATGAGAACTGGGGGTGCCTGGATCCTCTGAAGATGGAGAACTAGCTTCTGGGCTAGTGCCAGCATCCAAGTCAACACTGTGCTCTCTGAAGTTATTGTCACTGTCTTCTGAGCCTGACATTCTGACCTTGTGAATAGATATAGATGAGTAGAAGGGATGAGCATCACAAAACACAGAGGGTTTTTGCAAATTTGAACTCAAATTCTTAAAATTTAATTTTTAGCTATGTGTGTTTCGGTTCCATCGAGTCAAACATTTCGGAGCCACCGAGACGTACACTCTCCTTAACAGAAACTTTGCCAATCATTTCGGTTGCACCGAAATGAGAAACTCAGTTTCACCGAGAGTGTTCTCAGTAACCCTAAACCACAAATCGGTGAGACCGATTCATCCACAGTCGGTGACGCCGAGACATACATGGCGGAAGATTAAACCTAACAACTTTCGTTCCCTAAACTCTACGGGATTTCTTGTGGATAGAAGTTGAGCAATCCGTGGCATGAGGACAAACGAAAACCTAATGCGCAAGATTTGGACAGAGAGTGCAAGAGGGGCGAGATCTTCACCCTAATTCGGTGAAGATCCCCTACGGCGGTGACGGCGGCGAGGATTTACGTCGGCGGTGAAGGACTCTTGCGGCGAGGGCGCACGAGAGACGAGAGGGACGTCAGGAGACTCGAGCGCGACAGCAAGGGTTTGCGGAGGATGATGTTTGAAGAAGTAATTTCAAAAATCGGTCCGCTGGATATATATCCTCTTACTGTCGGTGACACCGATAGAAACATTTTGGTGCCACGGAGTCTCTTAACTGCCAGCAGACACTGAAACTCGATGAAGCCGAGATGGAGAAATCGGTGGTACCGAGGACAAAAACCAGATCAACCCTAGTACTTTGGTGAAACCGAGATTGTGGAATTGGGTACACCGAGTTGCACATGGGAGGTTTTGGAAGTCAGCTCTTGTCGAAACGGAACTCTGAGTGCTCCTCACACAGAGGGTCCGATAAGTGATTGCTCAAATTTTGTGATGAAGCATGAATAGAGTTTGAGACGAGAAAGCATAGATAGCTAGAGGAGGTTACTTAGGCATTCTTGTATATCCAATTGGCCAAAGAAAATAAAAGCCAAATAACAACAATTAGATATCCTCGAATGAGTAAAGATATGCATACCAACATGCTCACACAATAAGATGTCAATAGAAATCATGGCAAACATGCACAACCACTCTAGTATCTACCAAGCACTTTCGCGATGACGGAGTCATCTATATATAAGTATGTTGACTTAGGAGCCAAGTAAGAGTACTTGATCATAGGTCATACTCATCGTTTAAGCACAAGTGGGGTTACCACTTTTACATAAAGCATTTAATGTCGTCACATCTTATGAGATGCTTTAACTCAAGTCTTAGAGTAAAGCTCCCCCTTGATGTGACATCCCCCCTAAGAGGGATAAACTAACCTTGGGTTTTGTCGATGAAGACTTCATGTAGGTGATGTAGTGGTGGATGCTCATTGTTGATGAAGATCATCTTGAGTTGGGAGCAATCCTCCCACGCAAGGAACAAATACAAGGATATCTATGGACATGAAGTGAAGCATATTTAGATGATGTCCATTGATTATTTAATTACCTTGTCCCTTGCTTACCTTTGAGGGAATGTGTGACTCCTTGAACTATTGCATAAAGTTCGAGTTGATTGCAAATAGTCCTTGCCAAAAATGAATGTGAGTGAATTTCATTGGTGGAGTCACCCCTCAAGAACTTATGTAGTTCTTCTTCTTTTGGACCCACATCAAATTGATGGGGATCCTTGGAGTTGAAGTAGCACTTATTGAAGTACACCTTGTAGTAGCCTTGGGAACCCACTTGACCATGGCTAGGGTTTCATCTTCAAATGTGTCACTCTCTTCTTGAAGCTTGTCCTTGCCCTTGAGCTTGTGGTCTTGTGGTGGAAGGTCATCTTGATCCTTTGTTCCCTTGGGGAGAGTAGGTTCATACTTCCCCCTTTGAGGAACAAACTTCGGCTTGGGGTATTGACCTTCTTCCCATTCAACTCCATTTGCGTTGAAGTAGCCAATGCCTTGGTTCTCCCGGTATCCTCCATGCTTGTGTACAATCTCCTCAAATTGCTTACATCCGGCAAGACTTTTGTAGGCACCTTTCTCTATAATCCATTTCAATAAATTGTTTTCTTGCTCAAGTGTAACTTGGCTAAGAGAATCATTAGTGGAATCAATAGAGCAACTAGAAGCAACATTATTGGATTTATCATTAGCATTATTGCTACTAGATGAAGAACCTTTCTTGCCTTTGTTACTAGTTTGCTTAGATTTTACTTGTGGAACAAATGTGGACAAGAGTAATCATTTGGCAAGATAAGAAGAACTCTTTTTTCGAAGATCGTCATTGATAGCTTTCAGAAACTCATGTTCTTGCTCTAAATTTAGCTTCTCGAAGCGTAGCTTCTCATGAGTTCTTAAGAGCTCTCTATGATCTTCTAGAGTAGATTCATGAGCTAACTTAAGAGTGTTTAGTTCTTTAGTTAGACGCTCAATCTCCTTCTTATCATCATCACACGACTTATCTTGATTAGCATGATTATCATCAAGTTCATTTTGACTAACATCACTAGTTTTATCAAAGATAAATTCATCATCTCCTAGTAAATCATCCTCATCACTATTGAAGTAATTGTATTTGGGGTGTCATACCTTGGGGCCTTTAGCCATGAAGCAACTTCCACTTCCTTCATTTGGTGAATCAAATATGTCATAGGAGTTGGAGGTTACGAGTGCTAATCTGGCAACACCTTCATCTTGACTATAGTCGGAGTTGGAGTGGTAGCTTCTCTCGGATTGGTTGTCGTAATCGGAGTCGGAAACCCATTCACCAACATGAGCTTGATGTCTTCTTCTTGTGTAGCTCTTGGTGTACTTGTCCTTCTTCTCCACGTCATTGCTTCTCCGGGAGGGTCTTCGTTAATTGCGATCTTCTCTACTCCTTCTCTCTCTACGAGGTGATTCATCTCTTAAGCTTCTACTTCTAGGTGACTCTTATCTTCTTTTGTGGGGGGTCGTGCACCCATTGGAATAGTGTCCGGGTCTTCCACAATTGTAACAATTCCGGTCACGACTAGAGGAACGCTTCTCTTCATATCTTGAATTGGTACTTCTCTCTTTGCCTCTACTCTTGTAGAACTTGTTGAATTTCTTGACCATGAGGCTTATCTACTCATTGGTAACAAGGTTGTCACTTGAAGTAGCGGGAGTGTCACTTGTAGCTTTGTATGCATCGCTTGACTTGGTGTGAAGTTCTTCTTTGTCCTTGAGTGACATCTCATGAGCAACAATCCTTCCAATGGCTTCCGTAGGCTTGAGATCTTTGTAGTTTGGCATCATTTGGATCAATGTGCACACGGTGTCGTACTTTCCATCCAAGGCTCTAAGGATCTTCTCTCTTCACTTCCTAAGCCGGCAATCTCATTTGTGATGAGTGCAAGCCTAGAGTACATTTCCGCGACTCCTTCACGATCCTTCATCTTGAACTTGTCAAGTTGACTTTATAGCACATCCAACTAAGATTCACTGACGGATTCGGTACCTTCATGCATATCAACCAAAGTATCCCAAATCTCTTTTGCATTCTCAAGATGGCTTATCTTGTTGAACTCTTCGGGGCATAAGAAGTTGAATAGAATGTCGCATTCTTGAGCGTTGTATTGCAACATCTTCAATTCATCCGCGGTCGCTCCACGATCCGGTTCCTTTCCATCACCAAAGAATTCACATTGCAAGCCAACACGAACAACAGCCCATACGACAGGATTATGACCAAGAATATGCATTTTCATTTTATGCTTCCAACTAGCAAAGTTTGTACCATCAAAATATG
The DNA here is from genome assembly GCA_039707655.1 of Elymus sibiricus. NCBI lineage: Eukaryota > Viridiplantae > Streptophyta > Magnoliopsida > Poales > Poaceae > Elymus > Elymus sibiricus. Next base: position 180,238,269 of record CM077665.1, read on the forward strand.
GACCTCTACGATGATAACTTCCCTCACTAGACACCATACAATCCTAGGTTGTGAAACCAATGCAATGGATACCAATGCTCTGATACCACTTACAGGATCCAAATTATGTCTAGAGGGGGGAGTGATTAGACAACTTGACCAATTAAAAATCTAGACTTTTCCCAATTTTAAATGTTGGCAAGTTTTAGAAATTGTAGCAAGTCAAGTAAACCCTACACATGCAAGTCTAAGAGTATAGCAGCGGAAAGTAAAGACATGCACATGAAAGTAAAGGTAGGGAGAGGAGAATCAAACGCAATTAATGACACGAAGATTTTCCCCGTAGTTCCGATAGGTGGTGCTATCGTACGTCCACGCTGATGGAGACTTCAACCCATGGAGGGTAGCGGTTGTGAGAGTCCACGGAGGGTTCCACCTGTTAGGGTCCACAAAGTAGCAACCTCGTCTATTCCATCACGGCTTCCGTCCACGAAGGACTAGCCTCACTATGTGTAGATCTTCACGAAGTAGGCGATCTCCTTGCCCGTACAAACTTCTTGGTTCAGCTCCACAACACGAAGGAGGAGGCTTCCAATCGACACCTAACCAATCTAGGAGGCACCACCCTCCAAAAGGTAATAGATGTGGTAACAATGATGAACTCCTTGCTCTTGTGCTTCAAAAGATAGTCTCCTCAACACACAATCACTCTCTCACAGATTTGGCTTGGTAGAGAGGTTGATTGGGTGGAAAGCAACTTGGGGAGGCTAGAAATCAAGATTCATATGGTTGGAGTGGAATGTCTTGATCTCAACACATGAGTAGGTGGTTCCCTCTCGGAAAAATGGATGGGGCAAGTGTAGGCATGTTCTGAGTACTTCCTCTACGATGATAACTTCCTTCACTAGGCATCTCCAAAAATCCAAACGTTACAACATTATTGCCCAACTCGGTGAAACCGGAGTAAAAACTCGGTTGCACTGACTAGTGCAACATGTGGCAACTTTTGGCGTTTCGATGAGACCGATATATAATTCTCGGTGGTATGGGTGACCTAGGCAGTTACACAACTCGGTGATACCGATTTCCAAATCTCGGAAATTCCTATTCTTGAAAAGGAGATACAATAAAGTTGGTCACTGTTTTTTGGTTGCACCAAAATTGAAAGTTGGTGTCACCGAGAAGCTAGGGTTTGGCTTAGGATCTGTCTGAGACAAAACTCGGTAGGGCCGAATGGAAATAGTTGGTGGAATCGATTTTGGATATTTGGTTTTGGACAGAATATTTGTGGGAGAATTTCATGTGTATTTTCGGTAGCTAATCTCTAAGCACTTGAGCAACCAGATCATCATAGACACCTCATCCCCTTTTAATAGTATTGGCTTTCCTATGGACTCAAAGTGATTTCTCACAAAATGTAAAATGTAGAGTCTTCAAGCTTGTTGCCAATAGATGTTCCATGCTTCTAGGGAATCTCCTCACAATCCTTTTGTCAATCCATTCATTAAACTTTCCTGAAATATACTTGGTGGAAACATTAGTCCAATGAAATATATGTTGTTATTAATTACCAAAACCACCTAGGGCGAAGTTGTGCTTTCACCATGCAATGAAAGGAATACCGTCAACTATTCAGCAACTCAACTCATTGTTGATCAAAATACACCATCAAGCCTCCACCGAACAGCGTCTGTCTCCTGACTTGGATGGTGTAGATATCTAACACCAGGATTCTAAGCTTTTTATGCACTAGACCCTTGATTAATGGTCGACTCAATAATTAAGTCGGCCTTGCTGGTATTGGCAAACACTGAGCATCGTCTATAGGAGTACGAGATAACCATGATGAACACCGTTAGCCAGATGTCGGCTTTGCCAACACAATGAACTCCTAGTGCGATATGCAAATATCGGCCATGCATTCTCATCTCAATGGAGCTCGGGAATCCGTCCACCAAAGTGTGAATAGCCGAAATAAATCAGATGTTTTGGCTAGCGATAAATTCCATAGCACCTATTTTGATGGTACGGTTGAAGAACATGGATGACGCGCCTCTTGAAGTCTCCTATAGTGAGATGAAAATTGCTGTCTTCGCCTACCGGCTTCACGCTTATCCTCCCTTACTCCTGCCGGTTCCACAACATGAGCTGGCACATCATTTTGCCTTGATGGCTTCCCTTGGGGACCCATGACATGTTCCTCTTCTCTAACCCTTTGGCCCTAAGCCGCTTCAGCTTCTTCTCTTGTGAATATGATAAGCCAAGTGGGCATCCCGGCTGTGGCTTTGGTTTATGCACTGGCAATTTCTTCCTGGCTTTGGTCACCTCCAGCTTGGCCTATCCAGACTCAGCGATTGGGTCCTTGAAAGTTACTTGCTTCACTTCCTTGCCTTTAGTAGCCAATGTAGACTCGGCTGGCCTTTTGTTATCTAGAGTCGGATCTGAAACAGTACACTTGTGGCCATCCTTTTTCACTCAGTAAACTTGCTTGACCATGTCCATCTTGTTCGCCCAGCTCCGGACTGATTCTTTTTGGTTGAGCCGGTCTTTAACATGTGGTTGTTGAACAAACAATGATCCTCCTGGAGCTGCATAATTTTGGTGAGGTGGCTTAGAATATGATGGACGATGTGCCCTCGATATATACTTATCCCATGATTGATATGAATAATAGTCGACATGGGGAGGTACGTATGACATTGGCACAAAAGGAGGATATGGAGTCGGCTTGTTCAACTTCTTCCTTCGTCAACCCCGGTCTTCAGATTTATACCTTGGGGGTGACTTCGATGTTTTTCGTTCACTCGGCTGATAAGCACTCTTCGCCTCACTTACCTTTTGATACTTTTCAAATATCTGCATGAAAGTGTGTAGGACCGAAAGTATGTCTAGAGGGGGGGTGATTAGACTACTTGACCAATAAAAATCTACTTTTTCCCAATTATAAGTGTTGGCAGATTTTAGCATTCATAGCAAGTCAAGCACACCCTACACATGCATGTTTAAAGTGTAGCAGCGGAAAGTAACAACAAGCATGAGTAGAAAAGGAAGGGTAGGAGGATCAAACGCAATTTGTAGACACGATGATTTTTCCCGTGGTTCCAATATGTGGTGCTATCGTACGTCCACGTTTATGGAGTCTTCAACCCACGGAGGGTAACGGTCGCGAGAGTCCACGGAGGGCTCCACCCATAAGGGTCCACGAAGTAGCAACCTTGACTATTCCATAACGGCTTCCATCCACGAAGGACTAGCCTCACTATGGGTAGATCTTCACGAAGTAGGCGATCTCCTTGCCCTTACAAACTTCTTGGTTCAACTCCACAACACGAAGTAGGAGGCTCCCAAGCGACACCTAACCAATCTAGGAGGCACCACCCTCCAAAAGGTAATAGGCTCGGCAATGTCGATGAACTCCTTGCGCTTGTGCTTCAAGATGATAGACTCCTCAACACACAATCACTCTCTCACAGATTTGGCTATGGTGGAAGAGATTGATTTGGTGGAAAGCAACTTGGGGAGGCTAGAGATCAAGATTCATATGGTTGGAATGGAATGGCTTGATCTCAACACAAGGGTAGGTGGCTCTCTCTCAGAAAATTGGTTGGGGCAATTATGGAATAGTTCTGAGTGCTTCTCTTTCGAGTGGGTGGTGGTGAAGGGGTATATATAGGCATCTCCAAAAATCCAACCGTTACACCTTAAGTGACCAACTCGGTGACACCGATGTGTGAATCTCGGTGGTACCAAAGTGACCAAAAGGTGACAACTTTTGAATCTCGGTGAGACCGATATATAAAACTCGGTGGTACCGATTTGGTGACCAACGGTCAGATTGCGCAACTCGGTGACGCCGATCCAGAAAACTCGGTGGTATCGATTTTATAAATCGAGGTAACAGAAAGTTGGCAACCCAAACTCGGTGGCACCGAAGTGGAATCGGTTGCACCGATGTGCTAGGGTTTGGCATGGGTCTGTCTGAGTTTGGGAATCGGTGGCACCGAGTGGAAAGTGTTGGTTGCACCGATTTTGGATATTTGACTTTGGACAGACTTTTGTGGAAGAGCTTGTGGGTGTTTTTGGTGATTATCACTTGTGCACGTATGAGCATTTTGTTCACCAACAGTACCTTACCCCCTTTTAATAGTATTGGCTTTCCTATGGACTCAAAGTGATTTCTCACAAAGTAAAATGTAGAGTCCTCTTGCTTGAAGCTTTGCCAATCCATTTCCTTGCATCTTGGGGTATTTCCACAATCCTTTTGCCATCCCTATCATTGAACTTTTCCTGAAATATGCTTAGTGGAAACATTAGTTCAATGCCATATATGTTGTTATTGATTACCAAAACCACCAAGGGAGCAAATGTGCTTTCAAAGTGACTTTCAGCTTTTTACCTTTGTGCTTACCATGACCTTTGCTTTCTTTGGTCTTGCGTGCATCGGTCTTTGAATTTTCTTGTTCCCCCAGTGCTAGATGTCTCTAATGTAGCTTTGATGGAATTCTCATCTTCAAGATTGTTGTTGATGCATTTTTTAACAATATCTTGGCCCGAAGACTCAATCTCGTCATCATTGTTGTGTACGTGTCTACCTTTAGATGAATCATCTTTGGATGAGTCGGCTTGAGGTAGCCGAGTCAACACTTGATCGCCTTCAAGACCAATCTGAGTCGATTGGCCATATGATCCTGCCTCAACAAACTCCAATCGTCCTATGTTGGCCGATTGTGCAACTTGATGGATCATGTTGCGGTCTTTGACACTCTGCTCGAACGAACATTGCATTCGCTCTTGTCTTGATGGCTCGACATCGTGATCATTTATAATAATAGGATTAGTCAGCGATGCACAAACGATGTGATCACCTATGCCCAGACAGAAAGTACATTGCTCGTCCATTAACTGATACTGTGGTACCAACTTTGGAATTAAACAACCGAGTGGTGTCGACTTAACGTCATCTGACTCGGCTATGTATCCATTTTCATCCTCCTTTTCCGATGCACTTGAATCGACTATTTCGGAGAACTTTGAACCTGGCTTTATGTTTCTGCAACCAAAATAATTACAAAATATATGTCTCACCTAAGTCAAAATGTTAGCCAAGCACGAAACAAACAAAGCTACCCATATAGATATGAAATTTAACTATAGCAATGGGAAAAAAATTGGTTGTAATAAGTTGTCACTATTGGCCATTCTGAATGGTATGATATGTTGACCGTTACAATTAGTGACAAGATTACAACTAACAAATAAATCCCTATTTGCGATTGGTCTTTCAAAGTTTACTACAATGGACTTGCTAATCGAAGCATCAAAAATATAATATTGATCGAATCGGAAAATGAATAAATTGTCTGCTAGACGAAACTCTTCGAAAACGTTGGTGGAATATGATGATTGCCAAACTGGAACAATGCTTTTCTCCATCTCTAGATGATGCTCCAACGCATCTTCCTATTCTTCTGGATCGCATGCCTTATCATTCGGATTTCCCGAGAATATTTCACTTGAATTTCCCGAGTAGATTTCACTCGGACGCTCTATGTTAGCTGAACTCTACTCATGTACATTCTCTTGGTCTTGATGTTCGTTAATTTCTTTGGCACGGAACTCATAGGCAGCATTTAAGCTCCCTCACGTCCTCAAAAATCAAGCACGGAAAATTTGTTGGGTTTAACGTTCCTTTGCTCGGCGAAGCTTGCATCCTCTGTTTTGGTACACTCAACAATAACTGGCTTGATGCACTCGGCATTAGCCGATGCAGCACTCAGGTGGCTCAATGCATTCGATTGGCTCGGTGCAGTCGGTATTAACTCTATGCACTCGGCCTTAACCAAATCAGGGCTCAATCCTATTTCAATTGAATCCACCATTATCTTGGCTTTAAATGAACCATTCAACTCGGCTATAGACGACTTAGTCATATTTGAATTGGTTTCAACTGAATCAACAGTATTAGCTGAGCCAATCTTCTTTTGTTGTTTTGTTTGCAAAGCTTCTTTTTTATCTTGCCTCAACAACATAGAAGGGCCAACATGGTTTCTGCATGGAGGAGGGGACTTGATGTGTTCTTGTAAATATTCCTCTTCATGCTTCTTCTTGAGTGTTTCATAAGCCTGTCGATAATCTGTTGGTAATTCCTCAAGAGTCAGTGTGGTAAAATTGTCGGCGCTACTTCCTGCAAGCTTTGGCTTGAGCTTGTTCATACGGGTCATATGTTTTTCTTTAAGTTCGGCCCTTCTTGGATCAGCCTTCCCCCAATGCTTTTAGGATCTTTCAGCAATGAATTGATGTTGCCAAAAAAATTCAAGTGTACATGGTGTGTATAACATGTTGCAACGATAGGTGAGGACATATGCACTGTTGTTGAATATTTTCCCTCGACAATTTGATCAACTGGCAACACTTCGTCTTCTTTCAAAACCCTAGCTCTTATTGCCTCATAATCAGGAACCAACCCCTTTTCATGTTGCTCAAGGCAAAGAGCGCTAATCTTCTTATTTTATTCTAAACATTTTAACGCAGCCAGAGCCACCTCATCTCTTGCAATATTAGGCACAAATGCTCATGTAGAATCTCCATTCACTCGGCCATAACCATGAAGGTGAGCCGAGTCATGAATTTTTTTAGTTGCATATGTCGCTCAACAATTAATCTCATGAGGTGTAGTATATCATGACCGAGGATAACCGGCCAAATAGCTAATGGAAGCATGACCAATTCTCCCATCCATTGGCATGTTTGGGGATGAACACGCATATTGCGAGCCGGCTGCCGATGGATAAAACTGTGAGACACACTCATGTACACGAGGTGTCCTATATTGAAAGGTGTTGTCGATGCATGAAAGTTTGGGCCCATAAGTTGCATGTCGTGATTATGTAAATTTCAAGCTTCTCCAACGGAATAACTAGTCGGCCTTTGCTCGTTAGGGCTAGCTGACATGACATGTCCATTGAAAGGTCTAGCAACACCAACATAATGGCTATTTGCATCAACGTAAGGGAATTGATGATACATGTTACCTCATAGATTGCAGCCGCTTGATGACGCTCTCCTTGTAGCAAGAATAGGTTGGATACCTTGCGAAGCTTCGATCCCGAGCAGAGTCGCCAAAAAGTGTGTTCGCACACAAAAACATCACCGTGTACCCTCGACACCAGGGTTGATGCACCGCGGCTCATGTCGAAGGAGACCCATCCGGAAGCACGGTACGCAAGCAGTCAGACGGGTGCTTTTGAGGATCTAAAACCCCACACGCCCGGGAGGGACCCCGTCAGGGCGCGTGGCGGCTATGGGCTGCCCTAGGTCGGCCTGAACGCCCCTAGGACCTCGTGGATTCACTGCCCTTCAATCTTGAAGAACGATAAAGAACGACAAGAAGATACAAGGGAGAGGGATAAAAAGTAGATGAACATGAAAAAGTAGCAAATTGATTTGTTCGATTCTGTGTTTTTTCAATCGCCAGTCACCTCCACTATATATAAGAGGCGGTTGCACTTCTCATACAAGTAAGGATTCATTTAAGCTTGTCTTACAAGAAAATTACATCAATCCATGTTCTAGAGTCCTAATTCTAGTCTAACTCGGATTCAACTCGAATCTGTCCCAAACTTCTGTCTTGCTCCTTACGCGGGCCACGGAATTTGCATATGACCTCGGATTGAGACGTTTTTTACATCAAAATCAATCGACTCGAAGATACGAACATTTATTTACCACTTTTCCAAATATGGTCATCTTGAATACTACATGAGGTCATCTTTAAGTTTCAGTCGAATTCGGTCATGTGGCTGACTAGGCTGTCTGAATCTTGTAGTGATTTTGCAGGCCTTATACTATCTCAAAAGATTTTGAATCCAAAAGCAAACTTGACTGTTTCGACGATACGCACAATTTTCATGTAGAGAACTTTTTAATCAGAGGCCATCTAGATAATATTTTGAGCCTATCTCCAGCTTCTGATTGGATTGACAATTTCAACTTGGACGACCAGTTTTTTGCCAGCAAGCCTTTAACTCCGGCAGCAACCTCCTCGCCGGCAAGCATTTCTCTCGAACGGCAACTTATTTGCCGGCAAGCTTTTCTCACGGCCGACAACTTCTTCGCCGGTGAGGGAGTCCTGGATTAAGGGGTCATCGGGCTGCCGGTCTATTTCTATGGGCCGAACAGTGGGCTGCTTTGTCATCATCAATGAAGGCCCGAAGACTGTGACACAGCAACCAAGATGGAAATCTCCCAAGACCGTGACGTGTACTCAAGAACACGATGATGAAATCGGCATATTCTTCTCCTGGTGTAACTGACATTGTGTAAACCCTAGATACCCTCGGTGCCTATATAAACCAGAGGGTCTGAGTTTGTAGGAAAAGTTAAGTTCATTACTCCTAGGGTTTTAGACCATATCATATGATCTCGAGGTAGATCAACTCTATACTCGATACTCCATCATCAGTACAAAACAAAGAAGGACGTAGGGTTTTACCTCCATTAAGAGGGCCCGAACCTGGGTAAACACTGTCTCCCTTGTCTTATGTTACCCATCGATCTAAGACCCACAGTTCGGGACCCCCTACCCGAGATCTACCGGTTTTGACACCGACAATGGTGCTTTCATTGAGAGTTCCGTCGTGGGATCGTCAAGAATATCGACGGCTCGCTTGATCATCATTAGTGACATCTGTAACAGGGATGTTTTCATCCCCGGACAGATGTTCGCCTTTGGCAGCCTCGTACTGCATGTGGATCCAGCCGGCCACCTTGGCTAGGTCGGAAGCTTCACCCCCTCTTAGGAGTTCAGGTTCGGGAACTTGGAGTTCATCAACGACTCCCGGGGGGATCTTGTTTTAAACAACATATTGGCCCCTCTTGAAGAGCTCACGAGCCCCAATACCATAACTCCAACGGCTGAGGACCGCACTATAGAGGCACCCTCCACCCCGGATCCAGCCCTAAAGCACGATCCCGTTACCGCATCCGGTTCCTTACCGGACGAAGAGCGCCAGGGCATGTCTTCAGAAACCCCGAGCGCAGCAGCATTGCGGATCGACCCAGCGTACTCTGGGAGTATTGATCTCGTGGATGTCTCGTCTTTGAACGAGTTACTGGGACGAATCCAACCCATGGGAATAGCCAACGACCAACCTTTAGTCTATGACCAGATCGGGCTTAAACCAGATGACAGGGAAATTCACGTTCCATATGTCACACATCTGGTAGCAACCATCGAAAGTTCGGCCGAAGGCTCACCGTCTCAACTTCCGGAGCTGAGGACGGTCTATGTCCCGGCATCTGGCCACGATGACTCCTTACCGAGTTCGGAATCCGGAATCAGTCCCGTGGATAGTTCGGAAGTAATTCCCGATCTAACCTCCGAAATTTTGTCAGGGCCGAAGAGTCCAGCCGACAACCCAGGTCACGAACCCGGTGCGCCGAACATCATAACGACGCAAGACTCGAACGTCATGGCTCCAAACTGTCGACCTATCGGGATAAGAATTTTTTTTCCCACCCACCGCCCACGTCGAATACTCTCCAACCAATTCGGGGAAGCCCGACGTATGGGATTTGTTGTATGTCATACAACAGCCTAGGGAAACAGTCCACCATTACTGGGCTCGATTCCTCCTCACCAAAAACAACATGGCGGACTATAGCGATCACGACACCATAGCTGCTTTCTGGCGTAACTGCTGGGATGAAGGGATCCTCAATGCCCTTGCTCGTCGCCACATCCGAGACTTCGCCGATCTATCAAACCTAGTGCACAAGTACTGTGCCATCGAAATTACCTGGCAGGCTCAACAACTGGAGTCAACCCGGGACAAAGAATCTAGAAGAACTCGGGGGAAGCGTATATCCCCATGACGAACAGCCCAACACGAGCCCACCAAGAAAAGGGCTAAACATCTTGAGGGACGCAGGTCCGTTCTCGATGAGCTGCTGGATAAGTTGTGCCCCATACATTCCTCTTTGCTGAATACAAACCCTACTCACAGCCTTCGAGCTTGCTGGTTGTGAGGCAAGTCGCAAAGTACGGGGACGCCATCCTTGGTACCTCATCGCCAAACAGACGTCCAGCCACATCATCTGATGACAACGCCGAGATCCTAACAATCTACAAGACATTCCTATAGAACAATCAAAGGAAGAGAGCCCTTCGATACCTCGACCAGATATATCATGTGGAAGCAATGAATTCTTGGACAAATACAGCCATAACTTTTGGCGAAGAGGACCAGCCGAGAATCCGCTCCAACCGAACACCTGTTGCGCTGGTTCTCAACCCCATAATAGACGGTTTTCAGCTCCACAAGGTGCTAATGGATGGTGGCAGCGGCTTAAACCTCATCTACGAGGATACGCTGCACAAAATGCAATTCGACAGATTTCGCGTTGAACAAAACGCCACTACCTTCCGGGGGATTATCCCCGGAAGAGAGGCGCGGTGCACAGGACGAGTTACCCTCGATGTAGTATTCGGTACCCCGGAAAACTATAGGTCTGAGGAACTTGTCTTTCACATCGTACCCTTCCGCAGTGGTTACCACACCTTGCTAGGACGCGAAGCCTTCACCAGGTTTCACGCCATACCACACTACGGGTACATGAAGCTTAAAATGTCAGGGCCCAATGGCGTCATTACTATTATAAGCGATGCGTATAGAGCCCTCTGGGCCAAAAAAAACCGCATCGTTCGCCCTCGAGGCACTATCAGAGGCCCTCGCAACCGAAGAGTTAACCGCACTTCGCTCAATGGTGGATAAGGATGATGTGACCCTCAGCAAGAGGCCCAAATCCACCTCCTTTAAACCAGTGGACGAGATAGTCAAATTCCAGGTACATCCAACGGGCCCCAACAAGACAGCGTCCATTGGAGCTCAGCTAGAACCCGCAATTGACGAAGCGTTGCGTGCATTCTTACATGAGAACTGGGACATATTTGCCTGGCACCCTTCGGACATGCCAGGAATCCGGCGGGGACTCGCAGAGCACAGCCTGAACATAATAACAGGCTTTAAGCCGATCAAATAGGCACTGCGCCGATTTTCTGAACCTAAGCGTCAAGCCATGGGTACCAAACTGGCAAAATTGCTGGAGGCCAGATTCATCCGCGATATCAAACACCCGGAGTGGTTGGCAAATTTGGTCATGGTGCCAAAGAAGAACAAATCCTGGCGGTTGTGTGTCGAATTTAAAGACTTAAATAAAGCCTGCCCCAAGGATCCCTTTCCTTTACCCCGCATAGACCAGATAATCGACGCTATCGCCGGACACGACTCATTGTGCTTCCTTGATGCCTACTCCGGATACCATCAAATAAAAATGAAGGAATCCAACCAGGCTGCAACTGCATTCATTACTCCCTACGGGCCATTCTGCTTCAATACAATGCCCTTCGGATTGAAAAACGCATGCACCACATATCAACGCGTGATTCAGACATGCCTCAAAAAAACAAATCGGCAAAACAGTCGAGGCATACATGGACAACGTGGTCATCAAGACCAAGCATGTCAGCCAGCTGGTAGATGACCTCTGAACAACCTTCAATAACCTATGGACTTACGATATACGGCTTAATCCATACAAATGTGTCTTCGGAGTCCCTGCGGGTAAAATACTCGGATTTATCGTCTCCCATAGAGGAATAGATGCCAATTTGGCTAAAATCCGGGCCCTATCCCAGTTGGCAATCCCGACGGATTTAAAGCACGTACAAAAGCTGGTGGGCTGCATGGCGGCCTTAAGCCGCTTCATCTCCCGCCTCGGTGAAAAGGCTCTGCCACTCTACAAACTGCTCAAACGGACCAAAAACTTCGAGTGGACCGACGAGGCAACAGTTGCATTGGAGGACATTAAAACTCTATTGGCAAGCAATCCCATACTGACGGCACCTGCCATAGGCGAGATGTTGTACATACCGGCCACCAATCAAGTGGTCAGCGATGTTCTTGTCGTCGAACGAGAGGCTGAGGGCCACAAGCTCTGGGTGCAGAAACCAGTCTATTATGTGTCACAAGTGCTCACTCCGTGCAAAACGCGCTAGCCGCACTACCAGAAGATAGCCTATACAGTTTTTATGGCATCCCGTAAGCTCCGGCACTACTTCCAAGAGTGTTCGATCATGGTAGCATCCGAAGTACCCCCTCAATGACATAATCAACAACAGGGACACTACGGGCCGTATAGCCAAATGGGCCATCGAGCTCTTACCTTCTGAAATCATGTACAAGCCGCGTCGAGCCATTAAATCTCAGGTGTTGGCTGATTTTCTTGCCGAATGGATGGAGGCCGAGATCCCTAAAGAATACAATACATATTCCCATTGGACGATGTACTTCGACGGCTCCAAAACGCTCGCCGGACTGGGGGCTGGCATAATGCTTACATCCCCCACCGACGACAACATCCGGTATGTGCTACAGATCATGTACATCGATTCCAATAATGCGGCCGAATATGAGGCTTTGTTGCATGAACTTCGGATGGCAACTTCCATGGGCGTGCAACGGCTCGAGGTACGAGGGCACTCCAACCTCGCCATTTCACAAATCAACGACGAATTTGATGCCAAAAAACCCAAAAATGGCAGCATACAGGAACGTCGTTCTTAAAATTTTAGCACGGTTCGAAGGCCTCGAATTTCATCATATCTCTAGAGACAGCAATCAAGCTGCCGATGTCCTCGCGTGCATGGGCGCTAAACGCGAGCCGGTTCCTAAGAATACCTTTTTGGAACAGCTTTTCAAGCCATCCATGGTATGGCAGGACAAGGAGAATATTGCTGGAACAAGCAATGAGGAGCAGGTCACCCCTCCTATTATCGAACCAGATGAACAAATTATTGGCGGATCGGCACTTGAAGAAACACCTTCAGCTCACGAAGTCATGGCAGTAATCGCACCATGGACCAAGCCCTTTCTCGCCTACTTACTCCGCCAAGAGCTCCCTGATGACCAAAGACGAATAATTCGACGATCCAAGACCTACAAGGACCACGAAGGCGTGCTATACAAGATGAGCACCACTGGAGTTCTCCAACGGTGCATATCCGAAGAAGAAGGTCAAGAACTTTTGGCCGAAATACACGCAGGAATGGGCGGCCATCACGCTGCAGCCCGGGCCCTGGTAAGCAAGGCTTTCCGGGCTGGCTTCTTTTGGCCCACAGCTCGCGCCAATGCTCAAACGCTCGTTCAGCATTGCGTGGGTTGTCAGCTCTTCGCTAATCAAAGCCACATGCATGCAACGGCTCTTTGGACAATACTAATTACCTGGCCTTTTGCGGTCTGGGGGCTGGACATGGTCGGACCACTTAAAGGGGGGACCAAGAAAACGTAATATTTACTGGTAATGGTCGACAAATTCACTAAGTGGATCGAAGCCAAACCAGTCACTTCTGCTAAGTCCGGCCCAGTCATCGACTTTATATCCGGAGTGGTTCACCGTTATGGTGTTCCACATAGTATAATAACGGATAACGGATCATATTTCACAGCTCGGGAAGTTAAGGACTGGTGTGCTAATTTAGGCATTAAGCTTGACTATGCCTCCGTATATCATCCACAAACCAACGGACAGGTTGAACGGGCCAACGGACTTATTATGAGTGGCATCAAACCGCGCTTAGTCTGATCCCTGACCAAATCCGATTGTCACTGGGTGGAGGAGCTTGACTCCGTACTGTGGGGTTTAGGTACCACCCCTAACCGGTCAACGGGATATACACCATTTTTCATGGTATACGGGGTAGAAGCAGTCCTACCCTGCGATATCATCCATGACGCTCCTAGAGTGCGTATGTACGAGGAAAAGGAAGCCGAGCTAGATTGGCAGGACAACCTAGACGCCTTGGAAGAAGAGCGCGATATAGCTCTGGCGCGATCTACCTTCTATCAGCAATAAGCGCGTCGCTACCAGAGCAGGAAGTTCAGGCTAAAGCATCATGTGGGAGAGCTGGTGCTACGCCTCCCGGAGAAAAACAAGAACAAACTCTCACTCAAATGGGAGGGCCCATTCATCAATGATGAAGTCCTTGCAGGAGGAGCGTATCGCCTACGCAACCCAGTGGATAATCGCCTCGAACCAAACCCATGGAACGCAGCTCGTCTTCGGCGCTTCTATGGATAAGACTGATGTCATCAACCAAACTAGTCCTACTTCTTTCCTTAGTTTTTACTCCTTTTCTCTTTTTTTTCAACGTCCATCAGGTTATGTTCGGCTAGACCGAGCTGTATTCACCAATTCTTGGGCATACATCTTTAAAGTGTATTTTTCGGGAACACCTGGGGGCTTTTTAACAAAGTGGAATAAAAAACTTTTATGCACCTATTCTTGCCTTTATCGTCTATGCTCCCTTCCTATATTACAATACCATTATATGCATCAATTTGACTTAAAATTTGGCCGAGCTGGGTTGCCTGGATCCTGTGCTTACCCTCTACGTTCCCGATGGTTCGACTAGAGGGTAAAGGGAGCACCTCTATGATTGTTACGACCGGGTCACCCGGGCACGTACCTCAGACGGGTAAAGCCGAAAGCTAGCATTATTGAGAACATAATTGGTCAGTTGCAAAGGAAGAGAGAATAATTAGGTGACTCTCACCATAATCGGGAGTTATGCTCCCAACTTAACCATTGTCCGCTTACTGTGGATATTCAGCTTTCAAGTCTACGGATAGCGTAGCGCCTGAAGAAAGGAACCCATAGAGGAACTATTTTCTTTGGAAGATGTTTCTTACGTTAAAAAGTAATATAACATCATTCTCCGATCAAGTTTTGTCTGTTCGTACCATATGGTCGGATTGCCTGGTTCTCCGAAATGCCGTCCTCATATTTCAGATGATGCATAGTAAGGAACACAAGGAACACTCCCCGACTATTGTCCGGGAAGGTAGAAGCCGATGGCCGGTTAAGACAACGTTTACAGTTCGGATGAAGCAATATTTGATGTAAAGTACATAGTTACATAGAATCAAGCATCTGGTTGCTGATCAAGATTATCTATTATCACATCCAGATGACAGACCTGTTGCGAGAGGCGTGCGGCCAACATTACCTGGTCATATACCAAATGTAAAGGTATCTCTTGACCATCTGTCCCTATCATCCCGACTCGAGCCATATGCTCAGGATCAAGCTTGGCAAATCTTGTTTTCACCATGGCCCACGCTTCCTGTGCTCCTTCTTGACAGGCTGAAGTTTTCCATAATTCAAACCGCTGACGAGCTCCTTTAAAGTGATCTGCCAATTCAGCCATCCCTTCTGTAGGGATGTGGGACAGCCATAGTGCCTTGATCATGCTCTTCATCGCCTTTCGACCTCGTTCATGCACAATGGAGAGTTCCTTCAAAAGGTTCCCCCCGAACGAGTTGGCTTCTTCTTCGGGATGCCTAGTTAAGAGAGCTACAAAGAGACGGGGCATGCCTGTTAGTTCGGGTATAGTTTATGAATGGAACTACGAGTCTGGAATCTTACTTACCGAATATGCCACCTTTCAATCTCTGATTTTCTTCACGGCCACAGACCAGCTGGGTTTTTAAATCCTTAATCTCACTGGCCTGTCGCTGATTCTCCGTTTGGAGGTTGTTCTTCTCCTCAAGATTACGGGTCAGTATTCGACGACCGGCCTGGAGCTGCGACTCGGCATATCTTTGGGACTCTCTTGCTACATCCAGGTATTTCTGAAGCTGATCTATAGGCTCGGCTGCTATAAAGCAAACACTTATTAGATATCAATGCCTCAAGAAAATTATGTATTAATCGAAATTGTTGCTCACTGTGCGCCTTCCTAGTGAATTTTTTCACTCCCTCTAGCTCGGCCTTTGCAGCTTTCAGCTGAGTCCGTCTCGTCTCAAGATCTTCCGACAATTTATCATTCTGCTCTTACGAAGACTGCGGAATGTCACAAGAAGTTCTTATAAGACCCTTAATACAGTCGCCCCGGCCAAATTAAGGCTCGGGGGCTACTCGATAATGATTCGTGTTCGGTAGTTAAAATCAAACACTTACCCGAAGACTATTTCGCATAAAATTGGCGATCCCTTCAAGTCCTGATCGGGCAGCAGCGAGGTGCATATCCACCGAATCAAGAGCATTAATCTCATTTTCAGAAAATTCAGGATGGCGTAGCGACTCCTTTCGACGCCGATGATTCATCGCGCTTTCCACTTCCGAATTTGTAACGGAGACCTCCTTAGAATCTTCGGGATGCTGGTCCATGGTAGCGACCCCCTCGTTGCATCCTGAGGTTGTTGGAGGCCTTTGTTCGGAACTACCGCCTTGAACCCTCTCGACGTCTTCGGACGTGGGAGGGTGTGTTCGGTTCCTACAAAGGTCGGCCTGGATTATGAAAACTTGCAAACTGCCATGAGGAGTGCTTAAACTATGACGTTAAACTAGTTACCTCTTGGATGGAGGAGCAGTTGAGGTAGTCCCTCCAGCGGCAGCACGCTTGACAGTATTTGGTGTAGATTTTGCTGGTGGTACACTCTCTAGTGTTCGGCGCGTGCTATGACGGCCCCTGGGAACGGAAGGAGGTGCCTCCGAAGTAATGGGCGACGAGCGCCCTTTTCGGGAAGGAGCTTTCTTCCTACCTCTGGTTCGGCTAGGGAGTATCCCAGGGTGATCGGCTATGAGGGCAACCTCGGAGCCATCAAGGCTCTTCTGGAAAAAGACTCTGTCCTCAAAAATGATCGAGGTATCCAGGTCATCATGGTATCCGGGGTCGTCATATGGAGAATAATTCTCGGGTTGTGGAGGAGGACAGTTAACCGTCTCGATCTAGCGCCTCCATTCCTGTTCGGTAAAACCCCAACAAATTTGATTAGACAACCATTAATGTAAAAATGTCTAGAGTACGGGAGTAGGATCAGTCTCACCCATTCGACGGGATTATGGTTTGAATATCCTTCCTTGACATTCAAGTGACGGAACCCTTCTTTTTCTCCTTTAAAGAGACTGGCCAGTATGGCAGCCATGGCCTCCTGATCGGCAGGACCTTCCCGCTTATAGCGGGTCGCGTCATTTGAGCCATTATAGCGCCATAAGGGATGCACCCTTTGTTGAAGGGGTTGGACACACCGTCTGACAGCCATGGCGATCATGTCGACGATGGCCAGCTTGCAGTGAGCTAATAACTTGACCTTGGCGACTAGCTGTTTTATTTCGGCGTTGTCCTCTTGAAAAGAACTCTTCGGATGCCAATTAAATTGCTTCTGTAAAGGAGCAACTGAGAATTCGGGAAGACCCCTCCGAATTGGATCAAAAAGGGGGACATCCTCAATATAAAACCATTCGGAGGTCCACTCTTCGGGATCTTTTTCTGGGGTCCCCATAGGGTATCCCGATCCGGCTATACGCCACACTTCGGCTCCGCCCACTTCGACAAGACAGGAAAAACTTCCTCCATAGTTCAAAGTGGGCGTCGCGGCCCAGGAACATTTCACAAAGGGCGACGAAACCCGAGATATGGAGAATTGATTCAGGGGTGAGATGGTGGAGTTGGATCCCATAAAATTCTAGTAAACCCCTTAAAAAAGATGAATAGGGAAGCCCAGACCTCGTAAGAGGAAGGGAACGAAGCATACCCTCTCTTCCTTGTGAGGAGTAGGGGATTTGCCGCAAAGGCCTCACCATTTGCGGACGTTAATCCAGAGCGGGAGGGCGTTAGATCTAAGGATGGAAGATATCCCTGCACCTCCAGGTCACGTAGTCGGAGATGGGAAACAGAGCAGCTTGCCCAGTCACCTAGGAGAGGGCCGTGAGGGCGTGAGGAAGAACCTGGAACATTCGCCATGGCTTTCTGATATTCTTCTTGGTGTATGGGGAGAGAGATGGATTGCTCAGAAGCATGCCGGTTCTATTTAATGGATGATTCAACCCTACAGATCTTTGAAGGACGTTTCTGAAAGCACAACTTCTCCCTAGGTGGTTTTGGTAATTAATAACAACATATATTTCATTGGACTAATGTTTCCACTATGTATATTTCAGGAAAAAGTTCAATGTTTAATTGGCAAAGGATTGTGAGGAGACCCCAAGATGCAAGGAATAGGATTGGCAAAGCTACAAGCATGAAGAATCTACATTTTACTTTGTGAGAAATCACTTTGAGTCCATAGGAAAGCCAATACTATAAAAAGTGGGTGAGGTAATAATGGTGAATGAAATGCTCAAAGTGATCAAGTGTTAGTCACCAAATACACCCACAAGCTCTCCCACAAATATTCCGTCATAGAGCCTACCACTCAAAATCGGTGCCACCAACAATTCCACATCGGCTACACCGAGTCATAAGCCTAGACAGAAACCCTAGCCAAGTCCCACATCTCGGTCTACCAAGTTCCATATCGGTGCAACCGAGTTTCAGTGACCAACTTTCAGTTACCTCATTCACAAGAATCGGAACCTCCGAGAATTGTGAATCTGTCTCACCGAGTTGTGTAACTGCCCTCGGCCACTCATATCGGTACCACCGAGAATTCCATATCGGTCTCACCGAAAAGCCTAAAGTTGCCACATTTTGAACAAGTCGGTGCCACCGAGTTAGGCAATAATGTTGTAACGGTTGGACTTTTGGAGATGCCTATATATACCCCTCCACCACATCCCACTCGCAAGAGAAGCACTCAAAACAGACCCACACTTCCCATATCCAAATTTCTGAGAGAGAACCACCTATTCTTGTGTTGAGGTCAAGATCATCCACTCCAACCATATGGATCTTGATTTCTAGCCTCCTCAAGTTGCTTTCCATCCAATCAATCTCTTCTACCCAAGCCAAATCTGTGAGAGAGTGATTGAGTGTTGAGGAGACTATCATTTGAAACACAAGAGCAAGGAGTTCATCGTTACTATCGAGCCTATTACCATTTGGAGGGTGGTGCCTCCTAGATTGGTTAGGTGTCGCTTGGGAGCCTCCTACTTCGTGTTGTGGAGTTGAACCAAGAAGTTTGTACGGGCAAGGAGATCGCCTACTTCGTGAAGATCTAACCATAGTGAGGCTAGTCCTTCGTGGACGGAAGCCGTTATGGAATAGTCAAGGTTGCTACTTCGTGGACCCTTATGGGTGGAGCCCTTCGTGGACTCTCGCGACCGCTACCCTCCATGGGTTGAAGAATCCATAAACGTGGACGTACGATAGCACCACCTATCGGAACCACGAGAAAAATCTTCGTGTCTCCAAATTGCATTTGATCTTCCTACCCTTATCCTCTTACATATGTTTGTCTTTACTTTCCGCTGCAATACCCGTAGACATGCATGTGTAGGATGAACTTGATATGCTAGAATTGCTAAAATCTGCCAACCAATTAACTTGGGAAAAGGTTAGGTTTTATTTGGTCAAGTAGTCTAATCACCCCCCCTCCCTCCCTCTAGACCTACTTTCGATCCCTACAGTTTCGGGAATTGCCTGTCTCCGTCTGGTGCGTAGAAATCGAGGAGTTGCAGAAGAATAAGAGTTGTGGGCCACGTGATGTTTCGGCGTTCGAGAGCACGTCGTAAGCCGGATTAAACTCAGCCGAACTACAGAGAAGAGGGGAACTCGCCCTGCAAGCCGACAGCTTTGAAACAAGACTATGGCATTGGAGGCCAGTTCGGGGGCTATTGAGGGAGTCCTGGATTGAGGGGTCCTCGGGCTGC
This sequence comes from Elymus sibiricus, assembly GCA_039707655.1. Classification (NCBI taxonomy): domain Eukaryota; kingdom Viridiplantae; phylum Streptophyta; class Magnoliopsida; order Poales; family Poaceae; genus Elymus; species Elymus sibiricus. Next base: position 180,257,898 of record CM077665.1, read on the forward strand.
CGGTCTATTTCTATGGGCCGGACAGCGGGCCGCTTTGTCATCATCAATGAAGGCCCGAAGACTGTGACGTAGCATCCAAGATGGAAATTTCCTATGACCCTGACGTGTACTCCAAGAACACGATGATGAGTTCGGCATATTCTTCTCCTGGTGTAATCGACATTGTGTAAACCCTAGATACCCCCGGTGCCTATATAAACCGGAGGGTCTAAGTCTGTAGGACAAGTGAGTTCATTACTCCTAGGGTTTTAGACCATATCATACGATCTCGAGGTAGATCAACTCTGTACTCGATACTCCATCATCAATACAAAACAATGCAGGACGTAGGGTTTTACCTCCATTAAGAGGGCCCGAACCTGGGTAAACACTGTCTCCCTTGTCTCCTGTTACCCATCGATCTAAGACCCACATCTCGGGACCCCCTACCCGAGATCTGCCGGTTTTGACACCGACAGTCGACATGCCTTTTCACTCGGGCGGCAAGCTTTTCGCCGGCAAGCTTTTCACTCGGATTTCCCAACTGAAACTTCAACCTGATTTTGTTTTGTCTTTCCAGATGACCTCAGATTAAGACGATTATATATCAAAATCTATCGGCTCGACGAGATGAAACTTTTCAGTGTTGTAAGTTTTTCCATTCAAGGTCGTCTTGAGGTCGGAAAAGCTCGGGCGACCCATCAGACATCACCTAGGCGGTTGTCTGATCCTTCGCACCACTTTCTCACTTAGGGTCGGTTCGTAGTGCGTTGCCTGTAACTTTTGCATACAAACTCGGATTGAGATGATTTTAATATCAAAATCGACCGTCTCGACGAGACGAAGACAATCCATGAAGAGAACTTGTTCATCCGAGATGGTCTTGGAGGTGTAATCAGCTGAACATTATTCAGGAAGTTAAATCCTGGCACTTCGATTACAAGTTCGGACCTTAAGATGAGGTTGGACAGTGATGACCTAAACATCAAAATCGTTCCATTCGTCGATGTAAAACGTTTTCATGTTGAACACCTTTTCATTCGAGGTCATCTTAATTACATTTTGTACTGTGTCAAAATCTGGTGTCAACAATAGTTAAAGAACAAATGATGAACAACCTCATGTTCAGTGCAGAAGACACATTTTGTTGGTTTTACAATTCCTCCCTTGGTCAAATTATCTTTACTCATCAACTTATTGCGGGAAAGCACAATATTGCCTGTTGGCAAATATTGGTTGTAACAATGCGGAGATTGAATCAGACTGTTCCTTTGTTGTGGACCCAGTAACAGCTGATGGATGCTTACTTGGGACTGGATGTGGCAGTAGTCACTCGCGTTGGAATTTGCTAGTGTCTTACAAGCACGGTTTCCGGGAGGCAAATCAAGTAGCAGATGAACTACCTAGAAACCCCTTTAACGCCAAATATTCTAGTACTTGGAAACTATCGATCCCTGACTTTGTTTCGCATTTGCTTGTATAGGATATGTCGATTATATGAGGAATAAAGTCTGTTTACCGTAGAAAAAAAGTGCTTTAGAATATAGTAGGTTGACCAGGTTCAGAAATGACTAGTTTTAACATCTGACAAGCGAAAATTTTGAGCACCTTTCAGCAAAGAAAGGGCCGTATGACGTATCACCAATTTTTCCTTGTCATTTATCTCTGGTTCACGATGTAGTGTAACATGCGTTTCCAGGCGCGCGCTGCCTCAACGCGGTTCTCTCTTAATTAGTATCTGATTGATTCAGTCAATTCGTGCATCTTACGTGCCTTCGGACCATGACGGCTTTGACGAGCGAACGCAATTATCCGGCGACCACGAGTCTCGAGCAATTTAGGAGGCAAGTTTGAATTCTTATTCCCTCCACGCCGAACAAATAGCTCACCTAATCTCTGAAACTTTGGCCTGCACGCAATCGTATGCATCACTCTCTTGGTGTGATGATGTGACAATAATCACAGGATAAACCTTTTGCAGTTATTTCCCGGCAACACACCAAAAAGACCAGCACAGCACTGGTGTGCTTGACCAAGTACGAACAAGTGTCACCGCCTCATCGCATGCACATCACAGGATCTCTCGTATATAGACCAAACCATTTCATCACATATTCCATTCTTGTGTGCTGCATCGATCGTCTAGCTCCAGACATCGTGTGTACAAATGGCGTCGCTCGCTGTGCTTCTCATGTTCCTTTCTGCGGCTCTGGCCTCTAATGCCGCCGCCGTCCGCGTCGGGCTGACGCGCGTCCACTCCAACCCTGATGTCTCCGCCACCGACTTCGTGCGTGACGCCCTGCGCCGGGACATGCACCGGCACGCCCGGTTCACCCGGGAACTCGCGTCGTCGGGCGACCGCACCGTCGCCGCGCCAACAAGGAAGGACCTGCCGAACGGCGGGGAGTACATCATGACTCTGGCGATCGGCACGCCGCCGCTGTCCTACCCGGATCGCCGACACGGGCAGCGACCTCATCTGGACGCAGTGCGCGCCCTGCGGCAGCCAGTGCTTCAAGCAGGCCGGGCAGCTGTACAACCCATCGAGCTCCACCACGTTCGGCGTGCTCCCCTGCAACAGCTCGGTGAGCATGTGCGCCGCGCTGGCTGGGCCGAGCCCGCCGCCTGGGTGCTCGTGCATGTACAACCAGACGTACGGCACAGGGTGGACGGCGGGCATCCAGAGCGTGGAGACGTTCACGTTCGGCTCGACGCCCGCGGACCAGACCCGTGTCCCCGGCATCGCCTTCGGCTGCAGCAACGCGAGCAGCGACGACTGGAACGGCTCAGCTGGCCTCGTCGGGCTGGGCAGGGGAAGCATGTCGCTCGTCTCCCAGCTCGACGCCGGCATGTTCTCGTACTGCCTCACGCCATTCCAGGACGCCAACAGCACGAGCACGCTCCTCCTCGGGCCGTCGTCGGCGCTCAACGGCACCGGTGTCCGTACGACGCCTTTTGTGGCCAACCCATCGAAGGCGCCCATGAGCACGTACTACTACCTAAACCTGACGGGCATATCGATCGGCACGACGGCGCTGTCCATCCCTCCCAACGCGTTCGCCCTGCGGACCGACGGCACCGGCGGGCTCATCATCGACTCCGGCACGACCATCACGTCGCTTGTCGACGCGGCATACCAGCAAGTCCGTGCCGCGATTGAGTCCCTCGTAACGCTGCCGGTGGCCGACGGGTCGGACTCCACGGGGCTCGACCTGTGCTTCGCGCTGACGTCCGAGACGTCGACGCCGCCGGCCATGCCCAGCATGACGTTGCACTTCGACGGGGCGGACATGGTGCTGCCGGTGGACAACTACATGATCTTGGGCTCCGGGGTGTGGTGCCTGGCTATGCGGAACCAGACCGTTGGCGCAATGAGCACGCTCGGCAACTACCAACAGCAGAACATTCACCTACTCTACGACATCCAGAAGGAGACGCTGTCGTTCGCTCCGGCCAAATGCAGCACGCTCTGAAGAGAAATGTACAAATATTTGTGTACACTTCGTAGGTGTTTTTCATCAGTTTTGTATAGTTTCCATTCTTTATTCTTTTTTTCGGTTGAGTTCAGAAAGTAAACTGTATACTTAAGATTTATTTGCGGGAAGGCTGCCTAGTGCCCGCCCGATATAGGAATGCAAATTTAGAACCTTCGGCGTATCCTCCGACCTAGGCAGATATTAATCCCACTCACCTTCATGCCTCCTACATGAGACAATTAGAAAATTGGTTTTGCTAATTCAAAATCGACTAAGATTCATAATATCTCATCAATTGATACATATCTTAGTCATCGGCGCAAAAGAAAAAAATATCACGGCGGCCTCCCCCGACCCTCCCTCCCTCTCCCTCTCCCTCCCGCGCCGCCCCCGCGCGGCGGCGGGGAGGGAACCCTAGCCGGCTGCCGCCGAGCTCCCCCCCCCTCCTCCTCCTCCCCCGCCGCCGCCAGAGGGCCTGGCCGGGCTCGCCCGAGCCGGCGGCGGCGGGGCCTTCTCGGTCCTCTTCGGCTGGGGCGCGGCGCGAGCACGGGGCGCCGTGGCGTGACGCCGCGCTGGCGTGCTGGAGGCCGCTGGTGAGGTGACGGCGTGCCAGGCGGCGTGGACGATGGGGGGTCGCGCAGGGCGTTCTCTGTCGGCATGGATCTGGCGCGTGGGGAGCCCCTGCGGCGAGGGCTAGGGGCAACGCGGCCTGGCGATTACTGGGCGTCGGCCGGCGGTTGCAAGCAGCGAGGTGGCCGGCGGTCCTTCGCACGGGCGGGTGGAGGCGGGTCTGCGGGTGGGCGGTGGACGCCTTGGCCTCGGACAGTGGTGGTTGGACGATGCGTGGAGAGCCGATGGGGGTGTGGGGCTGGCACCGTGGATGCGGCTGCTCGGCGGCCGGAGCTGCCAGCTGCCTTGGGCGGCCTCCCATCTGGATCTGGGATGCCCAGATCTGATGGGGCGGCGCCCGCCTTCCCGGGTGCGTTGGCTGGTAGTTGGCCGGCAACGCGGACGGGCCGCCGGTGCTGGAGTTTGACGTAGTCCTCCTGCCCGGGGTTCGATGCTCCTCGTGCGATGTCCGGTGCTAGGTTGCCCTGGAGTCGGTCATGGCTCTGGGCCGCCACTGTTCCGGCCAAGGTAGGAGCTTGCAGATCGATTGGGAGGTGTCCTCTCGTTATGGTGTTGGTGAAGGTCCGTGACGGTGGTGGTCGAGTGATGACCCACAAGTATAGGGGATCTATCGTAGTCCTTTCGATAAGTAAGAGTGTCGAACCCAACGAGGAGCAAAAGGAAATGACAAGCGGTTTTCAGTAAGGTATTCTCTGCAAGCACTAAAATTATCGGTAACAGATAGTTTTGTGATAAGATAATTCGTAATGGATAGCAAGTAACAAATGTAGCAAAGGTGTAGCAAGGTGGCCCAATCCTTTTTGTATCAAAGGACAAGCCTGGACAAACTCTTATATAAAGCAAAGCGCTCCCGAGGACACATGGGAATTTCTGTCAAGCTAGTTTTCATCATGCTCATATGATTCACGTTCGTTACTTTGATAATTTGATATGTGGGTGGACCGGTGCTTGGGTGCTGCCCTTACTTGGATAAGCCTCCCACTTATGATTAACCTCTCTCGCAAGCATCCACAACTACGAAAGAAAAATTAATATAAATCTAACCATAGCATGAAACATATGGATCCAAATCAACCCCTTACGAAGCAACGCATAAACTAGGGTTTAAGCTTCTGTCACTCTAGCAACCCATCATCTACTTATTACTTCCCAATGCCTTCCCCTAGGCCCAAATAATGGTGAAGTGTCATGTAGTCGACGTTCACATAACACCACTAGAGGAGAGACAACATACATCTCATCAAAATATCGAACGAATACCAAATTCACATGATTACTTATAACAAGACTTATCCCATGTCCTCAGGAACAAACGTAACTACTCACAAAGCATATTCATGTTCATAATCAGAGGAGTATTAATTATCATTAAGGATCTGAACATATGATCTTCCACCAAGTAAACCAACTAGCATCAACTACAAGGAGTAATCAACACTACTAGCAACCCACAGGTACCAATCTGAGGTTTGAGACAAAGATCGGATACAAGAGATGAACTAGGGTTTGGAGCGGAGACGGTGCTGGTGAAGATGTTGATGGAGATTGCCCCCCTCTCGATGAGAGGATCGCTGGTGATGACGATGGCTTTGATTTCCCCCTCCGGGAGGGAAGTTTCCCCGGCAGAACAGCTCCGCCGGAGCCCTAGATTGGTTCTGCCCAAGTTCCGCCTCGAGACAGCGACGCTTCGTCCCGAAAGCTCTCTTATGATTTTTTTTCCAGGTCAAAACCCTCCATATAGCAGAAGATAGGCACCGGAGGGCTGCCAGGGGGCCCACAAGCCACAGGGGCGCGCCCCCCAGGCTTGTGGCCTCCTGGTGGGTCCCCTCTGGTATTTCTTTCGCCCAATATTTTTTTTATATTCCAAAATAATTCTCCGTAACTTTTCAGGACTTTTGGAGTTGTGCAGAATAGGTCTCTCATATTTGCTCCTTTTCTAGTCCAGAATTCCAGCTGCCGGCATTCTCCCTCTTCATGTAAACCTTGTAAAATAAGAGAGAAAAGGCATAAGTATTGTACCATAATGTGTAATAACAGCCCATAATGCAATAAATATCAATATAAAAGCATGATGCAAAATGGACGTATCAACTCCCCCAAGCTTAGACCTCGCTTGTCCTCAAGCGAAAGCCGAAATCGATAAATATGTCCACATGTCTAGAGATAGAGGTGTCGATAAAATAAAATACGGACATGAAGGCATCATGATCATCTTTAGAACAGCAACATATATTGGCATATAATTTCTTATGCTAAAGTGACAATTCATTCACAAGGTAAAGTATGAATCGGAAACTTTATTGAAAACTAACAAACTATGATCTCGTTCATTGAAGCAATTGCAATTTATCATAACATCGGAAAGAGTCAATATAAGAGCTTTTCAGCAAGTTCACATACTCAACTATCATTTAATCTTTTACAATTGCTAACACTAATGCGGTACTTATGAGGTCAAATCTTTAATTGGACACAGAGAAAGATAGGGGCTTATAGTTTTGCCTCCCAACTATTTACCTCAAGGGTAATGTCAACAGAAATAACTCATGATCACCCACATCCGAGTGAATATATGTGTCTAGATCATTCCCCAACACATGACGCTTGCCAAGAGAGAAAGGCGAAATATAGGAAGTGGTGAAGATCACCATGACTCTTGCATAAAGGTAAGTACTAGAAAGTAAAAGTAATAGATAGGCCCTTCGCAGAGGGAAGCAGAGGTTGTCATGTGCTTTTATAGTTGGATGCGCAATCTCTTAATGCAAAAGAACGTCACTTTATATTGCCGCTTGTGATAAAGAACTTTATTATGCAGTCTGTCGCTTTTATTTTTTCCATATCACAAGTTCGTATAAAGTTTGTTTTCCTCACACTAATAGATCATACATATTTAGGGAGCAAATTTTTTATTGCTTGCACCAATGACAACTTACTTGAAGGATCTTACTCAATCCATAGGTAGGTATGGTGGACTCTCATGGCAAAACTGGGTTGAGGGTGTTTGGATGCACAAGTAGTATCTCTACTTGGTGCGGAAGTTTTGGCTAGTATGAGGTGGAAGCAAGCGTCACATGTTAAAGGATCTATAACCATATAACTTCTATTCGGAAATAAGCAAACATAACCCATTATGTTGTCTTCCTTGTCCAACATCAACTTCTTAGCATATAATATTTTAATGAGTGCTCACAATCATAAAAGATGTCCAAGATAATATATTTATATGTGAACCTCTCTTTCTTTATTACTTCCTTTTAATTGCAACAATGACCAATCGCTATGTTTGTCAACTCACAACAAATTTCAATCGACATACTTCTTATATGTGAATTCATCACTCCCCATAAGATCATCATATATACTCTTTGCTTTTATTCTATTCTTCTTTTTATTTATTTTTCTCAAGATCATAGCAAGCAAGCAAAGCCCTCAACTCAAAACTACTTTTTATTATATAACTCTCGGACTCGATTACATAGGTGGAACATAAAGCAAAACTCAAAGCTAGATGACACTAAAACTTTATTCTACTAGATCAAGATATAACCAAAAGGATCGAACTAAGAAAAACGATAAAAGTAAAAGATGTGATGGTGATACGATACCGGGGCACCTCCCCCAAGCTTGGCACAAGCCAAGGGGAGTGCCCATACCCATGTGTTTAGTTGTCTTTCTTCGGAGGTGGTGATGATGGAGAAGGATCTTTAAGCTTGTTCAGTTTCCTCTTAAGCATAAAATTATGTTCCCTCAGATCGGCAACTTCCTGCTCGAGCTTCAATATCCTTTGACATAATTCTTGCTTCCTCTCCTGCAGAAAACGAGAAGGGATAAATAGAACCTTGGGTTTTCTCCTTGTGTTTGGGAGGCTCGATTTCCTGAACTCCACTTGCATATCTCCTGGTTGAGGCAGGGGGATGTCTTCTTCATCCGAGCTTTCTTCCTCATACTTGCCTTCTTGTTCCTCCTCCGAGAACAATCCATAAGGATCTAAGTCCCCATAGAGCTTGGGATTGGCAAGATAATGCGATACATAGCTCTCCCCATCGGAATCTTGGGACGGCATATTGCTCTAAATCTGCTGCAGAAACAGCTCAAAACAAAAACAGGAGGTATTGTCGTGATACGAAGGTCCAAACCTTCGGGAGATTATATAATGAATTTTTACCGACCTAAAGGAGTATACCACAAGAATACGGAGTCCGGATGGTACACTGGGTGGCCACAAGCCAGAGGGGCGCGCCCAGGGGGGTAGGGCGCGCCCCCCTGGCTTGTCGCCTCCTTGTGCACTTTTTGGACTACTTTAAATTTTCCTAATTTATTAAATATTCCAAAACGGAGAAAAAATGCTATTGGAAAAGTTTTGGAGTCGGTTTGCTTACCGTACCACATACCTATTCCTTTCGAAGTCTGAAACGTTTTGGTAGGTCTCCCTAATGTACTCCTCCAGAGTTATGGTATTGATAATATTGGTTTCAACATTTATGGGAGTACCTGAGATATAATGTTTGATTCTTTGCTCGTTTACCACCTTTGGGTTAGTGCCTTCGGCGTTGTTGATCTTGATGGCGCCGGAACGATATACTTCCTCGACAATGTAAGGCCCTTCCCATTTAGAGAGAAATTTTCCTGCAAAAAAAACTTAAACGAGAATTGTATAGCAAGACATGGTCACCTACATTGAATTCACGCTTTTGTATCCTTTTATCATGCCATCTCTTAACTTTTTCTTTAAAGAACTTGGCATTCTCATAGGCCTGGGTTCTCCATTCATCAAGTGAGCTAATGTCAAATAACCTCTTCTCACCAGCAAGTTTGAAATCATAGTTGAGCTCTTTGATTGCCCAATAAGCTTTATGTTCTACTTCTAGAGGTAAGTGACATGCTTTACCATAAACCATTTTATACGGAGACATACCCTTAGGGTTTTTGTAAGCAGTTCTATAAGCCCATAATGCATCATCAAGTTTCTTAGACCAATTCTTTCTAGATCTATTAACAGTCTTTTGCAAGATCAATTTAATTTCTCTATTGCTTAATTCTACTTGACCACTAGACTGAGGATGATATGGAGATGCAATTCTATGATTAACATCATACTTAGCAAGCAATTTACGGAAAGCACCATGAATAAAGTGTGAACCACCATCAGTCATAAAATATCTGGGGACTCCAAATCTAGGGAAAATAACTTTTTTAAGCATTTTAATAGAAGTGTTATGATCAGCACTACTAGTTGGAATAGCTTCTACCCACTTAGTAACATAAGCAACAGCAACTAGAATATGGGTATACCCGTTGGACTTTGGAAAAGGTCGCATATAATCAAAACCCCAAACATCAAATGGTTCAATAGCAAGTGAGTAATTCATAGGCATTTCCTGACGTCTACTAATATTACCAATTCTTTGACATTCATCACAAGACAAGACAAACTTACGAGCATCCTTGAAAAGAGTAGGCCAATAAAAACCAGATTGTAATACCTTGTGTGCAGTTCTATCTCCAGCGTGGTGTCCTCCGTAGGCCTCGGAGTGACACTTGTGTAGGATCTGTTCCTGTTCATGCTCAGGTACACAACGTCTAATAACACTATCTACTCCTTCTTTATAAAGGTGTGGATCATCCCAAAAGTAATGTCTTAAATCATAGAAGAACTTTTTCTTTTGTTGGTATGTGAAACTAGGTGGTATAAATTTAGCGACAATGTAATTAGCATAATCAGCATACCATGGAGCATTATGTGAAGCATTTATGACAGCTAACTGTTCATCAGGAAAGCTACCATCAATAGGTAGTGGGTCATCAAGAACATTTTCTAACCTAGACAAGTTGTCTGCTACAGGGTTCTCAGCACCCTTTCTATCAATAATATGCAAATCAAATTCTTGTAGCAAAAAAACCCATCTAATAAGTCTAGGTTTAGCATCTTTCTTTTCCATAAGATATTTAATAGCAGCATGATCAGTGTGAACAGTTACTTTGGAATCAACAATATAAGGTCTGAACTTATCACAAGCAAACACAACTGCTAAAAATTCCTTTTCAGTGGTAGCATAATTTCTTTGAGCACTGTCTAGAGTTTTAGTAGCATAATGGATAACATTTAATTTCTTATCAACTCTTTGTCCTAGAACAGCACCAACGGCATAATCACTAGCATCACACATAATTTCAAAGGGTAGGTTCCAATCAGGTGGTTGAACAACAGGTGCAGAAATCAAGGCTTTCTTAAGAATTTCAAATGCTTCTACACAATCATCATCAAAAACGAATGGAACATCTTTTTGCAAGAGATTAGTGAGAGGCCTAGAAATTTTAGAGAAGTCTTTAATAAATCTCCTATAGAAACCAGCATGACCAAGGAAACTTCTTACACCTTTGATATCCGTGGGACATGGCATTTTTTCAATAGCATCAACTTTAGCTTTATCCACCTCAATACCTCTTTCGGAGATTTTGTGTCCCAAGACAATGCCCTCATTAACCATAAAGTGGCACTTCTCCCAATTGAAGACAAGATTAGTTTCTTCACATCTCTGCAAAACTCGATCAAGGTTGCTCAAGCAATCATCAAAAGAAGTTTCGTAAATGGAGAAATCATCCATGAAAACCTCAACAATCTTTTCACAAAAGTCGGAGAATATAGCAGTCATACATCTTTGAAAGGTAGCAGGTGCATTGCATAAACCAAAAGGCATACGTCTATAGGCAAAGGTACCGAAAGGGCAAGTCAAAGTTGTCTTCTCTTGGTCCTCTTTTGACACAGGTATTTGAGAGAAACCAGAATAACCATCTAGAAAGCAAAAGTGTGTGTGTTTGGATAGTCTTTCTAGCATTTGATCAATAAAAGGTAGAGGGTAATGATCTTTCCTAGTAGCTTTATATAAGTTCCTAAAATCAATTACCATTCTATATCCTGTAACAATTCTTTGCGGGATCAATTCATTTTTATCATTAGGAACAACGGTAATACCTCCCTTCTTAGGGACACAATGGACGGGACTAACCCATCTACTATCAGCAATAGGATAAATTATACCTGCCTCCAGAAGCTTTAATATTTCATTCTTACCACTTCTTTCATTTTAGGATTTAACCGTCGTTGGTGATCAACAACTGGTTTAGCATCAGGCTCCATATTAATTTTATGCTGGCATAGAGTGGGACTAATGCCCTTAAGATCATCAAGAGTATATCCAATAGCAGCACGGTGCTTCCTTAGAGTTTTCAATAATCTCTTTTCTTCATGCTCTGGAAGGTTAGCACTAATAATAACAGGATATATCTTCTTTTCATCAAGATAAGCGTATTTCAGAGTATCCGGTAATTGTTTAAGCTCAAACACGGGATCACCCTTGGGTGGAGGAGGATCCCGAAGAATCTCAACGGGCAAGTTGTGTTTCAAAATAGGGTGCTGATCAAAGAAAATCTTATCTATTTCATTCCTTTCATTCATATGCATATTGTTTTCATGGTCTAGCAAATATTGTTCTAAGGGATCAGTAGGAGGCACAGCAATAGAAGCAAGACCAATAATTTCATCTTTACTAGGCAATTCTTTATCATGGGGTTGTCTACGAAATTTAGAGAAATTAAACTCATGGGACACATCCCAAAACTTACAGTAACAGTTTCTTTCTCACAATCTATCTTAGCATTAACAGTATTCAATAAAGGTCTACCAAATATAATGGGACAAAAATCATCTTGTGGGGAACCAAGAACAAGAAAATCAGTAGGATATTTTATTTTCCCACACAAGACTTCAACATCTCTAACAATCTTAACTGGTGCTATAGTATCTCTATTAGCAAGCTTAATGGTAACATCAATTTCTTCTAACTCAGCTGGTGCAATATCATTCATAATTTCTTGATATAAGGTAAAGGGAATTGCACTCACACTAGCACCCACATCACATAAGCCATGATAACAATGATCTCCTATTTTAACAGAAACAATAGGCATGCCAACAATAGGTCTATGTTTATCTTTAGTATCAGGTCTAGCAATTCTAGCAGCTTCATCACAGAAATGAATAATATGCCCATCAATATTATCAACCAAGAGATTTAACCATAGCAATACTAGGTTCAACTTTGATTTGTTCAGGGGGTGTCGGTGTTCTAACATAGCTCTTACGAACCACAGTTGAAGCTTTAGCATGTTCCTTTATTCTAACAGGGAAATGTGATTTCTCAATATAAGCAGCAGGAATAACAGGATCAACATTATAAGTAATAGATTCTTCTTCAACTTTAATAGGTTCAACTACTTTCACTTCAATGGGAGGATGATATTTAAACCACTTCTCCTTAGGGAGATCAACATGAGCAGCAAAAGATTCACAGAAAGAAGCTACTATCTCAGAGTCAAGTCCATATTTGGTGCTAAATTCACGAAAAACATCGGTGTCTATAAAGGATTTAACACAATCAAACTTAAGGTTTATACCTGACTCCTTACCTTCGTCGAGTTCCCAATCTTCAGAGTTGCTTTTAATTCTTTCCAATAAATCCCATTTGAATTCAATATCTTTCTTCATAAAGGAACCAGTACAAGAAGTATCGAGCATGGATTGATCATTACGAGAAAGCCGAGCATAAAAATTCTGAATAATAATTTCTCTTGAGAGCTCATGATTGGGGCATGAATATAACATTGACTTAAGCCTCCCCCAAGCTTGAGCGATAGTTTCTCCTTCACGAGGCCAAAAATTATAAATATAATTCCGATCACGATGAACCAGATGCATAGGATAAAACTTCTGATGAAATTCCAATTTCAATCGGTTGTAGTTCCATGATCCAATATCATCACATAGCCTATACCATGTCAATGCCTTCTCCTTCAAAGATAAAGGAAAGACCTTCTTCTTGACATCATCCTCGAGCAAACCTGCAAGCTTAAATAATCCACAAACTTCATCCACATAGATTAGATGCAAATTAGGATGTAGTGTTCCATCTCCTACATAAGGATTAGCTAGCAGTTTTTCTATCATACCCGAAGGAATTTCATAATAAATATTTTCAGTAGGTTCAGTAGGTTGAGGAGCAACTCTTTGTGCTTCCGGTCGAGGTGAAGATACCCCGAACAAGCCCCTCAAAGGATTATTTTCCATAGTAACAAGTGACAGTAAATTTCAGCACACTATATAAATTTTTCCTTACCAAATTCCACGCACCAAAGGCGCTTCACTCCCCGGCAACGACGCCAGAAAAGAGTCTTGATGACCCACAAGTATAGGGGATCTATCGTAGTCCTTTCGATAAGTAAGAGTGTCGAACCCAACAAGGAGAAGAAGGAAATGACAAGCGGTTTTTAGTAAGGTATTCTCTGCAAGCACTGAAATTATCGGTAACAGATAGTTTTGTGATAAGATAATTCGTAACGGATAGCAAGTAACAAATGTAGCAAAGGTGCAACAAGGTGGCCCAATCCTTTTTGTAGCAAAGGACAAGCCTGGACAAACTCTTATATAAAGCAAAGCACTCCCGAGGACACATGGGAATTGCTGTCAAGCTAGTTTTCATCATGCTCATATGATTCGCGTTCGTTACTTTGATAATTTCATATGTGGGTGGACCGGTGCTTGGGTGCTGACCTTACTTGGACAAGCCTCCCACTTATGATTAACCTCTCTCGCAAGCATCCGCAACTACGAAAGAAGAATTAAGATAAATCTAACCATAGCATGAAACATATGGATCCAAATCAACCCCTTACGAAGCAACACATAAACTAGGGTTTAAGCTTCTGTCACTCTAGCAACCCATCATCTACTTATTACTTCCCAATGCCTTCCCCTAGGCCCAAATAATGGTGAAGTGTCATGTAGTCGACGTTCACATAACACCACTAGAGGAGAGACAACATACATCTCATCAAAATATCGAACGAATACAAAATTCACATGATTACTTATAACAAGACTTATCCCATGTCCTCAGGAACAAACGTAACTACTCACAAAGCATATTCATGTTCATAATCAGAGGAGTATTAATTATCATTAAGGATCTGAACATATGATCTTCCACCAAGTAAACCAACTAGCATCAACTACAAGGAGTAATCAACACTACTAGCAACCCACAGGTACCAATCTGAGGTTTGAGACAAAGATCGGATACAAGAGATGAACTAGGGTTTGGAGAGGAGACGGTGCTGGTGAAGATGTTGATGGAGATTGAGCCCCTCTCGATGAGAGGATCGCTGGTGATGACGATGGCTTCGATTTCCCCCTCCGGGAGGGAAGTTTCCCCGGCAGAACAGCTCCGTCGGAGCCCTAGATTGGTTCTGCCCAAGTTCCGCCTCGAGACGGCGGCGCTTCGTCCCGAAAGCTCTCTTATGATTTTTTTCCAGGTCAAAACCCTCCATATAGCAGAAGATGGGCACCGGAGGGCTACCAGGGGGCCCACAAGCCACAGGGGCGCGCCCTGGGGGGTAGGGCGCGCCCCCCAGGCTTGTGGCCTCCTGGTGGGTCCCCTCTGGTATTTCTTTCGCCCAATATTTTTTATATATTCCAAAATAATTCTCCGTAATTTTCAGGACTTTTGGAGTTGTGCAGAATAGGTCTCTCATATTTGCTCCTTTTCCAGTCCAGAATTCCAGCTGCCGGCATTCTCCCTCTTCATGTAAACCTTGTAAAATAAGAGAGAAAAGGCATAAGTATTGTACCATAATGTGTAATAATAGCCTATAATGCAATAAATATCAATATAAAAGCATGATGCAAAATGGACGTATCATCGGGGCAGTGCGGTCCGGCTGTCGGATCTGTGCTGGAGGTCACGGATTTGGCGTCGTCTGAGTTGATGGCTCGACGATGGCCGTTGGCAGCCATCGGGACTGACGGGGACTTCAGGCGTGGGTGCCCCTACGGTGGTGGCGTCGACCCTGGGCTGGTGGCTGATGTCGAGCTTCACCTTCCGTGGTCTGCGCACGGTGAAGCGGGTGGTCAGCTATGTCTCGTGGCATGGATGCCGGGGCGGCGACCCTGGAAGGTGGTCCACATGGTCGGCTCTCCGACGGGAACCATGGCGGCGGTGGTGGCACTGTTTCTTGGTCGTGTGGGCGGCAAGAGGCATGGCTCTAGGTAGCTTGGGCGTGCTCTCGGTCTCCGTGGTGGCGCCTCGATCCAGATCTGGGGATCTGAACTCGTCATGCTTCTCCTGAAGACCTCGTGGTGACACGCGAGAACTACCAGGCGAAAGCTCTGCGCTGTGGTGCCGACGATGGCGACGCTCGTGGGCGCCGCTCTCTTCTTGAAGACGTCGTCGTGGTGTTCTCCTTTGTGTCCGGGTTCCGGGTGAAAACCTTTGTCCATTGTGGACTCGACGGCGGCGACGCATGGCGTCGGCTTCCCTCCTGAGGGCGTTGTCGTGGAGCTTAGAGGTGTAGGGCGTAGCGTGGCGTTGTACTCGGGTCCTCCTGTGTTCTTTTTCGATAGCGTTGTCGCATGCGGTCTTTGTGATCCGTTTACTATGAGATCGTATTTGTAAGGGGGCTGTCTCTCCACCTTGTATCGTTCGGCCGTGTACTCTGTTTGGTTTTTGCTTTATTTATAAAGCGGGGCGAAAGCCTGTTTCGAGAGTAGTCAATTGGGACTTTAGAAAATTTCAGTAAACTTAGAAACAGATGATTTTCTCAACCACTTTAGCTATATGTAAGTAGTTTGATTTTTAAATTTAGGTAAGTCAATTTTATGACCGTTGATTCTTTTGTCAAGATTCGTGTTGTTTTGTTTTCTTATGTTGTTTCACGGCTTTCTAGGCTGATTTTTGACTTGCACCTGTTTTGGGTAAGTCAAAATTTCCTTAGAATGGATTTTGACTTGCCCTTGGGTAAGTCAATTTTTTCTTAGGCTGAATTTTTTATTTGTCTTGTTTGGGGTAAGTTGATTTTTCAATTGGGCTTGATGCCTCTTACTCATTGTCAGTTTTTTTATGTGTTTCTGCTTTTGCCTTTGTTTTTTAGTCGAGCTTTCTTTTTTACATTGGTATTTTAGTCATGCTTTTTCTTGCTATCACTTAAGCCATATGTAAGTCGCCTAATAAGTAATATTCGAACAATCAATTTTTTTTTCATTGATTTCTGCTATGGGATTCGTGCTTTTTTCGTTATGTTTTATGATTTGTTTCGGGCTGAGTTATTTTTTACTGACCACATATTTGGGCTAGTCAATTCCTGTGCGACCAAGCCCTCCTATCTCCCCCTTTGTTCTTTTTTGTTTTTAGATTTTGTTTTTTGTTTTAATTTATTAGTCTGTTTTTCTTTTATTTTGTGGGTATTTTTGGGATGTTCGATGAGTGTAAAAGTATACACACATATAGTATAAAATATTAAAATATATGCAAAAATGGACTATTATATTATTATTCTTTGCATACTTTAGAAAACTGCAATATAAGCAAAGTTGTGTGCAAGTTTTTTTATTACTTTTATCATTTTCCTTATTTTTGAAAGGTAATATCAATGCCATTAATTCATTGTTTTTTATAAAACTTTATTATTTTGATTTTTCAAGTTATTGTTCTATTTTCTCTCTTATTTAAGGGCAATACCAATGCCACTAATTCATTCCTTCTTAGGAGGCTGATTTTGCCGAAATTTCACTATTATAGTGTATTCTTCCATATTTGAAAAACAATTATTTTATGTATATTGTGTGCGAATTTTGTCACTTTCTATTTAGAATAGTACCAATGCCACTAATTCATTCTTCCTTGGAAAACCTCATTATTTTTATTATTTTTGTTTTATTTCAATTTTTTCTTCTTAAAGGATAATAACAATGCCACTAATTCATTATTTGTTACAAAATTTCATTAATTATATTATTAAAGTTTTAATTTCATATTTTTAAAGGTCATTCCCATGCCACTAACTAATTCTTTCTTAGGAAGCTTATTTTTGCGAAATTTCATTATTACATGCTTATTCTTGTGTATTATAGAAATTGTAATTTTTGAGTAAATTGTGTGCAACTTTTGTCGTTATTTGTTTTTCTGTCTTTCATTTTCTTTCTTTTAAAGGGTAGTACCAATGCGACTAATTCATTCTTCCTTATAAATCTTCATTTATTTTATTTTATTTAAGTTTGTATTTCATTCTCATTCTTCTTAAGGGTAATACCAAAGCCACTAATTCATTTATTCATAGAAAAAGTTCATTATTTGATTTTTCTTTAGTTTTTATTTCATTTCCCTTCTTTTTAATGATTATACAATGCCACTAATTCATTCTTACATAGAAAATCTCATACATTTGATTTAACTTTAGTTCTAGTTTTTATTTCATTTTTCTTTCTTTTTAAGGGTAATACCAAAGCCACTAAACTTTAGTACATTTATTTTGTTTTAGTTCTCATTTAATTTTCTTTCTTCCTAATGGTAATAAAATGCCACTAATTCATGCCCTTTCAGGAAACTTCCTTTTGTGAAAATTGCACTAGTATATGCTAACTAACTAATTGTCCATGTGTTGCAAGTGGGGCATACAAATCCCTCTTTTTATATTTTTTAGTTTCCTTTTCATTTTATTTCATCTTTCAGTGCAATACCAATGCCACTAATTTATCCTTCTATATAATACCTTTAATTTTTTAATTTTTTTTATTTCATTCCATTTCTTATTTAAGGGTAATACCAATGTCACTAATTTATTCTTCCTTATAAAACTAATTGTTTTAATTTTTTAGCTTTTATTTCATTTTCTTTCTTATCAAGGGTAATAACAATGTCACTAATTCATTACTTCTTAGTGAAACTTTCACTATTATAGGCTTATTCTTGAATATTATGAAAAAGCACAATTTTCGTGTAAATTATGTGCAAATTCTGTCACTATTTTGATTTATTCTTTTATATAAAAATTTCAGTATTAAAAGGCTCAATCAAAACGATGGTAGTTAATTTTTCAGGGGTATTCTAAGAATACTTAGGAAATAGGGGGAGTTGTGTGGTTGGAAGAAAGCCATGTCTCACTTCAAAGATGATTGGTAGCAATATCTCTGTAGGTGTTGCATTTTTCGAGAAAACGCTCCCGACAGTGGCGATGTGACCAACAGCCGGGAGATTGGTAGCAATATGCATGCACGTGTAGCATTTTTAGAAGAAGAAAAACTCCTGATCATGACGATGTTTTTTACTCCTACCAACGAGAGGGGAGCCGCATGCGCCAGCATTGCTAGCGCTTGGGGTCGAGCATGCATGCTCATAGGGGTAGCCGGGAGATTGGTAGCAATATGCATGCACGTGTAGCATTTTTAGAAGAATCAAAACTCCTGATCATGACGATGTTTTTTACTCCTACCAACGAGGTGAAAAACCACAAAACTGGCCCTTTGACCAAAGTTCAGCACAAAATGAACCCGTTTTCAAAATATTTCACAAAATGGCCCTTCCTGCATGACGCCCGCACCCGGGGCGCCATGGTAGACATCACAACGCCTTGGTCAAGGGCGCCATGTTGGTCGTCGCTCACTTGCCACGTCGGCAGGGGCCGGGTACATGGCGCCCCATCCCAGGGTGCCATGCTCATGAACATGACGCCCCAGCCCAGGGCGCCATACAGCTACAGCATGACGCCCCAGACCAGGGCGCCATCCAGCATGACGCCCCAGACCAAGGCGCCATGCCCCTTGAACCATCAAAACGGGCAAACCCCTTCATTTCCCCCCAAATCCTCTGTTTTCCCCCCTGTCTCCACCCCGGCCGCCCCACTCATGCCCCTCCCTAATGCCCACTAAATTTGGCGGATCGGAGCTCCAAATCACTGATTTATCCTCCCCCTTCGACCCCTCAAGGTATTCCCCCTCATTCCTCCTCTTTTTGTTGGTTGAATTCTCCGCATTGTGTCGATTTGGGGAAACCCTAGGTCATCCAATTTTGCAATTTTCGTTGATGCATTTTGGTGTTTATGATTGTAGATGGCAAGGATCGTGAATGTGCATCATGTGGACTTAGTCTCCTTTGAGAAGGGAGACGCGGAGTATGGTGACCCGAAGAAGAAGCCGGTAGTGATGGTGTTTCCCACAAGTCCTAGCCTTGAGGAGGTTGTGGTTGAGCTTCGAAGAAGGTTGAATTGGATGGAAGAAAGCGATGGAGTAGACTTAATCGGAAGGTATAATGTTGGGTATGGGCAACATATTCGTTGGAAGATAATGCCTCTTGACTCCGAGTTTCATTGGGAAGCATATAAGGAGAGTGTGTTGGCCTCACAAGATAAATCATTTGAGTTATTTGCCACAAAGGTTATTGGTGCTCGGTTGCACATTGATTTGAATCGGTGTGCATCTTCATGTGATGTTAGAAGCCCGGTTCGAGATTCAACACATGTCAATCCGGATGTGCATGACACAACAATGAGCCAACCTCCAATGACCCAACCTTTGAGCCCCGTCGGGAATGACCAACTTGATCATCAAGACTTGCACATGGATGGTGATGAGTTTGAGGGTGATGAATCGGAGTGTTATCTTCGTGACCATTATGTTGGCGATGTGGAGGCAAATTGCATGGAAGAGGACATGGACCATGACATTCCATACAATAGGTCCTATGCGGGGGACTCGGAGGACGAAGGCCCGGATGAAGAAATAGATGAGGATGGTTTGACGGCTAAAGAAGCCAATGCTTTCAAGAAGGTAATAGGCCGGGATCACAAGACATCATTGTTCCGTGATCTAAGCCTAGCCGATAAGGCGATTGTTGATGGTGGCAGAAGTAAAATTCTTGCACCAAGGTTAACTTCAAAGCGAGATACTGCGGCAAGTGTGTATGGTGTTAGTGAAGGAACAATCTTTGAAAGCTTGGTAGAACTTCAAATTTGGGTCAAGGACTACGCGGTTAAGTTTCATCGACCATTCTTTGTGGACAAGTCAAACTCCAAATTGCGTTATGTGGTCAAATGTGAGGAACACAAGAAGCATTGCCCTTGGGTTATCCGTGCAAGATGTGTCAAAGGCGGGCCGCAATGGAAGATTACAAGTTCCGTGTTTCACCACCGATGTAGTGGCAAGGATATTGATGATGATGATAATGTAAAGGATGATCACCGTCAATTGACCTCCAAATTCATTGCATATAGATTTGCACCCTCCATAAAGATACTCCCGACATATCCCATTAGGGCGTTGATGGAGATGGTGAAGGAGGTCTTTGGGTACACGGTGAAGTACGGGAAGGCATGGAAGGCCAAGCAAGCCGCCTTTGAGATATTGTATGGTGGTTGGGAAGAATCATACAACCGCCTCGCGATGGTGTTGAAAGCGATGGCGGCGGAAAATCCGGGCATGTACTATGTGGTGGAGCCAGATGGCGTGAGAACAAGGTTATACAACGATGCAACCATTCGAATATTTGGACGTGCATTCTGGACTTTTGAGCCATGCATTAGGGCCTTCAAGCATTGTAGGCCGGTTATGTCCGTGGATGGCACATTTCTGACCGGCCAGTTCAAGGGCACATTGTTGATCGCCGTTGCTAATGATGGTGGTGACAAATTGGTTCCATTGGCTTTCGCTTTGGTGTCGGCGGAGAACAATGACAACTGGGAGTGGTTTCTTAATCTAGTGAGGACCAAGGTAATTGGACCTCAAAGAGAGGTTTG
The DNA here is from genome assembly GCA_039707655.1 of Elymus sibiricus. Lineage (NCBI taxonomy): Eukaryota > Viridiplantae > Streptophyta > Magnoliopsida > Poales > Poaceae > Elymus > Elymus sibiricus. The sequence continues at coordinate 180,278,600 of CM077665.1, forward strand.
CATCATCTCGGACCGCCACCCAGGGATACTCAATGCAATGGAGATTGACATTCCAGGACATCCTCGCGTGCACCATAGGTGGTGCATGAGGCATTTTGTGTCTAACTTTTACCGGGCATGTGGAGACAAGGAATTAGCTGACCTTCTCCATGATTGTTGTCTCGCATTCACCACTAGACATTTCGAGAAATTATGGGACAAAGTGTATGCCAAAGCAAACAATGGTGGTAAAGATTTCCTAAATAGGAACCTTGCCGATAAAGGAAAGTGGGCACGGGCTTTCGACAACGACGGAGTGAGGTACGATGACATGACAAACAACATGGCTGAATGTTTCAACATGGTGCTAAAAGGTATCCGTGCATTGCCGGTGACGGCAATAGTAGAGTATACATTCCAGAAGTTGAATGTCTATTTTCAGAAGTATAGTGAGGAAACGGCCAAGTTGATATCCGGAAAAAACAATCTCAAAAAGAGCCGATTCATACCGTCTACCATCTCTAATAAGCTTGTTGTACTCCATATTGGCCATCCGATCAAAACCTGGATTGGGTTCATGCAATATGTCCTCTGGTTCAAATGCGGGCGGGTTAAGTTGAGTACGTGCAACGGAACGAAACCACACGAGATAACGGTTGAATGCTTCCGTATCAAAAGACCGTGGGGGAGGTTTAGAAGTGGGTTGACGCAATGAAAGCTCAATCTTATTGATCTTGTGCTTGAACTCCTGGATATACATGTCATGCTCTCGATCCCATTTCTTTATACTCTTCTGCTTCATCTTGTCGAGACTGTAGAGCATTTGAAAAAAGCATTTTCGTTACTATCTTCAAACAATGAGAAAAGCATTTGAAGTGCTATAAGCACTTACCTATGCAATTGTAGCGAAGTGTCCTTGAACTTCGGCGGGGTCTCTTGAAATAAGCCAAACTGTGTCATAACTCGCTGTGGCTGATGAAACTCAACAGCATAGTAACAAATCAACGGACAACGCATCCGCCATAGGTGTGCTTCATGCAGACACTTTGGGCTCAGTATGAAAGTAAGACTTCTGCCAATATTGCCCGCCGTTCCGTACGGTTCCCAAGTCACCTATCCAGATTAACAATAAACTACATTTTTAGTACGATTTTTGGAAAACCGAAAAGAGAATAAAGGCAACAAGCTACTAAGATTACCTGCTCCGGGGTCATGATGTCGAGCTCGTTGCAGTAGTGCAAGTACATGGTCTTCGAATTGCCAACAAAACCTTCAACCTTGTCCCACTTATACGCCCATGTAGGCATACGGTCCGGGTCATCATGATCATCCCACGCCTCGTAACCAAGACCCGCAGGCGCCGGCCGCCCAACTGGTAAGTGCTCCCAACTCCAGATCGATAAGAGAAGCATCGGACCACCGATATTGGCTTCCTTTGACTCTACCGCTTTTTTTGGATTCGCGCCCCTACGGCACGCCTCGTCCAGCTACACACAAACAAGAAATATGTCAATACAAACTACAGAAAATTTCTACATTGTGAACACACTATTGCAAGCAAAACTAGTTACCTGGCGATACAAATAAGCTAGTGCCGCCGTACCCCAACTGAGTCCATGCTCCCACCCAGCAAACAGCTTAAGCCACATAAAGGAAGCATTCACGCCAGTGCCATCAGAGAAAAGAGTCCGGCTGACTACATACCACAAGTATGCCCTGGTATACTGCTGCACTGTTTCATCGTCCGCATCATCCGGGCACACCCCAAAGTTGTCAGCAATCCAGTGATAAGTTGCACCGGCGGACTTCCCTCGCACCCCCGGCTCCCTCCCGATGAGGCCAACCATAATGTCACGCCATCCCTCAGAATCTGTGCTAAAACAAATAGGCTCTCCTTTGATGGGAAGTCCAGTGATCAGAGAAACATCCTGCAAAGTGACCGTCATCTCCCCAGCAAAGAAGTGGAAAGTATGTGTCTCAGGGCGCCATCGGTCAACGAGTGCCGTGATCGCACAAGGGTTCATCTTCGGCATCGAACGAGACACAAGTGAAATGAAAGGGAGAAGCCCAGTCTTCCAGATATACTCCGTGTATCGCTCATCATACTTCATCTTGTCATGAACCGAACCGGACCTCAGGTGAAGCTGATCAAAAACCCTTCCTTCATCTGCCATGAACCGCCCACGGTGCCACTGATCGTACGATGGATGGATAAGAGAAGCCATCCTACAAAATTACAATGTATATCGTAAGCCTCCTTGTCATTTGTAAATATCCGGAGTAGTGGAAATACATACATACATACATACATGTGCAAATTTTCTACACTAATTCTTCCATACACCATATATGTGCATACAAATTTCTACACTATCATACATATCCTAACTAAATTCATAACACTTTCATAAAAAGCCTAAATCATACATATCCTAAGCCATACATATCCTAAATCACCCTAATCCCTAACACTATCACACAAAAATCCAATGATAATACCAAAAAAAGATGAACTAGGGTTTCACCCAAATCAATCAAATGCGGAGATTTCAACCAATAGAAAGAGGGGAAAGGGGGAGAATACCTTGGGGATTCAAAGGAGAACAGGATCCACCAATCTTCGGCTCAGATCCACAAGATTTGAGTGGGGAGAGGGAGGGGCGAAATGAGGGGCGCCATGGGTGGGGAAAGAAACAGAGAGGAGGAAGAAGGATAGGGCGCTCGGGCTGGCTGGCGCTGGCCATATACGAAGGGGTATGGCGCCCCAGGCCGGGGCGTCGTGCTACCGACCATGGCGCCCTGGGCCGGGGCGTCATACATCGAAGACCAGGCCGACGTGGCAGTCAGCGGTGGCGATTATGGCGCCTTTGACCGGGGCGTTATGTAGTTTAGCATGGCGCCCCGGGTGCGGGCGTCATGCAGGAAGGGCCATTTTGTGAAATATTTTGAAAATGGGTTCATTTTGTGCTGAACTTTGTCCAAAGGGCCAGTTTTGTGGTTTTTCACACCAACGAGAGGGGAGCCGCATGCGCCAGCGTTGCTAGCGCTTGGGGTCGAGCATGCATGCTCATGGGGGTAGCTAGCCATCCAACATGCCAAGCTAGCTCATGTGCAGATATGTTTCTAAGAACTACTATGTAGTGTGAGATTTGGCGATTGCCGGTGATTGGCGTGATGCCGTTCCTCTCGTCCCTTCTTCCTCTGGATCCTTCTTCTTGATCTCCCCGATCCCCCACCTCTGTCCTCTCTCTGCCATCCCATCTTATCCTCCCGCTCCTCCTTTCCCCTCTTAATCTCTCTCTTTTCCCTGTCCGGTCGGTCAGCTGGCCGGAGTTGCTGCCGTCGTTTCTCTCTCTCTCAGATCCAGTCCGCTCCTATCAGATCCGTGTTGCCCCTCCCCCATCCTCTCTTCCTCCGGTAAGTGGAGAGAAATCCAAGTGAGGGAAGCCAACGAATCTCGAGTCGTCCTCTCTGGCTCCAGCCAGGGCTCGTTGCGGGATTCAGTTCGGGATGAAACAGCGGCTCATCCCCAAATCCTTGGTGGGACCCGCCTCTTGGCCCCGGCAGCGGTAGGGGTCCTCATCTGGTCCAAGCAGCTGTTCAGTCATTCTTGGCAAGTGCTAATTCTTCAGTGAATGATTTGCCGGCGATCTCTCTTCAGCCATGAAATTAATTGCTTGGAATTGCCGAGGTATGGGCCGAGGCCTCGGTAATGAGCGGGTGTTATACCTGGCTAATTTGATGCGGTCCACGAAGGCTCAGGTAACTTTTGTTTCGGAAATCAAATCCTCCAAAGTTCGTTCTATTGATCTTGTTAACAGGTTTGATGTTACTAATGGTTTTGTGGTTCCTTCTAGAGGTGCTTCAGGAGGGCTTTGGCTAATGTGGACCGATGATCTTAAAGTATCTATTCATAGTGCTGCTTTCCACTATATATTGGCTAAAGTAGTTCATGTAGCTTCCGGGGTCAACTTTTGTTTGATTGGTATATATGGCGACCCGTATCATAGGCAGACTAGTGCCATCTGGGATCAAGTTTCTTCTTTTGTGTATGATAATCTAGGTATGCCCATGATGTGTATGGGAGACTTGAATGACATCCTATATGATATTGATAGTTGTAATGGCAATGTGAATTATTATCGTATGCATGCTTTCCGTTCCCTTGTCAAAAATTGTGGTTTGTTTGATATAGGTTATAGTGGTCCTGCCTATACTTGGCGTGGTAGACAACACACTTCCAACCCTATTTATAGACGCCTTGACCGTTGTTTAGTTAACTCTGAGTGGTGCATGCACTATCCTAATACCAAAGTTCTTAATCTTCCTATTATCATGAGTGATCATGCCCCCATTTTAGTGTCTACTGAAGGTAATTTTGTCAGCCTCGGCAAACTTTCAAATTTGAAAATTGGTGGTTAATGGAGAAAGATTTTCATATCTTTGCTAAATCGGCCTAGTTCAAACACTCTTTTGCAGCCAAGTCTTCTTCTTTGGCAGGGTCTTTAAAAATGTGGTGCAGGAAGAAGAAACCTCTTCAGAATGATCTTTTAGATTTGGAAAGACGTATCAATCAATTGCAGCAGCAGGACCATAATTTGGAAGCTTCTCTCACTGCTAGGTATGAGCACACTCTTACTAAACTTAATCAGTTTTATAAGCAACGTAGTAAGAGTAAATGGGCTGTAGCTGGTGACCGCAATACTAATTTTTTTCACCAGGCTGTTGTTAAGCGTCGTAAGAGGAACACTATTTGCTCGGTTAAGGATGAGAATAATATGATTCATTTCAATCCTGCTGCTATCACGAATACCTTTGTTAATTATTTCCGTTACATTTTCTCCTCCCCAAATGATAATGTGGGCAGACCTTACCTTTCAACTCAATGGCCCAGCAACTCTTTGGATCCCACCTACGCGCTGCCTGATAATCATGAGATTTTGCAGATTCTTAAGGATATGAAACTTAATGCTTCTCCAGGGCCAGATGGTTTTAATGTTGAGTTTTATTTAGCTACTTGGGACTGGATTGGGGACGAGGTAACTCAGCTTGTTATTAACTTTTATCTTACTGGTGTTCTTCCTCCTCATATTAATGACACCAACATTGCTCTCATTCCTAAAAAACTTGTTCCCCAAGTTCCTATGGACTACCGGCCTATTAGTCTTTGTAATGTGGTTTATAAGATCATAGCCAAATCTCTTGCTAACAGGATTAAGCCTCACCTCCCTGATTATATTGATCCTGCTCAACAGGCTTTCATTGAGGGTCGTAGAATTAGTGATAATATTATTATTGCTCAAGAGATAGCTCACTCTTTCTCTCTCAAATCTTGGAAACATGACGCCTTCATGCTAAAAATTGATCTTGCTAAAGCCTTTGATAGACTTGAATGGGACTTCATTGTTTCTTCGCTTGCACGTAAAGGGATGCATGGTCATTTCATTAATTTGGTTCATGCATGCATCTTTTCGCCCACGTTCTCTGTGCTTATTAATGGGCAGCCTTCTCATAAATTTAAAAGTTTTCGAGGCATTCGTCAAGGCTGTCCTATGTCCCCTTACTTGTTTGTTATTGCCATTAATGAACTTTCGATTGCTCTTAATGAGGCTCTTTAGGCTAACCATTTACAGGGTATTTCTCTTGGTCCCAATTGCCCCTCGGTTCATTCTCTTCTCTTTGCAGATGACTTATTGGTTTGTGGGCGGGCTACTCTTCATGAAGCTCAGACTATGGCGAATCTTATTCAACAATTTGTGAGCTCTCTGGTCAAACTCCCAACTGGAGCAAATCTGCAATCTTGTTTAGCTCACATGTATCTCAGGCTACTATTCAAGAAATTAAGCAAATTTTCCCTGTTTCTAATCTTGATGCTAATTTCACTCATCTTGGTCATCCTCTTATTCTTCCTTCTAAAAATAGAATGGTTGCTTACAATTTTGTTCTTGATAAATTTTTAAATAAGTTGCCTTCTTACAAAGCCAACATGCTCTCTCACGCCGCTAGACTTGAATTAATTCGTTCAGTTTTCTCAGCCATTCCTGTTTATTACATGGCAAATATCTTGTTTTCTAAGAAATTCATTGCCAAGCTCACGGCTGTTATAAGAAACTTTTGGTGGACAGGTGTTCGAGAGACTGATTCTAAGAAGAGTCTCTGTCTTAGGGCTTGGAAAGATATTTGTAATTCTAAGACAAAAGGTGGCTTGGGAATCCGGAATCTCAAAGCTATTAATGAAAGTCTCATTCTCTCAGCCGCTTGGAGATTAGCTAAATCTCCTTCTTCTCATTTATACCTTGTGCTTAAGGCTAAGTACTTTCCTGATTCTTCTATTTGGAGAGCCACTACAACCCCTCCTAAATCTGCTTTTTGGGCCTCTATTTTGAAAATGTTGCCTAAGCTTAGAAGTCATGCTTTTTATCAACTCACGCTTGGTAATACTTCTTTGTGGAGCATGCCTTGGTGCAATATGTGGTATACTATTTATGATTCTCTTGTTCCACAATAAGCTGGTTTTATTTGTCCTTCTCTTGTTAAGGATCTTTGGCTGCCTGGTCAAAAAAGTTGGAATCATGACCTCATCTTTTCTCTTTTTCAGCAGCCTTTTGCGTCTCAAATTGTCAATACTGAAATTATTGATGATGATGGCCCGGATTTACTGTGTTGGGATCTCACCCCCAATGGTATTTGCTCTTCAAAATCTGCTTACAAACTTTGTCTACAAGAGCTTCATAGCAATCCTAGAAATGCTCCTTCGGATATTCCCTTGGATTTGAAAGATTTTCTTAAGTTCATTTGGAAACAAAAAAAATGCTCCCTCGTGTTCAAACTTTTTGCTTGGAGACTTCTTCGTAGGGCTTTGCCTACGGGCATGAGAGCTGGCCGTTTCTCTATTCACATTTCTCAAACTTGTTGTAGATGTGGCCAGCAAGAGGACGAATTTCATCTCTTCCTCCTTTGCAATTTTGCGCGAGCTGCTTGGTTTTCTTCTCCTTGGTTTTTTAGATCAGATGTTCTTATCCACGGGCACTCTTCTATGCACTCTATTCTCATTGCTTTTATTAGATCGGGTCATCCTCAAGCATCCATACACAATGTTCTTAATTTTTTGTGGTGCCTTTGGAAAGCTAGAAATGATTTCCTTTTTGAGAGGAAAAAGCATCTTCCTTATCAAGTGCGTATAGCTGCTGCTAACTTGGACTCAGATCCTATGGATAACATTTCTTCTCTCTCTAAGAAGCAGCCTGATTTTAACAATCATTCTGCACCTGATGTTCTTCCTATGCAGGGCAAAACACTTAAGTTGGATTTGTTAATTCTTGGAACTAAGGTTTTTTCTGATGTAGCTTTTAGAACTTCCAAAATCCCTGGGCTCGGGCAAGGTCAAGTGGGGACAGGTGTGGGCGTTTTTATATGTATACCTTCGGACCAAGGGGAGATAAATGTGCAGGTTCAAGCTTATGCTCCTCCTACTTCTACGCCGCTGCAGGCTGAAGCTATTGCGCTCTCTTGTGCTGCTCAATTGGCCTATAAGCTTAATCTTGTTAGGCCCACTTTTCTAACGGACTGTCTTTCTCTTGCCTCTTTTGCTGCTGTAAGAAACATTTCAGATTCTACCACGCCTTGGAGCATTAGAAGAGAGTTGGCCATCTTTATTAAAACCACGTCTAATCTGTGTCCTTAGGTATTTCATGTTTCTAGAGAAGTTAATGGTGTTGCACACAATCTTGCCCAACAGGTTTTTTGATCTACTGGAGGTGTTCATGTTTCTTGTTCTGCTCATTCTCACTCTAATCTTTCATGCCTAGTAGTCTCCCTTCTTTCTAATTTTCAACTTGCAGGGAGCAATTTGCATACAGTGTATTGCTTCTAGTGCAAAGGCCGGTTTAAGGATCTACTCTTATCTGGATTGGTGGATGATGGGATCTATCCAAATTAAATTTTGCTTGCAGGTTCCTATGGTCTGGTCAGGAGACATTTTCAATATGATGATGCTTTCTTCTCCCCTGGACTATTAGGTGCAGATGGTAGCTTGCAGCAACTTTTCTGGCTGATGGCTTCTCTTTTTTCAGTTTTTCTTATATAGCCGAGGATCATCTGGTTGACTTTGGCTCAACCTATCTTTGCTTTTCCCATTCAGCTCTTCCTCTCTGGCTGTAATTTTCTTGTTCTATCCTTCTTCCAGCCTTTGTGCTCTCATATGTACTGAACCTTTGAGCTGATAATGGAATTAGGCACCTGTTGGTGCCTTGTTTTGTTCAAAAAAAAAAGAACTACTATGTAGTGACAGGACTGCATAGGAGTACTTGTGTAGGCTAGGATTGCGTAGAAGTACTATCTACATAGGGGGTACTTAGTAGAAATACTATGTGCAAAATATGCAGATGGTAGCTCATCACATGAGGACGTCGCCCTGCAGCACACTGGACGGAAATGATTTTGGGGTGGGTCGACTAACCAAAAAATATTTTCTGTCGATTGACATGTAGTCGCTCCCTTTCTTCTCAAGAAGAACAAAAATAGACGGACTTCTAGAAAATAATGTAAGAACCAATGCTTAGAAGGGATTCAATGATTTCCCATGTTCTGCTCATGCATCGCTCCCTCTTGGGGTGACACAGGAAGCGATTTCAACCCTCATGCTCCCTCCCCTCATCCCATCCCCATCGTCGTCGCCTCTAGCCTCCGCCAAACGAACCCCGTGTAGAGCTAGCGACGGCGAGGCATGTTCTCCCGTGACTAGCGGCAACGTGCGAGCAAGGAACCTTGTCGAGGTGGGCATATGCGTGGTCAGTGCATTGTCGTTACAACCTAAGTTGGTGTCGCAAGGGGGTAGGAAATGGCATGATAGAAGAACTTTCATGGGGGATGGACCTGGTCGGCCTCGGTCGGACCCCGCTTGGTTGCGTCTCGATCCGCCGTCGCATGAGGGTGGCTGGCCATGGCTCGTGCCTCGACACTTCATGCCCATTCATGGCCTCCCCTACTCTGATCCACGGGGATCGCAGTCCGATCTTTGACGGGGATGCTTTGTTGGTGGTGATCTTTGGCGGGGGTGGAGGCGATTTTCCCCGACGGTTTGCAGTTGGACGTGCTCGGTGGCAGCATTGCCAGACTAGATATGGGCCATGAGGGCAGGATCCATGCGTCGGTCTAGTGGAGGCGGTGGTGGGTCCCAACCCCTCAGGGCCAGCACCATCGCCACAAACTTCCTCCTTGTTCGTCTCGCCGCTTCGAACGCCGCCGCCCTAGACACCGTCGCGGTATGCCCGGCTATTCTCGAACTGCACCTTGCCCTTTATGTGTTCGGCAAATTGTCAGACCAATTTTTTGTGATTCTTTTGTGGGAAAATTATGGATTCAGATGATTCGTCTGATGAGGAGTATGAAAACACGGAGCTTGATGGTCTAATGCAAAAGGAATTCTTCAATTCGTTTGAGTTGGACGAAGATGTCAAGATGTTGATGATCATGACAATCCAGGAGGAAATGTACAGGGAGGTGGAACATTCTGAACTTCAAAGGTTCGATCAAAAAGAGAGACTTTTAAACCGGGATAACTAGAGCATTGCTGCTCTACAGGGATTACTTCCAACCCGTACTAACACTCTTTGATACATGGTTTTCTCGATGCTTCTGTATGCACAACCCCTTGTTCTTGCGCGTGGTAGAGGGAATGGATGCACATGATTCCTACTTCAGCTCACCAGACATTGTTACGGACAATTCTCGTTTCTTGATAAGCAGAAGTGCATGGCTGCTATGAGGATGCATGCACTAGGTACTGTCATCGATGTTGTTGGTGAGATGGTCCGAATGGGAGAGTGCACATGTCTGAAGACTATTATCATGTTTGCCCGCACCGTGGTGCAAGTGTTTCGAGCAGAGTATCTGAGAGAACCAAATGTACAAGATATGGAAAAGTTGATGGCTATTGAAGCGGCACGAGGTTTTCCAGGTATTCTCGATTCAATTGATTACATGCACTAAAAATGGAAGAAATGTCTCAAAGATTTGCGCAGGGTGTACCAAGGGCACACCAAGGTCATCATCATACTCGAAGCAGTGACATCAAAGGACTTATGAATCTGGCATGTTTGATTTGGCATGCCTGATTCTCATAACGACATCTATGTCCTTCGGAGATCTCTTACGTTCACGAGACTTGCGATGGGGAAGCGTCGCCGTGCAACTACACTATGAACCAGCACGACTACAACATGGGTACTGTTAGATGTGTATAGTCCTCTTTCGGTATATCCCCATTTTATAAGGGGTTTCTTGCACTTTACCACACATGTATATGTATGGCCTTTGGGCCTAAGTGAATGTTAGTTGCTCACTTATCTAACATGGTATCAGAGCGAACTAAGTCAAACGGACGCTGAGACACCGACTCACTATGAGGATATGGTAACTGGGTTTATTTTCCAAGTCTACAACCATCACAATGTAAAGAAACATCTCCAGAGACAGACCCTAAGACACCCTGACGCACCAACGACGATAAGAGGGAGCCACAGATGTGACCAAGTCGGTGATGCCATTGCTGGAAGGACGTAGAAGAGGAGACAGCGAGAGCATGGGAACTGGCAGAGGTGGTGGTAGCGGAAGGAATATGAAGCCAGTCAACTTCCCAAAGGCCCTCTGAGTCACGGCGCCGAGGGCCAGAACCAACCAGGGCCTTGGTGCGGAGATCCTGAACAGAACAGAAGTCGGGATCAAGAATTACACGACAACCAGAATCGGTAAGTTGGGCAGCGGAAAAGAGATTCATGGTAAGACGTGGAACATGAGAAACACTAGGAACTGAAAAAGACGGAGTAGAAAGAGTGCCACGGCTAGCAACAGGAAGGGATGTACCATCGGCAGTGAGAACATTAATAGGAGAATCAAGAGGTCGAAGAGAAGACAATGCGGAAGAATCAGAAGACATATGAAAAGAAGCTCCAGAATCCAGAACCCACGAAGATGTACCTGATGGTGCAGGTGCCGGTGGTGATGGAGGGGTGGCAGCAGTCACAGCAGCAGCAGAACCAGTCGATGAAGAGCCAGAGGAAGCCAGGAGGCGCTTGAGCCTCACAATGTCCTGATCAGTGAGTGACGGGGTCGAGGGAGGCGCATGAGTCCCACTGGAAGAGGAGCGCCTCTTGTCTCGCTGCTTCTGGCGACAATCAGCCTCTGGGTGACCTTGCCGGGAGCAGTAGCCATAGAAGGTGTCACGCCGCGACCGGCCCTTCTCAGCATAAGGATGGCGACCTACCCCCCTGAAGGTGTGGGCAGGAGCGATGGAGCGGTGAGACGAGCAGACGACACAGGAGCCCTGGCAGCCAACACAGAAGGAACCACAAGCAACCTAGCAGAACAAAGGGGGTCTCCTCAGCACGAAGCTCAGCAAGCACCTCTGAGATAGGAACACGACCACGAGCAAGTAAGTGAGCACGTCGAGGCTCAAACTCGGAACGGAGGTGAGATAAGAACTCATGGACACGCTGGAACTCCAAGTCGGACCGCGTAGTCTGGCAGCAACGGCAAGCTCCACAAACAACTGTGCGAAGAGAGTCAAGCTGACGCCAGATGGCAGAACACTGAGTGTAGAACTCGTCAACAGACGAGTCGCCCTGCTGAAGAGCGTGCTCCTGACGAACCACGGACAAATATAGAGCATCACCAGAGGGCTGATAGCGCTGACAGAGATACGACCACATTGCTGCAACGGTGCCGAGGCCCATGAACTCCGAAGCAAACTGAGGCAGAACACTCGCAATGAGAACAGCAGCAGCCCGAGCATCATCATGGCACCACTGAGTGTAAGCAGACAGATCATCGCGGTAGACTGAAAGAGCATCCGAGTAAGCTGCTACCTGCTGATCATAAGTGTCAACCACAACATCATCAAGAGCCTTAGCTGCATCCCGATCAGCCTGGGAAGCGTCAGCAGCAAGAACCGGCGGCACCGGTGGTGTAGGAGCCACTGGAGCAACAGGACACGGCGGACAGGGGACCTCGCTAGAGAGAACGCCCCACAGAAGAAGGCCGCGCATATGGATGCGCATGAAACCCACGAACTCAGCATAGTTGGTGCCATCGAAGATCACCGAGCACCTAGGAACAACAACATAGCCCGAAGAAGACATGAGAAGCTCTTTTTTTTGGAAGTCAACCCAGGAACCCGATCTAGATCGGGAAGGCGCTCACGCACTCGAGGCAGCCCCCCCTCCCGATTCGGGATCGGGCAGGCGCTCACGCGCTCGAGGCAGCCCCCGATGCGGGATCGGGCAGGGGGGCGAGTGGGCGAGCGATGGGCGGCGGCAGCTGGGCGGGCAGGCCAGCGAGGGGCGACGACAGCAGGGCGGGCAGGCTGGCGAAGGAGAGGCGGCCGGTGGAGGAGAGGCGGCGCCTCGCCGTCGCGGCGGAGGAGGTGGGGTGGGCGGAGGCAGCCGGGCGGACGGGCCGGTGGAGGAGAGGTAGCCGGTGGAGGAGAGGGCCCCGGCGGCGGCCAGGGAGGAGAGGGCCGGCGGCAGCGGCCAGAGAGGAGGCAGCCGGCGGCGGCCAGGGAGGAGATGGCCGGCGGCAGCGGCCAGGGAGGAGGCAACCGGCGGCGGCGGCGGCCAGCTAGGGAGCACGGAGTTGCAGCGTGCGGGAGGCCAACCTAGCAACTGATACCATGTTAGATAAGTGAGCAACTAACATTCACTGAGGGCTCTCCTGACCGGTATGGTCTCTCTGTTGTTGTCGAGCCCACCTCCTATCGGACTGCCATGACTCAGCCTGAATGGCAGCTTGCGATGGCCGAGGAGCTTGCTGCTCTTGAGCGCTGTGGCACATGGGATCTGGTTTCCCTTCCTCCTGGTGTTCGTCCCATCACCTGCAAGTGTGTCTATAAGATTAAGACTCGCTCCGATGGCTCTCTTGAGCGCTACAACGCCCGTCTTGTAGCTCGTGGCTTTCAACAGGAGCAGGGACGCGACTATGATGAGACCTTCGCTCATGTTGCCCATATGACCACTGTCCACACTCTCCTTGCTGTGGCCTCTGTTCGTCATTGGTCAGTATCTCAACTTGATGTCCAGAACGCTTTTCTCAATGGTGAGTTGCGTGAGGAGGTTTATATGCAGCCACCACCAGGGTACTATGCTCCTGATGGCATGGTATGTCGCCTTCGCCGTTCCCTCTATGGCCTTAAACAAGCTCCTCGCACCTGGTTCGAGCGTTTTGCCTCTGTGGTCACTGATGCCGGCTTCTCGCCCAGTGACCATGATCTCGCGTTGTTTGTTCACACGTCTCCTCGTGGCCGGACTCTTCTCCTTCTATATGTTGATGACATGATCATCACTGGTGACGACTCTGACTACATTGCCTTTGTTAAGGCTTGCCTTCGCGACCAGTTCCTCGTGACTGATCTTGGTCCTCTTCGCTATTTTCTTGGGATTGAGGTTTCTTCGACCTCTGATGGCTTTTTCATCTCCCAGAAAAAATATATTCAGGATCTTCTTGATCGAGCTGCTCTCGACGATGAGCGCACTATTGTGACTCCTATGGAGCTCAACGTTCAGCTTCGTGTTTCTGATGGTGATCCTCTTCCCAATCCCACTCGCTATCGCCACCTCGTTGGGAGCCTTGTCTATCTTGCTGTCACGCGCCCTGACATCTCCTATCCTGTCCATATCCTCAGTCAGTTTGTTTCAGCCCCCACCTCTGTCCACTATAGCCATCTCCTCCGTGTTCTACGATATCTTCGTGGCACGATCTCTCATCGCCTTTTCTTTCCCCGCTCCAGCTCTCTCGAGCTCCAGGCCTACTCTGATGCTACCTGGGCTAGTGATCCCTCTGATCGACGCTCACTGTCTGCTTACTGTGTTTTTCTTGGTGGCTCTCTTATTGCCTGGAAGACAAAGAAACAGACTGCAGTTTCTTGCTCGAGTACAGAGGCTGAGTTGCGAGCAATGGCTATGTTGACGGCTAGTGTGATCTGGTTACGGTGGTTACTTGAGGATTTTGGTGTGTCTACTACTACCTTGACTCCCTTAATGTCAGACAGTACCGGTGCTATCAGTATTGCACGTGACCCGGTGAAGCATGAGCTCACCAAGCACATCGGTGTGGATGTCCACTTTGTGCGTGCTGCTGTGCAGGGTCAGACTCTTGCTCTTCACTATGTGCCTTCTGAGTTACAGTTGGCGGATTTCTTCATGAAGGCACAAACTCGAGCACAGCATGGCTTTTTCCTTTCCAAACTCAGTGTTGTTGATCCACCATGAGTTTGAGGGGGGTGTTAGATGTGTATAGTCCTCTTTCGGTATATTTTCATTGTATAACGGGTTTCTTGTACTTTACCACACATGTATATGTATGGCCTTTGGCCCTCAGTGAATGTTAGTTGCTCACTTATCTAACAGGTACTACCTGATGATATCTATCATCAGTGGGCTGACGTTTTTGAAGATCATATCCGATCCCCATGACAACAAACCTGACCCACTTTGCAGCAATGTAGGAAGGAGCTAGGAATGATGTAGAGAATATGGTTGGTGTCGATGGTCACTGTTGTATGTCGTCAATCGTTTCTTTTATCGCTTCCAGGTTTTTTTTCCCTCCGTCTAGGCATAGCTTCCGTCTTGTATGACTTTGCTAGTTACCGGTGTATTAATATTTAGTATGCGTGAGTTAGAGTTAGTGTTGACTGTGTGCATCCTAATTATGCAGAGACCCGGTGTCTACTCATTATATTTGTATATGTGGATCTACACTTTGAGTAAATAAAAGACACCCTTTATATCGAAAAAAAGAGAGATATAAGGAACGTGATTATCCGACAGAACTTTTGATGGCCATCCGACCTTTGTCCGTGGACGCCCGCCGCCCGGACGCGACCGTTTAGGATCGGAGTTGTTGCCGAGTCCGGGACAGACGCCAAAGGTTGTAGCGACGTGCGGATGCACTTCGCAGCCAACACCGAGAACAGTTCGTCATTCGTCAAGTATAAATCTATCCAGCACGATCTGAAACATGAACAAAGGCAATGATAAAACCCAAAATCACCAATAAGCTATAGTGTCATCTCGTATCTCTTCTTGAGAACAATGGCCTCGGGGAGCTATCTTCTTCTCTGGTTGCTCCTCGTGTTACCATCATTTGCCATTTCCTCGGCATCGTGCCGTGGTATCAGCCTCGAGCTAACGCACGCTGACACCCGCGGCGACTTCACGGGGATCGAGCGCATCCGTCGCGCTGCCGACCGGAGCCACCGCCGCGTCAACGGCCTCCTCGCCGCGGCCCCGCCATCCCCTGCAACGCTGCAGAGCGGCGGCGCTGATGAAACGGCGGCCGTTCACGCGAGCGCGGCAACGTACCTCGTCGACCTCGCCATCGGCACGCCGCCACTACCGATCACCGCCGTCCTCGACACGGGCAGCGACCTCATCTGGACGCAGTGCGACGCGCCCTGCCGGAAGTGCTTCCCGCAGCCCACGCCGCTGTACGCGCCGGCCAGGTCGGCGACATACGCCAACGTGTCGTGCCGCTCATCGCTGTGCGAGGCGCTCCGGAACCCGAGGTACCATTGCTCGGCCCCCGATCCCGGCTGTGCGTACTACTTCTCCTATGGCGACAGCACCTCTACAGACGGCACCCTCGCCACCGAGACGTTGACGCTCGGCTCAGGCACTACCGTGCAAGGCATCGCGTTCGGCTGCGGCACGGAGAACCTCGGCAGCACGGACAACTCGTCCGGCCTGGTCGGGATGGGAAGGGGGCCACTCTCGCTGGCGTCTCAGCTGGGCATCACCAGGTTCTCCTACTGCTTCACGCCCTTCAGCGACAAGACGGCGAGCCCTCTCTTCCTAGGCCCGTCGGCGACCCTCTCGGCCACCGCCCAGTCCACGCCGTTCGCGCCCAACCCAGCCGGCGGGCGCAGGAGCTCATATTACTACCTCACGCTGGAAGGGATCACCGTCGGCGAGACCCTGCTGCCGATCGACCCCGCCGTGTTCCAGCTGTCGCCAATGGGCGGCGGCGGGTTCATCATTGATTCTGGCACGACGTTCACCGCGCTGGAGGAGCGCGCGTTCGTGGTGCTGGCCCGCGCGGTAGCGGCGCGCGTGGGGCTGCCGCTGGCCAGCGGCGCGCACCTCGGGCTCAGCCTCTGCTTCGCTGCACCGGAGGGGAAGACCGAGGCGGTGGGCGTGCCGCGCCTGGTGTTCCACTTCGACGGCGCGGACATGGCGCTTCCCAGGGAGAGCTACGTTGTGGAGGACCGGAACGCCGGGGTGGCCTGCCTCGGGATGGTGAGCATGCGGGGGATGTCGGTGCTCGGCAGCCTGCAGCAGCAGAGCATGCACTTTCTGTACGATCTTGAGGGGGGCGTGCTGTCATCTTTGTTTTGCCACCTGTTACATCTAAAACCCTCCACCTAGTGTTCGCGGGGGGGGGGGGGATCCTACACCTACGAGGCCATGTTTGTTCCCTCTCTAATCTCTTATTTGCCAGAAGTAAATGCGGTCGGCACTCTTCTGGATATGTGCATCTGTTTTCCTACTTGTAAGAGCATTTACGGGTCGATCTAGCAAATCCGGTTTAAACGTCCGCGGAAGCGCGGCGGGACGTCATACCCGTCAAAGAGCTCATGCGTGCATGTATATTGTTTCTTGTTTCGATGAGGAGAGATGTGGTATTGTGCGTTTTTATTTGTTAGATTCTCTAAAAATATATCTTTTGAAGTGATGGTGTGCTATGCTTTTATTTTATTTTATTTAAACGAAGGCAAAAACTTTGCCTCGTCTCATTATTAAAGAAGAAGTAGAGTTGTCCGGTTAATTTGCGGAAAATCAGACAAAAAACTACACTAGGGCCCACATAGGGCCACATCGGGCTGACCTGGCTACCCACATGAAGACACAAATACCGCCGACAGGAAAGGCATTGTCAAGGTTGCCACCTAGCATCATCGCCATCACTCCTCCGCGAGCCGGCGACTCCGACTTCACCTTCAACGACCACCAAGGAAGCCCTCTCCGCAACAGACGTCGGCACCCATGTCGGCCCATGCCAAGCAGTCGACCACTCGGCGAAGCCCAGACAACTCCGACTTGAGCGACGAACCAAGTAGGAGAAAAGCCTACCGAGCTTGCGACGACTAGGCCCCGGCAACCAAACACCAATCCCGTGTCATCGTCACCGCAGAGGCTCCTCCTCCTAGCTCCGACTCCACAAAGACACGATGAGGCAAAGGAACCCCTCGAACATGCCTGAAGACACCAAATATCAAGACTCAATCGTAGACCAGCTCCTCGCAGACCAGCTCCGCTCGCAACTGCGATCGTCACCAAGCAGGAGACCACGCCCCACAGACCCAGGACCGCCACCCCAACATCCCCACGACAAAGGGGCATAGACACTCGGACCACGACGCTTCCGAGAAGGTCCGCGGCACCCCCAGGTGTCGCCGTCATCGACTCCAGCAAGGCCGAAGCAAGGATTTTGTCTCGAGAAGCCAAAATGCCCACCCCTCGGAACGGTTGACGAGAACCACCGACTGACTAAACATCAACCCACCGCATCACCACCAGAGCCAAGAGACCCCTCAAAATGGTTGATGAGAACCACCGACTAACTGAACATCAACCCACCGCATCACCACCAGAGAGAAGAGCAGCGTGCAAGAGCAGCCCCGCCGCCGACACAAGCACCACGCGGAGCCATCCAGCCGGGCAGCACAAAAGCCACCACGGAAGTCAGATTCGACCATGCCGGGCCAGATCCGGCAGCCCCGCACACCAGCAGCCACAACAAACCTCTGAGAGCACCAGACGTCCCTGTCGCTACCGGTGGTTGCCGCCACCCGCACCACACGAAGATGACGAGCTGCATCGCTACAGAGCCCTCGCATCAGTCAGATCCGGCCAGAGGCTGACCCGACGACCACGAGCACTAGCGCCCGACGTGCGCCTTCGGGGCTCATCACGCGCCGACGAGCGACGCCGTGGGCCAAAAAATACGCCGCCCAACACATAGGACCACGCCAAGGTCCTAGATCGAGCGTCGCCACACCACCGGACACCGCGCTCCTAGCTCCGGCCGTCGAGCTGCCCACACAGCCTCCGCAACCGCCAACCACCACTCTGGCCGCCATCGCCGCACGGAAATCCGGGGCCGCCACCCTGGAGACCATCCTCGCCGAGAGCGCCACGACTTCTAGGGCAGTCACGCCGCATCCGCACGAGCAAGCCCGCCACCGCCACACCGCACGAGCTTTGCTCTGCAGCGTCGCGCGACGGCCGCGGGGGGAAAGCGGGGAGGAGTGTGGGGTTGGAGGCGGCGGTACAGGTAGTTCGCCCGAGTCGCCCCCGCTGGAGAGCGGTGATTTTCACTACTTGCTCTGCCGTTAAGAACCATAGCACCTGGCCATCCACCGGGCCGGGTTGGGCTTTGGGCCGGGCCTAACCAAGCCCGAGCCAAAAAACCTAGGCCCGAGCCCGGCCCGGCCGTCGGGCCTAGTTTTTAGGCCCAAGCCCGGCCCGGCACTGATATAGCCCGTCGGGCCTCGGGCCTCAGATCGGGCCTCTTCGGTAAAATGTAAATATGACAGGCCCGGGCCCGGCCGGCGCGGCTATCGGGCTCAAAATCTAGGCATGAGCCCGGCCTGTGGGCAAGGTCGGGTCGGGCTTTTTCGGGTCGGGCCGACCGGGTCGGGCTTCCCATGGCCATATATACCCTAGTGGCATATGCAACGTAGGGCTAACAGCGCTTGGTTAATGACTCACATGGCATTGGATCTATGGAAATGATAGTTTGTACTCCCTCTGTATCTTAGTATAAGACCTTTTTTACATTGTGAGTATACTCTATACACTACTGCACCATTTTTATTCATTCTAGCATGTTGAATATAAGAAAGTTCAGTAAATTTATTTACAGCGTGACAACAAACTGCTTCTTTAGTGAGCAAGCTCATAAGGAATGCTATCATAGCTGAAGATTGTCAGTGGAAGAAGTTTTCTCTGTCAATGAAGCGTTGTCTTATGAAATGAAATTCAATCACAATGAGCACATAAGTAAATTTTATGGTCCCACAACGGCTGGTGGAAGATTATGCTATGTAAGAGGGTGATGTTCTAGTTTTAAATTTAGATAACAATGATTTGTACTTTCATGTTATACCGAGCAGGAATGGTATTCCTTTGAAGTATTTGCTAATCACAGGTAAATAATTCTACTTTTCTAACTTTGTATTGGATATGGTTGGATATCAGACCCTAAAATTAGTCAGAGTGACAGACATCTCTGTGAAGATTGGTTTAAACATCTTGGCCTCGGTGCGAGGGGATGCGTTGCATGTTTATAGTCCAGGGGCGCACCTCCTTGTAGCGCATACATCGGAGAGATTACATTGCTTGGAAAGAAAGAGAGAACGAGATAAAGATAGGTTCGGTTACAGGAGATTACACAACCAAACTATCGAATCCGACCAGACTCTATCTCCTATCGAGCTATTCCATATGTCACGTTACATGAGGCAGCCAATCATATGATGTTTAACACCCTCCCATAATCAGAACTTGATTAAGTTGAGATTACGCTTGAATTCTTCAAAACTCCGTGTGGGCAAAGCTTTGGTGAAGCCATCTGCAACTTGGTCCTTGGAATGAACAAATCGAATCTCCAATCTTTTGTTGGCAACTTTTTCTCGAACAAAGTGAAAATCTATTTCAATGTGTTTGGTTCTTGCATGAAAGACTGGATTTGCAGATAGGTAAGTTGCACCAAGGTTATCACACCACAGACATGGAGCTTGAGTATGTTTTATACCAAGTTCTCTGAGCATGGACTAAACCTAGATAATCTCTGCTGTCGCATTTGCCAGTGCTTTATATTCTGCCTCTGTGCTTGATCTGGAGACAGTGGCATGTTTCTTTGCACACCAAGATATAAGGTTAGGCCCAAAGAATACTGCAAAACTACCTGTGGAGCGTCGATCATCAATATCTCCTGCCTAGTCAAAATCAGAGAATGCACTAACAAGAGTAGATGATGACTTGGGAAAAGTAAGACCAACATTCACAGTATCTTTGATGTATCTTACTATACATTTTGCAGCAGTCCAATGAGTTGTGGTGGGTGCATGAAGAAACTGGCATACTTTGTTGACAACAAATGAAATATCAGGTCTAGTAAGAGTTAAGTACTGAAGTGCACCTACTAACCTTCTGTATTTGGTGCCATCTTCTTAACTTAGGAGCTCTTCTTCTGTAAGAGACAGCTACTCAGAACTAGACAAAGGAGTTGGTGATGCTTTACAACCTTGTAATCCAGCTCTCTTTACAAGACCAGTTGCATACTTTTCTTAGGAAATATGAAGTTCATCTCCATGTTTCTTTACTTCAATGCCCAAAAAATAATGCAAGTCTCCTAGATCTTTGAGTGCAAATTCAGCGCCTAGATCCTTTAACAGGCATGTCACTGCATCATCGGATGAGCTTGTAACAATAATGTCATCAACATAAATAAGCACAAAGATGGATGTTCTTGACTTATTGTAAATGAAGAATGACGTGTCATATTTGGATGGAAGAAAACCAAGTGTTTCATATAAACGAGAGTACCATGCCCTAGGAGCTTGCTTTAGTCCATAAAGAGCTTTATCAAGCTTGCACACATGCGAGGGAAATTTTTTGTTTTCAAACCCAGGAGGTTGTTTCATATATACTTCCTCTTCCAGAATACCATGAAGAAACGCATTCTGAACATCTAGTTGCGTGAGACTCCATCCCCTGGAAACAGCAATGGACAGAACAAGGCGAATAGTAGCAGCTTTAACAACTGGACTGAAAGTGTCCTCATAGTCTATGCCATACCGTTGTTTGAAGCCTTTTGCAACGAGCATTGATTTATAGTGATCTATAGTTCCATCAGATCTTTTCTTTATTCTGAATACCCACTTGCAGTCAATGAGATTTTTACCTTGCTGTGGGGGAACTAGATGCCAAGTTTTATTTTTCTGCAGTGCCTTGTACTCTTCATTCATAGTTGTCTTCCATCGTGTGTCACTAAGTGCCTCTTCAAGGGTTTGTGGTTCACCTGTGGAACATGCAAGACCAAATTTGAGTACACGTTTATAATTGACAGGTTGGATTGCCCCTTTTGCAAGCATCTATGAGGTGGCGTTGAAGGTTCCTGCACAGAAGATCCGGAAGCAGCAGAGAATCCTGGCGAATCTGGTGCACCGGATCCCCTGTTCAATCCCAAAGAGGATGCGCCAACAAGCGTTGCAGGGATGGGATCTTCTGTGGCACCTGGACGTAACATAGGAGAGACACCAGGCGCAGACGATCCCGGCTTATCTGGCAAGGGCGGATCCTCGTGAGAGGCCGAGCCGGTAGGGGAGCCAGGCTCTAGATCCGCCGACACACAGGTCTCCGCGCCGGTTGGCCCAGTTGGCTGGCTCGATCGATGTGCGTAGCAGCGAGGCGGGTTGGGGAAGCGAGTCTGAGGCTGCCACACGGCGTGCGATGACTCGTGCGGGCCAATGGAGTCCAGCGGGCGAGGCGCATAGCGCCACGTGGTTGGCGCAGAGGCATCTGTGCGCGCGCTGGCCCACGGTTCGCTATCACGCGAGGCAACATGCGGCGATCGTGAGGACGATTTCCTGGAGTCCTGACGCGCCTGGCACAGTGGTGACCCCGAGGGAGATTAGCTCCCTGGATCACTGCACATGAAATAACGCCCAGTTTGGGCTGTTTCCTCGCCATTTTCTTCAGAATTTTTTTCTGCATTATCACAAAGCTCAGACAAAATATGAAAATTATTAGGCAACATGTGATCAGTACAGTTATTTTCCTCATTGTCACCGACGAAATGTGGAGGCAAAAGGATAATTTCTTTGCGAAGCAAAGCGCCGGCATTTGGGTGGAGATTGGCAAAAGGGAATTTTGTCTCATCAAAAACAACGTCACGAGAGATGTAAGCTCGTCGAGTGGGAATGTCTAGGCACTTAACACCTTTATGTTGAAGGACTGTAGCCTAGGAACACACATTGCTTTGATTGAAACATAAGTTTGTGATTGTTGTACGGTCGAAGATTGGGCCAACACGCACAACCAAACACACGGAGGGATGTGTAGTCTGGTTTTATATGAAGGAGTCTTTCGACTGGAGTATCATTGTTGATGACTCTACTAGGCAACATATTTATGATATGAACGGCGGATAAGAAAGCTTCATCCCAAAACTTTAGGGGCATGGATGCGCCGGCTAGTAGAGAGAGCCCAACTTCAACTATGTGCCTGTGTTTGCGTTCAGCAGACCCATTTTGTTGGTGAGCATGAGGGCATGACACATGATGAGAAATGCTAAGATTTTGAAAGAAGGAATTTAGTTTTTCATATTCCCCTCCCCAATCAGATTGGACAACAATAATTTTGCTATCAAACTTTCGTTCAACAAGAGCTTGGAAGTTTTGAAATACTTGAAAGACATCGGATCTTTACTTAAGCAAGTAAATCAAAGAGTATTTGCTAAAGTCGTCAATGAAGCTAACATAATATGTATGCCTACCAACTGACCTTGGAGCAGGGCTGTCGGAATCGGGGCTCCGCAGACCCAAGAAGGTTCGAACTCTGGGGCGTGTGCGAAGATCTCAACCAGCTCTAGCCTCAAGCTCGCCGCCCCGCAGCCAAGCCTCGTCAAACGCGTGCGAGCAAAGAAGAAGATGGACACAGAGATTTTACCTAGGTTCGGGCCACCTTGCGGTGTAAAACCCTACTCTTGCTTTTGGTGGATTGGCCTCACGAGGAGGATGGGGATGAACTAGTACAGTGGTTGAGCGACCTCGCGAGGGCTCTCGGGTGAGGATGGATCGATCCCCTCTGCGGTGGATGTTGGTCCCTATTTATAGTGGCCTTAGTCCTCTTCCCTTATCGCACAGGCGGGAAGGGATCCCACAATGGCCAATTTTGAAAGGGGACAAGAGGTACATCTTATCCTGACTAAAGGTGGTCTTCACCTGCAAAGCTTCTGGGCGTGACGCAAAGGTGGGCTCGGCGATGACATCCGTCCTGCCAAGCTCGTGGTCTTGGTCTTGTTGCACCGGAATGGAAACCTTTGGGGGATTCGTTGGGAACCCGCGTACGTCCTTGCCTCCTTAGCACAAAAGAGGAAACTGTCCCCTCTGCGCCCGCCTGGCCTTGGTCGTCATGGCTCACGTCATCTCAGCCTCATGAGGCCGGGTACCTGCATAGGAATCTCCGCTCCTCGGGAGGCAGCCTGGGGAGGCCACTCCTCTGGGGGTCTTGGCATTGTTTGCGTCGCGAGGCCAGGGCCCTCACGAGGGTCTTGTCTTGGGGGGTTTGCTGCCAGGCCGTACCGGGCCGTCGAGGTGGGCCATGCACTGGGCCGCAAGCAGGCAGGTCTATGTACCCCCGATCCCAGAACGCCGAGAGTAGCCCCCGGGCCCAAGGCGTGCCTGTCCTGGCTTCGAGGCGAAGGCGAGGAGTAAAGAGCAAAAATGCCACGGGCCCCCAATCGCCTGCGGGCCAGGCTCGACGCGCGGCACGTGGCAGGGCGCGGACGCCTCTACTCCCACGTCGCCTCGGCAACTGCCCAGGCTGACGAAAGCCTGGCACCCGTTGCCGAGCCATCGTTGCTCTTCTTCCTCGCGCTTTTGCTCCCCTGCTCAGATCCCCTTTCCTTCGCGAGAGCCTCCTTCGGATCTTGGCATGGCGCCGTCCTTCCTCTTGCTCCCTTTGTTGGGGAACGTTGCAACGTTGCATGGGAAACACAAATTTTCCTACGCACACGCAAGATCTATCCATGGTGATGAGCATCTACGAGAGGGAGAGTGGATCTACATACCCTTGTTGATCGCTAAGCGGGAAGTGTTAAGAAACGCGGTTGATGTAGTCGAACGTCTTTGCGATCCAAATCGCTAGCCGTCCCGCGATCCAATCATGATCTTGCGCCGAACGGACGGCACCTCCGCGTTCAGCACACGTACAGCTCGATGACGATCTCCACCTTCTTGATCTAGCAAGAGGGAGTGGAGAGGTAGATGAGTTCTCCGGCAGCGCGACGGCGCGGTGGCGGTGGTGGTGGAACAATTCTGGCAGGGCTTCGCCTAAGCACCGTCGGAATCTATTTGGTGGAGGAACTTGGGAATAGAGAACTAGCACGTGGACTTGTGTCTTTGGGGCCTCTATTCCTCTAGTATATATAGGAGGGAGGGGAGGAGGCAGCCTACCTAGGGTTTCCCCTAGGGGTTCGGCCGAAGGAGGTGGAGGTGGAGCCTCCCACCAATCCTACTCCTAGTAGGATTCCTTCTTCCTACTTGGAAACTTTCTCCACTTGGGTTTTTTTTCCTTTCCCACCTTTCCTAGCCGCATGGGCCTTGTGGGGATGGTTTGCCCAGACCACTAAGGGCTGGTGCAACACCCCTCAGGCCCATGTGGCCTCCCGGCGTGGGTGGCCCCTCCCGATGGCCCTCCGGCACTCCCGGTACACTACCGGAAATACCCGAAACTTTTCCGGTGGCCAAAACGGGACTTCCTATGTATCAATCTTTACCTCCGAACGATTCTGGAGCTCCTCGTGACATCCGGGATCTCATCCGGGACTCCGAAAAACCTTCGGTCACCACCATACATAACTCAATACTACCGAAACGTCACCGAACGTTAAGTGTGCAGACCCTGCGGGTTCGAGAACTATGTAGACATGACCGAGACACCTCTACAGTCAATAACCAATAGCGGGACCTGGATGCCCATATTGGTTCCTACATATTCTACGAAGATCTTTATCGGTTGAACCTCTATGTCAAGGATTCAGTTAATCCCGTACGATGTTCCCTTTGTTCTTCGGTATGTTACTTGCCCGAGATTCGATCGTCGATATCTCTATACCTAGTTCAATCTCGTTACCGGCAAGTCTCTTTACTCATTCCGTAATACAAGATCCTGTGGCTAACACTTTAGTCACATTGCTTGCAAGGCTTATTGTGATGTTGTATTATCGAGTGGGCCCTGAGATACCTCTCCGTCACACGGAGTAACAAATTCCAGTCTCGATCCATGCCAGCTCAACAGACACCTTCGGAGATACCTGTAGAGCATCTTTATAGTCACCCAGTTACGTTGTGATGTTTGATACACACAAGGTATTCCTCCGGTGTCAGTGAGTTGCATGATCTCATGGTCATAGGAACAGATACTTGACATGCAGAAAACAATAGCAATAAACTGACACGATCATATGCTACGTTCATAGTTTGGGTCTTGTCCATCACATCATTCTCCTAATGATGTGATCCCGTTATCAAATGACATCTCATGTCTATGGCTAGGAAACCTTGATCATTTTTGATCAACGAGCTACTCTACTAGAGGCATACTAGGGACACAGTGTTGTCTATGTATCCACACATGCAATGTGTTTCCAATCAATACAATTATAGCATGGATAATAAACTATTATCATGAACAAGGAAATATAATAATAACTACTTTATTATTGCCTCTAGGGCATATTTCCAACAGTCTCCCACTTGCACTAGAGTCAATAATCTAGCTCACATCACTATGTGATTTACATTGTAATGAATCTAACATGCATACAGTTCTGGTGTTGATCATGTTTAGCCCTTGGAAGAGGTTTAGTCATCGGGTCCTCAACATTCAGATCCGTGTGCACTTTGCAAATATTTATGTCGTCCTCGTTGATGTAACCGCGGATAGAATTGAAACGTCGCTTTCTGTGTCTGGTCCTCTTGTGAAACCTTGGTTCCTTGCCTAGAGCCATGGCACCAGTGTTGTCACAGAATGCTTTGATCACCTCATCAAAGCAAAGATTCCAACTCAGAGATGCTTGCACCAGTCCATAAATGGATCGCTGGAGTCTGCAAACTTTGTCAGCATTCTCTGGATCGACAAAACCTTCTGGTCGCATCATATACAACTCTTCCTTAAGGAAACCTTTAAGGAACGCTGTTTTGACATCCATCTGCCAAATTTCATAATCGAAAAATGCAGCTATTGCTAACATGATTCTGACGGACTTAAGCATCGCTACGGGTGAGAAGGTCTCATCGTAGTCAACTCCTTGAACTTGTGAAAAACCCTTTGCCACAAGTCGAGCTTTATAGACGGTGACATTACCGTCCGTGTCCGTCTTCCTCTTAAAGATCCATTTGTTTTGAATGGCCTTTCGCCCTTCAGGTAATACTTCCAAAGCCCATACTTTGTTTTCATACATGGATCCCATCTCGGATTTCATGGCCTCTAATCATTTCTCGGAATCCAGGCCCATCATCGCTTCTCCATAGCTCGTAGGTTGATTGTTGTCCAACAACATGACCTCTAAGACAAGGTTGCCGTACCACTCAGGAGCAGTACGCGTCCTTGTCGACCTACGAGGTTCGATAGCAACTTGATCCGAAGCTTCATGATCATCATCATTAACTTCCTCTTCAACCGATGTAGGTTCTACAGAACCATCTTTCTGCGTTGCGCTACTTTCTGGTTGAAGTAAAGGTTCAACAACCTCATCAAGTTCTATTTTCCTCCGACTCAATTCTTTCGAGAGAAACTCTTTCTCAAGAAATGTTCTGTTTTTAGCGACAAACACTTTGCCTTCGGATCTGAGATAGAAGGTATAGCCAACTGTCTCTTTTGGATATCCTATGAAGAAGCATTTCTCCGCTTTGGGTACCAGCTTTTCAGGCTGAAGCTTTTTGACATAAGCATCACATCCCCAAACTATAAGAAACGACAACTTTGGCTTCTTGCCAAACCACAGTTCATATGGCGTCGTCTCAACGGATTTCGATGGTGCCCTATTTAAAGTGAATGCAGTTGTCTCAAATGCATAACCCCAAAACGATAGTGGCAAATCGACAGAGACATCATAGATCGCACCATATCCAATAAGGTTCGATTATGACGTTCGGACACACCATTACGCTGTGGTGTTCCTGGCGGTGTCAATTGTGAAACAATTCCATGCTGTCTTAAGTGACTGCCAAACTCATAACTCAGATATTCTCCTCCTCGATCAGATCGTAGGAATTTAATCTTCTTGTTACGATGATTCTCAACTTCACTCTGAAATTGCTTGAACTTTTCAAACGTTTCAGACTTGTGTTTCATTAAGTAAATATACCCATATCTACTTAAGTCATCAGTGAAGGTGAGAAAGTAACGATAACCACCGCACGCCTCAATGCTCACCGGACCGCACACATCAGTATGTATGATTTTCAATAAGTCACTTGCCCGTTCCATTGTTCCAGAGAACGGGGTCTTAGTCATCTTGCCCATGAGGCATGGTTCACATGTGTCAAGTGATTCAAAATCAAGTGACTCCAAAAGTCCATCAGCATGGAGCTTCTTCATGCGTTTTACACCAATATGACCTAAGCGGCAGTGCCACAAGAAAGTGGTACTATCATTATCAACTCTACATCTTTTGGCATCAATGTTATAAACATATGTATCATCACTATCGAGATTCAATAAGAATAAACCCCTCACATTGGGTGCATGACCATAAAAGATATTACTCATATAAATAGAACAACCATTATTCTCTGATTTAAATGAGTAACTGTCTCGCAATAAACAAGATCCAGATATAATGTTCCTGCTTAACGCAGGCACTAAATAACAATTATTCAGGTTCATCACTAATCCCGATGGTAATCGAAGAGCGAGCGTGCCGACGGTGATCACATCAACCTTGGAACCATTTCCCACGCACATCGTCACGTCGTCCTTTGCCAGCCTCCGTCTATTCCGCAGTTCCTGTTTTGAGTTGCAAATGTGAGCAACCGAACCGGTATCAAATAAACAGGCACTACAACGAGAATTGGTAAGGTGCACATCAATAACATGTATATCATATATACCTTGTTTGGTGTTGGCCGCCTTCTTGTCAGCCAGATACTTGGGGCAGTTCCGCTTCCAGTGACCAGTTCCCTTGCAATGAAAGCACTCAGTTTCTGGCTTGGGTCCAGCCTTGGGTTTCTTCACGGGAGGGGCAACTGCTTTGCCACTCTTCTTGGAGTTACCCTTCTTACCCTTGCCATTCTTCTTGAAACTAGTGGTTTTATTGACCATCAACACTTGATGCTCCTTCTGAATCTCAGACTCAGCGACTTTTAACATCGCAAACAGCTCGGCGACTGACTTGTTCATCCCGTGCATGTTATAGTTCAACACGAAGCTTTTATAGCTAGGTGGCAATGATTGAAGAACTCTGTCAGTGATCGCCTCTGCCGGAAGGGGCATCCCCAATTCAGCCAGACGGGTGGAATACCCAGACATTTTGAGTATGTGTTCACTGACAGACCTATTCTCCTCCATTTTGCAAGCATAGAACTTATCGGAGGTCTTATACCTCTCGATCCGGGCATTCTTCTGAAAGATAAACTTCAACTCCTGGAACATATCATATGCTCCATGACGTTCAAAACGTCTTTGAAGTCCCGGTTCTAAGCCATACAACATTGCACATTGAACCATTGAGTAATCATCAGAACGTGTCTGCCAGGCGTTCGCAACGTCTGCAGACTCTACTGGAGCGGGTGGTTCACCAAGCGGTGCATCAAGAACGTAAGCCTTTTGGGAAGCCGTAAGGATAATCCTTAGATTACGGGCCCAGTCCACAAAGTTACTTCCATCATCTTTCAACTTAGCTTTCTCTAGAAACGCATTAAAATTCAGGGGTGCTACTGCGCGAGCCATTGATCTACAACATAAATTTTGCAAAGACAACTTAGACTATTGTTCAAGATAATGAGTTTGGTTAATCATATTACTTAAAAAACTCCAATTCAAATTGACATCCCTCCGATCATTCGAGTGTCACATGATCCAAATTCACCAACTCAAGTCCGATCATCACGTGAGATGAGGTGGTTTCAATGGTGAACATCTTCATGTTGATCATATCTACTATATGACTCATGTTCGACCTTTCGGTCTCTTGTGTTCCGAGGCCATGTCTGTACATGCTAGGCTCGTCAAGTTTAACCCGAGTGTTCCGCACGTGCAACACTGGCTTGCACCCGTTGTATGCGAACGTAGAGTCTATCACACCCGATCATCACGTGGTGTCTCGAAATGATGAACTTTCGCAACGGTGCACACTCGGGGAGAACACAATTTTATCTTGAAATTTCAGTGAGGGATCACCTTATAATGCTACCGTCGTCCTAAGAAAAATAAGATGCATAAAAGGATTAACATCACATGCAAATCATAAGTGACATGATATGGCCATGAACTTGTGCTTTTGATCTCCATCTCCAAAGCACCGGCATGATCTCCATCGTCACCGGCATGACACCATGATCTCCATCATCTTGATCTCCATCAACGTGTCACCATGAGGTTGTCGCGCCGATTGTTGCTTCTACGACTATTGCTAACTCATAGCGATAAAGTAAAGCAAAAACGGCGAAAATAAATTAAAGACAACCCTATGGCTCCTGCCGGTTGCCGTACTCATCGACATGCAAGTCGTGATATTCTATACAAAACATGATCATCTCATACATCACATATATGTCATCATGTAATTGGCCATATCACATGACAACATACCCTGCAAAACCAAGTTAGACGTCCTCTAATTGTTGTTGCATGTTTTACGTGGCTGTTACGGGTATCTAGCAAGAACAATTCTTACCTACGCAAAAACCACAACGGTGATACGCAAATTGCTATTCAACCTTCTCAAGGACCGCCTTTGTCGAATCCGATCCAACTAAAGTAGGAGAGACAGACACCCGCCAGCCATCTTTATGCAACGAAGTTATATGTCAGTTGATGGAACCGGTCTCTCGTAAGCGTACGAGTAAGATTGGTCCGGGCCGCTTCATCCCACAATACCGCCAAATCAAGAAAAGACCAAGGGAGGAAGCAATCTGAATATCAACGCCCACAAACTCCTTTGTGTTCTACTCGTGATCTCATCTACACATAGACCTAGCTCTGATACCACTGTTGGGGAACGTTGCATGGGAAACAAAATATTTCCTACGCACACGCAAGATCTATCCATGGTGATGAGCATCTACGAGAGGGAGAGTGGATCTACATACCCTTGTAGATCGCTAAGCGGGAAGAGTTAAGAAACGTGGTTGATGTAGTCGAACGTCTTCGCGATCCAAATCGCTAGCCGTCCCGCGATCCAATCACGATCTAGCGCCGAATGGACGGCACCTCCGCGTTCAGCACACGTACAGCTCGATGACGATCTCCGCCTTCTTGATCAAGCAAGAGGGAGCGGAGAGGTAGATGAGTTCTCCGACAGCGCGACGGCGCGGCGGCGGTGGTGGTGGAACAATTCCGGCAGGGCTTCGCCTAAGCACCGTCGGAATCTATTTGGTAGAGGAACTAGGGAATAGAGAACTAGCATGTGGACTTGTGTCTTTGGGGCCTCTATTCCTCTAGTATATATAGGAGGGAGGGGAGGAGGCATCCTCCCTAGGGTTTCCCCTAGGGGTTCGGCCGAAGGAGGTGGAGGTGGAGCCTCCCACCAATCCTACTCCTAGTAGGATTCCTTCTTCCTACTTGGAAACTTTCTCCACTTGGGGTTTTTTCCTTTCCCACCTTTCCTAGCTGCATGGGCCTTGTGGGGATTGTTTGCCCAGCCCACCAAGGGCTGGTGCAACACCCCTCAGGCCCATGTGGCCTCCCGGTGTGGGTGGCCCCTCCCGATGGCCCTCCGGCACTCCCGGTACACTATCGGAAATACCCGAAACTTTTCTGGTGGCCAAAACGGGACTTCCTATATATCAATCTTTACCTCCGGACCATTCCGTAGCTCCTCATGACGTCCGGGATCTCATCCGGGACTCCAAACAACCTTCGGTCACCACCATACATAACTCAATACTACCGAAATGTCACCGAACGTTAAGTGTGCAGACCCTGCGGGTTCGAGAACTATGTAGACATGACCGGGACACCTCTACGGTCAATAACCAATAGCGAGACCTGGATGCCCATATTGGTTCCTACATATTCTATGAAGATCTTTATCGGTTGAACCTCTATGTCAAGGATTCAGTTAATCTCGTACGTTGTTCCCTTTGTTCTTCGGTATGTTACTTGCCCGAGATTCGATCGTCGGTATCTCTATACCTAGTTCAATCTCGTTACTGGCATGTCTCTTTACTCGTTCCGTAATACAAGATCCTGTGGCTAACACTTTAGTCACATTGCTTGCAAGGCTTATTGTGATGTTGTATTACCGAGTGGGCCCTGAGATACCTCTCCGTCACACGGAGTAACAAATTCCAGTCTCGATCCATGCCAGCTCAACAGACACCTTCGGAGATACCTGTAGAGCATCTTTATAGTCACCCAGTTACGTTGTGACGTTTGATACACACAAGGTATTCCTCCGGTGTCAGTGAGTTGCATGATCTCATGGTCATAGGAATAGATACTTGACATGCAGAAAACAATAGCAATAAACTGACACGATCATATGCTACGTTCATAGTTTGGGTCTTGTCCATCACATCATTCTCCTAATGATGTGATCCCATTATCAAATGGCATCTCATGTCTATGGCTAGGAAACCTTGACCATCTTTGATCAACGAGCTAGTCTACTAGAGGCATATTAGGGACACAGTGTTGTCTATGTATCCACACATGCAATGTGTTTCCAATCAATACAATTATAGCATGGATAATAAACGATTATCATGAACAAGGAAATATAATACTAACTACTTTATTATTGCCTCTAGGGCATATTTCCAACACCCTTAACCCCAAGGATTCTTCAGATGGCGCCCGCCGGGAAGTCGAAGTCTGAGGCTCAGGCCTCGGCCTCCTCTTCCCCCTTGCCGGCTCTGACGGCATCCACCATCGCCAAGGAGGGGGATCTCGCCCCAGCACTTCCGTTGACGGTGGGCGACTCCAACGAGTCGGGGCAGACCTTGATCTGGTGCGGCTCTGCGGAGCAGAGCACCTTGGCGAAAACATTCTACCCCTTCTTCCTCCACAGCGTCTTCTCCGGGCTCGTCCCGCCCTTCTCGGGGTTCTTCTCTGCCATCCTTGAGCATTACGGGATCCAGGCCCTCCATCTTCAGCCCAATTCCATCCTGCTCCTGTCTGTCTTCGCCTTCTACTGCAAGGCCTTCGTAGGCTTGAGGCTCTCAGTGGCCCTCTTCTGCCACTACTTCAGCCTGCGGCTCCATGACGACGCGTGCCGGTCGGCGTGCGCCTCCTTCGTTGCGGTCCAGAGCGGGAATATGCTCCTGAAGGCCGGGAAGAAGGTGGAAGGCTTCAGGCACTGCTGGGTCTTCTTGGATGCCCGGGGCCTCGATCCGCGCCTGGAGCTCCCGACGGAGCTGCCCGAGAAGACCCTCGCGTGGGGCTCCGCGAAGCTCACCGATCCCCGGGCGAAGCCCGTCTTGGAGCGGATCTCCCTGGACATGGAGGCCAAGGAACTGACCGGGGCGATGATAGTGAAGGAGTTCCTGACGCAGCGCCTGGCGCCGCTCCAGTCGCACTCGAGGCCCATGTGGGAGTACGAGGATGCGGAGGACAACATCAGGCTTCGATCCGCCAGCCTGACACGCGAGGAGCTGGGCAGGGCCATGGCTACCCTGCTCCACAGCGATCATGGGGATCTCCCCATGGCCTATGCCCCGCTGTACCGCCGTGACGACAGGGAGGAGCTGGTCGCCGCCATGCCCGCCTTTGATGGGCTGGGGCTCATGCCGCCCGAGCGCCCCAATTCCCCCGTGCAGGTGTCCTCCGGCGACACAAGCAGCAAGGAAGACTCGGGGAGACTGAGGACGACGACCTGGAAGAGGTCTGCCCCCCCCCCCCGTCGCAGAGCAAGCTCCTCCACAATCTCGAAGATGATGACGACACCGACGAGCCCCCGGCCGCGGCCTCCTCGCGCTTCGCCAGGGTCCTTAGAAGGTCAGGGCCTACCCCCTAGGCCACGCGGGCATCTGGCCGGGCAACCCCGAGGAAACCAGCGGCCGCGCCTCCTCTGAAGGACTCCCCATGTTCCAGCAGGGCGACTGAGACGCCGGTCTCGTCCCTGTCCGAGCCACAGCCGAAAGACGGGGCGGCCGCTGCTGGGGCAGACGTGGCCTCTCCAACCGTGGCCCCTGAGGGCGATCTCGCCATCTCTCTGGGTGGCAGCGCCACGCCGAAGAAGGGCGGGAGCGTCCCGACCATCACCGATGTGGTGGGGAAGAGGAAGTGGATCGCGCCCGAGGAGTAAGTAGCCTGCCTTGCCTTTGGTCCATTATAGATTGCGCGCGTACTCATGGCCCCTTCTCCTCTCGATGGCCAGGGGAGACGACGTGTCGAAGAAGAGGAAGGCAAGCACCGAGCCGAAGGAGCCCCCTGTCCAGAGGACACCATCGACCTTTGGCCGCGAACGCGGCGGGGGCGGAAGTGCATCACGCCAACTCAACGTGACCCTTGGGCGACGCAACAACACCGCACCTGGGCACACGGGTGTGATGCCTACTCCTGGCGCCTTGGCGACGCCGCTTGGGAGGCCGGACGCCGGGGGTGTGGAGGCTCACGAGGCGGCACTCCTTGCCGCGGCCGTGGCGACCCCAGAGCCGGCGGAGGGGGCAATTTCCCGCCCCCTTCTGGCGGAATCTGCCCCTGAGGACGCGGCAACGCAGCTTCAGGAGGAACCAGCCCCCGTGGGCCAGCAGGCTGTGAAGTCGTCCGCCCTTGTCGTGCCCGAGGAGAAACTAGAGCCTCCGGCGCCCCCAGTCTGCCACGCCACTGCCCCCTTGGACACAACACCCGCCGACGTGCTAATGCCACCTCCTGGTCAGGCCCTTGCACTTGCAGACCGCGGCCCTCTGATCAGGCCCGGCGCCTTGGATGAGGCCTATATTGCGCTTGGTCGGATCCGGGCCGACCTCCAAGACGCCGACAGGCGCTCCCTGGTGAGGGAACGCCTGGGTCTTATTTCTGGGTGGCTCCAGGCTGACACAGCCACCAAGACGGCCTGGGGTCGGGCTGAGGCTGCCGCCGCAGAGAGCAGGAAGGAAGCCGCCGAAGCCAAGGCGGCTCGCGACACGGCGCTGGCCGAAGCAGCGTCTATGGTAGAGCGCTACAGCGAGGCAGAGGCCAAACTGAAGGCCCTTCAGGAGGAGCAAGCTGCGCACGCACAACGGCTTCACCAGCGGGAGGAGGACCTCAAGGCCCGTGAGGCGAAGCTCGCCGATCGCGACTCCGTGCTGTCCCAAGTGACCGTTAACCAGGCTGCGGAACACGAGCGCCTGGCCAAGCTGAAGGAGGAGGTGGTAGAAGCCCAGACATCCCATGCCCGGCATGTCTCCGACATGACGGCCCAGCTGGATGCCAGGGAGAAGACCCTTGCCGCTGCCGAGGAGAAGGCGGCCGCGGGGCGCGATGTCTTCCCCTCCATCGAGCTTAGGCTTCGCCGAGCGTTGCACTTCATCTGCAGGGGAGGATTCATGGAGCCACTGGCGACTCCTGAGGGAGGCTACGCAGGGCTCTCCTCCAAGCTCGCTGACGTGCTCGAAGGTGCTGTCACGAGGGTGGACGCCATCCTGGAGGGCGACTGCCGCGACCTTTTCTCCATGGTCACGACGCGTGTCTTCAGCCACCTCTACCTCCGCGAGCCCGGCTTTGATTTCAACGCGGTGATGGTCCCGGTTGTCCCTGAGTCTTGCACCGCTGCGGCGGCGGCCGTGAAGGATTCCATGGATGCGCTGGTGAAGAAGTTCGCCTGCGTCCCCGACACCGCCCCCCCTACGGCGGAGGCGAGTAGTGGCGACAAGGGCGTCGGCAGGGATGTTGACGACGAGCTCGCTGTGGCTGGGACAAGCGGCGGCGGCGGCCATGGCAATGATGGCTCCTCCTCCTAGATTTCGACCTGCGACATTTACCATGCCTCATGGAGGCGTGAGACTTGTTTGAATTCGCAAAACATTCATTGCTTGTAATAACTATTTGAACTATGTGATTTCCTTTCGTGCCTTGTTTCTTCCTGCTAGCTTTTGTGCTCTGCATCGGCAAGGCCCAATCCCGTGCATACCTCGACCGCCGTTGGGGTGTCCGGATCACCAGGACGAGACTAAGGGGCGAGGGGCTACGTGACTAGTGAGGCCCCTGAGTCGCGATGCTCAGGGGTCCCCCTTGACGTGCGAGCAGCCCCCACGAAGGAAACATGGCGACGACGAGGTTGATTTGGAGCGCCTTAGTACTCTGCGTCGGCAGGGCCCAATCCTGCGCATACCTCAACCACCGTTGGGGAGTCCGGATAGCCAGGACGAGACCAAGGGGCGAGGGGCTACGTGACTAGTGAGGCCCCTGAGTAGCGATGCTCAGGGGTCCCCCTTGACGTGCGAGCAGCTTCCCAGACCTTTCCTCGCCAGCTTTTGCCTGGGAGGGACGCGAGAAGACCAGGTGCCAGGGACCTGGTGAGGTGGTATGCGCCAGGCATGGCCTGAGCGTAGCCCCCGTCCAGCCCCCTCGTGCGTGCATCCCAGGGGAACGCTGCGTGACGGGGCCATTTGAAGAGCCGAGAGGCCATCCTGAGGTTGGTGCAGCCGCTAGGGCGCCCTCAGTTGTTTATCCACCAGCGCGGAGCATGGGGCTTCCACTTGGCGTGGGCATAGCCGCTGAGTGACCGTGTCGTCCGCCAGCGCGGAGCATGGGGCTTCCACTTGGGCGTGGGCATAGCCGCTGAGCGACTGTGTCGTCCGCCAGCGCGGAGCATGGGGCTTCCACTTGGTCATGGGCATATCCGCTGAGCGACCGTGTCGTCCGCCAGCGCGGAGCATGGGGCTTCCACTTGGGCGTGGGAAGGGAGCTCTGTATTAGAGTCTCCGGGCGTGTGCAGCCCAATTTCGTTCGTACGCATGACTGGCACGACAGAACTGGAGGAGGTGTATCTGGGCACCCGTGAGCCAGCGCGGGACTCACGAGGCCCTACCTCAAGGCGGGTTGCGCCTGAATTTCGTGGCGTGGGGCGCGCCTGCAAGACCTGTGTGATGGGGGTAACCTGCGCCGAATGAATCTCCGGAGGCCATCGCATGAGAGGGCCAAACACCAAGGACCCCAGGAGGTGACGTGAACGGGGCTGGCCCACTAGACAGAGCTCAGTCATTGGGTTTATCGATGCTGCAGGGATGGACCCGAGCACAGACGCCGTGCCCAGTCTTCTCATGTGACTAACCCGAGGAAAAAACACCCGACGCGCAGCTCCCGCGACGGCGAAGCGCTGAACATCGGTTATACGTACCGGGCCGCGCGCCCTGACTCACCCACTCTCGATTAGCTCATGAGAGAACAAAGCACCAAGGACCCCGGGAGGTGACGTGCACGGGACTGACCCGCGAGACAGAGCTCGGTTGCTTGGATTTATCAACGCTGCAGGGATGGACCGGAGCACAGACGTCGTGCCAGCCCTTAATCATGAGGCGGTCGAGGGCGGGGTTGTTAGGGCGCAGCGACATTCATGGTCACGAAGCACCGGGCATGCAGGTTGGAATACTTAGAAAACTCATCAAATGCAGAACCAGTTCTGATACATGCGCAAAACGATACAGCTGTAGGGGCGGGACCTAACAGCTTGAGGATGATGCAGCCCGAGGGGCGCCCTCAAATGAACAAACCAAAAGGTCACCTGATAATGATGCTGCTGAAGCGTTGGGGTAGTTGTTGAAGCTTAATCCTCATGAGCCTGAGGGCTCCGGAGGCTCAAGGGGCCCGCGAGGTCCAGGGGGCTCGTGAGGGTCCGGGACCTCTTGAAGAACCGCGCGGCGTCGGGCCTCATGAGACGCGTGCACGGCCTGCGCGAATTGCTGGTACGTAGCGCCCACGTTCACGAGGCCAAAGGGCACGCGGACGTAGCTGCAGGGGTAGCCCCCACTGCGGCCGACACGCGATGGCCAGAAGAGGCCCTGTGATGCGGCCCTGTTGAGGCCCGGGATGTTGACGCAGACGCGCAGCCCGCCGCCCACGTCGGGGGCGGCAGCTGCACTGGGTGGTGCGGGGCGACGCTCGCTGCGCATGGCCCGCGCCTCCTGAAGCTCCTCGATCGCGTTGGTGATGAACTCCCGTGATCCTGGTGCCTCGCATCGTGCTCCTTGTTTGTGGGGGCGCGCGTCGAAGCACGCCTCCATGTGGTTCCCGAGCACCTCCCTCGTCGCACCGGTCAGGTCGGAAGCTCTCCAGGTGGAAGCCCCCGAGCGTGGCCTAAGGGAAGCGCCGGGCGCGCCTTCCTATGCGGGAGGGAGAGGCACCCCAGCAATGGACACGGGGCCTGAGGTGCCGTTCTTGGGGATCTCTGCCCCCTGACGGCTCTTGGGGAGGAGCTGCTTCTTCTTCTTGGGTGTGTCCTCAGGAGGCAGGATGCCGCCCTCGTCATCAGAATTTTCAGCCGTCGCGGCCTGGTAAGCGCGTTCGAGGGAGCAGACTGCATCCTTCTCATCACAGGCGACCGTGATGACACCGCTGCACCCTGGCATCTTGAGGACGTTCTAGCCATGGTGGGTTGCCACCATGAACTTGGCGAGGGCAGGGTACCCGAGGATGGCGTTGTACGGGAGGTGGATGTGGGCGACGACGAAGTCGATGAGTTTGGTGTGGTAGTTATCGCACTTTTCGAAGGTGACTGGTAGGCGCACCTGCCCCAGGGGAACGGTGGAGCCATCGGTCACTCCTGAGAAGGGCCTTTTCGGCATGAGCTGATCATAGGGCACCTGAAGCGTCTCGAACGTCTCGACAGAGAGGACATTGAGCCCAGCGCCACCATCAATGAGGGTCTTGGTGACGAGGATGTTGCTGATGGTAGGCGTGCAGAGCTTGGGGAGCACGCCCGCGGCGGCCGAGCACTTGAGGTGATCCTTGGAGTCGAAGGTAATGGCATACTGCGACCACTTGAGGGGACGCACAACCTCGAGCTTTGGTAGGGCTGCGTTCACCTCACGAGAGAACTGCTTGAAGATGCGGTTCGAGGCAGGGGCCTGAGCACCGCCCAGGATGCAGGCGATCGCACGGGGCTCCTAGAAGCACCCGGCCCCATCATCCTGCCGGTTATCGTCGTTTCTCCTTGGCGGTGGCGGCAGCGGAGGGAGACCGGCATTGCCGTGAGGACGGGCCTCGCGAGGCTGATCGCGCCGGGGTCCGTCACGAGGCTCGTCACGCCAGCGGTCCTCGCGAGGCTGGCCGTGCCAGTCCTGACATGGGTCGTGGTTGTCCCAGCGGCCTCCGCTGTGGCCCCCTCCACGGTCGTAGCCGCGGGCGCCGTGCTCGGGGCGGCGGCCGAGGCGCTCGTCACGGAGCGTCCTGAGCTCCTGGCAGTCGTTGGTGTTGTGGTTGTGTGTGTAGTGGAAGATGCAGAATGGGCGGTTGCCTTTGGGGGGCTCATCATGGTCACGACCGCACTTCATCTCGGGCTCTGCTGCCAGCACAGCGGGGCCCTTGCGCTTCGCCTCCTTAGCCTTGGCCTTCTTGTCTTCAGGTTCTGCCTCCGGAAGCTCGAGGAGGGAGAGGCGGCCCTCTTCGGCCCTTGCGCACTTGTTCGCCAGGTTGAACATCTCCAGGGCTAAGCACAGATCGTCATGGATGGCGAGCTCCTCTTTCATCTTGACGTCCCTGACGCCATCGGTAAACGCCGAGATGATGGCCTCATCCGACGCCTTCGGAATTTTGAGGTGAACGTTCATGAAACGATGTATGTACTTGTGCAGGGTCTTGCCCGGCTGCTGCTTCACGCGCCGCAGGTCATTCACTGCAAGGGCGCGGTCGCGAGTGCCCTGGAAGTTGGCGATGAAGCGCTCACGGAGTTCGTCCCAGGAGGAGATCGATCCCTCGGGAGGTTAAGTAGCCAGGAGAGCGCGCCACCCTTGAGAGCCATGGGGAACCAGTTCGCCACGACTTTGTCATCACCGCTTGCCGCCTCGATGCTCAACGCGTAAAGCTGGAGGAACTCCGCAGGGTCGGGGGTGCCATCGTAGCGTGGAGGCAGGTCCGGCTTGAACTTGCCGGGCCAGGTGACACGGCGCAGCTCCGGGGTGAAGGCGCGGCAGCCTACTGCACTCACAGGCGCGGCGCGTGCGAGGGGTGCTTGGTCTTGGCGTCCGTGCGCCGCGGCCTCCGGCAGCGCACGGTCTTGATGCCGGCGCAACGATGCGGGGAGCGCTCGCGCGTCACCTCGTGGTCGTGGCACCACATGGCAGCTTGCTTCATCCCGTGCCTGCGACGACGCCCCATGTAGCAGGTTGCGCGGGCACGCTTCGCGTCTGGTCTCGGGGTCGGTGCCGTGCAGAGAAGGAGGAGGAGGTGTGCCGTGAGCCACGTCACCCGGCTGGGAGAGCGGGGGACGGAGCGAGTGGGAGGGCGCCAGGACCTCGCCGGCGGCGTTGACGAGCTCGGCGATGCGACCAAGCCAGTCGTCGTAGCGATCATCGGCGGGACGGTAACGCGGCAGCTCGCGCGCCATGAGAAACGCAGCCTGCGCGTTCGCCGGCCCGCGGCGAGCGTGGGAGGACGATGTCGTGATGAGAGCGAGGGACGGAGTAGCGGTGCGGCCATCGCGCCGCGTGGTGGGTGGCTGCGACCAGTCCTGCTGCTCGTTCGCGGCTGGGTCATTGGCAGCATTAGCTGCAGGAGAGGCGGAGCGGCGCGGAACACCGCGGCCCACGGGCGCCGTCGGGGCGACACCGGCAGCCCGACGCTCGGCGGGGACTCGGCGAGCGTCGGCCATGGGAGCGACGAAGCGGAGACGAAGCAAAACTGGAGGGAGGATCATGACACGCCCCTACCTGGCGCGCCAAAATGTAGGAATCGGGGCTCCGCAGACCCAAGAAGGTTCAAACTCTGGGGCATGTGCGAATATCTCAACCAGATCTAGGCTCAAGCTCGCCGCCCCGCAGCCAAGCCTCATCGAACGCGTGCGAGCAAAGAAGAAGATGGACACATAGATTTTACCCAGGTTCGGGCCACCTTGCGGTGTAAAACCCTACTCCTGCTTTTGGTGGATTGGCCTCACGAGGAGGATGGGGATGAACTAGTACAGTGGTTGAGCGGCCTCGCGAGGGCTCTCGGGTGAGGATGGATCGATCCCCTCTACGGTGGATGTTGGTCCCTATTTATAGTGGCCTTGGTCCTCTTCCCTTATCGCATAGGCGGGAAGGGATCCTACAACTGCCAATTTTGAAAGGGGACAAGAGGTACGTCTTATCCTGACTAATGGTGGTCTTC
Source organism: Elymus sibiricus (assembly GCA_039707655.1). NCBI lineage: Eukaryota > Viridiplantae > Streptophyta > Magnoliopsida > Poales > Poaceae > Elymus > Elymus sibiricus. The sequence continues at coordinate 180,318,808 of CM077665.1, forward strand.
GCGTGCAGAGCTTCTGGGTGTGAAGCAGAGGTGGGCTCGGCAATGACATCCGTCCTGCCGAGCTCGTGGTCTTGGTCTTGTTGCACCGGAACAGAAACCTTTGGGGGATTCCTTGGGAACCCGCGTACATCCTTGCCTCCTTAGAAAAAAAGAGGAAACTGTCCCCTCTGCGCCCACTGGCACCCGCCTGGCCTTGGTCGTCATGGCTCATGTCATCCCAGCCTCATCAGGTCGGGTACCTGCATAGGAATCTCCGCTCCTCGGGAGGCGGCCTGGGGAGGCCGCTCCTCTGGAGGTCTTGGCGTTGTTCGCCTCGCGAGGCCGGGGCCCTGATACATCTCCGTCGTATAAACTTTTCCTCACACTTTTTCCCTTGTTTTGGACTCTAATTTGCATGATTTGAATGGAACTAACCTAGACTGACGCTGTTTTCAGCAGAACTACCATGGTGTTGTTTTTTGTGCAGAAATAAAAATTCTCGGAATTGGACGAAACTTTTTGGAGATTTATTTTGGAATGAATAAAAAATACTGGAGCCAAGAACCACCAGAGGGGGGGCCTGGCTGGGCACGATACACCAGGGCACGCAAGCCCCCCTCCCCCCCCCAGGTGCGCCCTGGTGGGTTGTGCCCACCTCATGGCCCCACTGACCCTAATTCCGGCATTATAAATTCCTATTTTCGGAGAAAAAAGGAAGGAGAAAGTTTCATCGCGTTTTACGATACGGAGCCGCTGCCACCTCCTGTTCTTCATCAGGAGGCCAGATCTGGAGCCCGTTTGGGGCTCCGGAGAGGGGAATCTTCGGTCTTCGTCATCACCAACCCTTCTCCATCGCCAATTCCATGATGCTCCCCACCGGGAGTGAGTAATTCCTTCATAGGCATGCTGGTCGATGAGGAGTTGGATGGGATTCATCATGTAATCGAGTTAGTTTTTTTAGGTCTTGATCCCTAGTATCCACTATGTTCTGAGATTGATGTCGCTATGACTTTGCTATGCCTAATGCTTGTCACTAGGGCCCGAGTGCCATAATTTCAGATCTGAACCATTTATGTTATCACCATTATATCTATGTTCTTGATCCAATCTTGCCTAGTCATATGCACCTATTACGTGTTATGATCCATAAACCCCATAGTGACAATATTTGGGATACTTTCCGGTGATGCCCGTAGTTTGAGGAGTTCATGTATTCATCGAGTGTTAATGCTTTGTTCCGGTTCTCTATTAAAAGGAGGCCTTAATATCCCTTAGTTTCCTTTTGGACCCCGCTGCCACGGGAGGGTAGGACAAAAGATGTCATGCAAGTTCTTTTCCATAAGCACGTATGACTATTTACGGAATACATGCCTACATTACATTTATGAACTGGATCTAGTTCTGTATCGCCCTAGGTTATGACTGTTATATGATGAATATCATCCAACGAGTTCACCGATCCATTGCCTACGAGTTTTCCACATATTGTTCTTGCTAAGTTACTATTGCTGCTGCTACTGTTCCAACTGCTACAAAACTATTGCTATCACTGCTACCGTTACTGTTACTACTGCTACTGCTATCAAATCTATCATACTACTGTGCTACTGATCACTTTGCTGCGGATATTTAATCTCCAGGTGTGGTTGAATTGACAACTCAGCTGCTAATACTCTCCAATATTCTTTGGCTCCCTTGTGTCGAATCTATAAATTTGGGTTGAATACTCTACCCTCGAAAACAGTTGCGATCCCCTATACTTGTGGGTTATCAAGACCTTTTTCTGGCGCCGTTGCCGGGGACCATAGCTATATTTGTTGAGTCACTTGGGATTTATATCAATTGATCATTATGAAGAATCTGAAGGATCCAAAGACCAAGATTTTTCCCTCTAAGACGAGGGGAGGTAAGGAACTGCCATCTAGCTCTGCACTTGATTCACCTTCTATTATGAGTAAGCTTGCAACACCACCACATGCTAGTAATCCTGATATGTCGCAAGTGATTGATGATGCCACCTCTGCTATGAATGATGCTTATGATGATGCTAGTACCATGCTTGATGATAATGTGCCACTAGGAGAATTTCTTGATGAACAAATTGCTAGAGCTAAAGAGAATGAAATTACTGAAACTGATGAGATTGTTGAAACTGATGAAGCCTATGAAACTGATGATGACTATGAAACACCTATTAGTCCTAGCTCTCCTAGATTTTAAATGCCTAAGATATCTGAAGGTTATGTTATGGACGAGGAGGTAACTAGAGAAATTCTTTCTTGCAAGGATAGAAACGATATTAAGAAATTGCTATGCAAGTATAAGGAAAAGACTTTGAATGCTAGAATGAAATGTGATCCTAAGTTTGCTACTTCACCTATCTTTGTTACCGATGAGGATTATGAATTCTTTGTCGACCCAGAGTTAATTACTTTGGTTGAATCAGATCCTTTCCATGGCTATGAAACTGAAACTGTAGTGGCACACCTTACTAAGCTGAATGATATAGCCACCCTCTTTGCTCATGATGAGAAGATTCGCTACTATTACATTCTCAAATTATTTTCATTCTCATTAAAGGGTGATGCTAAGACATGGTACAACACTCTTACTCCTGGTTGTGTGCGTAGTCCCCGGGAAATGATCTACTACTTCTCTGAAAAATATTTTCCTGCTCATAAGAAACAAGCTGCCTTACAGGAAATATTTAACTTTGTGCAAATTGAAGAAGAGAGTCTCCCACAAGCTTGGGGGAGGCTTCTCCAATTGCTTAATGCTTTGCCTGATCACCCTCTCAAGAAAAATGAAATACTTGATATCTTCTATAATGGACTAACTGATGCTTCTAGGGAGTTCCTAGATAGTTGTGCTGGTTGTGTTTTCAGGGATCGAACTGTTGAAAAAGCTAAGGAATTATTGAATAACATATTAAAGAATTATGATGATTGGACTCTTCCTGAACCACCGCCTAAACCCACTCCGAAGAAGAGGGGTATCTTATTTCTCAGTCCTCAAGATATGCAAGAGGCAAAGAAATCTATGAAGGAAAAAGGTATTAAAGCTGAGGATGTTAAGAATTTGCCACCTATTGAAGAAATACATGGCCTTGACACGCCACCACCTCCACAGGCGGTAGAGGTAAATTCTTTATTAAAGTTTGATGAAGGTGATATCCCTTACAATAAACATCCTAGTCAGTGCTTATATGAGTTTGACAACTATATTCTGAAGCAAGATCATTTCAATGCACATGTCCTGAAACAGTTGGAATATAATTCTAATATGATTGCTCGCTTGACTGACTTGCTATTTAGAATCAGTAATGATGTTAGAGGTGTAGGAAAGCATGCCTCTATGGTTCAAACTCAGTTAGAACAAGTTGCTAAGTCTCAAAAAGAATTGCTTGATGAAATGAATAATAATATGAATGATTTTGCTGCTAGAGTAGTAACTAGAGGAGGTAGAATGACCCAAGAACTGTTTTATCCTGAAGGTCATCATAAAATAATTGAACAAGACTCTCATTGAATTAATATTGATGTACCTAGTCCTTCTAGAAAGAAAAAGAAAAAGAAAAATGATAGGACTTTTGAAAGTACGTTATATCGACTAGAGGGGGGGTGAATAGGCGATTTTTACAAATTCGTCACTTGAGGAAATACTAGTTGAGGAATTTGCTAAGTGACGAACTACTCACAACGGAATAAGTACTCAAGTGCATGCGAAACATAGAAGTAGCATAGTCATCATGATGAAATGAAACATACACAGAGCATGAGTAGCGTGAACAGGATAAGCAGGCTGAAGATAAAGTGACTGAAGAATTTGAGTTGAGGAAATTGAGAAAGTCTTCAGTCAAATTCTTCAAACAGTGACGACCAATTTCATCAACAGGTATATGAGGAAATGAAAGGGTTGAGGAAATGGAACCAGGTAGCTCGATGAAGACAATGATTTGATGACCCAGTTCCAACTGTTGTGACAGTCGTACGTCTGGTTCGGAGCGGCCTGGTATTTAAACCAGAGGACACACAGTCCCAGGACACACAGTCCTTACCATATTCTCCTTGAGCTAAGGTCACACAGACCTCACCCAACACTCGTGGTAAGTCTTCAGGATAGACTTCCAAAACCCTCACAAACTGGTCACCCAGCGATCCACAATTAACTGCTGGATGCTCTAGACCACGGTCACCCGGTGATCCCCAATTGACCGCAGGATGCACTAGACCATGACGCCTAACCGTCTGGAAGATACATAGCCTTCAAAGGTAAAAAGCGTCGATTCCACACAGTAACAATTTCTTTAGTGATGCTCAATCACTTTGGGTCTTGGTGGTTTGGGTTTTGGGTTTTTCCTCACTGATGATTTTCGCTCAAAGTCCTCGAGGAATGGGATGCTCTCAAATGACAAGTGTCAAGTTCTCTCTCGGAGCAGCCAACCAGCTAGTGCTTGAGGGGGGCGGCTATTTATAGCCAGTGAGCAACCCGACATGATAAGACATAAATGCCCCCCAATGATATGACCGTTAGGTGGATAAAATATCTAGACAGCTGGCGCAAAGCACAACAACGGTCAGAATTTGAACTGTCAAATTCCTCAGGGCTTATCATATTCCTCACTTGTAGGCAATTCGCACTGGTGAAATCCTAACTCCTCAGTCAGACCAATTTCCTCAGAGACCAGAAGAACATCGTCTCTGTCACTGAAGAACTTGACTGAACTGTAAGAGGTTTCCAAAGGCTTCACTCGAAGGATTGGGTTATGTTGAGGCTTTTGAGTTGAGCATCAGATGGAAATTTTTCCTTAGTATTACCTCGACCCCCTTTAACAGTACGGTGTTTCCTATGACTCAAACAAGGAAATGAAACAATAAAAACAAAAGTCTTCACGCTTCATTGTCCTTGTTCATATCTTCAAGGTCACACCATCTTCTTCATTTTCAAAGTCTTCAGGGAATACCAAAGTCTTCACAAAGTCTTCACCAAAATCTTCAGTTGAAGACATTCATTTTTAGGGGTCGATATTCTATCGAATATACCAAACTCCTCATCAACTTATAGAGCTTCTGTACACTCACAAACATATTAGTCCCTTAACCTATAAGTCTTCAATACACCAAAATCACTAAGGGGCAGCAGAATCTTGTGTGGCAGAGTCATCATTGGTGGAGTAAGATGCAGCTTTGCAAAACTGACCATCCAATGGACGAGTGCCTTCATCAATGACAGCCTTGCCTTTTCCTTCAACTGAAGAAAATGTCTTCTTGAGGACTTCAATCGGAGGCATGAAACTGAAGTGATTCTGAAAGTCAGCCTTGAAGGGAATTGAAGACTTTGATCTGATGAATTTCATGATCCGGGGAGCATAAGGCTTCAACTCGAATGGAGACACTGCAATATTGGCCAAAGTCCTCATGAAGAAATCGTGATAGTTGATGGGAATCCCATGAATGATGTTGAACAGCAGATTCTTCATGATGCCAACAACTTCTTCTTCTTCAGAATTGCGGCCTTTGATAGGACTGAGGGTTTTGGTCAATATTCTATAGATTGTTCTTGGCACATACAACAAATCCTTCACTAAGAAGGTGGTCCTTGGAGGTTTTCCTTGTGCCAAAGGCTTCATCAGCACTTGCATCATGTGATTCTGCAGCTCAGGTTCATCATAGATGCATCTTGATCCTTCTGAAGGAATTGGAATGGGAACACATTGAAGCAATTCATTTGCAGAAGCAGTGTATTGAGTGTTGCCTGTCATCCAATCCAGAATCCATGTGTTGATATCAGAAGCTTCACCAGAGATATGCAGAGTTGCATAGAATTGAAGAATCAGTTCTTCATTTCAATCGCAGACATCCGCACAGAATGGAAGAAGTCCAACATCATGAAGAACTGCAAGAACTGGAGTGAAGCATGGGATGGATTCCATATCCACATGAGGAATTTCATGATGCTGGAAGATTTTATTCTTGTCAAACAGCACAGCAGCATAGAAATTCATCTGAGCTGGAGTCCAGAACCTTAAGCGACCAACCCTTGTTGATTCATAAGGATTTGGTCCTGTGAAGAATATGTTCTCATCGAAGAAATTTGCCTTGATGAATTTGGGATGCTTCGTGCCTTTGAAGGGAAGCTTTTGCTTCGGCTGAAGATTAGGCTTGAAGCGCCGTCCAGTCTCGATTGGAACAATAGCAGTTTCTTCAACTTGATGAACTTGTGCAGCAGTTTCATCAGGAACATTCTGGGCATGAATTTCATCAGCTGATGCAGCTGGAAAATCTTCAGGAGCAGTCATGATGGGAGTGGACAGACCGGCAGATTCTGTTTGAATTTCTTCAGTTGGAGCAGGAGACTGAGGAATCTGTGTTAGAGGAGTGGCCATTGGTGAATTTGGGTGTGCTGCATCCCAGAATTCATCATGGATGACTGGAGTGGTAGATCCAATGTCCACTTCCTCATCCATTTCTTCAACATCAGCCTCTTCAGCAGTTAACTGAGGCTGGGGCGATGATATCAGCGGGGTTGAAGCATTTTCTTCAACCTCTATCTCTTCATCAATCTGCTCTGAGGAAGCAACAGATTGAGTTTTTTCATCATCGTCCTCACTTGGGATGACATAGTCTTCACCAAATGGGACAATTTCATAGGCTGGAACTGATGAACTAGGAACAACATCAATTGGTTCATTTGAAGAACTTGGCAGAGTCTTCATTTTCTTCGCAGCTGAGGAATCTACAGATGGTGATGCTTTCCTTTTCAGAGCAGCTGCCTTTTCTGCAGCCTTGGTTTTCTTCGCTTCTGATGCAGAAGGAAGTGTGATAGTCTTCACCTTTAATGTTTTGGCTGGGGGAGCTTGGGGTGAAGTTGGAGCAATTTCTTCACGCACGACTGATGTAGTCGCCCTGACAGTTTCTTCAGGCACAATAGTTTCTTCAGCTGGCCTCTCAATTTCTTCAGGCGCAACATTGAAAGTTGCCTTGGGAACATCTTCAGCAGCATGAATTTCTTCAGCTGCACTTGCAGTTTCTTCAGCAGGCTGAGCAGAAGTTTCAGCCTGAGGAATTTGCGGTTGCGATCGTGCTGCAACCCTTGAGTTGTGATCTTTGATGACTTTGTCAGCAATGTTGACAAATCGAACCTTGGCACCCTTCCAGTCAGCATAGTACTTGTTGAATTCATCGCTGAGGCCTTTGATGTCCTTTTGGATAGAGACGAGTTGGTCTGGCGTCAGATTGAGAACATTGTTCTTCATGAAGTGCTCTTTCTTGAACTGAGCCTTCTTTGCCTTTCTGGCCTTCTCGAACTTCCACTTTTCTTCACCGATGAACGCGGTGAGGACATGGCTAGGACCGAGAGGAAGCTTCAAGTCATTAATTGAAGTGTTTGGATCATTGTGCCATATGTCAATGAAGTCAAGCACGGTTCTTGGATCTAGCATGAGAGGAATTGAAGTGCCCTTGGCTTGAGCCACTCGCTCTTGCTTATTTTTGACAATAACAGCAAGTTCTCCATCACTTGCTTCATCTTCCTCAGATGCTGAGGGAATGTTGAATACCACTTGCTTCTTGTGAGGACTTGGCCTCCTGCCTCGTCCTACTGTTGCCTTTACTTTTAGCAAAGTAGGACTGCTTGAGGAATGTGCTTGGGCAGATGAAGTTGCAGATGCCCCTGAAGCAATTGAAAAACCAGCAGTCCTCTGACAAGATGCCAGATGTACTGGTGTTGATGACTTGGCAGCATCCGTTGAAGATTTTGCAGCCACTGAGGGCATTGCAGGAGCCCTTGATGATTTTGCCTGAGGCATTTGCTGTGAAGTACTCGGGGCTGAGGACTTTGGTGCTGATGATTTTGCAGTGGATTTCTTCACCACTGATTTCTTCGAAGCAGGCGCACTAGCAGAGGCAGCCGCAGCAGCAGCAGCAGCAGAGTCCACATTGAATTGCCTCACAGCTTCTTTAGAGATCTTTTGAAGCTTCTTCTAATGCTTCGCCCATTCTTCAGGAAAATCCTCACCTCTCATGAGGCTAGTGGGATCAGCTGCGTGGTTATTTCCCAATGGAGGTCTTCGGCAAGGTGGTTTCAGTGCAAATTTCTTCATGTACTTAGGAGTGACATCTATATATTCTCTCCATTCCTTCATCCATCTCCTCTCAATCTTTTGGATGCGAATTTTTCGCTTTTCTTTAGTCTCTTTCCCATAGATTTCTTCATCAGGGGTTCAATACTCAGGATAGATATCATCAGGAATCTCAAATGCAGTGTTGGATTCAAGCTTCTTTCCTCCTTTCTGAGGTCTTTTCCCATCAGCCATTTTCTTCAACTGAGGATTATGAACTACTGAAGTTTCTGAGGAAGTGTGCAACTTTTCTTCAAGGAACGCTGCAAATGAGTTAAGTTGATGAGAACCTAGAGATTCATCAGCTGACATTTGGACCTGTGAATAGAGTATAGGTGCAAGGAATTTGAAGAGGTCATATGCGTTCTCAGAAATTTTTGCAAAAAGTATCAAGTTTGAGGAATTTGACCATAGATGCCTTGAAGAATTTCACTAAGTGTTCTTGACTTAGGTTACAGAGTTGTATAGATTTGAGGATCCACACAATTGAGGAATCTTGAAGAAAATCATAACTTAGCGAAATAAATCAAGATACGGAGTTTGTTTGGTGCTTTAGAGATGGATTGCTAAAGAATAACACCTTTTGATGATTTTGTGAAAATCATCGGAATCAAAAATGCAATAAAACTAGATTTTATTTACCGTATGCGATGAACACGACGAACAATGAAGTGAGGTGAAGGAGTTCGTCAGTCCAGATCTCCCACGCCCTAGCTTGGCAGAGGGAGACAGCTACAGCGGCGGCGGGGTGAAGACTTCCACGGCAGATGCGAGTATGACGACGGCGAGGTCGAGGCAGTGAAGCTCTTCCTCTCCGGCGACGATGAGGTTAGCGGCGGCGCTAGGTCTGGAAGCTCGGGAGAGATGGGAGTGAGGAGTAACCCGAACAAGTGGAAGGGAGGGGGTATTTATAGCAGCAGTAAAAACCAATTGGCCCGATGATTTTGGACCAGTATGCCCCCTGACCCTTGCCATCCACGCGACATGTGTCACCCACGTACTGTGTAGTGGAGATAGTGGGGGATCGTGGGTTATCTAGTCGTGGGAATCGGAACGGTTTGAGCGGCAATCGCCAAAAATTTGAGATTGAATATTTTAAAGTTTTCGTTCGCAAATTCTTCAGCTGACAAGGACACAGTGAAGACTTTGAACGGGTTTCAAAGTAGAATGCATATGAAGAATTTGTGAACAGACTGGGTTGAGTTTAGCATAGAGGGACAACGGGTCCGATCACATTCACTTAGATGAAAATCAACTTGAAGAAATAGCTATAAGTGAATGCTGTTGAGGACATTGAAAAACTCTCTCTCTCTCTCTCTCTCTCTCTCTCTCTATATATATATATATATATATATATATATATATACATAGTCAATGAAGAGGAACTCATATGAAGAACATCAGTTGAAGAATTTGAAATTTTTGAGGAATTTGCAAACTTGAAGAATTTGACAATTTTGAAGAATTTGCAAAATGATGAAAAACTCAAACTTGAAGAATTTCAACTGTTGTTGGTGGCGTTACCCACCGTATAAGAATGAGGATTTCAGACACCGCGTACAATTGTCGTAGGGTTCTGAGAATCAAATTCTTCATTAATTTCTTCACACTTAGAGAGTTAGTCTTCATTGATTGAAGAAAAACGTTACTTCGTGTGTTGCACATCAAAGTCATCAATTTTGCATAAGTGTTAGGATGTGTGTGCTTTCACAGAACATTCGAAGATTCTAAGATATTTAGCTCACACCGCAACTTGCAAAATCTCTTCTCATCCAAGGGCTTTGTGAAGATATCAGTCAGTTGTTCTTCAGTCTTCACGTGGTCGAGGAAGATATCGCCCTTCATCACATGGTCACGAAGAAAATGATGACAAATCTGGATGTGCTTGGTCTTTGAGTGCTGAAATGGGTTGTGAGCAATCTTGATGGCACTCTCATTGTCGCAGTAGAGAGGGACATTCTTCACGTTGATGCCATAGTCCTTGAGGGTTTGCTTCATCCATAGCAATTGAGCACAGGAAGAACCAGCAACAATGTACTCAGCTTCAGCAGTTGAGAGTGACACGCAGTTCTGCTTCTTCGAGGACCAACAGACTAAGGATCGTCCGAGGAAATGACAAGTGCCTGACATTGACTTGCGGTCCACACGATCACCAGCATAATCAGAATGAGAATATCCAACGAGGTCAAGATCTGAGCCCTTCGGGTACCATAATCCTAGTGTTGGAGTGTGAGCTAGATATCGAAGATTATGTTTCACAGCCTTGTGGTGTCATTCCTTCGGTTTTGCTTGAAATCGGGCACACATGCAAACACTAAGCATAATATCTGGCCTAGATGCACATAGATACAATAAGAAACCAATCAGGGAGCGGTATACCTTCTGATCGAAATCTTTACCACTTTCATCAGTGCAGAGTTGAGCCGATGTGGGCATAGGAATCTTGACACCTTTGCAATCCTGCATGCCAAATTTCTTCAGGACATCCTTGAGGTATTTCTCTTGAGATATGAAGATGCCATTGCGTTGTTGACGAATTTGAAGCCCTAAGAAGAATTTGAGTTCTCCCATCATAGACATTTGATATTCTTCACCCATCATATAGGCAAATTCGTCGCTGTAATGTTTGTCAGTACATCCAAAGATAATATCGTCCACATATATTTGGCACACAAATAATTCATCATCATATGATTTTGTGAAAAGAGTTGGGTCAAGTGAACCGGGTTTGAAGCCTTTCTTCATGAGTAATTCCTTCAGTGTGTCATACCACGCCCGAGGGGCTTGCTTGAGGCCATAGAGAGCCTTGTTGAGTCTGAAGACTTTGTCTGGAAACTTAAGATCTTTAAAACCTGGGGGTTGAGCAACATATACTTCTTCCTCAAGCTTACCATTGAGGAATGCACTTTTCACATCCATTTGATATAAGACGATATTATGATGGTTAGCATAAGCAAGCAATATGCGAATAGCTTCAAGTCTAGCAACAGGTGCAAAAGTTTCATCAAAGTCAATTCCCTCAACCTATGTGTAGCCCTGTGCCACAAGTCGAGCCTTATTCCTCACTACCTGACCAAGTTCATCTTGTTTGTTGCGGTAGATCCACTTGGTACCTATGACATTGTGCTTGCGAGGATCTGGGCGTTTGACGAGTTCCCACACATTGCCGAGCTTGAATTGATGCAATTCCTCTTGCATGGCTTGAATCCACTCAGGCTCCAGGAATGCTTCATCAACTTTGGTGGGCTCTGTGATAGAGACAAAAGCAAAGTGCCCACAAAAGTTAGACAAATGTGAAGCTTTGGAGCGTGTGAGGGGACCTGGTGCATTGATGTCGTCGAGGATTTTCTCGATTTGCACTTCATTTGCAAGTCGTGGATGAGCAGGTTGAAGACTTTGTTGAAGCTGAGCATTTTCTTCAGCACCATTGTCTTCAGGTGTATCAGCATGAATGTCTTCAGAGTTGGGTACGACTTCTTCAGAGAGTAGTTGTTTTTCAGTAGGGATCACATCTTCAGTGGCTTTGAACCTAATAGATTCCTCGGGAGGCATTTCATCTAGCACAGGAGGCAGGTGCTCTCTTTGCGAGCCATTAGTCTCATCGAACCGCACATCTACAGTTTCAACAACCTTGTTGTGATAGGTGTTGAAGACTCTGTAGGTGTGCGAGTCCTTTCCGTAACCAAGCATAAAACCTTCATGTGCTTTTGGTGCAAATTTAGAACTGTGGTGAGGATCTCTAATCCAGAATTTTGCACCGAAGACTTGGAAATAACTCACATTGGGTTTCTTGTCAGTGAGGAGTTCATATGAAGTCTTCTTGAGGAATTTGTGAAGATATACCCTGTTGATGATGTGGCAAGCAGTATTGATTGCCTCAGGCCAGAAGCGACGAGGGATCTTGTATTCATCAAGCATGGTGCGAGCCATCTCAACAAGAGTCCTGTTCTTGCGCTCCACAACGCCATTCTGCTGAGGAGTATAAGGGGCAGATAGCTCATGAGTATTACCAAGTTCATCAAGATAATCATCAAGACCAGTGTTCTTAAACTCAGTCCCATTATCACTCCTGATATGCTTGATTTTGACTCCGAAGTTCGTCGAGGCCCTTGAAGAAAATCGTCTGAAGACATTCTGCACTTCAGATTTATACAGGATAATGTGCACCCACGTATAGAGAGAGAAATCATCAACAATAACAAAGCCATATAAGCATGGAGTATTTGTTAGTGTGGCATAGTGAGTAGGACCAAAGAGATCCATATGAAGCAATTCAAAAGGATGAGTGGTAGTCATGATAGTCTTGGATGGATGCTTGGATCTGGTCATCTTTCTAGACTCACAAGCCCCACACAAGTGATCCTTGAGGAATTTGACACCCTCAATGCCAATGACGTGCTTTTTCTTTGCGAGTGTGTGCAAGTTCCTCATGCCAGCGTGTCCAAGTCGTCGATGCCATAGCCAGCCTTCTAAAACTTTTGCAAGTAGACATGTGGCCGGCTGTGGACCTGTAGAGAAATCAACAATATACAAGTCTCCTCTCCTAAAGCCTTCGAAGACTTTGGATTTGTCAGATTCCATGATGACAACACAACGATATTTGCCAAAGATGACAACCATATCAAGATCACAAAGCATTGAGACAGACATGAGGTTGAAACCGAGGGACTCGACAAGTATCACCTTATCCATGTGTCGATCCTTCGAAATTGCAACCTTACCTAGACCCAATACCTTGCGTTTTCCTTTATCAGCGTAGGTGATATGCTTCAGATGAGAGGGAGCCAGTGGGATGTTCATCAATAGGTTCTTGTCACCAGTCATGTGGTTGGTGCATCCACTGTCGAGGACCCACTCAGTTGCTTTGGGAGTTTCATCCTGCAGATGAATTAGTACAGCTTACGACTGCATATGCTTCAGAGTGAAGTATATGACTTCAAATTCATCAGATTGAATTTCATCACATAGTATAGTAAGCAAAGTAATATGAGGACGTGTGAAATGAATGATTCATTTCTTCATGAATAGCTTGCGTCCCTTCAAGCATTTCCTCAGGTCTCCAGTAAATTCATCAGACGTTCAAGTTCATCTGGAGACCTGACCCTGCATAAGAGATTAGTTCAATTTCTTCACCACCCACATCTGGAGGGGTGGCAAAGAGTTCATCATTCTGCGTGCTCCATATGAGAAGGGTGGCATAGAAGCAAGTGCACTTCGTTTCACAGGACGGGGGTTAGAGTACTCATATGAATAAGTAGAGAAATTCTTCGAGGACTTATGAACATAATGATTTGAAGAATAATGAGCATATTCATGACCCTTAGATTTTCCCTGCAATACAGAAGCATTAGCACGAGAATGATATGATTTTTGACCATATGAGGAATTTGGTCCATGTGAGGACTTTGGTCCTTGTGAAGACTTTGGTCCAACTGAAGAATTTGATCTGGGGTTCCTGTTCTTCACTGGTGATGTCACGAGGACATTCACTTGAAGACTTTCCAAGCAGCTCTTGGGAACCCAGATTTTCTTCCGAGGTGGACCATTCCTGCAGTTAGTTCCAACATATCTAGCAAATACTTCACCATTCTGATTTTTGAACAGTTTATAGTTGGAGTCAATTGACTCATCAGAGGAATATGACGATTCACAAGTAAAACCAAATAAACTGGATGGATCTACAGGAGGTCCTTTTGCAGCAACCCATGAGGTTTTGGGATACTGCTCAGGTTTCCAGTAGGATCCATCAGCATTGAGTTTCCTCTAAAAGGCAATACCCTCTTTCCTAGGGTTCCTGTTCAGAATCTGCTTTTTAAGCACATCACAAAGGGTTTCATGCCCTTTGAGGCTTTTGTATATGCCTGTCACATACAATTCCTTCAGCCCTGCATTTTCGTCAGTGATACTAGTGGTATCCTCAAATGAGGAATTTGTGACCACAGAAATAGTTGAAGAATTTGCAGCAATAGAAGCATTTGAACATTCAGGTGAAGAATGAGCAGTTTCACGTTCGATGCATTTCAAGCAAGGTGGAACAAAATCTTCCTGAGCGGTACTGATCTATTGAGCAAGCAAGGAGTCATTATCCCTTTGAAGATCTTCATGAGACACCCTTAGTTTCTCAAGATCTTGCTTTCTTTAAAGAAATTCATAAGAAAGCTTCTCATGGTCGACTAAGAGAGCCTCATGACGACTTTGAAGGTTATCATACTTGGACTGAAGACTTTGAAGGTCCTTAGTCAAAGTTTGAGTATGATCCACTTCCTCATTCAACAGGTCATCGCTTTTGTCTAGCTGTTTCTGAAGTTTTTCAATGACAATTTGTTGTTTAGTAGCAATATTAGCAAGTTTGGAATAGCTAGGTTTCATGTAATCCTCAGATTCACCATCACTTGATTCAGAGGAGGAATGGTGTTTGAGTACCTTGGCACCTTTTGCCATGAAGCAATAGGTGGGAGCATAGTCGTCGTTGCTGACGTCAGAGTCGTTGGAGTTGCCATTTTCCTCATCGTTGAAGATGGACTTGCTGACGAAAGCAGTAGCGAGAGCTAGGCTCGCCACACCAGAGTCCGACTCCTCCTCAGATTCCTCCTCTTCCTCATATTCTTCAGATTCTTCTTCAGAATCCATTTCCTTGCCAATAAGTGCCCGAGCCTTCCTTAAGTTGTTCTTCTTGTGCGATGAGGACTTTGAAGATGAGGACTTTGCAGATGAGGACTTTGAAGATTTCTTCTTTTTCTTCGAGTCATCAAAACTGTCATCCTTGTATTTCTTCTTCCTTGACTCTTTTTCCCAGAGAGGACAGTCAGAGATAAAGTGACCAGATTTCTTGCATTTGTGACAAGTTCTCTTCTTGTAGTCGCTTGAAGAATCTTATTTCTTCATGCCACTTGTTGATGATTTTCCAAACCGACCTCTCCTTGAGAACTTCTGGAATTTCCTCACGAGCATTGCTAGCTCCTGACTCAGTTCTTCAGGATCACCAAGACTACTATCAGATTCTTCGTCTTCAGATGAGGAAATTGCCTTGCCCTTCAAAGCACGAGATCTTCCATAACTTGGCCCATAGAGGTCTCTCTTCTCAGCTTGTTGGAATTCATGAGTATTGAGTCTCTCAAGAATATCAGTAGGATCTAGTGACTTGTAGTCTCCATGTTCTTGGATCATCAAAGCAAGTGTGTCGAATGAGGAATCAAGATATCTCAGCAGTTTCTTCACCACCTCATCGTCGGTGATGTTAGTGGCACCAAGAGCCTGTAGCTCATTGGAGATATCAGTGAGGCGATCGAAAGTTTGTTGAACATTTTCATTGTCATGTCTTTTGAAGCGGTTGAAGAGACTGCGAAGAACATCAACCCGAGAGTCCCGTTGAGTTGAAATGCCTTCATTGACTTTGGATAGCCTATCCCAGATAAGCTTAGCAGTCTCCAAAGCACTCACTCTGCCATACTGACCCTTGCTTAGATGGCCACATATGATATTCTTCGCTTGAGAGTCGAGTTGCTTGAATCTCTTCACATCAGCAGTGTTGATAGTGGGAGTGACAAAGGGAACACCATTTTCCACAACATACCAGAGATCGTTGTCAATTGCCTCAAGATGCATGCACATCTTGTTCTTCCAGTAGGGGTAGTCTGTCCCATCCAAGGTAGGACACCCAGCTGAGACCTTGATCATGCCTGCAGTCGACATAACTAAAACTCCAGGTGGTTAAACCAAAATCACACAGAACAAGGGAGTACCTTGCTCTGATACCAATTGAAAGTATGTTATATCGACTAGAGGGGGGGTGAATAGGCGATTTTTACAAATTCGTCACTTGAGGAAATACTAGTTGAGGAATTTGCTAAGTGACGAACTACTCGCAGCGGAATAAGTACTCAAGTGCATGCGAAACATAGCAGTAGCATAGTCATTATGATGAAATGAAACATACACACAGCATGAGTAGCGTGAACAGGATAAGCAGGCTGAAGATAAAGTGACTGAAGAATTTGAGGTGAGGAAATTGAGAAAGTCTTCAGTCAAATTCTTCAAACAGTAACGACCAATTTCATCAACAGGTATATGAGGAAATGAAAGGGTTGAGGAAATGGAACCAGGTAGCTCGATGAAGATAATGATTTGATGACCCAGTTCCAACAGCTGTGACAGTCGTACGTCTGGTTCGGAGCGGCCTGGTATTTAAACCAGAGGACACACAATCCTTACCGTATTCTCCTTGAGCTAAGATCACAACGACCTCGCCCAACATTCGTGGTAAGTCTTCAGGGTAGACTTCCAAAACCCTCACAAACTGGTCACCCGGCGATCCACAATTAACTGCTGGATGCTCTAGACCACGGTCACCCGGCGATCCCCAATTGACCGCAGGATGCACTAGACCATGACGCCTAACCGTCTGGAAGATACACAGTCTTCAAAGGTAAAATACGTCGGTTCCACACAGGAACAATTTCTCAGTGATGCTCACTCACTTTGGGTTTTGGTGGTTTGGGTTTTGGGTTTTTCCTCACTGATGATTTTCGCTCAAAGTCCTCGAGGAATGGGATGCTCTCAAATGACAAGTGTCAAGTTCTCTCTCGGAGCAGCCAACCAGCTAGTGGTTGAGGGGGGTGGCTATTTATAGCCAGGGAGCAACCCGACATGATAAGACATAAATGCCCTCCAATGATATGACCGTTAGGTGGATAAAATATCTGGACAGCTGGCGCAAAGCACAGCAACGGTCGGAATTTGAACTGTCAAATTCCTCAGGGCTTATCATATTCCTCACTTGTAGGCAATTCGCACTGGCGAAATCCTAACTCCTCAGTCAGAAAAATTTCCTCAGAGACCAGAAGAACATCGTCTCTGTCACTGAAGAACTTGACTGAACTGTAAGAGGTTTCCAAAGGCTTCACTCAAAGGATTGGGTTATGTTGAGGCTTTTGAGTTGAGCAACAGATGGAAATTTTTCCTTAGTATTACCTCGACCCCCTTTAACAGTACGGTGTTTCCTATGACTCAAAGTAGGAAATGAAACAATAAAAACAAAAGTCTTCACGCTTCATTGTCCTCGTTCATATTTTCAAGGTCACACCATCTTCTTCATTTTCAAAGTCTTTAGGGAATACCAAAATCTTCAGCAAAGTCTTCACCAAAATCTTCAGTTGAAGACATTCATTTTTAGGGGTCGATATTCTATCGAATATACCAAACTCCTCATCAACTTATAGAGCCTGTGTACATTCACAAACATATTAGTCCCTTAACCTATAAGTCTTCAATACACCAAAATCACTACGGGGCACTAGATGCACTTACAACTTTGCATACCTCTAGTGAACCTGAGATACAAAAACCTCCTGATAATAATGATGTCTCTATTTC
Source organism: Elymus sibiricus (assembly GCA_039707655.1). Taxonomy (NCBI): domain Eukaryota; kingdom Viridiplantae; phylum Streptophyta; class Magnoliopsida; order Poales; family Poaceae; genus Elymus; species Elymus sibiricus. Next base: position 180,336,278 of record CM077665.1, read on the forward strand.
CGATGCTGAAACTCAGTCTGGTAATGAACATTCATCTAGTGATAATGAAAATGATATTGATGATGTTCATGAAAATGCTCAACCCAATAATGATAAAGAACTAGATAATGATGTTGAAATAGAGCCTGCTCCTGATCTTGATAACCCACAATCTAAAAATAAACGTTATGATAAAAGAGACTTTGTGGCTAGGAAACATGGTAAAGAAAGAGAGCCTTGGGTTCAGAAACCCATGCCATTTCCACCTAAGCCATCTAAGAAAAAGTATGATGAAGAATTTGAGCGCTTTGCTAAAATGATTAGGCCAGTCTTTCTGCGTACCCGCTTAACTGATATTTTAAAGATGGCCCCCTATGCAAAGTATATGAAAGACATCATCACTAATAAAAGAAAGATACCTGAAGCTGAAATCTCCACCATGCTTGCTAATTATTCTTTTAAGGATGGAGTACCTAAAAAACTCGGAGATCCGGGAATACCAACTATACATTGCTCCATTAAAAGAAACTATGTCAAAACTACTTTGTGTGACTTGGGAGCCGGTGTTAGTGTTATGCCTTTCTCCTTATATAAGAGACTTGATTTGAATAAACTCACACCTACTGAAATATCATTGCAAATAGCTGACAAATCAAGGGCCATACCTATCGGTATTTGTGAGGATGTGCCCGTTGTTGTTGCAAATGTTACTATCTTAACGGACTTTGTTATTCTTGAGATGCCCGAGGACGACAATATATCGATTATCCTTGGTAGACCCTTTTTGAATACTGCAGGGGCTGTTATTGATTGCAATAAAAGCAAAGTCACTTTTCATATCAATGGTAATGAGCATACGGTGCACTTTCCGAAGAAACAATTCCAAGTGAATGGTATAAATGTTATTGAAGAATCTTCGACCATCACTATTGGAAGTTTTTTACCTCTACCTATTGCCAAAAAGAAATATGATATACTTATTGTAGGGGATATGCACATCCCCATTGAGGTAACTTAGTGTTTTACGAAAGTTCTTCGGTTTCATACTAATCGAAAGTGGTTGTTAATAAGACTTGATCAACCTTATTAATGGATCATTTTTGAGAGGTATGAAGTCGATGAATCTAGTAGGCACAACTCTCTGCTCCCACCTTTTATTTTCTGTTTTAGTTAGTCAAATAAATAAAAATGCCATGATTATCCTGTTTTCTGTTTTCACCATGCAATAAAAAATGGCCCAAAAATAAAAGTTCTCAGAATGTCCTAAAAATTTAATACGATTTTTTTCCAAAAATTTCTAAATTTTTGGTGCAAATAATACCAGAGGGGGTGCACTTGGTGCCCACAAGACACCAGGATGCGCCAGCACTCCCAGGCGCGGCCCTGGTGGGTTGTGGCCCCCACGTAGGCCCCCTCACTTATTCCCTTAGCCCACATCATCACCTACCTCCAGAAAAAATCACCACATCCACCATTCCCGTGTTCTTGCTCTCAAACCCGCATATTTCGATCTCTTAGCTCGAAGCTCCGTTTCTGAAACTGTTTGGAGGGATTGCTACTTGCTATGTGCCTCCTCCATTGCTCCAATTAGTTTTTGATTTAGTGGGTTATTTTTAGAGTAATTAGCTACTCTTGGTGCTGCTGTAGATGAGCTTGCATGTTGAATTCTTAGGGTTCTAAGTAGTTTGAATGCTTAATATGGCCTCTATGCATGCTTAGGAGTAGTTGCTATCAATTTCACGAAGTTTTGTTAACAAAATTTTGTGTCTAAAAAATATTTCATAAATTTGTTCGCAAATAAAAATGCAATTCTTTAGGAGTTCTTCGAGGAAGAGGTCCTCGGAGGCCTCATCAAGTGGAAGCTCAGCCCGACAATCTTATGTTGAGCCAAGCGAAAGCTCGATGCGAGATGCCGCCACCAAATCATGCGTATGGCCTTGCGACGAGTTCATGGAAGGTGCAGGTATTAAGGAGGAATTTGAACAATATATCCACAATACAGAGCTTGCTCCCTTCATCGCAGATAAGTGCCCTCAACACCTCGAACTCACGAGAACATTCACAAAGAAATTTAAATATTTTCCTCGTGAGTCTAGAGTTTCATTCAACCTTTATGACCGTTCCTTCACCATGTCGTTAGAAATGTTCAGTGAAGCATGCAAACTTCCATATTGGGGTTCCCTTGATGAACTAACAAGATCTGAATATGAGTCATTTTTGGTTAATCTTTGCTATGGTGAAGATAGGGGAGTAACACAAGGAAGAATTAAAAGTATCCATTTCCCATCAATACATTACTTCGCACTCTTTAATGGCAAATGTATCGTAGGCAAACAAGATTGTAGCACGCTGTGTACTCCTGATTTGAGTCTCATGCACACTGCCATAACTAGAAATAAATGTTATAATCTCGGAGCAATTGTTGCACGAAGATTGCAGCACAATGCTGCTAGTGGAAATTTTTATGGAGGAATTTATGCCTCCCGTGTAGCAAAGAGAATAAATGTATCACCTTGGCCTAATGACCCCATCTTACCTGTTCAGTATTTAGACATTGAGGCCACGAAGCGTCATAAGTTCCTCACGGGCACGACAACTAACTATACCTATAACTTGAGATTTAATAAAAAAACGTTGTGCCTGTCACTTTGCCTGCTCCTGCTCTCTTTGATTTTCACGGTAGGGGAAGATACTATGTTCTTGAGAGCGAAGCCCATGCGTACAATGCGGAGGTCGAAGCTGCCAGGAGTGCCGAGGCGTTTGCACCCAGGGCCTCGGTGAGCTATCGCTCCGACTATTATCGAGGCAGATGGTGATTACCAAGCTAGGCCAAAAGCCTAAGCTTGGGGGAGTACGTATTTCCACCGACATTACATTCATGTTCACACATTTCATTCCAGTTGTCGGTGTTCATACATTTTCATTGTAATATCCATGCTAGATTTGTTTTCTCGCTTTCTTCTTGTGTGTTTTAAAAACTTTGAGAAAATTCAAAAATATTTCCTACTTCTTTTCGGTTTTCCTTTCTAGTTTGGTCTAATTGTAGTATTAAAAGAAAACCCAAAAAGATTTATCATTTCTTCTTTTGCTTGTTGGGAGTTTTCCCGTGTAAATAGTTTTTCTCGTTTTTGTTTTTCCCTCTTTATTTTGTTTTCTTCAAGAAAAACCAAAAACTCCAAAAATATTTCAGTGTGTTTCTCTGAAATTCTTTTCTTTTTGTTTGAGTCGTACCAAGGAGAAGACCACGATGAAAATGTTGAGTGGTTCTCATATGCATCATTGTTAATCTAACAAAGAGACCATTTTACCTTATCTTCTCCTCTTGAATAAAATGTTGCAGATTCCAGCTTAGTCCACGGCATTCTTGCACTATTATTATTTTCTTATCATTCGGTCGTGCGAGTGAAAGGCAATGATGACGATATTTGATGAATTGATTGTGGCAGAGAAGAGCGGGTAAGAACTCAACTTGTTTTTGTTTTTGTAAATATGTTTAAACTAGTATCCTTGATTCGGCATATTATGATCAAACATGTTTGCAATGACCTTTAGAGATTATAGTTGTTCATGCCATGCTTAAGTAGCTAGGTGTGGATAATAATTTATCTTGGACGTCAACATGCATTAAAATGGTTGTGATGTGGTATGATGATATGGTATCCTCCTCTGAATGTTTCAAGTGGCTTGGCTTGGCACATGTTCACGCATGTAGTTGAATCAAAATCAACATAGCCTTCATGATATTTATGTTCATGGTGTCCATATCCTACTCAGGCTAGTAGTCAATGTTTATTATATGTAATGCATGCTCATGACCGTTTTCGCTCTCTAGCTGGCCGCTTCTCAATCTATTTGCTAGCCTTCGCCTGTAATAAGCGGGAATACTGCTTGTGCATCGAAATCCTTAAACCAAAGTTATTCCAGATGAGTCCACTATATCTACCTATATGCGGTATTACCGTGCCGTTCCAAAGTAAATTTGTATGTGCCATCTCTAAAAATTCAAATGAACATCTGTTTTGTGTGCCTGGATTGCTCATGGAGCAACAGGGGGCGGTCAGTATCTTCCATGCTAACGGGTTATTCTCATGATGAGTGTTTATTCACTCGTCCTTACACGAGAGGGGCGGTAATAGGAATTCCTAGTCCCGAAATCAAAAATCAAAAATAATTAAACAAAACTCCCCCAGGAATGTTGTTGGTTTGGACGGTACCCGTGGATGCGGCTAGCCGTGGAGTGTGATTGTTGGTGGAGGGGGGGTAAACCTTTACTTTTACCGCTTGGGAACCGCCGCTAATTTGTTTAGCATGGAAGATATTGATAACTCTTGGTCGTGACGTTGACAGGAAGGGAGTACCTCCCAAAATTATATCTATCTCTGTTTTAAGCTTTGAGCTCTGACACCTCTGCAAATCCATGCTTTCCTCTGCGAAGGGATTATCTATTTACTTTTATGTTGAGTCATCACCTTCTCAAATAAGCGCCAGACCTAAGAGCACTATTGTCATCCTCATGCATTGTGTATAGTTGATGTTGGGTGCAGCATGACTGGATCTTTTCTACCATGAATTATAATGTTTAGTCGTTGCTTGAACTTTGGAGGTGCTCTGCATTTATGTTTTGCGGTCTCAGAAAGGGCTAGCGAGATACCACTATTGTCATATTGTATCATGATTGTTTTGACAAAGTGTTGGCGCTTGAGATATCTTATTATTGCTCGCTAGTTGCTTATGTTATTGATATGAGTTAATATAATTTCTAAGAGTTATTGTTGGCATGGTTAGTCATAATCTTTGCTGAAAACCTGGGTGCTACTAAAGCATATATGTAAACAAGAACAAAAGAGTTCGTAAAAGTTTTTCTTTATCACTTTCAGTTTGTCAATTGAATTGCTTGAGGACAAGCAATGGGTTAAGCTTGGGGGAGTTGATACGTCTCCGTCGTATCTACATTTCCTCACACTTTTGCCCTTGTTTTGGACTCTAAGTTGCATGATTTGAATGGAACTAACACTACGGGAAACAGCTGATTTGCCGTCAGGACGCTGATTTGCCGTCTGCATTTCATCGGGCAGACGGCAAAAAAAACGTGACGGTAAAAATAGGATTTGCCGTCTGCTGTTAGTATGGCTGACGGCAAACAGAGAAAACGGATGACGGCAAAGAACACATGATGGCAAACCAGCTCTTTGCCGTCAATTATTTTTACGCCTAACGGCAAAGCCTGGACACGTGTCCACTCGGACGGTAAGTAACGGCGCTCGTATTTTGCCGTCTGCCCAGCCCACCGCCAGACGGCAAAGCTCCCAGCCCCGATTGGAAGCGCGCATGAATTTTTTTTTGCCGTCTACCCAGCCCACAGTCAAGACAGCAAAGAGGCCAGCCTTCACGCCCCGCACAATTTTTTTTTGCCGTGTGCCCAGCCCAGTGCAAAGAGCCCAGCCTAACGCTCGCACACAAAAAAAGCCGAGCGCTGCCTCCCACACCCCACATCGACCTGCACCACCATCCCGTCAGCGCCGCCGCCGTTCTCAGCGCCGCCGCCGTTCTCCCGTGCCACCGTCGGTCTCCAGCGCCGCCGTCCCCTCCTACACCGCGCCCCCCAACCCCTAGCGTCGTCCCCTCCAATGGCCGCCATGCCCTAGCGCCGTCGCAGCCGGCAGCACCACTGCCAGACACCAGCTCCGCCGCTGCAGGGCTGCGCCGCCGGGCACCTCCTCCTCCTCTGCCCCCATCTGTCCTCCCCCCACCCTCGGTGAGCACCCTTTCCCCCTCCTCCTCCTCTCCATCTGCCCCCCGATGAGCACCCTTTCCCCCTCCTCCCCCTCTGCTCTAGCTAGCTAGATGTATGGATGCAGTGCATGGATGTATGGATGCAGTGGATGGATGGATTCATGGATGTATGGATCCAGTGGCGGATTCATGGATGGATGGGTTCGTGTATGTTTATAGGGGGGCCAAGTTCAACGACGGAGCTACGATTTTGACATAGGGGCCAAGTAGTTTCATCAGAAGAGAACTTAGCTGCTAAACCTTATTTCCATATGGAATATTATGTAATGCCAAAGCAAAGTCGTCTTCCATTAAACGACGCTTCAAAAATCAAAATGGAACAATTATTATGGCGTTGGACAACACTTTCTCTTTATAACCGCTGATCTACAATTTTCAGAATTGACATCATACATCACGCAATCAAAAGAGCAAAAATCTGTTGTATAATTTTATCATATAGTACAAGATGAGAATGGAAAATAATAGTACAATAATTGATCGAGCTATTGCTGACCTTGCTATTTCGTTGGCTGGAATGAAGAATCGTCAAGTGCTGCATGGAGGATAGGCCGTCGCCTATCCGCGAGGCAGGATCAATCTGATCACGAGTAGGCAGGGCCGACGGCCGGGACGACGCAGGAAGAAGCGGTGCAGCGCTAACTGCTTGAGTTAATCACAACAGAGTCTAATGACGATGGGCCTACGAGACTTAGTAGAGGCCCCGGTAGGCATCTCATGTGCCTATTCTTTTTCTAGTTTTTTATACTTGAGACAAGGAGGGCCTAGTACGTGGCTTCTCGTGGACCTTTGCCCTTTCTCCAGATTGCTTGAGATTAGGGGGGCCTAGTACGTGCAAGTAGATCTAATTGATATGTTTATTGCTAACTAATGGGTAGTTTCCTCGATAGTTAGGGGGGGCCAAGCCCCTGCTCCCCCATTTTCTCCGCCACTGCATGTACATGCCGCTCATCCCATGACCCGTTTGTGCTGCTGTTGCACCCCCACTGATATATAGCAATTATATGAAGAAGATTGATGCATCCTTTCTTTATACTTCTTCATCTTTGTTTCTGTTTAAAAAAATTCTGAGTGCTTATGTTGGTTCTGCCGGTGCTTTTGATGTGCAGGGATCGATCTTTTCACCTCTAGGAGCACCGTCAGTACCGTTGCCGTCGCCGTCCACTACCTCCTCTACGGTCATCTAGGGGTGAGCTCGACTGTCATCTCCCCCCTCCCCTGTTTGCTCTGTTCCGTTCATCGTGACGATGCCATTTGATTTTATTTTCATGTCAAGTCTCGTAACCTAGGCGTCTCCCGTTCGAAAGGGTGGCATCTATAAATATGCATGTCTTTGCATATTTATAACCGTCGTTCTTTCGAATTGTCCACGTTATCCATGGACAACCCGAGTACGTGTAGATTGGGTGTCGTTTCCCGTGCTCTACTTCGGTCCTATGCAAAATTTCGTCAGCGCCACCCCGTTGTTCTCCGGGTACACATTCTCTCGGCTTGTTGCCGAGATGTGTATCTGGAGAGCAGCGGGGAGGTGCTGTCGAAATTTTGCATCGGACCGGAGTGGAGCACGGGAAACGAACCCAATCTACAGGTAGTCGGGTGGGATTAGGACCCATCTTTACCTATTAGAGATAGGATTCAATCCATGAATGCTAGTTTCCCTTTTGAATGCTAAAAAATAAAACCGTGGCGTAAATAATATGACAAAAGTAATTAGTTGTGTATCTAGTCTTAATTACATTATACATAACTTGATGAATATGAATATGGTGCCCCTATATTGTCAGTGCAAGTACCAGTATGGATGATCGTGAGTGGATGTACACTGGCCACCCTAGTCAGGCTGGCATGACCACTGATTGGGTGATGAAGACCAATGAATTCGTAGAGGCAGCATTTGCTAGAGGCCAAAGAAAAATTTGGTGCCCCTGCTTGAATTGCGGCAACAACAAAGAACAATCGAAGAAGACGATGGGTGTACACCTGCAGAAGCATGGGTTTAAGTCTGGGTATAAGCGGAGGACCCTTCATGGCGAGCCTGAACGTAGCAGAGAGGAGGTGGTCCATCGGCGAACGGACGACTATGATATGGGGATCGTTGACATGTTATATGACTTCAACAATGCACGTGAAGAGGGATCAGAGGAAGAACCGGAGGAGTCTGCGAGGGCCTTCTTACAAATGCTAAATTCCTCACAACAGCCTCTTCACGACCACACAAAACAATGTCAGCTGGATGCCATCGCACAAGCAATGTCTCTAAAGACCCAATTCAACATGAGCAGAGATTGCTTTAATTCGATGGTGACGTCTTGGGGTCGCTCTCTCCCTGAAGGTCATAAACTGGCTAAAAGCTGGTACGAAGCGAAGAAAATCCTCCGTGCACTTAAGATGCCCTATGAGCAGATACATGCTTGTCCAAACGGATGTGTCTTATTTACGAAAGAGTATGCAGACGACAAGTACTGTGCCATGTGCAAAGCCTCTAGGTACTTTGAGAGAGACCTCGGTGATGGTGCGAAGAAGCATAGCAAAGTCCCTGCAAATGTTCTTCGGTATCTTCCAATCTTGCCAAGACTTCAACGGCTTTACTTGAACAAAGATACGGCCAAACAGATGATATGGCACAAATATGGGATAAGATGCGACAAGGATGATCATGGGAGACCGATGCTGATACATCCGGCTTGTGCCCAAGCATGGAAGAGTTTTGATCGAATACATCATGAGAAAGTAGAAGAGGCAAAAAATGTACGAGTAGCCCGCCAAATAAGGCCCCACTCCCCCTAGCGAGATGTCTGCTTGGCAGTTTTCTCGCCGATCCTCCTCCAGCTTCCTCTCATGCTCAGGCTCAACGAGGAAGAGGAAAAGGTCGGGGAAGAGGTGCAGGTGGAGGAAAGGCTAAGAGAAGTCGGGTTCGGTCTCCCTCGCCACCGTCTGCCGCAACATCGCCTGAGGATGAGGGGGCGGAGGCCCCGACCGCTGACGAGGAGGATGGTGGTTTCATCCAAGTTGAGGAGGGCAAGTCCGTGTACATGCGTGGTTCGGCAACGCTCCCGGAAGAACGAGGGCTTCCTGTCAAGCAGAGGCCATGTATTGCTCCATATGGAGAAAGGTAACTAACTTTGGCTTCCCATTTTCTACCTTCAATGTATGCCACAATTGCTAATAACTTTGGCCTCTCATTATGTAGCGGTTGGAAGAAAGTTGGAGCTGGCGAGCGTAAGTACCGGCACGTGAACGGCATCCTTGGGATCCTCATTAGGCAGCATTACCCTGGCATGGTTAATTTGCCTGGGGAGGGCAACGTTCCGGAGCCAGCACGGACTTGGGACCACTACAAAGCCTGTGAAGATGTTGGTGTAGCCAACAACATCGAGTTTCACAACAAAGCCGAGCGGGTCTTTGCTGAACTTTGGGTAACCATTAAGTTTCCTTCACACACTGCATATATATAACCCATAGCTAGTCAATTGCCTAATCTCTATTGATCACGCGTGTATTTGCAGGATTTTTATAGATGCGAGGATGGAAAGTTGGAGGAGGCACGAGCGGTCGTCAACGGACATTGCCCGAAGCTTGTGCGCAGTGCAATGCATGAGGCGCGCCCTTTAGCCGTCCGCACTTATATGGCAACTCAAGGCTGTAAGAGTCGTAATAAGAAAGCCGGTAGGAAACTCCATCTTGAGAAGGAGAAGTACATGCAGGTATGCAGGTAAAGCATATTCATGCTTGTTATTTCCTAAACAGGCTGGCACTCAATTTCTTTTTGATGTATATGAGACGCAATTGATCAATTAGGTTGCTCCGAGATGGTGCGCCGATAAGGGGGAGTGCTGGGAGCGAATCGTGGACTATTGGTGTTCCAAAGAGTACAGGGCGGTCAACAAAGATTACAAAAATCGGCGAGAAGCAATGCTGGATCCACCACACCATCAAGGAAACTTGAATGTTATGTAGTTCAGGGAGCGTTGGGTATGTCTTTCTTCCCATAGATTTGTTCTTCATAAGCTTTTTCTTGTCATACATGTTGCCAATCCTTGTGATGAAATCTTAATCATGTTGCTTTGGTTGCAGGCATCTCACCATAGTGCTCCGGTGCCCAACCTTTTCCTCTCGCATGCTTTGGCGCACAAGGGACCGTTCAGATCAGCCACGCCTTACGATGAGAATGACCCACCGACCGCGTACACCAGCATGACCGCCTATGATCGGATGGAGAAATTTAAAGGGAAGGCAAAAGAGTTGAAAGGGCCCGAGTATGATGTGACAACGGAGCCCCTTGACCACGCGTTGGTTATGATCTCTGGAGATGGCAGGAATCATGGCAAGGAAGCGATTGCAGGAGGCATGTTTCCTAGGTCCACCTGTCGCTCTCTCCCTGAATACAAAGCTCGGTTAGGTATCTCAAAATCTTCTACATGTCAACGCTCGACTCCAGCTATGGTTAAGATGGAGGTATTCTATACAAGTCCTTCTATATATGTTTTTTTAATTCTTACTTAGTGTTGGATTTGAAGATGCGATTACAATGCCATATTCTGTAGGCCCGACTGGCGGAGGAGAGGCGACTACAGGCGGAGGAGAGGGCGGAGGAGAGGCGACTGGCGGAGGAGAGGTTGGAGGCGAGGTTGGCGGAGGAGAGGCGACTGTCTGAGGCGAGGTTGTTGGAGGAGAGGCGACTGGCTAATGCGAGGTTGGCGGAGGAGAGGCGACTGGCTGATGAGAAGACGGAACGGGCATTGTTGGCACAAAGTAGTCAATGCTTTGCAATGTTTGCGGTTAGTTCCTTAATAGCCAAGCACGTACATGTAGTCTTTTACTACCAGTACTTAATCTTCACTCCTCAAACTTAATTTGCAGGCTTATTGTACCCAGAATGGTATGCCCGCTATGCAGGTGCCTCATCAATCAGGTCATGGTTCAAATACTGATGGATCTTCACATGCAGCAGGCCGAAGCGGCAATAACCTTGGTGGTTCTCCAAATCTTTGAGATCGAATACGATTAGTTCTCCAAAAATTATAAGTAGAGACTAATAAAGGCGTAATACAAACCTTATGTGATTGATCTTGATCCAACCGTATCTAGTGACCTTCAGAATTTTAATGCTATTTGCGGCCTAGTACATATCACAAATAATGTATGGTAATATAATAATTCGATTGTTGTTAGAACACAACCCGTGTATTTTGTTTTTGATTCTTTGTTAGCATAAACAGTATATGGCCTTCAGAATTTTAATGCTATTTGCGACCTAGTACATATCACAAATAATGTATGGTAATATAATAATCCGATTGTTGTTACAACACAGCCCGTGTATTTTGTTTTTGATTCTTTGTTAGCATAAACAATATATTATCCAAATTGAAAAAGGAATTGTCAGGTTTAGATACCACAAAAAAACCATATTATGAGAGATACCATGGTATCTTAAACTGCAATATTTCTTTTATCTGAATCCAATCCCAATCCCTAGTTCAGGACCATGGCTCAGCTATGAGAGGAATTTCAGGACCATGGCTCAGTCCAATCCCTAGTTTATATATGCATCACAAGACATGTCACTGCGTGTTTCTTGATGTTTTTACTCTTATCTGAATCCTGTCAAGAAGCATCTGATGTGTACTTACGTTATTTTGTTGTTGTGCCAAAATGTGACAGACACTATTCCATCTTGTAGGTGCCACCTGGATGCTCTTTGGACTACGATCTGGACATGAAGACATTTGTTGTAGTTCCAAAATTACGTAGTGATGCCATCTTTGTTCATTGTGTATTATATTTGCATGGAACTTAGTTATGTGTATGGAACTATGCTATGGATGGAACTTAGTTATGTGTATGGAACTATGCTATTGATGGAACTATGCTATATATATGGATCATTGTTCATTGTGTATTGCCTTGTTATTGTTCTGGGCTGTGGATATTTGGTATGGATCAGGGAGCTATTATATTGTATATTAAAACTGTTGAATTTCTTGTTTTTATATTTTGGGCCTGTAACCTACAATGTTGCCGTCTGGGCTTTACAACAGCAGACGGCACAGGTGTACAATTTTGTCGTCTGCGAATCAGTGCACTAACGGCAAAGAATGGGAGTTTTGCCGTCTGGTCTAGTTCGAGGCTGACAGCAAAGCATTCTGGGCATTTTGCCGTCTGTTGTTGGTTGAGGCTGACGGCAAAGCGAAGAACTTTTGCCGTCTTGTATTGCTTGGAGATGACGGCAAAACGGAGGACTTTTGCCATCTGTAACGTTATCGCATGACGGCAAAGCACTTGACGCCGTCCGTCAGCTCCGAAGTTCTGTTAGTGGTTTTTTTTGCCGTCCTGTGGTTCCTGCTAACGGCACAATCGTGTTGGAGATATGCCCTAGAGGCAATCATGTATGATGATATTTCCTATGTGTTTGTGAATAAAGATAGTCCTTGGACATTATCAGTGATGTGTATTAACAAGTACGTGACTTGTTTGTGAGACTATACATTGTATGATGACTGTCCTAAATGGTCCCTAGTCGAAAGAGCTGTGTGGACGCTCAGCCAGTTAGACAAGCATATGACACGGTGGACGGTTCGGTCTCACTGACCATGTAGCATTGGATGCTAGCCGGATAATATGGACTCAGAAAGATCTGGTCGGATTCAACGTAGTCGGATCCGAGTCGAGATAAGGTCTGAGTTGGACAGACCCAACTATGAGACGCAGCGATAAGGTCATCTGTGAGTCTCTAGTACAACATACGTTCTATGTCCTAAGACCTGAGCTGGCGCATGTACTCGGTATGGTGACAGACTTGCTTTGGGCCGACCAAACGCTACTCCGTGACTGGGTAGTTACAAAGGTAGGTTTCGGGCCTGTCCAGACCCATGCTGTGAGACATGGTCGAGCAAGAAGGGATTTGCCCCTCCGGTTAGGAGAGATATACTCTGGGGCCCTCGTGTGATACGACCAAGATAAGCATGGCCATGCGACAAGGATTATGAGATAATCCGGTTTGTGGTCGGTATCACCGAAACGAGAAAGAGGTCGTGCGGCAACAAGGATGACCATGTCGCCTTGAGCACGACAACATATATCGTGTGGCAAAGGGAACAGAAGTGTGATGTACAGGTTCGCCTAACCAGCTTCATCGAACACTTGGAGTCGGCACGCTTTGCTAAAGGCCGCTACCGACTAGCCGAGTCTGATGTGATCAGACTCGTGACCAAGTGAACGAGAACCTAAGGGGTCGCGCGCTTAAGGGAAGGAACTAAACGTGGGCTTTAGGATCCGTGCGAGGCCCAAGAGTTGAGCGCGCGCCGGATGCCTATATATAGTGGAGGTGCGGCACACCTATGGGGTTGATCGCTTCGGCGCCGTCATTAGGGCTTTGCATGTGTTGCAGCTAACCACCTCCACTTGCCGCCGCCAACTGTGTGACTGGACCTAGCAGTCCGCTGCACGGTGTTCCTCCTGCACGCGCGGATACCATTAGAGGCGGTGCACTTGCGCCGCTCCGGCGAACCTGCACGTGGGATCCGGCGACCGGCTGTTCGAGGGAGATCGGACCGGCCTTTCAAGGGAGATCGGACGAGGAGGAGACGGACCACGCGAACGCGCTGCCCCAACTCTACTTCCGCTGCACGGCACTGCGCGTCTAGTGGTAACGAACTGTGATCCATCTCCGTAGCAAGTTCTTGGATGTTCTGCGCGTAGGAAAATTTTAATTGGCATGCGATGCACCTACGGTAGAACCCAATAGTGGTATCAGAGCCTCTGCTATAGGATTTGGATTCAGATCAGATGCATATATGATATGTGGAGGCGGCAGATGAGATCTGTCGTCGTTTATGAGATTGGCTATGTGCACGGTTGATGAGATCAACTGCACATGGGGATCGATATGGCTATGTTTTTCTGTCAATCGGAATCGACGAGGTCGTGACACAACCTACCCCTACCGGTCGGTATCCGCCATCGGGGTTAACTGTGAAACGTAAATCCTAATCGGATTCGCGATGATCGATGAGATCGGTCAGATCAGAAAATCCGGCATGATCGGAATACAGATTCGATCTGTGATTTCCGAAAACATCGGGTGCTGCCCGCACCCGCGAGGGGAGCTGCCCCTTCGAACCCCGCCCGCTAACTAGCTAGCGGGACCGCCATATGCGTAGCGTCTTGTATTTCGTACGAGATCACACGAAACGGTAGAATGCGATTCTATGCATAACTTTGTTTTGCAGGTTTGATGTGAATAGTATGGCTCATATGTATGTGATGCATGTGTGTACTTTAACATGACCTGCGTGTCATGATTGTCAGCCGGCAGGAGCCAAAGTGCTGTCATTATATTGTATAACGACCTGCGTGTCGACTTGTGATTCTCTGTAAATTCAGTACTAGTTGTAGTAGTTGGAGAACAGAGATCAAGTTCGAGGCTTTGGCGTCCCGGTGTGATGAACAAGATGGAGTTCCACCCTGGTCATCGGAGTTGGAGCCGGCCTAGAAGAACATCCATGAAGGAGCCATACTATTTCACATATTTATGTTTATATGTGATTGATATTGCTTCTTGTTTCTATACATGTTAGAATGGTAGAAAGATCCCTCGTTAATATCAAGCACATTGCCATTCCGGATGTTGCACCTCCGCATGTCAAGTACGTCTAGTGGTGGGCTCATAAAATTGAGGTGCTACTAGGTGTCCTTGAACTGGAGGGTTCTTGTCGGACACGGACATGCACTGCATCAGGTTAACTTGACAAGGCTATCAAAACGGTTTTGGGCCTTGTGGCAAAGAAGGTTGGGAGCCGGGGTATAAGATACCTACCCGACCGGCAGGAGTCGTATAGAGATACGATTAGCAAGGAGTTGCTTACCGAATAGGCAAGTTGGCTAGCAGTGATGCTAAAGCTCACTAGTCACTCGTGTTAGACGGGTCCTGAATCACTGAGAGTTTGCGGAGGGATGCTGACTTCAGTGGGAGTAGTTCTGTTTAAGGCTTGAATTACTCTACATAAACACATTTCTTAGTGATTGCATATTTTCTGTTGTAGATCAATGGCACCACCTGCTCAACCCAATTTTGCATTGAAATCAATTCTGGAAAAGGATAAACTGAATGGAACAAATTTTACCACCTGGTATAGAAATCTGAGAATTGTTCTCAAGCACGATAAAAAGGAACATGTTCTAGAGGATCCACTTCTAGAGGAACCTGCCGAGAATGCTAGTGCCACAACCAAGAATGCCCATCAGAAACTCGTTGATGAATCAAACGAGATCAGCTGCCTCATGCTGGCTTGTATGGAGCCCGATTTGCAACAACATTTCAAAAACGTTGACGCTTTCGATATGATCGAGAGTCTCAAGAGCATGTTTCAGGTGCAGGCTAGGACCGAAAGGTTCAACGTCTGGCAATCCTTGACGGATTGTAAGCTGAAGGAGGGTGATCCACTAAGCCCGCATGTGATCAAGATGATCGGGTACGTGCAAGCTTTGGATCGGTTAGGCTTCCCACTTGGGGACGAGCTGTCCACAGATGCAATTCTGGGTTCTCTTCCACCTAGCTATGGGACGTTCGTCTCGAACTATCATATGCATGGCATGGATAAGAAGCTCACTGAATTGCATGGGATGCTTAAGGTGGCAGAGCAAGATATTAAGAAAGGCACACATCAAGTGTTGATGGTGCAGAACTCGGCTAAGTTCAAGAAGAGTTGGTCCAAGAAAAAGGGTAAGGCAAAGGGCACGGGGAAGGTTTTCTCCGCCACTGCGCCGAAGCCAGGACTGGACTCAAAGACCGTGTGCTTTCATTGCAAGGAAACTGGTCACTGGAAGAGGAACTATAGCAAGTGGTTTGCTGAGCATGGCAAGAAGGCCGGAAATGCTTCATCAGGCAAAGGTACACTTGTTACATATGTTATAGACATTTACCTTGCTGACATACCTAGTAGCTCTTGGGTATTTGATACCGGATCGGTTGTTCATATTTGCGACTCGATGCAGGGGCTGATAAGAACTAGGCATGTGGCACAAGGGGAGATTGACATCAGGGTCGGCAACAAAGCAAGAGTTGCTGCGTTGGAGGTCGGCACGATGCAGCTTTAGCTTCCTTTTGGATTTATTTTGGAATTGAATAATTGTTATTACATTCCCGCACTTAGTCGGAACATTATTTCTGCCTCATGCTTGATGATTCAGGGTTATGAATTCAGTTTAAAGGACAATGGTTGTTCACTTTATTTGAATGGAATGTTCCACGGCTATGCACCCATTGTAGATGGGCTATTTATTTTGAATCTAGAAACGGAACCAATCTATAACGTGAATGTCAAGATGCATAAGCCTAATGAGATAAATCCGACATACTTCTGGCATTGCCGGCTTGGGCACATTAGTCTAAAACGCATGAAGAAGCACCATGATGATGGACTCCTAACTTCGTCCGATTTCGGGTCGTTCGAGACATGCGAATCATGCTTGCTAGGCAAGATGACTAAGTCTCCTTTTGCAAAGAGTTGCGAGAGGGCGTCCGAGCTGTTGGAGCTTATACACAGTGATGTGTGTGGTCCAATGAGCACAACGGCCAGAGGTGGCTATCAGTACTTCGTGACTTTTACCGACGACTTGAGTAGATATGGATATATCTATTTGATGAGGCACAAGTCGGAAACTTTTGAAAAGTTCAATGAGTTTCAGAACGAGGTTGAAAATCAGCTCGGCAAGACAATAAAGCTTCTACGATCGGATCATGGAGGTGAGTACATGAGCCAGGAGTTTGATGATCATCTGAAAAGCCGAGGTATAGTACCTCAGCTCACGCCTCCGGGTACGCCGCAGAGAAACGACATGTCAGAACAGAGAAATCGAACCTTGTTGGACATGGTCCGATCGATGATGAGCAAATTGGATTTACCCTTGTCATTCTGGGGATACGCTCTAGAAACTGCAGCTTTCACACTTAACAGGGTACCATCAAAATCCGTAGACAAGACACCACATGAGATGTGGATTGGGAAGAGTCCTAGTTTGTCTTTTCTAAAGATTTGGGGTTGTGAAGCATTTGTCAAGCGACTCATGTCGGACAAACTTACACCCAAGTCGGATAAATGCATATTCGTGGGATATTCGAGGGAAACCTTGGGATACAGCTTCTACAACCGAGAAGAGAACAAAGTGTTTGTTGCTCGGAACGGGGTTTTCCTAGAGAAAGAGTTTCTCAGTCGGGAAGCCAGTGAGAGAACGGTGTGACTCGAAGAAATTCAAGAGCCACTCGGGGACAACTCGGCTGGTGATGAGATCATACCGGAGTTGGTCAGGGAACCCGTAGTGGAATCGGCACCGGAGCCATGGAGGTCGGAAAGATTGCGCAGAGTGCGCGATGAGTTGTTGCTAGAAAGCAACGAGCCGGCCACGTATGCGGAAGCGATGGTGAGCCCAGATTCCGAGGCATGGCTGGAGGCCATGAAATCCGAGTTAAAGTCCATGGATGATAATCAAGTCTGGGACTTGGTTGATCCGCCGCCTGGCGTAATAGCCATTGGTTGCAAATGGGTCTTTAAGAAGAAAACCGATGTGGATGGAAATGTTCAAATCCACAAAGCTCGGCTTGTCGCTAAAGGTTGTGGACAAGTTCAAGGAATTGACTACGATGAGACCTACTCGCCGGTAGCGATGCTAAAGTCGGAGAGGATCATACTAGCTATAGCTGCATATTTCGATTATGAGATATGGCAGATGGATGCCAAAATGGCTTTCCTTCATGGAAATTTAAAGGAGGATGTATACATGATACAACCTGAAGGTTTTGTCGATCCAAATAACGCTGAGAAAATATGCAAGCTCAAGAGATCCATTTGTGGATTGAGGCAAGCAGCTCGGAGTTGGAATATTCGTTTTGATGAAGTCATCGTTGACCTTGGTTTCATCAAGAACGAAGATGACTATTGTTTATACAAGAAGTCTAGTGGGAGCTCGGTAGTATTTTTGATCTTATATGTGGATGACATACTGCTGATCGGAAATGCTGTTTCGATGCTGAATTCAGTCAAAGAATCATTGAATGGCAAGTTTTCGATGAAAGACCTTGGAAAGGCAGTGTACATTCTAGGCATCAAGATCTATAGAGATAGATCAAGGAGGCTGCTCGGTTTGAGCCAGAGCACGTACATAGATAAAGTGTTGAAGAGGTTCAACATGAGTGAGGCCAAGAAAGGGTTCTTGCCCGTCTCACATGGTATAAGGCTAAGCAAGACTCAGAGTCCTAAGACTTCTGATGAGCGAAACTGGATGAGTAGGATTCCGTATGCTTCGGCAATAGGATCCATCATGTATGCCATGCTATGTACACGGCCTGATGTTGCCTTTGCAATAAGCTTAACGAGCAGATACTAGGCTAACCCAGGTGAGAGTCACTGGGCAGCGGTGAAAACTATCCTGAAGTACCTGAAAAGGACTAAGGAGATGTTCCTAGTTTATGGAGGTGAGGAGGAGCTCTGCGTAAAGGCTTACGCTGATGCTAGTTTCCAAACCGACAGGGATGATTGTCAATCGCAAACTGGATTCGTGTATGTCATGAATGGAGGAGCAGTGAGCTGGACAAGTTCCAAGCAAGAAACGGTGGCCGACTCCACAACAGAGGCCGAATACATTGCGGTTTGTGAAGCCGCAAAGGAAGGTGTTTGGATTCGGAAGTTCTTGGAAGATGTTGGTGTGTTCCCGGGCTGGTCAAAACCGTTGGACCTTTATTTCGATAATTCAGGTGCCATCGCACAGGCCAAGGAGCCGAGACAACACCACAAGACCAGGCACATAGACCGAAAGTATCACCTGATACGAAAGCTCGTAGCGAAAGGTGATACTAATTTATGCAAGATTCATACAGATGCAAATATTGCAGATCCGTTGACTAAGCCTCTTCCACAACCAAAGCATGAGGGGCACGTTAGAGCTATGGGCATTCGATGTCTATTTGATTGACTCTAGTGCAAGTGGGAGACTGTTGGAGATATGCCCAAGAGGCAACCATGTATGATGATATTTCCTATGTGTTTGTGAATAAAGATAGTCCTTGGACATTATCAGTGATGTGTATTAACAAGTACGTGACTTGTTTGTAAGACTATACATTGTATGATGACTGTCCTAAATGGTCCCTAGTCGAAAGAGCTGTGTGGACGCTCAGCCAGTTAGACTAGCATATGACACGGTGGATGGTTCGGTCTCACTGACCATGTAGCATTGGATGCTAGCCGGATAATATGGACTCAGAAAGATCTGGTCGGATTCGACGTAGTCGGATCCGAGTCGAGATAAGGTCTGAGTTGGACAGACCCAACTATGAGACGCGGCGATAAGGTCATCTGTGAGTCTCTAGTACAACATACGTTCTATGTCCTAAGACCTGAGCTGGCGCATGTACTCGGGATGGTGACAGACTTGCTTTGGGCCGACTAAACGCTACTCCATGACTGGGTAGTTACAAAGGTAGGTTTCGGGCCTGTCCAGACCCATGCTGCGAGACATGGTCGAGCAAGAAGGGATTTGCCCCTCCGGTTAGGAGAGATATACTCTGGGCCCCTCGTGTGATACGACCAAGATAAGCATGGCCATGCGACAAGGATTATGAGATAATCCGGTTTGTGGTCGGTATCACCGAAACGAGAAAGAGGTCGTGCGGCAACAAGGATGACCATGTCGCCTTGAGCATGACAACATATATCGTGTGGCAAAGGGAACAGAAGTGTGATGTACAGGTTCGCCTAACCAGCTTCATTGGACACTTGGAGTCGGCACGCTTTGCTAGAGGGAAGGAACTAAACGTGGGCTTTAGGATCCGTGCGAGGCCCAAGAGTTGAGCCCGCGCCGGATGCCTATATATAGTGGAGGTGCGGCACACCTATGGGGTTGATCGTTTCGGCGCCGTCATTAGGGCTTTGCATGTGTTGCAGCTAACCACCTCCACTTGCCGCCGCCGACTATGTGATCAAACCTAGCAGTCCGCCGCACGGTGTTCTTCCTGCACGCGCGGATACCATTAGAGGCGGTTGTCGGTGTCAAAACTGGCGGATCTCGAGTAGGCGGTCCCGAGCTGTGAGACTAGAATCGAGGGTAACAGGAGACGAAGGGGACAAGGTTTTACCCAGGTTCGGGCCCTCCTATGGAGGTAATACCCTACGTCCTGCTTGATTATATTGATGGTATGAGGATTACAGAGTTGATCTACCTCGAGATCAAGTAGCTAAAACCCTAGATGAGTTCTCTCCTCTCCTACAACCTAAAACCCTCCGGCTTATATAGACGCCGGGGGACCTAGGGTTTACACATGGTCGGTTACACGTCGAAGGATAAACATGCCTATTCACTACTTAAACGTGGAGGACACGCCATGATTCTAGAAGCTTCCGTCCTGGAACCAAGGTCTTTGATCAATCCAGTGTCCGGCAAACAGCCCATATAGTCCGGCCCATAAGGAGTGGGTCGGCCTCCCGAGGACCCCTTAAACCAGGACTCCCTCAGTAGCCCCCGAACTAGCCTCCAACGCCAAGGGTCCTAGCTCCAGCTGCTTCATGTGATCAAAGTCTTCGGCTTGCGAGGCGAGTTCCTTCCTCCGAATAGTGATCGGCCGAGTCAGTTCGGCCTCCGACGACGTGTAGTTTTACCGATCATAGATCGTCCGAACACCATAAGTAACCGGCCCTGAAGGCCAAACGTCAGGGAGTAAATAGCGATCCCTGACAACTTTTCAGATGAAAAGTCACGGTCCACCACGACCACTGAACCAGTCGTAAAGACTCGATTCCCGGTTCGAGGCCGTTTCCACCAGCACGATCCATCAATGCACAGATCGTGCCCCGTTTCACACGAGATATGTTTTTAATCACGCGTGTATAATGGCACGCACGTCTTGGGAAGCGGAGAGATTCACGGCGCCGTGAAGGGAGGCTAACCGGCGACAAGCCCAATAAAAGGGGAAGGAAAACCCAAAAACCTAGCCGCACTTTCCATCCGCATCCCTGCTTCCCTAATCCCCCGAGCTTCCAGAGCCCAGATCTAGGTCTTCCATTCTTCCTCCTCTGAGCTTAGCCATGGCCAGCTCCGGCTACAACGGCAAGTGGGAGGCTTCCACGGTCACAGACCAGGACATCCGGGACCTCAAGGACGCCGGCTACCTCCCTGCCAATATCTTCCACCGCGCTGCGGAGGAGGGCCAGGTGATCCCCACCACCAAACCAGGTGAGAGGGTGGTCTTCATTCCTCACTTCATCCGAGGATTGAGCTTCCCGCTCCACCCCTTCGTGAGGGGCCTCATGTTCTTTTATGGTCTCAACTTCCATGACCTCCCACCGAACTCCTTCATGCACATATCGGCCTTCATCATCATCTGCGAGGCCTTCTTGCGGGTCGAACCACAGTTCGGACTATGGCTCAAGATATTCAATATCAAGCCGAAGTGTGTCGTAGGCGCACACGTAGACTGTGGTGGGGCGGTCATCAGCAAGCTCCCCCGCGCAATATGGCCATCCGGCACCTTCATCGACACCATCAAGACATGGCAAAAAGAGTGGTTTTACATCACCGAGCCAAGGGAGGAAGGCGGAACTGTTCCTGCTGAATTCAGGTCCGGCCCCCCGACCAGATTGACCTCATGGGTCCGAAAGGGCCTCGACTGGGGGTCGGATATAGAGGTGGACGACCTGTAGAGGGGCATCGCCTCCCTGATAAAAGATAACATCGATCTGACCAATGTGGTCCAGATTATGCTTCGGCGGCGTATCCTCCCCTGCCAGCGCCGGGCCTCTCCTATGTGGACTTACCGGACTGACGATGATCCCACGATCCGTCAACTCTTCCGCACCACTCGGGAGAAGCTATGGAAGGCGCTGTTCAAAGTGCAGGAGAAGTGGCCGGCCAAGAAGGAGGACCAGGGCTTGAGTGCCGTCAAGCCCCCATCCGAGGTATAACACGGTTTTATTTGATCGGCTCTGTTTTCCTAAAGAAAGTCTAAGCATTATCCGATCACTTTTGCAGGAATGGTTGAGCAAGGCCACGGGCATCAAATGTCCGGCTCCACAGCCCGAAGACCCTAGGTCTCCGCTGCTGCTGGAGATGCTCGTCGTGGCGCCTTACAAGGCGCCAGAGAAGAAAGAGAAGAAGAAACCAGGCCGAACAGGCCTGTGCATCCGGGACCAGCAAGGGGCTGTGTCCGAAGAGACCCACACCTCCTCGAATCAAGAGGAGGAGCAAGAGGGTGAGGGGGGAGGCAATTCCCCCCTCGCAGGAAAGAGGGCGGCGTCATCGGACGCCTCAGAGGACGTACCTCCTCCCGCCCAGAAGAAACCGCGTCGGACACAGGTAGTCCTGTCCGATGACAGTTCGGACTCGAACACCGAGTCCGAGGACTTCGAGAGGGTTCCACGAAGGAACCTCAGGGTCAAGCCCCCACCTCGAAGGTAAAGATCCGAAGACCTTCTGAGCTATTAATGCTAAGTTTTAAATGTTACTGACTTGAGAACACCTATACTGTCTTGCAGCCCACCGCGTGTTCTCCCCACCGATCAAGTTTCGGATGGGGAGACCCCGCCCGCCAAACTAGCGGAGAGAGGTACCACGTCGCACCACTCTCCACCGGGCGCCGCGAAGGACGCCACGGAGGTGTCATCCCAACAGGCTCTTCAGGAGCCGGGCACTGGAAGTGGGGGCAATGACGTCATGGTTGAGGCTAACACCTCGGCCTTCGAAGACCCGGGAGAGAGGCCCCTCCCGGATACTGAGGAGACCGGACGAGGAGATGTCCAGTCACCTCCAAGGCTGTCTCCGGAGCGCACCGTGCCTCCGGAGGCACCGGTTCCGTCCCCGGCTGGAGATCGGGTTAACCAATCCCCACCGGCACCACCGACCAACGGGTGGCCGGCTATGGGGGAGGCT
This sequence comes from Elymus sibiricus, assembly GCA_039707655.1. Taxonomy (NCBI): domain Eukaryota; kingdom Viridiplantae; phylum Streptophyta; class Magnoliopsida; order Poales; family Poaceae; genus Elymus; species Elymus sibiricus. Next base: position 180,358,967 of record CM077665.1, read on the forward strand.
CTATCAAGCGCCTCCATCTCCGGGGAGCACCGCACCCTCATGGGTGCGGTATTGCAGAGCATTTAGTCCGTAGACAGCGGACTGAAGGAGGCCTTCAATGGTCTCCTGACGGGCTTCCAGGTAAGCCATGTAATGCTCTATTTTGTGAAATATTATTTTTTGTGAGTTATGATTATATACATGGCAGCCCCCGAGCCCTAGGTGAGATTGAAAAAACTTAACTGGGGGTCAAACATACATCCTTAACCGAACTATGCATAGGCCAATACGTGTTCGGATCGTTCTGACAGCCCTTAAGAGGACCGGACACAGGATCATTTTAGTGACAGTTCGGAGGTTGTAAACCCATGTAATGTTATATGATTTTGTTTGTTACAGGCTTCGTCGACGGCAGCGGCTGCTAACGCTGCCGAGCTAAATGAGCTAAATCGGAAGCTCAAGAGCTCCGAAGACGAGCTTGACGCTCTGAACAAGAGAGTCGACGAGGCGCAAGGTAAGCCAATTTAGAGTATCAAAACTCTTTTTTACCGTGCTATCAACGCAGTTTCTTGATATAAGTCGATGCCTACGCAGCCTCGGCGAAGGAGATTGAGAAGCTCAAGGCCGAACTTAAGAAGGCAAAGCAGGAGGCTGCGGTGGAGAGGGCGGCGGCCAAAGAAGCGGCTACCGCGCTCTCCGCCCTAAGAGCCACCAGCGACAAGCACGAGGCTCGGGTGGAGGAGATCCAACAGGAGCTCAAGGACGCCGGCCAAAAGTGCCAAGACCTTGAGCGGAAAGGCAAGGAGTAGGCCGCCGAACTATCCACCCTGAAAACCGACCTCCAAAAGAGAGCGGGTGGATAGGCGATCTTTTGAAGAGGAAGTTAGCCAGGCCAAGGCTATAATGGATGGTAAGCCATATTTATTGCAGTGTGTCTACGGGGATAGCAAGTTCAAATTGCTCACCCAAGTATGGCGTTCCTCAGGCGCCTGCTTGGACCTTCAAAAGAGCGCAGCGGACGCGAACCAGTTCTATGGTTCACGGGGAGAAGGAGATGAAGCTCGGCTGTTCTGGGCGCAGTTTGAAGCCCCCGAGCGCTCTCCTCTCCTTGTTGAGCAGCTGAAGCAGCTGATGGAGCTACACCGTATGGCGGAGCCGGCAATGAAGGATCTCTGCATCCGGCTATGGCCCAATGAGCCATTGCCGGGCAGCTACTTCGGCCTGGTGCGGAAGCTGAGCGACGCCTCATCCCGAAACGACGCGCTAAGGCGATCTTCCTGCATCGAGAGAGCTCGGATGACCTTTGCGAAGGCCAAGGTGCACTGGCCGGGGCTAGATCCAATGAAGATAGCCACCGCTCCTGCGCCTACCGGAAAAGAGCATAGGCGCCCCGAGCTGTACTTCTCCGGCGTAATGGAGAGTGCTCGGGCAATAGAGGCGCAATGTTCGAGAGAGGATGTGTATGAGTAAAGGCGTTGTAATATGTCCGAAGACTTTTTAACGCGTTTATATTTAAGATGCATGGTTTATCATGTGTTATATGTTTTGCATCCTTTATAACTCCTGTCTGGCCGTTAAAACTAAAAGCGGCGAGTCGTCGGCTTCAGCCCCCATGTAGATACTACGCGGGGTGTCTCTGCCAACACACTGTGACCCTTAGCCGAACTATTGGTACCCGAAGGCGGTAGTGTGGGGCGGACAAGGCAATCGGACCATAATGCTTTATTGCTTTCACTTAGCCGTAGGAGCGCGAGAAAGGAGTGCGGGGGGCTGATGACTAGCCCCCGGGTGTTTGTGATGTTCGGATGAGCCGTGGCCGAAGCCTATATCACATGGTTTGTACTAATACCAAACCCATCGTATGACACGGAATAACCTCTGACGAGATTGAGTCAAGCTCGGATTCGCAGACCAGTTCTCGCATACCATGACAGTCAGTTTTCGGCTTTCTCCGCTGAGGTGCTTGACCAGGCTAGCCGGAAGCACAATCGCAGCGGTTCTCCCTTTGCCCTTTTAGCCGAACGAGCGGAACATAAAGGGGCAAGCACACGAGCCAGGCAACCCAACTATTGACCCGAGACATAGTTCGGAACCAATGCATATAAAGCGGAATTCCAAGACGCCGAACGCAAAAAAATCAGTTATGCGTGAGGCGATTTTCTTTAGTTCGAGCCCCCGGTTTATTAGCCGGTTGCATCGCATAGAATACCAAACAGGTTCGCAAGAAGAGAGGGAAAATAGAGAGTGCGCTAAAAACAACGAAACGATCATACAAGATACATCTGTATTTTGCCCATCAACTCTTATTATTCAAATTGCCGATACAACTGTTGACAGGTATTAAAAATAAATTATAAACCTTACAGGAGGGGTTGTACCAAGGGTCTTCAATAGGTGACCTGACGTCCTCGATGTGCCCTGTCGCTTGTCTGCTCCTGCGTATCCCAAGGGGTTATATACCACGATGGATGCAATGTTCGGCGAGCGAACTTTGGAGAAAAGTCTTGAGAAGTCGCCGGAATATGAATGAGCTTTACGCCGTAGCAGGTGCTTTATGGTACCTGTAGTGTGTCCGAAGACATGTTGATGGTGATAGTTCGGTCTAGCCGAACACTTACCCTTTAATAATTTTCCCCACCGCCGCCCATGGAATTTTGAGCACGTAGTTGTGCCTCCTCGGCACGTACTTTGTCGGTTCTAGGGCCGTGCGATGGGGGGCGAGTCCCTATTTATGGGGAGAAGAAGGTTCTGGTACTTCAGATTGAGACCGAGCTCGCTTCCCAGCATTGGGTGCCTTTACAGCATGTGTCGGCACTTGCCGATCATCAGTGTAATGGAATTCGGCCGCCAGGGCCAACGCATGTTCCTCAGTTCGAAGGGAGCGCTCTGTGTTGCCATTGACAGTAATGACCCCCCTGGGGCCGGGCATCTTGAGCTTGAGGTATGCGTAGTGCGGGATGGCATTAAAGCGAGCGAACGCTGTACGGCCGAGCAGGGCATGATAGCCGCTGCGGAAAGGTACGATGTCGAAGATCAAGTCCTCGCTTCGAAAGTTATCGGGCGAGCCGAACACCACTTCCAGGCTTACAGAGCCTGTGCACCGGGCTTTGACGCCTGGGATCACTCCTTTAAAGGTAGTGTTGCTGGGCTTGATCCTTGAAGGATCTATGCCCATCTTTTTCACCATATCTGAGTAAATCAGATTGAGGCTACTTCCTCCGTCCATCAGGACTTTAGTGAGGTGATACCCGTCTATGATCGGGTCTAGGACTAGGGCGGCCGAACCCCCATGACGGATACTGGTCGGGTGGTCATGCCGGTCAAAGGTGATCGGGTATGCCGACCATGGGTTATATTTCGGGGCTACAGGCTCTATGGCGTAGACATCCCGAAAGGCGCGCTTCCTCTCCTTCTTGGGTATATGGGTGGCGTATATCATGTTTACTGTTTTCACCTCTGGGGAGGATTTCTTTTGTCCACCACCGATCGGACCGCGGGGTTCATCCTCGTCCTCACTACGTGGGCTCTTGCCTTGGTCCTCGGATGCGAGCTTGCCGGCCTGTTTGAAGACCCAACAGTTACGGTTGGTGTGGTTGGCGGGCTTCTCTTGAGTGCCATGGATCTGGCAAGGCCTCTCCAGGATCTTGTCCAGCGGGGTGGGTCCGTCGTGTTTGCCTTTAGGAGGCTTCTTCCGCTGCCCAGGCTGGGAGTTGCGGAAGCCGGCGTTAACGGCCGTGTCATCGGCATCACTGTTATTGTGCCGGCGCTTGTTCTTGTTGCGCTTCGGTTTCCCGTTTCCGTCCCGAACTTCGGAGGTTCCGGGGTCTTCGGGATTGTGGCTACGTCTTGCGAGCCAGTTATCTTCGCCCGCGCAAAAGCGGGTCATGAGTGTTGTGAGGGCGGACAATGTCCTTGGTTTGTCCTGGCCGAGCTGACGAGCCAGGCATTCATCCCGAATATTATGCCTGAAAGAGGCTATTGCTTCGGCGTCCGGGCAGTCTACGATCTGGTTTTTCTTGGTCAAGAAATGATTCCAGAATAGCCGCGCGGACTCTACTGGCTTCTGGACGACGTTGCTTAGATCGGAGGAGTCCGGCGGCCGAACATAAGTGCCCTGGAAGTTAGATCGGAATGCCTCTTCTAGGTCCTCCCAACACCCAATGGAGTTTTCGGGGAGGCTATTTAACCAATGCCGAGCTGGCCCCTTGAGCTTCAGGGGTAAGTACTTAATGGCGTGGAGGTCATCTCCTCGCGCCATGTGGATGTGGAGGAGGAAATCCTCGATCCATACGGTTGGGTCAGTTGTCCCATCGTATTGCTCTATGTTTACGGGTTTCGTCCCTTCTGGGAACTGATTCCGCATCACCTCGTCTGTGAAGCACAGTGGGTGGGCAGCGCCTCTAACCCGAGCTATGTCGCGCCGGTGATCGGCGTCTGTCCTAGCTCGGTTTCGTTCCCGACCTTCATTGTTGCGGTCGAACCAAGGCCTGTACCCTTCCCGTCTATCGGGTGAGTATGCTCTGGATCCGTAGATGGATCGCGTACGACCTGCTCGGTCGTCCAGGTCATGTCGCAGGTCGAACCTGTCATCGGGCTCTAGTGGCTCCTTTCCCCGTCTACGGGGTATCGTCGGCCTATAGCCAGTGTTGTCAACCGTCCGGTCTCGTCCTCGAGGAGGGCGGTCTGGCTTATCGTATGGGGTATGTTTAGGGGACGGCGTATCAGAGAGCTCGTCATCGAATTATGGCAGCAGCCTTCTGCGTGGATAACTCTTAGGCTGGTTCGATAGACCGGTGTCGTATACCTCCTCAGCTGAGAGGACTCTCTTCCATCGATCGTTAAGGTTGTCTTATTCGGCCTTAAGCTGCCGTTCTTTTGCCTTCAGGTTGCGGGTCGTGGATATAAGCTGCTGCCTGAATAGCTCCTGATCTGCAGGATTATCTGGGATGGCGAGGTCATCGGCTTCCGCATTGTCCTCCCCCTCGATAGAGCGGAGGTAGTCGTCGTCCTCGGGATCATCTGGATCATCAGGGTTGCACCGGTCTTCGGGCCTCTCCTGACCCTCTAACGGGTGTTCGGGGATTTCAGGATCGCCGATGTCTTCCGGGGTGTCTCCGTCCCCGGTGCCATCGATAGATTTTCGTCCCTTTTTTCCTTTTGACCGTTTATGCGGCTTTCGGCGTCTTGACGGCGCTTCATCCGATTTTTCGCCATCGTTTTTTGGCGTGTCCACCATGTAGACATTGTATGTGGAGGTGGCGGTCCATCGCCCAGTGTTAACAGGGGCGAGGGCGTGATCCTCCTCATCCATGTAATCTGCCTCCTCGGAGGCGAAGTCCAACATGTCGGTTAAATCCTTGACAGTGGCTACTAAGTGGGTGGTGGGTGGGACAAAAAAATCGTCCTGACCCGTTTGAAGCCCGATCTGAGAACAGATCGGGGTTCGGTCGTCGGTAATCTTCATCGACGAGATCCGATCTAGAGCCTCGTTGAGTATCGAGAGCTCGATCGGGTCGGCCTGCCCAGAGCTTCCGGAGTGAACCTTCGATGCGTCCGCGTAGGGAGAGTGTTCGGCAAGAACAAATGTCCGGACATCTGGCACTATGACCGGATCCGGACTAAGTGGCGGGCCCTCGCCGGGGTAGATCCCGTGGGCAGGGCCGAAAGATGGATCTGATGTTAAAGCCTCGGAGTCTTCCGGCGTAGCAAGCGAGACTGCGAGCCCGGTTAGCGACAGATCGCCCCGAGAATCTATGGAGAACTCTAAGTTCCCGAATCTGACCTCTTGATCAGGGGCGAAACTTCCAACACGGCCTAGATGGCCGGTCGCGTCGACGTGCAGCACAATGCTGCCGAAAGAGAAGATCTGTCCGGGGACGAAAGTGCCCGGGTTACGGACCTCTTTGTTGATGACAAGGCGAGCCATCGATTCCTTCTGGTGATCACAGCGGAACTCTCAATGAAAGCACCAATGTCGGTGTCAAAACCGGCGGATCTCGAGTAGGGGGTCCCGAGCTGTGAGACTAGAATCGAGGGTAATAGGAGACGAAGGGGACAAGGTTTTACCCAGGTTCGGGCCCTCCTATGGAGGTAATACCCTACGTCCTTCTTGATTATATTGATGGTATGAGGATTACAGAGTTGATCTACCTCGAGATCAAGTAGCTAAAACCCTAGATGAGTTTTCTCCTCTCCTACAACCTAAAACCCTCCAGCTTATATAGACGCCGGGGGACCTAGGGTTTACACATGGTCGGTTACACGTCGAAGGGATAAACATGCCTATTCACTACTTAAACGTGGAGGACACGCCATGATTCTAGAAGCTTCCGTCCTGGAGCCAAGGTCTTCGATCAATCCAGTGTCCGGCAAACAGCCCATATAGTCTGGCCCATAAGGAGTGGGTCGGCCTCCCGAGGACCCCTTAAACCAGGACTCCCTCAGCGGTGCACTTGGGCCGCTCCGGCGAACCTGCACGTGGGATCCGGCGACCGGCTGTTCGAGGGAGATCGGACCGTCCGTTAAAGGGAGATTGGACAAGGAGGAGACGGACCACGCGAACGCGCTGCCCCAACTCTACTTCCGCTGCACGGCACTTCGCGTCTAGTGGTAACGAACTGTGATCCATCTCCGTAGCAAGTTCTTGGATGTTCTGCGCGTAGGAAAATTTTAATTGGCATGCGATGCACCTACGGTAGAACCCAACAAATTGTCTTACTGACGGCAAAACATTTGCCGTCATCCCGCGAAAAAGCAGACGGCAAAGTATGCCTTTGCCGATTTCGTCTTCGCCGTCTATGTTTGCCATCAGCTGACTGTCGGCAAACGCTTTGCCGTCAGGATATAATGCTTTGCCGTCTGTACCTACGAGACGGCAAACTAGCTGTTTCCCGTAGTGTAACCCGGACTGACGCTGTTTTCAGCAGAACTACCATGGTGTTGTTTTTTGTGCAGAAATAAAAATTCTCGAAATTGGACGAAATTTTTTGGAGATTTATTTTGGAATAAATAAAAAATACTGGAGCCAAGAACCACCAGAGGGGGGCCCCTGGCTAGGCACGATACACCAGGGCGTGACAGCCCCCCACACGCGCCCTGGTGGGTTGTGCCCACCTCGTGGCCCCAGTGACCCTAATTCCGGCACTATAAATTCCTATTTTCGGAGAAAAAAAGGAAGGAGAAAGTTGCATCGCATTTTATGATACGGAGCCGCCGCCACCTCCTGTTCTTCATCGGGAGGCCAGATCTGGAGCCCGTTTGGGGCTCCGGAGAGGGGAATCTTCGGTCTTCGTCATCACCAACCCTTCTCCATCGCCAATTCCATGATGCTCCCCATCGGGAGTGAGTAATTCCTTCGTAGGCTTGCTGGTCGGTGAGGAGTTGGATGGGATTCATCATGTAATCGAGTTAGTTTTGTTAGGGCTTGATCCCTAGTATCCACTATGTTTTGAGATTGATGTTGCTATGACTTTGCTATGCCTAATGCTTGTCACTAGGGCCCGAGTGCCATGATTTCAGATCTGAACCGTTTATGTTATCACCATTATATCTATGTTCTTGATCCGATCTTGCCTAGTCATATGCACCTATTACGTGTTATGATCCGTAAACCCCATAGTGACAATATTTGGGATACTTGTGCCTACGAGTTATTTACGAGTTCACCGATCCAGTGCCTATGAGTTTTCCACATATTGTTCTTGCTAAGTTACTATTGCTGCTGCTACTGTTCCAACTGCTACAAAACTATTGCTATCACTGCTACCGTTACTGTTACTACTGCTACTGCTATCAAAACTATCATACTACTATGCTACTGATCACTTTGCTGCAGGTATTTAATCTCCAGGTGTGGTTGAATTGACAACTCAGCTGCTAATACTCTCAAATATTCTTTGGCTCCCCTTGTGTCGAATCTATAAATTTGGGTTGAATACTCTACCCTCGAAAACTATTGCGATCCCCTATACTTGTGGGTTATCAAGACCTTTTTCTGGCCCTCACGAGGGTCTTGTCTTGGGGGGTTTGCCGCCAGGCCGTACTTGGCCGTCGAGGTGGGCCACGCGCTGGGCCGCAGGCAGGCAGGTCTGGGTACCCCCGATCCCAGAACACCGACAAGGGCCCCATACATCAGAAAAAATGAGTTGAAGAGGTTTGGTGGAAATACTGGTAGAAATTGGATAAGGCAATTGATGACTTTTTGCTTTTTGACAAGAATCACAAATTGTTTCAACATCACGCTCTCCAACAAACAGGAGCTTATTCTTCCTAAGCAATCATTCAACCAAAGAAAAAGATGCATGCCCTAGTCTATCGTGCCACCTCGTCGAAGAGAGTTTGGTGACACCATATGCTTGCTTATTTGATCTTCTAAACTCCGGAATCAATGGGTAAAGCCCTCGAACAAATCTACCTCTGTAGAGAACCTTCTTCGTTGCCTGATCCTTGATCAAAAAGAATAAAGGGTGAAATTCGAGAAATACGTGATTATCAATGGCTATGCGATGAACGGAGAGAAGATTTTTTGATGCACTAGGGACATGCAAGATTTTTCTTAGATGAATTTTTTGGTGAGGAGTATTAATAATTGTATGATCAACATGTTTAATTCTCATAGCTAATCGGTTTGCCGTGTGCACTTGATCTTGGCCACGGTATTTTTCCCGCATGGTTACTTTCTCCAAGTCACCGGTGATGTGGTTTGTGGCACCACTATCCACATACCCAGTTCGTGTCTACACCGTAGGAGGCTTCGGCAGTGCCAGCAATCTTCTCATCCTGTGAGGAGCCGTCGTCGTCTTCCTCAAAGCGGTACCAGCAATCCTTGGCGGAGTGCCCAAGTTTGTCGCAGATCTGACACCGAATGACATCAGATCGGTTCTTGGTGGAGTTGGAGTTGCTGAAAGCACATTTGCTCCCTTGGTGGTTTTGGTAATTAATAACAACATATATGTCATTGAACTAATGTTTCCACTAAGTATATTTTAGGAAAAGTTCAATGATAGGATTGGCAAAATGATTGTGGAGATTGTGGAAATACCCCAAGATGCAAGGAAATGGATTGGCAAAGCTTCAAGGAAGAGGACTCTGCATTTTACATTTGTGAGAAATCACTTTGAGTCCATAGGAAAGCCAATACTATTAAAAGGGGGTAAGGTATTGCTGGTGAACAAAATGCTCATACGTGCACAAGTGATAGTCACCAAAAACACCCACAAGCTCTTCCACAAAAGTCTGTCCAAAGTCAAATATCCAAAATCGGTGCAACCAACACTTTCCACTCGGTGCCACCGATTCCCATACTCAGACAGACCTAAGCCAAACCCTAACCTATCGGTGCAACCGATTCTGCTTCGGTGCCACCGAGTTTGGTTGCTAACTTTCTGTTACACAAATTCACAAAATCGGTCCTACCGAGTTTGTTGGATCGGCGTCACCGAGATTGGGCAATCTGACCGTTGGTCACCTTATCGTTGCAACCGAGTTTTATATATCGGTCTCACCGAGATTCAAAAGTTACTGCCTTTTGGTCACTTCGGTACCACCGAGATTCACACATCGGTGTCACCGAGTTGGTCACTTTAGGTGTAATGGTTGGATTTTTGGAGATGCCTATATATACCCCTTCACCACCACCTACTCGAAAGAGAAGCACTCAGAACTATTCCATACTTGCCCCATCCAGTTTTCTGAGAGAGAGCCACCTACTCATGTGTTGAGATCATGCCATTCCATTCCAACCATATGAATCTTGATCTCTAGCCTCCCCAAGTTGCTTTCCACCAATCCCATCTCTTCCACCAACCCAAATCTGTGAGAGAGTGATTGTGTGTTGAGGAGTCTATCATCTTGAAGCACAAGAGCAAGGAGTTCATCGACATTGCCGAGCCTATTACCTTTTGGAGGGTGGTGCCTCCTAGATTGGTTAGGTGTTGCTTGGGAGCCTCCTACTTCGTGTTGTGGAGTTGAACCAAGAAGTTTGTAAGGGCAAGGAGATCGCCTACTTCGTGAAGATCTACCCATAGTGAGGCTAGTCCTTCGTGGACGGAAGCCGTTATGGAATAGTCAAGGTTGCTACTTCGTGGACCCTTCATGGGTGGAGCCCTCCGTGGACTCTCGCGACCGTTCCCTCCGTGGGTTGAAGACTCCATAAACGTGTATGTACGATAGCACCACCTATCGGAACCACGGGAAAAATCTTCGTGTCTACAATTGCGTTTGATCCTCCTACCCTTCCTTTACTACTCATGCTTGTTGTTACTTTCCGCTGCTATACTCTTAGACATGCATGTGTAGGGTGTACTTGACTTGCTATGAATGCTAAAATCTGCCAACACTAAAAATTGGGAAAAGGCTAGATTTTATTTGGTCAAGTAGTCTAATCACCCCCCCTCTAGACATACTTTCGGTCCTACAAGTGGTATCAGAGCTTTGGTCTCCATTGCATTGGTCTCACAACCTAGGAGAGTATGGCGTCTAGTGAGGGAAATTATCACCGTAGAGGTCCGTACTTTGATGGCACTAATTTTGCTAGTTGGAAGCACAAAATGAAAATGCATATTCTTGGTCATAACCCTGCCGTATGGGCTGTTGTTCGTGTTGGCTTGCAAGGTGAATTTTTTACTGATGGAAAGGAACCGGATCGTGAAGCGACCGCGGATGAATTGAAGATGTTGCAATACAACGCTCAAGCATGCAACATTCTCTTCAACTGCCTATGCCCCGAAGAATTCAACAAAATCAGCCATCTTGAGAATGCAAAAGAGATTTGGGATACTTTGGTTGATATGCACGAAGGAACCGAGTCCGTGAGAGAATCCAAGTTGGATGTTCTTCAAAGTCAGCTTGACAAGTTCAAGATGAAGGATGGTGAAGGAGTCGCGGAGATGTACTCTAGGCTAGCTCTCATAACCAATGAGATTGCCGTCTTAGGAAGTGAAGAAATGACCGACAAATTCATCATCAAGAAGATACTTAGAGCTTTGGATGAGAGATACGACACCGTGTGCACATTGATCCAAATGATGCCCAACTACAAAGATCTCAAGCCTACGGAAGTCATTGGAAGGATTTTTGCTCATGAGATGACACTAAGAGACAAAGAAGAGCTTCACAACAAGTCTAGCGGTGCTTACAAAGCCACAAGTGATGCTCCCGCAACTTCAAGCGACAACCTTGTCACCAATGAAGAGATAAGCCTCATGGTCAAGAAATTCAACAAGTTCTACAAGAATAGAGGCAAAGAAAGAAGCTCCAACTCAAGATATGAAGAGAAGCGTTCGTCAAGTCGTGACCGCAATTGCTACAATTGTGGGAAGCCCGGACACTACTCCAATGAGTGCACGGCTCCCTACAAACGAAGAGAAGAGTCACCTAGAAGACGAAGCTCAAGGAATGAATCACCTCAAAGAGAGAGAAGGAGTAGAGATGATCGTTATGAACGAAGACCCTCAAGGAGAAGTAGAGATTCGGAGAAGAAGGACAAGTACACCAAGAGCTACACAAGAAGAAAACATCAAGCTCTTGTTGGTGAATGGGTTTCCGGCTCCGACTCCGACAACAACTCCGAGAGAAGCTATCACTCCAACTCCGATTATAGTCAAGATGAAGGTGTTGCCGGACTTGCACTAGTGACTACCAACTCCTATGATCTATTTGACTCACCAAACGAAGGGAGTGGAAGTTGCTTCATGGCTAAAGGCCCCAAGGTATCACACCCCGAGTATCTTGATTTCAATAGTGATGAAGATGATTTGCTTTGTGATGATGACTTTCTCTTTGATAAAACTAGTGATGTTAGTCAAAATGAACTTGATAATTCTCATGCTAGTCAAGATAAGTCATTTGATGATGATAAGATGAAAATAGAACAACTAACTAAAGAACTAAACACTCTTAAGTTAGCTCATGAATCTACTCTTGAAGATCATAGAGAGCTTGTGAGAACTCATGAGAAGCTACGCTTCGAGAAGCTCAACTTGGAGCAAGAGCATGAGTTTCTTAAAGCTATCAATGACGATCTCCGAAAGAAGACTCCATCTTATCTAGCCAAACGACTACTCTTGTCTACATTCATGCCACAAGTTAAATCTAAGCAAACTAGTAACAAAGGCAAGAAAGGTTCTTCATCTAGTAGCAACAATAAAAATGCTAAACCCAATGATGTTGCTTCTAGTAGTTCTATTGATTCCACTAATGATGATTCTCTTAGCCAAGTTACACTTGAGCAAGAAAATGCTTTATTGAAAGGAATTATAGAGAAAGGTATCTACAAGAGTCTTGCCGGGTGTAAGCAATTTGAGGAAATTGTACGCAAGCACGGAGGATACCGGGAGAATCATGGTGTTGGCTACTTCAACGCAAATGGAGTTGAATGGGAAGAAGGTCAATACCCCAAGCCCAAGTTTGTTCCTCAAAAGGAGAAGTATGAAAATACTCTTTCCAAGGGAACAAACACTCAAGATGACCTTCCACCACAAGACCACAAGCTCAAGGACAAGAACAAGCTTCAAGAGGACATTGACTCATATGAAGATGAATCCCTAGCTTTGGTGGAGTGGGTTACCAAGGCTACTTCAAGCTCAACTTCTACAAAGGCTACTTCAACACCAAGGATCCCCATCAACTTGATGTGGGTTCCCAAGAAGAAGAACTAGAAAGTTCTTGAGGGGTGACTCCGCCAATGAAATTCACTCACATTCATTATTGGCAAGAACTATTTGCAATCAACATCAACTCTATGCAATAGTTCAAGGAGTCACACATTCCCTCAAAGGTAAGCAAGGGACAAGGTAATCAACAAATCAATGGACATCATCACACATGCTTTGCACTCCATGTCCATAGATATCCTTGTATTTGTCTCTTGTATGTTGGGACTAACCCATGTAGGTGAAAAGAGTAAGGAAACAACAAGGATGCTCCCAACTCATGGTGATCTTCATCAACCTTGAGCATCCACCACTACCTCACCAACATGAAGTCTTCATCGACAAAACCCAAGGTTAGTTTATCCCTCTTATGGGGGGATGTCACATCAAGGGGGAGCTTTACTCTAAGACTTGAGTCAAAGCATCTCTTAATATGTGACAACATTAAATGCTTTATGTAAAAGTGGTAACCCCACTTGTGCTTAAACGATGAGTATGACCTATGATCAAGTATTCTTACTTGGCTCCTAAGTCAATATACTCATATATAGATGACTCCGTCATCGCCAAAGTGCTTGTTAGATGCTAGAATGTATGTGCATATTTGCCATGATTTCATTTGACATCTTATTGAGTGAGCATGTTGGTCTGCATTTATTTACTCATTCGAGGACATCCAATTGTTGCTATTTGGTTTTTGATTTATCTTTTGCCAATTGGATGGACAAGAATGCCTAGGACCACTCTCTGGCTATCTATGCTTTCTCATCTCATATTCTATTCATGCTGCATCACAAAATTTGAACAAGTACTTTTTGATCCCTCTGTGTGTGGAGCACTCGGAGTTCCGTATCGACAAAGGACTGACCATTAAAACCTCCCAAGTGCATCTCGGTGGAACCAATCCACAGTTCTCGGTCTCACCGAATGCCTAGGGTTGACCTGTTTTTTTATCTCGGTACTACCGATTCCATATTCTCGGTTACACCGAGTTTCCCTGTCAGCTGACAGTTGAGGAAATCGGTGACACCGAAAATTTAGAATCGGCGTCACCGACAGCGAGGGGTATATATGCTGTGGACCCGACGCTTTGAAATTCAATCTTCAAACCGTCGCGCTCCAAAACCCTAAGCTGCCGAAAAGGACCCCCTGGTCGTCGCCTTGCCTCCCCGTGCGTCTCCACCGCTGGGATCTTCGCCGTTGACGAGCATCTTCGCCGCCGTCTTCGCCGTAGCGGATCCACCGCCGAGTTAGGGTATGGATCCGACCCTTCATTGCGCTCCCCGTCCGAATCTTGCGCGCTGAAGCTTATTCCATCTATAATCCACCATGTGCAACCTCCCTATCCTCTAAAAATTCCATTAGAATAGCGAATCGAAAAAATTTAGGTTTAGTTGCCCGCAAAACTGAATCTCGGTGATACCGAGTCAGAAAAGTCGGTTCCACCAATTTTCTTTTTGTGCTACTGAGGACAGTACTCGGTGAAACCGAGTGGTAGTTTTCGGTCCCACCGAAACTGCTGCCAAGTTTCTGTTAAGAGTATTGTGAGTCTCGGCAGCACCGAAAATTTTGACTCGGTGACACCGAAATCCTATTTTGCTGTGAACTACATCTAAGATTTTTCTGTTCAACTTTCAAATATAGCTGCATTTTGTGATGACTCATCTTCTTCTGCTCCTCTATACTCTATTCACAGCATCAGTATGTCAGATGCTGAGGACAGTGAGAACAACTTCAGAGAGCAGAGTGTTGAATTGGATTCAGGTACTAGTCCAGAGTCTAGTTCATCTTCAGATCCAGGCACCCCCAGTTCTCATGGGTTGCCCAAGGCTGCTACTAGGGCCAGAAAGAAGCTGAATTCAGATGAGGAGGATTCAGATTTTGTGCCAGAGGAAGTTCTTGCCAAGAAGCAAGAAAAAGCTGCCAAGAAGTCTGCTAATGAAGCCACCTCTACCAGGAGAGCTGTCAGCAAGGTTTATGCTAGCTCTAAGGCTATGAGAGCACCTGAGAGCTCTAGGGCAAGAATGACTCTTCACCTTGAGTCACCCCCAAGGAAGTCATTGCCTAAGAAGGCAGGGGAGAAGAAGAAGAGCAGGAAAAGGATTATCCATGTTGTTGGCGGGCCTACATCTATGTTTGAAGATCCAGAGGAGGCTGCTGGTGCTGCTGCTGAGGAGGAGGAGGAAGAACATGTTGCCAAGGCACCTCCCAAGAAGAAGCAAAAGAAGCTTATGGCAGATGCTATGCCTAAGACTAACACCTCCAAGAGCACCAAGTCTGCCCCCAAGAAGGCTGCTGCTGAGAAATCCAAGAGGACATCCAGACAGATCCCTACTTCTGAAAAGAACAAAGGTAGCACCTCCAGAGATGAGGATGAGGATGCCATGTCTGCTTTGATGAAGCTTAGACCACACCTTCCTGTACACAATACCAACTATCCACTTGCTGAAGATATGAAGAAGAGGAAGGATTCTGGTTTGAGGGCATGGAGAGCTATTGATCCATATGCCCAGAGGAGAAAGACGGTTGTGGACTACAGGTTCTACACCAAGGAGCAACAGGATTTCTATGAGACTGTGCTGTTTGACAAGAGTCCAGCTATGAGTGATATGAGATATGTTGACTGGAAATACATCAAGGCCAATGAAGACTATTTTCCAAATGTTCAAGACAATTTTCATTGCATTGGACTAGATGAGTTTGTTGGCAAAGAGTTCACTGCATGGAACGATGAGATGATCATGCAATTCTACTCCACTGCTCACTTCTATGGAGATGGTAGAATTGTATGGATGACAGAAGGAGCAAGATACGAGTCCACTATTGATGAATGGGCTGCCATCTTAGGAGTCCCAGAGATGCAGGATGGTGACTTGGATGTTTACTCAGAATCCAAGGAGAGCCACAATGCTATGGCTAACATGTACAATGAGATCCCTGCTGCTCATGTGAAGTCTCACAAGTTAGGATACATTTACTTCCTCCAGGCTGGCCTCCGCACCATGAACACCATTCTGAGGCACACTTTGATGCCCAAGTTAGGAGATGACAAGATGATTCGAGGCTATTTAATCAACATGCTGATCCATCTTGACAGACACACCAGGATACGTGTGATGGACTTAATTGTAGAGACAGTGAAGAGGGTTGCTGCTGATCAGAAGCGTTCATGCTGCTATGCACCCTATATTCAGATGCTCATCAACTCCAAGCTGGAGAAGCACATCTTTGCTCTGGACAGACCCCACTTGCCCCTACAGCCAGATTTAGAGGACAACGTTGTGGTGATGGACCCAGAACATCCCACATCAGCTGCAGCTCAGGCAGAGGCAGAGGCAGCTAGAGCCACTAGTGCTCAGGTCCCTAGATCCAGGAACAAGCAAATGGATCTTTTGATCTCATCAGTTCAAGGCATGCAAAAGGACATCAAGGACGTTCTGGACAATCAAAACAATCTTGTCAGGATCTTTGAGAACAGGATCAAGACCCTGAATGACAAGGTAGATGGGCTGACCAAGATAGTTAATGAGCTCAAGAAGGAAGTTGACTCTGTGCCTCTTCCTCAGTCTTCTTCTTCTCATGATGATGATGATGAGGATGGCTCACCTCTCAGGCCAGGCACACACTTCACTACCCAGGCCAAATCAGCCATAGTGCCAGCTCCAGATTTGAGGCCTTCTTCATCAGCACCTGCTTCTGTCACCTCAGCTCCATCAGCTCGAGTGCCTCCAGTTGCCACTCCAAATCCATCCACGACATCTGCTGAAGTCTTCGCCGACGCAGTTCTCTCGACTCCTTCATCAACAACCGGAGGAGATCAGCCCAAGAACGCTTAGATATATGCCTTTGAACTTTTTGGTAACTTGTTGCCAAAGGGGGAGAAGTGTATATAGATCTTTAGGCTTCGAGTGAGAGAGCGTTTGGTTTTTATTGCTTTTTCAAAAACACCACATAGTTCATTCACCTTTGGCTACGCTTTGTGTTTTGATCATACACTTAATGTGTGCTACTACTATTTCCCATCATTATGCTGCTTATAAGATGATCATTCACCTTTGCTTGATTGTGTTGTGCTATGGTGTTTAGTCTTATTATTCTCGCACACCACCAAGATGTATGTGACATGGAAGATGTGCCCCATGTACCTAATCGATTGTGCATTTGCATTCAAATGCAAATTTAAAATAATGCACAAATTTAGGAGGGGGGGCTCTTGCTTATCACATACTTCTCAAAGCGACGATTATATTCATTGATTATATCATATGTCAAAGCTTTGATCTATATGTTGTCATCAATTACCAAAAAGGGGGAGATTGAAAGCACATTTGCTCCCTTTGTGGTTTGGTAATTAATAACAACATATATGTCATTGAACTTATGTTTCCACTAAGTATATTTCAGGAAAAGTTCAATGATAGGATTGGCAAAAGGATTGTGGAGATTGTGAAAATACCCCAAGATGCAAGGAAATGGATTGGCAAAGCTTCAAGGAAGAGGACTCTACATTTTACATTTGTGAGAAATCACTTTGAGTCCATAGGAAAGCCAATACTATTAAAAGGGGGTAAGGTATTGCTGGTGAACAAAATGCTCATACGTGCACAAGTGATAGTCACAAAAACACCCACAAGCTCTTCCACAAAAGTCTATCCAAAGTCAAATATCCAAAATCGGTGCAACCAACACTTTCCACTCGGTGCCACCGATTCCCATACTCAGACAGACCTAAGACAAACCCTAACCTATCGGTGCAACCGATTCTGCTTCGGTGCCACCGAGTTTGGTTGCCAACTTTCTGTTACGTAAATTCACAAAATCGGTCCCACCGAGTTTGTTGGATTGGCGTCACCGAGATTGGGCAATCTGACCGTTGGTCACCTTATCGGTGCAACCGAGTTTTATATATCGGTCTCACCGAGATTCAAAAGTTACTGCCTTTTGGTCACTTCGGTAGCACCGAGATTCACACATCGGTGTCACCGAGTTGGTCACTTTAGGTGTAACTGTTGGATTTTTGGAGATGCCTATATATACCCCTTCACCACCACCTACTCGAAAGAGAAGCACTCAAAACTATTCCATACTTGCCCCATCCAGTTTTCTGAGAGAGAGCCACCTACTCATGTGTTGAGATCATGCCATTCCATTCCAACCATATGAATCTTGATCTCTAGCCTCCCCAAGTTGCTTTCCACCAATCCCATCTCTTCCACCAACCCAAATCTATGAGAGAGTGATTGTGTGTTGAGGAGTCTATCATCTTGAAGCACAAGAGCAAGGAGTTCATCGACATTGCCGAGCCTATTACCTTTTGGAGAGTGGTGCCTCCTAGATTGGTTAGGTGTCGCTTGGGAGCCTCCTACTTCGTGTTGTGGAGTTGAACTAAGAAGTTTGTAAGGGCAAGGAGATCGCCTACTTCGTGAAGATCTACCCATAGTGAGGCTAGTCCTTCGTGGACGGAAGCCGTTATGGAATAGTCAAGGTTGCTACTTCGTGGACCCTTCGTGGGTGGAGCCCTCCGTGGACTCTCGCGACCGTTACCCTCCATGGGTTGAAGACTCCATAAACGTGGACGTACGATAGCACCAGCTATCGGAACCACGGGAAAAATCTTCGTGTCTACAATTGCGTTTGATCCTCCTACCCTTCCTTTACTACTCATGCTTGTTGTTACTTTCCGCTGCTATACTCTTAGACATGCATGTGTAGGGTGTACTTGACTTGCTATGAATGCTAAAATCTGCCAACACTAAAAATTGGGAAAAGGCTAGATTTTATTTGGTCAAGTAGTCTAATCACCCCCCCTCTAGACATACTTTCGGTCCTACAGTTGCGGCGGCCCCTGCTATTGTTGGAGGAGGACCGACCGTCACGATGTGCACCACCGCCGCCGCTGCTGAAGTCTCCACCACTGTTACCCTTGGGATTGCTGCGCGGCGGGCCGCGGTGACCACGGCCACCAAGACCACCACGGACGGCGGTGTTTGCAGAAGATTTGAAGCCGGCGTTGTTGCCGGTTCCATGGAACAGTGCCACGCGCTGATCAAAATTACTCATTTGAGCAAAGAGATCATCCAGCGTGACCGGTTCGGTGCGAGCATCAAGGGCTAACACCAACGGCTGGTGCTCCATGTCCAGGCCTGCGACGATGTAGGAGATGATCTCGTCGTCATCCAGCGGCTTGCCGGCGGCAGCTAGTTCGTCGGCGAGAGAGAGAGCATGTGGGCGAAGTATGCACCCACAGACTGTGTGCCCTTTTGTGCATTGGAGAGGGCCACGCGAATGTTGTTGATGCACGATCGGGACTGTGACGAGAACATGCTCGCCACGGCAGTCCACAACTAATGCGCCTTGCGGATGTTGGTCACCTGGACAGGTTGTTCAACAAATATGCGAGTACCTGCTGATCTTTCCAAACCCAAGCTTGGTGAAGAGGGTTTGGGACGGCTTCCTCCTTGCCGTCC
This sequence comes from Elymus sibiricus, assembly GCA_039707655.1. NCBI lineage: Eukaryota > Viridiplantae > Streptophyta > Magnoliopsida > Poales > Poaceae > Elymus > Elymus sibiricus. Next base: position 180,378,063 of record CM077665.1, read on the forward strand.
TTGTCCTTGGTGATGAGGTGTTTCTCCAGTTCCTTGACCGTACCTTCGGCATAGCCAAAGACACCAGCTCTGAGTAGCTGCGGAGTGATCTGGGCACGCCAAAGACGTAATTCGTCCTAGTGAGCTTCTCAGTAACCTGACCGGTGAGGCCGATCGACGTGAGGCTGGAGGAGGAGGATGACATGGTGATACGTCTCCAACGTATCTATAATTTTTGCTTGTTCCATGTTGTTATATTATCAATCTTGGATGTTTTAGAATCATTTTATACCAACTTTATATCATTTTTTGGGAATAACCTATTGACATAGTGCCAAAGTGCTAGTTGTTGTTTTTTGCTTGTTTTTTACTTCGCAGAATATCAGTACCAAACGGAGTCCAATCGCGACGAAACTTTTTGGAGAATTTTTTTGGACCAGAAGAAGGCCAGTGGCCAAAGAAGTAGCCAGGAGGGAGCCCAGGCCGCCCACAACCCACCAGGGCACGCCAGGGGCCCCGGGCGCGCCCTGATGGGTTGTGTCCGCCTCGGGAACCCCCTCCACCGCTTCTGAGCTCTATAAATACCCAAATATTTCAGAAACCCTAGAGGAGTCGACGAAAAATACATCCATCCGCCGCAAGTTCCAGAACTGCGAGATCCAATCTAACACCATCACGGAGGGGTTCATCATCCTCATTAGTGCCTCTCCGATGATGCGTGAGTAGTCCACCATAGACCTACGGGTCCGTAGGCAGTAGCTAGATGGCTTTCTCTCTCTCTTTTGATTCTCAATACAATGGTCTCTTGGAGATCTATTTGATGTAATGACTTTTTGCGGTGTGCTGGTTGGGATCCGATGAATTTTGAGTTCATGATCAGTTTCTATCCATGAATATTATTTGAGTCTTCTTTGATCTCTTATATGCATGATTACTTATAGCCTCGTATTTCTTCTTCGAATCTTTGGTTTAGTTAGGCCAACTAGATCGATTTTTCTTACCATGGAAAGAGGTGCTTTGTGATGGATTCGATCTTGCGGTGTCCTCTCCCAGTGACAGAAGGGGCAGTCAGGCACGCATGTATCGTTGCTATTAAGGATAACAAGATGGGGTCTATTCCTACATGAATAGATCTTGTCTACATCATGTCACCGTTCTTATTGCATTACTCCGTTTTTCCATGAACTTAATACACTAGATGCATGCTGGATAACGGTCGATGTGTGGAGTAATAGTAGTAGATGCAGAATCGTTTCGGTCTACTAATCTTGGAGGTGATGCCTATATAATGATCATCGCCTTGGATATCGTCATGATTATTTAATCTTCTATCAATTGCCCAACAGTAATTTGTTCATCCACCGTGTGCTATACTCATGAGAGAAGCCACTAGTGAATCCTACGCCCCCCGGGTCTACTTTTCCAACATATTGCTTTTCGATCTATCTTTTTGCCCCTTTTGTTTTCAGATCTATTATTCAAAAAACCCAAAAATACCTTGTTGCGCTTTTTATTTGCCTCTTTTATTTTGTGTTCTTATGAGATCTATCTATCCAATCTATCACTACCTAATCTATCTTTTTACCGTAGAGGATTGACAACCTCTCTTTCGCACCGGGTTGCAAGTATTTGTTCATTGTGTGCAGATGTTGTTTACATAGTGTTGGTGATCCTCCTACTGGTTCGATACCTTGGTTTCATAACTGAGGGAAATACTTACCGTCGCTGTGATGCATCATCCCTTCCTCTTTGGGGAAATACCGACGCAGTCCCAAACCACGTCACATGCCGAGCTAGGGGTGGATGTAGACGGGGTGGAACTAGATGTAGCGGAAGAGGGAGGCTCTGATTACCATGTGAAGATTGGTTTAAGCATCTTGGCCTCGGTGCGAGGGGATGCGTTGCATGTTTGTAGTCCAGGGGCGCACCTCCCTGTAGCTCATACATCGGAGAGATTACATTGCTTGGAGAGAAAGAGAGAAGGAGATAAAGATAGGTTTGTTACAGGAGATTACACAACCAAACTATTGAATCCTACCAGACTCTATCTCCTATCGAGTCCATATGTCACGTTACATGAGGCAGACAATCATATGATGTTTAACAATCTCCTAGTTTCCTGAAGCTTTAAATGGACTCAGCCATAGACAAATGAAATGGATGAACACTTGTGTGTACACTCGTGGAATTACGCTAGATTACTCTCAAATCGTATCAATGCTCAACGGTGTCGGGCGGCACCAGTTTTCTATCTGTATCTTTATTCATCGCTTGAAAATGTTGATCATGGTGAGCTGGTAACTCCTTAGATACATTTTAATATAATACTTATGCATTTTTATTCATTTTTTTAGATTGAATGACTTCTACTTATGCATTCCGAGGGATGTAGTAGAAAAACTGGAAATAAAATACTTGATCTTCCAACTCATGGAAATATTAGAATAGTGGAAGGACTGCACATTCAAGTATATGCAACATATACCATTTCAGTGGACAAAAGAATAAAGATTCAAGGTGACTTCAACACTACATGACAGATATTGGACATGCTATAAATGAGATTGTGGTTATTACCTTCAAGCACCACGCACCTGCTCCTGCAATTTCTAACATGGTTCTGAATTTCTTAGATTGAATCTTGTATTAGCAGCTATGAATTCTAAGCAATGCAGCCAATGAATTGCTAGTGTATCCAAGAAGAAAACCAGTGGCATGTAATTCCATCTAGTGCCTAAATTATATCATATGTTCGTTTAAGGCAGCGTTTTTAACACCATACTGACAATCACTTGAAGGGACAAACATGATATCTAGTTCTGAACAGACAGAATAATTATTTAGATCTTATCATAATTTACAAAAATGTCAAAACAGAGCACGGCTTCACTTTTGCACACAGAGCATCCTATTGAACATTGCACCAAGATCTTCATAGACCACACCCTATTGACTTTGAGCTTCACAGTCGCCACTGAAAGCGAATACAGAGAAATCGGTAAAGAATACACCATACCTATTTTCATTGTTGAACATTTAAAAAGGTAGTAGAAGAAAAGCTTTGATGAAGATCCATAGTAGATACTGCAACATGCAAATTGTCGAGTTAGTAGAAATAATAAAAAGAGCAAAGGTGGTAGAAATCAATTGCCACAGTACCTGAAAAATAGTCATTCAGCTAGAGTGCATTGATGATCTTGTATACAATATTCTGGGTCACATCTGTTTTAACTCCGTGATCATCCTTGATAAGAAACTTCAATCCTTGCCTAGAAGTACCATGAGTGAACACAGGATTAAGAAGATAAACACATAACTTTGAAAGTGTCTACCCTTGACTTTTATTTATTGTCCTACTATAGCAAAGCCGAACAGGAATCTGACACTGACGCAAGGTAAACGGCCATTTGGTGCTTGGATCATTCAGAACAATAGTACGGACACAAACTTGCTGACCTTTATTGCTACCGGTGATAACTTCACCCTCAAATAGTCTCTCTCCAATCCTTACTACCAACAAACGTTTTCTGTTGCAAATCCTGGACCCAGATTCCTAAAACTGGATCACAATAACACCTTGAAAGTAATAGGGCCAGAGGAAAGTTCTGTGAATTTGCTCAGCTCTGAAGATCCTCCAATTCCAACCCCTATTTTGATGCCTAGTGAATTTTATCAACTCTGAAGATCAGGACAGAAATTTTGTCAGTACTTGTAAAAACAGCAGATATGGTGCATAAATCAAGACAGAAAATATGAACTGGATAGTTCATAGTTCGGTAACATTGTAAAGCACAAATCAAGATATGACAGAACTATATACGGTGGAAGAAAAAATAACACACTACATATGAAACCCACATGAACTGGGGAAGCGATAACTGGACAATTTAGTAACATATGTGCCCACATGCTCACATCCCCACACAGAATATCCTAATGAGCATTCACCCTGAGTAATTTCACCAAAAATCTCAATGTAATTACACTGCAAAAGCATGGTACTTACACTCTAAAAACAGTGTAATCACAGTTCAAATTGACCACAAAGATACACTGGAAATTCAGTTTAATAACTCTGAAATTCCACTTAAATGGCCACCGTAATATCACAGAAAATTCATTGTAGTTACATTGGTTATGGTTACCCCGAAATCCACCGAAATCCCAGTGTAATTACACTAAAAATGGTGTACTTACACAATAAAAAACAGTGTAATCACAACTCAATTTGACTGCAAAAAATACACCAGAATACACTAGAAATACAGTGTAATAACTCTGAAAAATCCACTTAAATGCCCACTGTAATACATTGTAACATACACTGTGCTTACTCTGAAAATCCACTAACATCCCCATTGTAATTACACTTTAATTGCCAAGGAATCGGTGGATATAGAAATCAAAAATAAAAAAGGAGACAATGAGAGCTAAGCGATGGGCGGTAATGGGCTTGACCAGACTAGTATGTGCGCCCGGAAAGGGGCAGAAAAGAAAAACGCCCGAAAAAAGACAACTCCCATCACGAATCTCCACACAAGATCAAACAACCACAAAGTTGAATGAAGCCCAATTGTAAATCACTCGACTGAAAAATAGCAAAACCGTTTGGAATAGATGAATTGTCATTAACTTGAAGATAAAGGCAATGTTTATATTTAAGGGACCAGAATGCCACAAAGAATACCAAGCCAGATTCAACCGGCAGAGCACTTTTGATTCCAGAATAGTTCTACAAGTCATACACACCACCACTGTTAGAAATAGGACCGGAATATCCAGCGAACGTCAGACTTTTAGGCATGGAAAATCGAATATTTTTCATAACAAGTTTAGTTAGTGAGCATGACAAATACGCCTCAGTTTATTCTTTTGCCAGGAAATTGCCATGCTTTCAAACTAAATTTGCCATCATCACTTAACAATCAAATGAACAGTACAACTGCTTATATCAAGGTGATGTCAGATTGAGAAACTAACAATTGGGAACAGCACTAGTTACAAATTTAACAAAATATTCTTCCTCGTGGAATCTAGATCAAGATTACTTGCGAAAATGCAGTACTATAAGACCATTACACGAACCTGAACCTAACACTATTTCTGATACGATTGTGTAACTCTAGAACACGAACCTAACAGGACTATATATTGTGATTTTCTTCTCATTGCCACCACAGAAACACACCCCTTACTTGCATTAATCAGACAGTGAAAACTCAATGGGCGAAATCTTTGAGCACCGGAGGCCACACCACCATCTCGTACGGATACACCTCGCTAAGCCCTCCAAGCCGGCACGGCTCATCGGTATTGCAGCACCACAGCCTTTCCATCTCCAACGTCTCGATGTCGAAAGAAACCACCCAATCATGCATGACGAAGAACAGCATCCTGCTGCCCTCGCAGAACCCAGCGAAGCTCGCATGCTTGAAAGAGGAGTCTTCCCCATATGTCGTCGTGAGTTTCACCCCGTGGAGGTCCTGGGGCAGCCACAACGGCTGCTGCCGAGTCCACTTCCTATCCGCTCCAAGAGCCCACCTCTCCACAAGAAGCGGCGTGTAGTCTTCGAAAGCGAAGAAGCACAGACGGGCGTCCTCCGTCTTGCCGATCCAGTGGTTGCCGACCATCAGCCCGTCGGGACGGGCCACCGGCTCCGGCAACACAGACATTGTCATCTTGGTAGTGTCCACCACCATGATGTGCTCGTCTTGAAGGCTGTACACGACGTCGCCGACAACAACGGACGGGCCTTCGTGAGCATTGTAGTGCCGTTCCCCACGTTGCCGGGAGCCGGTGGTCACTTTCCAGGCTGAGGAAGCGCTAGCGGAGTCGTAGACCAGAACAGCGTAGCGGTGCCACAAGTCCATAGCGCTGCCGAAGAGAACGACAGCGACGCGGAACCCGGCGCCCTGCAGAGGAACGAAAGCGGCGCAGGCCATGACGTACCCACTGATATTCACCGGCGGCAACCGCCGGTATGACTTCTCCAGCGGGCTGCAGAGGACGAGATTGAGCTCCCAGAACTTTTTGCTGCGCTCGCGCAGGACGAGTAGGCCGCCGCGGCCGTCGACGATGTCGACGCCGCGCTTCGACACCACACGGGGGAGGAGGCCGCCGACGTCGAGGCCGACGCCGGACACGGTGGCGACGAACGGGGGCAGCGGGGACGGGCTGTAGTTGCGGAAGAAGCCGAAGTGGCGGGGTGGGGTCGGGAGGTAGCCCGCGCGTGCGCCAGAGGAGATTATGCGGCGCCAGCGCCGGCACACCGCGGCGCAGCGGATGGTGTCCGTGGGGGGCGGCAGCCGCTTGAAGACCTCAAGGAGCATGTCGTCCGGGAGCGCCGTCGCGGGTTCCTCCGGCGGCACCCTTCGCGGGCGTGTGCGTCGCGCGGAGTCGGAGGCGACTAGCGGACGGGAACGAACACGCGCGCGCGCGCGTGCGCGGCGGAGGAGAGGGGTGGTGGCTGGCATGGCCGAATGATTTTGGCGATCAGATGGGGAATTGGTGTTTTAGATGGAGGCGAGGAGGCGGCGCATCGGCGGGCGGGAATCCGGGGGCGCTGGCGGGAAGCCCTTTCGACTTTGGATAAAAAAATGCATCTAACGGATGCCGTAAAATCTCGTGGGCCTTTTTCCGTATAGATTTACGGGACGGTCTAAAAAAGGACGGTCCATTAATCGGAAAAAAATCCTATGAGATCAGGCCTGATAGGCCAACTTGTGAGACCCTACTGGATGAGCGACACGTTGCATCAATAATCTCAGAGCACCCTAATCCCATTTCACTTCTATTCTCAATCCCAACAGCTGATTCCCGATTCCAAAACCACATGTACATGCTTCATCACGCTCTAACAGGTACGTGGGATTAGGGTTTTCTTATTTTCCTCGCCTTGACGGCGGCCACACCGAAGGGCCTCGACGGCGGCGGCCAAACGGCACGACGCAGCAGCGACAACCTCTCGTCCATGACCTCGCCGAAGGAGCTCGACGCCAGCGGCCTGTCGGACGGCTCGTCCATGGCGGATGCACGCCACGTTGTTTGCCGGGCGGACTGTATGTTCACGGCGGCCGTGCGCCAAGGAGTCGTCGTGGACGGCAGGACCATCTCCCCGTCGACGTGTCCGCGCGCCAAGACGGCCGCACGATGACAGAGATCATACAGGACGCTGATGTCGGTGGCTGGTGGCACTCCTCGTCGAGGACTACTCCGTCCAGGGTGAGCGTGAGATGCATGCCTACATAGAATATGCGTGTAGGTTGGTTGATCCTAATCCCATCATGACATTCATCACTGTCACGTACAAGGGAATCAACAACACATCCACTCGGATCTTCAGAATTCTAAGCATATCAGTTAATGTTTATAGTTATACTATATATCTGATTCATATTTGACATGGTGACATATTTATCCTATTCTTCTTTTTGGATCAGGGGTCATTCAATCATACAATGGAATTAACAACAAATCTGATTCGACCTTCAGAATTTCCGGTAAGCATATTAGTAAATGTGTATAATATATGGTTCATATTTTCACATGGTGACATAATCTATTTCATTCATTTTACTGAAACAGGGGTCATCGAACCCGAATGCTTGTTTTCAAAATATAGCTCCACCATCGGCGATATCCATGTCATTTGGGGATTATTCTGTGTTCTATGCTCCACCAACTATTCCACGGGAATTTACAAGTCTATTGCTTCAAGCGATGAAGACAACCCCAACATTGTCTACGGTTTGACGATTGGATGTTAACAAAGGAACAAGTACAACCAGGTTTCAGGGGTGACATGTGTTCTGTCATCACATAAACCACAAGAACAGGAGGCACTGAGCTCGTGTGTCCTTTTCATTTTTATTGTCCGGATTTTTCTTTAGAGACGTGTAAACAAATATATTGATTTTAGTGTTTGTTCTATGGACCATCAGGCTTTATGAGATGTAAACGAATATAGAGATGAATATATATTTGTTTCTCATCATGCTTCGAAAACAGTAAATGAATATACTCATGGTACTTTAGGAAAAAAAACCATCATGTGGCAGTAAATGTGGATATGTACAGTATGATTTCATGAGAAGCAGCACATGAACAAGAATCCAATAAGCAAGTGAGCAACGGAATCCAACAAGCAACAGTTGCATGCAGCAGGGACAGGAACACATTGATGAGCGAAATGGAGCAGCTTGATCGTCTGGACGCAGCTGTCGACAAGGAGTTGGTACGAGCAGTCGGGCCAACAAAACACACGACGTTGTCTTGGCGTGCGGGCGGCATGAGCGTGGAGTCCGGCCAGCCAGCAATCGTGGCGTGCGGCCGCCATGGATGATCAGTCCGTCTCGCCGCAAGCGAGTGCAGTGGCAAGGAGCAGTACGTCTGCCATCTTGGTGCACGGACGCCGTCGACGGTGATGTGGTCCTGCCGTCTGCGTCGACGCGGCACACGGCCGCATGCTGTCCGCCGGGCCAACAATGTGGCGTGCATGACGAGCCGTCCGACAGGCTGCCGGCGACGAGCTCCTTCAGTGAGGTCATGGACGAGAGGTCGTCGCTGCTGCGTCGTGCCGTTTGGCCGCCCTGTTAGAGCGTGATGAAGTATATGTACGTCTGGTTTTGGAATCGGGAATCGGCTGTTGGGATTGGGAATAGACGGGAAGTGGGATTAAGGTGCTTTGAGATTGTCGATGTCACGTGTCGCTCATCCGGTAAGGTCTCACAAGCTGGCCTATGAGACCTGGTCTCATAGGATTTTTTTTCCCCATTAATCGCCCTCAAATCCTATATATATGCCGGCGCAGAGTCGTTTTAGGGATCCGGTCCTCTTTTTCCTTATCCTCCTCTGTCACTTTTCTTCTACTCCGGCGACAAATCGAGTGAGCTCCGCCAGCGTTTTGTGGCGAGTAGATGCACCGAAAGCGAGAGGAGATGTCGTGTGCGGGCAGCGGGAGGGGTGGCCGACGGGGGCTCAGCGGCGAGCCGCCTCGCAAGCGCCGCAACGACACTGAGGCCGGGAGCTCCTCCCTCCGCCCGCCGGTGGAAGATTGGCGCAGCGAGCAGGCACGCACGGAGGAGGCCGCCGCCAGCGGCGAGGGTGGAGGCACTGTTCGAGGAGTACCAGCTCGCCCAAGTACTCTCCAGCACCCTCATGGAGTACCACCACCACGGCAAGAAGCCCCGCGACGACGACGATGAGTAGATCTAGTTTAAATTCCCGTTTAATGCTAGTATGAACTATGTTTAAGTATGTACTCCATTTTATGCTAGTCCGATCTATACCTGGGCATACTTCAGGCCGGGCCGAAAAAGCCCGGTGCTAAAAATCCAGGACCGAGCCCGGCCCGGCCCGACCGTCGGGCCTAGATATTGGGCCCGAGCCCGAAAAAGCCCAACTGGGCCCGACCGGCCCGGCCCGACCGCGGCTTAAAATCTGTAATCCTCAAGCCCGAGCCCGGCCCGGCCCGACCACCGGGCCGGGTCGGGTCGGGCTGTCTGGGCCGGGCTGCCCATGTCCAGGTATAGTCCGATCTATGTGTTTGTTAAGTATGAATTCCAGTTATGTTTAGTATGAACTATGTTATGTATGATGAACTCCAATGGTGTTAGGTGGCCCGAACTGCAAGTTTGAATATGCGGTATATGTTTGTGGGGTATATACTGTTTCAGTGTCCGTCGTCCTATAAAAGTCGTTTTCGGGATACCGTAAATGATTTTTCCGGGATGGTCGTTTACCGGATCTGCTAGAGTTGCTCTTAGGGCATCTCCGCCGACCCGCAAATTTTCTCCCATCCATAGAAAGAGGGATTAGTCTGCGGACATGGGTGCGGGAGGCGGCCATCCAACCGTTGTTCGCATACATTTTAACAACTATTTGAATTAAATGGACGAAACTCGTGCAAACATGACGGATTTCATACAAACCGGACGAAAACATTTGCATGTTGGACATATTTTAGCATGTCCGGCCGCGCGGGGCTCCATTCCCACGACATGGATAAACTACATTAGTTTACGGCTGGTCGTGGCAGATCCCTTTGCCTTCCACATGTCCGCCAGCCCACTCATCAGACTGCCAGGAGCCCCGGAGGTATACCCCCCCCATTATGTTCCCTATGTCTGGGTGCTCCGCTCGTCGGAGTGGCAAAGGGGGTGCTTCAGCCGGAGGGGAAGGGTTGCATCCGCTTCCGTGAAGCGCGAATCAGGGTTGGTTTTTGGGGTGGGGGACGACGGTGACCCGCAACAGAAGACGACACACCAACTGTGTACACCGATGACTCGCCTATGGTGTCCTTCCTGGGACCAAGGCGGCGGCAGCCTCCCATGTTCTACTTTTCCTCGATGTTGGTGGCGAACGCGGACGCGGTGGCCACCGACTCGTCAATCTCCGTGCAGCCGGCTTCTTTCTCCACCGACCGTGCACTGTTCCGCCAACGTTGACGGCCGATGGCACGACAGATGGCCGCCTCGTCCATGGCAGCCACGAAGCCCACTCCTACGTGCTCCCTCGCGTACCTGCCCAGAGCAACTCGCCACTCCTCCACGAGTTGGCTTGGAGCGAAGAGTTGTTAAACCACGCACCAACATGGAGCGGCAACTTGCTCCGTTGGGCTAGGCGAGTGAGGTGGAGCCACGAGTTGCCTGGCTCGTATCCGGACGTCTCGGCGGGCCACCCAGCTGGCTTTTATGCCGGAGAACCGTTCTTCCTACTCATCGGATGCTAGCGAAAGGGTGGAGAAAATGGTGAAAGGAGGAGTTGGGGGAGCGGATGAGTGGTCTGATTCTTGCCCTCTGTTTGGCCTCCTTTAGATAGCGAGCGGGCGCGAGGAGCTTGCCGGGCGTTGTATTTAACGCCGGTCGGCTCGCGAATGGATGTATGGCTGGAGTAGGTTTATCGACACCTGCGCGGGTTCAATGGAGGCGTTTGAATGCAGCAAGGAGGCGTGTTCAGCCGGGCGTGCAGCGGGCGGCACCCTCGGTCGGCGCGCCGTGTCAATGCCGGAGCCAGTGAGAGGTCTCGACCGCTCAGGACCGGCTTCAATGTGGAGCTGCCGCTCCACAACGGCATGAATGTGGGTAGCTGGCGTCGGACGGGAATTCGCGCTGGTGAGGAGGAGGTTTTTGTGTGGGCTAGGGTGGTCAGGAGCAGGGGTGGGTGCTGTCCGGACGCCCGCAAAGCCCTCCTAGTTTGTCTTTAGTTTGTGGGAAAAAAACACGTCCGGAGAGCTCGGCGGATTGACGTAGGCCCTTGTTGGATGGCACAACACGTTTGTACCATGTGGTCCGGACGCTTGCGGGCAATTTGAGGGTCGGCGTTGGAGATGCCCTTACGTACCACTTGTACTAAAGTTACAGGCCTTCTTTCCCCCTAACTAAAATTGTCCCCCCAGATTTTCAGGGGTGGGCCCGTGTCCCCTAATCTCCAATTAGAAACTGCCTCATCACCCCGTAATACCCCCTGCCCTAATTGCTCGTGGATGTAGCAAAGCCCCTTTGAAATGGTGGCTTCTATGCACAAGTTTACGAAATTTCTACGCACAAACGAGGTGGAGGTCTGAGATGCACACACCTCATTGCGAGGGCTAAGAGCATCTTCAATAGATGATGTAAAATACGATGTATAATTTACATTATTAAAAAGAATTTTTTACATTACAAAAAACACCCACACATGATGTATATTTGATGCTGTAAAATTAGTGCTCCAATAGATGATGTAAAAATGGCCAACGTCCGCGCGACAGCAATGCTACAGCTGTTGTAGATAAGCACTTCAGCTGCACTCCAGTTGTTGTACATAAGCACTCTTTCGAATCAAAATCATTCCATGGACATATAAAATGAACAATATTTTCAAATTCAGCATGAACTCAACTTCCATAACAACGTGGTTCCTAATCCGACAAACAAAAGTGTATCATATCAAACAAAGTTCATAGTCCAACAAATAAGATGCACATAAATATAACATCAAACATAGCATCTCAATATCATCCTATTCGTTGTTACTTGTCACATTGTGGACATTGGCATCATCATCATCATCATCCAATGATCAATGGCTTCTTTTTCGACGTTCTCATTCACTGATGCATCGATCCTGCCACCTCCACCGGAAGCACATCCCATGCCACTCATATTGCCACCAAAGCTACCTCACATGCCACTAATGTTGTCACCGAAGCCACCTCCCATGCCACTCATATTTCCACCTAAACAGTCATCCATGTTGCCACCAAAGGCACCTTCAATATTGCCATCAAAGGCATCACTCATGGCACCTCCCATCATGTTCATGTAGTCATCTGATAACCCACAAGTGTAGGGGATCGTTTGTAGCCTTTTTCGATAAGTAAGAGTGTCGAACCCAGCGAGGAGCTAAAGGTAGAACAAATATTCCCTCAAGCTCTATCGACCACCGATACAACTCTACGCACGCTAATGCTTGCTTTACCTAGAACCAGTATGAAACTACTTTGCGGGAATAAAACTAGAAGTACTTTGCGAGATAATAAAGAACGTGGAAATAAAAGTTAGGTGATGTTTTAATAAAAGAACAAAAAGAGTAAATAACTTAGTAGAAAACTTTTTGTGTAACGCAAGAGAAAGATTGTCCCTAGGCAATTGAATATAATATGATAGATACTTGCTATATGCAATGAGGGAGAGGCATACGCTAACACACTTTCCATACTTGGATCATATGCACTTATGATTGGAACTCTAGCAAGCATCCGCAACTACCAAAGTTCATCAAGGTAAAACCCAACCATAGCATTAAGTATCAAGTCCCCTTTACTCCCATACGCAACAACCCACCTACTCGGGTTTGTGCTTCTGTCACTCACGCAACCCACCATAGGCAAATTATGAACATATTGCAACACCCTACAGCGGGGATCCCTCATGTTTGCGCGACACGGAGGGCACCATAGGACAGCACCATATCAACATACAACTCACATCCATAACATCATACCACAATTAACCCATAGGACAAAAGAGATCTACTCAAACATCATAGGATAGCCAAATATCATTGGGAAACAATATATGGGGTTGAGCACCATGTTTAAGTAGAGATTATAGTGGGGAAGAGAGGTGTTACACCGCTGCATAGAGGGGGAGAGAGTTGGTGTTGACGGCGGCGAAGTTGTTGGTGTAGATTGCTGTCATGATGATTGCCCCGGTGGCGCTCCGGCGCCACCGGGAGAGAGGGGGAGAGAGCCCCCCTCCTTCTTCTTCTTCCTTGGCCTCCCCCCTAGATGGGAGGAGAGTTCCCACTCTGGTCCATGGCCTCCATGGCGCAGAGGGGCAGGAGCCCCTCCTAGGTTGGATCTCCCTCTCTGTTCTCTTCTATTTCGCGTTCCTGTTTTATGGCCGAACATCGTTTCTTATATTCCCGGAGATCCGTAACTCCGATCGGGCTAAAATTTTGAGGGGATTTTTATCCAAAAATTAGCTTCCTTGCGCCCGAAGGAGAGCTCCAACCGACTTACGAGGTGGGCATAACACACCACACCGCGCCTGGGCCTTCTGGGCACGCCCTGGTGTCCTGTCGGGGCTGTGGGCCCCCGTTTGCGTTGATTCCACTTCTCAAAATTCACAAATATTCCAAAAAAATCTCCGTAATTTTAATCGCGTTTGGACTTTGTTTGATATGGATATTCCGCGAAACGAAAAACATGCAACAAACAGGAACTGGCACTTGGCACTGGATCAATATGTTAGTCCAATAAATCATATAAAATATTGCCAAAAATATGTGAAAGTTGTATAATATTAGCATGAAACAATAAAAAATTATAGATACGACGGAGACATATCAGCATCCCCAAGCTTAATTCATGCTCGTCCTCGAGTAGGTAAATGATAAAAAAGATATTTTTTGATGTGGAATGCTACCTAGCATAATCTTGATCATATATCTAATCATGGCATGAATATTAAGACACAAGTGATTCAAAGCAATAGTCTGGTTTTGACATAAAGACATTAATACTCAGGCATCCCAACAAACAATCATGTCTTTGAAAATATCAAGGCTAAAGAACGCTATCCCTACAAAATCATATAGCCTTGTCATGCTCTGTCTTCTTAACACAAAGTATAAATCATGTACTACCCCGGTGTCAGCCAAGCAATTGGTTCATACTTTTTAACACGCTTCAGCATTTTCAACTCTCACGCAATACATGAGCGCAAGCCATGGATATAGCACTATGGGTGGAATAGAATATGGTGGTAGGTTTCAAAGGGGTAAAAGTGGAGAAGAAAGTCTCGCATCAACTCAGCGTATCAACGGGCTATGGAGATGCCCATCAATAGATATCAATGCGAGGAGTAGGGATTGCCATGCAACGAATGCACTAAGAGCTATAAGTGTATGAAAGCTCAATATGAAAACTAAGTGGGTATGCATCTAACTCTATAACGAAAAATTCCCACTAGTATATGAAAGTGACAACATAGGAGACTCTCTATATGAAAAACATGGTGCTACTTTGAAGCACACGTGTGGAATTAGCATGCCCCTTCTACTTCTTTCAAAAAAATCTTCTTTTCTTCCCTTTTTTTTCTTTTTCTTTTTCTTCTATTTTTTGGTTCGGGGCCTCATCCCGACTTGTGGGGGAATCACAGTTTCCATCATCCTTTCATCACTGGGGCATGCTCTAATAATGAATAATGATGATCATCACACTTCTATTTACTTACAGCTCAATATTACAACGATAGTAGAACAAAGTATGACTCTATATGAATGCAATGATCTAGCGTAGCAAAGATATCAAAAAATGGACAAGCCATGAAAACATCATGCTAGCTATCTTACGATCATGTAATGCAATATGACAATGAATGCTCAAGTCATCAAAACGGAGACGGTGGAAGTTGCATGGCAATATATCTCGGAATGACTATGGAAATGCCATAATAGGTAGGTATGGTGGCTGTTTTGAGGAAGATATAATAAGGCTTATGTGTGATAGAGCGTATCATGTCACAGGGTTTGGATGCACCGGCGAAGTTTGCACTGACTCTCGAGGTGAGAAAGGGCAATGCACGGTACCGTAGAGGCTAACAAATTGCGGAAAGGTAAGAGTGCGTATAATCCATGGACTCACATTAGTCATAAAGAACTCACATACTTATTGCAAAAGTTTTATTAGCTCGCTCGAAGCAAAGTATTACTACGCATGCTCCTAGGGGTGAGGTTGGTAGGAGTTAACCATCGCGCGCCCCCGACCTTCACACAAAGATAGACAATCAAGGATAAATTGTGCTCCAACTTCCTAGCATAACGGGAGACTATACGTGCATGCTTCGGGAATCACAAACCTTAACACCAATATCTTACTAAACACGATCATCCACTAGTACCTCCCACATATTATCATCTCTATATCGCAAAACTATTGCAAGGAATCAAACATATCATATTCAGTGATCCCTAAGTTTTATGTAGGATTTTATGACTAACCATGCAAATGACCAATTCCTATTGACTCTCTAAATAGATATAAGTGAAGCAAGAGAGTTTAATTCTTTCTACAAAAGACCATGCTCTAATAAATATAAGTGAAGCAAAAGAGCATTCCACGAATAACGGTTTTCTATGTGAAGAGAAACAGGCAATCCAAACTTCAAATGATATAAGTGAAGCACATGAAGCATTCTATAAAGCCATACTCAAAAGATATAAGTGAAGTGCAATGAGCATTCTATAAAT
This sequence comes from Elymus sibiricus, assembly GCA_039707655.1. Lineage (NCBI taxonomy): Eukaryota > Viridiplantae > Streptophyta > Magnoliopsida > Poales > Poaceae > Elymus > Elymus sibiricus. Next base: position 180,393,777 of record CM077665.1, read on the forward strand.
AAACCATGGACTATCTCATACCAGCATGGTGCATAAAAGAAAAGTGAAAACTAAACACAAAAGACGCTCCAAGATTTACACATATCGCATGAACGAAACGAAAACGAAAACATATCGATACTTGTTGAAGAAAGATGGGATGCCTTCCGGGGCATCCCCAAGCTTAGACGCTTGAGTCTCCTTGGATATTTACTTGGGGTGCCTTGGGCATCCCCAAGCTTGAACTCTTGCCTCTCCTCCTTCTCCTCATATCGAGACCTCCTCGATGTTCGAACACTTCATCCACACAAAACTTAACAGAAGACTGGTGAGATCCGTTAGTATAATTGTTGGGGATATAACCCCGTGGTGAGACCCGCCCAGGAGGGGCCGGGTCATGAGGTTGGCAGCTTAGTAGTGAGGTCTGAGCAGGCTGAAAGGTCAAGACAAGGCCAGGAAGTGATTTGCCAGACGGGCCTGGGAGAGGCCCAGAGCCGGAAGGCTACATGTGACCCGGAGGCGTAAGCCGCCGGGAGACGGCTTGCCAGACAAGGCAAGGATACCTAGAGATAAGGTCGATTACTAGATGTAACCCGGCCCGGGCTCTTGTAAGCCCAGGGCCTCGACCTGTGTATATAAAGGCGGGTTCCCTGGGCGGCTTAAGAGACGAAAAACCTTTCATCGAGTACTAGGTCAAGCGAATCCGCTCCCTTATAATTGATATCCAATCAATACAGCTCAAAGCAGGACGTAGGCTATTACCTCCTTCGAGAGGGGCCGAACCTGGGTAAACCTGTGTCTTTCGTCCCGATCAACCCCTTCGAGTTAACCGCCGTAGCGATGGCTTCACCCCTAAGTCCTTGCACTAGGACATCTGCCATGATAAAACCACGACAGTTAGCGCCCACCGTGGGGCAGATGCACGGTGGTTTGGAGTACTCGAAGGGCTCTCTCCCAGGGATCGAGGGATACGCCATTGGCAGGATGACCAAGAGTCGCCGCGGCAAGCTCTACATCGATGACGTTGGCTGGGGCCCCGAGGCCGACTCAATTGAGTACGGGTACCGGGTCCCCTTCGGCGGAATTCACATCTTCATCGGCAAGATCGGCGGATCTAAGCCCGGGCTGGACATCTTCACCGACCTCGTCGAGTCGGCCCGGCGCACGCAACCTGCCCGGATCAACCCGGGCCGGAAGCACGTCTTCGTCGGCTTCACCCAAGGCGTGGAACTTGAGGAAGGTTCTATGTCGCGGGAGGAAACCATCATCTGTTCAGAGGATGGATCCTTGAGCGGAGAGGCGGAATCAATCTACCAGCTTCATAACGGTGGGCTTGGGGGCTACTTCGATAGCGACGACATTCCGGAGCCCTATGAGCCTCCAAGCCAAGCCGCTGTCTTCATGGCCGGATCGGCACCGGCTTCTGGCAGCACGGCGGCTGGGACGGCGGTGGCCGGCGCGACAAGGGCCGGGTCAGCTAGGCCCCCGGCTCAAGTTTTGCTGGATCTGATGAATGAGCTGACAACTCTGATGGGAACCGAGGTCACAGCGGAAAACCAAGCAACCCGTAACGCAGAGATTGCGAGGTTGAAGGACCAGATGACCAGGGCCCAGGAGGAAATCAACGCGTTGAAGGCTCAGATGGATGCTGAGTCGGAGCGCCTCAGGGCGGAAGCTTTTCGTCTCAATCTGGATCAACAAGCCTCGGATGCAGTTCTTCGGATGAGGCGTCATACCCGCCTGCCTGATCAGTATGAGCCAAGGAATCTTTTCAACACGCCGGGGGCAGGACGGAACGCGCCTCTGACCGTGACCCGAACGGCGGAAGTACCTGGGAACAAGGTGGCGACTCAGCATCGGCAGCCAGACCCGCCCCGCAGGAATCAGACCCTGCCGCAGCGTTTTCTGACACCACCTGGTCATTACTCTAATCCGGTGGAGAATATGATAGCGGCGGCGGCCAGTCTCAATGCGCTCCCCCTTGCTGAGGGAACACCCTTCGCGGAGGAAGCCCGGAACGCCATTGGGTACTTGCAGACAGCGGTGGCTCAACAGGAGAAGTATACTTACAGCCGGAGTCGTGTGCACTCAACCCCCATCTCAAGCCGCTGTTATAGCCGGCGCTTGGAATCACCGGCAGTCTCCAGCAGTGAGAGACGTCGGAACCCGCCCCGTGATGACCTGCCCGTTGTTGATGCCCAGGTGATTGTGGATAATGCTAGAGCTCAGCAGGAGGCGGCGGCCGCGGCAGCTTACCAGGAGCCGCCCCCGATGACCCCCTCAGTTTCGGTGGGAGCCGGAGTCACCTCCAGAGCTGTGGGAGTGCCGTGTTTAGCACCGGCTCTGCGGAACGAGCGCCTGCCAAAGGACTTTAAGGGTCCGCGCAAAGTGCCTAATTATACAGCTGATCTGCCCCCAGAAGCTTGGATCGAGAGTTATGAGCTAGCCATGGAGATGTTAGATGTCAGTGATGCAGTATGTGCTAAGTACTTCATCATGATGTTGGAAGGACTGGCTCGTACGTGGCTAAAGGGTTTGCCACCCAATACCATTAATTCCTGGGCTGAGTTGAAAGCAAAGTTCATCAAGAATTTTCAAGGAACATGCAAACAACCTATGACGATCGTTGATTTGGATCATTGTGTGCAACGTGAGGATGAGTCGGCCCATCATTGGGTCCAGTGGGTCTCAACCATTATCCACTCGCCCGACAATATCACGGCGGCTCAGGCGGTTCTAATTCTGGAGAAGAATTGTCATTTTTTGCCCCTTAAGCAGAAGCTTAGACGGCTCAAGCGTTCTTGCCAGGACATGGGTGAGCTCATGGCGGCCCTCACTAAATATGCAGATTCTAATAGCACGAAGGATCCTGGTTCTGATGATGATAAATCATCTAAGGGTAAGAAGAATGGCAACGGCAAGGGTCAGCAGTAGAACGGGGCAGGAAATAACAATCCAAGCAATGGCGGTAAGCGGAAGCATCCGGACGGCGGGTCAGATCTGGTGGCCAATACCAACACCGGGAACAACCATGGCAAGGGCAACGGTAAACCACCTTTCGGCAAAGGCAAACCTTTCAACATGGAAGCAATGCTTAACGACCCCTGCCCGAAGCATAGTCTTCCCAATAAGCCATCCACTCATGCTTGGAAGGATTGCTATATCATGCGGGAGTTCCGGAACTACAGCCTTAACCAGCATCACGGTAATGGCAATGGACCGCCCGGCGGGTCAGGTTCCGGCTCTCATGGGTCAGGCTTTGGTACATGCGGCTCAGGTTCTGGTTATCAAGGTCAAGGTAAACATGGAGGTCATAATCAGCAATCTGGCAATGGCGGTCAGCAGCAAAACAACCAATCAGGGTATCAGAGTAACCCAAAGCAACTTAATGGAGGCCAGTATCACGTCTTTACCACGAGCCTTCATAAGCGTGATCAGAAAGTGCGCAAGCGGGCGGTTAATGCAGCCATGCCGGCTCTTCCGCAGTACTTGAAGTGGTCTGAGTACATGATATCATGGAGTAGGGAGGATCATCCGCCGCGAGTTGATAACCCGGGGCACTTAGCCCTCGTGGTAGCCCCTCAGGTAGGAGGTTATGTGTTTACCAAGGTGCTGATGGATGGTGGCAGCAGCATAAACATCCTATATTATGACACTTTCCGTCGAATGAACTTGGTTGACAAGGATCTCAAGCCATCATCCACAGTTTTTCATGGTGTAGTGCCCGGCAAATCAGCTTATCCAGTAGGGAAAATTGCCCTTGAGGTAGCTTTTGGCGATGAGTTCAACTACAGGGTGGAGACCTTGTGGTTCGAGGTGGTTAAGATCAAGAGCCCATATCATGCTCTGTTTGGACGGCCGGCTTATGCTAAGTTCATGGCACGGCCCTGTTATGTTTACTTGCAGCTCAAGATGCCTGGTCTGAAGGGAACCATTACAGTGCATGGTGATCGGAAGATTGCTCTTGAGTGCGAGGAAGGTGATGCTGCATATGCGGAGTCAAGTTGTGCTAAGGCAGAGTTAAAGTTTTATAAAGACAATGTTGACCCGGCGGATATGACCCCGCTGAAGAAGCCCAGCACGGAATCTGACCCGCCCCTGAAGTTTGTGGCAGAAGATACCAAGTTGGTGGATTTTGCTCCTGGTGACTCATCGTAGCAGTTCACTATCGGGGCCAATATGGATCCCAAATAGGAAAGCGCGCTCATCGAATTCATCCGTGAGATTCGGGACATCTTTGCATGGAAGCCTTCTGACATGCCGGGTGTACCGAGAGAATTTGCTGAGCACCACCTTAATGTGGATCCTAAGTTTAAATCAGTCAAACAATTCCTCCGTCGTTTCAATGAAGAGCGGCGTAAAGCTATCGGAGAAGAGGTAGCCCGGCTCTTGGCAGCAGGGTTTATCGTGGAAGTTTTTCACCCGGAGTGGTTGGCTAACCTCGTGCTTGTACTTAAGAAGAACGGCACGTGGCGCATGTGCGTAGATTACACAGATCTCAACAAGGCGTGTCCGGTTGATCCATTTGCTCTCCCCCGTATCGACCAGATCATTGATGCAACGGCGGGTTGTGAGAGCTTATGTTTCCTGGATGCTTATTCAGGTTATCATCAAATCAAGATGGCAGTCAAAGACCAAGAGAAGACGTCTTTTCATCACACCTTTTGGAGCTTTCTACTACGTGTCTATGCCTTTTGGACTCAAAAGTGCATAGGTGATTTATCAACGCTGTGTGCAGAACTGTCTTCATAGTCAAATTGGGCGAAATGTTCATGCTTATGTGGATGATATTGTGGTCAAGTCAAGGAAGAAGGAGACTCTGCTAGATGATTTGAAGGAAACTTTTGATAACCTGCGGGTTTACAAGATGATGCTTAACCCGGCTAAATGTGTGTTTGGTGTGCCTGCAGGCAAGCTCCTGGGCTTTTTGGTCTTCGAGCGGGGCATTGAGGCTAACCCGGATAAGATAAAGGCCATCACCTCTTTGTCTAAGCCAGCGTGCATTAATGATGTCCAGCGCTTGGCGGGCCATATTGCCGCTTTAAGCCGGTTCATAAGCTGCCTGGGTGAGAAAGCTATTCCTTTGTATCAGATGATGAAGAAGACAGATGACTTTGTCTGGAGTGACGCTGCCAATGACGCGTTTGAGGCGCTCAAAAAGCAGTTGGTTGAGCCTCCCGTCTTGGCTGCTCCCGTGGAAAAAGAGCCTTTGCTCCTGTACGTGGCGGCTAATAATAAAGCCATTAGTGCTGCAGTTGTTGTGGAACGCAAGGAGGCAGGCAAAGAGTATCCAGTCCAGCGGCCGGTTTACTATGTCAGCGAGGTTTTGACAGAATCCAAGCAAAGATACCCGCATTGGCAAAAACTGGTGTTTGGAGTGTTCATGGTGAATCGCAAGCTGAAGCATTATTTCCTTGGACATCCAATCACGGTGGTCAGTTCTGCTCCTTTGGGAGATATCATTCAAAATAGAGAAGCCACCGGCAGGATTGCTAAGTGGGCAATTGAGCTTGGACTTCTTAATTTGAAGTATGTGCCTCGAACGACTATTAAATCTCAAGCCCTGGTGGATTTTATCAATGATTGGACAGAATGTCAAGCACCCGAGGAGAAGCCGGACAACACATACTGGACGATTCATTTTGGTGGATCCAGACAATTGGAAGGCTCGGGGGCTGGAGTTGTTTTAACTTCCCCACGAGGTGACAAATTTTGTTATGTATTAAGGCTAATGTTTCCTTGTACTAACAATGCAGCTGAATATGAAGCCTTGCTTCATGGGCTCCGTGTGGCCAAGGAGATGAATTTGAGCCGGGTCAGATGTCTCGGCGACTCAGACCTGGTGGCACAGAAAGTCTCGGGCACGTGGGATTCTAAGGACCCTCGCATGGCGGCTTATCGCCAGGCGGTTAATGTCATCGCTGGTCACTTTAAAGGCTATCAGGTGGATCATATTGATCGTCAGAAGAATGAGGCTGCTGACGCGTTATCAAGATTGGGGTCTCAGCGTAAGCCGGTGCCACCTAATGTGTTTCTGGATGTACTGTATCACCCATCGGTTAAACTATCTTCTGAGGAGGATCTTGCTATACCTGACCCGGAAGTACAATTGGTGGCGGCTCTCCGTGCAATCCCTGATTAGACGCTGCCTTATCTGGCGTATATGACTCGTGGCAAGTTACCCCAAGACAAGACCCTGGCGCGGCAGATTATGAGGCGGTCTAAGTCTATGACTATTGTCAATGGCGAGTTGCACAGGTGCAGCGTGACTGGCGTTTTTCAGCGTTGTGTCTCTCCTGAGGAGGGCCGTGAAATCTTGCAAGAGATACATGCCGACGATTGTGGTCATCACGCCGGGTCAAAATCTTTGGTGGCTAAAGCTTTTCGGCACGGTTTTTACTGGTTAACAGCTCATGCAGATGCAGAAGACTTGGTCAGTAAATGTGATGGGTGTCAGAAATTTGGACGGCGTGCCCATGTGCCGGCTCAAGAGTTGCGGATGATTCCAATCACCTGGCCGTTTGCGGTCTGGGGGCTTGATATGGTTGGACCGTTTAAGAGGTCTAAAGACAACAAGACCCACCTCTTGGTGGCGGTTGATAAGTTTACTAAGTGGGTTGAGGCAGAGCCGGTCAGTAAGTGTGACGCAGCAACAACAGTTCAGTTCGTCAAAAAGCTGATTTTTCGGTTTGGTTATCCTCATAGTATCATTACTGACAATGGTACAAATCTGTCCAAGGGGGCTATGAAAGAGTTTTGTGACGGTGAACACATCCGCCTTGATGTTTCCTCCGTGGCTCACCCACAGTCCAATGGCCAAGCAGAGCGTGCTAACCAGGAAATTTTGAGAGGGATAAAACCCCGGCTTATGGTTCCTTTGGAGCGAACGCCGGGTTGTTGGGTGGAGGAATTACCTTCAGTTCTTTGAAGCATCAGAACCACCCCCAACAGGTCAATAGGCTACACGCCTTTCTTCATGGTTTATGGCGCAGAAGTTGTTCTCCCCAGTGATATCCGTCATGACTCGCCCAGGGTGGCGGCTTACGTTGAAACTGATAATGAGACGGCGCGTCAGGACGCTTTGGATGCCTTGGATGAAGAACGGGATCTTGCAGCAGCACAGTCGGCGATTTACCAGCAAGATCTGCGTCGCTATCATAGCCGCAGAGTCAAGACCCGGACGTTCCAAGAAGGCGACTTAGTGCTCCGACCGATTCAAGACCAGTCAGATGTGCATAAGTTGTCACCTCCCTAGGAAGGACCTTTTGTGATCAGCAGAAACCTCAACAATGGTTCCTATTATCTCATTGATATACGGGAGAGCGACAAGTCACGCACCTCTGGGGAGAAAACTGCCAGGCCGTGGAACATTGCTCATCTTCGGCCATACTACATTTGAGCCACCGGCTCTCATCAATGTACATACTTCTGTCATTGTATATACCACTTTTTATAATATAATAAAGCTGGCATCCCTATAATTCAGGGCCTCTGCCGTTTTTCCTGCACCAAGTTTTGTGCAAAGAGTTGATTCTTCATAAGGTCACTTGGGGGCTTCCAACCCATTGGGTTTAGCTTTCATACCCTCTTGAACGGCTTTATATGCCATATTTGAGTTAAACTTGCCTGTTTGCAACTTGCTACTCTGCTAGGTGACCCGCTGAACGTTTGACAGTCAATCTTTTTTAAGACCCTGAACTTGTCAAAGTTAAACCGGCGGCTTATGTCACGTGAGAGCCGGCTTACAGAGAGCGAGGATAAACTCACCTATATGTTGTAGTCTCTCCGCTATGTGGCCCGTTCGTACTCTTAACAGTCAATCTTTTTTAAGACCCTGAACTGGTTAAGGTTAAAACGACGGATTTATGTCACGTGAGAGCCGGCTTATGGGATTTTAGGCACTCATGCCGAGCTTCTTTGAAGCAGAAAATTTGAGTTTTTTCTAAAATATAAGAGTTGATCTCTTTGGGTTGTGCCTTCAAAGCCGCCTAAATTATACTACAAGTTGTACATATATTTTGTGCTTGTTATTTTGCAGGAGTTTTTCATGATAAGGTTCTAAGTTTCTAGGGTAATCCCGGCTTAGCATTGCTCATGGAGTATAACCCGCCAGTGGGAATCGATGAATTCATACTGAGGCATATAATCATGTTAAGACATTCATACTGGAATTTTTTTGACCCGCCGACATATAAGTTGAAGCTCAAAACGTGCACGAAGGCACGACACAGGCAATCAAGTTTTTACTATGACTATTACAAGGCTCCAGAGGGCCCAAAATGTGCGACTCAAGTTTTTTCGCACAAGTTATAACCCGGCGGCTCAGCTTCGCCCGGGTTAACTTCATTGGAGACCGGCTCTTCGCCTAGCTCGTCGATGGGTCATCCTGCGCCGGGTCTTCGTTTTTCTGGATCTGAAGGTTGTCCACATCCCAGTTGCAGTTGAGTAAAGCTTCAAATTCAGCTTCATCATGCAAGATTGGAGACGGGTCAACATCAGGGGCAAAGATGTGCTTACGACGTTGAGGAGTCAGGTCCTTTGGCTCAAATGTGGGCGCCCGGACTCGCGTGTTGTTGTCGTCGTAAGCCGCCTGGTACGTCTTTAGATCAGCTTCTGCGGCTAACTGGCTGGCCAACACTCGAGACGCTCTGAAGCAACGGGCGTAGTCATCTTGAGTGAATTCGGACCCGTCGGCCTTCAGCTGCGGGAAGCCTCCCGTCATTTCCTCCGGGTTGATCTCGGGCGCATATGCCAAAGCCCGGCTTAAAGCAGATATTGCACCCTTGCGGGCGGCTGATTTCTTCATCTCTTGAAAGTGCTTGGGGATGGTGGAGAGGCAATTCAGCACATCCTTGATCAGTTTTGGAACCCCTTTTTCGCCAAACACAACCTGAATGGTGAAGAGGCTTCCAGCGTACAGCTGTTTAGTGAAGGCATATAAAGCCTTCAGCTTCAACAAGCTGTTATCTGGAAGCTGGCGAGTTCGTTTGCCTGAAAACAGATCAAGTTTGGAAGTCGCCAGGCGAGTCTCTATAAGAATATTTGAAAAATGCTCACAACATAGTCAGCAATGCTTACCAAAGACGGCTTCGGTCATCCGGGCTATATGGCGCTTCAGGCTGGTCAGCTCTTCAGTGACAGGCTTAAGACGGCCATCGGCATCTTCTGCACGTTTGGTCAAGGCGGCTTGTTGGCTTCAGCAGTTTGCTTGTATGCTTCAAAATCTGCCTTGATCTTCTCCAGTTCTGTCGAGGAGAGCCGCCACTTTGTGTCAGCTTCAGCTCGGGCGTCTTGTTGCAATTCCAGGCTCTTCCTAAGGTCGGTCAAGCTAGACTCGGCCGCATTTAAAGATTCCTACACACGACAAATTGTCAAACAACAAGATCATCAGTTTTAAGCCGCCAGTCCGGCTTATAATAGTGCTAGGAGGTATTGTAGAGGGTTGTTACAAGTCTCAAGCAGATTGCAAGCAATATACTTGACACTTGGGGGCTAATGTGTATCAGTTCTTTCAAATTTATCCATATACAACCAAGACCCGGATCATCTTCATGAAGATAACCCGGCCCTTGGGGGCTACACATTGCTCTACAAGTCTATAGGATCAAATCTACAAAAGTTCTGGCTCATTATTTACATAATGACCCGGCCCTTGGGGGCTACACTTGGCATTTTTGCATTTATCAAGGCAATAAGTGCTGGCTCATTATTGGTATAATGACCCGGCCCTTGGGGGCTACACGTTGGTCTATTGAAGTCTACATATTACTGAAGACCCAGCTTATCTTCGAGAAAATAAGCCGGCTCTTGGGGGCTACGTAAGGATATACGGAGAGTAGAAAAGTGGAGTACCTCATATTTCCTCTTCATCATACCAACTAGGTTGGCCTCCATGCCCCGGCTCGCGGCAAGGCAGCTCAGATAACCCGAATGCAATTCATCAGCAGTCAGCTTCTCCAAGTTGGGCAGATCAAGCTTAGCCTTCTCCTTCTCAGGTGAAGGCGCCTCATCCTTGCTGATGTGCTTGGATAGCACGTTGGAAGGGGCTGGAGCAGTATAGGCTGAGCCGGTGATAGTGACCTCTTCTTCTTGAGCAGTCACATCTTGAGTTGTCTGCAGGGGGCTGGGCGGCTTAGGATCCGTCTCCAGATTGGCTTCAGGAATCATAATATCGGCATCCGCTGATTCAGTAAGCTGGGGAGTTTCATCGTGGGTCCCTCGGTCAGCCTCGGAGGGCTCCACTGGAATCTCAGAAGTACCAAGTCTCGGGTCCTCCGGCTCTGAGACATCCGGACGGGAAGATGACCCGCTCAATTTCCTCTTCTTAGCCTGGGCCCTGTGAACAAAGATTTCATTGTCAGTCATATGCAAGGACAGAATAGTAATAAGCAGAAAGAGGATGCAAAGAAGTTTACCCCGGGTTAATAACAAGGGGAAGCAGTTTGGAGGCGGTTGAGTCGCCAGACGAAGGAGGTGATTCCTGACACAGTTAAATTAAGCAGTATGAGCAAGTGACATCGCAAGACTAATATGCAGAAGTACAAGTGTAAGTTATGAAATACCTCGTTGCGGCGTTTCCGACGAGCCGGAGTGTCAGGTAAGCCGGCCACCAAGTCTTCAGAGCCACCGCTCCGGGTCTGACGTCTAGTGTCATGTTGCTGTTTCTTCAAAAGAAAGTCGGGATACAAGTGAGCAAGAGGATGTGAAAACTTTACTTTCTAGATGACCCGCCGGATTTTTTCTGTTGGTAGAGGTTCCGAGTCGGAGGAGATGATAGTTACCTCTGCAGCACCGGCTTGGCTTGCCTCTGCGTCACCCTGAGAGTAGTCAATGTCAATAAGTTGCATGAAAAGAAGGCCAAGGGAATCAAGTGTTGGGGAACGTTGCATGGGAAACAAAAAATTTCCTACGCACACGCAAGATCTATCCATGGTGATGAGCATCTACGAGAGGGAGAGTGGATCTACATACCCTTGTAGATCGCTAAGCGGGAAGCGTTAAGAAACGCGGTTGATGTAGTCGAACGTCTTCGCGATCCAAATCGCAAGCCGTCCCACGATCCAATCACGATCCGTCCCGATCTAGCGCCGAACGGACGGCACCTCCGCGTTCAGCACACGTATAGCTCGATGACGATCTCCGCCTTCTTGATCCAGCAAGAGGGGGCAGAGAGGTAGATGAGATCTCCAGCAGCACGACGGCGTGGTGGTGGTGATGGTGGAGTTATCCCGGCAGGGCTTCGCCTAATCACTACCGGAATCTATTTGGTGGAGGAACTAGAGAATAGAGAACTAGCACGTGGCCATGGGTTTTGGGGCTCTATTCCTCTAGTATATATAGGAGGGAGAGGGAGGAGCAAGCCTCCCTAGGGTTTCCCCTAGGGGTCGGCCGAACCAGGGCAAGGAGGAGTCCAATCCACTTCCTACTAGGAAGTGGATTCATATTAGGAAGGAGTCCTATTCCTTCCTATCTCCACCTTTTTTCCTCTTGGGCATATGGTCCCTTATGGGGTCGGTTCCCCAGCCCATTAGGAGCAGGTGCGCCACCTCTTGGGCCCATATGCCCCCCCCCCCGGGGTGGGTGGGCCCCACCCGGTGGACCCCCGGAACCCATTCGTCGCTCCCGGTACACTACAGGAAATACCCGAAACCTTTCCAGAACCCAAATACCACTTTCCTATATATAAATCTTTACCTCCGGACCATTCCGGAGCTCCTCGTGACGTCCGGGATCTCAACCAGGACACCGAACAACCTTCGGTCACCAACACATATATCTCAATACTACCGAAACATCACCGAACGTTAATTGTGCAGACCCTGCGGGTTCGAGAACTATGTAGACATGACCGAGACACCTCTACAGTCAATAACCAATAGCGGGACTTGGATACCCATATTGGTTCCTACATATTCTACGAAGATCTTTATCGGTTGAACCTCTATGTCAAGGATTCAGTTAATCCCGTATGTTGTTCCCTTTGTTCTTTGGTATGTTACTTGCCCGAGATTATATCGTCGGTATCTCTATACCTAGTTCAATCTCGTTATAGGTAAGTGTCTTTACTCGTTCCGTAATACAAGATCCCGTGGCTAACACTTTAGTCGATTTGCTTGCAAGGCTTATTGTGATGTTGTATTACCGAGTGGGCCCTGAGATACCTCTCCGTCACACGGAGTAACAAATCCCAGTATCGATCCATGCCAACTTAACAGACACCTTCGGAGATACCTGTAGAGCATCTTTATAGTCACCCAGTTACGTTGCGACATTTGATACACACAAGGTATTCCTCCGGTGTCAGTGAGTTGCATGATCTCATGGTCATAGGAACAGATACTTGACATGCAGAAAACTATAGCAATAAACTGACACGATCATATGCTATGGTCATAGTTTGGGTCTTGTCCATCACATCATTCTCCTAATGATGTGATCCCGTTTATCAAATGACATCTCATGTCTATGGCTAGGAAACCTAGACCATCTTTGATCAACGAACTAGTCTATTAGAGGCATACTAGGGACACAGTGTTGTCTATGTACCCACACATGTATTTGAGTTTCCAATCAATAAAATTATAGCATGGATAATAAACGATTATCATGAACAAGGAAATATAATAATAACCATTTTATTATTGCCTCTAGGGCATATTTCCAACATCAAGTTCTACCTTTGAGTCATCCAGCCCAAATAGCTCCTCAGTTGTTTGTTTCTTCTTACGAGCAGGAGCCCGGGTCTTAGTCGCTTTTGACTTCTTTTTGGAGGTGGAGGTTAGTCTTTTATTCCAGAAAGAAGAGCCGGCCTACATATAATGCATGCATGGACAGAAAAGTTAAATGAAGTAAAGTGCGAAATTTAAAGGAAAAGAGTGAAAGGTTAAAATAAAGTCTTACTTCGGGAGACGGATTAAGAGCATAAAAGGGGCTTAATCCCGTCTTGTTGCAAACTTCTTGAGGTTCTCCCAGCAGTGATTTGACGATTGCATTAAGGTCCTTGTCTGTCAGGGGGGTCTGGTTGAAGCACTAAGGGTCATTCACCTCACCAGTATATTGACACATTAGGGCGCTGCGGCGGCTCAGCAGTAGAATTCTCCAAGAGACCCAGCAGCGGGTCAGATCAACGCTAGTTAACCCGTTGGCTAACATGGCCCTTATCTTTCAAAATGTTGGACCGTGTTGGGCGCGCTCAGCGGCAGTTAGCCGGTCTGGAAGTTCACTCTCGGTGCAAAGCTGGTAGGGACGATAACCCGGCAGAGGATTCTCTCCGGCTGGAGAAGTGTCCTTGTAGTAAAACCAACTATGATTCCAGTCCTTGGGGTGATTAGGCAGAGTCGCCACAGGAAAAGACACATCCCTCCGCCTCTGAATAGAAACACCACCGAGTGCGAGGCTTGCTCCATCAGCAATCTCAGTTTGGCGGTTGATGTAGAAAAAATCCCTGAAGAGGTCAACGGACGGCTCTTCTTGCAGATGCTTCACAAAAAATCTGGAACTCGCACAAATTGGTGACAGAGTTGGGGCCAATGTCTTGAGGGTGCAGTTTGTAAAAGTGAAGTGCATCCTGGAAGAATTTTGATCCGGGCGGTGAGAAGCCGCGGAGAAGATGGTCTGTAAAGACAATAACCTCCCCATCCTTGGGTTCGGGAGTGATTTCATTGCCAGGAGCCCGCCACTGGATAACATCCTGAGCCGGCAAAACTCCCATGACTACAAAGTCGTTGAGTATTTCTTCGGTAACCCCAGAGCCTACCCAATCGCAAGAAGCGGGGGCTTTAGCCATGACGGCGTGTTAAAAAGGGCTATGGAAGGGCATGAAAATGCGGCGGGTTAAAAACGCTGCGTGACCAAAACAACTATGACTCTAAGACGACGATGATACTTGGCGGGTCATTGTTAATTTATGAGCCGCCGCTAATTACAGTAATGAGGCAGATTACATCGCTACAAGGAGAGCCGGCAGCACGATGGTGGGTCAAATAGAAAGCAAATATTGAAAATATTGCTAAGTGTGGGCAAATAGGTTCCACCAACTACAGCTACCGTTTCAAGATCTACGGACGAAGATAATAGGAAAATATTTCAAAAACCTAAAGCGACAACGGAGAACAGACAGTTCGTATATGAGTTCCCATGGAGGGATGACATATGATGGGTATGGAAAATGTATTAAGCGGAGCGCCGCTGGTTTTTTGTTAGCGATTGAAGGCTAAAAGGCGTTTCTTTTATCATCTACGGCAAGAGCTTCAACGAGCGGCAGCGGACTCGGAAGAACGCCGGCGAGATAATGCAGATCTAAGAGGAAAAACGAAGGGAACCTAGAAGATGCAGGAGATGCGGGCTAGCGCCGGCGAGCTCTGAACGCAGTCAGGGTGATGCAGCGGCCCTTGTTGAGGATGGCGGCAAGGTCCGGACGGCGCGGAGGAGCTTTGGTTGCGCGAGCGTCTGGAGGAAGAAGAAGAGAGAGGCGGCGACGGGGGAAAGTGAAAAGGATAGGACCCCACGCGCCTATTTATAAGGAGGATGGAATAGTAATAGTCCGGTGCGGGAATTGAGGAGACAAAATGATGATTGGCAAAGAAAACGCCTCGATTCTCGGGTTGACTAGTTAATGCAAAGATCCGTTGTGATGTCATTCAAGATCTTTTGGATTTATCAGAGATGACATCATCCATTTTTACATGGTGGGTCATGAAGATTTATTTCCGGTCAGATGATTATGAAGAATGTAAGACTCGCCAATTAGAAGACTTGAAGATTGACATGAACAAGTTCAAATCAATCTGGTGCCTAATGTTGGGGATATAACCCCGTGGTGAGACCCGCCCAGGAGGGGCCGGGTCATGAGGTTAGCGGCTTAGCAGTGAGGTCTAAGCAGGCTGAAAGGTCAAGACAAGGCCATGAAGTGTTTTGCCAGACGGGCCTGGGAGAGGCCCAGAGCCGGAAGGCTACGTGTGACTCGGAGGCGTAAGCCGCCGGGAGACGGCTTGCCAGAGAAGGCAAGGATAGTTAGAGATAAGGTCGGTTACTAGATGTAACCCGGCCCAGACTCTTGTAAGCCCAGGGCCTCGACCTGTGTATATAAAGGCGGGTTCCCTGGGCGGCTTAAGAGACGAAAAACCTTTGATCGAGTACTAGGTCAAGCGAATCCGCTCCCTTGTAATCGATATCCAATCAATACAACTCAAAGCAGGACGTAGGCTATTACCTCCTTCGAGAGGGTCTAAACCTGGGTAAACCTGTATCTTTCGTCCCGATCAACCCCTTCGAGTTAACCGCCGTAGCGATGGCTTCACCCCTAAGTCCTTGCACTAGGACATCTGCCGTGATAAAACCACGACAATAATAAAGCAAATTCCTACTTTAAGTACTGTTGCAAACCCATTCATATTTTATATTTGCATTATCCCTGCTGTATTATAACTTTTCCATGGCTTACACCACCGATAAAATCGACAGTTTCATCAAAACAAGCAAAACAATGCATCAAAAACAGAATCTGTCTTAAACAGGACAGTCTGTAGTAATCTAAACTTTGACCATACTTCTGTAACTCTAAAAATTCTGAAAAATTAGGACGAGATAAACATTTTGTATAGCAATACTATTTAAAAATTGCAGAAACTTTTGACGTGCCAGTAAAAAATGAAAATTCACGCACTACAGCCAAAGTTTCTGTTTTTACACCGCACATACCAACAAGCAATCTAATCATCCTAAAGGCAAATCTTGGCACATTATTTTTATAATACAAAGGATTTGTATAAGGGGATAATTATTTTTATTGGAAAATTTTCCGTGATTCAAGACTCACAAAGTTTCCATGGGCATAAAAAAAGTTCAAGGATATCCCCCACTTCAACGATGCTCATCATATCTCTCACTTTCACCTTTCCTTTTGTGGAGTTTTAGGTTCCCCTCTATATATTTTTTTGTTTTTAAACTTTATAAAAGCACACAACAGAATAAAATGACTCTCTAAAACTTCTGGGTTTTCTCCTTGGCAGTGCTTTCTTTAAAGCCATTAAGCTAGGCATAAAGTGCTCAAGTAATGGATCCACCCGGATCCCAAGGTATATCAAAGCCAATTTTAATTGACAATGATTTGTAATTTAGTAGTGATCACAAAGTGATATATATCATGTGACAACGAAGTCTAACCCTCTTCCTATGCATCGACATGTCATACAAGAACAATTCATGCACATTAAGTAAAGGCCAATGCATAGTATAAACAGTTTCTTGCAATTTCATAGTATTGGAAACATAGAGAGGTGAATATTTGGTTCTTCTCTCATAATAATTGCAAGTAGGAGCAGCAAGCACATGCATATTATATTCATTAAAATCATCATGTGTAGTAGCAAAACGCAACCCATCAATATAATCCTTAATAAGAGCAAACTTCTCCGATATAGTGTAGTTGGGAGAATTCAAAAAGAAATAGGACTATCATGTGTGGGTGCAATAGCAACAATTTCATGCTTAACATAAGGAACTATAGCAAGTTCATCTTTATAAGCATAATTCATATTGGCATCATGGCCACAAGCATAGCAAGCATCAAGTTCATCAAAAAGGGATATTTCAAATGAATCCACGGGATCATAGCAATTATCATAGCATTCATCCTTTGGCAAGCACGAAGGGTAATTAGACAATGTATGAGTTGAAGAGTTACTCTCATTAGAAGGTGGGCACGGGTGATCAATCCGCTCTTCCTCCTTTTGTTCTTCGCTCTCCTCCTCATCTTTTTCATCTAATGAGCTCACAATTTCAACAACTTCTTCTTCCATAGGTCCCTGCAAAATATTAGTCTCTTCCAAGGCAGCAGACATTTTTTCAATAAATTCTTGAACATAAGCATTAGAAGCATAGTTTTCATAGCAATATTTAAGTACGGCAAAATTTTCAGATTTGTAAAGAGTAGCATCATACTTTTCAATCAAAGAAGCAATTTCATAAGCACCCTTAAAAGCAACAAATTCTTCAATTTGTTCAACATCAAAATTACAATAGGCTTCCTTGGCATAAGAAGATAGTATTTCACTATCATTAAACACACATTGGTAGGGAAGACGTTTTTTAGTTTCTTTAGAACAACAAGTAAAATCATGTATATCGCATAAATTCCAAGCATAGCAACACAAAGTATTAATTTGATGCCACAAGAGTTTCCCTTTTTGAGATATGCTGTGTCACACATAATAAGCATGCTCATTTAATGATTTTCCCTCAACTAAGCTAGTTGGGTTTTCAGCACGAGCACAAATGGATCGAAGATTATCCAAATAATATTCTTCGGTAGTACAGAACACTAGTGGTTCCTCAACTTTTGGAGCAGCCAGTACATCTTTTTTTTTTGGTATTTTGCGTTTCCTACCCATATCTAAAGATAGAAAACAGCTAATAATAGAAAATAAAAATTACTTAGTGATAAAGCAAACAAGCACACACGAGAATATTCACCCTACGCTATTGCTCCCTGGCAACGGCGCCAGAAAAAGGTCTTGATAACCCACAAGTGTAGGGGATCGTTTGTAGCCTTTTTCGATAAGTAAGAGTGTCGAACCCAACGAGGAGCTAAAGGTAGAACAAATATTCTCTCAAGCTCTATCGACCACCGATACAACTCTACGCACGCTAATGCTTGCTTTACCTAGAACAAGTATGAAACTACTTTGCGGGAATAAAACTAGAAGTACTTTGCGAGATAATAAAGAACGTGGAAATAAAAGTTAGGTGCTGTTTTAATAAAAGATCAAAAAGAGTAAATAACTTAGTAGAAAACTTTTTGTGTAATGCAAGAGAAAGATTGTCCCTAGGCAATTGAATATAATATGATAGATACTTGCTATATGCAATGAGGGAGAGGCATACGCTAACACACTTTTCGTACTTGGATCATATGCACTTATGATTGGAACTCTAGCAAGCATCCGCAACTACCAAAGTTCATTAAGGTAAAACCCAACCATAGCATTAAGTATCAAGTCCCCTTTACTCCCATACGCAACAACCCACCTACTCGGGTTTGTGCTCCTGTCACTCACGCAACCCACCATAGGCAAATCATGAACATATTGCAACACCCTACAGCGGGGATCCCTCACGTTTGCGCGACACGGAGGGCACCATAGGAAAGCACCATATCAACATACAACTCACATCCATAACATCATACCACAATTAACCCATAGGACAAAAGAGATCTACTCAAACATCATAGGATAGCCAAATATCATTGGGAAATAATATATGGGGTTGAGCACCATGTTTAAGTAGAGATTACAGCGGGGAAGCGAGGTGTTACACCGCTGCATAGAGGGGGAGATAGTTGGTGTTGACGGCGGCGAAGTTGTTGGTGTAGATTTCCGTCACGATGATTGCCCCAGCGGCGCTCCGGCGCCACCAGGAGAGAGGGGGAGAGAGCCCCCCTCCTTCTTCTTCTTCCTTGGCCTCCCCCCTAGATGGGAGAAGAGTTCCCACTCTGGTCCATGGCCTCCATGGCAGCGGAGGGGCAGGAGCCCCTCCTAGATTGGATCTCCCTCTCTGTTCTCTTCTGTTTCGCGTTCCTGTTTTCTGGCCGAAAACCGTTTCATATATTCCCGGAGATCCGTAACTCCGATCGGGCTGAAATTTTGAGGGGATTTTTATCCAAAAATTAGCTTCCTTACGCCCGAAGGAGAGCTCCAACCGACTTACGAGGTGGGCATAACCCACCACACCGCGCCTGGGCCTTCTGGGCGCGCCCTGGTGTCTTGTGGGGGCTGTGGGACCCCGTTTGCGTTCATTCCACTTCTCAAAATTCACAAATATTCCAAAAAAATGTCCGTAAATTTTTATCGCGTTTGGACTTTGTTTGATATGGATATTCTGCGAAACAAAAAACATGCAACAAACAGGAACTGGCACTGGGCACTGGATCAATATGTTAGTCCAATAAATCATATAAAATGTTGCCAAAAATATGTGAAAGTTGTATAATATTGGCATGAAACAATCAAAAATTATAGATACGACGGAGACGTATCACCATCCATTTCATCAATTCCACCACCCATGCATGGCACCTCTCATTCCTCCTCCCATTCCACCCATGGCACCTCCTATTCCTCCCATTCCTCCTTCCATCATGTTTCTCATGAGCATGGTCTTCTTCAGGATCATTTCGTCGTGACAAACCTCGACATAAGCTTTTGCTTTTGGGCCGAGGCCACTTGTGTCCATGGACATAAACTTGAGTGTCTTCTCCTCCACCATATGAAACTCATCGGCCACCATCTTTCTCTCCTCGGCCATTGCCAACCTCTCCTCAGTCACCCCCCTCTGCCTCCCAGGTTCTCCCCACTCCACCATTTCTTTCAATTACAAAATTATTTTCTTAGGCATACTGTTTCCTCGCAATGACAATGGCGTCAAATCCTTTTTTAAGACCATTGTCTCCGGCTGTCTAACCCTTTGCTTTTTTTACTTCTGTATGTCCTATAAACTTATCCTCATGCTCGACAACCAAACTTTTTTCCTCGGAGCTTCATAAACTTATCGATTCTTCCACTTCTCATCCTTGAGCTCTTTGTAGTAGTGATGGAAAACAAAGGCTTTTCCTTTCCTTTTCTTCTTCTCTCTGTTCTTGTTTCATTCTCGGAAAAAACCTTGGGCAATCATTTTCTACAACAAAACAACAAAAGGAGCATCATCAATTTAGGAATATATGCATACATGGGCAATGTAGATAAACACACACAAAGGTAGCAAGCAATTACCATGCCACTATCATCGCAACCACTAGGGTTCATGCGATCAACATTGGCCAAGCAACCCGCCCACTTTTGGCAATCGCCGTTTATGGTGCCCCATCGTTGATGAATGGAAGCTCTCGATCGATAGTGCCCACTAGTGTTGCGCTCATCGAATAATTCTTTGATGTGGTCCCAATAGGTGGATGTGGATTGGTCACTCCCCATAGATGCATCAAGATAGATTCGCTTCCACGCAATACAAATCAACACATCTTCGACGTTCATATAATTTGCGGTTCTTCCATTTGCAACGAAGCCCTCATGCTCCATGTCGAGATTATCACCATCAAGTTAAGTATCATATTCTTGTGATGCATATTCTTGAGAGAAATAATATTCATTTGCGACATTTTGTCACGCGCATGAATCCCTCATCATCAACACTAGAAATGTGCGTACACACAATATCACATTCTATTCATATTGGACATGATAAAAGAACAAATAAAAAGAAAAATATTTTTTTACCTTTGCGACATTTCTTCGAACACATTGGAGGTGGTGGCCGCTAGGCAGGTCTTCCTCCATAGCCAACTGTGTGGCTTGCGGTGGCAGCGGAGGAGGCATGCCATTTCCTGGGGCAGCCGCGGTCGAGGCCAAAGCAGCCGCTACCGCCTTCGTCTTCTTTGCCCGAGATGAAGTCGCGGCGGGGTTGCATGCTTCTTCGTTGGCAGTGCACTTGCTGCGGCGGCGGCGACATGCCGGGGTGAGGCAAATCCAACGCAGCGGGATGGGGTCGGCATGGCAGCTAAGGCGGAGGGAGGGGGAGTTTGTAGCGCTGGCGATGAGGTGTGTCAAACGGGCGGAGGCGGCGGCGAGGTCGTGGGACCGGGCGATGGCCAGTCACGGGTTGTTTTACAACTGCAAATGCAAAGTGATGTATATTTGCATCACTTGATGATGTATTTATATCAGATGTAAAATTCGGGTAAAAAAATTCCATCTATGACCTAAGTGATGTATATTTCTGTTATTTTTACATCTCATCATCTATTGGATATGCGCTAAGAGAATCTGCAACCACAAGAAGTAAATTCCAGCCCCCAAACGTCTGCGAACGCATTTACCAACAGTTACCGTATAGCACACAAAAATTCTCCTCCACAACCGGATCCATCAAACCGAATCCTCAAATCCATATTATTCTCATGCAATGAATCGTATGTAGCTAAACACATGTCATCGGACTACCAAAAATTGACATGCTCTACTAACTACGAGTGAAGCGACAAAGGAGGAAGTACATCCATGGTCGCCCTTGCCCTTGCCTTTGCCCTTCCCGTCATCCGTGCAGTAGTAGGGCTCGAATAGGCAGAACGGATCGAGGGAGATGCTGATCACCCACAAGTATAGGGGATCAATCGTAGTCCTTTCGATAAGTAAGAGTGTCGAACCCAACGAGGAGTAGAAGGAAATGACAAGCAGTTTTTAGTAAGGTATTCTCTGCAAGTGTTGTAAGTGACAGTGATACATAGTTTTGTAGCAAGATAATTCGTAACAAGTGACAAGTGACAAAAATAACAAGTGTGCAACAAGGTAGCCCAATCCTTTTTGTAGCAAAGGACGGGCCTGAAAGTTCTCTTATATGAAGGAAAGTGCTCTCGAGGACACATGGGATTTTCCGTCTAGTCGTGTTCATCATGTTGAGTTGATTCACGTTCGTTACTTTGATAATTTGATATGTGGGTGGACCGGTGCTTAGGTAATGTTCTTACTTGAATAAACAACCAACTTATGATTACCCTCTCTCACAAGCATCCGCAACTACAAAAGAGGAATTAAGACAAATCTAACCATAGCATGAAACATATGGATCCAAATTAGCCCCTTATGGAATAACGCATAAACTAGGGTTTAAGCTTCTGTCACTCTCGCAACCCATATCTACTTATTAGTCCACAATGACTTCCCTTAGGCCCAAAGTATGGTGAAATGCCATGTAGTTGACGTTCACATGACACCACTAAAGGAAGCAACAACATACATATCATCAGGATATCGAACGAATACCAACTTCACATGATTACTTATAACTAGACTTCTCCCATGTCCTCGAGAACAAAAGTAACTACTCACAAATCATCATCATGTTCAAGATCAGAGATGTAATGAATATGATAACGGATTTGAACATATTATCTTCCACCAAGTAAACCAACAAGCATCACTTACAAGATGTAATCAACACTACTAGCAACCCCCAGGTACCAATCTCAGGTTTTGAGACAAAGATTGAATACACGAGATGAACCAGGGTTTGAGATGAGATGGTGTTGGTGAATATGTTGATGAAGATTGGTCCTCCCGTGAAGTAGGAAGCGTTGGTGAGGACGATGGCTTCGATTTCCCCCTCCTGGAGGGAAGTTTCCCCGGCAGAATCGCTCTGCCGGAGAGCAAAAGGGCTCCTGCCCAGGTTTCCACCTCCAGACGGTGGCGCTACGTCCCAAAAGTATCCTCCTTATTTTTTCTAGGTCAAAACCCTTCATATAGCAGAAGATGGGCTCCGGAGCCGGTCCGTGGGCTTGCCAAGCCATCAGAGCACGCCTAGGGGGGTGGTCGCGCCCTGTTGGCTTGGGAGCAACAGGTGGGCCCCCTATGGTATTTCTTCACTCCAATAATTCTTATATATTCCATAAAAAATCCTCGTGAAGTTTCAAGTCATTTGGAGTCCAGAAAATTTCCAGCTTTTTCCATGGCTTTCAGTCCAAAATTCCAGTTTCCGGCAGTTTCCCTCTTTATGTAGATCTTGCAAATTAAGAGAGAAAAGGCATTAGAATTGTATCATAAAATGGAATAATGACCAAGAACAATGTTAATATCAATAGGAAATCATGATGCAAAATGGACGTATCAACTCCCCCAAGCTTGGACCTCGCTTGTCCTCAAGCGAAAGCCGAACTTGATAATAATGACCACATAATTAGAGAAAGAGAGGTGTCAATCAAAAAATACGGACATGCGAGCATCATGAATATTATCATAGCAGCAAGTTTTCATGATATAACTTCTCATAAACAAGTAACAATCTATCCACAAATATTGAAGTGTGGAGCATAAACTTTATTGACAACCAACAAACTATGTTCTTAGTTATTGAGATAATCACAATTCATCATATTTCAGAGAAGAGTATATGTAAGACTTTAATTTTAGCAAGTTCACATACTAAACTATCATTTTGTCTTCTATGATTTCTAACACTCAATGCATGTTTTTTTGGAGCAAATGTTTCCGTCAGACACATAGGGAGATAGGGGCTCTATTGTTTTCGCCACCCAACTTATTTACCTCAAGGATAATGTCAACAATACTGACTCATGATCATCTACATCCAACTGGATAGATATGCCTGGATCTTTCCCCAACACACGATGCTTGTCAACTAAAGAATTAATAGATTGGAATAGGAATAAACATTATTGACTCTTGCATAAAAGTAAATACACGAAAGTAAAAGATAGGCCCTTCGCCGAGGGGCGTAGAGGCTGCCATGCGCTTTTTATTTTTGGATGTGCAAGCTCTTAATGTAAAGGAACGTCACTTTATATTGCCACTTGTGATAGCAACCTTTATTATGCAGTCCATCGCTTTTATTTCTTTGCCATCACAAGATCGTACAAAGTTTATTTTCCCTTACAATAAAAGATCATACATATTAAGGAGCAGTTTTTATTGCTTTATGCACTGATGAAAACTTACTTGAAGGATCTTATTCAATCCATAGGTAGATATGGTGGACTCTCATGGCAAGAAATTGTGTTTAAGGATTATGGATGCACAAGTAGTATCTCTACTTAGTGCGAATTTTTGGGCTAGCAAAAGATCCTAGAACAGCACCGCATGTTAGAGGATCCATGACAATATAACTTCTATGTGAATGTAAACAAACATAACTCATTACGCTGTCTTCCTTGTCCAACATCAACTATTCAATCATGTAGAAAATATTTGATGGGGTCTCACAATCATAAAAGATGTCCAAGATAGTATATTTGTATGTGAATCTCCTCTCCTCTTTCATAATTTTGCATGGATTGTATCAATGACTAACACTATGTTTGTTAACTCCCAACAACTTTTATCAAGCACACTTATTTTTATGTGAAGTCATTACTCCCCATTGGATTAGCATATGATCTTTCTATTTTATTGCTATGATTGATGCATGAGAGTAAAGCAAGCAAACTCAAACTAATCTTTATTATATAACTCTCACACTCGATTACAGGGATAGATATATCACAAAGCAAGCACTCTAAGTAAAACAATACTAAACTTTTATTCTTCTAGATCACGAAATAGCTAAGGATCGAACTAAGATAGATGATAATGTAAAACTGATGGTGATACGATACCGGGGCACCTCCCCCAAGCTTGGAACAAGCTAGGGGTGGTGCCCATACCCATGTACTGAAGTGTCCTTCTTGGGCGATGGTGGTGATGAAGTAGTAGGTTTGTCCTCCACAATGGAGAGCAGGGCAACTTTCATCTCTCTCATCTCATGAAGCAACGGTTGAATCATTGTGGTGTTCTTTTGCACCTCCACCATAAGATGTTTGTTCTCTGGCCACCAAGAGCTTTTCCCTGCACCACTTTCACTTGGACGAGAGATGTCCTAATTGGACGGTATATGCGAGCGAGAAATATTCTCAACCCCATAGTTATGAGTCATATTGTGGAAGTTATTTGCATGTAACCTGCCGAGGGGTCTCCTCAAAGTGGATTCACCTTGTGCTTCTTGAGCTAGCTGGGCTCTCCTTCCCATTGGTGGACAAGGGTTCAGAGAGGTGGAGATGCCTGCTAGCGTGCCACGTTCCGAGGCAAGGGGGTTGCACTTCCATAGAGCTCATAGGTTTCTCCCCCGTGATGACTTCCTCAGTTACCTCTCGTTCGAGCTCCATATGTAGCAACCAAGCTTCATCCTCAATGTTGATTGAGGAGGACGACGACATAGATTCCCCACCTTGAGAAATATATCAGATAAACAACCTGAAACAAGAACAGATGGAAAACGATGCGGTGGTCAAAACATACGGGAGTATATATAATGACTTTTTCTAGGTCAGAATACGAGTCCAGGAAGAAAACGGAGTCGGGGAGGCACACGAGGGGCTCGCAAGCCATCAGGACGCGCCCAGGGGGGTGGTTGATACGTCTCCAATGTATCTATAATTTTTCCTTGTTCCATGCTGTTATATTATCATTCTTGGATGTTTTACAATCACTTTATAACAACTTTATATCATTTTTTGGGACTAACCTATTGACATAGTGCCAAAGTGACAGTTGCTGTTTTTGCTTGTTTTTTACTTCGTAGAATATCAGTACCAAACGGAGTCCAATCGCGACAAAACTTTTTGGAGATTTTTTTTGGACCAGAAGACACCTAGTGGGCCAAAGAAGTGACAGAGAGGTGGGCCGTGGAGGCCACAACCCACCAGGGCGCCCCAGGGGCCCCCCCGGCGCGCCTTGATGGGTTGTGCCCTCCACGGGGCCCCCCTCCACCGCCTATGATGCCTATAAATACCCAAATATTCTGAAAACCCTAGGGGAGTTGACGAAAAACCCTAGGGGAGCCACCGCAAGTTCCAGAGCCTCAAGATCAAATCTAACACCATCACGGAGGGGTTCATCTTCTTCATAGGTGCCTCTCCGATGATGCGTGTGTAGTCCACCATAAACCTACGGGTCCGTAGGCAGTATCTATATGGCTTCCTCTCTCTCTCTCTTTTGATTCTCAATACAATGGTCTCTTGGAGATCTATTTGATGTAAACTTTTGCGGTGTGTTTGTTGGGATCCGATGAATTTTGAGTTCATGATCAGTTTCTATCCATGAATATTATTTGAGTCTTCTTTGATCTCTTATATGCATGATTACTTATAGCCTCGTATTTCTTCTTCGAATCTTTGGTTTAGTTAGGCCAACTAGATCGATTTTTCTTGCCATGGGAAGAGGTGCTTTGTGATGGGTTCGATCTTGCGGTGTCCTTTCCCAGTGACAGAAGGGACAGCAAGGCACGCATGTATCGTTGCCATTAAGGATGACAAGATGGGGTCTATTCCTACATGAATAGATCTTGTCTACACCATGTCATCATTCTTATTGCATTACTCCGTTTTTCCATGAACTTAATACACTAGATGCATGCTGGATAGCGGTCGATGTGTGGAGTAATAGTGGTAGATGCAGGCAGGAGTCGGTCTACTTATCTTGGACGTGATGCCTATATAATGATCATCGCCTTGGATATCGTCATGATTATTTGATCCTCTATCAATTACCCAACAGTAATTTGTTCACCCACCATGTGCTATACTCATGAGAGAAGCCACTAGTGAAACCTACGCCCCCCGGGTCTACTTTTCCAACATATTGCTTTTCGATCTATCCGTTTGCCTCTTTGTTTTCAGATCTACTATACCAAAAACCCAAAAATATATTGCTGCACTTTTTATTTGCCCTTTTTATTTTGTGTTCTTGAGAGATCCATCTCTCCTATCTATCACTACCTAATCTATGTTTTTACCGTAGAGAGATTGACAACCTCTCTTTCGCGTCGGGTTGCAAGTATTTGTTATTTGTGTGCAGGTGCTGCTTATTAGGTGGTGGTGATCCTCCTACTGGTTCGATACCTTGGTTTCATAACTGAGGGAAATACTTACCGTCGTTGTGCTGCATCATCCCTTCCTCCTTGGGGAAATACCGATGCAGTCTCAAGCCACGTCAAAGGAATCTCTGGCACCGTTGCCGGGGAGGAAGCGGTCTCTTCTACGTGCCAATCTCTGGCGCCGAGGAGACACCATCATCATCTACCAGGTTCCTAATCACAAATGTCATCTCCTTGCAATTACATTATTTTCCATTTGCCTCTCGTTTTCCTCTCCCCCACTTCACAAATTTACCGTTTTATTCGCCCCCTTTTTCGTTCGCCTTTTTCTCGCCGGATCTTTTTTTTGCTTGTTTGCTATCTTTGCTTGTGTTGCCATGTGCCTTCTATTTGCTTGCATCTTAGCTTGCTAAAAATCTATTGATATGGATCCTCATCCACTTGCTAATATTTTCAAAAGACCAAATTATGATGAACCAATTGCTAGTGAGTTGAGTGCACTTGATTATCTCTATGAAGTTTTGCTTGAAAATCATGAATCTAATTTTTTTGATGAAGTGTTGAAAGAAGAAATTTATAAGGTGATTCATGATAGCTCCTTGATTGAAAAGCATGATTGCAATGATATTACTATAAATTCTATTAATGTCAATTATGCTAATGATATGCAAAGCCACAAGCTTGGGGATGCTATGTTTGATGAAGATGATATTTTTAGTCCCCCGAGTTTTGATGAGCAAATTTATTATGATGATTGCATGCCTCCTATTCATGATGATGGCGATGACACGTATGCTATAATGAGTAATGATAACCATGAAACTTATCATCATGGTTTTAATTTGCAACGTGGTTATGTTAATCAAGTGTCTCATGATAGTTATTTTGTTGAGTTTGCTCCCACTACTATGGATGAAAAGGAATTTGCTTATGTGGAGAGTAATGAAAATTCTATGATTGTGCATCATGAAAAGAATGATTTATGTGATGGTTATATTGTCGAATTCCTTCATGATGCTACTGAAATTTATTATGAGGGAGGAATATATGCTTGTAGGAATTGCAATAACATCAAGTTTCCTCTCTATGTGTTCAAAGTTTTGAAGTTATGCTTGTTTTGCCTTCCTATGCTAGTTGATTCTTGTTCCCATAAATTGTTTGCCCACAAAATCCCTATGCATAGGAAGTGGGTTAGAATTAAATGTGCTTGTCATGAGATTCATGATGCTCACTTGCATATTTCAATTACTACTTTTTATGTGACCATCATTGAAATCATTATGCCTAGCTAGGGGCGTAAAACGATAGCGCTTGTTGGGAGGCAACCCAATCAATAAATTTATTCTTATTTTTCTTTCTGTTTTGGAGTGTTGACACAATTATACATCTGTTATGATTGTGTTTTTATGTTTTATTTAGTGTTTGTGCCAAGTAGAGCCTTTAGGATGATTCATAAGATGAGTAGAAACAATGCTGAATCTGAAACATAAACTTTGCGTCCAGTGTTAGAATTTTCATTTTTCACTGGACGTGATCTTGGGCTGAAATTTTAACACAGTGTTGCTATACAAATTCTTTACGTTGTCCTAATTTTTCAGAATTTTGAGAGTTACATAAGTATGGTTAGAGTACAGATTACTACAGACTGTTCTGTTTAAGACATATTCTGTTTTCGTTGCATTGTGTGCTTGTTTTGATGAATCTATGGGTTGTATTGAAGGGTATGAGCCATGGTAAAGTTGAAATACAGTAGGTATAATGCAATAAAAAATATGAATGGGTTTGCAACAGCACCTAAAGTAGTGATTTGCTTTATTATACTAACGGATCTCGCGAAGATTTTGTTGAGTTTTGTGTGATTGAAGTTTTCAAGTTTTGGGTGAGATCAGGATGGATGAAGGAATAAGGAGTGAAAAGAGCCAAAGCTCGGGGATGCTATAGCACCCCCAAGATATATCCAAAGAGAAACAAGCAACTAACCTTGGGGATGCCCCCGAGTGGCATGCCCTCTTTCTTCT
Organism: Elymus sibiricus; assembly: GCA_039707655.1. Taxonomy (NCBI): domain Eukaryota; kingdom Viridiplantae; phylum Streptophyta; class Magnoliopsida; order Poales; family Poaceae; genus Elymus; species Elymus sibiricus. Next base: position 180,422,189 of record CM077665.1, read on the forward strand.
AACGACCATTGGTATTTTACTTGGAGCTATATTTTTATTCGTCACATATCATGAGTTTTGCTTGGAGCGTCTTGTATCATTTGAGTCTTTGCTTGCTTTGCTTGTTAGTTTTTCACTTGTATGCTTGCTGGACACACCTATTTTGGAGAGCCAAAATTATGCTATGATTTGTTAGAATTGCTCTATATGCTTCATTTAAACTTTTTGAGCTATAGAATTACTCTAGTGCTTCACTTATATCTTTTTGAGCACGGTGTTCTTGGAATTTTTTGTAGAAATACTCTGATGCTTCACTTAGATTAATTTGAGAGTTAGTAAATTTTGAAGTAATCCTCTCATGCTTCACTTATATATTTTTTGAGAGATGAAAACTCTATGCACATGTGCTTCACTTAAATTTGTTTGCGCTTGTCAAAAAGCAATGGCAATATATATATGAAACTAGTCCCAAAGTGATAGATATCCAAGGAGGATATAATAAAAACTTTCATGAAGATCATTGGACAAATTAAACTTGATTCTTTGTAATAGTTTTGTGACATGATGATAGTAATATGTGAGTCATGTTAGTGAGTAATTATGCTTTAGTAGGAATATTGGTGTTAAGGTTTGTGATTCCCTATGCAAGTACGAAAGTCAATAGTTATGCAATGAAATTACATCCTACTTATGGTGCATTGTTCGGTGTTAGTTATGCTCAATGCTCGCTTATGTGAAGTTTCGTTTCTTGGTTTGGTTGCTTCTCAATCTATTTGCTAGCCTCCATTTGTACTAAGTAGAAATACTACTTGTGCATCCAAAATCCTTAAACCAAGTTTTGCCTTATGAGTCCACCATACCTACCTATATGCAGTATTTCCATGCCGTTCCAAGCAAATTTGTATGTGCAATCTCTAATTTTCAAAATAAACTTCTCTTTTGTGTGCTCGTACCGCTCATGAAACGGTGGGGAGTGTCCAATATTTTTCCATGCTAGATGTGTTATTCTCAAGATGAGTGTTTATTCATTCACTTGTCATTGCACGAGAGTGCGGCGGTAATAGGGATGCCCATTCCCGAAATGAAAAAGGAAAAAATATTTACTTTATGTTGTCAAATAATAAATTCCTTGGAAAGTGTTGGTATGGAAGGCAACCGTGGATACGGCTCGCCATGGAAAGTGAAAGTTTGGTGGAAAAATGAATAAACTTTATTTTCTGTTTGGGAACCGCCTATGATATATCTAGCATGGAAAGTATTGTGAGCTACTTTGTTGTTTTCGTTGACAGGAAAGGCATGCCACCCAAAATATTTTTCTCTCTCAATTTAAAACTTTGAACTCTGGCACCTCTACAAATCCCTACTTCCCTCTGTGAAGGGCCTATCTATTTTCTTTATGCAATTTTTATTTTTACTTTGAGTCTCCATCTTCTCTTATAAAGCACCAACTAGGGGGCACTATGATTGTACTTGAGCATTGGGTGTAGCTAATATTTGAGTGTGTTTCATGAATGGATCAATGATTGAGCATGCTGGGTTAGGGATAACTTTCCTTAGTGTTGATATTTTGAAAGACATGGTTGCTTGTTGGCATGCTTGAGTGTTGAAGTCATTATGTTAAAACTAGACTATTGCTTTGAATCATCTAAAAGTCCAAATGATCATGCTACAAAAGGAAAGAATATGAGATGAACAAGTTAGGCAGCATTCCAAATCAAAAATTCTGTTTTTATCATTTACCTACTCGAGGACGAGTAGGAATTAAGCTTGGGGATGCTGATTCGTCTCCAACGTATCTATAATTTTTGCTTGTTCCATGCTGTTATATTATCATTCTTGGATGTTTTACAATCACTTTAAAACAAATTTAAATCATTTTTTGGGACTAACCTATTGACATAGTGCCAAAGTGCCAGTTTGCTCTTTTTTTGCTTGTTTTTTACTTCGCAGAATATCAGTACCAAACGGAGTCCAATCGCGACGAAACTTTTTGGAGATTTTTTTTGGACCAGAAGACACCCAGTGGGCCAAAGAAGTGCCAGAGAGGTGGGCTGTGGAGGCCACAAACCACCAGGGCGCGCCAGGGGGGCCCCGGCGCGCCCTGATGGGTTGTGCCCTCCACGGCCCCCCACCGCCTCTGATGCCTATAAATACCCAAATATTCTGAAAACCCTAGGGGAGTCGACGAAAAACACATCCAGCCGCCGCAAGTTCCACAGCCTCAACATCCAATCTAACACCATCACGGAGGGGTTCATCTTCTTCATAGGTGCCTCTCCGATGATGCGTGAATAGTCCACCATAGACCTACGGGTCCGTAGGCAGTAGCTAGATGGCTTCCTCTCTCTCTTTTGATTCTCAATACAATGGTCTCTTGGAGATCTATTTGATGTAAACTTTTGCGGTGTGTTTGTTGGGATCCGAAGAATTTTGAGTTCATGATTAGTTTCTATCCATGAATATTATTTGAGTCTTCTTTGATCTCTTATATGCATGATTACTTATAGCCTCGTATTTCTTCTTCGAATCTTTGGTTTAGTTAGGCCGACTAGATCGATTTTTCTTGCCATGGGAAGAGGTGCTTTGTGATGGGTTCGATCTTGCGGTGTCCTTTCCCAGTGACAGAAGGGGAAGCAAGGCACACATGTATCGTTGCTATTAAGGATAACAAGATGGGGTCTATTCCTACATGAATAGATCTTGTCTACATCATGTCATCGTTCTTATTGCATTACTCCGTTTTTCCATGAACTTAATACACTAGATGCATGCTAGATAGCGGTCGATGTGTGGAGTAATAGTGGTAGATGCAGGCAGGAGTCGGTCTACTTATCTTGGACGTGATGCCTATATGATGATCATCGCCTTGGATATCGTCATGATTATTTGATCTTCTATCAATTGCCCAACAGTAATTTGTTCACCCACCGCCCGCTATACTCATGAGAGAAGCCACTAGTGAATCCTATGGCCCCCGGGTCTACTTTTCCAACATATTGCTTTCCGATCTATCTTTTTGCCTCTTTGTTTTTAGATCTACAAAACCAAAAATCCAAAAATATATTGCTGCATATTTTATTTGCCCTTTCTATTTTGTGTTCTTGAGAGATCTATCTCTCCTATCTATCGCTACCTAATCTATCTTTTTACCGTAGAGAGATTGACAACCTCTCTTTCGCGTCGGGTTGCAAGTATTTGTTATTTGTGTGCAGGTGCTGCTTATTGGGTGGTGGTGATCCTCCTACTGGTTCGATAACCTTGGTTTCATAACTGAGGGAAATACTTACCGTTGCTGTGCTGCATTATCCCTTCCTCTTTGGGGAAATACCGACGCAGTCTCAAGCCACGTCACCCTGCCGGAGGGGGGGTCGATCACGGAGGGCCTCTACATCAACCTTGCTGCTCCCATGGTGATGTGTGAGTAGTTCACCATAGACCTACGGGTTCGTAGTTAGTACCTAGATGGCTATCTCTCTCTCTCTTGATCTTTAATACAAAGTTCACTGCATCTTCGCAGTGATCTATTCGATGTAATCACTTTGGGTGGTGTGTTTGTTAGGATCCGATGAATTGTGGGTTTATGTTCATTATTCATGAAAAACATTTGTGTCTTCTCTGAATTATATGATTCTTATTTGCATGATAATTATAGATTCGTAATTCTCTCCGATCTATCGAAATAGTTTGGCCAACTAGATTGATATTTCTTCAGTGAGAGGGGTGCGTTGTAGTTGGTTCAATCTAGCGGTGCTCTATATCCCAGTGACATAAGGGGACAAGACACATCTTTGTATAGTTGCCACTAAGGATAAAATGATGGGGTTAACTCATATTGATTGGATTCTCTTTGTCTACATTATGTCATCGTTCTCCACGCATTACTCTGTTTGTCATGAACTTAATACTTAGAGAGGCAAGCATGGAAGCACTCTCGACTTAGTAGTAGGTGCAGCCAGGAGTCAGCCTATTTGCTTATCGACGTGATGCCTATATACACATGATCATTTCCGTGAATAAATATTGCATAACTATGCGCTTTTCTATCAATTGCCCAACAATAATTTGTTTACCCACCGTATGCCTACTACATGAGAGATGCCACTAGGGAAAACTATGGCCCCCGGGTCTATCCACCTATATATTTACAAAAGCTTTCATTACCTTCTGCCATTATTTATGTTTTATTTATTTTGCAATTTACAATTATCAACTATCATCTACACACTTCATTTGCTTGCAAATAACGAGTCCAAGGGGATTGACAACCCTCTTGCCCGTGTTGGGTGCAAGTATTTGTTTCTTTGTGTGCAGTCGCTGAAGATGGGGGTTGCGTGCTACTCCTATTGGTTTGATATAACCTTGATTCTCACTGAGGGGAATACTTATCTATATTGTGTTGCATCACCCGCTCCTCTTCATGGAAAACCCAACGCATATCACAAGTATCATGGTTATACCTCCTTTCTTATGAACACAATGAACATGACTTAACCATCTACTATCAGCTATGGGATATATTATACCTGCCTCTAGAAGCTTTAGTATTTCAGTTCTTAGCACTTCCTTCATTTTAGGATTCAGACGGCATTGATGAGCAATGATAGGTTTAGTGTCTAGTTCCATATTAATCTTATGCACAAATAGAGTGGGACTAACGCCCTTAAGATCATCAAGAGTATATCCGATAGCAGCTCGGTGCTTCCTCAAAGTCTTAAGTAATCTCTTTTCTTCATGCTCTGAAAGGTTAGCACTAATAATAACACGATATATGTTATTTTCATCAAGATAAGCATATTTCAATGTATCAGGTTATTTATTTAACTCTAACACGGGATCTCCCTTAGGTGGGGGAGGATCACCTAAAATGTCAACAGGCAAGTTGTGTCTGAGAATAGGTGTTTGCCTAAAGAATATTTCATCCATTTCATTCCCTTCATTCATATGGTCTTGCAAATATTGTTCTAACGGATCAGTAGGAGACACGACAATAGAAGCAAGACCAATAATTTCATCTTTACTAGATAACTCTTTATCATGTCGTTGTCTACCAAACTTAGAGAAATTAAATTCATGAGGCGCATCACCAAAACTCACTTTGACCTTTTCTCTAACACAATTAATTTCAGCGTTAACGATGTTCCAGAAAGGTCTACCAAATATAACGGGACACAAATTATCTTGTAGTGTACCAGGTACTAAGAAATAAGTAGGGTATTTGATTTTTCCACACAAGACTTCAACAGGTTGAACAATCCCAATTGGTGAAATAGTGTCTCTATTTGCAAGTTTAATAGTAAAATCAATGTCTTCCATCTCAGAGGGTGCTATATCATTCATAATTTCTTGATCTAATTCAAAATTAATAGCACTCACTCTAGCACCCATGTCACACAAACCATGATAGCAATGTTCTCCAATTTTAACAGAAACAACAGTCATGCCAACAACGGGTTTATTCTTATCTAGCACATCATGTTTGTTTCCAGCAGGTTTTGCGATTCTAGCAGCCTCATAGCAGAAGTAAATAACCCGCCCATCAATATTATCAACCAAGAGATCTTTAACCATAGCAATATTAGGTTCTACATTTATTTGTTCAAAAGGTTTGGGTGTTCTAACATTGCTTTTATTAACCACAGTTGTAGCCTTAGCATGTTCCTTAATCCTAGCAGGAAAAGGTGGTTTCTCAATGTAAGTAGTGGACACAACTGGATCAACATTATAGATAATAGTTTCACATTTAGCAATAATAGGTTCCTCTAACAATTCTTCAATGGGTGGATTATATTTAAACCACTTCTCTTTAGGGGGATCAACATGAGTAGCAAATGATTCACAGAAAGAAGCCACTATCTCAGAGTCAAGCCCATATTTATTGCTAAACTTATGAAAAGTATCAGTTTCCATAAAAGATTTAACACAATCAAACTCAAGTTTTATACCTGACTCTTTACCTTCGTCGAGCTCCCAATCTTCAGAGTTGCGTTTGTTTCTTTGCAGAAGATCCCATTTGAATTCAATAGTTCTCTTCATGAAGGAATCGGAAGAAGAAGAATTGAGCATTAATTGATCATCATAAGAAAGCCGAGCATAAAAGTTTTGTAGTATTATTTCTCTTGAGAGCTCATGATTGGGGCAAGTGTGCATCATATATTTAAGCCTCCCCAAAGCTTGAGCGATGCTTTATCCTTCACGAGGCCAAAAATTATGTATATAATTCCGATCACAATGAACTAGGTGCATTGGATAAAACTTTTGGTGAAATTCCAGCTTCAACCGATTCCAGTCCCATGTTCCAGCATCATCCAATAGCCTGTACCAAATCAATTCCTTTCCCTCCAAAGATAAAGGGAATACCTTCTTCTGGACTTTATACTCGGATAAACCTGCAAGCTTAAATAGTCCACAAACCTCATCTATATATAGCAAGTGCAATTCAGTATGAGTTGTTCCGTCTCCTGCATAAGGATTAGCTAGCAGTTTCTCTAACATACCCGTAGTAATCTCATAATAAACATTTTCAGAAAGTTTAGTAGGTTGGGGAGCGGCCATTGCCACTTCCATTCGAGGTGAAGCTACCCTGAACAAACCTCTCAAAGGATTATCATCCATAGTAACAAGCAATAGTAAATTTCAGCACGTACCGAAAATGTTTCCTTACCAAATTCCACTCACAAAGGCGCTTCACTCCATGGCAATGGCGCCAGAAAAGAGTCTTGATTACCCACAAGTATAGGGGATCAATCGTAGTCCTTTCGATAAGTAAGCATGTCAAACCCAACAAGGAGCAGAAGGAAATGACAAGCAGTTTTCAGCAAGGTATTCTCTGCAAGTGCTGTAAGTGACAGTGATAGATAGTTTTGTAGCAAGATAATTCGTAACAAGTGACAAGTAACAAAAGTAAAAAGTGTGCAGCAAGGTATCCCAATCCTTTTTGTAGCAAAGGACATGCCTAAAAGCTCTCTCATATGAAGGAAAGTGCTCTCGAGGACACATGGGAATTTCCGTCTAGTCGGGTTCATCATGTTGCGTTGATTTACGTTCGTTACTTTGATAATTTGATATGTGGGTGGACTGGTGCTTTGGTGTTTTTCTTACTTGAACAAACAAGCTACTTATGATTAATCCCTCTCTCAAGTAGCCGCAACTATGAAAGAAGAATTAAGATAAATCTAATCATAGCATGAAACTTATGGATCCAAATCAGCCCCTTATGGAATAATGCATAAACTAGGGTTTAAGCTTCTGTCACTGTCGCAACACATGATCTACTTATTACTCCACAATGCCTTCCCTCAGGCCCAAAAGTATGGTGAAGTGTCATGTAGTCGACATTCACATGACAACACTAAAGGAAGCAACAACATACATATCATCAAAACATCAAACTAATACCAACTTCACATGATTACTTATAACAAGACTTCTCCCATGTCCTCAAGAACAATTGTAACTACTTACAAATCATCACCATGTTCAAGATCAGAGGTGTAGTGAATATGATAAAGGATATGAACATATTATCTTCCACCAAGTAAACCAATAAGCATCATCTACAAGATGTAATCAACACTACTAGCAACCCCCAGGTACCAATCTGAGGTTTTGAGACAAAGCCTAAATACAAGAGAAGAACGTTTGAGATGAGATGGTGCTGGTGAAGATGTTGATGAAGATTGGCCTTCCCGCGAAGGAGGAAGCGTTGGTGATGACGATGGCTTTGATTTCCCCCTCACGAAGGTAAGTTTCCCCGGCAGAATCGCTCCACCGGAGAGCAAAAGGGATCCTACCCAGGTTTCCGCCTCAAGATGGCGGCACTTCCTCCCGAAAGTATCCTCCTTATTTTTCTAGGTCAAAACCCTTCATATGGCAGAAGAGGGGCACCGGAGCCTGCCTGTGGGCCTCCCAAGCCATTAGGGCGCGCCAGGGGGGTGGCTGCACTATGTTGGCTTGGAAGCAAAAGGTGCCCCCCCTCTGGTATTTCTTCGCTCCAATAATTCTTATATATTCCATAAAAAATCCTCATGAAGTTTCAAGTCATTTGGAGTCTAGAAAATTTCCAGTTTTTTCCATGGCTTTCAGGTCCAGAATTCCAGTTTCCGGCAATTTCCCTCTTTATGTAGATCTTGCAAATTAGGAGAGAAAAGGCATTAGAATTGTATCATAAAATGGAATAATGACCAATAACATTATAAATATCAATAGGAAATCATGATGTAAAATGGACGTATCAGATGCCTAACATGACCGATGCATTTCATAGTTGGGAATTTAAAAATATTAATCCAAATAAAACCGTAAAAATATAAACTTAATATTTAACGTCGACTAAAATCCACTTACATTAATAGAAACTTAAAACAGTAACATAAAATCATTAAAAAATAGGTCATAGCCGTAGGCGGCGACATCGGCGTCCCTCTTGGTGAGATCGACAAACGCTGGTGCCTCCATCCAACGGAAGGCAAGATGGTGGGTTGCTAGTGCCACCGACTGCTGCTCCGCCTCAAGACGCTCCTCCTCAAGGTTGCACTCCGCCTCCATCGCTCGCTCATCTGCCTCCCGCTCGGTCGCCTGCGCGTGTGCCTCCCAGTCAAGTAGGTATTATTACTCCTTCTCCACCTGCTCGTCCACTAGTAGGTGTGGCCATGCCTTGACGCCCGCGAACGAGCCCACCATTGCCTCCGTGAGGCCAAGCCAACGTGCCATCTCCTTGAGCTCAGATTCCTCCTCCTTCACCACAACCGATGGTGGTGGAGCACAAGGCTCCATCGTGAAGCTCCCACGGCGACACTCATCATGCTCTATGGCGAGCCAGACGGCCCACATCGGTGAATCCGCGCATAGTTCGAGTCACGGTGGAGCGCGGGCAGGAGGGCAGCACGACAGTTGAGGATCTTGGCCACATGTGCACGATTGGGCTGCAACATCATCAAGATGGAACATATCGGGGTTGAGGTGCCAATTGTGTGGGTGGTTGACGTCCGACCACCGCGGAGGCATGCGGTGCTCTCAATGGTAGAGCGCCCGGTGCACGAGGATGTAGAATCGATTGGGTTTGCGTGCCTGCCGCCACCGCGGTGCCTGCGACGCCAGCGTTAATTTGGTTGGTAATGACCCACAAGTATAGGGGATCAATCGTAGTCCTTTCGATAAGTAAGAGTGTCGGACCCAACAAGGAGCAGAAGGAATTGACAAGCAGTTTTCAGCAAGGTATTCTCTGCAAGTGTTGTAAGTAACAGTGATAGATAGTTTTGTAGCAAGATAATTCATAACAAGTGACAAGTAACAAAAGTAGCAAGTGTGAAGAAAGGTAGTCCAATCCGTTTTATAGCAAAGGACAGGCCTGAAAGTTCTCTTATATGAAGCAAAGTGCTCTCGAGGACACATGGGAATTTCCATGTAGTCATGTTCATCATGTTGAGTTGATTCAAGTTCCTTACTTTGATAATTTGATATGTGTGTGGCCCGGTGCTTAGGTGCTGTTCTTACTTGAACAAACAACGTACTTATGATTACCCCCTCTCGCAAGCATCCACAACTACGAAAGAAGAATTAAGATAATTCTAACCATATCATGAAACATATGGATCCAAATCAACCCCTTATGGAATAACGCATAAACTAGGGTTTAAGCTTCTGTCACTCCGTAGGATCCGAAGTATGTCTAGAAGGGGGGGGTGATTAGACTACCTGACCAAATAAAAATCTAGCCTTTTCCCAATTTTAAATGTTGGCAAGTTTTAGCAATTGTAGCAAGTCAAGTACACCCTACATATGCAAGTCTAAGAGTATAGCAGCGGAAAGTAAAGACATGCACGTGAAAGTAAAGGTAGGGACACAACAATCAAACGCAATTGATGATAGGAAGATTTTTCCCATGGTTCCGATAGGTGGTGCTATCGTACGTCCACGCTGATGGAGACTTCAACCCACGGAGGGTAGTGGTCGCGAGAGTCCACGGAGGGCTCCACCCGTTAGGGTCCACAAAGTAGCAACCGTGTCTATTCCATCACGGCTTTCGTCCATGAAGGACTAGCCTCACTATGGGTAGATCTTCATCAAGTAGGCGATCTCCTTGCTCGTACAACCTTCTTGGTTCAACTCCACAACACGAAGAAGGAGGCTCCCAAGCGACACCTAACCAATCTAGGAGGCACCACCCTCCAAAAGGTAATAGATGTGGTAACAATGATGAACTCCTTGCTCTTGTGCTTCAAAAGATAGCCTCTTCAACACACAATCACTCTCTCACAGATTTGGCTTGGTAGAAGAGGGTGATTGGGTGGAAAGCAACTTGTGGAGGCTAGAAATCAAGATTCATATGGTTGGAGTGGAAGGTCTTGATCTCAACACATGAGTAGGTGGTTCTCTCTCAGAAAAATGGATGGGGCAAGTGTAAGTGTGTTTTGAGAGCTTTCTCTATGAGTGAGAGAAGGTGGAGGGGTACATATAGGCATCTCCAAAAATCCAACCATTACAACATTATTGCCCAACTCGGTGAAAACAAAGTAGAAACTCGGTTGTACCGACTAGTGCAAAATGTGGGAACTTTTGGTGTCGGAGAAACGACACCTATGAGATCGCGAGGATCCCTTAATGATTCGGCAAGGGGAAGGGTTTGTACAGAGAGCAGATCTGATGATCAACGCGCGGGAATTTTACCCAGGTTCGGGCCCCAAAGATGCGTAAAACCCTACTCCTGCTTGGTTGTATTAGGTGTGCTTTGGCTCAAGTTCTGGGAGCGCTACAGTACTCAGCAGCTACACATGCAGAATGAGCTCTAGAAGATCCGATCCCCCTGTAGCTACGCCTTGGGCCTCCTTTTATACGTTCGAAGGGGTCACCAACAGTGGCGCACAGTGCATACATGAGGTGTAAAAGTAGCTACAGTGTTATCATACCTAACACTGACGGTTTAGGACAAGTGCATTAAATGCCCCGTTGAGGTGTCCCTTAGCGTCTTGGGGCTGGAAAAAGGGGCCGTCCCATCGCACCACTTAAGCCCATCCACCGCTAGCACCTGACACGTTACCAGGAGGACAACAGCTAAAAGACAAGCTGGTGACCGCACTGGAGCGGTGACAGGGCAGCGACGGCTTGCCGGGGGCGAGCCTTGCCGGGGCTGCAAGCCATCCCGGCAAGATCTTGCCGGGGCTCCCGCCTCCAGTCTTCTATCTTCTGATTATTGCCTTGTCTTGGATGCCTTCTTGACTTTATGAACTCGCATTTGGTTGTCTCCCGGCAGGCCTTGCCGCAGGTGTGGCTACAACTGCCCGTGCACAAGTACGGGGTACTAAAGGACCCAATCCTTAGTGCACCGACAGGAGCCCCCGGGCCTGGGCCATACACGGGTGCGAGGCGTTGTTGGGCCAGGCCCAAACAGTGCACGGGCACGCGTGGCAGGAGTTATCCACCGTAATCATTCCATTTACTGCGCCGCCCACGACGCCCATTGAATGCGGGACGTGGGGGACGTGCGCAGCGCGGCCGTTACAGCAGCGCGCTCGCGAAGCGTTTCAATATTTTTTTTAGTAAAGAGGCGGCCTCGCGTCCTCCCCATAAAAAAGGAATCCGCAGAGGCGCCGCTCATTTACCTCTTGCCTTTTCCAATCTGGGAACCGCTGCCGTCTTCTTCCTCGAGTCGAAACAGAGCTCTCCCCTTTCATCCGCCGCCTCCACGCCTTCTCCGCCCTCAGCCTTCGTCTCCCATCGCCGCCATGCCGCCCAAAGCAAGCAGGGGCAAGGAGGTGGATGCCGCCGTCTCAAAAAACAAGATGGCGAAGATGCGGAAGGAGCACGTCGTCTTCCCCCCGGCACTTGATGCGGCCGCACTGAGGGAGCGATATTAGTTCATGTGGGCGACAGAGACGACAGCGCATCCGGCCACCGCCGTGAGTCTAGGTTCTTCTAGGGGCGGCCCAAATAAATACCACTTCTTTGCCGATTATTTCTACTGCGGAGTCTGCCCCCCCTTCTCCGATTTCTTCAATGACATCATGCTCACCTACGGCTTCCAACTTTTGGATTTCACACCTAATGCCGTAACTTGCATGTCCGTTTTCGCTCATCTTTGTGAAAACTTTGCCGGAGTAGTTCCTAGCACCGCTCTTTTTCGCCATTACTTCATTCCTCGCATCCAAAAAGGCGAGGCCCTTTCTGGCTCCATCGCTTGGATCCCACGGCCAGGAACCAAGGAGGTCTACCCAGACGGGGCCTTTCGCGAGAAGTGGGATGAATGGCGGGCCAGATGGTGCTGGGTTCGGGAGACAGAAAAATCCGAAGTCCAACCTTTCTGCTTGCCGCGACAGACGAGGATAGCGCGCAGCAACAACTGGAGCGCCTTCGATCCTTACGACAAGAAGCTCACCGTCGCTACTACCAAGATTCACCGCCTCAGAGCTGTCGGGCTCACAATAGATATGATAGGCTCCGATTTCCTTCGCCGGCGCATCGCCCCTTTGCAAAACAAAGGGAGGCCAGCCTGGCAATTCCGGAACGCGGCAGACATCATGAGACTGCGCCCTGGGTTGAATGGCAATCTGACATTTATGCAGCACGCAGCTCTCTGTCAAAAACTGTTCAGAGGCGACGTGGTATGCAAGCTGCCGGCAAGCATAATCCCCTTATGCAACAATTCCTCTCTAGGCCCAATCATCGCCATGATGCCGGCGTTTGACGCTCACAGCCTTGACGGATCTTGGATTGAGCCATCTGAAGAGCAAGTGCAGCAATTCTTTGACAACCTGACGGAGAGGGCCATTCGTGAAGAAGAGGGCCTTGTCCGCGCCACCACTGAGGAAGAAGTGGCATACATTGCCAGCAGGGCGGAGGAAGCAAATCTTGCCGCGGAGGCCGGCAGCGCTGGGTTCGTGAAAGAGGGAACCAGCGGAGAGGAAGTGTTGCTGGATGAGGATCTTGCCGAGCAGGACGAGACCGCAGAAGAGCAGGGCGGCACATCAACCGAAGGCCCTTCTGCTGGAGACGCCGCCGAGGAGGAACTGCCCAAGAAGAGATGGAATTCTCCGGCAGGTGCATCAACCAGTTCCTGACGTTGGGCTTAAGCACCAACGGGAAGTAGTTGGCGAGTATCTTGTCGTCACGAGCCCCGGCAGCCTGCACCGCAATGGTGTAGATGCTCAGGAACTCTGATGGATGGGTCTTGCCATCGTATTTCTCCGGGACCTCCGGTTTGAACGTGCGGGAATTGGGCCACTGGACTCGCCGCAACTCACGGGTAAACGCTAGACAACCCACCTCGTAAGGTAGATCGACAGGATACCCCGGTGCAGGCTTATCTACAGTGGGTTCCGCACGCTTATCAGATTGATGGCGCGCTTCCCGACGCTGCTCGATGGTAGTTCGAGCTTCTTCCTTGCCTCGCTCCCGAAGAACTTGACGTTGATCGCGACGAGTTCGCGGATCGGACGACGCCGTGAAATCGTCATCACGGGTGTCGACCCGTCGAGTTAGTGTCCGCTGCTGCCGCTGTGGGGGAGAGTACACCGTAGTTGTACCGCCCACAGTCTTCTCACCGCCGACGCGTGCCGGCTCGATGGACTGCCGTCGCGAGGGCTCCGCCTGCTCCGACTTGTCTTCGTTGGCGAGGCCGACGAGGCTCTGAATGGCGGCTCTCCATTCGTCGAGCTTGTCTGCAGCAGGAGGAAAGTTCAGAAGCAGTTGTGCACGTGCCAGCGCTTCTACTCGTGTAGGCGGCGGCGACAGGTGCGAGGAACGTGATGTGCTCTGACTCCCAACTATGTTAGAAGGAGCTACATCACGGTCCCGCGACCGTACACCACTTCCACCAGCTTGCAGACGTGCATGCTGGTCACGCACATCCCGAGGTTGATGCTCAGGAGACTTTCCATGGGGACGCCGGGACCCACCAACATCACGGCGACTTTCATCGCGCGCGCCCTGAGAAGGTCACGGCGCATGCGCCGGTGTGGGTGTCTTGGAAGACGCCCTTCCATCTCTGGAGTTCGCTGCACCGCCTGCTAGCAGCACAGCTCCATCCCTGGATCCAGCGGCGCGAACGACGTCGCTCGCCTGGCTACGATCACCAGAGCGTCGTGGAAGCTCTGGATCTCTGCTTCCTCCTCCACCCGCATCGGCACCGTCGCCCGTGCGTGTAAGCACAGGCGCAGCGGACATGGATGGACCAACCGCCGTGAAACCCTTCCTCTTGGGGGCCATGGCGACGAAGATGATGAAGAACTGGCGCGCTAGTCACCAGATCAGGTCCGCACAACCTCTAGACCACTACCTGGCGCGCCAAAGATGTCGTTGAGGTGTCCCTTAGCGTCTTGGGGCTGGAAAAAGGGGCCGTCCCATCGCACCGCTTAAGCCCATCCACCGCTAGCACCTGACACGTTACCAGGAGGACAACAGCTAAAAGACAAGCTGGTGATCGCACTGGAGCGGTGACAGGGCAGCGAGGGCTTGCCGGGGGCGAGCCTTGCCGGGGCTGCAAGCCATCCCGGCAAGATCTTGCCAGGGCTCCACCCTCTAGTCTTCTATCTTCTGATTATTGCCTTGTCTTGGATGCCTTCTTGACTTTATGAACTCGCATTTGGTTGTCTCCCGGCAGGCATTGCCGCAGGTGTGGCTACAACTGCCCGTGCACAAGTACGGGGTACTAAAGGACCCAATCCTTAGTGCACCGACATTTGGCGTTTCAGTGAGATCGATATATAATTCTCGGTGGTACCGATATGGGTGTCCAAGGCAGTTACCAAATCTCGGTGGTACCGATTTCCAAATTTCGGAAATTCCAATTCTTGAAAAAGAGATACCAGCAAGTTGGTCGCTGTTTTCGGTTGCACCGAAGATGAAAGTTGGTGTCACCGAGAAGCTAGGGTTTTGCCTAGGATTCTGTCTAAGTGAAACTCGGTAGGGCCGAATGGAAATTGTTGGTGGCACCGATTTTGGCTATTTGGTTTTGGACAGAATATTTGTGGGAGAATTTCATGTGTATTTTTGGTGGCTAATCTCTAAGCACTTGAGCAACCAGATCATCATAGACACCTCATCCCCTTTTAATAGTATTGGCTTTCCTATGGACTCAAAGTGATTTCTCACAAAATGTAAAATGTAGAGTCTTCAAGCTTGTTGCCAATAGATGTTCCTTGCATCTAGGGAATCCCCTCACAATCCTTTTGCCAATCCATTCATTGAACTTTCCTGAAATATACTTGGTGGAAACATTAGTCCAATGAAATATATGTTGTTATTAATTACCAAAACCACCTAGGGGGAAGTTGTGCTTTCAATGTCCCTCTTTTTGGTAATTGATGACCACATATAGATCAAAGCTTCGATAGGGATAAAACAATGAGTAGCATCGTCGCTTTGAGAAGTATGTGATAAGCCAGAGCTCCCCCTAAATTTGTGCATTATTTAAAATTTGCGTTTGAATGCAAATGCACAATCGATTAGGAGTGTGGGTAACTCTTTCATGTCACATACTACTTGGTGGTGCGCATAAATGATATGAATGGATTACAATGCACATAACACTAAACAAGTGAATGATCATAATATTAACATCACATGGATAGGAAATAGTAGCATCATCAAGCAAGTGTATGATCAAACACGGTCAGAGTTTAAAAACAGCCAAGTGATAAACGACATGTTTTTAACACAAAGAGAGCAACCAAACGACAAAACACTCTCTCTCGAAGACCTATGATCTATACACTTCTTCCCCTTTGGCAAGAAGTTACCAAAAAGTTCAAAGTATGTAGAGCTAATCGTCTCTCTGTGCTTGATATCCTCCGGTAGCTGTTGAAGGAGTCGAAAGAAGGGCGTCGGCGAATGCTTCAACTGAAGTCCTCTGAGGTGGTGGAGTAGACGCTAAAGGTGCAGAAGGAGCTGAAGGAGCAGTAGCTGGTGCTGACGAGTGATACGTCTCCAATGTATCGATAATTTATGAAGTATTCATGCCATATTTGCCTATGTTTACAATACTTTTATATGGTTTTGATGCACTTTATATGATTTATTTAGAACTAACCCGGACTCACGCTGTTTTCAGCAGAATTATCGTGGTGTTATTTTTGTGCAGAAAATGAAAGTTCTCGGAATCGCTCAAAACTTTTTGATGATTTTGTCTGGAGGAAATAAGCAATACTGGAGCGAAGAACCACCGGAGGGGAGCCACCTGTGGGCCAAGAGCCATCAGAGCGCGGGCCCCCAGGCCGCGCCCTGATGTGTGCTGGGGCCCACGTGGCTCTGTTGCGCATGATTCCAACACTGAAAAATCCTATAAATCCCAGAAACCCCAGAAATAAAGAGAGACTCTCCGTTCCGCCGCCGTAACTCTCTGTATCATCGAAAAACCAATCTGGAGCCTTTCCAGTACCCTGTCGGAGAGGGAAATCATCATCCGGTGGCCATCTTCATCATCCCTACAGAGGCCATGACGAGGAGGGAGTAGTTCGCCCTCGGGGCTGAGGGTATGTACCAGTAGCTATGTGTTCAATCTCTCTCTCTCATGTTCTTACGATGGCACGATCTTGATGTATCACGGGCTTTGTTAATATAGTCGGATCATATGGTGTGTTTCCCTTGCTATCTTGTTGTGATGAATTGAATCTTTCCCTTTGAGATCTCGTTATGTTGGATTGAATATTGGATTTTAGAGCACTTGATATATGTCTTGCATGTGGATACTCGTGGTGACAATGGGGTGTTCTATTGATTCACTTGATGTATGTTTTGGTACTCAACTTGCGGATTCCCGAGGTGACATTGGGGTAATCTATGCATAGGGGTTGATACACGTTCTTGTCCTACGTTCTCCGGTAGAAATCTTGGGGTGCTCCTTGAAGTTCTTTGTGTTGGATTGAATATGATAGATCTGAAATTGTTTGATGCATGTCACATAATTTACCCACATATACTTGAGGTGACATTCTAGTATCTAGGTGACATTAGGGTTGATTGATATGTATCATTGGTGTTATTTTAGTACGAACTCTAGGGCTGTTTGTGATACTTATAGGAATAGCTCAAAAGATTGATCGGAAAGAATAACTTTGAGGTGGTTCTACTACCTACACTAATTTCATCTTATTGTTCTCCGCTAGATAGGAACTTTGGAGTGATTCTTTGTTGCACGTTGAGGGATGATCATAAGATTCAACTATGTTAGCATTGTTGGGAGATTGCACTAGTGAAAGTATGAACCCTAGGCCTTGTTTCCAAGCATTTATATACCGTTTTGCTCATTGTTTTCCACTTGCTATCTTGCTGTTTTTATATTTTTCAGATTACAAAAATCTATATCTACCATCCATATTGCACTTGTATCACCATCTCTTCGCCGAACTAGTGCACCTATACAATTTACCATTGTATTGGGTGTGTTGGGGACACAAGAGATTTCTTGTATTTGATTGCAGGGTTGTTTGAGAGAGACCATCTTCATCCTACACCTCCCACGGATTGATAAACCTTAGGTCATCCACTTGAGGGAAAATTGCTACTGTCCTACAAAACTCTGTGCTTGGAGGCCCAACAGAGTCTACAAGAATAAAGTTGTGTAGTAGACATCAAGCCATTTTTTGGTGCCATTGCCGGGGAGATGAGTGCTTGAAGGTATATCTTTAGATCTTGCAATTAAAGATTTTAGTTTCTTGTTTTTCACTAGTTCGGTTTTATAAAAGAAAGCTACAGAAAAATGGAGTTTAGGTTGCCTCATTTGCTTCGTCTTTGTAATGTCTTTTGTGAAAATGATGGTTCGGAAAATTGTGCTCAATTGTTAGAAGAAGAATTTATGAAAATGCTTAACGTGAATTCCTTGAATGATGAGCATGATAGCAATATTGTTAGTATGAATTCTCTGAATATCCATGATGCTAAAGATATGCAAAGCCACAATCTTGGGGATGCTATGTTTGATCTAGATGATCTTTTTAGTCTCCCTACTTGTGATGATGATATTTACTATGATTATAGCATGACTCCTATGTATGATGGTTATTGTGATGACACATATTCTATGAAGAGTAATGATAACCATGGAACATGTCATCATGATTTTAATTTTTATTTTAATTATGCCAATCAAGTGTCTCATGATAGCTATTTTGTTGAGTTTGCTCCCACTACCATGAATCGAAAGGACTTTGCTTATGTGGAGAGTAATAAATTTTCTATGGTTGTAGATCATGAAAAGAATGCTTTATGTGATAGTTATATTGTGAGATTCCTTCATGATGCTACTGAAAATTATTATGAGGGAGGAACCTATGCTTGTAGGAATTTAACAATATCAAGTTTCCTCTCTATGTGTTCAAAGTTTTGAAGTTATGCTTGTTTTGCCTTCCTATGCAAGTTGATTCTTGTTCCCATGAATTATTTGATTACAAAATCCCTATGAATAGGAAGTGGGTTAGACTTAAATGTGCTTGCCATGTGATTCATGATGCTCTCTTGCATATTTCAATTACTATTCTTATGTAAGCATCATTGAAATCATCATGCCTAGCTAAAAGGCATTAAAGAAAAGCGCTTGTTGGGAGTTAACCCAACACTTTTCCTTTCTGTTTTTGTGTGTTCACATGATTAAACTACTGTAGTAATCATGTTTTGTGCATTTTATTTCAATAATGTGCCAAGTAAATCCTTTGGGATAGTATGGATACTTGTTGATTTGATTCTGTGCAAAAACAGAAACTTTTGCCTCTAGTAAAGAATTTCTATGATTTTACCGGAGCGTTGAAAAATTCTAAAAAATTTACACAGTATTTATATGCAAATTATAGAAGTTTAACTATTTTTTCAGAATTTTTAGATACAGGGAAGTATGGTTATACTATAGATCTTCACAGATTGTTCTGTTTTTGACAGATTCTGTTTTGGATGCATAGTTTGCTTGTTTTAGTGTTTCCATAGCTTATATTTAGTGATATAAATTATGGGAATGATAGAATACAGTAGGTATTATGTGAGAACAATTATGAATCTTGTATTGACAGTACCTAAGTGAATGATCTTTATTTATTATACTAACCCATCTCACGAAGTTCCGTTAAGTTTTGTGTGATTGAAGTTTTCAAGTTTTGGGTGAGACACCGATATGAGGAGAATAAGGAGTGACAAGAACCTAAGCTTGGGGATTCCCAAGGAACCCCCAAGGTAATATCCAAGGAAGACTCAAGCACCTAAGCTTGGGGATGCCCCGGAAGGCATCCCCTCTTTCGTCTTCAACATTATCGATATATCTTACTTAGAGCTATATTTTTATTCGTCACACAATATGAGTTTTGCTTGGAGCGTCATTTTGTTTTGTTAAAATTTGCTTTCTGTTATTTATAATCTTGTTTTCAGATAAAAAGTTCCTAGAATTGCCTTTTAGGATGCTTGAATTGCATGTTTGATGTGTGATGTGTAAAAACAGAAACTTTTGCTGTAGTGTTTGAATTTTTGTATTTTACTGGAACGTGGAAAGTTTCTGAAAATTTTACACAGTATTTTCATATAAAATATTTATTATGTCTTAAATTTTCAGAATTTTTAGAGTTACAGAAGTACACTGTTTTGATAGATTGCTGCAGACTGTTCTATCTGGACAGATTGCTGACATAGTTTTGTTATCTACTTATCCTAGAATTTTCATGGCTTATATTGGTAGATATAAATTTTGGAAATGATAGTATACGGTAACTAATGTTTGGAAATTATTATGCAACTTGTCTTGGCAGTACATGAAGTGTTTATTTATTCTTATGTGTACTGACCTATCTCACGAGTTCTTTCCAAGTTTTGTGTGGATGAAGTTTTTGAAACCTAGGTGAAACCGGGATACGAGAGGATTGAACGAGATACAAAAGCTCAAGCCTGGGGATGCCCAAGGCTCCCCAAGTAAATATTTCAAGAATTCTCAAGCATCTAAGCTTGGGGATGCTACGCATCCCACCTCTCTTTGTCAACTATCGGTTAGCCTATGTTGAACCTAAATTTTTATTCGTTCACATGATGCGTGCTATTCTTGCAGTGTATTTTTGTTTTGTTTGCTGCTTGAATAAAATACTCAGATCTGAAAATCTTTATTGAGAGATAGAGAGAGTCCTCACATAGCTACTTTATTGTTTGACTACTCATTGATCTTCACTTATATCTTTTGAGAGTAGTTTGAAGTTTACTCATGTGCTGCACTTATATCCTGAGAGTAAACGTTGAATGAATTGAATGTCGTAAATGTGAAATTATACATGCTTCATATTCTTGTCCCATGGGGAGTAGTGACTTCACATACTAGGAGTATAAGCGGTAAAATTTATTGGAAGTTAGCAAACATAGCATTGGTCATTTAAACAATTCATGAAACAATATTGAAGGAAGAGAGGTTTCACATACAAATACACTATCTTGGACATCTTCTATGATTGTGAACCCCCATTAATTATTTTCAAACTTGATCAAGTAGTTGATGTTGGACAAATAAGGCAACGTAATGGTTATGTTTGTTTATATTCACGTAGCAGTTATATTGTCATGGATCCTCTAACATGTGATGCTTGTTTAGAACCTTTTGCTAGCCAAAACTTCTTACTAAGTAGAAATACTACTTGTGCAGCCAAATCCTTGAGCCAATTTTCTTCCATGAGAGTCCACCATACCTACCTATATATGGTATTTCACTGCCATTCCAACTAAATTTGCATGTGCCACCTCTAAACATTCAAATAAACATCCGTTTTGTGTGCTCGTACCGCTCATGGAGCGACGGGGCGGTCATTATCTTCCATGCTAAGCGGGTTATTCTCAAGATAAGTGTTTATTCACTTGTCATTGCACAAGAGAGGACGGTAAAAAGGATGCCCAGTCCTGCATAATACAAAAATAAATAAACAAGAACTCCCCCTAGAAAGTTGATTGTTTGGATGGTGCCCGTGGATTCGGCTAGCCATGGAATGTGTTTGAATGGTGGAGGGGGAGTAAAAATTTAAATTCTGTTTGGGAACCACGAATAATGTGATTAGCATGGAAGATATTGAAAACCCTGTTGTGACGTTGACAGGAAAAGTATACCACTCAAAATTACATATTCATCTCTGTTTTAAAACAATGAGCTCTGGCACCTCTGCAAATCCCTGCTTCCCTCTACGAAGGGCCTACCTTTTACTTTTCATGTTGAGTCAACTTCTTATTTCAATCTATTAATTCTTTAGTTGGCAAGCATCATCTGGTGGGAAAGATCCAGACACATATATCCAGTTGAATATAGGTGATCATGATTCATTATTTGTTGACATTATCCCTGAGATAAATAAGTTGGGAAGCGAAACTTTAAGCCCCTATCTTCCTATGTGTTTGACTGAAACTGTTTGTTCTAAAAATATGCTTTGAGTGTCAGCAATCATGGAAGACTAAATGATAGTTGAGCATATGGAATTTGCTAAACCAAAGCTCTTACATAGACCCTTCCTGAAAATAAGATGAATTGTAATTGTTTGATGAGTGGAAACATAGTTTGCTAGTTTTCAAGAAAATTTATGGTCTATACTTTAACATGTGAATAACTTGCTACTTGATTATGAGAAGTTATATGAGAAATACTTGTTGGTTTTGATGCTAGAAAAGTGGCTGAAATTATCCTTGATCAATATTATACATTATGCTAGCATTCACACTTCAGAAATTACTTCTTTTCTCATTAACCTACTCGAGGACGAGTAGGAATTAAGCTTGGGGATGCTGATACGTCTCCAACGTATCGATAATTTATGAAGTATTCATGCTATATTTGCCTATGTTTACAATACTTTTATATGGTTTTGATGTACTTTATATGATTTATTTAGAACTAACCCGGACTGACGCTGTTTTCAGCAGAATTATCGTGGTGTTGTTTTTGTGCAGAAAATGAAAGTTCTTGGAATCACCCGAAATTTTTTGATGATTATTTCTGGAGGAAATAACCAATATTGGAGCGAAGAACCATTAGAGGGGAGCCACCTGTGGGCCACAAGCCATCAGGGCGCGGGCCTCCCAGGATGCGCCTTGATTTGTATTGGGGCCCATGTGGCTCCGTTGCGCGTGATTCCAACGATGAAAAATCCTATAAATCTCAGAAACCCCAGAAATAAAGAGAGACTCTCCGTTCCGCCGCCGCAACTCTCTGTATCGAGGAAAAACCAATCTGGAGCCTTTCCAGTACCCTGCCGGAGAGGGAAATCATCATCCGGTGGCCATCTTCATCATCCCTATGGAGACATGACGAGGAGGGAGTAGTTCACCCTCGGGGCTGAGGGTATGTACCAGTAGCTATGTGTTCAATCTCTCTCTCTCTCTCTCTCATGTTCTTGAGATGACACGATGTTGATGTATCACGGGCTTTGTTAATATAGTCGGATCATATGGTGTGTTTCCCTTGCTATCTTGTTGTCATGAATTCAATCTTTCCCTTTCAGATCTCGTTATGTTGGATTGAATATTGGATTTGAGAAGACTTGATATATGTCTTGCATGTGGATACCCATGTTGACAATGGGTTGTTCTATTGATTTACTTGATGTATGTTTTGGTACTCAACTTGCGGATTCCCGAGGTGACATTGGGGTAATCTATGCATAGGGGTGGATACACGTTCTTGTCCTACGTTCTCCGATAGAAATCTTGGGGTGCTCCTTGAAGTTCTTTGTGTTGGATTGAATATGATAGATCTGAAATTGTTTGATGCATGTCGCATAATTTACCCACATATACTTGAGGTGACATTCTAGTATCTAGGTGACATTAGGGTTGATTGATATGTATCATTGGTGTTATTTTAGTACGAACTCTAGGGCTGTTTGTGATACTTATAGGAATAGCTCAAAAGATTGATCGGAAAGAATAACTTTGAGGTGGTTCTACTACCTACACTAATTTCATCTTATTGTTCTCCGCTAGATAGGAACTTTGGAGTGATTCTTTGTTGCACGTTGAGGGATGATCATACGATTCAACTATGTTAGCATTGTTGGGAGATTGCACTAGTGAAAGTATGAACCCTAGGCCTTGTTTCCAAGCATTTATATACCGTTTTGCTCGTTGTTTTCCACTTGCTACCTTGCTGTTTTTATATTTTAAGATTACAAAAACCTATATCTACCATCCATTTTGCACTTGTATCACCATCTCTTCACCGAACTAGTGCACCTATACAATTTACCATTGTATTGGGTGTGTTGGGGACACAAGAGATTTCTTGTATTTTATTGCAGGGTTGTTTGAGAGAGACCATCTTCATCCTACACCTCCCACGGATTGATAAACCTTAGGTCATCCACTTGAGGGAAAATTGCTAATGTCCTACAAAACTCTGTGCTTGGAGGCCCAACAGAGTCTATAAGAATAAAGTTGTGTAGTAGACATCAACGAAGAAGGCCTCAACTCTAGAGGAGGCACGGTAGACGATCTGGCTTGAGTCTTGAACTGAGTGCTGGGCCGGAGAGGAGGACTATCATCATCACTGGAGTGGGGACTGGGCACTGCATCCACTTCCTGTTTTAGCTCATTAACAGTCACTGTCAGCTCATCAACCTTGTTGTCAAGATCATGAAATTTTGTTTTCATAATCCT
Source organism: Elymus sibiricus (assembly GCA_039707655.1). Classification (NCBI taxonomy): domain Eukaryota; kingdom Viridiplantae; phylum Streptophyta; class Magnoliopsida; order Poales; family Poaceae; genus Elymus; species Elymus sibiricus. The sequence goes on from CM077665.1 coordinate 180,445,748, forward strand.
CTCAAGACTCTTCTAGTTCTTGAGGATCTCAGCCACATTATTTTCGATCCCTTTGAGAGAGTTAATGATAAAGGACATTTGGTCACTCTTCGTCCTTGGAACCTGAGCACTAGTGGCTCTAGCTTCCTCTGCCTCTGCCTCTGACTGTGCAGTAGATGAAGTGGGATGAGAAGGATCCATCTCCACAGTGTTGTCCTCGAACTCTGGCAATAGTGGCAGGTGTGGACGATCAAGTGCATATAATCTCTTTCCAACATTGGAAATGATAAGCATCTGAATGTATGGAGCATATCCACATGATCTCTTCTGATCAACATCTGTCCTCTTGATTGTCTCAACAATCAAATCCATCACTCGGAATCTTGTTGGGTGTCTACATGATGCAACATGTTGATGGAGTACCCCTAATCATCTTGTCATCTCCAGACTTGGGCATCAAAGTATATCTCATGATGGTGTTGGTAGTGGGTAATCCTTCTTGCAGAAAGTAGACAAAGCCAAACTTGTGTGTCTCCACATAGGCAGCAGGGATAGAATTATACATATTGGCCATGGGGTTGTGATTCATCTTGGCCTCAGAATAGACATCAAGATCTCCCTCTTATACCTGTGGGGCTCCTACGATGGTATCCCACTCATCAACTGTAACTTGGTACCTAGTGCCTTCAGTCATCCAAACTATCCTTCCATCTGGATAGAAATGAGCTAAAGAGTTGAACTGCATAATCATCTCATCATTCCATGCAATGAACTCTCTGCCAACAAGTGCATCTATGTCAATGGCCTTGAAGTTCTCTTGCACATGAGGAAAATAGTCTTCATTGTCCTTGATGTACTTCCAGTCCACATATCTCATGTCACTAACTGTAGGACTCTTGTCTAACAAGACAGTCTCACAAAAATCTTGTTGATCCTTGGTGTGGAAGCGAGCATCTACAGTAGTTCTCCTCCTTGTGGCATATGGATCATCAGCTCTCCATTTCCTCAGTCCAGTGTCCTTTCTCTTCTTCATGTCCTCAGCAACTGGGTGGTCATCATTGTGTTCAGGCAAATGGGGTCTCAGCTTCCTCAGCACTATAACATCTTCCTCTTCTTCCATGGTGGAAGATCTCTTGTTCTTCTCAACAAGAGGAATATCTCTGGTGGTCCTCTTGGGTTTGGGGGTAGATGGCTTCTTGGCAGCAGATGGCTTGGCCTTGGATGCAGCCTGACTGGTCATTGCATCAGCCATCAGCTTCTTCTTGGAGGGAGGAGGTTGTGCAATTGGTTCCTCTTGTTCTCCTTCCTGCTCTGCTGGATCCTCAAACATAGAGGTTGGTCTTCTACAACATGAACAATCCTTTTCCTGGCTCTCTTCTGGCCTGCCTTCTTGGGCATGGACTTAGAAGCCCTAGGTGACTCCAGAGTGAGAGTCATTCCTGCCCTAGCACTCTCTGGTGCTCTCATAGCTTCAGTCCTGGCATACTCCTTCCTGACTAACCTCTTAGCAGAAGTGGCCTCATTGGCATATTTCCTAGCAGCTTTTTCTTTCATCTCTTGTTGTTTTTGGCTAGAACCTCTTCTGGCACAAAATCTGAGTCCTCTTCATCTGAGTTAAGCTTCTTCCTGGCCCTTGTGGCAGCCTTGGGCAACCCATGAGAACTAGGGGTGTGTGGATCCTCTAAAGATGAAGAACTAGCTTCTGGGCTAGTGCCAGCATCCAAGTCAACACTCTGCTCTCTGAAATCATTGTCACTGTCCTCTGACCCAGACATGCTGACCCTGTGAATAGATATAGATGAGCAGAAGGGATAAGCATCACAAAATTCATAAGTTTTTCAAAGTTTGAACTCAAAATCTTAGTCTTAAGTTTCAGCTAAGTGGGTTTTGGTTCCACCGAGTTTGAGTTTTCGGAGCCACCGGGACACACATTCTCATATGACAGAAACTTGGCAACCCTTTTCGGTTTCACCGAAAAGAGAAACTCGGTTTCACCGAGAATGTTCTCAGTAACCCTAGACCGCGAATTGGTGATACCGATTCGTATCAACTCGGTGACACCAAGACACACATGGCGGAAACCTAAACCTAAAAACTTTCGTTCACCTAATGTAATGAAGATTTCTTCTGGATAGGAGCATTGCAAATCGTGGCTTATCGATGAACATAACCTAAAGCGCAACAATCATATTGGGAAGTGCAAAAAGGGGCCGAAACCTTACACTAATTCGGTGAAGGTTCCGCTACGGCGGCGACGGCGAAGGACTCCTGCGGCGAGGGTGCACGAGAGGCGAGGGGGACGTCCGGAGACTCGAGCGCGGCAACAGGGGTTTGCGGAGGAGGACGTTTGAAGATTGAATTTCAAAAATCGGGTTCATTGGATATATATATCCCCTTACTGTCGGTGACACCGATTGAAAACATTTCAGTGCCACCGAGTTTCTTAACTGCCAGGAGATAGTGAAACTCGGTGAGACCAAGATGTAGAAATCAGTAGTTTCGAGGTCAAAAACAGATCAACCCTAGTGGTTCGGTGGAACCGAGATTATGGAATTGGTTACTCTGATTTGCACATGGGAGGTTTTGGAAGTCATCTCTTGTCGAAACGAAACTCCGAGTGCTCCTCACACAAAGGGTTCGAAAAGTGCTTGCTCAAATTTTGTGATGAAGCATGAATAGAATTTGAGACGAGAAAGCATATATAGCTAGAGGAGGGTACTTAGGCATTCTTGTATATCCAATTGGCCAAAGAAAATAAAAGCCAAATAACAACAATTGGATATCCTCGAATGAGAAAAGATATGCATACCAACATGCTCACACATAAAGATGTCAATAGAAATCATGCCAAACATGCACAACTACTCTAGTATCTACCAAGCACTTTGGCGATGACGGAGTCATCTATATATGAGTATATTGACTTAGGAGGCAAGTAAGAATACTTGATCATAGGTCATACACATCGTTTAAGCACAAGTGAGGTTCCCACTTTTACATAAAGCATTTAATGTCGTCACAACTTATGAGATGCTTTAACTCAAGTCTTAGAGTAAAGCTCCCCCTTGATGTGACACCCCCCCTTAGGAGAGATAAACTAACCTTGGGTTTTGTCGATGAAGACTTCATGTAGGTGATGTAGTGGTGGATGCTCATAGTTGATGAAGATCATCTTGAGTTGGGAGCTATCCTTGTTGTTTCGTACTCTTCTCACCTACACGGGTTAGTCCCATACAAGGAACAAATACAAGGATATCTATGGACATGGAGTGAAGCACAAATAGATGATGTCCATTGATTCTTTAATTACCTTGTTCCTTGCTTACCTTTGAGGGAATGTGTGACTCCTTGAACTATTACATAAGGTTGGAGTTGATTGCAAATAGTCCTTGCTGTCGTGGTTTTGTCACGGCAGATGTCCTAGGACTTAGGTTCAAGGCCATCGCTAAGGCGGTGGACTCAAAGGGGTTGATCGGGACGAGAGACACAAGTTTACCCAGGTTCGGCCCCTCGGAAAGAGGTAAAAGCCTATGTCCTGCTTTGTGTTGTATTGATTGTGTATCGATTACAAGGGAGCGGATTCGCTTGACCTAGCTATCGATCAATTGTTTCTGTCCTAAGTCGCCGCAGGGACTTGCCTTTATATAGGTAGGTCGAGGCCCTGGGGTTACAAGAGTCCAGACCGACTTATACAAGGTACCCGATCTTGTCTCTAAGCCGCCTTGCCGTCCTAGGCAAGCCGTCTCTCAGGCGGCTCACGCGCCCGGGTCTCGTGCCATCTTCCGACTCTGGGTCTCTATCTTGGCCCATTTGTTGAATCACCATGTAGTCTTGTCTTCAATCCTCAGGCCCACCTAAAGGCCTTGATTATGAGCCACCAGGCGTGACCCGGCCCCTCCTGGGCGGGTCTCGCCACGGGGTTATATCCCCAACATTAGGCCCCAGATTGATTTGAACCTGTTCATGTCAATCTTCTAACCATTCGGCGGCGAATCTAACGAACTTGTTCACCTGAAAATAAAACTTTTAACCCGCCATGACGTCACGTTAGATATGTTCAAAAAGATTCCGTGACGTCACCACAGATCATCTCATTAAAACGGTCAACCCGAAAATTGAGGCGTTGCCCTTGGTCTTTCATCATTGCGCCTCCTCAATTCCCGCGTGGACTGTTGCTGTCCCATCTCATAAATAGGCGGGGGAGGGGGTCCCATTTCTTTTCTCCTCTCCGCCGCCACTGTCCATCTTCTTCCTCCAGCGCTTGCACAACCGAAGGCTCCGCCGCCGTTGTCAGTCCTTCCTCGTCTCCTCCGACAAGGCCGCTGCATCAACCCGATCGAATCAGAGCTCGCCGGCGTTCCGGCCATCTTCTCCGCACCCGTTAGGTACGTTCATTCTTCCTCTCGCAGATCTGCATTAGCTCGCTATAGCTTTTCTGCGTTCGCCGCTGGTCGCCGGAATACTCATTGAGGATCGGTAGATGGAGCATCTTTCGGGCCTCAAAACACTAGCTATCTGACGCGGAACTCCATTTAGTATGCATCTCCGCTCATCGCAGATTGGAAACTGGGATAGAAACTCACGCATGAACTGCTTGTTCTTCCACCCCTTATTTAGGTTTAGAATATTTCTCACTTTATTCTCGCCCGTAGATCTTGTAATTGTCGCTGTTGTTGACAGCATTTGTTTTTTAACACTTAGCAAAATTCTCAACAGTAGTCATCTTTTTAATCCGCCGTCGCACAGCCGGCTTATCTTGCGAGGTTTTTCTTAACCCGCCATGATCTTGCACTTTCTCACAGAGTCTTAACCCGCCACAATGGACAAAGCCCCCACTTCGTGTGACTGGGTTCCCTCTGGGGTCACTGAGACATCATTGAAGGAGTTCGTGACCATAGGAGCCTTGCTGGCTCAAGATATTATTCACTGGCGGGTTCCCGGAAAAGAGGCCAGACCCATGCCTCAGGAAGGGGAAGTGGTCGTGTTTACAGACCATCTTCTCCGTGGCTTTTCACCGCCCGGGTCAAAGTTCTTCCGGGATGCTCTACACTTCTACAAGCTCCACCCTCAAGACATTGGCCCTAACTCCGTCTCAAATATGTGCCAATTCCAAGTCCTTTGTGAAGCCTACCTGCAAGAAGAGCCCACAGTGGACCTCTTCAGAGATTTCTTCTATCTGAACCGCCAAACTGAATTGGCGGACGGGCCGAGTCTCGAGCTTGGAGGCGTCTCAATCCAGAGGCGGAGAGACATAGCTTTTCCTGCAGCAACCTGCCCAGTCATCCTAAAGACTGGAACCGGACTTGGTTCTACTGCAGAGATACTTCCCTGGATGAGGAAAATCCGCTGCCGGGTTACCGTCCTACCCGGCTCTCCCCCAACCATGAGCTTCCTGATCGGATGAGCGCCACAGAGCGTGTCAAATATGCTCCGGCTTTCTTGAAGATTTCTGCCCTGCTGGCCAATGGATTAACCGGCGTGGATTTGACCCGTTGCTGGGTCAGCTGGAGGATTTTGCCGCTGAGCCGGCATGACAAGTTAATGTGTGAATACTCTGGTGAGGCGAACGATCCAATGCGCTTCAACCGGACACCTTTGACAGAGAAGGATCTCAATACCATTGTTAAATCACTGCTCGGAGAGCCTCAAGCCGCTTGTAACCAGACCGGGTTGAAGCCGTTCTATGTTTCCAACCCAGCTCCAGAGGTAAAAAACTTGTCACTTGTGAATTCTCAACTCTGTGAATCATTCTCTTTCTGACCCGTTTCTGAGTCATATGCAGGCAAAGTCTTCTTTTTGGAAGAAGAAATATGTACCCGCCCCCAAGAAGAAAGTGAAGACGACCAAGGCCCGTACTACGGGTACTACGGGTCGCAAGAAGAAACCATCCGCTGCTGAATTGCTCCAACTTGACGAATCAGAGGTAGAACTTGACTCCCTTGGTCTTCTCTTTGTGCAACTTATTGAAAATGACTACTCACAGGAGGAAACAGAAGCAAGTCATGCTGATGTTACAGAGGTAACCATTGTCTCCTCTGACTCGGAACTCTTACCAATAAAAAGAATACGGCGGGCTGTACGGAAGGTAAAATACTCACGCCCTTTTGCTCATTTGAATTCTGACTTTCTTTTGAAGAAACAATAAGATGATACCAGACGCCACACCCGGAGCACCGGCTCTGAAGATCTTTTGGCCGGCTTATCAAATGATTCGGCTCCTCGGAAACGGCATAATGAGGTATTCCACTACTTCGAATTTACTCTTCATAATAATTTAGCATTGTGGCTTACTTATACTTTCACCGTCTTAACCTTCCAGGACTCACCCCCTTCTTCCGGCGACTCAACCGCCTCCAAGCTGCCTCCTCTTGTCATCAATCCAAAGTATGTACTCTTATATTCCACACCACGTGTTATCATTCTTATCCTTGCTTACTTTATCGAATTTTACCTTTGCTTATAGAGCTCAAGCTAAATGGAGAAAAGTCAGCGGGTCTTCCGCCACTCCAGATGTCCAAGAGCCGGAGGATCCCAAGCCGGATTCCCCTGAAGCTTATGTTGAGCCCTGTGAGGATGACAAAGGCGCCCCTGAGGATGCTCCTCAGCATACTGAGCTGGCTGATTTTGATATGTCAGCTCCGGAGGCTCATCCGGAAGTCGATCCTAAGCCGCCCAGCTCTTCACCAACGACCAAAAATGTGGCTTCTCATGAAGAAGTTACTGTCACTGGGACGGGTTACAAATCTCCGGCTCCTTCTCATGTGCTGTCAAAACATATTGGCAAGGATGAAGTGCCCTCACCAGAGAGGGAAAAGATTGACTTTGAATTCCCTATCTTGGAGAAGCTGAGTGTTGATGAATTACACGCTGGCTATCTGAACCGCCTCTCCGCGAGCCGCAATATGGAGACCAAACTTGTTGGGCTGATGAAGCGGAAGTATGAGGTACTCCTCCTGCTTTTCCTTTCCATATACCCTTATGTAGCCCCCAAGATCCGGTTTAGTGTTGAAAATAGTAGACCGGGTCTTCAACTTTTCATATGTCGCAAGTAGCTTGGCATGTAGCCCCCAAGTAACGGGTTATTATACTTAAATAATGAACCGGTACTTCATTTAGAATCAGATCCAACTGTAGCCCCCAAGTCCGGGTCATTATACAAATGATGAGCTGGAACTTACTTGTTAGACGCGCCGAGTGTAGCCTCCAAGTCCGGGTCATTATGCAGATGATGAACCGGAACTTACTATGTAAAAGCGCCAAGTGTAGCCTCCAAGTGCCGGCTTATCTTCTTGAAGATGATCCGGGGCTTTCCAGATTTGTAGTCATTGAAAGAAATGGTAGACATTAGCCCCCAAGTGTCAAGTATATTGCTTGCAATCTGCTTGAGACTTGTAATTTTCTCTGCTTCATCACCTCTGAATATTAATATGCATCAGCTTGGCGGCTTAGAAGCAAACATAACTTATGCTGCTTTGTTTGTACTGCGCAGGAAGCTTTAAACACGGCCGAGTTTGACTTGGCTGGCCTTAAAGAAAATTTGGCCTCGTAGCAGACCGCTCGGGCTGAGGCGGAGGAGAAGTGGCGGCTCTCAGTCATAGAGCTCAAGTAAATCAAGGCGGACTTTGAGGCGTTCAAGAAGTCCGCTGAAACTGAACAAGCCGCCTTGACGAAACGTGCGGAAGATGCCGAAGGAAAGCTGAGGCCCCTTACTGAGGAGCTGACCACTCCAAAGCGCCAGACATCTCAGATGACCGCCGCTGTCTTTAGTAAGTACTTGTTAATATTAAACAAAAAATTCCTTAGTCTGCTGAAAATTCTCCCGGCTGCTTACAAACTGTGACTTTCTTTGAAGGCCAGAGAACTCGCCAGCTGTCGAACAACAGTCTGCTGAAACTGAAAGCCGTCTACGCCCTTACTGAGCAGCTCTATTGCGGGACCCTTTGCACCATTAGGGCTGTGATTAGTGAGAAAGGTATCCCGAAGTTTATGAAGGAGGTTAAAGAGATCCTTTCCACCGTCCCGAAGCAGCTGGAAGAATTGAAAAGATCAGCCGCCCGCAAGGGCGCAATGGCCGCTTTGAGCCGGTCACTGGCCTTCGCTCCTCAGCTTACCACGGAAGATATGATGGACGGCTTCCCTTCGCGAAAGGATGACGGCTCAGAGTTCACCCAGAATGATTATGCCAAATGTATGAAGGCTTCTCGAGTCTTGACTACCAAACTCGTTGAAGAGACTAATTTGTCCACCTACCAGGCGGCTTACACGGAGATCAGCAAACGAATGCGAGAGCCGACTTTCGAAGCGAGAGACTTGATCCCTCAATGCCGTAAGCACCTTTTTGCTCCTGATATTGACCCGTCTCCAATCTTTCATGATGAAGCTGAGTTTGAGGCGTTAACCAACTGCACCTGGGACGTGGACAACCTTCAAATCTAGGAAACCGAAGACCCGGCATAGGATGACCCGGCAGCGAGTTAAACAACGAGCTGGCTCCATGTGAAGGTAACCCGGCCCTGCTTGACATGCCGGGTTATAACTTGCTGTAAAAAACTTTAAGTCTGCAGTTTTTGGGCTCTGTAATAGCCTTGTAATAACAACAGTTAAAACCGATCTCCTTTGCCGTGCCTTCGCGCACGTTTTGGAATTTGAATGGTTTAGTAAACCTATCCATCTTTCCGTTGGCTTAGCTATGATCATTACTTGACAGCAGTTGTATCATAAAAGATGAGTCCTGCAAAAAAATAACAAGACAGAAAACATGTTCTCTATCATTGTTTAAGGCAGCTTTAAAGGCACAACCCGAAGAGGTTAACTCTTATAAACTTGCTTAAAACTCAGGCTTTATCTTTTTTAAAAACATAGGCATGACTGCCAAACTCATATGCCGGCTCTCATATGGCACAGATTCGCCGTTTTAACCTTAACTAGTTCAGGGTCTTATATTGAGATTGATTGTCAAAAGACAAGTACAGGGTCTCTTTGCAAGATTGACTATCAAAAGACAAGTTCAGGGTCTTTGAAGATTGATTGTTAAGAGTACGACGAGCCATATAGTGGAGAGACTACAGCAGGGCATGAGTACCCCTAAACCCATAAGCTGGCTCTCACGTGACATAAATCCGTCGTTTTAACCTTAAACAATTCAGGGTCTTTTTAAAAGATTGACTGAGTAAGAGTACGAACGGGCCACAAGGCGGAGAGACAACAGCAGATAGGTGAGTTTATCCTCGCTTTCTGTAAGCCGGCCCTCACATGAGAAAAGCCATTGTTTTAACCTTAACCAGTACAGGGTCTCATGGCAAGATTGACTGTCAAGAACATTGACCAGTTCAGGGTCTTTATGTCGAGATTAACTGGTAAGAGTTCGGCAGGTCACCTGGTGGAGTGGCATCATGCAAATAGGCAGGTTTAACCCGGTCTGGCTATGGCTTAAAAGCCGGTCAAGAGGGTATGAAAGCTAAACCTGGTGGGTTGGAAGCCCCCAAGTGACCTTACTGACTTAGCAACTCCTTTGCACAATCTTTTTGCACGAAAAACGGCAGAGGCCCCGCATTGTGGGGATGCCAACTTTATTATATTGATAAAGGTATGTACAATGATGGATGCATATACATTGATGAGAGTCAATGACTCAAGTATAGTAAGGCCGGAGATGAGCAATATTCCACGGCCTGTTGGTCTCTTGCCCGGAAGTGCGTGACTCGTCACTCTCCCATACATCGATGAGGTAATATGACCCATTGCGAAGATTTTTGTTGACCATGAAAGGTCCTTCCCAAGGGGGGGATAACTTGTGCATATCCGTCTGGTCTTGAATCAAACGTAACACCAAGTCGCCTTCCTGGAACGTCCGGGTCTTGACTCTACGGCTATGATAGCGATGCAGGTCTTGCTGATAAATTGCTGATTGTGCTGCTGCAAGATCCCGTGCTTCATCCAAAGCATCTAGCGCATCCTGACGCGCCGTCTCATTTTCGGTTTCAACATAAGCCGCCACTCTGGGCGAGTCATGGCGGATATCACTTGGGAGGACAGCTTCCGCGCCATAGACCATGAAGAAAGGTGTATAGCCTATAGATCTGTTGGGGGTTGTTCTGATACTCCAAAGAACTGAAGGCAACTCCTCCTCCCAACAACCCGGCGTTCTCTCCAGAGGAACCATAAGCCGGGGTTTTATTCCTCTTAAGATTTCTTGATTTGCACGTTCTGCTTGCCCATTGGACTGGGGATGAGCCACGGCCAACACATCAAGCCGGATATGTTCACTTTCACAAAACGCCTCCATGGCCCCCTTAGATAAATTTGTACCATTGTCGGTAATTATACTGTGAGGGTAACCAAAACGGAAGATCAACTTCTTGACGAATTGAACTGCTGTGGCCGCATCGCACTTTCTGGCCGGCTCTGCCTCGACCCACTTGGTAAACTTGTCAACCGCCACCAAAAGGTGGGTCTTCTTATTCTTGGACCTCTTAAAGGGCCCAACCATATCAAGCCCCCAGACCGCAAACGGCCAGGTAATAGGAATCATGCGCAGCTCTTGAGCTGGCACATGGGCGCGTCGTCCAAATTTCTGACAGCCGCCGCACTTGGAAACTATGTCCTCTGCGTCCTTATGAGCCGTCAACCAGAAAAAACCGTGTCTGTAAGCCTTGGCCACCAAAGATTTTGAACCTGCGTGATGACCGCAATCACTGGAGTGTATCTCATGTAGAATTTCCTTGCCCTCCTCAGGGGAAACGCAACGCTGAAAAACACCAGTCACACTGCGCCTGTGTAATCACCATTGATGATAGTCATGGATTTGCACTGCCTCACGATCTGCCGTGCCGAGGTCTCGTCATCGGGTAACTCGCCACGAGTTAAATACGCCAGATAAGGTAGCGTCCAATCAGGAATAGCATGTAGAGCCGCCACCAATTGCCCCTCCGGGTCAGGTATAGCTAGATCCTCCTCAGAAGGCAATTTAACAGAGGGGTGATGCAACACGTCCAAAAAGACGTTAGGCGGCACCGGCTTATGCTGAGAGCCTAGCCTCGATAATGCATCAGCCGCCTCGTTCTTTCGACGGTCAATATGATCCACCTGATAACCTTTGAAGTGACCAGCAATGATATCAACTGCCTGACGATAAGCCGCCATACGTGGGTCCTTAGAATCCCACGTGCTAGACACTTGCTGAGCCACCAGGTCTGAGTCGCCCAAGCATCTGACCCGGCATAAATTCATCTCCTTAGCCACACGGAGACCATGAAGCAAAGCCTCATATTCAGCTGCATTGTTAGTACGAGGAAACATTAGCCTTAACACATAACAAAATTTATCACCTCGAGGGGAAGTTAGCACTACTCCAGCCCCGAGCCTTCCAATTGCCTGGATCCATCAAAGTGGATTGTCCAGTATGTATTATCCGGCTTCTCCTCAGGCACCTGGCTCTCCGTCCAGTCATTTATGAAATCCACCAAAACTTGAGACTTGACAGCCGTCCGGGGCACATATTTCAAATTAAGAGGTCCAAGCTCCAGTGCCCACTTTGCAATCCTGCCTGTGGCCTCACTGTTTTGAATGATATCACCTAAAGGTGCAGAGCTAACCACCGTGATCGGATGTCCAAGGAAATAATGCTTAAGCTTGCGATTCGCCATGAACACCCCATATATCAATTTTTGCCAATGTGGGTACCGCTGCTTGGATTCTATCAACACCTCACTGACATAGTAAACCGGCCGTTGAACCGGATATTCCTTTCCTGCCTCTTTGCGCTCCACAACTACTGCAGCACTGACGGCCCTGTTGTTAGCCGCCACATACAATAGTAACGGCTCTTTCTCCGCAGGGGTGGCCAGAACCGGCGGCTCAACTAACTATTTCTTGAGCACTTCAAACGCCTCATCGGCTGCATCACTCCAGACAAAATCATCTGTCTTCTTCATCATCTGATATAAAGGGATAGCTTTCTCGCCAAGGCGGCTTATGAACCGGCTTAAAGCAGCAATACGACCCACCAGGCGTTGGACATCATTAATGCACGCCGGCTTAGACAATGAAGTAATGGCCTTGATTTTATCCGGGTTAGCTTCAATTCCCCTTTCAGAGACCAGGAAACCCAAAAGCTTGCCTGCAGGTACATCAAAAACACATTTGGCCGGGTTAAGCATCATCTTATAAACCCGCAGATTATCAAAAGTCTCCTTCAAATCGTCAAGTAGAGTCTCCTTCTTCCTTGACTTGACCACGATATCATCCACATAAGCATGAACATTGCGCCCAATCTGACTATGAAGGCAATTCTGCACGCAACGTTGATAAGTCGCCTGCGCACTTTTAAGCCCGAAAGGCATAGACACATAGCAGAAAGCCCCAAAAGGTGTTCTAAAAGACGTCTTCTCTTGGTCCTTTACTGCCATCTTAATCTGATGATAACCCGAATAAGTGTCCAGGAAACATAAACTCTCACAACCCGCCGTTGCATCAATGATTTGGTCGATACGGGTCAACTGGACAGGCCTTGTTAAGATCCGTGTAGTCCACACACATACGCCACGTGCCGTTCTTTTTTAGCACAAGCACGGGATTAGCTAACCACTCCGGGTGAAAAACCTCCACGATGAACCCGGCTGCTAAGAGCCGGGCCACCTCTTCTCCAATTGCTTTGCGCCGCTCTTTGTTGAAACAATGGAGGAACTGTTTAATCGGCTTAAACTTGGGATCCACATTAAAGTGGTGCTCAGCGAATTCTCTCGGTACACCCGGCATGTCAGAAGGCTTCCATGCAAAGATGTCCCGATTCTCACGGATGAATTCGATGAGCGCGCTTTCCTATGCGGGGTCCAGGTTAGTCCCGATAGTGAACTGCTTCGAGGAGTTGCCCGGCGTAAAATCCACCAGCTTAGTATCCTCTGCCACAAATTTCAAGGGCGGCTCAGACTCTGTAAAACTTAAGCTCCGCCTCAGCACAGCTTGACTCTGCATAAGCCGCATCGCCTTCTTCACACTCAAGAGCCACCTTCCGATCACCGTGTAGTGTTATCGTCCCCTTGAGAGCCGGCATCTTGAGCTGTAAGTAGACATAACAGGGCCTGGCCATAAATTTCGCAAAAGCCGGCCGGCCAAATAAAGCGTGATATGGGCTCTTAATTTTCACCACTTCAAACCACAAAGTCTCCACTCTGAAATTGTCGTCATCTCCGAATGCTACCTCAAGGGCAATCTTGCCCACCGGGTAAGCCGACTTGCCCGGCACAACACCGTGAAAAGCTGTTGATGACGGCTTAAGAGCTTTGTCGGTGAGCTCCATCCGGCGAAAAGTGTCATAGTACAAGATGTTGATGCTACTGCCACCGTCCATCAGCACCTTTGTAAACTTATAGCCTCCTACCCGAGGTGCCACCACCAGCGCCAAGTGCCCCGGGTTATCGACCCACGGCGGGTGATCCTCCCTACTCCATGAGATCGGATACTCAGACCACTTCAGATACTGTGGGAGAGCCGGCGTTGCCGTGTTAACTGCCCTCTTATGTAACTTTTGATCCTGTTTGTCCAGGCTTGTGGTGAAAACGTGATACTGGCCTCCACTGAGCTACTTCGGGTTACTCTGATACCCTGACTGGTTGTTTTGCTGCTGACCACCATTGCCAGGTTGCTGATGTTGACCACCTTGACTACCTTGCCCCTGATAACCTGAACCTGAGCCGCCTCCACCAAAAACGGCCCCTGAGCCGCCTGGACCTGAGCCGCTCGATGGCCCATTGCCATTATTATGATGTTGATTAAGGCTGTAGTTCCGGAACTCCCGCATAATGTGACAGTCTCTCCAAGCGTGACTGGACGGCTTGCCGGGTTGACTGTGCTCCGGGCAAGGCTTGCTGAGCGTCTTCTCCATGTTAAAGGGGGTTTTGGTTTTAAAAGGTGGCCTACCGTTGCCTCTAGCATGATTGTTCCCGGTACTGGCGTTTGCCACCAGTTCTGACCCACCATCCGGGTTCTTTCTCTTGCCATTGGTGTTATTTCATGCTCCGTTCTGTTGCTGGCCCTTGCCGCCATTGCTTTTCTTACCCTTAGCTGATTTCTCCTCGTCGAACCCTGGGTCCTTAGTAGTATCTGAATCTGCATACTTGGTGAGAGCTGACATAAGCTCACCCATGTCCTGACAAGAATGCTTCAGCCGCCCAAGCTTCTACTTAAGGGGTAAGAAGTGACAGTTTTTCTCTAAAATCAGAACTGCCTGAGACGCCGAGATGTTCTCAGACAAGTGGATAACCGTCGAAACTCGCTGGACCCAATGATGGGCCGACTCATCCTCATGCTGCACACAATGGTCAAGATCCACAATTGTCATAGGCTACTTGCATGTTCCCCGGAAGTTCTTGATAAAACGTGCTTTCAACTCGGCCCAAGATGTAATGGTGTTGGGAGGCAGACCCTTTAACCACGTACGAGCCGGTCCTTCCAGCATCATGATGAAATATTTGGCGCAAACCGCTTCACTAACATCTAACATCTCCATGGCGAGCTCATAACTCTCGACCCAAGCCTCAGGGGGTAAATCAGCCGTATAGTTAGGCACCTTACGTGGCCCCTTAAAGTCCTTGGGTAAACGCTCGTTCCGCAGAGCCGCCATCAGGCAAGGCACACCAACGCCCCTGGATAAGACTCCGGCTCCCAACGAGGTAGAAGGGGTTATCGGAGCCGACTCAGGAATTTTCGGGTAATCTGTCACCGGTGTAGCTCCCCGATGGGCTCTGCCCCTGTCCACGATCTCCTGAGCATTAGTACGGGGCGAGTTATCATTGGGCGGGTTGCGTCTTTGCTCGCTGCTGGAAACCGCCGGCGACTCTATGCGTCGGCTATAGCTACGGCTTGGGATGGGCGTGGAGTGTACTCGAATCCTGTTGTACGTGTACTTTTCTTGTTGAGCCTCCGCCGTCTGCAGCAGTTCGATGGCATTCCGCACCTCATCAGCGAACGGCGTCCCTTCGGCGAAAGGGATTGCATTGAGCCTAGCAGCCGCCGCTATCATGTTCTCCACTGGGTTAGAATAATGGCCAGGTGGTGTCACAAGGTGCCGCGGCGGAGTCCGATCTCTCCGGGGCGAGTCTGGCTGCCGTGGGGCTTCCGCGGCCCGGGTTATGGCCAGTGGCATGCTCGGCCCTGCCCCGGGAGTGTTGAAAAGGTTTCGGGGCTGAAGCTGCACAGGAAGGCCGACTTGAGTCCTCCGAAGAACCGCCTCCGAAGCATGCTGGTCTAAGTTAAAACGGAGAGCCTCTCCCCTCAAACGCTCTGACTCAGCATTCATCTGACCTTGTAATGCGTTGATATCCTCCTGGGCCTGGGTCATCAGCCCTTTAATCCTGGTGATCTCCGCATTGCGCTCTGCCTGATTTCCGGATGTGACCTCAGTTCCCATCAAGGTTGTTAACTCCATCAAATCCAGCAAGGCCTGAGCCGGCGGCACGGATGATCCGGCACCTGGCGGGGCGGCTCCCGCCGCCGCTCCGGACGTCATGCTGTTGAGAGCCGGCGCCGAGCCTGCCATGAAGACGGCAGCTCGGCTTGGCGGGTCATTGGGCTCCGGAATACTTTCGCCACCGGCATAGCCCCCAAGCCCGCCGTCGTGAAGCCGGTAGATTGATTCCGCCTCTCCACTGGAGGATCCGTCATCTGAGAGGATGAAAGTTTCCCCCCCTGACACGGAGTCTTCCCTGCCTTGCGTGAAGCCGACGAAGACGCTCCTCTGCCCTGGTTTAACACGGGCGGGTTGCACACGCCGGGCCGGCTCGACGAGGTCGGTGCAGATGTCCGGCCCGGGCATAGATCCGCCGATCTTCCCAATAAACACGTGCATTCTACCGAAGGGGACCCGGTACCCGTACTCGATTGAGTCGGCCTCCGGTTCCCATCCAGCATCGTCGATGTAGAGCTTGCCGCGGCGACTCTTAGTCATCAGGCCGATGGTGTACCCCTCAATCCCTGGGAGAGAGCCCTTTGAGAACTCCACACCACCGTGCGTTAGCCCCACGGTGGGCGCCAACTGTCATGGTTTTGTCACGGCAGATGTCCTAGGACTTAGGTTCAAGGCCATCGCTAAGGCGGTGGACTCAAAGGGGTTGATCGGGACGAGAGACACGAGTTTACCCAGGTTCGGCCCCTCGGAAAGAGGTAAAAGCCTACGTCCTGCTTTGTGTTGTATTGATTGTGTATCGATTACAAGGGAGCGGATTCGCTTGACCTAGTTATCGATCAATTGTTTCTGTCCTAAGTCACCGCAGGGACTCGCCTTTATATAGGTAGGTCGAGGCCCTGGGGTTACAAGAGTCCAGACCGACTTATACAAGGTACCCGATCTTGTCTCTAAGCCGCCTTGCCGGCCTAGGCAAGCCGTCTCTCGGGCGGCTCACGCGCCCAGGTCTCATGCCATCTTCCGACTCTGGGCCTCTATCTTGGCCCATCTGGTGAATCGCCATGTAGTCTTGTCTTCAATCCTCAGGCCCACCTAAAGGCATTGATTATGAGCCGCCAGGCGTGACCCGGCCCCTCCTGGGCGGATCTCGCCACGGGGTTATATCATCAACACTTGCCAAAAATGAATGTGAGTGAATTTCATTAGCGGAGTCACCCCTCAAGAACTTCTCTAGTTCTTCTTCTTTGGGACCCACATCAAATTGATGGGGATCCTTGGAGTTGAGGTAGCACTTGTTGACGTAGAGCTTGCAGTAGCCTTGGGAACCCACTTGACCATGGCTTGGGATTCATCTTCAAATGTGTCAATCTCTTCTTGAAGCTTGTCCTTGCCCTTGAGCTTGTGGTATTGTAGTGGAAGGTCATCTTGATCTTTTGTTCCCTTGGGGATAGTATGATCATACTTCTCCCTTTGAGGAACAAACTTCGGCTTGGGGTATTGACCTTCTTCCCATTCAACTCCATTAGTGTTGAAGTAGCCAATGCCTTAGTTCTTCTGGTATCCTCCATGCTTGCATACAATCTCCTCAAATTGCTTACATCCGGCAAGACTTTTGTAGACACCTTTCTCTATAATCCCTTTCAATAAATCGTTTTCTTGCTCAAGTGTAACTTGGCTAAGAGAATCATTTGTGGAATCAATAGGGCTACTAGAAGTAACATTATTGGATTTAACATTAGTATTGTTGCTACTAGATGAAGAACCTTTCTTGCCTTTGTTACTAGTTTGCTTAGACTTAACTTGTGGAACAAATGTAGACAAGATTAATCGTTTGGCAAGATAAGAAGAACTCTTCTTTCAAAGATCGTCATTGATAGCTTTAAGAAACTCATGATCTTGCTCTAAATTTAGCTTCTCGAAGTGTAGCTTCTCATGAGCTCTTAAGAGCTCTCTATGATCTTCTTGAGTAGATTCATGAGCTAACTTAAGAGTATTTAGTTCTTTAGTTAGACGCTCAATCTCCTTCTTATCATCATGACACGACTTATCTGGACTAGAATGATTATTATCAAGTTCATTTTGACTAATATCACTAGTTTTATCAAAGAGCAAGTCATCATCTCCTAGTAAATCATCCTCATCACTATTGAAGTAAATGTATTCGGGGTGTGATACCTTGGGGCCTTTAGCCATGAAGCAACTTCCACTTCCTTCATTTGGTGAATCAAATATGTCATATGAGTTGGAGGTTATGAGTGCTATCTGGCAACACCTTCATCTTGACTATAGTCGGAGTTGGAGTGGTAACTTCTCTCGGATTGGTGTCGGATTCGGAGCCAGAAACCCATTCACCAACATGAGCTTGATGTCTTCTTGTGTAGCTCTTGGTGTACTTGTCCTTCTTCTCCGAGTCCTTGCTTCTCCGGGAGGGTCTTCATTCATAGCGATCTTCTCTACTCCTGCTCTCTCTACGAGGTGATTCATCTCTTGAGCTTCATCTTCGAGGTGACTCTGGTCTTCTTTTGTGGGGGGCCGTGCACTCACTGGAATAGTGTCTAGGCCTTCCACAATTGTAACAATTCCGGTCACGACTAGAGGAACGCTTCTCTTCATATCTTGAACTGGAGTTTCTCTCTTTGCCTCTACTCTTGTAGAACTTGTTGAATTTCCTGACCATGAGGCTTATCTCTTCATTGGTAACAAGGTTGTCACTTGAAGTAGCGGGAGTGTCACTTATAGCTTTGTATGCACCGCTTGACTTGGTGTGAAGTTCTTCTTTGTCCTTGAGTGACATCTCATGAGCAACAATGCTTCCAATGACTTCCGTAGGCTTGAGATCTTTGTAGTTTGGCATCATTTGGATCAAAGTGCACACGGTGTCGTACTTTCCATCCAAGGCTCTAAGGATCTTCTTGATGATGAATTTGTCAGTCATCTCTTCACTTCCTAAGCCGGCAATCTCATTGGTGATGAGAGCAAGCCTAGAGTACATTTCCGCGACTCCTTCACCATCCTTCATCTTCAACTTGTCAAGTTGACATTATAGCACATCCAACTTAGATTCCGTGATGGATTCGATACCTTCGTGCATATCAACCAAAGTATCCCAAATCTCTTTTGCATTCTCAAGATGGCTTATCTTGTTGAACTCTTCGGGGCATAGGCAGTTGAATAGAATGTCACATGCTTGAGCGTTGTATTGCAACATCTTCAATTCTTCCGCGGTCGCTTCATGATCCGATTCCTTTCCATCTCCAAAGAATTCACCTTGCAATCCAACTTGAACAACAGCCCATACGTCGGGGTTATGACCAAGAATATGCATTTTCATTTTATTCTTCCAACTAGCAAAGTTTGTACCATCAAAATATGGACCTCTCTGATGATAACTTCCCTCACTAGATGTCATACTCTCCTAGGTTGTGAAACCAATGCAATGGAGACCAATGCTCTGATACCACTTGTAGGATCCGAAGTATGTCTAGAGGGAGGGGTGATTAGACTACTTGACCAAATAAAAATCTAGCCTTTTCCCAATTTTATATGTTGGCAAGTTTTAGCAATTGTAGCAAGTCAAGTACACCCTACACATGCAAGTCTAAGAGTATAGCAGCGGAAAGTAAAGACATGCACATGAAAGTAAAGGTAGGGACAGGAGAATCAAACGCAATTGACGACACGAAGATTTTCCTGTGGTTCTGATAGGGTGTGCTATCGTACGTCCACGCTGATGGAGACTTCAACCCACAGAGGGTAGCGGTCGCGGGAGTCCACGGAGGGCTCCACCAGTTAGGGTCCACAAAGTAGCAACCCCGTCTATTCCATCACGGCTTTCGTTCACGAAGGACTAGCCTCGCTATGGGTAGATCTTCATCAAGTAGGCGATCTCCTTGCCCGTACAAACTTCTTGGTTCAACTCCACAACACGAAGAAGGAGGCTCCCAAGCAACACATAACCAATCTAGGAGTCACCACCCTCCAAAAGGTAATAGATGTGGTAACAATGATGAACTCCTTGCTCTTGTGCTTCAAAAGATAGTCTCCTCAACACACAATCACTCTCTCATAGATTTGGCTTGGTAGAAGGGATGATTGGGTGGAAAGCAACTTGGGGAGGCTAGAAATCAAGATACATATGGTTGGAGTGGAAAGTCTTGATCTCAACACATGAGTAGGTGGTTCTCTCTGAGAAAAATGGATGGTGCAAGTGTAAGTGTCTTCTCGGTGCTTCCTCTACGAGTGAGAGGAGGTGGAGGGGTATATATAGGCATCTCCAAAAATCCAACCGTTACAACATTATCGCTCAACTCGGTGAAACAGAAGTAGAAACTCGGTTGTACCGACTAGTGCAAAATGTGGCAACTTTTGGCGTTTCGGTGAGACCGATATATAATTCTCGATGGTACCGATATGGGTGTGCTAGGCAGTTACCCAATCTCGGTGGTACCGATTTCCAAATTTCGGAAATTCCGATTCTTGAAAAAGAGATACCAGCAAGTTGGAAACTGTTTTTGGTTGCACTGAAGATGAAAGTTGGTGTCACCGAGAAGCTAGGGTTTTGGCTAGGATTCTGTCTAAGTGAAACTCGGTAGGGCCGAATGGAAATTGTTGGTAGCACCGATTTTGGATATTTGGTTTTGGACAGAATATTTGTGGAAGAATTTCATGTATATTTTTGGGTGGCTAATCTCTAAGCACTTGAGCAATAAGATCATCATAGACACCTCATCTCCTTTTAATAGTATTGGTTTTCCTATGGACTCAAAGTGATTTCTCACAAAATGTAAAATGTAGAGTCTTCAAGCTTGTTGCCAATAGATGTTCCTTGCATCTAGGGAATCTCCTCACAATCCCTTTGCTAATCCATTCATTGAATTTTCCTAAAATATACTTGGTGGAAACATTAGTCCAATGAAATATATGTTGTTATTAATTACCAAAATCACCTAGGGAGAAGTTGTGCTTTCACACTCTCGCAACCCATCATCTACTTATTACTCCACAATGCCTTCCCCTAGGCTGTGACACCCCAATTTTTGGCCCTTTCTTTTTCTTTTGGATTTCTTTGAATTTTTCTTTCGATTTCTTTTTCTGTGGCTCTGTAGTCTGGAAACCTGGGAAGATCATCTCTTCTTCCTCTCCCAAGAGGCTTGCCACCCTCAAATACTTCCCAAGGTCATGTCATTTCCATCTTGGCCCAACCTCAATATTATTTCTCAGGAATATTCTTTTTCTATTAAAGGAATAACCCTGTTTGCCCTAGGTTGTGAAGCAACCTATATTTCTGTCTTGCCATTAATTCCCAAAACATTATGAAAGTTCATTTGACTGATATGGACCTTGGATATGTAAAAACATTCAAGATTCCATTCTCAAGGTGAGCACACCATCCAATCTTTGCTTCTAGTCATATTTTTAGTTTGTGAAGCAACTATATTTTATATTGCTCTGTAATTTCTGAAAATTTACCAGGACATTCTCCTACCTTTTCAACCCCCTCCTCCAAATTTGATCTCATTTCATTCATCCAATATTTCTCAAGAATTTTCCTAAGATTCTGTCCAGAGAGGACCACTGGGAATGAAGTACCGATTTTATTTATCCAAACGGTATGAAATTTTTACATTGCCTTCATATGCCCAAATCATCATCCTCCACCAAATTTGATCTCAATCCAATAGTCTATGTGAGCACAACTTTAACATTCATGTTTCTATCCAGTGTGGTACTTGGCAAAGCAAGTGCCACCTAGGGTTGTTCATTTGAGCTGAAACTTTGCCAAGATGATGACCTCAGTGAGTGATCAACCCCAGCCAAAGCTCAACTGCTATCCCCTAGTGTGCCTTTCCAGTTAGCTTCAAACACCTTGCTGCTAATTCATGTATGTGCCCTTATCCAGCCACCCTTGAGCCACTGTTCTTGTTTCCTTGCATCTAACATCTACTGCGGAATGCCCTACTGGCCAGACATACTTAGGCCGCCCAGAACGCGTGGCAATGCCATGGTCACACGATGACCACGCGGCTGGCATGCCAAATAACGTGCTCTGGAGTTGGGGCCCTCGTCCACCGTCCCTTCATCGAGCTCGCGCCACCGGAGCATGTACAGTAGCTTCGTAGAGGCCACGCGCTCACTCCCCAGCCCCTCCCCCTCCCTTGTCTTCCTCCTCACGCCATGGCAACCCTACCCGCGCTTTGTCTGTGCCCCCACCACCATGGCCGGTCGGCCGTGTCACCCTCGAGCTCGCTCCACGTGTCCCTGAGCTTCTTTGCATCTCGCAAACTCTCTAGACCTCTCTCCCCCTCCCCTACGCGTGCCCTCTGAGCTCCAGAGCGCCGGCGCACGCATTGCCGCGACCACGTCTTCGCACCGGCTATTTAAGCAATGCCGATGTCTCCCGAGCTCCCCAACCTCATCTCCTACCTCTCAGCAAACTCCCGGACCTATCCAATCGTCTCTGGGGCCCCTCATCGCTCTGCATTGCCTCCATGGCAGCCACCGGTCCTCGCTCAAATTGGAGCTGCCCGAGCCTCTCCCTCCCTCCAAACCTCACCAAGGCACTCCCCTCGCCACCACAAGCTTTCCCAGTACGCCACATCATCTTCTCCACGACTGGAATGTCATTCCCATCGTCGCCCGAGGCCATGTCCGCGAACCTCCAAGCCGTCACGGTCCCGGCCTTCCTCGGCGTCCATGCCTGGGTCAGGCGCGCGCGGGACCACCTCCTGATCCTGCCGGTGGCCGGACCCCGGCCGGAGGTAGCCTGTGCCGCCGGGCGAGCGCCGGTCGCAATCGGCCTCCCCTCTGCCTCTGCCAGTCGGGAGGAAGAAGATGGAGCCAGGAGGGGAGAGAGAGAGCCGATAGGGCCTAGCTGTAAGTGACCCAGCCGGCCGGGCCTAGCCCGTTAAGTGGAGACGTATTCTCCAGAACGCGTTTTCCTTTCCCGAAAACGTACTCTAGTGCGGCTTCGGACGAAAATATGTTCTCCCTACTGCGAAAGCGTATTTTCAGAAAGTCTCTTTTTGTTTCACCCCGCCGGCCGGAACTGTTATATTATCGGCGTTCTTCCATTAACCACAGAAAAGCACAATTTTTATTTGTTTTTATGCCTAACGAACGAACGGCCGTATCTTGTCAACCAGAACTCTGATTCAGGTGATTCAAAAGCCCACGTTCTCTATTCGTCGAGCCTGTTTTGTTGGCACCGTTTTTATGATGTTGACACACTCGGAAAATGACCATTTTGCCCTTGCTCTCCAATCGGCTTCGCCGAGAGAGAAACTTTTTTAGCAAATCCTTTCGCGAATTCATCGCACTTCTTCCTGATGATTCCTTCATCCGCAGGCAAGCCACAAAAGCCACTTGCTTGATGGCCTTGCAATAGCCATGATTTTCACTTGAATGATTGAATAACTATTTATTTATTTCATTAAATGCTATATATATATATATATATATATATATATATATATATATATATATATATGTTTGTGGATCCCTGCTCATCATCATGCCATGTTCATTTGATTCTAGCGAGTTAAATGATTATTTGCTAGTATTATTATTCTCATGCCTCATTCTTGTAATTATTTCGTATGCTAGTGATAATGATATGCTCATATGCAGTATTATCGACCGTTATGAAAATACTTGTAATATGCATGATCATCACTATGCCATGCTCATTTGCATCTCGTAGAATAAATGATGTATTGTAGTTATGATTTATGATAAATGGTTATGTGGCCCATCCATGTTCATTTTGATATCATGCTCATATGCATTTTTATTTCATCATGTTATTATGACTCAGCTCATCACCATTAGAGTTAAACTTGACATTAATCGAACTTGAACGAATCTGTTGGCTGAGTCATGGGGCCACCGAATCGAGCTCACCAGTGCAATCACACGTGCCTATATGGGAGGCCCTAATGCGGTCTATTGTCATGCCTCTCGCCGGTACCTCCAACTAGGGAAGGTTATGTGTGCGCGCTACCCTGATCAGGTAGGCGGCCGTATCCTTGTGTGCGTGATGACCCACAAGTATAGGGGATCAATCATAGTCCTTTCGATGAGTAAGAGTGTCAAACCCAACGAGGAGCAGAAGGAAATGATAAGCAGTTTTTAGTAAGGTGTTCTCTGCAAGTGCTGGAAGCAACAGTGATATATAGTTTTGTAGCAAAGTAATTCATAACAAGTGGCAAGTAGCAATAGTAACAAAGGTGCTGCAAGGTATCCCAATCCTTTTTATAGCAAAGGACAGGCCTGAAAGTACTCTTATATTAAGCAAACGCTCCCGAGGACACATGGAAATTTCTGTCTAGTCATGTTCATCATGTTGAGTTGATTCATGTTCGTTACTTTGATAATTTGATATGTGGGTAGACCGGTGCTAAGGTGTTGTTCTTAGTTGAACAAACAACCTACTTATGATTACCCCCTCTCGCAAGAATCTGCAACTACGAAAGAAGAATTAAGATAAATCTAACCATAGCATGAAACGTGTGGATCCCAATCAGCCCTTATGAAGTAACACATAAACTCGGGTTTAAGCTTCTGTCACTCTCGCAACCCATCATCTACTTGTTACTCCACAATGCCTTCCCTTAAGCCCATAACATGGTGAAGTGTCCTGTAGTTGACGTTCAAACGACACCACTAAGAGAAGCAACAACATACACATCATCAAAATATTGAACGAATACCAACTTCACATGATTACTTATAACAAGACTTCTCCCATGTCCTCAAGAACAAAAGTAACTACTCACATGTAATCAACATGTTCAAGATTAGAGGTGTAATAATGGAGATCAAGGATCTGAAATAATATCTTTCACCAAGTAAACCAACAAGCATCAACTACAAGATGTAATCAACACTTCTAGTAACCCACATGCACCAATCTGAGGTTTTGAGACAAAGATTGAATAGAAGAGATGAATTAGGGTTTGAGATGAGATGGTGCTGGTGAAGATGTTGATGAAGATTGGTCCTCCCATGAAGGAGGAAGCGTTGGTGATGACGATGGCTTCGATCTCCCCCTCCCGGAGGGAAGTTTCCCCGGCAGAATCTCTCTGCCAGAGATCAAAAGGGCCTCTGCCCAGGTTTCTGCATTGAGACGGCGTCGCTTCATCCCGAAAGTATACTTATGATTTTTTATAACGTAAAACACACCATATATGAGAAGAGGGGGGTCTGGAGACCTGTTGGGGCCCCACAAGGCAACAGGGCGCACCCGGGGGGTGGGCGTGCCCTGTTGGCTTGTGGCCAGCAGGTGGCCCCCCTCTGGTATATTTTTGGCCCAATAATTCTTATATATTCCATAAAAATTCTCTGTGAAGTTTCAGGTCATTTGGAGTCCAGTGAATTTTCAGCCATTTTCTTGGTTTTCAGGACTAGAATTCCAGTGTCCAGTTATTTCCCTCTCTGTGATGTACCTTGTATATTCAGAGAGAAAAAGGCATAAGAATTGTATCATAATGAGGAATAAAGGAGAAGAATGACATAAATATCAATAAGAATTCATGATGCATAATGGACGTATCAACTCCCCCAAGCTTAGACCTCGCTTGTCCTCAAGCGAAAGCCAAACTCGATAATAATGACCACATGATTTGAGAGAGAGGTGTCGATAAAAATAGAATATGAACATGAGAGCATCATGAATATTAACATACCAGCAAATTTTTCATGATATAACTTCTCATAAACAAGTAACAATCTATCCACAATTATTGAAGTATGAAGCATAAACTTTATTGACAATCAACAAACTATGTCCTTAGTCATCGAGGCAATCACAATTCATCATATTCCACAGAAGAGTCTATGTAAGATCTTTCATTTTAGCAAGTTCACATCCTCAACTATCATTTAGTCTTATATGATTGCTGACACTCATTGCATATTTTTGGAGCTAATGTTTCCATCGGACACATAGGAAGATAGCGGCTTTATAGTATTTGCCACCCAACTCATTTACCTCAAGGATAATGTCAACAATAATGAATCATGATCACCTACATCCAACTGGATATATATATCTGGATCTTTCCTCAACACATAATGCTTGCCAACTATAGAATTACTAGGTAGTAAGAGGAATAAACATTATTGACTCTTGTATAAAAGTAGGTACAAGAAAGTAAGAAATATGCCCTTCCCAGAGGGAAGCAGAGGTTGTCATGCGCTTTTTAATTTTGGATGTGCAAACTCTTAATGGAAAGGAACGTCACTTTATATTGGCCTTTATGATAGCAAACTTTATTATGCAATCTGTCACTTTTATTTCTTTGCCATCACAAGATCGTACAAAGTTTATTTTCCCTTACAATAAAGGATCATGCATATTTAAGAACAATTTTTATTGCTTCATGCACCGATGAAAACTTACTTGAAGGATCTTATTCAATCCATAGGTATGTATGGTGGACTCTCATGGAAAGAAACTAGGTTTAAGGGGTTATGGACGCACAAGTAGTATCTCTACTTAGTGTAGAATTTTTTTGGCTAGCAAAAGATCTAAAGAAAGCACCACATGTTAAAGGATCCATCACAATATAACTTCTATGTGAATGTAAACAAACATGATCATTACGTTGTCTTCCATGTCCAACATCAACACTTGATCATTATATAATATTTGGTGGGGCTCACAATCATAAAAGATGTCCAGGATAGTGTATTTGTATGTGAATCTCCTCTCCTCTATCATAATCTTGCATAGATTGTATCAATGACTAATGCTATGTTTGTTTAATCCCAACAACTTTTATCTGACATACTTCTTTTATGTGAAATCATTACTCCCCATGGGATTAGCATATGATATTTCTATTTCTTTTATTTCATTGCTATGATTGATGCACGAGAGTAAAGCAAGCAAATTCAAACTAATCTTTATTATATAAATCTCATACTCGATTACAAGGATTGGTAGATCTCAAAGAAAAAATTCTAAGCAAAGAAAATATGAAATTTTAATTCTCTAAATCACGACATAACTACGGATCGAACTAAAATAGATGATAATGGTAAAAGTGATGGTGATACAATACCGGGGTACCTCCCCCAAGCATGGAACAAGCTAAGGGTGGTGCCCATACCCATGTACTCAAGCATCCCTCTTGGGTGATGGTGGTGATGATCTAGTAGGTTGGTTCTTCGTCTTCCAGGGCATAGGCTCCCCGTAATAGAAAGAGGATCTTGTCTCTGGGATCCTGAAATCGGCAGCTATGCTCATCCTTTTAAACATGGATTCATACTGACAGTTTTGGTTTTGTAGATCAAAGATTTGAGCTTGGAGATGATCGATCCAATCTTGAAGCTTGAGCCTCTCCCATGCTCCTAGTGTCCAGCTTGTTCTCCCAGATGAATTTCGTGATCATAGAGTGATTAGCACAAAAACCACGTTCAACCATCCCTTGGCACTTGAAGATTTCCTGCTCTACCACTGCAAGCCTGGCCTCCTCGCTTCCCTCCTTCTTTGGGACTTGAACATCCAGGATGTGGAGCACCCCCTCATGCATCTCAATGGCTTGAGGGTGCTTCATCACCTCCGGCAGGTAGGGGTTGATGACCTTCTCGAAGAACTTGTCCTTGGAGGAGCTTGACGGCATCATGACGATCTAGATCTATCAAAAAAATAGCCCGAAACAAGAACAGAGGGGAAACTTACGATGCGGTGGTCAAAACATACAGGAGTATATATAATGATTTTTTCTAGGTCAAAATACGTGTCTAGGAAGTAAACGTAGTCCGGGAGGCACACGAGGGCCCCACAAGCTATGAGGGCGCGCCCGGGGGGTGGGGGTGGGCGCGCCATGTTGCCTTGTGGTTCCCTCGTGGGTCCCCCTGACTCGTTTTTATTTCTGGATATTTTCTAAAATACCAAAACCGTCAGAACATAGTTTTTTGGAATTTTTGGAGTTGGTTTGCTTACCGTATCACATACATACCCTTTTTCAGCTTTCTGGAGTGTTCCAGAAGGTCTCTCTTATGTGTTCTTTCGGAGTCATAACTTGAATAATATTAGTTTCAACATTGATGGGCGTACCTAAAATATAGTGTTTAATTCTATGTCCATTTACAACTCTCGGATTTTTGCCTTCAAAGTTATTAATTTTGATAGCACCGGAGCGATAGACCTCCTCGACAACATAAGGGCCTTCCCATTTGGAGAGAAGCTTACCTGCAAAAAATCCGAAATGAGAATTGTACGAAAGAACCAGGTCTCCTACATTGAATTCCCGTTTTTGGATTCTTTTGTCATGCCATCTTTTGACTTTTTCTTTAAACAATTTAGCATTTTCATAAGCTTGTGTACTCCATTCATCTAATGAGCTAATATCAAATAACCTATCTTCACCGGCAAGTTTGAAATCATAGTTAAGTTCTTTAATTGCCCAATAAGCTTTATGTTCTAACTCAAGAGGTAAATGACATGATTTTCCTAGACCATTTTATATGGGCACATTCCCATAGGGTTTTTATAAGCAGTTCTATAAGCCCATAAAGCATCATCGAATTTTTTAGACCAATTATTTCTAGATCTATTAATAGTCTTTTGCAATATCAATTTTATTTCTCAATTGCTTAACTCGGCTTGACCGCTAGACTGAGGATGATAAGGTGATGCAATCCTATGGTTAACATCGTATTTAGCTAGAAGTATACGAAAAGCACCATGAATAAAATGTGAACCACCATCAGTCATTAAATATCTAGGGACTCCAAACCTCGGGAAAGTAACATCTTTAAGCATTTTTATAGAAGTGTTATGATCAACACTACTAGTTGGAATAGCTTCTACCCACTTAGTAACGTAGTCAACAACAACTAGAATACGAGTATACCCATTAGAGGAAGGAAAAGGTTCCATATAATCAAAGCCTAATACATCAAATGGTTCAATAGCAAGTGAATAATTCATAGGCATTTTGTGACTTTTACTAATGTTACCAATTCTTTGACATTCATCACAAGAAAGGACATACTTACGAGCATCTTTGAAAAGAGTAGGCCAATAGAAACCGGATTGTAATACCTTGTGTGCAGTTCTGTCACCAGCATGGTGCCCTCCATAGGCCTCGGAGTGACACTTCCGTAGGATCTGTCCCAGTTCATGCTTAGGTACACAACGTCTAATAACACCATCTACTCCTTATTTGTAAAGATGTGGATCATCCCAAAAGTAATGTCTTAAATCATAAAAGAACTTTTTCTTTTGTTGGTAGGTGAAACTAGGTGGTATATATTTAGCATCAATATAATTAGCATAATCTGCATACCAAGGAGTACTATGGGAAGCATTTATAATAGCAAGTTTCTCATCATGAAAATTATTATCAATAGACAGTGGGTCATTAAGAACATTTTCCATCCTAGACAAATTATCTGCTACGGGGTTTTCAGCTCCCTTTCTATCAACAATGTGCAGGTCAAATTCTTGAAGTGAAAGCACCCACCTAACCAGTCTAGGCTTAGCATCTTTCTTTTCCATTAGGTATCTAATAGCAGCATGATGAGTGTGAATAGTAAGTTTGGAATCAACAATATAAGGTCTAAACTTATCACATGCAAAGACAACTGCTAGAAGTTCCTTCTTAGTAGTAGCATAATTCTTTTGAGCATTGTCTAGGGTTTTACTAGCATAATGAATAACATTCAATTTCGTGTCTACTCTTTGCCCTAGAACAACACCAACATTATAGTCACTGATACGTCTCCAACGTATCTATAATTTTTTATTGTTCCATGCTGATATATTATCATTCTAGGATACTTTTTAAGTATTTATTGACCAATTTATATTATTTTTGAGCACTAACCAATTGACCCAGTGCCCAGTGCCAGTTGTTGTTTTCTGCATGTTTTTCATTTTTCAGGTTTACAGTACCAAACGAAGTCCAATTGCCACGAATTTTTTTGATGATTTTTTCTGGACCAAAAGAAGACCTGGGATATTCGGAAGGAAGCCGGGAACCACACGAGGGCTCCACAAGCCAACAGGGCACGCCCTAGTGGGGGGGCGCCCTGATGGCTTGTGGGCCCCTCGTGGCTCCCCGACCTTGTTCTATGGCCTATTAATTCTCTAATATCGTGAAAACCCTGAAGGTAGTCCCGAAACTCTTTTTACGCTGCCGCAAGTCTCTGTTCCGTCGGGAGGCCATCTGGAGCTCCGTTCCGGCACCCTGCCGGAGGGGGGATCGATCACGGAGGGCCTCTTCATCAACCTTGCTGCCCTCAAGACGATGTGTGAGTAGTTCACCACACACCTACGGGTCCGTAGTTAGTACCTAGATGGCAATCTCTCTATCTCTTGATCTTCAATACAATGATCATCGCATCTTCGCTTTCATATATCCGATGTAATCCTTTTGTGCGGTGCGTTTGTTGGGATCCGATGAATTGTGAGTTTATGTTCAGATTATTCATGAAAAGTATTTGAGTCACCTCTGAATATTATGATTCTTATTTGCATTATCATTATAGCTTCGTAATTCTCTCTGGTCTATTGATTTGCTTTGGCCAAGTAGATTGATCTTTCTTCAGTGAGAGAGGTGCGTTGTAGTAGGTTCAACCTGACGAGTTTCTATATCCAAGTGACAGAAGGGGACAAGTTGCGTCTTTGTGTTGTTGCTACTAAGGATAACATGATGGGGTTTATTCATATTGCTTGAGTTTACTTTGTCTACATCATGTCATCGTTCTCCATGCACTCTGTTTGTCATGAACTTAATACATAGAGAGGCAAACATAGAAGCGCTTTTGAAGTGGAGTAGTAGTAATAGGTGCAGGCAGGAGTCGGCCTATTTGTTTATGGACGTGATGCCTATATACACATGATCATTGCCGTGAAAATCGCATAACTATCCACTTTTCTATCAATTGCCCAACAGTAATTTGTTACCCACCGTATGTTGCCTACATGAGAGATGCCGCTAGGGAAAACTATGGCCCCCGGGTCTATTCACTCGTAAATTCATAAACGCTATTATTATCTTGCTGCCATTATTTGTCTTTTATTTTATTTTGCAATTCACAATTATCTACAATTATCTACACAACTCATTTGCTTGCAAATAACGAGATCAAGGGAATTGACAACCCTCTTGCCCGCGTTGGATGCAAGTTGTTTGCTCTTTTGCGTGCAGCCGCTGAAGACGGTTGAGGATTGATATTCCTATTGGTTCGATAAACCTTGGTTTCATAACTAAGGGAAATACTTACCCGTATTGTGCTGCAATTACCCGTTCCTCTTCACGGAAAACCCAACGCAGATCACAAGTATAAGGAAGGATTTCTGGCACCGTTGTCGGGGAATATCATCACCAACTATCAAATAACTTCACACAAATTATCATTCACTTGTTCTTATTTTTATTTGCTGTTATATTTAGCTTGTTTCATAAAAATCAAAAATACAAAAATAATTATCTTTGCTTGTCAGTAGTTTACTTCTTTGCTCGTTTTACTTGCTAGTTTACTTGTCCTGCTTGTTACTTTGCTTGTTTGGTCATCATGTCTCAAGATACTACTAAGTTGTGTGACTTCTCAAATACTAATAACAATGATTTTATTAGTACTCCTATACCACCCGCCACTAGTGCGGAGGCTTTTGATATTAATGCTGCATTACTAAATCTTGTCACGAAGGATCAATTTTCGGGAAGTCCTAATGAGGACCCCGCTTCACATTTTAATACCTTTGTTGAATTATGTGATATGCAAAAGAAAAAGGATATGGATAATGATATTGTAAAATTAAAATTATTTCCTTTTTCACTAAGATATAGAGCTAAATCTTGGTTTTCATCTTTACCTCGTAATAGTATTGGAACATGGGATAAGTGTAAAGATGCTTTTATTGCCAAATATTTTCCTCCTGCTAAAATCATCTCCCTTAGAAATAAAGTAATGAATTTTAAATAGCAAGATCAAGAACATGTTGCACAAGCTTGGTAGAGAATGAAATTGATGATAAGAAATTGTCCTACTCATGGTTTAAATTTGTGGATGATTATCCAAAACTTCTATGCTGGACTATACTTTGTGTCCAGAATCTTCTAGATTCTGCTGCAGGTGGTACCTTTATGGATGTGACCTTAGGAGAGGCCACGAAACTTCTGGACAACATTATGAAAAATTATTCTCAATGGCATACCGAAAGAGCTCCAACCGGTAAGAAGGTAAATTCTGTTGAACAAATCGCTACTTTGAGTAAAAAGTGGATGCTCTTATGAATATGGTTGTTAGTAAAAATGCTCATGTTGATCCCAATGATATGCCCTTGTCTACTTTGATTGAGCAAAATAATGATGCTAATTATGTGAACTTTATCTCGCGAAATAATTTCAACAACAATGCTTATAGAGGAAATTTCAATTCTAGACCGTATCCCGGTAATTCCTCTAACAACTATGGAAATTCTTATGGAAAATCCTCTAAAAACTCTAATAGGATACCCTCTGATCTTGAGAACACAATTAGCTTGGTTTTCATCTTTACCGCGTAATAGTATTGGAACATGGGATAAGTGTAAAGATGCTTTTATTGCCAAGTATTTACCTCCTGCTAAGATCATCTCCCTTAGAAATCAAATAATGAATTTTAAAGATGGGGGAGGCCATGATGGAGACGATGATTCTCCCACAAGTCGAGATGAGACTCCGAACGAAAAATAAAGATGGGGGAGGCCAGATGAGCCCACCATCCATTCAAAAAAATGAGAGAAAATGAGATAAGGCTACTATCTTTTACCACACTTGTGCCTCAAAGTGGCGCCATGCTCCTCATGTAGAGAGTCTCATGATATATCATTTTCATATGCTAGTAATAGGTGCAGGCAGGAGTCGGCCTATTTGTTTATGGACGTGATGCCTATATACACATATCATTGCCGTGAAAATCGCATAACTATCCGCTTTTCTATCAATTGCCCAACAGTAATTTGTTACCCACCGTATGCTGCCTACATGAGAGATGCCGCTAGGGAAAACTATGGCCCCTGGGTCTATTCACTTATATATTTACAAACACTACGATTACCTTGCTTCCTTTATTTACCTTTTATTTTATTTTGCAATTTATATTTATCAACAATTATCTACACAACTCATTTGCTTGCAAATAACGAGATCAAGGGGATTGACAACCCTCTTGCCCGCGTTGGTGCAAGTTGTTTGTTCATTTGTGTGCAGCCGCTGAAGATGGTTGAGGATTGATATTCCTATTGGTTCGATAAACCTTGGTTTCATAACTGAGGGAAATACTTACCCACTTTGTGCTGCAATTACCCGTTCCTCTTCACAAAAAACCCAACGCAGATCACAAGTATCAGAGAGCACCTTGCTTTATATAAGAGTACGTTTAGGCTTGTCCTTTGCTATAAAAAGGATTGGGCTACCTTGTTGCACCTTTGTTACTATTATTACTTATTTCTTGTTACGAATTATCTTGCTACGAAACTATCTATCATTGTTACTTATAGTACTTGTAGAGAATACCTTGCTGAAAACGCTTGTAATTTCCTTCTGCTCCTCGTTGGGTTTGCCACTTTTACTTATCGAAAGGACTACGATTGATCCCCTATACTTGTGGGTCATCAGTAAGCCGTGACATTTCTTGCAATCGGCGATGGTCGCTAGCGGCAAGCCTTCTCGGTCCTCTTATCCTAGTTGTTTCATGCATCCTCCTCATAATCCTCTGGTGGCTTCTATAAGTAATCTAAAACCCTTGAACTTGTGGATTAGATCTATGATGATGTGCTAAATCTGGTGCTAGTTGTTTGTTGTGCATATGTATTTTGAAGATGTTCTTGTGGCTTGTGTGCTAGATCTATGAGGATGTGGTATATCTTTAAGGATGTGATGTTAGTATAGTAGATAAGACATTGTTAACATGCTATGTATAAGGGTGATTGTTAATGTGCTATATCAATGCAATTAAGATACTAATTAATTCATATCGATGCATGCTTAACATTGTTATCGTGATGCATTATTTAGTTGGTAACATGTTGTAGGACATGAGTGTGGACTAGTATATACCATGTCGTAGTCATCAACAATGCAACTTGCGAAGCAGGGTTTGGTGTTGAGAATTTCAACTTATTTTTGTCGAAAAGTTTCAAACTGACCAAACAAACGAACAAAAAGGAGAAAATATGTTAGACAACAGGGCCATCCATGGCATCCACAGCTCTCACTGTCCTCGTGTTTGCAGTACTCATTGGGCCGTCCCAGCCGATAACTTCCACAAACAAGAATCGTGGCTTCCGGCCTCCCTCACTCGCATGTGCCAACACTTCAGCAACTACTCCGTTGTGGTACAGCATGACACACACACCGCCTAGCTTTCCTAGTGCGCGCTCTAACAAACTCAGGTTAGAGGAGTGTAAAAATATCACTCATCATGAGGACATGGTAATGATATTGATCTAGGGATGTCCGGGTAGGAGAAGCTGGAGGAGGACATTGAGATTCCTTGTGTGGAGCTAGCTCATGTCCAGGTGAGCTACTCTGATGATTTCCAGGAAGGGAGAAAGACGATGAGCTCCTGTCGTTGCTACTCCCATAGAAGTCGTTGGATTTCCCCGAAGAGGAAGGGGATGTAGCACAACTGTAGAAAGATTTTTTTTCTGTTAAGAACCAAGGTTTATCGAACCAGTAGGAGTCTCCAAGATAACAAGATAAGCAACACCTACACACAAACAGAAACAAATGCTAGCACCCAACTTGGCAAGGGGGATGTCAATCCCCTTGTCTTGCGGGTCGCAAGGTTACACGCAAATAGTGATAGATAATGATAGGGTAAACGGGAAAATAGTAAAGAAAAATAGAGCAACGTAAATAATAACAGAGAATGGACCTGGGGGCCATAGGTTCATTAGTGGCAACTCTCTCGAAAGCAGGTAATGGCATGGTAAACAATTATTGTTGGACAATTGACAAAAAAGTAGCAATTAACAACTATGACCATTTATTGTATAGGCATCACGTCCGTGTCAAGTAGACTGTTAATCCAACTGCATATACTACCATTACTCCACCCTAAGATCGTTATCCAGCATGCATCTCAAAGTATTAAATTTGCAAGAAACAGAGTAATGCAATAAGAAAAATGACATGATGTAGACAGAAAGAAACCTAGCAATAAGACAATCCCGGTCGTTTTATCCTTAGTAGCAACAACACATCATGTGCCTTCGCCCCTTCTTGTCACCGGGCAAGATCACCATGAGATTGAACCCACTACTATGCACAACTCCCTCTGAAAAATGACCCGTCTATCTTGGCTAGAGAAGACAAATAACTAAAAAACATACATAAATACTCAATTATACAGCAAAGAAACTTCAAAAGTTCCAATTATATTCAATGAATAATTTGATCATAAATACACAATTCATTGGATCCTAACAAACACACCATAAGAATTACAACAAATTGATCTCACAGGAGATCATTGTATTGAAGATTCAAGAGAGAGAGAGAGAGAGAGAAGAATAATAATAAGAAGAAGCTATCTAGCTACTACTATGGAGTCGTTGGTCCCGAAAGAACCACTCACATATCATCATGGAGCCAACAAGGTTAATGAAGAGACCTCCCGTGGTGACTTTCCTTTCCGGCAGAGCACCGGAACATGGATCCAGATGGAATCACTTCGGAACAAAGGCTTTCGGCGGCGATAAATTCTCTCGTTTGTCTCTCCGAGGGTTTCACAAATATTAAGAATTTATAGGCCAGGAATTAGGTCAAATGGAGCATCGGGGTCCCCACAAGCCTGGGTGGCGCGGCCGGGAGTAGGTCGCGCCCCCGGGCTTGTGGCCCCCTAGTCCATTTTCTGGTCTTCTCTCGAAGCTTCTAGGGTCCTTATTTTTCATAAAAAAATCACCATAAATTTTCATTGTGTTTGGACCTTCCTAGATACGTTTTTTCTATGAAACCAAACACAAGCAAAAATCATGAAGTGACACTATGCCCTAAATTAATAGGTTAATCCAGAAAAATAATATAAAATGATATAAAAGGCATATAAAATGATAATATAATAACATTTAATAAAAAATATAGATACATTGGATACGTATCAGTCGTGCACTTTGTTGCCGATGTCGATGATGGTGCTCGATTCTCCAAGAGCCTCACAACGGTATTATCAAAGTTTCCCTCACGCAAGAGAGAGACGAGAGAAGGCCAAGGCACCGGGACCTTTTTGTCACCCACATTGGTACAATATCCGCTTTCTAGTGGGGCTCCTTGCCCTCGTTTAGATCCAGGCAGTGGCGGACCCATTATTGGGGCGAGCTGGGGCGGCCGTCCCGGGTCGCTGGCGGTGGAGGATCGACCCCCACCTACATATCTTTCCTCCGGCAGGCGTCAGACCTCAAAAAGCCAGCAGCGGCAGTGATGTTTCTGTTTCTGTGTGACTGCTCGAAGGGGTACGTGAGTGCTTTGAGGAAGAAAGAGATTTCGGTTGGTGGACTAGGCTACGATTATTAGGTACTACAGCCTACAGGCCCAAATTAGGACAGGTCTTTTCTTTCCTCGTCAAACAAAAAAAAATCCCAATCCATCCAGAAATCACATCCGGTCGCTCCCCCTCGACCTAGCACACTCCTACGGTGCTGCGCTGCCTCATGCGCCCACGCGCGGCGCGTCCACTGTCGGAGTGCCGATGATGGATTCCGATGAAGAGGTAGATTTTATAGGTCTCGGTTGGAAACTCGAATTATGGGATCATATTGTGGCATAAGTGAGCATTTCAAGTGACAAGAGTCCATGTTAGCAGTTTACTACAGTTTTTAAGATCTTTTTATTCTTTCATTGTTGTATGCTATGAGTTTTTGTTGAATAGAGTTGCATTTATATCGAAAAAAATAAATATTAAATGTTCGCCCAGCTAACTTCAATTCCGAGGTCTGCCACTGGATCCTGGTGATGTCCTTCTAGCAGAACTCTGATTCGATGCCATATGCGTCAAATATACCCTTGACGTTTACATAAGCCGGACCAATACCCCCAAGAAAAATTCTCACGCTCTTGAAGAAAAAACGATTTTCTACTCTGCTTATGGAAGAAACAAGTCACCCAGTTTTACATAGATTTTTTATTATGGCGAAGGAGTTCCACATACATTTGCTGTTAAGACATGGACATTTGTTATAGGTCAGTGAAATATGCTCGGCACTAATTCCGCAAAAAAAAAAAAAGGCCGGCTCTCTACGAAAATCCGGATGAAACTTAACATATGCAAACCGTTCCACAGATATGTGAAATAGTTTTGCTAAGTCTTACTCGACTCGACTGAGACTTCATTATATCTCAGTCAATGTTATAGTCCTCTGATCTTACATGGAGATTTATAAAAAAGTTTCTTTCAGTTTTTTCTTCTTCTTCTTATATCCTACTATATCATTTGACTGAGACTTGGTTAAGTCTCACCCGACCGAGGTCTGGCCACACCCTACGTGAAAATTGGGATGGAACATGACGGAATGCTAAAATAGTTTCATAGGTGTATCAACATGTTTCATGATTGAACATTCAAAGTTTGTCAATATATATATATTGAAAATGCAAGGAGTAGTTTTTTCGTTCTTGCACCTTATTTTTTTTTGCGGGAATCCTTCTAGCATTTCTATCTCAATTATATATTGGTATAATTGTCTTGTACGAAATGAGAACCTGAGGAATATTTATCGGGCAAATTAAAATACAAATATATACGTATGTCGCAGTCACCAGCAATGCAACTTGCGAAGCTGGGATTGGTGTCCAGAATGTCAACTTAGTTCTGACGAAAAGAATCAAACTGACCAAACAAACAAACAGGAAGGAGAAAATACGTTAGACAACAGGGCCAGACATGGCGTGCACAGCTCTCGCCGTCCTCGTCTTTGCAGTCCTCATCAGCCCGTTCCCGCGGATAACTTCGGCAAACGATAATCATGGCTTCCGCGCCTCCCTCACTAGCATGCGCCAACACTTCAGCAACTACTCCGCCGCGGTACACCACGACACGCACCGCCTGGCTTTCCTAGCGCGCGCTCCAACGACGAACACCACGGCCACCCGTGCCCTCCAGGCGCTGGTCGAGAACGGCGCCGGAGCGTACCACATGAGCGTGTCCATTGGCACGCCGCCGCTCACCTTCCCTGCCATCCTCGACACCGGCAGCGACCTGGTCTGGACGCAGTGCGCGCCGTGCACCGAGTGC
Organism: Elymus sibiricus; assembly: GCA_039707655.1. Lineage (NCBI taxonomy): Eukaryota > Viridiplantae > Streptophyta > Magnoliopsida > Poales > Poaceae > Elymus > Elymus sibiricus. The sequence continues at coordinate 180,483,357 of CM077665.1, forward strand.
TTCGCGCAGCCGACGCCGCTGTACGACCCGGCGGGCTCCTCCACCTTCTCCAAGCTCCCGTGCACGAGCACGCTCTGCCAGTCCATGCCGGGCCCCTTCCGCGCCTGCAACGCCAGCGGCTGCGTCTACGACTACCACTACGCCGTTGGTTTCACCGCCGGCTGCCTCGCCACCGAGATGCTCACCGTCGGCGACGTCACGTTCCGCGACGTCACGTTCGGTTGCAGCACGGCGAACGGTGGGCACATGGACAACGCGTCGGGCATCGTGGGGCTCGGGCGCAGCCCGCTGTCCCTCGTGTCGCAGCTCGGCATCGGCCGGTTCTCCTACTGCCTCCGCTCCGATTCGGAGGGCGGCGCCAGCCCGATACTATTCGGCTCCCTGGCCAACGTGACAGGCGACAACGTCCAGTCCACGCCGTTCGTCCGGAACCCCGCGGTGCCGGTGCGACGCGCCCCATACTACTACGTGAACCTCACCGGCGTCACGGTCGGCGCGACAGACCTCCCGGTCACGCCCAGCACGTTCGGCTTCACGCGCGCCGGCGCGGGTGGCGTGATCGTCGACTCCGGCACGACCTTCACGTACTTTGCCGAGGCGGGGTACGCGATGCTGAAGCAGGAGTTCATCTCGCAGACAGCTGGCCGGCTGACGAGAGTGAGCGGCGCACTGTTCGACTTCGACCTGTGCTTCGAGGCAGGCGGCGACCTCGACGTCGACGCCGTGCCCGTGCCAGGTCTGGTGCTCCGTTTTGCGGGCGGCGCGGAGTACGCCGTCCCGCGGCGAATCTACTTCGACGCCGTGGACGAGCAAGGCCGTGTGGCGTGCTTGCTGGTGCTGCCGACGAGGGGCGTGTCCGTCATAGGCAACGTGATGCAGATGGACCTGCACGTACTCTACGATCTCGACGGTGGGGTGCTATCCTTCACCCCGGCTGATTGCGCTAGTGTTTGATCACGGCCTTGCAATTGTTGATTATAATGTCAGTTCACAATTTTTATGAACAAGACGACGATATATCGACGCGGATCTTTGAAACATGGGGTCAATGCACCTGGAATGGAAAAACAATTTTAGAAAAATAAAAGGAGTTACAAAAAAACTGATTTTTTTTTTTTTTTTGGTAACAAACATGGTCTAGCGTAACAGTGAAACGAAAATGTTCACTAGCTAGTTACACGCACTGGATGTTCATGGTATATCAATCTTGGGAAAGAAAACATAGGACCCGCTGTTTCATTGGCACATCGTTTGTCTTTCGTTCCTCCTCGGCTTATGACGACTTTTGATCAAGTTTAGGAGACGGTTCGATACATGTTTGTTACTACAGTAGTATTGTATTTTATACTCACGTGTAGTATAAAAAACGCTGTTATATTATTGAATGGAAGGAGTACTATATTGTCATAGGAGCAACCGGACACGCCACACCTAAACAGGACTTCGGATGTCACAGGCATGCGTTCCATACATACAGGAGTACCTATGCTAGAAAGCTTCTCAACGATATTCTATTTTCCGTTTATTTTATTTCTATTATTTAGATATATTGGTTTTCTAGTGCAAGTCTTCGCCTACTCTTCTCTTATGCTGCTTCCAATGCAAAGGTGTTAAGATGTGGTGCTAAGAGCATTAAATAGCTTAGCAACTCAACTTCCCAATGCATAGGTGCTTAACTTGTTGTTGCTAAGCTCACTCTATTTAATGATTTAGCACCTAAACTCTCTCATGCATTGGTCATCTTCTATCATTTAAGTGGTTTGCCTAGGTTCACGTGTATGGCATTGGTTCTTTCTGGGGTCATCAAAGTGCCCTCTTTCCTCTTTAATTGCTATGCCATGTCATTTTTTTTTGCTTATGTGGCATGCTTAGCACCTGTCCATCATGGAGCACTGGGAAGGGCCTTATCCATACGGCTTACGTACGAAGTGACCTGGCATTCATTAGTAAGACCATAGGATACGAGAACTCACTAGCTAACCCACGGTACTCCCTTCTTTCAGGTTTTAATAATTCATCTCAAAAAATTCAGATTTCTAATATTTAGGTTCATCTTGAGTCCATTTTATTTAAAGCGCTTTGAGTCTCACAACGTATTTAATTCATAGAGATAAGAAAGAGGAAATTAGTGGTCATGTATGCATCTTATTCTACATGCACCATGTCAGTCCAATGGGAAAAAGAGTATTACACTTATTGCTTCAGGAATCGAATATGTGAAAAGTATTTCATTGAACATTTTTATATTCACAAAAGCTCGTATCATCCGCTCACAACCTATCTTGATTGATTAGATTTCATATTTAAGCATATAAACCATGGGGGGGGGGGGGTAACATTATTTAAATGTAACTAGCACAAATGCCCGTGCGTTGCAACGGGAAATATAATTGATGTGCATTTGAATTTAGTTAGAATTACATGGAAAAAACACATGATAGTTCATGCAAAATTTAATGCTCACCAATAATTCATCATCATATTCTAAGTTAAAACATAATTGGTTATGTTCGATCCCAGCTTGAAATATATTCCATGAAGGTTGTAGAGGTGGTGTCGGCATGTGTTGGATGGCTGGTGAGCACCAGTTGTCAGCGATCCATGCCGTTGTCACACAATATTAAAAAAATGAGAAATAATAAAGTGGAAAAATTAGCATTTTACACAAACAATTTTAGAAAACAAAAATAGTAAGTAGCAAGCTCTAGGGGGTCCTAAAAATATGAGTTTCAATGGTGAAAGGATGATACATATGCTATCAACTTTTAAGGAGAAGATGTACCGAGTAATCTCTATAAATAAAATTAATATTAAAAAAGCATAAATAATGAGAACACATGGTTCATTGACATTTTAATATTATTTATGGAAGAGGATAATGGATATACTTGGGGCTCATTGTATTTAGTTGACTTAGCATAAAATCTGGCAACGTGTGCATGTTCAAAGAACAAATACATGCATGCACGCGTGATGGACTTGGAGATATTTATCCGTCTGTGAAGGATCCAAACCCAATCAACTGTAATTAGAGACGGGACAACCTTTACGATTGCTAGAAGTATCGCGTTGGCTCCCCTCCAAAAAAGAAGTATCGCGTTGGCTGATTGCTAGAAGAACCCGCAAAATGAATTGCTAGAAGAAACCAGTCGTCTTGCTGTGCTGGTGCTCCACGCGTCATACACGTCCATCTCCCCGGTTTATTAACTCCCCGCAGACAAGGTCGTACAGGTTATCTTCCCAGTTTATCTCCCTCTCTCTCTGTGCCTCTCTTTTGGCACCACACCACACCATCACGGCTCTGCTTTTCCCCTGCCTGCAGCCTGGCACGGCTAACTCATTCTATGGACTGGAAGCAAGAAAGGCAGTGAGCAGTGCTAGATCTCAATGTGCCCGTGCGTTGCAACGGGAGAAACAAATCTTCGCACGCCCCTGGGGACCCAAATGGTGGAGATTGTCTAGATCTCAATCTAGAAAACAAACTTCTCCTCAAGAGACAAAAACTATTGATCAACGAACACAATATCCAATGGCAAATGTACACTAAAAATGTAATTTCTCATGCTAGATGTCAGCGATCAGACATGGTACCTAGTGAGCATAAATCCATCCTCTACCGACAATCTCACCGAAGCAAGGCCATCAATATGATGAGGCAACCCCAGCATGCTCAACCTTCAGATTCTTTCTACTTTTCAGCAAGAGTTTTGCACATTCAACCTCTTCCCAGAAAGACTCGGACAATCGGGAAGGCTGCAACAAACATGTCTTCCATCAGTAAATATATCAAACTTCTGATAAGTGATAACAACACCATAAATGAAGTACGTTTGTTACATTGTCTAGTTATGCAAAATTTTGGAATATACAACTATGCAAGCTCATTCCTTCTTTGTTTTTGTTTGGAACCAGATGTCATAGTTAAATAGGCAGACACATCGCAGAATACCACATGTAGAAACCTACATCATAAAATCCAGAATCAGCTATAGTTCATCCAGAGTGGAATTCATGAAGATTTTGTCATATTTACCATTTTTTGACTCATCATGGAATTAAATTCACAACTGATATTTTTTTTATCTCAAAGTCCTTGCGCGCTTGGACAGGTTCTGAACAAAAGACTGAGATCAAACTAATGTTGTCACCTCCTAACTGTAATGGATTAGTGGGCGACAACAGACTGTAAAGGATTAGCACCCAATCTTAAGAACTTCAAAGTTATGCATGCAATTTCCTATCGAGTGCTATTCCCAATAGACAAGGCATGATGCACAACTATTTTAAACAAAATGGAGGGTACAAGCAGATTTCATTCAGCATCAAGACATCCGACATACCCATGCATTGCAATGGGAGAAACAAATCATTGCACGCCCGTCCGGTCCATGCTGCCACTTCTCTCCGCCACCGTCGCCAAGGATGGTCATGTTGTCCACCTGTTCATGACAAACATGATCTGGAACTGGATAATAACATGATAAAACAGGAATCGTACAAAAGCAATGCAGAGTGAATTGGACATAAGATTCAGACGCTTGCAAGTTGAATCCTTGGTGGAAAACATGGATGGGCTCCAATCCAAAAAAGTTTAACAATTTTGTAAACATTAACATTGGAAGGATATCATGAAAAGCATGTGCATGGCTCACAATAGTATACGTGAGAATAATGGTGAGCAGAATATGCCTTGCTTAAGCCCCAACAATCTGTTAAAACAAGACTGTCATGCAAGCTATACATCTAAATAAACGCGAGCTTAACGTACCTATACTGGTCTAGGGGATAAAACGAAGTTAAAATATCCTTTCAGAAATCTTTCCAAAAAAAAAAATCCTTCATAGCTTTACGCCAGATTGGTTGAGCTACATCAAGAAGTTTAAAAAATTGCCACGACCAGATGATTAACACCGATAATCTGAACCACCGAGCTAAGCTTATATGCCATATCGCTCAATCCTGTTGAAGGGAAATTCAGCAGTTAATTGCATTGAAGTTTTAGATACATACAATAGACATATATGTAAGATGCATCACTATTCTGTGCATAAATGAGTTAAATAAATACATGTTATAATTGCAAGATGATGATGTTGTTCATACCAGATAGTATCCTATCGCTACTCATATGTCTATGCATTTTTTATCAAGTAATTATGCCCGTGCGTTGCAACGGGTTGATTATTATTATAAAAAATTAGGCAGCACCAACTATTAAAGAAATCCATGAAGACATAGTTTCTCGGCAATAATACATCTATATGAGGGTACACACTTCAGCCAAATAACCCACTGCTGACCTGAAACTAACTATCACGATAACACATTAGTCCAAGAGACATGAGTTTGATGAAATTGAAGTTCACCGAGTTGCCCGTGAAAAAAAAGAAGCTCATGAATAGGTAAAATTTGACTTACTTTAATCATCAGAGTTCAGAAGGTAAAATACAAAGGAAATTATTCTTCCTGAGAGCATTGCGGCAGGTAGGACCTTTCTTCTGAAACTGAAATGGCTTGCTTGATGCACTCAGTGCAGATGATATGGCCACAGTTTCGGTGGAAGGCTCTCAGTGCAGAAGATATGGCCACAGTTTCGGTGGAAGGCTCCACGAATCACTGCCTTAGCAGGCTCTTCGCTAATTTTTGCCACATCATTTGATTGAAAGATGGAAACATACAATTTCAGTTGAACCACCGGAACACCGTGCACTCCAGCAGGAACCGCGCTTCTTTTGCGGCCCAGGTCACCGCGGCCGCGCCCAGCAACAAAACCACCACATTAACATAAAGGAAATTCCAATAAATTAAGCATATCGCTTAGCAGCCTATAGAGAGACCATGCTAAAAAACACTACGGATCCAGGAAATAGTATATACTGCAACTCTGCAAGTCATCTCCAAATCCACATAAGAGGACCAAGAATCAGGAAATAGAAAGGGGATTTGGGGCCATCACAGGAAAAAAAGGATCCGGACTGACTACTTCAGCCTTCAGCTGCCGATCTTCTGAATCGATGTGATTCAGTCAAGGAAGCAAGGTAGAGGTGAAAGGTGGAGAAGCGTTGGCCGCCCTGGTGCGAGACCCGCCGCCGGCGAACATGGCACGGCCTCCTCCCGAAAAATTCCAAGAAGCATCAAGCATGACAAGGTTGCTTATGTACCTGAGAAACAAAACCGTGCTACCTTGATCATGCAGAACACACATATGCTGAAAATATAGATGAATGGTTGACCATGTAATGCATTGTGGCAAACAGATATTTATGTGCATCAACAGAGTGATGTTTATGTGTACGTCCCTTAGATTTTGCTGAGCAGATAACTTTCTTATGAACTATCAAAGGCAAGGTAAGGACAGAAACAGGGGAAATGCAGACAAAACCTTAGCTACGCAATCAACAAACTCCTTTAATTTACATCAACATAATGAAATTTATGTGCATGTCCCTTTACTATACTGAGCAGAGAACTTTCTCATGATCTCTTATGAACTATCAAAGTCAAGGTGACAACAGAAAAACGGAGGAAAATGCAGACAAACCTTGGCAACCCAATCAGCAAACTCCTTGGCATTAGGTACAGTTGCCGAGAGGAACACGAACCGCGAGTTTTTGGGAGCCATCACTATACTCTCCTCCCACACCACTCCTCTCTCCCTGTCACGCATGTAATGCACCTCATCGAAGATAACCCAAGCGACTTCTCGCATGACCTCGGACCCTTTGTACTGCATGCTGCGCCAAATCTCCGTGGTAATGACCTGCATTTCCGAGCACACTCTGAGCACCAAACAAACATGGACACAAACAGAGAGAGTAAAAAACTCAATGAAGTTGGCGATATCAATCCAGTACCAAGCAAGAGGCGTTTGGCTCGATGGTGACATCACCGGTCATGAGGCCAACGTCGGAGAACTCCTCCTTGAACCCCCTGTACTTCTGGTTGCTCAGGGCCTTGATCGGTGACGTGTAGATGACCCGCTGCTGGTTGCGCAGGGACATGGCTATCGCGTACAGGGCCACCACCGTCTTCCCCGCCGACGTGTGCGCTGAAACCTGGTAAATGAAATACGCATGAAAGGCAGGCAACTACTGAATTTCGTGGGGGACTTGGCGGCAGGACAGATTGCCCAACCCATCAGGCAGAAGCAAGTAAAGTACAAATTTTTACATCGGAATTAAATTACTGGGGAGTAAGTAAGAACATATCAGCTTGATTAGGATGATGGGGAAGGCGCGGGGATTGGATTTGCTCACCATGACGGACTCGCCGTTGTCGAGGCAGCGGATGGCCTCGGACTGGAAGGGGTCGAGCGGGAACGGGAATGTCTTGCCGCCGCCGGTGACGACGCGCGGGCCGGAAGCGGACGCGTCGTAGCCCTCGGGGTAGGAGACGTCGTGCACGCAGGCGACGCGCTCGGTGGCGGCCGGCGGCGGCGCGGCGCCTTGAGCGGGGAGTCGGGCCCGGCGGCGGGGGCGTCCGGCGCCTTGCGCTTGAGGGTGGCCTCCATGGAGCGGCAGGCGGCGGCGGCGGCGGCGGCTAGGGTTTAAGGAGGGGAGTGGTCTCGATTGGTCGTGCGCGGGGATAAAAGAGAGAGGTGTCGCGTGGGGATCTTTTATTGGGGAAAACGTACCCGGGGGGAGGACGTACGAAAATAACTTCGATGGACGAAATAATGTGGAGAAACGCTCCGTCCTTTAATATTAGGTAAAGATAGGTAGTGTAAGCTAAAAGTGTTCAGTTGACTGCAAAGCAATAAATACCCGGTGTACCATTGATGCGAGAAGAATGATACGTGCGCTCAACTAGGACTTTCCAAGCATCTACAACAGACTGGGCTAATTCGGCCCCTCAAACATCTGTGAACGCGTCTGATTAGTTTGCGGGCATGTTCGTTTTGACTTTCTATTTGTTTGTTCAGGTAGCCATGTCTTTCACTTTTTTTCCTCTATGTCGAATCACAGTGCAGTGCATGTAATTGGCGGAGGAGATATAAAGAAAATAAATAATAATAAAAACGATGCTCTATGATGGGCCAAATCTTATGTGGCGGATGCAGTACCACTAGTTGCACACGTCCGGGCACTCTCATACTTATCTCATAATACGGGGGCAATATGAGGAGTGTCGAACAGCCCAGGCATTTAAGAAGGCTTTAAGGGGTCCGGTTGTGTTAACTTTTTTCTTCTCCCTCATGTCCGGTGTATGATCCTACCTTCGTCGGTCGATTTGAGGAGTCCTGCTGTAGATGCTCTAAAAACAATCCCTTTACTGACTCGCAAGTGGTGGCTCCTCAAAGCATCTCTAGCAGACCCCTTATATCGCGCCAAACTGCAAAATAACCGTCAGTTTACAGTTTTGCGTAAAAAAAAGTGGTCCGAACAGATATCGTACCGGACGGCGGCTTTAAAAAAATTTGCGGGGCGTGGAAAACTCTCCCCCTCAACCTATAGAAACACGGGGTGGGAGGCCGTCCCGAGGGTGACCCCCTATCGCTAGTGAGATTTGGCGGGAGGGACATTTCCGCGCAGCAGTTCCCGCTCCCCCTTCCCTCCGCCGCCATTGATCTTCCTCCGCCCACTTCGAACCACCTTTCCCGGCGCTGTAGCGCCGCCATGGACGCCTCCCAGCCGTCACCCATCGCCGTGAAAGTCATGGACGTGCCAACCCCTCAAGCAGATCTCGTCACCGGCCGTGTCTCGCCCGTCGCCGTTGAAGCCTCCACCGCCCATCCCCGCAAGCGCCAGGGCAACTTCGTCGTCCAGAGCGATGCTTCCGCAGCCCGCCTACCGCCGCTGCCGCTGCGAATCCGGTCCAGGCCGTCCCCACCCCGGCCGTTGGTGAAGATGCGCAAGGTGGCGGGGGTGAAACGCAAGAAGGTGGCCACAAAAGGTACTGCGAGCACCGCACCACCCCCCTCCTCCGATCGCCACCCCAAGAGCTTTCCCTAGGACGCCTGCCGATGACGTTCTTGCTGCCGCCCCCGAGGTGTTCGGCGGGATGGGCGCAAGGTATGGAACTTTGATTTTCTTTTAGTTGTTTTCACTTTTCGCCATTGTGATTGTTCGTGACTAAAGGAACCAAATTGTAGCGCCGATGTGCATGATGTGACTGTCGAGTTTGTGCACAAGTTGGATGACAACACCGTCGACATTGATCAAGCCCCGATCAGTGATTATGGCTACAATGAGATGGATGGTGGTGTGCACGGTCATGCTGAGGAAGAAGATGAGGTGCGGGAGATTGGGGAGGGGGTGTTCGACCAAGCGCAAGCCAAAGCGGCAATTACTCAAGGAAGAGCGGTTGCGCAAGGCCTTCATTGAGGAGAGATGAGCCCTTGCCGAGGAGAACAAGGCATTGGTCAAGCTTCTTCAAGAGGAGAACATGATCATGATGATAAACCGCAATGACATGGACGACATCATCAAAGAATGGCATGATATTGCAAGGAGGGAGATCTTGGAGAGAACAAAGCAAGCGGCGACAGGTCGTGACTTCGGTGCCGGTGGTGGAGAGTGATGATGGTGACGATGATGGTCATGGAGGTGGTGGTGGCTTTTGCATGATGTTCTTTTGGGTCATGGATGAAAACTATATTCTTTTGGGTCATGATTGTTCTAATTTGTAGCCATTTATCGGAATTGCGGTGAAATTGTCTAATTTGTATTTTTGGTTTGAGGACTGACGCAGGCTGTGGTCGAACAGACCCAGCAAAGGCAAACGGTGAAACGGAATATTAGCACGCGCCTATTCTGTTTTACCGTTCGGCTTTGCGGGGTCAGTTCGCCTCAACCCGCGCCAGCCCTCAAAACACGTTTTCCATGGCCCTTATGCTCACTTTAAAGGTCCGCGCGATAAGGGGTCTGCTAGAGATGTGCATTGCCGCATGTAATAATAAGAGCATCTACAACCAGACCCCTCATATCCATCTCAAACGCCCGGGCAAAGCGACCTGTCACTGACCGGTCACAAAGATGCGATATAGACGGGTGCCTTAAACGGGCCTTAAACGCCCGGGCAAGGCGACCAGTCAGACCGGTCACAAAAACGCAACCTAGACGGGTGCCTTAAACGGACCTTAAACGCCCGGGCAGACCGGCACCCCTCATATCCATCTCTTTTATGAGATGAGTATGAGGAGTGCCCGGCCGTGTCCGGTCAGTGGTCCTGCGTCCACCACATAGGATTGATCCCACATTTTCTCTTTGTTTATTCTTTCTCACTTCATCTTCACCAATTGCATGCATGTGATCGAACGTATAGGGGTAAAGTGAGGGATGACTGTGAAAGTGAAAATTTAAAAGGTGACCGGTCACTGTCGCGTGTCCGCGGGCGTTTGAGGGGTCGGATTTGCCAAGTCCAGTTGTAGATGCTCTAATACTATTCGGTTATAGCAGCTCTCTGTAAAGGAACATTCCATGAATTGGCCCGTGCATACAGACCGAGAACACTACTCAAACGAATAGTACTCCCTCCGGGCCTTTTTAGTCTGGATATTAGTTTTGTTCGAAGTCAAAGTATCTCTACTTTGACCAAACTTATAGAAAAACGTATCAACATTCACAACGCCAAATCAATATTGGTAGATTCATTACGAAATGTAGTTTCATTGAATGTGTATTTGGTATTGTAGATGTTGATATTTTTCAATATATATTTGAAACACGTGTATGACTTGACACAAATCTAATATGCAGAGTAAAAAGGATCGGAGGGGTACCTTTCAAATTACAGACAAGCCAACTCAGTAGTTTGGTAAAGCAATACTGAGTACGACGGCGACGACGAACGTAGCGGCGATGAGCAAAACGAGCAATGGTCGCCTAAGACTTTGGAACACGTGTATGTTGATAAATCCTCTCCATCCGGCTCGACGCCATACCGCCTTCCCCAGTCCAAGACGGAACGGAGCCCAGATGCCAGCGAAGCAGGAGAGCACTGAAGCCAAGGACAAGGTGTACACGAGGACAATGAGCCAACGGTTGACTGAACCCAGGATGAGGTGAAACCCGAATGCAAACGCAGCAATCATACATTGAGATCCCACCGGCACCAACCCAGACGCCAGCAAGTTGTACCAGCGACGGTGGAGCCGTGGGATTTCTGGTGCGCCGCCGTATATAAGGAAGCAGGTCGCGGTGAGGGAGCAGAGGAAGGCCATGGTGTCTGAGACCACGAATGCCCGGAACGCGAAACGTCCCGCCAGTGTTGCTGTCCCTGCATGCCCATGGTCGTCGGCGACGAACCCGCCCGGCACTGTGAAAGCTGCCCCGAAGGCCATGGTGGCGATTAGCACTGACACGATCGTTCTACTTTCTGTAATCATGTCTTGTTTATGCGATGCTTCTTCTTGAGTGGGTTTGTCGTACACGTCACGAAGATAAAGGGGGTGGATTCCGTCTAAAGTAAGCGGTGCCCCCAACCAACCAAGACAAGTGCGCACAATAATACGAGGATCCTGTTCATAAAACAAGTTTAGGGCTCATTTCGTTTGCAGGATCCTTAAAAGACAGGTATAGTAGATAGAAACATATAAATAAGATAGAAATGCAAACCTGCAAACGAAATGAATGTCAACTACACTGGAAATCTTAAGTACGTACAATCCCACCAGCCCAACATGGACTAAAAACATCCAAAATGATCAGCATGCATGTGCTTGCATGTATTTGATGTTTTAAAAATAAGGTTTGTGGTTGCAAATGGAAAGAAAAAAAGATCCTCCCGATCACTATCCGCGGACATGTCATGGCGCGTCAGCGGACGTATAAGGATCCGAATATGCCTACAGTGGCTATAGATCTCTTATGCATCAAATCAAAGTCAAACCACATGAACATGATGGTCACCAGTGGCGGGCTTGGTTGTGGAGGTGCCAGCCACTGCTAACATATCACTGTTGAAATATAATGCCCGTCTCTCTTCATCAGTATGGACTTTTGGATGAGTTGGCTGGAGTATAAATTCAATATGATATCTGCCAAAAGGTCTTGAGTTCAAGACCCTATCAATGCAGTATTAAAAATAAACGATTCTACGGCCTACATCAATCCCACGTCTAAGGACTAAAATAGCCTAGACGTGAGGGGGAGTGTTGAAATATATTGCCCGCCTCTCTTCATCAGTTCGGACTTTTGGAGCAACTGACTGGAGCATGAATTCAATAGTCACCAGTGGCAGGCACAATGTCGGGCGCTGGTGACTTGATAGCAGCGGTGGGCATTAGTATGTACCCGCCACAGTTGTTACTATTCATGACTTCGACACAAAGGAATTGAGCGAATCAAAACTGAAAGAAAATTTTCTTTGGTCTCATTTGAAAAAGGAAGAACGCAGGGATTTTAACATCCACATGGACCTCTTTCTAAAGTTTCTATGCATGAGAAACAAGACTAAGGTCATTAGTGGCATAGTAATCTCTAAATAGGTTTTCGCCTAATTTTATAGATAAAGCAATCACCATCTCCATGTGGTTTGACTTTGATTTGACATTGTTTCTTCAAGTTCAAAATGACACAATAGATAAATTTGACTTTTTGCAGATCAACAACACACTAGAACTACAATACGTAAGAAAAAAACAGAATTGTTGTTTGAAAATGACAATTAAGTTTATTAATATTGTTGTTTGAATGATTTGTTGGTCTGCAAAGTTTCAAGTTGTTGTCTAGTAAAAAATAGAAACTAGAAGTTTCTAGGAAGTGAAGCACGGATCTTTTCGCAAAGAAAAGAAGTAAAGCATAGATCCCAATGCAACATTGGACAACCAAGATAGAAAATGCACTTTCGTGGGGGTTGAGAAAAATCCATTCCCTTATGAACGGGGTTAGTAAGTTGTACTCGGTGAGCGACAATTAACATGGGAGTAAAAATTAGAGATATAACACAATGTGGAGATAGTAGAAGACAACTTTACCAGGAAATAGTACATCCGGCCAGGTGCTATTGCACGGTGCGCAAGATCCATAGCAGTTAGCCCATCGTTGTTGGTAATGCTTGTATCCACACTTGTCGTCTCCAGTAGTAAAATGACAATCTGTGGATATCCATAATCGGCGGCGAGATGGAGTGGAGTGTTTCCTCCAGAATCCGCAGCATTCCACAGCATCGAGAACATGTCATTCCGGCAAATATGGCGAACCACGGTTTCCCGACCATGCTCCACAGCACAGTGCAGAATGTTTCTTCCTTTACCATCAACCATCTCATAGCAGTCAGGGGTTCTCCGTATGAGCTCCTCCATGATTCTGGTTTGTCCCACCATAGCAGCAATGTGCAGAGGAAATGACCCGTTGCCATCATAAATGCTAGCCAGCCCGAGTGAAGCATGGCCATCAAGGAATAGCACAACTACATCAAGCCGTCCATACAGTACTGCAAAATGGAGAGGCGTGCTCCCTGACGAATCAGCTCTGGTTAGCAACGTCGGACCTTCTGGCCCCCACCGCAGTATTGCTTCAGCCATTTCTACAGGGAAATTTACTAGTGGTATGTCAAGGCGTGAATACAGGTTGAATTTACTGAAAGGATTGTAGAAAGTAGCAGTAACTTGCTTGAAACTCAAAATCATCAAAGTTGAAGCCAAAGAGCTGAGCTCTTGGAAGAAGTAAAGAAGCGGCGGCTGTAGAGCTTTTCAGTCCTCCTACCTTTGCTACCAGCCGCCGCAGCATGCAAAGCAGTCCGTCCCTCCGGACCAGAAAACGACGCCGGCGAGGGTGTTCCGTTCTCTGACGGGCGTAGCAGCGCGCGGGCCATCCGGACGGAGCCAGTCGCCGCCGCCAGGTAGAGCGGCGAGACACCCTCGTCGCCGTCCACGGATGCCAGATCTGGTGCCTCCGTCATGAGCAGATCCACCACACCGGCACGGCCGTGCCGGACGGCTTCGTACAAGGCGGTTGCGCCCGTCTGGTTCCTCGCCCGCAGCGCGGACTCCCCCTCCGCCCCGCCGGCCCGCATCCTCGGCAGGAGGACAGCCGCCACGTCCGCGTGCCCGAACCTCGCCGCGCAGTGCAGCGGCGTGTCCAGGCACTTGTTGCGCGCGGCGGCCAGCGAGGGCGCCCTCTCGCAGAGGAGCGTCGCGAGCTCGACGTGGCCGCGGCTGGCGACAAGGTGCAAAGCCGTGTTCCCGTTGGTCGCCACGCCCAGAAGAAAGTGGCCCGGTGCCGCGCCATGGACGTTTACCGCGACCTGGCCGTCTATTTGCCCGGCACCATGGTCTTGTCTGCTCAGTATCTCCTCCATGCGGACCTTGTCGCCGGCGGTTAGCACTTGCAACAGCTCCGCGTCGAGCGTCATCTTCTCGTGAGGGCCGAATTCTACCGCCGCCATCTAGTGACCTGCAATGCTATTTGGGATGCTTGCTCTGTTCTCTACTATGGCAGTGTTTTGAACTTCGAAGAGTAGCCAAGAACAAGAGAGACGACTCGTCTCCGTCTCCCTCTTGATCCGCTGGAGGTCTTGCAGTACTCCCTTAATTTCATAATGTAATGCAGTGCATTTGCACTTTTCGAAATTTAAGTTTAATCATAAATTTAACCAACGTGACCGGTTAGGACAGGAGCAAAAATTATACAATTGAATTAGTGTTCTAAAGAAGTTTTTAATAGTATAATTTTTGTTCTGGTCGTAATTGCTCGCGTTGGTTAAATTTATGATCAAACTTAAATCTTAAAAAGTACAGACGCACTGCATTATGAAATGAAGGAAGTATATAGTAGTACTATATATTTTCGTTTTGTCCGACTCGTCGCGGATTTTGATGGTGTATTCAGAAAACTATTCGAGCGCATAGGTTATTCTACAATGGCTTTAGAATTGGCAAACATAATTTGCCCTAGGGCCTGCTAGTGCTTGATGAGAGTCGTAGTTTTTTTAATGATTTTGGGAAGGTGAGCCTTGAGCATTGTGCTAGAGAATCACACTTTCTAGCTCATGCTTTAGCTAGGTGGAGACGTGATAAAAACCATTCTATTTGGGTTGTTGATCCGCTGATGTTTATCATGATATTGTTAGCAAATGATGTAAGCAATAAAGTTCCCTTTCCCGTCAAAAGAAAAAAGGAGGCCTGCTAGTGCTACAAAGAAATGGAGGCCAATGACCTCGCCGGACCGGAGAGGTATGGGTGCATGTACAACCTTTCTAGTGCCTCATCTCTTTCAGATAATAGCATCGCAGATCCTAAAATTTGTCCTAAATATGATGGTTTGGTCTTATAACTTGTAAAAATGGACTGAGTAGTTCTAGAACTTGCATAAGATGTGCAAGTTTAGTCCTAAGCCATTCACACAAAGCCACATGGCACCAGTTTGGCGGAGCCAGTCACCGTTGCACTTTTTACAGCTACCCATGCCGTTTGTATTAATTAACCCGCACTACACCTCACCGGGTACTCGTTGTGCTTCACCTGCTTCTGCTCGACTTTCTCCAGCTGTACCTGTCCTCGGTCGTGGCCACCGCAGCAGGGTAGTCTCCCTTGGCCACCTCGATGTCTGCCGCCGTCGCCGGTGGGTCGTGGTCGGGAGGCAACACATTGTTGTCGCCGTTTGCCGTGGCACTGTCAGTTGTGAGACGGTTGTGCTCGTTGTTGCAGTCATGGTAGCTGCGCTGCACTTTCATTGACTTACAGAAATGTCAAAAGTTCAGTAAAGCAAGCACACTTAACCTGCCAATCTAGCATCCCACTGACAAAATCAATAACAATTCCTACACTCTGACGCTGGAAATCACATGCATGAAAATTGAAACACAGTCCATACCATGGCATTGGAGAGGAACACCGACGATTCCAGCAGCGACGCCGGGCTAAGGTCGGGCGGGATGATCAGGTAAGGCGACTGGGCTCCTTAATATTCGCTGCCAGGCATGCTGAGCTTGGCGATGCTGAACCCAGCTCTCTTCTGCATCTGCTCGGAGAGGCTGCTGCTGGTGGCCTTGTGGGTCTTTTCGGTGTGTATGCCTGTAATTTCGAACTCTATTCTGGTAATGAATCCGAGGGGGGGGGGGGGGGGGGGACCTCTCTTGGTTTGAGAGTACTAGTTGACCCGTAACCCGTTGTGCCAAATGACGCAGAGACCCGCTAAAGCCATGTTGTTGATGAAAATGGTTTCATTTATTCGATACTGGCAGTAAAAAGCCTATCTATTAAATCATGTGATACTAAAAAATGTTTCATGCTGTGAAATCCGAGTTTGGAAAAAAATAGCGGAGAGGCTCGCTGAATCCATGTACACACTAAAAATAAAATTCATGATTTAGTTGGTTTAGTTGTGGGCAAGCACCTATGGTAACAAATTAGGGAAATGATATGGTTCAACCGGCGGATAATCAATGAAGAATACTTTATCCTTAAATATATATATATATATATATACCTGAGCATGCATGTTCTGTTATCTTGTTCGGGTAACATAGAGCCAAATGGTGCATAATATAAAGCACCCTTTTTCGAAAAAAGAGCCAAATGGTGCAAGGTTCAGACTTAAACCCAGAGTATTTTGAAACAATTTGCATTTCTTTAATATCTTTAAGTTTTAAAAATCATTTAGGTGCATGGTAACAATCAGCTAAAATAATGAGCCATTCGAACATCATTTTCAACTATTTAGGTGCATGGAGCGTACTTCCATTTTCTTTTTTGCGGCAAAACTGGAATGCACCTTCAGTAATAGGTAGAAGAGATAAACTTTGTTTTCAAGGTACAAATATATTTGGTGTAGTATTTAGTCACAACAAATGCACATGATATTTGGCTTGCGATTATCAGTCCTCTCCAATCAGATCATAAAATAGAAATCAGGTTTTGGTGAATGATTAAATATACACACAAAGGCACATTATAAGGTTCAGGAGCGAGTGGTGAAGGTTCTTTCCATCACTGTTACACTGTTACTATGTATCCTCCTACAGCAGCCCTACTGAATTGCTCCATCCAATATTTTCATTTAACCTATGACTGCACTCACAGCTGTACTAACAATGTGCGATCACTTTGGGACACCTAAACCGTTCAATCAAATATTGTATCTGAAAAATGCATGGTATACTAAGATAATGGACGAACGACACTGAAAAAACAGGGCGATGAGAAGTGATATACCTGGGCACTGTGTCCATAGAATCATACTAAGAACTATCCATCAAAGTTCTAGCTTCTGCAAAACACAGCAAAAATGAAAACCAGTGCTATAAATTGTCAGAACCATAGCCTAAATAGAAACCGGCAGCCACAGAGAAACTGCATACTCAAAAAACTATAGAACTGACATTTAAATTTAGCCACCGACAGCAACTGGAAGATGCCAACTTACAGCTACCTCACATTCTTTCAGCTTGCTAACTCTGCATGGTCAAGTCAGATCTCTCCAACTTCAGTTTTGATCAACTCAAGAAACTCCATCTAAATAACAAAAAGAAGAATGGCAACACATATTCTAGCCTGAAACAAGCTTCATGGTGTTTAGAGTGAAAACAGAGGAGCCGACAAAGATGCCGACCTGAGCCCAGTCACATAGAACAAGAGGTTAAAAGCCAATAGCAAAAAGGAGTTGATCTTCCTTAGCTTTGGTCTGCTGCTACCGCCTCTCTCTTGGATGATTTTTTGAACAGTCATTGGAAGTTCTAGGGAAAAATGGAGAAGTTGGCCAGCGTCGGAGGCTGAAGTTGGCCAGCGTCGTACTTGGGCTCGCGCACGTGCCATTCTCGGCAATGAGAGTTCAGAAACACGAAAGAACTTCTGTTTTGTACAACAGAGGTATGAGCTAACACATCAAACTCAGAAAAAGAAGAGAGAACTAACAAAATAAAAGGACTCTGACGATGTAAATCTGCACTTATCAGAAAAAAGGAGCATCAACAGGTCCGTACCCCGGCAGCTCAGAGACGTATTAGCGTCAAGGTGCACCAATTTTATGACAGGTTCCCTTAATCATTAGAATAATAGAGCAAGAGCCTCTGGCCAGAAGCGACCAAAGTCCAGAACAACACAAAACACTAAAAGGAACTTAGTGCTATGTTCACAACATATGTCATGATGTCTACTGTCAACTGCAATACAACTATAATTAAATACAAATGCACTTATTTTTGTGGGACCAGTGCAACACATGCCATGAAATGGAGCTAAGGCGGAGAAAGCTGACTGACTAACATCGCTAAAAGAAGGAGCTTACCTAGGTCAAGGTCGGAGGATGCGCTCATACGGTTCCTGAAACACGAACTCCGTCGAGATCTCCTCCTACTCGAAGCTGCCGGTAGATCCTCCTTTCTTCATTCTTCACTGGTGTCCAGCGGCTGTAGCTTCAAAATGCGTGGAACTCACTGCAACACAAAATGAGACAAGACATTTTTTGAAAAAACATGCAGTTGTTGTAATTACCACAATGTCACTACAGGTTCCTCAGATTAAACGAATTTAACTGAAGAACAAAGGCGGCACTACAAGTTCCTCATTTCAACTGAATTTAACTAATCTCATAGTAGTATTTTGGGGTTCATAGCACTGCTGCTCACCGTGTTCCAAGGCCCCATGGGGAAGATGTGCGTCAGGCAGGGAGGTGGCCGGCATGCCTGCGGGGAGAGGTGGACTGCGTGCGGCGGCGATACAAGGCTACAGGTCTGTGCACATCCGTCACCACCGGCACGCAACTAAGCTGCTCCCATGTCTCCATAGACGTGAGAGGCCGAGCTCGGACCCGTGCGGCTGCCAGTGAGCGGGGAGAGGAGATGGGTATCGGTGAGCAGGTCATGGCCGTCGCCTTGCTCGAGAACTTCATTCTTCACGACATGGGGCGTGAGATCCAGCCGTGGGCAGGGACCATGTGTTCCTGTTGCTCTACAAGTAAATGTGAGTTTTTCCTGTATATGACCAAACGTCAACTTGGAAACTAAAATTTCCACTGTGGAGTTTTATGGCAGAACAATTAAATTTCTTGAGGAACCCAAACCAATCCCCCAAATGATGATATGATCATGCAAACAATCAGTCAACCGTATTACTATCCAGACAACCCAAACTAAATATAAGCTTGTTAAACAGACAACTACATAGACATGCATCAGACATAGTACATCATAGACACGCACACGATTTATCTATAGGATCAGACCGCCATGAGAACAATAAGCAAGAAAACAAAATTCTGACAAAATGTAAACAAAGATTCTGCACACAGGCACGCTGACCACACCAATGCATCATCTCGTAGAATCTACGGATAGATTCTGCGTACATCCAAGCTATCCACATCAACACATTCGCCCATAGATTTTTCAGCAAAAAGAGAAGCTTAGCAGCCATCCTAAAATCCTGGAAAGTAAGTGACTTCAGATGCATGACCAACATACACCAGCAACCATGCAAATAAGTATATTTTATCCACTGGCCTGAGTTAAATTCTGAATCAGCTAGACAATGGAAGAACTGAACAAATGTACAATAGCCTACCAACCCAATCTTTCTGGGTGTGTAGCAGCAGCTCAATGACATTCACAAATTAGAGATAAATCTAGGTCCTCATTTAAGTTCACAGTGAAGCAGACTACAAAAACAATGATATAAGAAAAGAAACCTGAACTTGGTGGCATGTAAAGAAGACAACAAATATTCAATGCGTCAGATGGAATGAGACTGCCCCATTTGCTTCCTTGATGCCTCTTTTCAAATCCTCAATGACTGAATTAATTTCCGCAATCCTCATAACTGAATCTCTCTCGTATCCGTATGTCACTGGACTCACTCCCTGGATAGGATGGCAGCAAAAACAGCATGTCAGCAGCAAGCAAGCAACAAGGTCAGTATATACCAAGCATAACTGCATAGAAGATACAAGCATTATACAAATATACTCCGTATATGGCAAAGCATCAGCATCAGGCCAGCAGCAACCCAACACCCAGCGACAAGCACCAGCAGCAACGCACACAACAATCAAGAACACACGCACTCAGCAAGGCAGCAGTAAGTACGCACACATCACACACGCAGCAAGCAAGGTAGGACCATGGAGAGTGCGAGCAGAGACAGTGGGTCACGGTGGCGACCTGCACACCTCGTGTGGAGTACAGAGAGGAGGGAGAGGCCTACCTCGGCAGGTGTCGTTCGTCCAGGGCACGGACCGGCGCAAGAAGACAGCAGTGCAAAAATCCTCCGTCGCGCACCGGAGGTGGGGATCGATTGGCTGGCCACGGATGTTCTCAGACCTGGCCAAACGGGCCGGCCCACGGCACGGCACGGCCCGCCCAGGCACGAATATTAGCCGGACCGTGCCGTGCCGGCCCACGTGCGGCGCCTTCAGGCCCAGGCACGGGCTGGCACGTTGGGCCGTTTAGCACGCTGGGCTGCATATTTTCAGCCCGTTGGGCTTATTTTTAGGTTTATTTGGCTTTATTTTAGGTATATATATTAAAAAAATATCTGAAAATACATAAAAAAATAACGGGCCGTGCCATGCCGGCCCGAGTGCCCAGCCTCCAGGCCCAGGCACGGCCCAAGGTGTGTCGCGTGCCGGGCCCAGCCCGTTTATGTCGTGCCGTGCCTGACCCATGGCGTGTCGTGCCGCCGTGCTTCTGGGCCGGCCCGAAAAGCACGGCCCGTTTGGCCAGGTCTGGATGTTCTCATCCATCTCTGTGGTCGGGTTGGTGAAGAGAGAGTAGACGAGGCGAGTGAGGCCAGCGATAGCGACGGCAGCGCAAAACCCTCCGTGGGTCGCATACCGGAGGTGCGGCTCGATTGGTGATAACCCACAAGTATAGGGGATCGCGACAATTTTCACGGGTAATATTTCACCCTAATTTATTGATTCGATACAAGGGAAGCCAAAGAATATTTATTGGCCTTGACAGTTGAGTTGTCAATTCAACCGCACCTGGGATATCTCTCTCTGCAACAAAGGTTTAGTAGCACAGCAAATAGTAGTAGCAAAAGTAACGGTAGTAGTGACAGC
The DNA here is from genome assembly GCA_039707655.1 of Elymus sibiricus. Lineage (NCBI taxonomy): Eukaryota > Viridiplantae > Streptophyta > Magnoliopsida > Poales > Poaceae > Elymus > Elymus sibiricus. Next base: position 180,504,296 of record CM077665.1, read on the forward strand.
AACAATTTTTTAGCAGTTGTGACAGTAGTAGTAGCAATATTAACTTGGCAAGATTCGGTATATGTAAAACGTAGGCACGTGGATCGGTGATGGATAATGATTTAGATGACATTGATCATATAACATTTACACACTAGGGCAACACAGAACTAGCTCCAATTGATCAATGTAATGTAGGCATGTATTTCGTATATAATCATACGTGCTTGCGATAAGAACTTGCATGACATCTTTTGTCCTACCCTCCCGTGGCAGCGGGGTCCTATTAGAAACTAAGGGATATTAAGGCCGGGAGCAACTTTTTGGTGGACGGGGGCATTGGCTCCCATTTTTTGAAATGATTCAAAAATCATATTTCTAAGATTCAAAAAAATTCGAAAAAAATACTATGAAAACTTTTATATATTCACGACGGATCTGTGAATTTTCGTCCAAAAATATTATGATTTGCACGCTGCACAAAAAAGAAAAAATCCCGGCCCAACAATAAAAAAAGATTGGCCCATTTTCATGTACGTATTTTTTTTTGTCTACGTCACGTATGAATATATATTGTTATGAAAATTTTCATGAACATGTTATATGTGTGTTTGTGTCTGTAGAATTTTTTTCCTTTTTTTTGCGTTGTGGAAAAATACTTTTTGTTAAAGTCCACATAGTGCCCGTCCACCATTGGGCATTTCCGTATTAAGGTCTCCTTTTAATAGAGAACCGGAACAAAGCATTAACACATGGTGAATACATGAACTCTTCAAACTACGGCAATCATCGGAAAGAATCCCAATTATTATCACCTTGAGGTATGCGGATCATGACATGTAATAGGTGCATATAACTTGCAAGATAGGATCTAGATCAATCTTATATTCGTGAAAACATAATATGTTCAGATCTGAAATCATGGCACTCGGCCCTAGTGACAAGCATTAAGCATAGCAAAGTCATAGCAACATCAATCTCAGAACATAGTGGACACTAGGGATCAAGCCCTATCAAACTTAACTCGATTACATGATCAATCTCATCCAATCCCACCACCGTCCAGCAAGCCTACAAAGGAATTACTCACTCCCGGTGGTGAGCATCATGACGATGTTGATGGAGAAGGGTTGGTGATGACGATGGCGATGATTTCCCCTCTCCGGAGCCCCAAACGGACTCCGGATCAGCCCTCCAGAGGAAGAACAGGAGGTGGCGTCGGCTCCGTCTCGTGAAACGCGATGAAAACTTCTCTCTGATTTTTTCCCTCCGAAGATGTGATTTCATAGGACTGGAATTAGGGTCAGAGGAGCCACGAGGGCCCCACAAGCCATCAGGGCGCGACCTAGGGGGGCGCGCCCTGATGTGTGGTGGCCCCCTGGCACACCCCCTCTGGCAGGTCTTCGCTCCATAATTCATTATAATTCTCAAAAATAATTCACAAAAAGTTTTGTCCGATTCCGAGAACTTTTATTTCTGCACAAAAATAACACCAAGATAGTTTTGCTGAAAACAGCGTCAGTCCGGGTTAGTTTCATTCAAATCATGCAAATTAGAGGTCAAAACCAGAGCAAAAATGTTTGGAAAAGTAGATACGTTGGCGACGTATCAACTCCCCCAAGCTTAACTCATTGCTTGTCCTCAAGCAATTCAGTTGACAAACTGAAAGTGATAAAGAAAACTTTTACAAACTCTTTGTTTCTCGTCGTTATATACATGCTTAGCTAGTGTTCAAGTTTTCAGCATAAATTATAAATAACCACATCCATGATAGCAATTAGGCATCATATCAACTCATGGCAATACATAACCAACTAGCAAGCAAATAATAATATATCTCACATGCCAACAACTTATCAAAACGATCATGGTATAATATGGTGACATGGTATTTCACTAGCCCTTTCTGAGACCGCAAAACATAAATGCAGAGCACCTCTGAGGTTCAAGCAGCGACTAAACATTATAATTCAGAATAGAAAAGATCCAGTCATGCTCATATCCAACATTAACTTGACTCAATGCATAAAAATGACGGTAGTGCTCTCAAGGCTGGTACTTTTAGTGAGAGGATGATGACTCAACATAAAAATAAATAGATAGGCCCTTCGCAGAGGGAAGCATTGATTTACAGAGGTGCCAAAGCTCAAGTTTTAAAACAGAATCGGAATATAGTTTTGAATGGTGCACTTTTCCTGTCAATGTGACGACAAAGGTTTTCAATATCTTCCATGCTAAACACATTATTGGCGGTTTCCAAACAGAATAGTAAAGTTTACTCCTATCCTTCATCCATACACAAACCATGGCTGACCAAATCGACGGATGCCTGCCAACATATCAACTGTCCCAAGGAGTTTTGTTTAATTAGTTTTTGATTATACAGGACTGGGCATCCTTCTTACCAACCTCTCTCGTGCAATGATGGCAAATAAACGACCATCTTGAGAATAATTCATTTAGCATGGAAAATATTGACCGCCTCGTCGCTCCATGAGCGAGATGCGTGCACAAAATAGATGTTTATTTGAATGTTTAGAGATGGCACATGCAAATTTACTTGGAACAGCAGGGTAATATCGCATATAGATAGGTATGGTGGACTCATGTGGAATAACTTGGTTTAAAGGTTTTGGATGCACAAGCAGCATTTCCGCTTAGTACAGGTGAAGGCTAGCAATAGGTTTGTAAGCGACCAGCTAGAGAGCGAAAACGGTCATGAGCATGCATTGCGAATAATTAACATTTGACGTAGCATGAGTAGGATATGAACACTCTGAATTTAAACATCCACTACTGGAATTCAGTTATTTGCCGTCTGCCAGATCTTTGCCATCTGCTGGCAGATGGCAAAGAAGGTCTTTAACGTCTGCTGCCATAAAGCAGATGGCAAAGAGTTGGCTGACGGCAACGGTTCTGTTTGCCATCTGCTTGTCCTTTGCCGTCTGCCAGAAGACGGCAAAGACCCTAAAGGCAGACGACAAAGAGGCTAGATAGGTCCCACTGGACCTTGGTCCCACTGGCAAAGAGGTATGCCGTCCACCTGGTCTTTGCCGTCTGCCATGCTCGGCTTTGCCGTCCGCAAGCGGACGGCAAAGGGGATGCACCTCTAACGGCCGTTTCCCCCCCAGCCCCATTACCCCCGCACTCTCTCCTCCCGCCCCCCCTCTCTCTCTCCACCCACACACACACCGCGCGCGACCAGCTCCCCGCTGCGAGCCCCCTCCCCCCTCGCCGCCCCCTCCCCCGCGCCGCCCCCACCACCGCAGCTCCCTGCTGCGAGCCCCCTCCCCCGCGCCGCCCCCACTACCGCAGCTCCCCGCGGCGAGCCCCCTCCCCCGCGCCGCCCCTACCGCCGCGGCGAGCCCCCACCACCCGCGCCGAGCCCCCTCCCCCCCTCGCCGCCCCACTCCCCCGCGCCGACCCTCCTCCACCCGCGCCTCCCCGCGACGCCCCACCGCCGGAGCAGGACGCGCCGCCTCCCCCCTCTCCGCGGCCTTCCTCCCCCGCGCCGACCCTCCTCCACCACCGCGTCGGCCCTCCTCCACCGGCCCTGCAAGGTGAGCTTTTTTCTTTCTTTTTTTCTGTTTTTTACTGTTTAGTTTAGGTTACTAGTGCTAGTTTAGTTTAGTTTACTATTTTTTTTCGTTTTTTATTGTTTAGTTTAGGTTAGTGCTAGTGCTTGTTTAGTTTAGGTTAGTGCTAGTGTTTAGTTTTTTTACTGTTTAGTTTAGTTTACTGTTTAGTTTAGTTTAGGTTAATTTGTGTTTGGTTTAGGTTAGTGTTAGTTTTAGGTTTAGGTTTAGGTTTAGATAATTAGAAGAAGAAGATAGATGAGAAAAAATAAGAAGAAAAGAAGAATAAGTAGAAGAAGAGGAAAAAGGAAAAGAAGAAGAAGAAGAAGAAGAAGAAGAAGAACAAGAAGAGAGGAGGAGGAGGAGAAGAAGAAGAATAAGAAGAAGAAGAAGAAGAAGAAGAAGAAGAAGAAGAAAACTGACCCCCGACACCACTGACCCCCGACCCCACTGACCCCCGACCCCACTGACCCCCGACCCCCGACCCCCGACGCCACTGACCCCCGACGCCACTGACCCCCGACGCCACTGACCCTCGACGGCACTGACTCCCGACCCCCGACACCTCTTCTGCCTCCTGTTGACCGGGAAGGTGCTTTTCGGCCGTCGAGAGGCCGACGGGGTCATAGTTTTGTAAATTATGAGTTAGGTCACATATTTTCCGACTTTGTTATAAAAAACATCATATTTGTGTTGATCGGGTGGATTTCAATGTGCAGTTGTTCGACGACCTCCCCGTGCGTTGGACGAGCTCCGCCCCTGTGTTCGTGGGTGAGCACAAATGACTTCTCCTCCTCCCCCCTTAATTTGCTCTGTTCCGGTCTTCGTGCCGATGAAACGTGCTAGCTATAGGTGTCTTCAATCATCAGTATGCGTGACCAGTATGCGTCTCCCGTTCGAAAGGGCGACATCTATAAATATGCATGTCTTTGCATATTTATAACCGCCGTCCTTTCGAATTGTACAACGTTATCCATGGACAGCCCGAGTATGTGTAGATTGGGTTCGTTTTCCCTTATGCTCTGCTCCGGATCCGATGCGGAATTTCGTCAGTGCCTCCCTGTTGTTCTCCGGGTACACATCCTCCCAAACTCTCCAGAGAGCGTTGTACGACAGTATTGGGACACCCGAGGGCGCTTCTTCGTCGGCGAAGTTGCCGACCGGGAGAGGAGGTCGGGGGAGAGGTAGGAAGGCTCCTAAAGGTACAAGTGGTGGCCGCGGGAGAGGTAGGAAGGCTGCTACGCCTTCCTCGCCGCCACCCCCAGCTGATTCACCCGAGCACAGGACTGCTACGGTGGACCCGTCTGAGGTGGAGGCTACAAGGACTCCTGTCCATGAGCCTCGGGTCGACGATCCTTCTGTCTCAGACGCTTTGACCCGCGAGACTCCTGTGCTAGACGCTTCGTCCCGCGAGACTCCTGTGCCAGACGCTTCATCCTACGAGACTCCACACGCTTCGACCGGATGGGATACCTGGCCGGATCAGCATCAACCGGAGCCGAGTGGCCATGCTGATGGTGACGGGGATTAGTTTTCTGATAGCGGGGACGAGGTGGCTAAGGGGGCCACCGTCTACCAGCGTGGGTGTACACGGCTCCTGCCCGTGCCGGCGACCCGCGAGCAGAGGTGGCCGATTAAGCCTGAGTCGCTGAGGTAAGTGCATTTACTCTTTTTAAACCTTTGCCTTCATGTTTCTTCACATATCTAATGCGTTGGCTTTGTCATACTGCAGGGGTTGGATTCACGCCATGGATGTCCGCAGGCCCAACTCCATCCTTGGTGTGCTTTTACGGCATAACTTCCCGGGATTTGTCATGTTGCCCGGCGAGGGTCAGCTTCCAGAGTTAGGATTGAAATGGGAGCACTACTTGGCTGCCCCGGCCCCGCCGGAGGAGATGATCGACGGTGTGTTGTGCCACACGAGGGCCGACATGGTGATCAGAAAGTTCTGGGTAATTTCTCCTTTACACAATTAAAAATCAATAATAGCTATTTATTGTACTAATCAGTGTTGTCTCGTTTGATTGCAGACCTTCTACAGGTGTGAGGAGGGATACGAGGAGGCCGCGGCAAAGCTTATCGATTACGAGTGCAGGCGCCTACTACAGAACTTACGGCACGAGGCTCGGGTACAGGCTATTCGAGACTACTACGCCTTGCGGCTTATTAAGAAGGACAAGTTGTCGTCCCGCCGAAAGTTTCTGGACAAGGAGCAGTACATGAAGGTAATTATCTATTCTTAAGGACTTGTACTTAGTTTCATTGCTTTGATTCGTAGGCGTAGCTCTCAAATTTCTCTTTACTAATTTAGGTGCCCTCGAGATGGTGTGCGGATAAGATGAATTGTTGGGAGGCGTTGGTGAATGAGTGGTGCTCTAACGAATGACGAGTCATCCATGACGATGCCAAGGAACGGCGTGCCCAAATGGAAGGTGTGCCACACCATCAAGGCAGCGCCAACTTATTTCAGTTTGGGCGGAACTGGGTATGTGGTTTGCTTCATGATTCCTGCAATTCATTTTTTGATGCTAGCTTGACCCCTTTATTAATACTTTGTTCCTCTCTTGTAGGCGCATTACAATAAGACGGAGGTGCCACAGGTGTACGACCTCTATGCCATGGCCCATACTGCCTCGTACAAGAAGGCCAAGGCATTCTGTGAGTCTGACCTCGATAATCCCAAGAACTTCACCAACATCTCCTCCCACAACAAGCTCGTGAGGTACAGAGATGTGGGGAAGGCGGTGAATGGGGAGGACTTCAACCCGAGCTAGCATCCTATTGATCCAGACCTGGTGATGATAGCTGGCGACGGGAGGCCCCATGGCTCGATAGCCATTGGAGATGGACTTATACGGTCTTCGCGCACTCTCCGGCAGATCAAGGCGCGCCAAACGAGCTCCTGTCCTGAGATGACGCCTCGTCCACGGCCAGTCCAGCTCGCCTTCGAGGTTAGTCATACGGACTCAGATAGCTTTCCTCCATTACATTATGTGTGCGAACAAACATGATTACAATGCTAACGAGGAGTTGTGTTGCAGGCTGCTCTGCAGAAAGAGAGAGAGACAACCCAGGCGCTTCTGGCGGAACAGGCCCGGCAGGCGGCGGAGGAGAAGAGGGATTTGGAGGAGAGGACGGCTAGGTTGTCGGAGGAGGAGAGGGCATGGAACGACACGTCTCACCGGGCCATGTACGAGCTCCTCCTGGTAAGTTTCTTCTTCATATTAGCCAAATCATGCACTACATGTTCGTTTCATTAATAACCAATATGATTGACTTGTCAAAACTAAATGTGCAGACTTTGTGCGAGAAGACCGGCCAGACCCCTCCGCCGATGCCAGTCATTACCACGGCTGGAACGGTGAGTTTCATTTCAATGTTCATTAGTTACTAGTCTTAACGTTTCAGCGTCATCATGCTAACGCAAATGATCTTTGGTACAACATAACTCCCGAGCCGCATCGCATGATCCTTCTCCAGGGCCAAGTAGTGCTCCAGCTGACACCGGCCCGAGCAACCCCGGTGCTTCACCTCCGTAAGCCCTACTATGCCACTTACTTGGCTCATTTTCTCAAACAAAGACAAACATAGCACTTAGACAAACTGAGCACAATGACAAACTTAACACTTAGACAAATGTCATATTTTACCTAAGTTAGCTTTGTTTCCTCTAAAATGACATAGTAAGCTTACTTACCTCCAAAATGACATATTGTACCTAAGTTAGCTCTAAAATGACCTATACTTAGCATTGTTTCCTCCACACTGACATAATAAGCTTAGTTAACTCAAAAATGGCATAATAGACTTGGTAACCTCATAGATGCCATAGACTTAGCTTATTTTCTTGCAAAATGACACAATAAGCTTAGTTAGGTCAAAAATGTGATAATTACCTAGGTTAGCTCTAAAATGACACAAATAAGCAATAAGGAGAAGAAAAACAAGAGGAGACAGAGAGAGAAGAAAAACGCTTCTTCATCATCTTCTTCTTCTACTTCTAGATCTTCTTCTACTTCTTCTAGTATTCCTTTTCTAACTTTCTTATTTCCAAATTTGCAGATTTGATTGAGTTCACGGCAGCTTGCTTTGATGTAGTGCTAGTGTTTACTTTCAGTTTTCATTTTGTATCGATGAACTTACGTGAAACTTTCTACCTATATGTACGAGACTATGTATGTATGGATGGAACTATTGTAATATGGTGAACAAAGTGACATTTGATACTTTTAATTTGGTATAATTGTTGGTTGATCATATCCATATGGCAGGGATATTGTTTCTGTGAAATATATATATACATATCATATATTTGCCTGTGAAAATTGTTGAATATAACAAAAACAAGCAAAAAAGAGTCAATACAGCCTCTTTGCTGTCTGCCCCGGACGGCGAAGACCGCTATGCTGATGGCCACCGTCGACAAAGAGGACACGTGGCAGCCACCTGTTAAACCTGGGAGCGGCAGGCCTGGGCCATTTGGCTTCTTTGCCGACGGTGGCCGTCGGCATAGCGGGGGCGGACGACAAAGGGTTGGCTTCTTTGCCGACGGTGGCCGTCGGCATAGCGGGGGGCGGGCGGCAAAGGGTTGGCTTCTTTGCCGACGGTGGCCATCGGCATAGCGGGGGGCAGACGGCAAAGGCCTGTGTGGGGCCGGCCATGGCAGACGGCAAAGGACTGAGTGTTTGCCGTCCGGGGGCTGACGGCAAAGGCCTGTGTGGGGGCCCGTTAGCCACCTAACGGTGCTAACGTGAGTACTACGCCGTCCAGGATCTTTGTCGTCTGCAGGCTGACGGCAAAAAATCTTTGCCGTCCGCTGTGCCAATGCAGACAGCAAAGGACCTCTTTGCCGGGGTTTATTCGGCCCGAAATTTTGCCGTCCACTGGCGGACGGCAAAGGTCTTTGCCGTCCGTGGTTGCTCCTTTGCCGTCTGCCATGGCGGACGGCAAAGAACCTGATTCCTGTAGTGATCATGAAGACTACATTGGTTTTGAATCAACTACATGTTTGCACATGGGCCAAGTCAAGCCGCTTGAATTTCTCAGAGAAAAATACCATACTACCATACCATATCATAACCATTTTAATGCATGTTGATCTATAAGATAAATCATTATTCACTACTAGCTGTTTAAGCATGGCATGAAAAGCTATAATCTCTAATTGTCATCATGAACATGTTCACTCATAATATACTGAATCGAGATCGAACGAGCTAAACATATTTACAAAAACGGAAAACAAAAAGAGTTTATACCAGCTTCCCTTGCCACGATCACTTCATCAAATATCGTCATTATTGCCTTTAACTTGCATGACCGAATGATGTGATAATAATAATAATAGTGTAAGAATACCGTGGACTAAGCTGGAATCTGCAAGGCGGTTTTAGACAAAGGAGAAGACAAGGTAATATTGGCTCTGTGTTAGATAGACAATAAAGCATATAGGAGCCACTCAACATTTTCATCGTGGTCTTCTCCTTTCAAAGACTCAACAAAAAGAAAAGAAATTCAGAGAAACACGCTGAAATATTTTTGGAGTTTTTGTTTTTTCTCAAGAAAGCAAATAAACTAAGGGAAAACAAGAACGAGAAAAATTATTTACACGGGAAAGCTCCCAACATGCAAAGGAAATCTTTTCGGGTTTTCTTTTTAGTACTAAGATAATTAAAACGTGAAAATAAAACTATTAAGAAGCGAGAAATATTTTTGGGTTTTCCAAAGTTTTTCAAACACACAAGAAGAAAGCGGAAAAATAAAACTAACATGGATATACAGTGAAAGAGGATGAACACCGGCAATTTATATGGAGTGTGTGAACATGAATGTAATGTCGGTGAGAAATACGTACTCCCCCAAGCTTAGGCGTTCGCCTAGCTTGGCGATCACCACTGATAATAGCCATCAGGTCCGGGAAAGTGTTTCTACTGAGGCACCTGAGAATCCCATGCCTGGGCCTCGGCCTCCGCAATAGCCAGCTCATTCCGGTAAGCAGTTATATCTTCTGGCATTATTCTGTATCTGTGCGTGGCATGATAATTAAACAAAGAGGGTGCAGGCAAAGGGATAATATGGCAAGTTATCTCGTTATACACCAAGCTGTAACGAATATGATGCGGTGTTTGTGGTTCCTCAAGAAATTGGTGTTCTATCATAGATTGGTGATCAAGATAAACCTTAGGCAACAAATAATCAGTAGGGCGTATAGCCACTTCAAAACGAGCTGCCAAGCGAGTGGCATAGATACCACCATGAATCTTGCCTTAGTTTCGGTTAAGATTTAATCGACGCGCAACAATAGCTCCTAAGTTGTAAGTGTTATCACCATAAAGTGCACGGCGTAGAATAGCCATGGTAGGGGCACTGAGGCCACCATCCTGTTCCATGTCAGTTATGCATTTTCCTATGAATAGGGAAAAGTAGTGCACGGAAGGAAATTGCAAACTAGTAGCTCTAGCATGTGACATGCCCCTAGTTTCTCCCACGGTTAAGGTTTGGAGGAAATCCTCAAACTCCTCAGGTTTAGGTTCACGCATTCCCCCGTCAGAAGGAAGCAAACATATTTCATAGAATTCATGTAGAGGCAATTCATAGCTAGTGGCGTAAAGATCAAAGCGTACTATGGGAGCACCGGGCATATTTTCGAAGAAAAAGTTTTGCCTGAAGGAATTGGTAAGGAGATAGTATTGGTCACACTCATCCGCGAGGAAGTTGGTCAGCCCGGCGTTTGCAATGAATTGCGTGAACTCTTCATAGAAACCCGCTTCACTCATGAAGGGTGTATGTGGCCATTCGCATGGCCTAACCTCCGTGTTGCGAATAAGGTTGATATCTTGGTCCTGAATTCTCCTAGCAACTCCCTTGGGGCTCCGGCGTGAAGAATATTTCCTCAAAAAATTGATTTTCCTAAGCACATATTTCTGAAATTTATGAGCCACAAATTCATGTCAATAAAACTTCACAAGATTGATAGCAACTACTCATATGGATGCCCAGAGGCCATATCAAGCATTCATACTACTTGGAACTCAAAGAATTCAACATGCAAGCTCATTTTTTGTAGCACCAAGTGCAACACATTATGCAAAATATAAACCACTAAAACAAAAAAAATTTGGAGGAATGGAGGAGAGTCACATACCAAGGAACAATTCCTCAAAACAGTTTCGGAAACGGAGTTCCGAGCAAAGAGATCGAAAATTTCACTTTCTGGAAGAAGAACATGGGAGAGAGATGGCTAGATTTTTTTTGCTGGAGGTAGGAGAGTGTGTGTGATGAAGGGATAAGGCAGGGGGCCCCTATGGGCCACACAAGCCATCAGGGCGCGGCCTAGGGGGGCGCCCTGATGTGTGGTGCCACACAGGTGCAGTCCCCTGCTGTTATTTTTATGCCAATACTTTTTATTTATTCCAAAAAAATCATGTTAAAATTTGGTGGCAATCTGAGACTTTTTATTTTCTGACATTTTTCTACGCACGGGAAAAACAGAAAAACGGAAAACCATGCTAATTTATTTCATAAAAACTAAAAATAACAGAGGTTAAACTTTTGGTACAGAGAGTTGTGAGTACTAAATTCATCAATCACATGCCTTCCGAAAAGGATTCATTAATAAGGTTGATCAAGTCTTATTAACAACCGCTTCTGGTTAACATGAAACCGAAGAATTTTCGTATGTCACTAGGTTACCTCAATGGGGATTTGCATCTTCCCAACAATAAGATTATAATATCTCTTCTTGACAGTAGGTAGAGGAATTGCAAAGCTTCCAATGATAACCATGGGAGTAGGCTCAATGACATTAATATTATTAACCAAAGTTTGCTTCTTCGGAAAATGCACGGTATGTTGCTTTCTATTGACGTGAAAGGTAACCCTGCTTTTGTTGCAATCAATAACAGCCCCTGCAGTATTTAAGAATGGTCTATCGAGGATTATCGACATATTGTCGTCCTCGGGCATATCAAGAATAACAAAGTCTGTCAAGATAGTAACGTTTGCAACCACAACAGGAACATCCTCGCAAATTCCAATAGGTAAAGCGTGCAAAGATATCTCACTAGGTGTAAGCTTACTCAAATCAAGTCTTTTATAAAGGGAGAAAGGCATAACACTAACACCGGCCCCTAAATCACATAGAACAGTTTTAACATAATTTCTTTTAATAGAGCAAGGTATTGTGGGTATGCCATGATCTCCTAGCTTCTTAGGTATTCCTCCATCAAAAGAATAATTAGCAAGCATAGTAGCAATTTCAGTTTCAGGTATCTTTCTTTTGTTGGTAATAATATCCTTCATATACTTAGCATACGGAGGCATTTTCAATATATCGGTCAAACGAGTACGCAAAAAGACGGGTCTAATCATTTCAGCAAAGCATTCAAAATCTTCATCATCCTTATTCTTAGAAGGCTTACGAGGGAATGGCATGGGTTTTTGAACCCATGGCTCTCTTTCTCTTTCATGTTTTCTAGCAACAAAGTCTCTCTTATCATAACGTTTATATTTAGGAGGTGGGTTATCAAGATCCTCATAAGTTCTATTTCCACATCATCATCATGTTCTTTATTACTATCTGGTGGAGCATCTACATGCACATTATTAATTTCACCTTCATTTTCATTATCACTAGGTGCATTTTCGCTACTGGATTGTGTCTCAGCATCAGAAATAGAAACATCATTATGTTTCTCAGTAGGTGTTTCTATAACAGGTCCACTAGAAGCATGCAAGTTCCTATCGTTTTTCTTCTTCTTTTTCTTATTAGAGGAACTAGGTGCATGTTCATTAATTCTCTGGGAATCATGTTCTATTCTTTTAGGATGACCTTCAGGGTAGAGAGCTTCTTGGGTCATATGACCTCCCCTAGTCATTACTCTATCTGCATGATCAATCATATTATTATTTATTTCAGCAAGAAAATCATTTTGTGACTTAGCAACTTGGTTTAGTTGGGTGTGAACCATAGGAGCATGTTTACCTAGACCTTTTACATCATTAGCAATTCTAAACATCAAGTCACTTAAGCGGTCTACCATCATGGCATTACGTCTCAATTGATCTTTAACATAGTTGTTGAAGTGTTCTTGCTTAACAATATAATTATCATATTCATCCATGCATTGTTCCGGAGTCTTATTGTAAGGTATATCATTTTCACTAAAGGAGCGGAGAGAGTTTACCTCTACTACCTGTGTCGGGTTATCAAGTCCATGTATTTTTTCAATAGGTGGTAATTTCTTGATATCCTCAATTTTAATACCTTTCTCCTTCATAGATCTTTTTGCTTCTTGCATATCTTTAGGGTTGAGGAATAGAAACGTCTCTTCTTTTGAATAGGTTCCGGAGGTGGTTCAGGAAGTGTCCAATCATCGGCATTTTGCAATATGTTATTCAATAATTCTTCACCTTGACCGACAGTTCTTTCCCTGAAAACACAACCAGCACAACTATCTAGTAAGTCTCTAGAAGCATCGGTTAGCCCATTATAAAAGATATCGAGAATTTCATTTTTCTTAAGAGGACAATCAGGCAAAGCTCTAAGTAACCGGAGAAGCCTCCCCCAAGCTTGAGGGAGATTCTCTTCTTCAATTTTCACAAAGTTAAATATTTCCTGCAAGGAAGATTGTTTCTTATGAGCAGGAAAATATTTTACAGAAAAATAATGAAGCATATCCTGGGGACTACGAATACAACCAGGAGCAAGAGAAAGAAACCATTCCTTGGCCTCGCCTTTTAGCGAGAAAGGAAAGAGCTTCAGGATATAATAGTAGCGTATCTTTTCATCATTGGTAAACAGAGCAGCAATATCATTCAGTTTCATAAGGTGTTCGACAACAGTTTCATTTTCATAACCATGGAAAGGATCAGATTCTACTATAGGAATTAACTCAGGGTCAACAGAGAATTCACAATCCTTATCAGTAACAAATATAGGAGAAGTAGCAAATTTAGGGTCATGTTTCATTTTCTCCATCATAGATTTTTCTTTCAATTTGCATAGTAGTTTTTCCAAATCATCTCTATTTTCACATGCAAAGAAATCACTAATTGTTTCCTCATCCATGACATAGCCTTCAGGTACATGAGGCAATTCATATCTATTAGGAGAGCGAGGTGTAATAGGTGATTCAAAGTCCTCATCAGTTTCAGCATTTTCAAGTTCTCCAGCTTTAGCAAGATGAGCATCAAGTAATTCATTTAGTGGCACAGTTTCAGTTTCAACATGTGTAGCAATAGTATCATCATTAATTTCAGAGGTAGCATCATCAAGTTCATGTGATATATCAGGACGATCAACAGGTGGTGGTGTAACAAGCTGATTCAAAACAGTAGGTGAATCAAAAGCAGAGCTAGATGGCAGTTCCTTACCTCCTCTCATGCGAGAGGGGACGATCTTGGTTCGAGTATCTTTCAGATTCTTCATAGTAGCAATTGGATATCCTCAATTTAACACAATAAATAGAGCTATGCTCCTCGACAACGGTGCTAGAAAAAGGTCTTGATAACCCACAAGTATAGGGGATCGCGACAGTCTTCACGGGTAGTATTTCACCCTAATTTATTGATTCGACACAAGGGGAGCCAAAGAATATTTGTTGGCCTTGACAGTTGAGTTGTCAATTCAACTGAACGTGGAATATCTCTCTCTGCAACAAAGGTTTAGTAGCACAGCAAATAGTAGTAGCAAAAGTAACAGTAGTAGTGACAACATCAATTTTGTAGCAGTTGTGACAGTAGCAGTAGCAATAGTAACTTGGCAAGATTCAGTATTTGTAAAGCCTAGGCACATGGATCGGTGATGGATAATGATTTAGATGGCATTGATCATATAACAGTTACACACTAGGGCGACACAGAACTAGCTCCAATTCATCAATGTAATGTAGGCATGTATTCCGTATATAGTCATACGTGCTTGCGATAAGAACTTGCATGACATATTTTGTCCTACCCTCCCGTGGCAGCAGGGTCCTATTGGAAACTAAGGGATATTAATGCCTCCTTTTAATAGAGAACCGGAACAAAGCATTAACACATGGTGAATACATGAACACCTCAAACTACAGCAATCACCGGAAAGAATCCCAATTATTGTCACCTTGGGGTATGCGGATCATGACACGTAATAGGTGCATACAGCTTGCAAGATAGGATCCAAATCAATTTATATTCGTGAAAACATAATATGTTCAGATCTGAAATCATGGCACTCGGGCCCTAGTGACAAGCATTAAGCATAGCAAAGTCATAGCAACATCAATCTCAGAACATAGTGGACACTAGGGATCAAGCCCTATCAAACTTAACTCGATTACATGATCAATCTCATCCAACCCAACCACCGTCTAGCAAGCCTACAAAGGAATTACTCACTCCCGGTGGTGAGCATCATGGCGGTGTTGATGGAGAAGGGTTGGTGATGACGATGGCGACGATTTCCCCTCTCCGGAGCCCCAAACGGACTCCAGATCAGCCCTCCCGAGGAAGAACAGGAGGTGGCGACAGCTCCGTCTCGTGAAACGCGATGAAAACTTCTCTCCAATTTTTTTTCTCCGAAGATGTGATTTTATAGGACTGGAATTAGGGTCGGAGGAGCCACGAGGGTCCCAAGCCATCAGGGGACGGCCTAGGGGGGCACCCTTATGTGTTGTGGCCCCCTGGCACACCCCCTCTGGCAGGTCTTCGCTCCATAATTCATTATAATTCTAAAAAATAATTCACAAAAAGTCTCGTCCGATTCCGAGAACTTTTATTTCTGCACAAAAATAACACCAAGGTAGTTCTGCTGAAAACAGCGTGAGTCCGGTTTAGTTTCATTCAAATCATGCGAAATAGAGGTCAAAACCAGTGCAAAAGTGTTTGGAAAAGTAGATACATTGGAGACGTATCAATTGGCTGGCCACAACCGTTCTCGTCCCATCTCCATGGTCGGGTTAGTGAAGAAATAGTAGACAAGGCGAGTGAGGCCGGTGATAGCAAGCGGCCCTTGGCCTGCGACGGTGAGTGGCACCTGGCCGGCGACGTCGCCTCCACGATGGTCGGCCTGCTCCTTTACCCTCTTGCTGACCTCCTCCCCCTTCCATTGCTTGTCCTCGTCGCGCGCCTCCCCTGCTCCTTCACCCCACCACCAGGCTCGCCTAACCAGCACCCGATCTGGAACCAGGCGCCGCCGATGGTGCCCGCGGTCGAGGGAGGAACAGAGGAAGACCAGGGTGAGCACAACAACGGTGGTGGAGGAGCAGCAGGCGGCGGCGAGGCTCCTAGGGAGGAGGCCATGGTGACGAGCGAGGAGGAGGGAGCGGGTGCAGCGGCGGACGAGGGAGGAGGAGGACGGGGGGCCGGAGGGGTGTGGCGAATGTCGATTGGCTAGGGTTGGTGTGGTCGTGCCCAATAAGCGTTCCACCAGAACAACCAATCGCACCCTTCCGTGATCGCACCCAGCCAACACATAGCGGCCCCACCAACGAAGCAGCCGACCGGTCATGCACATGTGAAAGAAATAACAAGGTGAAACATGTGGTGAATATCCAATGGTTGAGAGGAGAAGAGGTGGGATTTTTACCACGATCTGACGATCACGAACGACCCAATCGGGGGGAGCCTCCTGGGAGCGAGTTGGCTAGCCTCCTTATTGGTTTAAATATCTAGTGAACATAATGTGCTATGTATCAATATATGGATACCCGTTCAGAAGAGAATTGGTAACTAGTAGTGTCAGAAAATGGTCATACGACTGAGAAAAGACACATCGCCCGACCCGCTCCCGCAAGCGGGGGGGGGGGGGGGATACCCTATCTCCGCTGCCGCCATCCTTTCCCTCAGCTCCTCTCCCCCTCGCCGCCGCCAGGGCACGCCGCCGGGGCCCTGGTCTTTCCTCCTGCGAGGCGGGGTCATCGCGGGGCAGCCCCCTCGTGTGGCAGCGCGGCGTTGGGCAGGGCACGGCGGCGCGGTGTCGACAGCTTCTTCGGCGACTCGGGAGGCTGGCGGCGGCGGCGTGGAGGGCTGCTGGGCGACATGGGGGCCGACGTGCTCTGCGGGCGTCGCCTCGCTGGAGGTGATGCGGGAGGCGGCGCGATTGCCCCGACGGATCTGACTTCCGTCGGGGTGCCATGGGTGGCAGGTGCGGGCTGGCCTGGGGTCCGGCTGGCTCCGGCGGCGCGACTGCTCCGGAGGGCTAGGGCTCAGGGCTGGCAGCCGGATCTGACGTGTGGCGCCTGGTCATTGGCTCGGTTTGGTGGTGGTGGTGGCGATGCGTGCCGGTTGGATATGGTGTCTTCTGGCGGGCGGCGCGGGTTGGCGCATCGGCCCGGCGTGGCTGCTGCTCCGGCCGTGGGCGGAGGCGCGGGGAGATCTGGAGCACAGGCGGTGGCCTCCTGGTGGCACGGCGCTACACGGTAGCTCGGCGGCTCTGCCCGCGGCGACGGCCGGCTACTCCGACGTTGGCTCGTCTGCGGTTGGACCGTGCCGACATTTGCTCCATCTCCTCGGCGTCCGAGCGCTTCTTATGTCGAAGGGTTGGCCCTCTCCCGGCGCGGTCCATTGCTCGTCTCGCGCACGTGTGCAGGACCGAGCTCGTCTCGCGCACGATGCAGCAGGACTGACCTCGTCTCGCACACGGTGCCGCAGGACCGATCTCGTCTCGCGCCCGGTGCTGCAGGACAAGTCGATGGAGGCCAGTTTTGGCTGGCCTTCTAGGTCTCGGCACTGGGGGCTGCTCAGGGGTGGGAAAGGCAGGACCTTTCCACTCGTCTCTTTGGTTTGGGTAGCGGCAGATCTCGGGTGAGGTGGTGTCAAGGTCTTGAATGCCGGGGCGGCGGCCCTAGAGGTGGTTGCGCGGTGCTCATGGGCAGAGCCCGTGGCTTGGTGCTGCCCGGTGGCCATGGCCGTGTGGGCGGCGTGGCAGTCGGGGTGTGGCGATCGGTGGCGGTGAGTGTTGGCCGGGGTGAAAACCTGTCCCATCTTTGGATGGACCGGCGACGGCGTAGCTCGTTCCCTTCTTGAAGGCGTCATCGCGGCTCTTACCGCCCGTCGTGCTGCTCTAGGGGAAACTCTGATCCTCGGATCGGGCGGTGGAGGCACTCCGGCATCGTCTCCTTCCTGGAGGCGCCGTCTTGGAGCCCACGGTTCGTCGTATGCGGCTTCATTTCTTCGCGGTGGCGTGTCCCCGGTTGAGCCCCCGGTTGCTCTGATAGTGCCAGGGGTGGTGTTGCTGCGATTAGTGTCGATGTATCCTGCCTTGGGTGTGTGCGTATGTTGGGGTGGCGTGCGTTGTATCGGGATGTTGTGGATCGTTGCTTTATATATAAAGCGGGGCGAAAGCCTTTCTCAGTAACTAGTAGTGTTAGGCCCAGTTCTTTTGTCAGAATCTGGGGATTCTCCCAGAATCAGACCCCTCCCTAGCTTTTCCCAGAATCTTTGAGCTCCATTTGTTTTACAATCCTATCTAGTTAGGGTCTAATTAGCTAGGATTGTAAAACAAATGGGGGTCAAAGATTCTGGGAGAAGCTGGGGAGGGGTCAGATTCTAGAAGAATCCTCAGATTCTGACAAAAGAACTGGGCCTTAGTTTGCTCTGTTTGTCAGAGGTTTGTCGCTGTCAAACAACCAAAAATATGTGGAAGCGAGGAGGCACATGATTATGCTTCACGTAGGAGGGGTTACTGGAAAATAAACATTCACAGAGAAAGAAATGTACAACTAGTAGTACTGAACATTTTCCTGGCCGAATCAATTGTCGGAGAGGATAATTTTTTTTCGAAACGATGTCGGAGAGGATAATCAACATCATGGAGAAAATTAATACTACCACTTGCGATATAACAACGACCCAATTGTGGGATGCCTGTCTCATACGTACCTAACATTAGTTTCTTGACTACATAACCAACTTACAGGTGTTCATCTTGATCAAAAACTACTGCCAAACACACAAGACAGAGGAGCTTGCTCACACAATGATACAACTCCTTGAGCTCACAGAACCAACACGAATAAGCTCATATTACAGTCATAGTATCCACCCACCGTTAATTGATCTTAGTATATCTATAACCTCACACGTACGTTGGAATTGGATTGTTGACATGTCTCGCGACAAAAATGAACCGATGTTCCATCCCGTCATCCGCCATGAGGGGAGCACTTGTCTTCGACAAATGCAATGATAATTGCGACCAATCTGTCAGCCAAGAGATCATGAGGAACCGCAGCCATCAACAACCCGAGAGATTTTGCAATGCTAGCTCAATTCTGAATTTCTGATCTGTGCGATCCAAAGTCAAGAGGAATCCTTGTGGTTTGGTAGCTCAGGGAGCATCCTGACTACTTACCTGGTCCAGATCGTAGCAGTATTAGCTGTCATTCACTACAAAGTTGTATTTTTATTTAGGAATATTTTCTTGTCACAATCTGACAAATGTCAACAGTCTGAACAATATCAAAGAGATCATCATTATTAGATCGTAACAGTATTTTTCGCCTTGCAATTGAGTGTTGACATATACAGAACTGATCAGTGATGCGAAATGGACGGAAGGGGCGATCGCGGGTGACTCGCGGCAGCTACGCCGGCCGTAGCGGATCCTTCACGTTGGGGGAATCGGTTCTGGGCACTCTCAGGAGCTGACTCCGACAACTCTGATGTTGAGGATGATCTCACCGGGGCAGCGACGGAGCCTTATTCCCCGACGCCGTCGGACTACGTTTGTGAGTCGTTGCGATGCGGATATTCCGAAGAAGAAATTGCGGCGGCCATCGGCGGCGTCCTTCCGGCGAATGACGAGGCGTGGAGCGGGCTGGGTGGCAACGAGAGCGACAAGGTGCAGGCGTTCCGTCGGGTGGTACATCGACGGACGGCATGGTCCGCAAGTCGTCCATGGAAGGGTCCGCTCCCTAAGGTTAGTCTCCCGGCACTTACACTTGCTGATTTCATCAGTTCTTGGAAGGTGGTCGACAGACGTCAAAAGAAAGGGCGGCCGGTGATTGTTCGATCGCCGGCGCCGCCGCAGACGGTCGCCCCTGAGATCGGGATCGGGGAGGCCAGAGAGCTGCGGTTGAGTACGTTACTAGGCTCCAACAGGCCGGCCCAAAGAGTGGACGGGCCGGGAGAGGCTGGGCATATGGCCCAGTCTCAACCGGTAATCTGTGGACCAGGTGTGCGCGATGTATCGTCGACTGATGAAACTGGTCACAGGTTGATCGATAACAGAGGCATTGATACGTCACTGTCGTATCTATAATTTTTGATTGTTTCATACCAATATTATACAACTTTCACATATTTTGGCAACATTTTATATTATTTATTGGACTAACATATTGATCCAGTGACCAGTGCCAGTTCCTGTTTGTTGCATGTTTTTTGTTTCGCAGAATATCCATATCAAACGAAATCCAAACGCGATTAAAATTTACAGAGATTTTTTTTGAAATATTTGTGATTTTTGAGAAGTGGAATCAACGCAAACGGAGGCCCACAGCCCCCAAGATACACCACGGCGCGCTCAGGGGGCCCAAACGCGTGGTGGTGGGTTGTGCCCACCTCGTACGTCGGTTGGAGCTCTACTTCGGACGCAAGGAAGCTAATTTTTGGATAAAAATCCTCTCAAAATTTCAGCCCGATCAGAGTTACGGATCTCCGGAAATATAAGAAACGGTTTTCGGCCAGAAAACAGGAACGCGAAACAGAAGAGAACAGAGTGGGAGATCCAATCTAGGAGGGGCTCCTGCCCCTCCACCGCCATAGAGGCCATGGACCAGAGGGGGAGCTCTCCTCCCATCTAGGGGGGAGGCCAAGGAAGAAGAATAAGGAGGGGGGGGCTCTCTCCCCCTCTCTCCCGGTGGCGCCGGAACGCCGCCGGAGAAATCATCGTGACGGCGATCTACACCAACAACTTCGCCGCCGTCATCACCAACTCTCCCCCCTCTATGCAGCGGTGTAACACCTCTCTTCCCCGCTGTAATCTCTACTTAAACATGGTGCTCAACTCCATATATTATTTCCCAATGATATTTGGCTATCCTATGATGTTTGAGTAGATCTCTTTTGTCCTATGGGTTAATTGTGGTATGATGTTATGGATGTGAGTTGTATGTTCATATGGTGCTTTCCTATGGTGCCCTCCGTGTCGCGCAAACATGAGGGATCCCCACTGTAGGGTGTTGCAATATGTTCATGATTTGCCTATGGTGGGTTGCTTGAGTGACAGAAGCATAAACCCGAGTAGGTGGGTTGTTGCGTATGGGAGTAAAGAGGACTTGATACTTAATGCTATGGTTGGGTTTTACCTTAATGAACTTTGGTAGTTGTGGATGCTTGCTAGAGTTCCAATCATAAGTGCATATGATCCAAGTACGGAAAGTGTGTTAGCGTATGCCTCTCCCTCATTGCATATAACAAGTATCTATCATATTATATTTAATTGCCTAGGGACAATATTTCTCTTGCGTTACACAAAAAGCTTTCTACTAAGTTATTTAATTTTATTGTTCTTTTATTAAAACAACACATAACTTTTATTTCCACGTTCTTTATTATCTTGCAAAGTACTTCTAGTTTTATTCTCGCAAAGCAGTTTCATACTTGTTCTAGGTAAAGCAAGCATTAGCGTGCGTAGAGTTGTATCGGTGGTCGATAAAACTTGAGGGAATATTTGTTCTACCTTTAGCTCCTCGTTGGGTTCAACACTCTTACTTATTGAAAAAGGCTACAAACGACCCCCTACACTTGTGGGTTATCAAGACCTTTTTCTGGCGCCGTTGCCAGGGAGCAATAGCGTGGGGTGAATATTCTCGTGTGTGCTTTTTTCCTTTATCACTAAGTAGTTTTTATTTTGTGCTCTTGTTTTCTATCTTTAGATATGGGTAGGAAACGCAAAATACCAAAAAAATCAGATGTACTTGCTGCTCCAAAAGTTGAGGAACCACTAGTGTTCCGTACTACCGAAGAATATTATTTGGATCATCTTCGATCCATTTGTGCTCGTGCTGAAAACCCAACTAGCTTAGTTGAGGGAAAATCATTAAATGAGCATGCTTATTATGTGCGACACCGCATATCTCAAAAAGGGAAACTCTTGTGGCATCAAATTAATACTTTGTGTTGCTATGCTTGGAATTTATGCGAAATACATGATTTTACTTGTTGTTCTGAAGAAACTAAAAAACACCTTCCCTACCAATGTGTGTTTAATGATAATGAAATACTATCTTCTTATGCCAAGGAAGCCTATTGTTATTTTGATGTTGAACAAATTGAAGAATTTGTTGCTTTTAAGGGTGCATATGAAATTGCTTCTTTGATTGAAAAGTATGATGCTACTCTTTACGAATCTGAAAATTTTGCCATACTTAAATATTGCTATGAAAACTATGCTTCTAATGCTTATGTTCAAGAATTTATTGAAGGAATGGCCGCTGCCTTGGAAGAGACTAATATTTTGCAGGAATCTATGGAAGAAGAAATTGCTGAAACTGTGAGCTCATTAGATGAAAAAGATGAGGAGGAGAGCGAAGAACAAAAGGAGGAAGAGCGGATTGATCACCCGTGCACACCTTCTAATGAGAGTAACTCTTCAACTCATATATTGTTTAATTACCCTTCGTGCTTACCGAAGGATGAATGCTATGATGATTGCTATGATCCCTTGGATTCATTTGAAATATCCCTTTTTGATGAGCTTGATGCTTGCTATGCTTGTGGCCAAGATGCCAATATGAATTATGCTTATGAATATGAACTTGCTATAGTTCCTGATGTTAAGCATGAAATTGTTGCTATTGCACCCACACATGATAGTCCTATTATCTTTTTGAATTCTCCTAACTACACTATATCGGAGAAGTTTGCACTTATTAAGGATTATATTGATGGGTTGCGTTTTGCTACTACACATGATAATTTTGATGAATATAATATGCATGTGCTTGCTGCTGCTACTTGCAATTGTTATGAGAGAGGAACTACATCTTCACCTCTCTATGTTTCCAATACTATAAAATTGCAAGAAACTGTTTATACTATGCATTGGCCTTTACTTAATGTGCATGAATTGTTCTTGTATGACATGCCGATGCATTGGAAGAGAGTTAGACTTCGTTGTCACATGATATATATCACTTTGTGCTCACTACTAAATTAAAATCATTGTTAATTAAAATTGGCTTTGATATACCTTGGGATCCGGGTGGATCCATTACTTGAGCACTTTATGCCTAGCTTAATGGCTTTAAAGAAAGCGCTACCAGGGAGACAACCCGGAAGTTTTAGAGAGTCATTTTATTCTGTTGTGTGCTTTTATAAAGTTTAAAAACAAAAAAATATAGAGGGGAACCTAAAACTTCACAAAAGGAAAGGTGAAAGTGAGAGAGATGATGAGCATCGTTGAAGTGGGGGATATCCTTGAACCTTGTTCATGCCCATGGAAACTTTGTGAGTCTTGAATCATGGAAACTTTTCCAACAAAAATAATTACCCCCTTGTACAAATCCATTGTATTATAAAAATAATGTGCCAAGATTTGCCTTTAGGATGATCAGATTGCTTGTTGGTATGTGAGGTGTAAAAACAGAAACTTTGGCTCTAGTGCGTGAATTTTCATTTTTTACTGGAACGTAAAAAATTTCTGATTTTTTACACAGTATTTCCATACAAAATGTTTATTTCTTCCTAATTTGTCAGAATTTTTGGAGTTACAGAAGTATGGTCAAAGTTCAGATTACTACAGACAGTCCTGTTTAAGACATATTCTGTTTTTGATGCATTGTTTTGCTTGTTTTGATGAAATATCGATTTTATCGGTGGTATAAGCCATGGAGAAGCTATAATACAGAAGGGATAATTCAAATATAAAATATGAATGGGTTTGCAACAGTACTTAAAGCAGGAATTTGCTTTATTATACTAACGGATCTCACCAGTCTTCTGTAGAGGGGGAGCTCTCCTCCCATCTAGGGGGGATGCCAAGGAAGAAGAATAAGGAGGGGGGCTCTCTCCCCCTCTCTCCCGGTGGCGCCGGAAAGCCGCCGGGGCAATCATCGTGACGGCGATCTACACGAACAACTTCGCCGTCGTCATCACCAACTCTCTCCCCCTCTATGCAGCGGTGTAACACGTCTCTTCCCCGCTGTAATCTCTACTTAAACATGGTGCTCAACTCCATATATTATTTCCCAATGATATTTGGCTATCTATGATGTTTGAGTAGATCTCTTTTATCATATGGGTTAATTGTGGTATGATGTTATGGATGTGAGTTGTTTGTTCATATGGTGTTGTCCTATGGTGCCCTCCGTGTCGCGCAAACGTGAGGGATGCCCGTTGTAGGGTATTGCAATATGTTCATGAATTGCCTATGGTGGGTTGCTTGAGTGACAGAAGCATAAACCCGAGTAGGTGGGTTGTTGCGCATGGGAGTAAAGAGGACTTGATACTTAATGCTATGGTTGGGTTTAACCTTAATGAACTTTGGTAGTTGCGGATGCTTGCTAGAGTTCCAATCATAAGTGCATATGATCGAAGTACGGAAAGTGTGTTAGCATATGCCTCTCCCTCATTGCATATAACAAGTATCTATCATATTATATTCAATTGCCTAGGGACAATCTTTCTATTGCGTTACACAAAAAGCTTTCTACTAAGTTATTTACTTTTATTGTTCTTTTGTTAAAACGGTACCTAACTTTTATTTCCACGTTCTTTATTATCTTGTAAAGTACTTCTAGTTTTATTCCCGCAAAGTAGTTTCATACTTGTTCTAGGTAAAGCAAGCATTAGCGTGCGTAGAGTTGTATCGGTGGTCGATAGAACTTGAGGGAATATTTGTTCTACCTTTAGCTCCTCGTTGGGTTTGACACTCTTACTTATCAAAAAAGGCTACAAACGATCCCCTACACTTGTGGGTTATCAGGCATCGCGAGACTCTCTCGTACGAGCGATTCGGGGAGCGGAGTTAGGGTTCGGCGGTGACCCTTACCTAGGTTCCCGACGCACGAAGGACGGGCGCTGCGCATCCCTGCAGAACCGGCAGTTCGAGAGGGACAGACGCTGCGCCTCCCAGCAGCGCCTGTGCCCAGTCTCGCCATGGCTGGCCGGGGCGACGGGGAGCGTCCGAATTAGCAGGCTGTTGCTCGAGGTCCGGATGGCGTTGGCCGTGGGACTCTTGCTGGGCGCGGCGACATGCATGGACGAGGTGGACGTGCTGATGAACGAAACGCCGGACGCGGGGGCTTTGGGGCCGGTCGCGGTGACGGATTTGCAGGTGGACGCGGTAGGCTTGGGACTGCACGCGTTGAGGGTCATGCTGGATTCAGAGGCAAACGTCCGAATTGGAACCATTGGGGAGATGATAGTGGAGGACACGGTCGCGGATAGTGGTACGATGGAGGGGGTCGTGGTTTTGGGGCAAATCAATGGCACCGAGACTTTTACCCTCCGACGGGCGACTTGGTGGAGGGAGCGTCGGGCCCTTCATACCGGCAGCATGGTGGTCGCCGAGGGGGTGGCCGCGGCTTTGGGCAAAAACCTCCTAAATTCGTCCCAAGGATAGCGGCGGTTGAGAAGACTACTGCAACGGATGGCGGGACGGCCATTGTGGACACCCCGTCATCATCTTCTGCTATTGCTGTCCTGCCAGAGGTAGCGGTGGTGGCGATTAAGGCGCTAGCGGGGGTGACAGTCCCGAGTGCCTCACAGAATGATGACAGAGATAAACAGAGTGACAAGGGCAGCAACAAAGCTGACAATGCACGGGCAAACAAGGCGGCGCGTAAGAAAGAAAAACTATGTTGTTACAGATGCGGGGTACCGGGTCACTTTGTGATGGATTGCACGGCGGTGTTGTGTGATATCTGTCTCAAACTGGGGCACAATGCGACTGCCTGCCCGTTACTCTCGGCACCTAAACCGGTGTTGAACATCTATGGGGTCAGTCAAAGCAGACTTATGTTTTTTGAGACTCCATGCACAGGTTCTGTTGTTACACCAAATCGTCTTGAGAGTTCGAGGACTGGCTTGGTCAAGGTCACACATGGGATGCTTACTGAGCATCAGGTGACTCAGCAGCTCAGGAGGCTTGTCTCTGAGTCATATCAGTGGGCACCCGTCAGAGTGGATGAGCATGTTTACCGAGTGGATTTCCCTAGGAGAGAGAGGATGTTCAGCGCCTCTTGGAGTTTGGGTTCAGCAAAGTGAATGGGAGTAAATGTATTCTGGAATTTAATGAGTGCAAGAAAGATGAACGGAAAGGATCGCCTCTTGAGAAGGTATGGATTAGATTGTCAGGTGTCCCTAAGACACTTCTTAATGATTTTCTTATTGTCTGGAGTCTCGGTTCACTGATAGGAAAAACCGAGAAGGTCAATATGCCGTTTACTCGCAAAAATGGGATTGCGAGACTACTTGTTATTGTGTTGGATTTGGAGTTTGTGCCTGATTATGTTCCCTGGTTTTATGATGGTATGCACTATGATCCTGATGTGGAGGTGGAGGAAACACCCCAGCAGTTGAATACTAATGGGAACACTGACGTGGATATGTTGGACGACGGGGATGGGAGCGGGAACCAAGGGGCCAATGGGAACCTTGGTGAACATGCCGATGGGTCAACTGATAAGCGACAGCCTCCTTAGTCCTCAAAATCAGCAGATGCTCCACCTAATAAGGAGACTACACCGTCTTCAACCCCGATGGCTTCTCTCCGCTTTGGTTCGTTTCAGGCGGTGTCCGCGCCGTGTCGCCTCTGGGGGGACCGGGTGGAGGCTGAGGAGGTCGATGGACCAGTGATGTTTGACGCAACCGTGGAAGGAGAGCAGCAGATGCAGGATGGTGGGTCTTGTCTGCACCACATGTCACAGGTGGGGAGTGCGTCTGATGGGGAGGCGGGATCAGACAGACAGGGGCAGGAGGCCCGGCGCTCTGGTCCATCTCTGCCTCGCCCGTCCTCTTCTGGAGGGATGGGGGTGGAGAGCCACGGGCAGGAGGCCCGTCCGCTTTCATCCAGCACATCATCACCCTCTCTGGCGGACATGGAGGGGCAGCAGGCTCTCTCAGACACGTCAGTCCTAGCCGACGGGAGGTGCCCGTTGGAGGCTATTGCTAGTCCGGTGGTAGTGGCTAACTCTCCGGTGGCTGTGACATCACTGGCCCACACCCCAGGCACTGTCCGGAATGAGGCAGGAGGCAGAAACCTGACAGAGTTCTCCATGGATTGCGGATCCTACTTCCGGTGAGCGATGCTACAACAACCGCATATAGGGCCAGCCGGATGCCGACGATATACAGTTGGGGCGCGCTATGAGGGCCGCCAAGCTTCGTGATATTGAGGCTAATTCAGGTATGTTGGTTAATACAAGTTGTTCCATCCTGCATTTTTCTGAGAATGAAATAGTAGACAATGCAAGCAACATAGGGATTTCTCTCGGTGGTAGTGGTAAAGAAATAGCAAAATCTATTAATGACATTCTAGACTTAGAAGCGGACAGAGCCATAGGGATCATTACAAACTTAGCAGCGGTAAAACCGATGAATGAGGCGGATATTAATAATCTAGGAGTCACAACATTACAAAGTTTTTGTCAGGATTTAGTACCCATAGAGGGAGTTGAGATGGATGAGGGAGACATGGGATCAGAGGGGTATATGGCCCCTTCTATGCCCGATTGTCTTCCTCACGTACCATCCCGACATGATACAGGATAAACCTAAGAGGCCTTGGAAGAGGAAGGTTTATCTGGTATCCGCGGTACAGAGGAGCGCGAGAGTTAAGCAAAAGAAAAAAAATTCCATGATGAAACATGAAAGGCATCTTTTGGAATAGCAGAGGTCTAGCAGACTTGGCTAAAATAAGATTCCTTAGAGACGCATCTTTAGAGCATAAGCTTGATTTTATGGCTTTACAAGAGATGGGAAGAGATAACTTCACACCACAATTTCTCAACACTATTTCAGGAGGAGTTGAGTTTGATTGGCACTGTTTACCGCCAAGTGGCAGATCTGGGGGGATCTTACTTGGGGTGAAGTGTGATATTCTAGAGGTGCTGAATGTGGTGTATGGTGAGTTTGCTGTCAAATTTTGTGTCAGGTCAAAAGATGATGGTTTCAGATGGGCTCTCGTGGCCGTTTATGGGGCGGCGGAACCTGAGCTTAAATCTGAGTTTCTCGCTGATTTAGTGAGAATTTGTGGAGATGAAAGACTTCCCATTATGGTTGGGGGAGACTTTAATATCATTAGAAGACAAGAAGAAAAAATAATGACAACTTTGATGGAAGATGGTTATTTATGTTCAATATGATTATCGAGAGTCTCGATTTGAGGGAGATTGACCTCACCGGTAGACAATTCACATGGGCGAACTCATTACCGGTACCAACATATGAGAAGTTGGATCGGGTCTTGACCAGCGTAGAATGGGAACAGAAGTACCCGCTAGTCTCAATCCATGCATTGCAATGAGCCATCTCAGATCACACACCACTCCTAGTCGACTCTGGGGAAGCGACTCATGTGGGTAACAAAAATATTTTCTCTTTCGAATTAAGTTGGTTTGAGAGAGAAGGATTCATGGATCTCATTGCTACTGAATGGGCCAGGGAATCTGGTGGCTCATCCAGTATGGAAAGATGGCAAAACAAAATTAGACACTTGCGCCAATTCTTGAGAGACCGGGCCAAAAAGTAGCATGTACAAAGTAGAAAAAGAGAGGCTTATTCAGCTCATTAACGAGCTAGATGTGAAAGATGAGTCTACACTTCTTAATATGTCAGATAGGAATATTAAGATTGAGGCTGAGAAGAAGTTGCAAACTCTTCTGAGAGAGGAGGAGATGAAATGGGCACTTCGAGCTAAGGTGACGAAGGTGGTTCATGGGGATGATAACACACAATTCTTTCATATGATTGCAAATGGCAAGCATCGGAAGAAGAAAATAATTCAACTTGAGCAAGATGAGGGTACAATTGTAGGACATGAGAACCTAAAATTGTACATCTCCGAATATTATAAGAAATTGTTTGGTGAACCCGAAGAGAATTTTGTTTCTCTGGATGAGACCACAACAGGTGACATACCGCTGCTAGTTCTAATGAGAATGAGGTGTTGTCAGCTCCATTTACTGAGAAAGAGGTGTTCGACGCAATAGCACAAATGAAACAAAACAAGGCACCGGGACCAGATGGGTTCCCGTCGGAATTTTATAAAAAATGTTGGCATATTATAAAGGGTGATCTTTTGCCTATGTTCCATGATTTATTTAACGGTCAGTTACAACTATTCCACCTTAATTTTGGAACAATAACGTTGTTGCCAAAGAAGGTAGAGACTATTCGCATTGAGCAGTTCGGACCGATTTGTTTGCTCAATGTCAGTTTCAAATTTTTTACAAAGGTTGGCACCAATAGGTTGACGCAGGTAGCCCATTCGGTAGTCCAACTGACTCGGACAGCGTTCATGCCTGGGAGACACATCTTAGAAGGGGTCGTTGTCTTACATGAAACGTTGCACGAAATTCATACAAAGAAACTCGATTGGGTAATTTTTAAAGTGGATTTCGAGAAAGCATATGATAAAGTCAAATGGCCATTCCTTCAATAGGCCTTGCGAATGAAGGGGTTCAACGAATCCTGGAGGGATCAGGTGGATGCTTTCATTCAGAAAGGTAGTGTAGGGATTAAAGTTAATGATGACATATGTCATTACTTTCAAACACATAAGGGATTGAGGCAGGGAGATTCCATGTCTCCTGTGCTGTTCAACATAGTAGCGGATATGTTGGCAGTCCTTATTGGTCGGGCTAAAGAAAATGGCCAAGTAGAAGGACTTGTTCCACACCTTGTAGAAGGGGGAGTGTCCATACTACAATACGCAGATGACACAATCATCTTCATGGAACATGATATGGCAAAAGCTAGGAATATGAAGCTTGTTCTGTGCCTTTTTGAACAACTGTCTGGACTAAAAATTAATTTTAACAAAAGCAAATTGTTCTGCTTTGGGAAAGCAAAGGAGGAACAAGATGCATACAGGCAACTATTCGGATGTGAAATGGGATCATTGCCGTTTAGTTACCTAGGGATTCCCATTCATCATAGACGATTGACGAATAGGGAATGGAAGTTTATTGAGGATAGATTCGAAAAAAAATAAGTTGCTGGAAGGGCAAACTTATGTCATATGGAGGACGGCTTGTGTTGATAAATTCGGTTTTGACAAGCCTGTCGATGTTCCTTCTATCTTTTTTGAAGTACCGGTAGGGGTATGAAAAAGACTAGACTTTTACCGATCTCGTTTTTTCTGGCAATGTGACGAGGCTAAGAAGAAGTACAGATTGGCAAGGTGGGGCATCATTTGTAGACCCAAAGACCAAGGGGGTCTCGGCATTGAGAACTTAGAAGTGAGGAATAAATGCCTTCTTAGCAAATGGCTATACAGGTTATCTACGAAGACCGAAGGGATGTGGGTTCAAATATTGAAGAATAAGTACCTACAGTCCAAGACTCTGGCCCAAGTTACAGCTAGACCTAATGACTCACCTTTTTGGAAGGTGTTAATGAAGATGAAGGTATCCTTTTTCCAGCGGGTAAAGTTTTTAATTGGCAGTGGTAACACGACCAGATTCTGGGAGGATACTTGGCTTGGGGATACGCCTCTAGCGGTACAATATCCTACCTTATATAATATTGTACAACGTAAGAAAGATTATGTTGCCACAGTATTACAGTCGGTACCTCTTATCATACAATTCAGGCGATCTCTAGTGGGAGAACGCTGGAATTCGTGGCTGCACTTGGTCAGACGGTTGATGGATGTTCAACTAACTGACCAGTCAGATAGTATTCACTGGAATTTAACTACGAATGGAATTTTTTTAGTGAAATCCATGTACATGGATATGATTAACTTTGGGCCTCTTTTGAGATCATTGCATATTTGGAAAATTAAAGTGCCACTTCGAATTAAATTTTTCATGTGGTTTGTACACAAGGGAGTTGTACTGACCAAAGATAATTTGATAAAACGAAGATGGATAGGCAGACGTACATGCTGCTATTGTGATAAAAATGAAACAAGTAGACACCTCTTTCTCGATTGTCCACTTGCAAAACTATTATGGGGAACTGTTCATATAGCATTTAACGTCAATCCACCTACGAGTATTAATTCGCTATTTGGGACGTGGCTCAATGGAGTAGACATAACTATAGCGAATCTTATCCGGATTGGTATAAGTGCTTTATTTTGGGCTATATGGAACACTAGAAATGACATGATTTTTAATGGCAAGAACTTCAACAATGTTTTGCAGGTTATATACAGAGCCACGGCTTGGATCCATACGTGGTCGTTACTCACTCATGCGGACTTCATGGAGCTTATGGCTATTGGGTGCAACCGGTGGGAGACGGTCGCAAAGGCTATCTTCAGCCGATTTGGATGGCGAGCTAATAATAGGCTAGGTGTATAAGCATCGTAGCCTACTTTTGGTTTCACCGGTTGTGGCATATTTTATTTACTTTCGCAATTGTCTTTTGCTTAGTACTTGCACACATTGTGGATCTTCGTTTTTGTTCTTGAACCTTTTAAATAATATGGCTGCATGCATCAATCGATGCAGAGGCCGGGGGCTGTGTTCCTCCTTTTCCAAAAAAAATATACAGCGAGCGGCAAAAACTAACAATATTTTTCTTGTTGCAGATCCTATGCCGGGCGCTGGGTGGCAAGACCGGGAGGTTGTGCATGGGTTGGGACATGGCGTGAGATGCATCCACCACACGAGGATGAGGTACAGTCCCACCCCCTGATGAGATCAATTTCGGGTGATATCCTTTGACGGGCACGAGTTGGAGTGCGGGTTGATTTGCAAAAACGACAAGGGGCATGTGCAAAAATTACAGAGCTGACCGTCTCCGTCACGTTGGTGTCACTTGGCTGCGTGTGAGTGGTCCAGGACTAAACTTGCACATTCATTACAAGTTGTAGGACTGATCAGTCCACTTTTACAAGTTCTAGGACTAAATCATCACATTTAGAATAAGTTCCAGGACTTGCGGTATTACCTCCTCTTCCACCTAGATAAATTTGAATGAGGCTATGTTGTGTGCCACAATCACCAAACCGAGGCTACTTTCTTATGTCATCATCTTACTTTCTTCTCTCACCCACTTTTCAACACATGCAAGCTCCGTTGCATGCAAACAATACATCATCACGGAGGCAGCGATCTCTTCTGCAAGATCCCGTTCCCCTCTACAAGCAACACGTTCAGAAGATGTGGCATTCAGTAGGATGATATGGCGTCTGGGGCACCGGTCCAGCGTGGCCCGTTGGCCATGCCCTGGGTTGGAAAAGGGAGCCACGTCAAACGTCATAGGAGTGGATGGCCGACCGGGGGGCTGGCAACGCAATAGCATTAGCAGCCACGGGCATGGCAAGATGCCTGTCGTGGTATTTCTGCAACAGATGCCAGGTGGTGGCTTAGATCGTGGTTTGGGGCCGACGGGCGCCGGCGGCGTCTGGAGACGGGTGGTGGCGCAAGGCACATGACGCCAAAGCTACCCAGGTTCAGGGCCCTCTGGTGGAGGTAAAACCCCTAGTCCTTCCGGAGTGACTATAGGTGGCCACAATACAAGGTGCTCCTCGAGCTGTTCATGAGGAGGAAGACGGAGCTCTCGCCACCAGCCTTGCTGCCTCTATGTGGTGTGAGTATGTGTGTGTTCTCTCTCTATTCTCCCGTGTCCTCTCTGGGGACCGGGGGGTTGGCTTTATAGTGCAGCCGGCTAATTACAATAAGCGGGAAAAGGGGGGCGCGGGCCCCAGCTGCCAGCCTCTTAGGCTGGCTGTGGGGCCCGCTGGCTGTCGAGTCTTGTCGGGGCACGGGGCCCGCCGGTCGCGTGCCACTGTGGCCCGCACGCTCGGTCGATGTGGGTGTAGCCGATCCCTCGCCCACATGTCTTCTCGCCCCTTATAAATGGGGAGGGAAGGAGGAGCCGAGGCCATCAGTTCCTCTTGCTGTGCCTCATCTCCCTCCTCCCCCCTTTGCCTCGATCTCGGAGTGGATCGCTGCCGTTCTTCCCTCCTCCGCGCGTCCGCAGTGCTCACCGTCGCCTCTCCTCCCTCCGTGCGCCCGTCGCCGGCGACCCAATGGGTGGCTGTCTCTCCTTCTCCCGCCTCTTCTCCGCTTTGCCACCGCCGCCAGGCATCGAGATGGCCGCGGCGGCCCCTAGATCCTGGGAGGGCTCGGTGGTCTCCGTGGAGCACATCGAGCGCCTTCGCTAGGCGCGCAAGATCCCGCCGGTGGAGCGGGTGGAGTCTCGCGCCCCAGGGCGCGAGCGTGTGCAGGCGCCGCGCGAGAGCGAGCGGGTGATCTTCGCCACCCACTTCGACGTGGGGTTTGGCCTCCCAGCCACCTGCTTCCTGCGGCAGTTCCTGGAATTTTACGGCCTCCGGATCCACCATCTGGGGCCGAACTCGGTCTTGTACCTCGCCTGCTTCGTGACGTTGTGCGAGGGGTACTTTAGGTTTTGGCCCTTTTCCTCTCTGTTCCGATCCTTTTTACACTTCCGCGCCGAGAAGAATGACAAGGTGCTGTACTCCTGCGGAGGCGCAGTGGTGTACGCGCGCCGCAACAATCTCTTCCCCAAGATGAAGCTGATCAAGTCCTTCAAGATGTGGCAACGGACGTTCTTCTATGTCCGGAGCCTTGGGGTGGAGCTTGACTGGGTCAACCTGCTGGAGTTCATCGACGCCCCGCCAGCCGACACCAACTGGGACCTGGAGCCACGTCGACGAGATAACGGCGATCCTAAGCCGGCTGCAGCAGCTCAAGGCCTCGGAGGGGCTGATGCCCGCAGATCTGGTGGTGGCATTCATCGTCTGCCGAGTGCTGCCGCTCCAGGACCGGCCGCACCGTATCTGCGATATGGGCCTCCGGAAGGACCCATGCCGGCTGTCGACCATCGACCTAGGGTCGGTCTAGATCGCCCGCCGGGTCAACAATATTACCAACTTCAGGCTGCAGCCAAACGACTGGTGGTTCGGCAAGGAGCCCTGCTGCTGCAACTTTCCAGTGCCGACGGTTAGTCTCGGCACTTTCTCTTCTTTCTTACTTTCTTATGATGCAGCCCTGACGCCCAGCCGGCTGTCTTATCAGCGCTTCGGCCGGCAACTGACGCCCGACGGGCCGCAGCCGCTCGTCTTCGCGGCTGACCGTGCGGACTCCGACCTCGTTGACTACGAGATGGAGGGCGACGCCTCAGATGCCTCCAGGGGTGGGGACAGTCGGAGACGGGAGAGGAGGGCGAGGAGGAGGCGCCGGTCAGCACCGGGGTCGACGGGCCCGGGGGAGCCGGTGAGTCCCTCCCCGATATCTCTTTGAGGGATTGGACGGACGACGACGATGATGATGTGCAAATCCTGGACGTGTCGCCTGTCGCAGTGGTGCTGCCCTGGAGCCGCCATCGAGGAGGGAGCGAGGAGCTGCCGGCCGCCCGACAGCCGGCCCGCCGCCAGGCGGCAGAGGAACGGCGAAGGGAGAAACGGCCGGTTGAGGGGCCGTCGGCTGGCCCAGCCGCCAAGAAGGTGCGCTCGTGTGTGCTGCTGCCGGGCGCCCGGCCGCCGGGGCATAGGGCGTCGAGGCGCGGTGGGCCGTAGATCCCCCTCGTGTCCGGGTAAGCAGGTTCGCCGGGTGACACTTCTTTCTTGTATCTGCCTTTTTCGTTTTGGGGTTACGTCATTCTGTTTGTTTCAGCGCTGCAATCGAACTTCCGCCGCCAGCCCCGTCAAGGTCGGACGGTGAGGCGGCCGCGAAGTTGTCCGCGGAGCACGCCGCGACGGCGCGGCTCGAGTGGGAGCGGGCCGCCCAACTCCGGGCAGATAAGGCGGCAGCAGCGGCCGCGGCGGCCTCTAAGAGGGACTCCGCGGCGGCAACCTCACTGGCTCGCGCGAAGCAGCGGTCGGAGCCGGCCCAAATGGAGTAGAAGCCGAAGCCGGCCCGCATAGAGTGGCGGCAGGAGCCAGAGGCGGCCGTGCCGCAGGCGCCGGAGCCGGCGATGGAGGGAGGGCCGATCAGCCTGGAGGCAGAGCCGCCGCACCAGTCGGAGCCCGGGGCCTTGGGCGGCGATTGTTGGGGAACGTTGCATGGGAAACAAAAAATTTCCTACGCACACGCAAGATCTATCCATGGTGATGAGCATCTACGAGAGGGAGAGTGGATCTACATACCCTTGTAGATCGCTAAGCGGGAAGCGTTAAGAAACGCGGTTGATGTAGTCGAACGTCTTCGCGATCCAAATCGCTAGCCGTCTCGCAATCCAATCGCGATCTAGCGCCGAACAGACGGCACCTCCGCGTTCAGCACACGTAAAGCTCGATGACGATCTCCACCTTCTGGATCCAGCAAGAGGGAGCGGAGAGGTAGATGAGTTCTCCGGCAATGCGACGGCGCGGCGGCGGTGGTGGTGGAACTATTCCGGCAGGGCTTCGCCTAAGCACCGTCGGAATCTATTTGGTGGAGGAACTAGGGAATAGAGAACTAGCACGTGGACTTGTGTCTTTAGGGCTCTATTCCTCTAGTATATATAGGAGGGAGGGGAGGAGGCAGCCGCCCTAGGGTTTCCCCTAGGGGTCGGCCGAACCAGGTGGAGGTGGAGGAGTCCACCTCCAATCCTACTCCAAGTAGGATTCCAATCCTACTTGGAAAAACCTTTCCTCCTCTTGGGGTTTTTCACCTCCAGCCGCATGGGCCTTAGTGGAGGGGTCGGCCAGCCCACTAGGGGCTGGTTTGCCTCCTCCCACAGCTCATGAGGCCCTATGGGGTGGGTGGCCCCTCTCGATGGACCCCCGGAACCCTCCCGGCACTCCCGGTACACTACCGGAAATACCCGAAACTTTTCCGGTGACCAAAACGGGACTTCCTATATATCAATCTTTACCTCCGGACCATTCCGGAGCTCCTCGTGACGTCCGGGATCTCATCCGGCACTCCGAACAACCTTCGGTCACCACCATGCATAACTCAATACTACCGAAACGTCACCGAACGTTAAGTGTGCAGACCCTGCGGGTTCGAGAACTATGTAGACATGACCGAGACACCTCTACGGTCTATAACCAATAGCGGGACCTGGATGTCCATATTGGTTCCTACATATTCTATGAAGATCTTTATCGGTTGAACCTCTATGTCAAGGATTCAGTTAATCCCGTATGCTGTTCCCTTTGTTCTTCGGTATGTTACTTGCCCGAGATTCGATCGTCGGTATCTCTATACCTAGTTCAATCTCGTTACTGGCAAGTCTCTTTACTCGTTCCATAATACAAGATCCCGTGGCTAACACTTTAGTCACATTGCTTGCAAGGCTTATTGTGATGTTGTATTACCGAGTGGGACCTGAGATACCTCTCCG
Organism: Elymus sibiricus; assembly: GCA_039707655.1. Lineage (NCBI taxonomy): Eukaryota > Viridiplantae > Streptophyta > Magnoliopsida > Poales > Poaceae > Elymus > Elymus sibiricus. The sequence continues at coordinate 180,540,250 of CM077665.1, forward strand.
TCATACGGAGTAACAAATCCCAGTCTCGATCCATGCCAGCTCAACAGACACCTTCGGAGATACCTGTAGAGCATCTTTATAGTCACCCAGTTACGTTGTGACGTTTGATACACACAAGGTATTCCTCCGGTGTCAGTGAGTTGCATGATCTCATGGTCATAGGAACAGATACTAGACATGCAGAACACAATAGCAATAAACTGACACGATCATATGCTACGTTCATAGTTTGGGTCTTGTCCATCACATCATTCTCCCAATGATGTGATCCTGTTATCAAATGACATCTCATGTCTATGGCAAGGAAACCTTGACCATCTTTGATCAACAAGCTAGTCTACTAGAGGCATACTAGGAACACAGTGTTGTCTATGTATCCACACATGCAATTGAGTTTCCAATCAATACAATTATAGCATGGATAATAAACGATTATCATGAACAAGGAAATATAACAATAACTACTTTTATTATTGCCTCTAGGGCATATTTCCAACAGCGATGCCCGACCCTTGGTCGTTTCGTCGGCCCAGCCGGGTCCTACGCCCGCCGGCTTGGACGCGTCGGGGCCGTCTGGCAGCAGGTCCGACCGGGGCGGACGGTCGATGCCCGCTATCTTGGCGGACTAGGAGAAGTTAAACTGGGCCCCTGGGGGATCCGGCTCGGCTCCGCCGTCTGCGGAGCAAGTCCTGGCTCCGCCGGCTCGGCTTCTTCTTTTTCCTTTTCTTCTTATTTTTCAGTGGGGCCGCGCCAGCGCACCCACTGGGTGTAGTCCCCGAGATGCGGGCCAGCTGTGCGGTTGCGTGGGAGCCGAGCCAGATCTTCCTTCAAATTTGTGATCAGTCCTTGCTGTTTCTTTTGTAGGCTGACATCGCATGGTGCGAGGTGCTTTTCAAGGAGGCAACCGCTCTATGCCGCTTGATACGTCCATTTTGCATCATGATTTCCTACTGTTATTTACTTTGTTTCGTTGAATAATAATGCTTTGGGGAGTGATTCTAATGCATTTTCTCTTATAATATGCAAGGTTTACACAAGGAGGGAGAATACCAGCAGCTGGAATTCTAGACCCAAGAAAAGCACGTCAGAGATACCTATTCTGCACAACTCCAATGAAGCTGAAATTTTACAGAGATTATTTTTACATTTAATAAAAAAATACCGGAGCTGGAAACTAACGGAGGAGGGCCCCCAGGTGGGCACAACCCACCAGGGCGCGCCAGGCCCCCCTGGGCGCGCCCTGATGGGTTGTGCCCAGCCTGGCCCACCTCCGGTGCCAATCTTCTGGTATAAGGTCTCTCTTGACCTAGAAAAAATCAGAGGAGTACTTTCGGGACGAAGCGCCGCCATCTCGAGGCAGAACTTGGGCAGGAGCACTTTTGCCCTCCGGCGGAGAGATTCCGCCGGGGGAACTTCCCTCCCGGAGGGGGAAATCGAAGCTATCGTCATCACCAACACCCCTCTCATCTTTGGGAGGCCAATCTTCACCAACATCTTCAACAACACCATCTCCTCTCAAACCCTAGTTCATCTCTTGTGTTCAATATTTGTACCGGAACCTCAGATTGGTACCTGTGGGTGACTAGTAGTGTTGATTACCTGGCGTAGTTGATTACTATATGGTTTATTTGGTGGAAGATTATATGTTCAGATCCAATATGCTATTCAATACCTCTCTGATCTTGAGCGTGTTTATTATTTGTGAGTAGTTACCTTTGTTCTTGAGGTCACGGGAGAAGTCATGTTGTGAGTAATCATGTGAATTTGATATGTGTTCGATATTTTGATGATATGTATGTTGTGATTCCCTTAGTGGTGTCATGTGAATGTCGACTACATGACACTTCACCATTCATGGGCCTAAGGGAATGCATTGTGGAGTAGTTATTAGATGATGGGTTGCTAGAGTGACAGAAGCTTAAACCCTAGTTTATGCGCTTCTTCGTAAGGAGCTGATTTGGATCCACATGATTAATGCTATGGTTAGACTTTGTCTTAATACTTTTCTCGTAGTTGCGGATGCTTGCGAGGGGGTTAATCATAAGTAGGTTGTTAGTTCAAGTAAGAACAACACCTTAGCATCGGTCCACCCACATATCAAATTATCAAAGTAGCGAACACGAATCAAACCAACATGATAAAAGTGACTAGACGAAATTCCCGTGTACCCTCAAGAACACTTTGCTCATTACTAGTGATTGATCTGGCCTGTCCTTTGCCTCAAAAGGATTGGGCTACCTTGCTGCACCTTGTTTACCGTTATCGTTACTTGCTCGTTACAAATTATCTTGCTATCAAACTATCTGTTACCTACAATTTCAGTGCTTGCGGAAATTACCTTGCTGAAAACCGCTTGTCATTTCCTTCTGCTCCTCGTTGGGTTCGACACTCTTACTTATCGAAAGGACTACGATTGAGCCCCTATAGTTGTGGGTCATCACCGCTTCGCCAAGGACTCCTACTACAAAACCAAGAAGGAGCTCTAGGCCCGCACAGCTGAACTGCAGACGGTCCGAGGTATGTTCTTCGGGCGGTGGTGTAGTCCCCGAGATACGGGTCGGCTGTGCGGCTACTTGGCAGCCGGGCCGAATCTTCTCATGCGTTTTTGCCTTGATATTTTTCTGTCGTGCCGGCTGCTGACCAGCTTCCTTGGCGCAGCGGGGGCCATCCCAGTGGCCGAGGCGGAAGAGCTGCGGCACGCGCTTGCGGACGTCCGTGGCAAGTGTGACGAGACCGGCGGCGAGCGCGACTGGCTGGCGAAGGAGCTCAAGGCTGAGCGGGTGGCGATGGAGCAGCTGAAGTCTGCTCATACGACGGAGTTGGAAAGGCTTGCCGCATCGCTCCAGAAGGAGGCGTCGGAGAAGGAGGACGCGTCGAAGGCGTCGGCCGCTAAGGAGCGGTAGGCGGAGGAGTAGCGCCGCGATGTGGCCCGGCTAGGCGAGGCGCTTGGCCAGGCGGAGGCGGCCAAAGTGATGGCGGGCAGGGAGGCGGCCGGTGCGCTGATACTCTTCCATGAGGTTAACGAGGCCTTCTCCGGTAAGCATCTCTATTTTTTCTTGGTTGTGTCCGGTCAGCAGTTGTTGCCGGCTGGTGTTTTGCTTGTTTTCTTCTCACTGTCTTTGCTGGTCCAGGCCATTTTCCCGAAACCCAACAGCGGGCGGAGCGAGCCGTGGAGCAGCGCCGGGCGGACCTTGGCGGCGAGGTGGAGGAGGGTGCCGGATGGACGATGGAGGACATAGTCCTCGCCTGCGAGACTCGTATGTCTCACATGAAGGCGTTCATCGAGTGCCTCCGGTTGGCGGGCGAGGAGGTCGTCATGGCTCTCTGGCCTGGCCGGACGGTGCCAATCCCTGCTGACTGAGTGGCCAGGTGGCTCGAGCATGCCGTCGGGCGTTTTGATTCGTGGAGGGCCTCGGCGGTGCGGGCCGGCGCCCGGATGGCCTTGAGCTTCGCCCTCTCCTGGTATTCGGGGATTAATCTGGGCCAGCTGGCAACTATGCGGGCGAAGGCGCAGAGCGACTTGGCGCGCCGCGACGAGGAGACCGGCCTTCGAGCCAACGAGCTGGCCAGCTGTGAGGCGCCGCAGGTTTATTTCCCGGAGCTGGGGCAGGACTGTAGGACCGAAAGTATGTCTAGAGGGGGGGGGGGGGTGATTAGACTACTTGACCAAATAAAAATCCTACCTTTTCCCAATTTTAAGTGTTGGCAGATTTTAGCATTGATAGCAAGTCAAGTACACCCTACACATGCATGTCTAAGAGTATAGCAGCGGAAAGTAACAACAAGCATGTATAGTAGAGGGTAGGAAGGAAGATCAAACGCAATTTGTAGACATGAAGATTTTTTCCGTGGTTCCGATAGGTGGTGCTATCGTACGTCCACGTTTATGGAGTCTTCAACCCACGGAGGGTAACGGTCGCGAGAGTCCACGGAGGGCTCCACCCATAAGGGTCCACAAAGTAGCAACCTTGACTATTCCATAACGGCTTCCGTCCACGAAAGACTAGGCTCACTATGGGTAGATCTTCACGAAGTAGGCGATCTCCTTGCCCGTACAAATTTCTTGGTTCAACTCCACAACACGAAGTAGGAGGCTCCCAAGCGACACCTAACCAATCTAGGAGGCACCACCCTCCAAGGTAATAGGCTCGGCAATGTCGATGAACTCCTTGCTCTTGTGCTTCAAGATGATAGACTCCTCAACACACAATCACTCTCTCACATATTTGCTATGGTGGAAGAGATTGATTTGGTGGAAAGCAACTTGGGGAGGCTAGAGATCAAGATTCATATGGATGGAGTGGAATAGCTTGATCTCAACACATGAGTAGGTGGCTCTCTCTCAGAAAATTGGATGGGGCAAGTATGGAATAGTTCTGAGTGCTTCTCTTTCGAGTGGGTGGTGGTGAAGGGGTATATATAGGCATCCCCAAAAATCCAACCATTACACCTAAAGTGACCAACTCGGTGACACCGATGTGTGAATCTCGGTGGTACCGAAGTGACCAAAAGGTAGTAACTTTTGAATCTCGGTGAGACCGATATATAATTCTCGGTGGTACTGATAAGGTGACCAACGGTCAGATTGCGCAACTCGGTGACGCCGATCCAAGAAACTCGGTGGTACCAATTTTGTGAATCGAGGTAACAGAAAGTTGGCAACCCAAACTCGGTGGCACCGAAGTGGAATCGGTTGCACCGATGTGCTAGGGTTTGGCATGGGTTTGTCTGAATTTGGGAATCGGTGGCACTGAGTGGAAATTGTTGGTTGCACCGATTTTGGATGTTTGGCTTTGGACAGACTTTTGTGGAAGAGCTTGTGGGTGTTTTTGGTGACTATCTCTTGTGCACGTGGAGCATCTTGTTCACCGACAGTACCTTACCCCCTTTTAATAGTATTGGCTTTCCTATGGACTCAAAGTGATTTCTCACAAAGTAAAATGTAGAGTCCTCTTGCTTGAAGCTTTGCCAATCCATTTCCTTGCATCTTGGGGTTTCTCCACAATCCTTTTGCCATCTCTATCATTGAACTTTTCCTGAAATATGCTTAGTGGAAACATTAGTTCAATGACATATATGTTGTTATTAATTACCAAAACCACCAAGGGAGCAAATGTGCTTTCAAGGACGGCGCGCCCATCCCAGAAGATCAGTTTGGCATCCCGCTCAACTATGGCGACGAGGAGGTCGGCTCCAGCTCGGAGGAGGCTGTCGACGAAGGTGCGCCGGAGGGAGCTGACGCCGGTGGGGCGGTCACGTCTTCTGCGGGAGTGGAGGTATCGCCGGCTGGCGACACCGGGGCGAGCCAGCAGCCTCCGCCGGCTAGCGGGACGGACGTGAGCCGGCGGCCTCCGCCGGCTGTCTAAGGCCTTCGGTTTTCCTGTTAAGCTTTTATTTGGATAGGTCCACCCATTGGGTGTATATGTTATTGTAATGCACTCTTGGCCTTGCGCCAGTACTTTATCTTTCTAATTTTGCATCTGTTGGTAGCCGGCTGTCGGCCCGTTCGTCATTTTTGCTTGCCTTAGTCTATTTTCTCATTCGCCCCGCTCCTTTTGCCTTTGTTCCTGGCAGCCGGACAGCCGGGTTGCGGACTGTGGCCGGGTCGAGGAGTGGGCAGCGGGAGGGCGGGCTCATGATACTTAGAACTTTTTGCAAGTTTGGTTCCGAACGGGCAGCTTAGCTCGATCGGGCCCAGCCCTTCCTTTGTAGTTTTTCCTATCCGTCCCGCCCCTTTGCCTGTGCTCCTGCCGGCCGGACAGCCAGTTTGTGGTCTGTAGCCGGGCGAGGGTTGGGCCGCGGGGGAGGCGGTATAGTACTTAGCCGAGCCAGGGAGCGCTGGGGCGAGCCAGCCAGTCCCTGGCGTGGCTTGAGACGGCGTCGGTATTTTCCCAAAGAGGAAGGGATGATGCAGCACAGCGACGGTAAGTATTTCCCTCAGTTATGAAACCAAGGTTATCAAACCAGTAGGTCAACCACGCAACACTATGTAAACGGTACCTGCACACAAAGAACAAATACTTGCAACCCGACGGGAAAGAGAGGTTGTCAATCTCTCCACGGTAAAAAGATAGATTAGATTGTAATAGATTGGATAGATAGATCGCACAAGAACACAAAATAAAAGAGGCAAATAAAAAGTGTAGCAAGGTATTTTTGGGTTTTTGGAATAATAGATCTGAAAAAAAAGCGGCCAAAGATAGATCGGAAAGCAATATGTATGAAAATTAGACCCGGGGGCTGTAGGTTTCACTAGTGGCTTCTCTCATGAGTATAGCACACGGTGGGTAAACAAATTACTGTTGGGCAATTGATAGAAGATCAAATAATCATGACGATATCCAAGGCGATCATCATTATATAGGCATCACGTCCAAGATTAGTACACCGAAACGATTCAGCATCTACTACTATTACTCCACACATCGACCGCTATCCAGCATGCATCTAGTGTATTAAGTTCATGGTAAAATGGAATAATGCAATAAGAACGGTGACATGATGTAGACAGGATCTATTCATGTAGGAATAGACCCCATCTTGTTATCCTTAATAGCAACGATACATGCATGCCTCTCTGCCCCTTCTGTCACTGGGAGAGGACACCGCAAGATCGAACCCATCACAAAGCACCTCTTCCCATGGCAAGAAAAATCAATCTAGTTGGCCTAACTAAACCAAAGATTCGAGGAAGAAATACGAGGCTATAAGTACTCATGCATATAAGGGATCAAAGAAGACTCAAATAATATTCATGGATAGAAACCGAACATGAACTCAAAATTCATCGGATCCCAACAAACACACCGCAAAAAGTCATCACATCAAATAGATCTCCAAGAGACCATAGTATTGATAATCAAAAGAGAGAGAGAAAGCCATCTAGCTACTGCCTACGGACCCGTAGGTCTATGGTGTACTACTCACGCATCATCAGAGAGGCACCAATGAGGATGATGAACCCCTCCGTGATGGTGTTAGATTGGATGTCGCGGTTCTGGAACTTGCGGCGGCTGGAAGTATTTTTCGTCGACTCCTCTAGGGTTTCTGGAATATTTGGGTATTTATAGAGCTCAGAGGCAATGGAGAGGACTCCCGAGGCGGCCACAACCCACCAGGGCATGCCCGGGACCTCTGGCGCGCCCTGGTGTCTTGTGGGCCGCCTGAGCCCCCTCCCGGTTACTTCTTTGGCCCACTGGCTTTCTTCTGGTCCATAAAAATTCTCCAAAAAGTTTCATCACGATTGGACTCCGTTTGGTACTGATATTCCGCGAAGTAAAAAACAAGCAAAAAACAACAACTGGCACTTGGCACTATGTCAATAGGTTAGTCCCAAAAAAAGATATAAAGTTGCTATAAAATGGTTGTAAAACATCCAAGAATGATAATATAACAGCATGGAACAAGCAAAAATTATAGATACGTTGGCGACGTATCAGCATCCCCAAGCTTAATTCCTACTCGTCCTCGAGTAGGTAAATGATAAAAACAAAATTTTTGTTGTGGAATGTTGCGTAACATGTTCATCACATATTCTTTTCTTTTGTAGCATGGACATTTGGATTTCTTGATGGTTCAAAGCAATAGTCTAGTTTTGACATAAAGACTTTAATACTCAAGCATGCCAACAAGCAACCATGTCTTTCAAAATATCAACACTAAAGAAAGTTATCCCAAGCCCATCATGCTCAATCATTGATCCATTCATGAAACACACTCAAATATTAACTACACCCAATGCACAAGTATAATCATAGTGCCCCCTAGTTGGTGCTTTATAAGAGAAGATGGAGACTCAAATAAAAAGTAAAAATTGCATAAAGTAAATAGATAGGCCCTTCGCAGAGGGAAGTAGGGATTTGTAGAGGTGCCAGAGCTCAAAGCTTAAATTGAGAGAGAAAAATTATTTTGGGTGGCATGCCTTTCCTGTCAACGAAAACGACAAAGTAATTCTCAATACTTTCCATGCTAGATACATCATAGGCGGTTCCCAAACATAAAATAAAGTTTATTCCTTTTTCCACCATTCTTTCACAATCCATGGCTAGCCTTATCCACGGTTGCCTTCCATACCAACACATTCCAAGGAATTTATTATTTGACAACATAAAGTAATTTTCTTTTCATTTCGGGACTGGGCATTCCTATTACCGCCATACTCTCGTGCAATGACAAGTGAATAAACACTCATCTTGAGAATAACACATCCAGCATGGAAAAATATTGGACACCCCCTACCATTTCATGAGCGGTACGAGCACACAAAAAGGAAATTCATTTTGAAAATTAGAGATGGCACATACAAATTTGCTTAGAACGGCACGGAAATACCGCATATACGTAGGCATGGTGGACTCATAAGGCAAAACTGGGTTTAAGGATTTTGGATGCACAAGTAGTATTTCTACTTAGTACAAGTGGAGGCTAGCATAGATTGAGAAGCAACCAATCAAGAAACGAAAATTCACATAAACGGGCATTGAGCATAACTAACACCGAATAATGCACCATAAGTAGGATGTAATTTCATTGCATAACTATTGACTTTCGTGCTTGCATAGAGGAATCACAAACCTTAACACCAATATTCTTACTAAAGCATAATTACTCACCAACATGACTCACATATCACTATCATCATGTCTCAAAACTATTACAAGGAATCAAGTTTAATTTGTCCAATGATCTTCATGAAAGTTTTTATTCTATCCCACTTGAATATCTATCACTTTGGGACTAGTTTCATATATTGCATTGCTTTTGACAAGCTCAAACAAATTTAAGTGAAGAACATGAGCATAAAAATTTCATCTCTCAAAATAGTATAAGTGAAGCATGAGAGAATTTCTTCAAAAATTACTAACTCTTAAATTAATCTAAGTGAAGCATGAGAGAATTTCTTCACAAATTTAAAGCACACCGTGCTCAAAAAGATATAAGTGAAGCACTAGAGCAATTCCATAGCTCAAAATTTTTAAGTGAAGAATATATAGAGCAATTCTCACAAATCATAGCATAATTTTGGCTCTCTCAAATAGGTGTGTCCAACAAGGATACTTGTGAAAAACAAAAAAGCAAATCAAGCAAAGACTCAAATAATACAAGATGCTCCAAGCAAAACTCATGATATGTGATGAATACAAATATAGCTCCAAGTAAAATACCGATGGTCGTTAGAAGAAAGAGGGGATGCCACTCGGGGCATCCCAAAGCTTAGTTGCTTGTTTATCCTTGGATATTGTCTTGGGGGTGCTGTAGCATCCCCAAGCTTAGGCTCTTTTCACTCCTTATTCCTTCATCCATCGTGATCTCACCCAAAACTTGAAAACTTGAATCACACAAAACTCAACAAAACCTTCGTGAGATCCGTTAGTATAATAAAGCAAATCACCACTCTAAGTAGTGTTGCAAACCCATTCATATTTTATTATTGCATTATACCACTGTATTTTAACTTTACCATGGCTTATACCCTTCAATACAGACCATAGATTCATCAAAACAAGCACACAATGCAACGAAAACAGAATCTGTCAAAAACAGAACAGTCTGTAGTAATCTGTACTCTAACCATACTTCTGTAACTCTAAAAATTCTGAAAAATTAGGAAAACGTAAAGAATTTGTATAGCAACACTGTGTTAAAATTTTAGCTCATTATCACGCTCCAGTAAAAAAATGGAAATTCAGACACTGGAGTCAAAGTTTCTGTTTCAGATTCAGCATTGTTTCTACTCATCTTGTGACTCATCCTAAAGGCTTTACTTGGCACAAACACTAATTGAAACATAAAAAACACAATCATAACACTAGCATAATTGTGTCAACACTCAAGAACATAAATAAAAAGGTAAACATAATTTTTATTCATTGGGTTGCCTCCCAACAAGCTCTTTCTTTATAGCTATTAAGATAGGCTTGAGATTTCAATGAAGCCCTCATGAAAGATAATAATAGCAACACAAAGAGAGCATCATGAAGCATATGGAAAACACACTTAAGTCTAACATACTTCCTATGCATATGCATTTTATAAGCAAACAAATTATCAAGGCAAGCAAAAACTAGCATATGGAAGGAAGAAGAAAGAGACAATAGCAATCTCAACACGAAGAGAGGTAATTCAGTATCATGAAAATTTCTACAACCATAATTTCCTCTATCATAATAATTACATGTAGGATCATAATCAAATTCAACAATATATCTATCATAATAAATACTCTCTTCATAATCAACATGCATAAAGTTTTTATCATCTTTCAAAATAGTGTGATTATCATCAACTATAGTTATGACCTCTCCAAACCCACTTTTATCAACAAATTCATAAGATTGAACACTCTCCAAATATGTGGGATTCTTTTTACCTAAAGTTGACACTCTTCTAAACCCACTTTCGATACTATTGCAAACATTATTATCAATAACATATTCAACATGAGGCTTAAATAAATTTTCAAGATCATAAGAAGCATTATCACCCCAATCATGATCATTGCAATAAGAAGTGGACATGACAAAATTATCATCCCCAAGCTTGTAGTTTTGTATATTATTAACATAATTGAAATTAATAGAATTTATAGTAACATCATTGCAATCATACTTTTCAATCAAGGAGCTATCATGAATCACCTTATAAATTTCTTCTTTCAACACTTCATCAAAATTTTCAGATTCATGATTTTCAAACAAAAATTCATAGAGATAATCAAGTGCACTCAACTCACTAGCAATTGGTTCATCATAATTTGGCCTTTTGAAAAGATTAACAAGTGGATGAGGATCCATATCAATACATTTTTAGCAAGCGAAGATGCAAGCAAATAGAAGGCACATGGCAACACAAGCAAAGATAGCAAACAAGCAAAAAGGCAAACGGAAAAGAGGGCGAATAAAACGGCAAATTTTTGTGAAGTGAGGGAGATGAAAACAAGAGGCAAATGGCAAATAATGTAAATTGCAAGGAGATGAGATTTGTGATTAGGAACCTGATAGATGTTGATGATGTCTCCCCGGCAACGGCGACAGAAATTCCTTTTGATGTGGCTTGAGACTGCGTCGGTATTTCCCCAAAGAGGAAGGGATGATGCATCACAGCGACGGTAAGTATTTCCCTCAGTTATGGAACCAAGGTTATCGAACCAGTAGGAGAACCACGCAACACTATGTAAACGGTATCTGCACACAAAGAACAAATACTTGCAACCCGATGCGAAAGAGAGGTTGTCAATCTCTCCACGGTAAAAAGCCAGATTAGATTGTAGTAGATTGGATAGATAGATCACACAAGAACACAAAATAAAAGAGGAAAATAAAAAGTGCAGCAAGGTATTTTTGGGGTTTTGGAATAATAGATCTGAAAACAAATAGCGGCAAAAGATAGATCGAAAAGCAATATGTTGGAAAAGTAGACCCAGGGGCCGTAGGTTTCACTAGTGGCTTCTCTCATGAGTATAGCACACGGTGGGTAAACAAATTAATGTTGGGCAATTGATAGAAGATCAAATAATCATGACGATATCCAAGGCGATCATCATTATATAGGCATCACGTCCAAGATTAGTAGACAGAAACGATTCTGCATCTACTACAATTAATCCACACATCGACCGCTATCCAGCATGCATCTAGTGTATTAAGTTCATTGTAAAACGGAGTAATGCAATAAGAACGGTGACATGATGTAGACAAGATTTATTCATGTAGGAATAGACCCCATCTTGTTATCCCTAATAGCAATGATACATGCGTGCCTCGCTGCCCCTTCTGTCATTGGGAGAGGACACCGCAGGATCGAACCCATCACAAAGCACCTCTTCCCATGGCAAGAAAAATCGATCTAGTTGGCCTAACTAAACCAAAGATTCGAAGAAGAAATACGAGGCTATAAGTAATCATGCATATAAGAGATCAATGAAGACTCAAATAATATTCATGGATAGAAACTGATCATGAACTCAAAATTCATCGGATCCCAACAAACACACCGCAAAAAGTTATTACATCAAATAGATCTCCAAGACACCATTGTATTGAGAATCAAAAGAGAGAGAGAGAAAGCCATCTAGCTACTTCCTATGGACCCGTAGGTCTATGGTGGATTACTCACGCACCATCGGAGAGGCACCAATGAGGATGATGAACCCCTCCGTGATGGTGTTAGATTGGATCTCGCGGTTCTGGAACTTGAGGCGGCTGGAAGTATTTTTCGTCGACTCCTCTAGGGTTTCTGGAATATTTGGGTATTTATATAGCTCAGAGGCGGTGGAGGGGACTCCCGAGGGGGCCACAACCCACCAGGGCGCGCCCGGGGCCTCTGGCGCACCCTGGTGTCTTGTGGGCCGCCTGAGCCCCCTCCCGGGTACTTCTTTGGCCCACTGGCTTTCTTCTGGTCCATAAAAAATCTCCAAAAAGTTTCATCGCGATTGGACTCCGTAAAATAGGAACTGGCACTTGGCACTATGTCAATAGGTTAGTCCCAAAAAATGATATAAAGTTGCTATAAAATTGTTGTAAACCTCTGTGTAGAGGGTGACACACGGCGAGTCAAACTCGATGTCAATGGGGATAATCGCCTCCGCCCCGTACACCAAGAAGAAAGGAGTGAACCTGGTTGAGCGGTTGGGCGTGGTCCGCGGGCTCCAGAGCACAGCCGGTAGCTCCTCGACCCAAGAACCGACCGAGCGCTCCAACGGTTCGATCAACCGAGGCTTGATGCCGGCCAGGATTAGGCCGTTGGCCCACTCCGCTTGGCCGTTGGACTATGGATGGGCCACAGACGCGAGGTCCAGCCGGATCCCTCGTGCCTCGCAGTAGCGAGCCAGCGCACCTTTGGCGAAGTTGGTGCCAATGTTTGTGATGATGTTGTGTGGTACGCCGTAGCGGACGACGATATCCTTGATGAACGTGACCGCGGTCAGGCAATCGAGCTTCTTGATTGGCCTGGACTCAATCCACTTCGTGGATTTGTCGACGGCCACCAGCAGATGTGTCAGGCCGTTCCGGGCGGTCCGAAACGGGCCCACCATGTCCAGGCCCCAGACGGCGAAGGGCCAGGTGAGCGGGATGGTCTCGAGGGCGGCAGCCGGCTGGTGGCTGCACACTTTGAAGGGTTGGCAGCCGTTGCACTTGTCGACCAGGTCTTTGTCGTCTTCCTGGGCGGTCAGCCAATAGAACCCGTGATGGAAAGCTTTGGCCACCAAGGCGCGTGAGGCGGCGTGATGACCACATTCGCCCTGGTGGATATCCCGAAGGATCTCGCAGCCTTTCTCCGGCTCGAGCAGCGCTGAAATACCCCCGTTACGCTGCGCTTGACGAGCTCGTTGTTGATGATGGTGTAGGCGGTCGACCGCCGTTGGATTTGACGGGCCTCAACCTCGTCGGCGGGCAGCTCGCCGTTCAAGATGTAGTTGAGGAAGGGTTGTGCCCAGGACGGGGCCGTGACCACCGTTAGTACGGCTATCACCCCGGGCCGGCTGGAGCGGGGTCGGTAGCCCCCGGGCCGGCTGGGGCGAGCCCGGAGCCGGTTGGGGCAGTCCCTATGCCAGTGTCGGCAGCCCCCGGGCCAGGCAGGGCAGCCCCCGGGTCGGAGCCGGTAGCCCCCGGGCCAGGCGGGACAGTCCCTGGGCCGGCGGGCGCAGCCCCCGGGTCGGAACCGGTAGCCCCCGGGCCAGGCAGGGCAGTCCCTGGGCCTGCTAGCGCAGCCCCCGGGTTGACGCCGGCAGCCCTGGGCCGGTCGGAGCGATCGGTGGGGCGGATGCCCCGGGGTCAGCCGGGATGAAGATGGATTCAGAGTCCGGCGATGGCGTGATGGACGGCTTGCGCAGGTGCTCGAGGGACACGCCGGGTAGGATGGGTTGTCGGGTGGAGCCGATCTTGGCGAGCGTGTTGGCGGCCTCGTTACCGGCTCGTAGGACGTGGTGGAATTCGTAGCCTTCGAATCCACCCGTCAGCTGCTGGACCAGGAAATGTTAGCTAGCCATGTTCACGTTCCCGGCGTCCCACTCGCCAGAGACTTGCTGTACCACCAGGTCGGAGTCGCCGAAGCATAGGATGCACCGGACGCCTATTTCCCTGGCCAGCCGGAGGCCGTGGGTGAGCGCTTCGTACTCTGCCACGTTGTTCGAGGCGGCGAACTGGATCTGCATGACGTACTGCAGCCGGTCCCCCTTCGGAGAGGTGAGGACGATGCCGGCTCCGAGGCCGGTGCGCATCTTTGATCCGTCGAAGTGCATGCGCCAATGGGTGGAGTCGGGAGGCGGTGGCAGGTACTCCGTCTCTGCCCAGTCGACGAGGAAATTCGCCAACGCTTGGGACTTGACGAAGGTGTGGGAATCGTAGGTGATGTGGTGGCCAGACGGGCCATGCGCTCGATGGCCCGAATCTTCTTCGGATTGGCTTCGATCCCCCGCTCGGAAACGAGGAAACTGAGGAGCTGGCCGGCCGGGGCGCCGAACATGCATTTCTCCGGGTTCAGCCGGATCTCGAACTCGTGCAGGCTCACGAACGTCTCTCTGATATCATCCAGGAGGGTGCGGCTCTCTTTGGTCTTGACCACAACGTCATCTATGTAGATGTGTACGTTGCGGCCGAGCTACCTGTAAAGGCATCGCTGCATGCAGCGCTGGAAGGTGGCGCCGACATTTTTCAGCCCGAACACCATGGTGATGTAGTAGAACGCCCCGAAGGGGGTGATGAAAGCTGTCTTGATCCGGTCAGCCAGATTTAGCTTGATCTGGTGGTAGCCTGAGTAGGCGTCTAGGAAGGACAGCAGCTTGCAGCCAGCCGTAGAATCGATCACTTGATCGATACGGGGCAGAGAGAATGGATCCTTGGGGCATGCCTTGTTTAGGCTCGTGTAGTCGATACACATGCGCCAAGTCTTGTTCTTCTTCAGCACCAGGACTGGGTTCGCCAGCCAGTCCGGGTGGAAGACTTCCATGATGAAGCCGGCCGCTAGCAGCTGGGCGATCTCTTCACCGATGATTTTCCGCTTCTCTTTGAAGAAGCGGCGCAATGGTTGCTTGACCGGTTTCACGTCCGGGCAGACGTGCAGGAAGTGCTCGGCGAACTTCCTAGGAACTCCAGGCATGTCTTTTGGGGACCATTCAAAGATGTTACGATTCTCACGGAGGAAGTCGACGAGCTCGCTTTCCTATTTGTCGTCGAGGCTGGCCTCGACCACGACGTACTTTCTTGGGTCAGCCGGGTCGAGCGGGATCCTCTTCGTGTCCTTGCCAGTGGCCGGCTGAAACTGGGACTCGCCAGCCGGTTGCTTCAGCTTGGGCTTGGGCATGGCCAGCTGCTCGCGGGCCAGTGTCACGAGCCGGTCCATCTGGCGCAGGTCCTCGGCTATGACGAGGGATTCAGCCAGCTTGGAGCCGGCCAAAGAGCACTTGGCCGACTTCTTGTAGTCGCCGGTGATAGTGATGATGCCGTTGGGACCCGACAGCTTCATCTTCAGGTAGGCATAGTGGGGGACCGCCATGAATTTGGCCAAGGCGGGCCGAGCCAACAACGCCTAGTAGGGGCTGGACAGGTCCACTACTTCGAACCAGATGGGCTCGCGGCGGAAGTTCTTCGCCGTGCCGAACAACACGTCCAGCCGAACCTTGCTGATCGGCGAGCACGAGAGGCCGAGCATGATGCCATGGAACATCGTGCAGGTCGGCTCGAGCTCAAACTGCCTAACGCCCAGCTTGTCCATGGTGTCGCGGTAGAGGATGTTGATGCTGCTACCTCCGTCGATGAGAACCCGCGTGAAGCGGCAGGTACTTCGCTCGTAGACGAAGGTGGGGTCAAGGACTAGGGCGTAGCCGCCCGGCGTCGACATCACGGCCGAGTGGTCCTCACGCCCCCAGGTGATGGGTTTGTCCGACCAGTGCATGTACTGGGGGACTGGAGGGATGATGGCGTTGACCTCTTGCGCATGCCTGCGCTGGTTGTGCTTGTCATAGTCCTCCGAGGTGAAGACGACGTAGGTTGCTCCTGGCGCGGGTAGTCGTCCCAGGCGCCGCCGGCTCCCGAAGCGGGCGGCGGCTGATAACCCACAAGTGTAGGGGATCATTTGTAGCCTTTTTTGATAAATAAGAGTGTCGAACCCAACGAGGAGCTAAAGGTAGAACAAATATTCCCTCAAGTTCTATCGACCACCGATACAACTCTACACACACTTTAGCGTTTGCTTTACCTAGAACAAGTATGAAACTATTTTGTAGGCGATAGGATAGTTTGCACGAATAAAACTAGAAGTACTTTGCGGGAATAAAAATACGAGTAAATTGCAAGATAATAAAAGTTAGTTGTTTAGTAGAAAGATTTTGTCAAACAAGAAGGTTATTTGTCCCTAGGCAATTGATAACTACACCGGTAATCATTCTTGCAATTTTATATGAGGGAGAGGCATGAGCTAACATACTTTCCGTACTTGGATCATATGCACTTATGATTGGAACTCTAGCAAGCATCCGCAACTACCAAAGATCATTAAGGTAAAACCCAACCATAGCATTAAGTATCAAGTCCTCTTTACTCTCATATGCAACAACCCACCTACTCGGGTCTGTGTATTCTACTCACGCCACTGATAACCCACAAGTATAGGGGATCGCAACAGTTTTCGAGGGTAGAGTATTCAACCCAAATTTATAGATTCGACACAAGGGGAGGCAAAGAATATTTGAAAGTATTAGCAGCTGAGTTGTCAATTCAACCACACCTAGAGATTAAATATCTACAGCAAAGTGATCAGTAGCACAGTAATATGATCGTTTTGATAGGAGTAGCAACAGTAAGAGTAGCAGTAACAGTAGTAGCAATAGTTTTATAGCAGTTGGAACAGTAGCAGTAGCAATAGTAACTTAGCAAGAACAAATAGTGAAAAACTCCTAGGCACTGGATCGGTGAACTCGTTGGATGATATTCATCATATAACAGTCATAACCTAGGGCGACACAGAACTAGCTATAGTTCATAAATGTAATGTAGGCATGTATTCCGTAAATAGTCATACGTGCTTATGGAAAAGAACTTGCATGACATCTTTTGTCCTACCCTACCATGGCAGCGGGGTCCATAAGGATACTAGGGGATATTAAGGCCTCCTTTTAATAGAGAACCTGAACAAAGCATTAACACACGGTGACTAAATGAACTCCTCAAACTACGGTCATCACCGTGAAGTATCCCAAATATTCTCACTATGGGGTTGATGAATCATAACACGTAATAGGTGCATATGACTAGGCAAGATTGGATCAAGAACATAGATATAATGATGATAACATAAACGGTTCAGATCTGAAATCATGGCACTCGGGCCCTAGTGACAAGCATTAACCATAGCAAAGTCATAGCAACATCAATCTCAGAACATAGTGGATACTAGGGATCAAGCCCTAACAAAACTAACTTGATTACATGATGAATCTCATCCAACTCCTCACTGACCAGCAAGCCTACGAAGGAATTACTCACTCCCGGCTGGGAGCATCATGGAATTGGCGATGGAGAAGGGTTGATGATGACGAAGACCGAAGATTCCCCTCTCCGCAGCCCTAAACGGGCTCTAGATCTGGCCTCCCGATGAAGAACAGGAGGTGGCGGCGGCTCCGTATCGTAAAACGTGATGAAACTTTCTCTCTGATTTTTCTCTCCAAAAATAGGAATTTATATTGCTGGAATTAGGGTCAGTGGGGCCCCGAGGTGGGCACAACCCACCAGGGCGCACGTCGGGGGCTGGCGTGCCCTAGTGTATCATGCCCAGCCAGGGGCCCCCTCCGGTGGTTCTTGGCTCCAGTATTTTTTAATTATTCTGAAATAAATCTCTAAAAAGTTTCGTCCAGTTCCGAGCACTTCTATTTCTGCACAAAAACAACACCATGGTAGTTCTGCTGAAAACAGCGTCAGTCCGGGTTAGTTTCATTCAAATCATGCAAATTAGAGTCCAAAACAAGGGCAAAAGTGTGAGGAAAAGTAGATACGACGGAGACGTATCAACTCCCCCAAGCTTAACCCATTGCTTGTCCTCAAGCAATTCAGTTGACAAACTGAAAGTGGTAAAGAAAAACTTTTACGAACTCTTTTGTTCTTGTTTACATATATATGCTTAAGTAGCACCCAGGTTTTCAACAAAGATTATGACTAACCATGCCAACAGTAACTCTTAGAAACTATATTAACTCATATCAATAACATAAGCAATTAGCGAGCAGTAATAAGATATCTCAAATGCCAACACTTTGTCAAAACAATCATGATACAATCTGACAATAGTGATATCTCCCTAGCTCTTTCTGAGACCGCAAAACATAAATGCAGAGCACCTCCAAAGTTCAAGCAGCGACTAACATTGTAATTCATGGTAGAAAAGATCTAGTCATGCCGCACCCAACATCAACTATACACAACGCATGAGGATGACAATAGTGCTCTCAGGTATGGCGCTTATTTGAGAAGGTGATGACTCAACATAAAAGTAAATAGATAGTCCCTTCGTAGAGGGAAGCATGGATTTGCAGAGGTGCCAGAGCTCAAAGCTTAAAACAGAGATAGATATAATTTTGGGAGGTACACCCTTCCTGTCAACGTCACGACCAAGAGTTATCAATATCTTCCATGCTAAACAAATTAGCGGCGGTTCCTAAGCGGTAAAAGTAAAGGTTTACTCCCCCTCCACCAACAATCACACTCCACGGCTAGCAACATCCATAGGTACCGTCCAAACCAACAACATTCCTGGGGAAGTTTTGTTTAATTATTTTTGATTTTGATTTTGGGACTGGGAATCCCAATTACTGCCCCTCTCGTGTAAGGACGAGTGAATAAACATTCATCATGAGAATAACCTGCTTAGCATGGAAGATACTAACCGCCCCCTATCGCTCCATGAGCGGTCCAGGCATACAAAACAGATGTTCATTTGAATTTTTAGAGATGGCACATGCAAATTTACTTTGGAACGACAGGGTAATACCGCATATAGGTAGGTATAGTGGACTCATCTGGCATAACTTGGTTTAAGGGTTTTGATGCACAAGCAGTATTCCCGCTTAGTACAGGCGAAGGCTAGCAAATAGATTGAGAAGCGGCCAGCTAGAGAGCAAAAACGGTCATGAACATGCATTACATATAATAAACATTGACTACTAGCATGAGTAGGATATGGACACCATGAACATAAATATCATGAAGGCTATGTTGGTTTTGATTCAACTACATGCGTGAACATGTGCCAAGTCAAGCCACTTGAAACATTCAGAGGAGGATACCATATCATCATACCGCATCACAACCATTTTAATGCATGTTGACACCCAAGATAAATCATTATCCACTCCTAGCTACTTAAGCATGGCA
This sequence comes from Elymus sibiricus, assembly GCA_039707655.1. Classification (NCBI taxonomy): domain Eukaryota; kingdom Viridiplantae; phylum Streptophyta; class Magnoliopsida; order Poales; family Poaceae; genus Elymus; species Elymus sibiricus. Next base: position 180,559,611 of record CM077665.1, read on the forward strand.
TGAACAACTATAATCTCTAATGGTCATTGCAAGCATGTTTGATCATAATATCTTGAATAAAGGATACTAGGTTAAACATATTTACAAAAACAAAAACAAGTTGAGTTCATACCCGCTTTTCTCTGCCACAGTCACTTCATCAAATATCGTCATTATTGCGTGTCACTTGCACGACCGAATGATAAGAAGATAGTAATAGTGCAAGAGTGTCGTGGACTAAGCTGGAATCTGCAACATTTTATTCAAGAGGAGAAGATGAGGTAACATGGGCTCTTTGTTAGATTAACAATGACGCATATGAGAGCCACTCAACATTTTCATCGTGGTCTTCTCCTTGGTACGACTCAAATAAAAAGAAAAGAAATTCAGAGAAACACACTGAAATATTTTTGGAGTTTTTGGTTTTCCTTGAAGAAAGAAAATTAAAGAGGAAAAAACAAAAACGAGAAAAGCTATTTACACGGGAAAACTCCCAACAAGCAAAAGAAGAAACGAGAAATCTTTTTGGGTTTTCTTTCAATACTAGAACTAGCTAAGCATTAACACACGGTGAATACATGAACACCTCAAACTAAGGTCATCACCGTGAAGTATCCCAAATATTGTCACTATGGGGTTGACGGATCATAACACGTAATAGGTTATGACTAGGCAAGATCGGATCAAGAACATAGATATAACGATGATAACATAAACGGTTCAGATTTTAAATCATGGCACTCGGGCCCTAGTGACAAGCATTAAGCATAGCAAAGTCATAGCAACATCAATCTCAGAACATAGTGGATACTAGGTATCAAGACCTAACAAAACTAACTCGATTACATGATGAATCTCATCCAACTCCTCACCGACCAGCAAGCCTACGAAGGAATTACTCACTCCCGGCGGGGAGCATCATGGAATTGGCGATGGAGAAGGATTGATGATGACGAAGACCGAAGATTCCCCTCTCCGGAGCCCCAGACGGGCTCCAGATCTGGGCTCCCGATGAAGAACAGGAGGTGGCGGCGGCTCCGTATCGTAAAATGCGATGAAACTTTCTCTCTGATTTTTTTCTTCGGAAATAGGAATTTATAGTGCCGAAATTAGGGTCAGTGGGGCCCCGAGGTGGGCACAACCCACCAGGGCGCGCCTGGGGTGGCTGGCGCGCCCTGGTGTATCGTGCCCAGCCAGTGGCCCCCCTCCGGTGGTTCTTGGCTCCAGTATTTTTTATTTATTCTAAAATAAATCTCCAAAAAGTTTCGTCCAGTTCCGAGAACTTTTATTTCTGCACAAAAACAACACCATGGTAGTTCTGCTGAAAACAACGTCAATCCAGGTTAGTTTCATTCAAATCATGCAAATTAGAGTCCAAAACAAGGGCAAAAGTGTGAGGAAAAGTAGATACGACGGAGACGTATCGGCCACCCACCATAGGCAAATCATGAACACATTGTAACACCCTACAGCGGGGATCGTCCACGTTTGTGCGAGACGGAGGGCACCGTAGGTCAGCACCATAATAAAATATACACTCGTACCAACCACGGTCATCAATTAGCCCATAGGACAAAACGGATCAACTCAAACATCATAGGATAGCCAAATATCATTGGGAAATAATATATGGAGTTGAGCACCATGTTTAATTAGAGATTACAGCGGGGAAAAGAGGTGTTACGCCGCTGCATAGAGGGGGAGAGAGTTGGTGTTGACAGCGGCGAAGTTGTTGGTGTAGATCGCCGTCACGATGATTGCCCCGGTGGCGTTCCGGCGCCACCGGGAGAGAGGGGGAGAGAGCCCCCCTCATTCTTCTTCTTCCTTGGTCTCCCCCCTAGATGGGAGGAGAGTTCCCCCTTTGGTCCATGGCCTCCATGGCGGCGGAGGGGCAGGAGTCCCTCCGAGATTGGATCTCCCTCTCTGTTCTCTTTTGTTTCGCGTTCCTGTTTTCTGGCCGAAAACCATTTCATATATTCCCGAAGATCCGTAACTCCGATTGCACTGATATTTTAACACGATTTTTTCCGGATATAAGCTTCCATGCGCCCGAAGTAGAGCTCCAACCGACTTACGAGGTGACCACAACCCACCACGGCGCGCCAGGGCCCTGGGGCGCACCCTGGTGTCTTGTGGGGGCTGTGGGCCTCCTTTTGCGTTGATTCCAACTCCCAAAAATCACATATATTCCAAATAATTCTCCGTAAATTTTTATCGCATTTGGACTTCGTTTGATATGGATATTCTGCGAAACAAAAAACATGCAACAAACAGAAATTGGCACTGGGCACTGGATCAATATGTTACTCCAATAAAGCATATAAAATGTTGCCAAAAATATGTGAAAGTTGTATAATATTGGCATGAAACAATCAAAAATTATAGATACGACGGAGACGTATCAACGGCGGCGCCGGCGCGGGCGACAGCGCATCGTCCCGCGCGATCTTGGTAAACCAGTTGCACTGGCGGGCCGTGTGGGCAGCCGGCTTGGCCCCGCTATGGAACTTGCATGGCCCGTCGAGAATTGCCTCAAAGGTGTACTTGGGCTGCCAGGGCTGCTTGCCCTCGTTAGTGCGCTGGCACCGGCTGGAGGCCGGGCCGTTTGCCATCTTGCCGTCATCCACGACGGCAACCTGCCGACTGCCGTAAAGGGCATCCGACTTGTCATACTTGCGCTTGGTTTGGTCCTGCTGCGACCTGCCGGCTACGGGAGCGGCAGCCGGCCTAGCCAGCTGATACGTCCATTTTGCATCATGATTTCCTACTGTTATTTACTTTGTTTTGTAGAATAATAATGCTTTGGGGAGTGATTCTAATGCCTTTTCTCTCATAATATGCAAGGTTTACACAAAGAGGGAGAATACCGGCAGCTGGAATTCTGGACCCAAGAAAAGCAAGTCAGAGATACCTATTCTGCACAACTCCAATGAAGCTGAAAATTTACGGAGATTTTTTTGTATTTATTAAAAATTACTGGAGCTGAAAACTACCGGAGGAGGGCCCCCAGGTGGGCACAACCCACCAGGGCGCGCCCTGGTGTATCGTGCCCAGCCTGGCCCGCTTCTGGTGCCCATCTTCTGGTATAAATTCCCAAAAAATCTAAAAATTAGGAGGAGGACTTTTGGGACGAAGCGCCGCCGCCTCGAGGTGGAACTTGGGCAGGAGCACTTTTGCCCTCCGGCGGAACTTCCCTCCCGGAGGGGGAAATCGAAGCTATCGTCATCACCAACACCCCTCTCATCTTTGGGAGGCCAATCTTCATCAACATCTTCAACATCACCGTCTCCTCTCAAACCCTAGTTCATCTCTTGTGTTCAATCTTTGTACCGGAACCTCAGATTGGTACCTGTGGGTGACTAGTAGTGTTGATTACCTTGTGTAGTTGATTACTATATGGTTTATTTGGTGGAAGATTATATGTTCAGATCCATTATGATATTCATTACTCCTCTGATCTTGAGCATGATTATTATTTGTGAGTAGTTACCCTTGTTCTTGAGGTCACGGGAGAAGTCATGTTGCGAGTAATCATGTGAATTTGATATGTGTTCGATATTTTGATGATATGTATGTTGTGATTCCCTTAGTGGTGTCATGTGAACGTTGACTACATGACACTTCACCATTCATGGGCCTAAGGGAATGCATTGTGGAGTAGTTATTAGATGATGGGTTGCTAGAGTGACAGAAGCTTAAACCCTAGTTTATGAGCTACTTCGTAAGGGCCTGATTTGGATCCACATGTTTAATGCTATGGTTAGACTTTGTCTTAATACTTTTCTTGTAGTTGTGGATGCTTGCGAGGGGGTTAATCATAAGTAGGTTGTTAGTTCAAGTAAGAACAACACCTTAGCACCGGTCCACCCACATATCAAATTATCAAAGTAGCGAACACGAATCAAACCAACATGATAAAAGTGACTAGACGAAATTCCCTTGTACCCTCAAACCAACATGATTGTTCTGGCCTGTCCTTTGCCTCAAAAGGATTGGGCTATCTTGCTGCACCTTGTTTACCATTACCGTTACTTGCTCATTACAAATTACCTTGCTATCAAACTATCTATTACCTACAATTTCAGTGGCTGCGGAAATTACCTTGCTGAAAACCGCTTGTCATTTCCTTCTGCTACTCGTTGGGTTCGACACTCTTACTTATCAAAAGGACTACGATTGATCCCCTATACTTGTGGGTCATCACCAGTGTGGGCTTGCATGCGGCGTCGACCATGACCGAGAGCTTCATGGAAGACTCGGCCACGTCGTATTCGTCCACGATGGCCGTGAGCTGCGCCAGGTTTGCCGGCTCGCAACGCATGAGCTTGTACTTGAGGAGGGTGCTGTCTCGGCAGCAGTCGATGAAGTACTAGATTGCCTGCACCTCGTGGACGCCCTCGCATGAGTTACAAAGCTCGGTACACCGCGTGAGGTAGTCGCGGAGGAGCTCGGTCGGCCCCTGGACGCAGAGGGCAGTTGGCGGGGCTGGCCGGGACGCTTGTACGTGCCGGTGAAGTTGCGCACAAACGCCTCTTGGAATTCCAGCCAACCGTTGACGCTGCCGGCCGGGAGGCTGTTCAGCCAGGTCCGGGCCGAGCCGAGCAGCATGAGGGGCATGTAGCGCACTGCCACGCGCTTGTTGCCACCGACGATGCCGACGGCCATGGTGTAATCGGTCAACCAATCCTCAGGCTTGGTCGATCCGTTGTACTTGGGGGTATCGCGCGCCAAGGTGAAGCCCTTCGGGAATAGTTCCCTTAGGATGCGCAGCCCGAAACAGGGCGGGCCGGCTGTGCTTTCTTCCTCAGCGGCTTCGGATTTCGCGAGTCGCTCGAGGCGGAAACGGGCGCCCTGCTCGTCCAGGAGGCACGCGTCGACGCGTTCGGCTACGGGGCGTCGGGCTGTCGGCTGCTCGGCCGGCCAACCGTGGTCTCATCCCCCTCGCGGGTCGCTCTGCGCCGGCCGGCGGTTGCCTCGGCCAGCCGGCTCGTTCGCACGGCTGTCTACCGTCGGGTTGCGGTCTTGCCGGCCCCGGCTATCCGCTCGCCGGCTGTTGGGGCGACGGTTTCCGTCGGCAGGCGAATATGCCTGGTGTGTGTCCCGCCAACCGCCGGCTGGCCGGCGAGGGTTGATGGTGTTGGCGTTGGTCCTCGAGCGGGAGCCGGCCAGGTCTCGAGACGACTGGGCCGGCTGCTCCTGCTGCGCGTTCGCAGCCTCCAAGAGAACGAGAATGCGCTCCTGCTGCGCCTCGTGCGCCGGGCCATCGAGGTCTTGCAGCTCGTTGAAGGCGGTTTGCGCGGCCCTCATATTCTTGACAGGGGTGTTGTAGACGAGACGGGCGCCGACCAGCTCCTGGCCGATGAGGCCGCCGCAACATCGCACTTCCGCCAGCCGGCTGGGCCGACGTCCGCCAGCGTAAGGTCATGCGCTGCATTGTACTCACGTTGTGCGACTTTGAACTCGCGTTGTGTGGCCTCCGGCGCCTCCGCCTCCACGAGCAGGTGCTGGCCGTGGGCGTCGAGCTCCACGATCGCCACCGCCGGGTCAGCTGCAGATGGGATGGGTGCACGTAGCATGTTTACTGCCGCGTGCAGCACGGTCTGCCATGTCGACGCGCCACCGAGAGAGGCGGTGGTCATTACCTCCATGCGGGTGCAAAGGTCGTCGACGTTGCCGGGGAGAACTTCGTCGCCAGTCGGTGGCAGTTCGTCGCAGCTGAGCACCTCAGCGGGGTACTCGTTGGGGACGATCGCGACGTAGACGCGGTGGTCGCCGAAAGGGATGATGGAGCCGTCCTCGGGGAAGTCCGCGTCCTCGAGGCGGCGAGCGTTGTCGTTGAGACAATCGAGCGCGCCGTAGTGCACGACCAAGCCGTGCGCGATGCGCGCGCCAGAGGCTGTGAAGGGTCCCGCCCGGAACGTAACTCCGGGCGGCGTCGTTGTCGGCCCCACGGTGGGCGCCAACTGTCGTGGTATTTCTGTGACAGATGACAGGGGGTGGCTTAGATCGTGGTTTGGGGCCGACGGGGGCCGGCGGCGTCCGAAGACGGGTGGTCGCGCAAGACACATGACGCCAAAGCTACCCAGGTTCAGGCCCCTCCGGTGGAGGTAAAACCCCTAGTCTTGCCGGAGTGACTATAGGTGGTCACAATACAAGGTGCTCCTCGAGCTGTTCGTGAGGAGGAAGACGGATCTCTCGCCACCAGCCTTGCTGCCTCTATGTGGTGTGACTATGTGTGTGTTCTCTCTCTATTCGCCCGTGTCCCTCTCTAGGGACCGGGGGGTTGGCTTTATAGTGCAGTCGGCTGATTACAATAAGCGGGAAAAGGGGGGCGCGGGCCCTGGCTGCTAGCCTCTCAGGCTGGCTATGGGGCCCACCGGCTGTCGAGTCTTGTCGGGGCGCGGGGCCCGCCGGCCGCACACCACTGTGGCCCGCACGCTCGGTTGTCATAGAGTAGGTAGGCGCACGCCGGCTACAGGGCCGCTCCGCCCGGTCAAGTCCGGGGGTGTCCGTGGTCCTGTAGCCGCGCCCTGCCGACGTCAGCGAGTCCTGTAGCCATGCGAGGCATGTCAACGCGCCCTGTAGCCATGCGTGCCTCTCTCTCGGGGGTCTTGTCTTGTCGCCGTACGCCGGTACGGGTGGATGGGACGGCCGCTGACCCGCTGGCTGCCATCGTGCTTGTCCGGCCGGGCTGGCTATCGCCAGCCGGTTAGTAGTACTACGGCCGGACGGGCCGCCTGTCGCCAGCCGACCTGGAGGGCCAGTCAAACCCCCAAATGTCTTGGAGTTAGGTTTCCTCCGCTTTGGTATACCCAGGGTCCATATCCCCATAAATGCCAATGCTGGACGGCGAGTGAAAGGTGGATATCGACAGGAAGGTGGTTTAAGACGAATAGCGGTCCAGTGATTCTAGTCCACGGGCATGGCATTTAACCATTAGACACTTCAACCTTGGAAGATATTGACTTGTTTGTTTCTCTTCCGGCACTCGACTATATCTGGATTGATAACACGTGCGAGTGGCACAAGATAAATAATCTTTTGTGGCAAAAAGCCAGCATAAACTATAGTTGGATACCGTAACAGCCAGCAAACACAACCCTTGCAAACATGCTTGTTGCACATGAACGACTGAGAAAACCTTCAGGGTATTTATCTAGCCTAACAGTTTTTTTGTCTAACTGAATCATTGTGCTATCAAAGTCCAAAAATGGCATATCATCAAACCTTCAAACTATTCTGAAGGCTACAGAGGCATTTTCATCAGGAAAGTTATCTCAGGCCAAGACGATCATCTTGTCTGCCGTTCATTCGTGCTGCTTCCTTTCTTGAACGCTGTAAGGTTCCTTTTTGGAGACTTTACAACAAATAGCATTTGTAGCTTCTCCATGGACGTGGACGCCCCGTCATGTTTCTGCTTGGTTTTCCTAGTCGATGCATCATCAGGTGGCAATGTACTCCCCGGAGATGACTCCTCCACATGAGGTTCACTATCCAATGTGCCTGCATGCACTCCCTTCTTCCCAGATTGCTTTCGCTTGAAGTCAGCACTCCTGTACAAAACCATTCACAGTCAGCATGAACTACACTAATGCAGGTCAAGCAGATTGTACAATTGTAGGATGGGTAAATGAAGGTGATGGATGCTGGTAGTACCTCTTGTACTGGGGATCAGTAGGATCCAGCGCAAACAGATGAGACGTGAACATGGGATCAAACCTCTTGTCATTGCTAAGATCAATATGAGGATGTTTGTCCTCGACAGAATCCTTGCCCTTCTTGCCCTTTTTACTGTTATGTTTTATGTTATAGCCCTTTGCACCATTGCCTGCATCCTGATCAGCAACCATGATCTCCAACTCTTCTATAGTTGCTTCTGGTTCAAAATGTTCCTCTGGAAGCTTGTCCTTTCCTTTCCCTTTTTCTTTATCTTTGGCTTTCACCTTCTACTTCTTCATTGGCTTAACGTCTTCATTAGACTTTTCATCCTCAAAGAAATCTTCATCTTCATCAGCACCATCTTCGTTGCTATTGTCATCGTCATCATCATCATCCTTCGACGACCTCTTCCTAGATTTCCGCTTTTCCTTCATTTTTTCTTGGTGCATCTCCCACACAATCTTCTTCTCGCTGCTCTTTCTCTCAAGGATACGTTTGCTAAGGTCCTCACGCTCCGTGTTGAATGTTACCTCCATGTCCTGGTCATCAGCTTGTTCCTCATTCGATTTATCTCCTTCTAGTAAATGAGCCAACCGCTCCTTATTTGTTAACTTTCTTTTCGCTACTCCATTTTGTCGAGGCTCGTCCCCAGAATCATCTACATCATCATCATCTGACTCGCTGTCATCACTAGCCAAAAATACACCAAGGCCATCTAACTGCGACAAAAAAAAGATAAGACGTTAAAGATGTCAAAGCAAAGAAAAAATAGAAGGACAAGAAACAATGCCAAATAGATTGAAAGATTTCATAAGAAAAGGGTAGAAAATGCATGTCATCAACATAATTCACAACTGTTACAAGAAGATAAAAAAAATGCAAGAGTCCACTATGACACTTTACTTCCCCCCCTTCACATTTATTATTGAGTTTTAAGTAATAGAGCTAACCAGTTCATCGTTGAACTTCCGCCTTAATTTCTTCTTACGCTCTGGCTCATCATCATCCCATGTGAGCTTAACTTTGCTATGTTGCAAAGCACGAGTCTCATAATCAGGCTCCCGGTAATTCGGAGGTGCCTGCATGGAGTCAAACAAATTATGAACTGAAAAGACCACTTTTAGCACGAGGGGAAGGCAAGTTGTGCTCAAATAACATCATAACTTATTCAGCCACTTCTGAAAAGTGTAACTTTTATGCTGCCAAGTGCGAACAGTTTAATATGACTACCAACAAATATATTTTTTCGAGAACACCTCGAGAGGGGCAGGGGTTCCTGCATTTCATTAAGAAGAAGAGAGTTGGTCCAGTTTATAAGGAAAACTGGACCCGAAAACCTAACATTCTCGGTTAATCAAGGAAAACGGAATGAAAACCCCAAAGCAAAGAAAAAAGAAAACAGAAAAAGAGGCACTAGAACTTAGGGTAAGGGCAAGACAAAAACAACATCAAGGGACATCGTCGGAGCCAAACACTAGCGCACCTAGGCCCAAAGCAGTTTGGCGAGGCTTTAGTGCAATCAAACTGACTGCCACTCGCTGAAGGGAAATCGTCCATAACGAATGACTCTTCTGTCTCGGCCTCGTAGAATCATGTGCTAACATTATCTTGTGGGAAACAACCTGAGAGGTCCAACTTTGACTTCCCCGCGATCCTCGCCAAAGAGCCCAATGCCTCGATCACTTGCGGTGAGAGTGGTGTTTTGTACATGTCCAGGTATGCTTGCATCTTTTGCTCTGGACCCTCTGCTTTGCTGACCTCCGGCAGCTCACGAAAAGCCTCCAACATCCTATATTCTGCGCGCTTGGCAGTCGGGATGTTGCACGCCTTGTTCTTCTTATCCAGACGCCCGCTCCGATGCCCGTCTTTCTTCTCACCATGCGAAGGCACCGGAGTCCCAAGCAGAGGTTGTGGGAGCGGACAAGTAATCTTACCAAGAAAATCATCCAGAGATACTGGTGTTGCTTTAGTTTGCACCACCTTCGCAACAACATTGCACACCTCAGCCGCAGGCGCAACCAGGATGTTGGGCGTGTCGAAACCAAGCGGCGCATCGAGACTTGGCATCGGACATGCAAGGGACCGCACTACGGAAGACAAGGAGGAGCCTCCAGGGGGTGGGGACCAGAGCGTAGCCTCCGAGTACATAGGATCAAAAGATTCCTCACTCCCAACCGACGAGGCACCATGGGACAACCACGTATCATCACCCCAAGCAGAGCAGATCATAGGACTGATGATGGCTGGCAAAATCTGAGAAGACGGCGTCAATGCTTCATCAACCATAGGATCATTATGCCACGGATCGATGCCCACCGGCCTAGCCGAGAGCATAGTAGCAAGGAGATCCTGCTCGACAGGAGCGTGAGGGAAGATGCAGCAGTCCACACGACGAGCCGAGCGATCTTCAAAGGGCGACGCCAAGAGAGCCTCGGCGTACTAGCGTTGCCTAGTAGCATGGCTGGCCGGCGCGTCACGGCGAGCCCCGACACCGAGCCGAGGCCCGGAGGGAGGCACTGACGAGGAAAGCTTCAGCGAGGCCCCGGGCATTGACTGGCAAGATGGAAATCCTTGTAGCAATGCCAACACTTTAGCGGCTCCTCACAATCCTTGGCGAAATGCTTGCGGCTGAGACAACGGAAGCATCGCCCGTCCATCCATTTGAGGTAGGCGGCGCGCTCAGCCGGACTGACCAACGGGCGTTGTTGCGGCGGCCCTGCCCGGCCTCCCCGGGAAACATCTGCACATCCTTTACTCCCTCGCACCTCAACCCATCCTTATCGAGGGCACTCCAGAAGCGACCCACGTAACATCAGAACAAATATGGGTGCAGCTAAAAGATACCTCTGTAGCCACGTCGCGGGCAGGATGTTTGAACTCCATAGAGTCAGAAATAAACTGCAAATCAAACACATTTGCTGTTTTCAAGAACTCGGTACCATCAAGAGTCGTGTATAGGTGATTTGCAGTTGTACTGGAATCACACACCACAACTGCATAGTAGTACTTGCAGCAACAACATAATCACAAGAGAACACAATAAGAAACTCTTGGCAAGGTAACTGTATATGGACTATAGTTCATATAAAAGATGGACATACAACACTATTTGGACTCTAAGCACTTGAGCAACCAGATCATCATAGACACCTCATCCTCTTTTAATAGTATTGGCTTTCCTATGGACTCAAAGGTGATTTCTCACAAAATGTAAAATGTAGAGTCTTGAATCTTGTTGCCAATTGATGTTCCTTGCATCTAGGGAATCTCCTCACAATCCTTTGTCAATCCATTCATTGAACTTTTCCTAAAATATACTTGGTGGAATCATTAGTCCAATTAAATATATGTTGTTATTAATTATCAAAACCACCTAGGGAGAAGTTGTGATTTCAGTAAGCAAAACCTTGATCTTTGGACCCGTAAACTTGAGAAAACTATCCCCTTGTTCTAGGAATTCTGATGATAGGAATATATCTGATCATACAATCGGCACATGATTTAGCGGATCTAGGTCAGAGATCAATTTGAACTGCGATCTTTCTCATTGAAGCATCAAAGTGTTCATGGATCATGATACGTAATTTTTGATTCAAACTAAAGTAAAGGTAGGCAGGGAATAACCTTATTTATCACAAGTTTCAAACTAGTAAAGTATATCCCTAGGATAAAGAAGAAGAAAGTGGGCTAAGAAAACTCGCAAGGAAAGTTCGAACCGATCGTCTACTTAAGTTCAAGAAGAAAGATTTTATCAACCATGAAAAACACTCAAATGGCAAAATGAACAGGTCCGCTTAAATTCCACTAAAGTTAAAAAAGAGCGACCCTAATCACGGTGGACGAATTCTCCCTTTTTAGCGATTTTTAAGAGAAAGACTCAGAAGAGGAATATGGGAGCCTAGAGAGCAAATGTGGGACCCAAGAGGACGAATATGGAACTCTAGAGGAAGACTTAGCAGGCAAATATGACAACCATGGGGAAAGCTTAGAGGAAAAATATGGTACTTTATCGGCTCAAGGGTCTGTAACTACCTACAGATCCAATGGTTGGCTGATCTTTCTCCCAGAGAATGTCTAATTGCTGCAAGGCAAAGTTTTGGTCACCCTTCCTTCAGGGAGGTGGTTTATTTGTCGGCTTGGAACATCTGGTTGGTTAGAAATGGGAGAATCTTCAGAAATGAGAGGCCCTCTTTTGCTGCTTGGAAGATGAGTTTTATCCATGATATTACGTTGCTATCTCACAGATTCAAGGCCAGCATGAAGCCTCTGTTATTGGACTGGATTAGCTCCTTGCCATAGATGTACTATGTTATGTATTTATGTAAATATATTTGGGTGTACATAGGTAAGTAGGTAAGTAGGCTTACTAGCTGTTTTCCTTTTATTTTTGATACTACTTGTTTTTCAGTTTTGTGAGATATGAATAAAGCATTATGGGGATGTTGCCTCACAGTTTCCAGCCAAAAAAAATATGGTACTTTAGAGGAAGACTCAGAAGAAGACTCAAAGGACGAATACACGAGCCCAGAGGAAGATTCCATCTTTTAAAAAAGAGGGGTTGATTGAGCATCGAGGAACAAAAGAATTTATTCTAAAATACCAAAAATAGGGTGATTTTTTAACAAATAAAAACATTACTTTTCTCGTTTCTTTCCCCTCAACCTATTCAAACAACTATTTAGAGTTCCTAGAGCTCCTTGTACGGCATGTTGGAAAACCCATTGTCGGACCTGATTCATTGCTCTTTGTTTTTTTCCTGACCAGAAAAATACATGAAAAAGAAAGGAGGTAGATTTTTTGTGTGGATTTATGGTTAAAGAAGAAAAGGAAGAAAACAGGGGTTCAACTATTTCTTTTTGGGCAGCCCTCCCCCCCCCCCCATGAGGATCGGCCTATATATGTCTTTCTAGCTGTACATAACGATCTCTAGACAGATGGATCTTATATGAATCATATGATGAAGTACCACCTTTAAATAGAAAAAATAAAGTAAAGAGTAAATAAGAAAACATACTTTCGATTTACTGGTCGATCCCATCTTTTACGGAATCAATTCCCTTTTTGAATGTACAAATTTTTTGAGAGTTCAGCATGTCTGGAAGCACGGGAGAACATTCTTTGGCACAGACTGTACCGAAATTCCTCGAAAACCGACGTTGGCAGCCCCTTCGTTATGATGTCCGCAAACTACTGAGAGGTAGGCACATGAAGAACTCGAACGTGATCAAGAGCCACCTACTCGCGAACAAAGTGGATATCCAGCTCAATATGTTTAGTGCGGCGATGATGAACGGGGTTGGCGGAGAGGTAGACGGCAGAGACGTTGTCGCAATACACAACAGTGGCCTTGTCGACAGGACAAGAGAGCTCGTAGAGAAGTTGCCGAAGCCAGGATCACTCAGCAACGACGTTAGCCACGACACGATACTCAGCCTCGGCACTGGACCGAGAGATCGTGGGGTGCCGCTTGGACAACCAGGAGATAAGTGATGGTCGAAGGTAGACACGGTATCCGGAGGTGGAACTCGGTGTGTCGGGAAAGCCAACCCAATCTACATCCGAGTATGCCACGATGTCCATAGCTGCCGAAGCGTGGAGTGAGAGGCCAAGATCCATAGTACCACAAATGTAACGGAGAATCCGTTTCACCACAGTCCAGTGAGCATCAAGAGGCAAATGCATATGAAGGCACACCTATTGTACCGCGGACTGCAACTCTAGGTGATTGAGCGGCAGGTACTGGAGAGAACCCACAATCGAGCGGTAGAAGGGGGCATCCGGCGCCGGCGAACCATCGCTGGCGGACAGCTTGGTCTTCGTGTCGGCATGGGTGGCCGCGGGTTTGCAGTTGAGCATCCCGGCACGGTCAAGCAACTCATGAATGTACTTCTGATGGTGATGAAAGAACCTGACCACGTGTCGTACCACCTCGATGCCGAGGAAGTAGTGTAGCGGCCCTAAGTCCTTGATGGCGAACTCAACGCAAAGTCGACCAGTAAGCCGTCGAAGAAGATTGGTGGTGCATGCCGTCAACATGATGTCGCCGACGTGGATGAGCAGACATGCAGTCTCATGGCCCCATCGATAGACAAATAGCAAGGCGTCGGAGCGAGTGGAGCGGAAGCCGAGCAGCAACGCAGCGAAGCAATCAGGCGCACACGGGCAGCCAACAGCGATCAGGCGCACAGGAGGTGAGGCCACGGCGGTAGCAGCTTGGAGGGAGCAGCGATGATGGTGGCGTTAGGGTAGCTCGAGTTAGGCTGATATCATGTGGAGAGATAATAGGATGCAACATACGTATATTCACATGCATCTAGTGCCAATATATAGATATACAAGAGGATCATCACGTTTAAGACTAAATCCTAATGGGATGAACGAAGATCAAAATACATGTGTATATACGAATACATAGTTGGCTCAACAATTGACACATCGTTTGTCTTTTGATTCTCATTGGCCTATGAAGACTTTTGACCAAGTTTAGGAGTCGGTTCGATACATGTTTATTGCTAGTATTTTATATATTGTCGTAGGAGCAACCGGACACGCCACACCTGAACAGGACTTCGGATTGATACAGGAATTCGTTCCATCACTTTGGTATCACGTATGTATGCTAGAAAGCTTCTCATCGATATTTTAGTTTCTTTCTATTCTTTAGATATTGGTTTTCTAGTGAAAGTCTTCGCCTACTCTTCTCTTATCCATACGGCTTACGTACGAAGTGACTTGGCATTCATTAGTAAGACCATAGGATACGAGAAGGCATTTAGTAACATTCTTCTGATGTAGCCAGAAGAAGAGTTATGTTGACTGCAAGGCAAAACCATTGATGCGAGAAGAATGATACGCGAGTTCAGCTTGAACTTTCAGAAAGGCTACCCTCCGAATGCGAAAGTTAACCAGAATCCCCTCACCGACTGGCAAGTGGTAGCCCCTGATGAGCATTGCCGCGTGCAAGTAATATTCAGTTTTAGCAGCACTCTATAGGAACAATCCATGAATTGGCCCGTGCGTACAGACTGAGAACACTACTCAAACGAATACCTTTCAGATTACAGACAAACCAACTCAGTAGTTTGGCAAAGCAATACTGAGTACGATGGCGACGACGAACGTAGCGGCGATGAGCAAAACAAACAATAGCCGTCTAACATTTTCGAACAGAAAGCTCGTTATGAAAGAACGCAGGCTGGACGGTCGCTCGTTTATGTTGACAAGTCCCCTCCATCCGGCTCGACGCCATATTGCTTTTCCCAGCCCAAGATGGAATGGAGCCCAGATGCTAGGGAAGCAGGAGATCAGTGAAGCCAAAGACAACGTGTATACGAGGACAATGAGCCAAAGGTTGGCTGAACCCAGGACGAGGTGAAACCCAAATGCAAACGCAGCAATCATAAACTGTGAGGCTATCGGCACCAACCCAGACGCCAGTCTGTTATACAAGCGACGGTGGCTCCGTGGAATTGTTTGGGCAGCGCCATATATATGGAAGCAGGTCGCCACGACGGAGCAGACGAATGCCATGGTGTCTGACACCACAAATGCTCTGAATGCAAAATGTCTCGCCAGTATTGCCGTCCCCGCAAGGGCGTGGTCGTCGGCGACAAACCCCCCCCCTGGTACAGTGAATGCTGCCGCGAATGCCACGGTGGCGATCAGAACAGATGCAATTGTCCCATTTTTCGTCATGCTGTGTTGTTTCTCTGGTGCGTTCTTCGTAGCGAGTTTGTCATCCGCACGAATACCTCCTTCTAAAGTACATGGTGCTCTCATCCACCAGAGACAGTCTGCCGCAATGATTCATGGATCCTGTGGACAGAAGCAGAACTAATTTAGTCATCTAGAGGTGAGGTAAGTCCACTTTACTCGAAACTGTAAACAAATGTTTACAGAGGGAGTAACTCGTGAAATAGTGTAGTGTACAACTAATAATAGTTTGCTTCGTTTTGTGTATTATTCTCTCCCACTAGATGATTTGTTGCATCCTTAACGCAAATACCAATTGCAGCCAAGAAGTCAAGCAACCTATAAACATCATGTTTCATTAATGACCAGTAAAGGGGCAAAAGCCAAACGAAACAGGGAAGTTAAGTGAACTATTTCAAAGATGTTTTTCTCAAATTGTCTGCAAATGATTACCTTTGTATTGCGTTTGTATTTGTCTTGACAGTGATCGGTGCCAATGATATTTGTAGAAGGGATAGAGAGGGATGATTGGCGTAATGCGTTGGTTGTATTACTGAGCCTCGAGGGCGAATATATATTGAGTACAAAACTTGGAGGGCAAGACGCCTAGGGACCGCCATTTCCGCCCTAGGGGCCGAAGCCAGCGTTGACCTCATCATCATCGCCGTCCTCATTTCTGCGCTTAATCTTACGGTTGCGCCAGTACTTTCTGGGCTAGTCATTTGTCTTGGACGTGCCTTGACCGCTGTCATGCGCCCGTAGCTTGGCGAGCCACGAGTCTTCCCAGAAACAGAATTTGCTGACCTCCATCAAGGCGAGCATTGACGGTGTCCTGGATTGGGGGGGGGGGGGGGGGGGGGGTTCACCAAGTCGGCCTGCCATTCATGGACCGTGCCGAGGACCCACCGACAATTGAAGAATGAGGCATGTTACCATGGACCCCGGCGTACTCAAGATGAAATCTTCCGAAGACTTGGCGCATACTCCAAGGCATATTTGAATGGTCGGCATGTTTATCCCTAGGTATAGCATACATACTTGTAACCCTAAATACCCCCGTTGCCTATATAAGCCGAGGTGTTTAAACCGTAGAGGTTAAGACAATTCATTGATACGATCTCGAGGTAGATCATCTTGTACTTTGTACCCCATCACAATCAATATAATCAAAAGCAGGACTTACGGTTTTACATCTTAGCGAGGGCCCGAATCTGGGTAAACATCGTGTCTTTTTCTACTTCCTGTTACCATCTTGCCGAGACCACCAGCTCAGGACCCTCTACCCGAGATCTGCCGGTTTTAGCACCGAATTGGTGGCTCATGCAAGTCCCATTGTGTGGTCACAAAGGCTCGATGACTCATCTTCGGATCAATGACGGCATCGGCTATGGGAAGACATTTATCCCCGGGCAGCTCTTTGCCTTCGGCTACATCGTGCTTCACGCCAACTCGACGGGTCACCTCGTCCAGGTCGAGAAGTTCTCCCCAGGCCAAACCATCAGGTTTGGGAATCTGGAGTACGTCGCGGACTCCCATGGCGAGTTTGCCTTTTCGGGTTGGGTGTCAGACCAGCCCGTAGACCTTATCGACATCGTCGTCTCAGCGCCAGATTCGATCTCGAAGCAGGACCACAGAAAATCTGGTGCCTCGGATCTGGCTTTGAGCTCGAATCTGAGCATCGCACTGCCAGATCAGGCGTCAGGCCCATCCGGCGAAAGTACCGAGGCCACATTAGATGGTACCTCGGGCAAACTTTAGTTGAGCCCAGCCCACTGTCAAGAGATGGGCGAGGCCGACATCATGCTCCTGAACGAGATGTTAGATTGGATTCGGAGCCTTGGGATGTCGGACGATCGAACCTCGATCTGCCATCGGATTTGGGACAAACCCGGAGGAATGGAAATTTCCGTCCCACCCTCCACCCACCTAGTTGCTACTATCGAGGACTTAACCAACGTATTGGACTACGCCCCCGAGGAGGCAATCGACATGGATGAAGATGCCGACGACATGTCATACACTTCATCACCCTTAGCCACCTCCACCTACGATGTCTACATGGTAGATACTCCCAAGGATGATGAAGAAGGCAAGGAACCCCCCAAGCGCCGGCGCAGAGGACACTGTGGCAAAAACACAGGCAACCGCAATGCTAGTAACGGTGCCACCGAGAACGGTGCCACCACTGATAGTGGCACCACCCCGAACGGTGTCGGGGACCCAAACGCCGGTGATCACGCTGGCACTGGGAATATCACAGACGCCAGGGACGAAGACGACCCCGAAAACGGCGATGAAGACGACCCCAAAGACGGCAACTACTATCCGGAGTCCGAGGAGGATAGATAGAAGCCTCAGACCCGATGAGTTTGACATCCCCGAGGAACCTCTTGAGACTCCTTGGCTTCAAGGTTTCCGCTGGCGATTGATTAGCACGACCAAGAGCATCAAGCAGAAGACCCAGAAACTTCAGTTCGAACAGGATGAGCTCAACGATAGATGGGTCGAGGTCCTAAGGGCCGAACAATAAATCGAGGATAGACTCAACAAGAACAATAAATCCTACCCTCTCAAGAGCCTGCTCCCAGCATTTGACGTGGAGGTCGACGACAGCGTGCTGTCAAAACACGAATGGGCCGATAAGCCCAACCGCCCTCCTCGGGGCCGAGATAGGCCGGCGGGCGGATACAACAATCCCCCGGAAATTCCCCGCCGTCACGGCAAGGATCCAATGCCGCCTCAGAAGCCGTACGATCTACAGAGGAAATTAGCATCAAGACCTGTCGCCCTGTCATGGTCGATCTATGGATCCAGGGAGCGCCCACCTGCTGTACAGGCGGGATACGTGGCTTGGCTAGCTAAGAATGGTGACCCACACGATTACACACGTGATCGGACCGTGACCACAACCGATGTCCGACATGCTACAGCTCGGGTCCGAGGAGCTGCCCACCCCATGTGCTTCACAGACGAGGTCATGCAGCACCAGTTCCCCGAAGGACAGTTGCAAACTCGTAGTCGCCGCTAGATTTTGGTGGCCTTTGTTTGGGCTTCAGCTACTGATTTTCGGATTCTGGGTCTTTCAAAATCTGAATCTGAAACAACACATCAGATTTCAGTCTAGCTTGCTAGAATCGATTCTTGAAATAGAACTACGAGGCAAGAAAATCACGAATCTGTAATGTTGAACATATGGTTTTGCATGTATATTGTATATCCTGGCCCACCTCCTATTCCTTGTATAGTAGAGGTTGAGGCCCACATTGTACATCATATATACGTGCTTATGCACCCGATCAATACATTGTGAGTTGCATTGCCAAACCTATCTCTCTACATGTAACTTTGGTGATTCACGCGATTCTGCAGTTTCCCTCAAAAGAAAACGGTTCGGTGTGAGCCCTTGCCCCTATTTCCACTCACAATTACAATAAAACTGCCACTCGTCTCTTTGGAGCTCCAACCGCGGCAGCTATCGCATCACTCGCCGCCGTTGCTCGCCCCGTCCTCCCGTTACTCCTCTCTACTCTCGTCTCTCACGTCTGTGGCCGAGCATGTGCTGGTGAAGGACGACCAGGCTGCTGAACTAGACTGGCAGCGAAGCAGATTGAGGCGGGGCGGAGGGAATTGTCCAGCGGCATGAAGAATCAGGCCGGTGCGTGGACTCAGAGAGCGGCAGCCGGGTCTGATCACGGGGCGAGCGAGCATACGCGCTCAGCGTGCACAACTGGACAAGAGCAGCAGAGGTGCCCGCGAACGCGTGTGTGGGTGCACGGCTGAAGAGCAGCCTGGTGATGCAGCCGTTGTCCGCCCTAAAATTGTGCATGACTGCATGTACGGGTACAGTACAGGTGCTCCGGCAGCGCCTCCTTTCCATGCCTTGATTGCTCCTTTTTCTTGCCTGTACTAGTGAATTAGATGAGCTTTTTCTTTGCATGATCTTGTGAGAAGAATGTGAAATCAATTAATATGCACTTAAAAGGTACTCTTATCTTTACATCAGTCTAAACTAGAAAAAACTCAGGGACATTACTAACATTTCATAACTCCTGCAGTTCCTACAGCAATCCAACCGTAGGGTAAACAAACAACCAGCTTCCGATTCTCAAAAATCCACAGCTACAACTGATTTTCAGGAATCCACAACCAAAGTGATTCTCAGAATCTGTAGCCCAAACAAAGGGGGCCTTTGCCTTTGACGCTCATGTGAGCGACGGGATCACACAAGGGACAATTTCCACCTATAGTACAAGAACCCTAATAAGTGCCACACGAGTGGCACGAACACATGGCAACTCCAAACTTTTTTATTGCAAGTTTAGTGACGCGAGGATGGCAACTTTAGTTGTCAAGCATGGCAACTTTAATTTCGGATGGCAAGTTTCGGTTCTTTTTTGGGTTTGTTTTTTCTTTTCGAATGGCAACTTTAGTTGTAAAAAACGTCAGGGCCGGAGTGCTTCGTGCCACACGTGTGGCACTTATCATTTGGGTAGTAAAAAAATGCTAAGGTTGCATTTGGTTGCGGTGGACTATGATAATCCATCTTATCGAACCAACTTTTGTCCACTTTTTATTTGATTAACCAGCTTATCTCTAGCTATACCTAAAGAAAACTTATGTCTAGCTCTGTGGCTATTTTTCTACAACAAATTACAAATTAAGAATAGCATAACAGTAACCATGAACTGAGTATAAGCACAACAGAAATGTAAGAGAAGGACAACAATATACGAAGATAACAGAAGATAAAATTACCAGCAAATAGTTACTTTGTCGAGGTGCTATTGCAATGCAACAAAGATCGTCAGCAGTTAGGCCATCCTTGTTGGTAATGCCCATGTCCACACTCAGCGTCGCCAATAGTAAACTGACAATTCTTGGATTTCCACATTCGACAGCAAGATGGAGCGGGGTATTTCCTTCAGAATCAGTCGCATTCAACAGCATGGCTAACTTGTCATTTTGGCAAATGTAGTGAACCACGCTATCCCGACCATGCTCGACGACATGATGGAGAAGGTTTTTTCCTTGATCGTCAACCAGTTCATAATAGTCAGGGCATCTCTTTATGAGCTCACACAAGGTTCTTGTATGCCCTCCATAGCAGCAATGTGGATAGGAAATGATCCGTTGTTATCAGAAATACTTGCTTGCTCGAGGGAAGCATGATCATCCAGTAATAGCTTCACGATATCAAATTTTCGGTACAATGCTGCAAAATGGAGAGGTGTTCTTCCTGATGAATCAACTGCGGTTAGCAAAGTTGGACCTTGTGTTTGCCAGCCCAGTATTGCTTGAACTACCTCTGCTTGAAGATCGGCAGTTTGTCAGCAGGTGAAAGAACACATGGCAAAATTTTACTGAATTTGCTGTTTGAGTAACAGGAAATCGGCCGTTTCTCAGTTTAAGATTATTGGCTCCTTGAGTAACTGAAGTATAAATAGAAAGAAGAACAGAAAGGAACAAGTACATTCTGGTGAGGTATTCTGCTGTAGTCATTTTCTCACTCGAGGCTTGGCATTGAATTGGATCCAATGCCAACTATCCATGGCATTTTTGGTGTTTGGATGTTCATGTATTTGGCACTTGGAATCCATGAGAAGCAACGATTTCAGTTTTCTTTGGATGGTCAAGTGTTGAATTTCTGCATGAACAGAGCAACACATGCAAGCAGCGCAACGCAGAGCAAGCAAGCGCTGCCGGAAATCGGAGCTCCACCGCCGGACTCGTCCCCGCCGCCTGCTCCATCACAGAATATTGCCCCCGTCCGAGGCAGCTGGCAGACCGGGGAGAGTAGGGGCCGTGGCGAATCATACGGAAGCTGGATTGGGCACGCGAGGAGGGATTTGGGCGAGGTGGGGATGGCCCAAGCAGTGCCCTCGTCGAGCTCAGACTGGGCAGTGGTGGCGACAGCTTGGATGCGCGGAGAAGTCGCGGACCTCGATTTGGCAGAGAAACCGTCGGTCTGGGAGGCGACGGCGGGGACGGGTCGGCCTCGATCTCGTAGCGTGGTTGTCGGTGTAACGAAGTTTGGGTCTTCTAGTATCCCATACTTGTGCACGGACGGTTGTAGCCACACCAACGACAAGGCCTGTCGGGAGACAGCTGAATGCAAGCATAAGATTATCAAGAAGGCATCCAAGCCGATGATCAGAACACAGAAGACCGAAGGATGGGACCCCGGCAAGATGCTTGCCGGGATGGCTAGCGAAGACCTGGCAAGATTCACGCCTGGCAAGACCTCGCCACCCTGTCACCGCTCCAGCGCAGCGACCAGCCTGTCGTTTAGGGTTTGTCCTCCTGGGTGCGTGTCAGGGCGCTAACGGCGGATGGGTTAAGCGGTGCTGATGGAACGGGCTCTTTTCCCATCCCCAAGAAGCTAAGGGACACCTAAACGGAGCATTTAATGCGTTTGTCCTAAGTCGTCAGTATTAGGTATGATAACACTGTAGCAACTTTACACCTCTTGTACTTCGCCACTGTTGGTGACCCCTTCGACGTATAAAAGGAGGCCCAAGGCGTAGCTACAGAGGGGGAGGATCTTCTGGCCCATTCTGCATGCGTAGCTGCTGCTCGAACGTACTGTTCATCGCAAGTGCTCCTGGAACTTGGGCATAAACACATCCAATACAACTAAAGCAGGAGTAGGGTTTTACGCTTCTCAGCGGCCCGAACCTGGGTAAAAATTCCTCGCGTTGATCGTTGGATCTGCTCTTTGTGCAAGCATTTTTCCCTGACGAACCGTAAAAGGGATCCACGCGATCCCATAGGTGTCATACGCTGACATCTTTGGCGCGCCAGGTAGGGGAAACGGTTGCGTGGACCTGATCTAGCGATCAGCGCGCCAGTTTCTTCTTCATCTTCATCGCCATGGCTCCCAAGAAGAAGGGTTTTACGGTGGTTGGTCCATCCGCGTCCGGTGCGCCTGTAGCTACACAGACGGGCGACGGTGTGGACGCGGGCGGAGGAGGCGGAGGTCTTGAGCCTCCACGACGTTCTGGTGATCAAAGCCAAGCGAGCGGCGTCGTTCGTAGTGGCGATGGCAAACCGCGCGCTGCTAGATCTAAGGACGGAGTTGTGCTGCCTACGGGCGGCGTAGCGAACTCCAAGGACGGAAGGGCGCCTTCTAAGACACCCACGCCGGTGCATGCGCCGCGGCCTTCTCAGGTCGCGCGCGAAGAACAGCATCGCGACGTTGGTGGTTCTAAGCGTCCCCATGGAAAGGCCCCTGAGCATCACTCTCGAGATGCGCGGGACCAGCATGCACGCCAAAACACCGGTGGAAGCGGCGTGCGGTCGCGGGACCGTGATGGAGCTCCTTCTAACACGGTTAGGAGTTAGAGCACCTCACGTTCCTCGCACCTTTCGCCGCCGCCTACACCAGCAGAAGCGTTGGCGCGAGCACAGCTGCTCCTAAACTTTCCTCCTGCTGCGGAGAAGCTCGAAGAATGGAGAGCTGCTATTCAGAGCCTCGTCGGCCTCGCTAATGAAGATGGGCCACAGCGGGCGGAGCCTTCGCGGCGGCAGTCCATCGAGCCGGCGCGCGCCGATGGCGAAAAGACTGGAGGCGGTACGACCACGGTGCACTCTCCCCCACGGCGGCAACAGCGGTCACCGACTCGACGGATCGACGATTGTGATGACGATTCGACGGCGTCGTCTGATCCGTGAACTCGCCGCGATCAACGTCAAGTTCTTCGGGAACGAAGCAAAGAAGACGCTCGGACTACCATCGAGCGGCAGCGGGAAGCGCGCCATCAATCTGATAGGCGCGCAGGACCCACTGTAGACAAGCCTGCGCCAGGGAATCCTGGTGACCTACCTTATGAGGTGGGTTGTCCAGCTTTTACCCGTAAGCTGCGGTGAGTCCAGTGGCCCAATTCCCGAATGTTCAAATCGGAGGTCCCGGAGAAATACGACGGCAAGACTCACCCGTCGGAGTTCTTGAGCATCTACACCATTGCGGTGCAGGCTGCCGGGGCTCGCGACGACAAGATACTCGCCAACTACTTCCCGTTGGTACTTAAGCCCAACATCAGGTCGTGGTTGATGCATCTGCTGGAAAATTCCATTTCTTCCTGGGCAGATCTGTGTCATGAGTTTGTTGGTGCCTTTACCGGAGGCCACCAAGCTCCTGGCCAGGAAAGTGATTTGCATCTCATCCCCCAGAAAGAGGGCGAAACTTTGCGCAAGTACATACAGAGATTCAGCCGTATACATCACAACATCCCAGACGTTCATCCTGCCGCTGTTGTCAGCGCATTCCATCAGAACGTGCGCAACCGCAGGATGCGCGAAGAGCTGGCGATGAACAAAGTCAGGGATGTTGCCGAGCTTTATGCTCTGGCTGATAAATGTGCTCGAGCTGAAGAAGGGAGGAGATTCCCCGGCGAGGATGCTGGCGCAGGAATCGACTCTGAAGACGAAGACGCCGCCGCCCCGGCAAAGAAGGGTCGACGGCGAAACAGGAAACGCAAGGGCAAGGCCGTGCTTGCCGTCGAGGGATCCGGCAACCTCGACACCGCCAAGAAGGTCAAAGTTGACGGCCCCGGCAAGGAGGTTGCCGGGTGCACCTCCTGTCAGGCCTTGGCGGCTGCCGACAAGCCGGAGGGCTCCGACAAGCAGTACTGCAAGATCCATCGCACCAAGGGCCATGATCTCCAAAACTGCCGGCAAGTTGAGCAGCTTGTCGAGAAGCAGAAAGCTGAGTATGAAAGGCGAGATAAGGAGAAGGCCCAGGATGGCGCAGAGGGGTCCGGCAAGAAACGCGGTGGCCGAGGAGGTCGCCGCGGCAAGGCCAAGCAACAGAAGGAAAGGCCCGCTCGAGGCCGCGACAAGGAGGAGGGGGGTGACGATGACAACGAGGAGGACGACGAGTCCAGCGAGCAAGAATTTCAAAAAGCTACAGAAGTCATGTGCATTGATGGGGGCGCCTCGTTGCATTCTTTCCACCGCCGACTTAAACAGTGGGCGCGTGAGGTTAATGCGACAGAGCCATCTGTCGATGCCCGGAAACCATTGAAATGGTCCAACACGCTTATCATTTTCGACGCTGAGGATCACCCTGATCGCACAACTGCGGTCGGGTGCCTGCCATTGTTGGTTTCGCCAACGATTCGCAACCTCAAAGTGACGAAAATGTTAGTTGACGGTGGGGCCGGTTTGAACTTGATCTCACCTGATGTGATCAAAAGGTTGCAAATTCCTGATGAAGATCTCGAGGAAACGGGCACGTTTCAGGGGATCAATCCAGGAAGGAGCCAGCCGAAGGGTAAGATCACACTACCAGTAACATTTGGTAGTGACCTGAACTACAGAACATAAAATATTGTTTTCGACGTCGTCAAGATTCCATTGCCATATAATGGGATCCTTGGCCGTCCAGCGCTGGCCAAGTTCATGGCGGCATCGCACTACGCTTATAATACATTGAAGATGCCCGGACCGATCAGCGTCATCACTGTCAACTCCGACAAGAAGGATACGCTTATCTGCACCGACCAACTTTACCGGGAGGCAGTTGCAGCACCTGCCGCCAAGGCACTTGCTCCTGCCGCTGAAGCTCCCGGGGGGAAGAAGACCGGCAAGACCTCTAGCACACACTCCGGCAAACGCACCTCCTCGGAGTGCTGCGCTCCCGTTGAGGATGTGCCAGAGAGCTCCACCGGCAAGAGCAAGAAGTCCAAGGCAGCTCCACCGGAAACTAAGAAGGTGCCCGTCAAGGAGGATGGTACGGGAGGAACTTTCACCATAAGTTCCATCCTCGACGACAAATAGGAAAGCGCGCTCATTGCCTTCCTGCGGGCGAATGTCGATGTGTTTGCATGGCAACCATCTGATATCCCCGGTGTTCCCAGGGAGGTGATTGAGCACCACCTCGCTGTCTGTCCTCATGCACGGCCCGTCAAGCAGAAAGTTAGGAAGCAGGCTTTGGAGCGGCAACAGTTTATTGCCGAGGAAATCAGGAAGTTGGAAGCGGCAGGTTTGGTTAGAGGAGTGCTCCATCCAACATGGTTGGTCAGTCCGGTTGTAGTGCGCAAGGCAAATGGAAAATGGAGGCTGTGTATTGATTATACAGATATCAATAAAGCATGTCCAAAAGATCCTTTTCCCTTGCCGCGCATCGACCAGATTGTGAACTCCACTGCCGGTTGTGATTTGCTTTCATTTCTTGACGCCTATTCAGGATATCATCAGATCTTCATGGCAAAGGAAGACGAAGAGAAAACCGCATTTATCACCCCATGTGGTACGTATTGCTTTGTGCGTATGCCTTTTGGGTTGAAAAGTGCTGGTTCAACGTTTGCAAGAGCGGTTCAGATTGGTTTTGAGCCCCAGCTACATAGAAATATGGAAGCTTATATGGATGACATAGTGGTCAAAACCAAGGACAAGGCGACGCTCATACAAGATTTAGAAGAGACATTTGCAAATCTGCGCAAGATCAATTTGAAGCTCAATCCTGAGAAGTGTGTGTTTGGCGTTCCGTCCGGCAAGCTTCTCGGGTTCTTTGTGTCTCAGCGTGGGATCGAGGCGAATCCCGACAAGATTAAGGCAATTGAGCAGATTGAAGCGCTAAGACGCGTCAAAGATGTGCGTTGTCTTGCCGGCTGCGTTGCTGCTCTGAGTAGGTTCATCTCCAAATCTGCTGAGCGCGCCCTGCCTTTTTTCAAAATCTTGAAAAAGGCGGGTCCAATGAGATGGACTCCGGAAGCGGAGGCAGCGCTGCAGGATCTAAAAAGGTACCTCTCCTCTCCGCCAGTACTAGTCGCGCCAAAACCACAAGAGCCGTTGCTGCTATATCTAGCGGCAACGAATCAAGTGGTCAGTGATGCGTTAGTGGCAGAGAGAGAAGTCGACGAAGAAGCAGCGGCAGCGGCAAGACCGCCAAGCGACGAGCTGGGATCTTCCCCGGCAGAGTCTGGTGCTGATAAAGTAGCATCTGCGCAGTCAAATGAAGCAACACAGAAGAAGAAGATGGTGCAGCGCCCAGTTTATTTTGTCAGCTCCCTTTTGCAGGGGGCTAGGTCAAGATATTCTGGCGTGCAGAAGTTGCTCTTCGACCTCCTTATGGCCTCGAGGAAGCTGTGCCATTATTTTCAGGCACATGAGATCACCGTCGTCACTCGCTTTCCGTTGCAGCGGATTTTGCAAAATCCAGACGCAACCGGCAGGATTGTGGAGTGGGCTTTGGAACTGTCAAGTTTTGGTCTCAAGTTTGAAAGCACTTCAACCATTCAGAGCAGAGCTTTGGCGAAGTTCATTGCAGAATGGACCCCAACGTCAGACAAAGAGATTCCGGAGACAACTCTCCCCGGCAAGGAAACGAATCAAGAGTGGATTATGTATTTTGATGGGGCTTTCTCGCTGCAAGGCGCCGGTGCTAGCGTGCTGCTTGTCGCACCCACCGGAGAACACCTCAAATACGTGATTCAGATGCACTTTCCCCGGGAGAGATCGACAAATAACACTGCAGAATATGAAGGGCTGCTTGCCGGTCTCAGGATCGCGGCGGACCTTGGGATTAAGAAGCTCATCGTCTGAGGTGATTCGCAGCTTGTCGTCAAGCAGGTGAATAAAGATTACCAGAGTCCATTAATGGAAGCTTACGTAGATAAAGTGAGGAAATTGGAAGAGCATTTTGACGGTCTGCAAATGGAGCACGTTCCTCATGCGGAAAACAGCATTGCTGATGACCTGTCAAAGCGCACTGCCCTTAAGTTACCTGTGGAACCAGGAACTTTTTTGCTCCGATTGACTCAACCATCCGTAACACCATCAATGGGACAAGAAAAAAGGAGGAAGTTGAGTTCCGGCAAGTATATTCCGGCAGAGCTCCTAGAGGCCGCCGGCAAAGAAGTTGCCGGGAACAACACCAAGCTTGCCAGTGAGCGACAGGCTCCGGCAGGGCCTCAAGCTCTTGCCGTAGAGACAAACGCTCCCGCCGGGCTCGCCGGGGAGCAACAGGCTCTGGCAGGGCCTCGAGCCTTTGCTTTAGAGACAAATGCTCCCACGGCAGAGGACATGCCTTTAGTCCTTGTTGTCGAGCCCCAGGCTCCAGCATGGGCACAGCACATCGTCCATTTCCTTCAAACAGGAGAACTTCCCGAAGAGCAGGAAGAAGCGGAGAAAGTAGCCCGTCAGTCTAGTATGTACCAGTTCGTGGACAAGGTTCTGTACAGAAAGAGACCGAACGGTGTGAAATTGAAGTGTATCCCTCGGGAGGATGGACTGGGGCTGTTGGCGGAGATACATGGAGGCATATGTGGTTCCCACATAGGATCAAGAGCTCTTGTTTGTAAGGCATTCCGGCAAGGTTTCTTTTGGCCCACTGCTCTCCAGGATGCAACTGCACTAGTAACCAAGTGTGAAGCGTGCCAGTTCCATTCAAAAAATTGCATCAACCAGCTCAAGCTCTTCAGACAATCCCTCTTTCCTGGCCATTTTCGGTCTGGGGGCTCGACATATTGGGCCTTTTCCCCGTGCTACCGGGGGCTTTGAGTACTTGTACGTCGCAATCAACAAGTTCACAAAGTGGCCGGAAGTGGAAGCAGTGAGAAAGGTGACAGCACAATCAGCCGTCAAGTTCTTCAAAGGACTAGTGTGCCGTTTTGGTGTACCAAACAGGATCATCACTGACAACGGTACACAGTTCACGAGCCACACCTTCATGCAGTACGTCCAAGACCTTGGCGGCAAGATCTGTTTTGCTTCTGTTGCTCATCCAAGGAGCAACGGCCAGGTGGAAAGGGCAAGTGCTGAAGTGTTGCGAGGTCTCAAGACAAGAACTTTCGACAAGCTGCGCAAGTGCGGAAGACGCTGGATTGATGAGTTGCCGGCGGTTCTTTGGTCAATCAGAACGACACCAAATCGAGCCACTGGCCAGACACCCTTCTCCCTAGTATACGGGGCGGAAGCAGTTCTCCCCACGGAATTCACATACGGGTCACCTAGAGTGCTCGCCTATGATGAGCTTGAGCAGGAGCAGTTGCGGCAAGATGACGTTACGCTCCTTGAGGAAGGTCATCTTCAGGCTGCTGTGCGAGCTGCACGCTACCAGCAAGCCTTGCGCCGCTATCATAGCCGCAAGGTTCATGCCTAAAGTCTTGAGGAGGACGACCTTGTTCTTCGGCGCGTTCAGTTGGCCAAGAATTCCAACAAGTTGACGCCGAAGTGGGAAGGCACTTATCGGGTAGTACGAGTCACCAGGCCTGGCGCAGTCCGCCTGGAGACCGAAGATGGCGTTCCAGTGAGCAATTCTTGGAATCGAACATCTTCGTAAGTTCTATCCATAAGGCGCGGTTGCCGGGTCCCCCAGCAACCACCTTTTGTACGAGTCTTGCCGCCAAGGCATGTAATCCTTGGTACAAAGCCAGGCGCAGAACCTGTGCATAGTTGAATAAGATTAAGTGTTTTACAATTCTTGTCGATTTTCATGTTTACTCATATGCATGTTTATCTGAGACATTGTATTACACCTGCTTCCGGTAAGCATTAACGAACCGCCAAGGTTCCATATCTCTATTTTCTCTTCTTTCTATTTCTCAAAGGACAGAAGGTTCCCTCGCATGCAAGTTTGCCGGGGGAAATGATGGTTAGGATACCGACAGGCGACGTTCAAGGTTGACATCTTGCCAGAAGGAGTACAGCAACGAAAAGCTAAGTTGCAGAAACTTTGAACAAATTTTTGTTTTTAAGGTTATTCTCCTTGAACGATTTCGGCCTATGTATGGGAAACCTGCACGCGAAGGAACCTTGCCATGATCGGTTGCGCCCTTATTTTGTTTCGAGTCCGCTCAACAGTTTAAGTGGCTGCACTGAAAACGTCAAGGTTTCTTGCCGGTAGCGGCACCTCCAGCAGGCTGCTAAAGTCCCGCACCTAGCGCTCGCGGCAAGGGTGCGCGCGCCGGCAAGTTCCCAATAAGCATAGGGTTTTTTCCATAACAGAAAGAAATCGGACAAGGGAAATAGCATACATCCATCCAGAGCATAGCAAGTTATATTACATTGATAGTTGCCGCGATTCTAACATAAGACAAAATTGTCTTTGGCATGGAATGGTGGCGACAACAAGAAGTGAAGCGGCTAGTCCCTGCGCTGGCCTTCGACCCTCTTGACTTGGTTCACCTTGTCGACGATGGGCGCGACAAGTTCTTCAAGTGCCTTGAGGTCCACATCCTTCGGTAAGCGGTCAAGGACGTTGGTGAGGTTGATGCCAGGGTTCTTGTACACCAATTTGGTGAGCACCTTGAAGAGGACGGCCCGGCAGAGTTTGCGGGATTCGTTGGCCAGATGGGTTGCTCGATCAGAGTGGAGTAGCTTGAGCGCATCGATCATGCCGTCGAAGATCAAGGTTACCTTGGCGCTCGAAGACACTCTTTCATCAGAAGAATACCTGAAGTTCTGCAGGCCCATGGAGGATAGTTCTGCTACAAGCCTTTTTGCAACATCGACAAGGCGTTCGGTCCAGATCTTGACGCCTTTCTCGAAGTCATTATAGGTGGCAGCGATACTTTCGAGCAAGTTCTTCTCGTTTTTGAGGTCCTTGATCAAGGCCTTTTCACGAGCCCTGCTGTCCTCAAGAGTCTCATTCAGCATGGCCAGCTTCAGCTTCAGGTCGGCAATGGATTCATTGGTGGAGGTGAGTTGCTTGGTCTTGTCGGATATGGCGATTTGTATATCCGCCAGGCTGTAGAGAGTCTTCTCTCTTTCGGCATTGAGCGTCGAGATCTTCTTGCCATGATCCTCAAGGTCCGCCTCCAGCCTCTTCACCTTATTGTCAAGCTCGCTCTTGGCGGCCTCTGCAGCTTCGGCAGCATTGACGGCTTCCTTCAGCTTGCCGGCGTGGTCTGTGGCCAGAGCTTCGAGTGCTTCCTTGTGCCTCTGCTCCAGCTCCTGGGTTCGCTGCGCGACAAGCTTCTCAATTTCTTCATCCTTGCCATGAAGCTTGTCGGCAAGCACCTTCTCGCGAGCGGCAAGCTCCTCCTCATGAGCGTCGAGCCTGACACGGCGCTCTGTTAGGCGAGCTTCCTCTGCAGCGGCCTGTTGTGCGGCCTCCTCTTGTGCCTTCTCAACATCAGACTGCTTCATGAGGAGCTCGTTCCAGTTTTGGTTCAGCTGCTCTTGACTCGCCTTCAGCTCCTAAAAGGCCTCAGCGTACCAGACTTGTGTTTCCTCGATGCGCTTCTAGAAATCTGCCTCCGCTGCTTCGACAACTGCTGCCCTGGAGTCCAGTTTCTCTTTCCGGGCGCGGTGAAGCGCTTGGAGCTTCTGAAAGTTATTGCTCATGGCCTGGAGGAGCTTTTCTTCTTCGGATTTGCTGCTGCTGGTGTGTGGCTCGTCGACAATCTTGAGCCCAGCAGCGGCGATGACGTCTTCGTCAAAGATTTCCCCTTCGGTTGGCATCCCAATGCTTGCCGTTCCGGGTATGCTGACGAACAGGTTATCGCCAACCTTGAGGTATTTGCTTGACGGGGGGCTTCAGATGTTGATGGCTGATCCTCAACACCCGCCTCACCGGAAACTGGGGGCTCCGTGGTCGGCGTAGCGCCTGGCGCTCCTGCGGCAGGAATGCCGTCAGTATGGTCACCGGTCTCCTTGCCGGCCCTCTCAGCAGACTTCTTGGTGGCCTCTTCCTGTGCGGCCTTGGCGGCCTCGACGGCAGCGGCCTCGGCGGCAGCATTCTTGGTGTCTTCGTCAGCGGCAACTCTGTCGGCCTCGGTGGCAGCATCCCTGGCGGTCTCCTCGATAACGGCATCAACATCCATGAGTTCCGTCGAGGGAAGATCTGAAGGCCAAGAAAACAAACAAGATAAGGCTGAGGTGGAAGTTCAAGAAGACAAAAAGAAAGACAGAAAGACAAGTATTCTGAGGCAAACGGTTTACCTGTGCCGAGCTGTTGAGAGGTGGCTTCTCCTTTCCCGGCAACACCAGTTGCCGAAGTAGGACCACCAGAGCCCGCGCTTGCCGGCTCCTCTTCATCGCGATAGAGCTCGCTAGAGGAAACCCTTGCCGGAGATTCATCTCTGGGTGGCATGGTTGACGGAAGCGGCACGTTAGGGATGCCTTTTGATGGTGCTCCTTGTTGCCGCTCCTCTCCTACAAGCCCGGTGATGTCAGTAGCGAAGATACATACCCCGACACTTGCCAGCGGAAAGTGAGTGATGAACTCACGCTGGGGGCTGCGTCGGGGGCTGCGTTGAGGGCTTGGCTCCGGGCTGATGTTAATCAGCTCTGGCGCACCTGTGGTGCTTGCTGGTGGCTCATCGCCCGTTGAAGTCTTCGCCTTCTTCACCATCCTTTGCGCCAATGTTTCTGTATCTCTGCGGGGACAGGCCAAAGCAAGACAAACAAGTTAAGCAAAATCAGAAATCCAGAAGTTAAAAGATGTGCTAGGACCCTTACTCTTCTCCTTCCGAGCTAAAGGCAGAGAGGTCGAAGTCGACTTCCGCCACGGTGTCCGTGTGAGGAGGTGAAGGAGTGGTCCTGGGTCGCTTGGCTGCGGCAGAAGAGGAAGGTTGGTGGGCTGAGGCACCAGAAATGGCCTTCCGAAGAACACGCTTCTTCTTCTTCTCGGGAGCTGGGGGCTCCTCGTGCAGCTGCTCCCCGGCTGAATCTTCGGCAGAAGGGTCCCCGGCAGCTGTGCCACTCTGCTCTCCGGCAACCTCGCCCTGCCCGACAAGTTTTCCCTCAGACATCACTTCTTCTTCGCTGGCTTCCCCTTCCATGAAGCCAGCGCTGCCGGCCTCCGCGGCAAGATTCGCCTCTTCCGCCCTGCTGGCGATATACGCCACTTCTTCCTCAGTGGTGGGGCGGATGATGTTCGTTTCTTCCCGAATGGCCTTCTCCGACAAGTTGTCAAAGAATTCTTGTGCTTGCTCTGCGGATGGCTCCTCCCAAGTCCCGTCAAGGCCATGAGCATTCCACGCCGGCATCATGGCGATGATTGAGGCCAAGGCGGAGTTATTGCACAAAGGAATTGTGCCAGCCGGCAACTTGTGCTTCGCGTCAGTCCTGAACAGTTTTTGGTAGAGAGCTGTGTGCTGCATGACCGTCAAGTTATTATTCAGACGAGGGCGCAGCCTCATGATATCTGCCGCATTTCGAAACTCCCAGGCTGGCCTCCCTTTATTCTGCAGAGGGGCGATGCGCCGGCAAAGGAAGTCTGCGCCAACCATCTCTATTGTGAGCCCAGCAACTTTGAGGCGATGGATCCTGGTAACTGCAATTGTGAGCTTCTCATCTTGAGGATCGAAGGCGCTCCAATCATTACCGCGCGCCATCTTTGTTTGTCGAGGCAAACAGTAGGGCTGAGGGTCTTTCTCCTGAATTCAGCACCACTTGGCCCGCCATTCTTCCCACTTCTCGCGGTAGACCCCGTTTGGGTATATCTCCTTGTTCCATGCCCTTGGAATCCAGGTGATAGAACCAGAAAGGGCCTCACCCTTTTGAATGCGGGGGACGAAATAGTGGCGGAAGAGGGCTGTGTTGGGGACTACTCCGGCAAATTTTTCACAGAGATGGGCAAAGACTGGCATGCATGTCACGGCATTCGGTGCAAAATCCAAGAGTTGGAAGCCGTATGTGTATATGATGTCAATGAAGAAATCAGAAAACGGGGGACAAAGCCCGCAGTAAAAGTAGTCGGCAAAGAAAGGGAATTTATCTGGGCCTCCCTTGGAGGAACCTGGGCTCACGCGAGTAGCAGGATGAGCTTTCGTCTCCCTCGCCCACATGCATTGGTATCGGTCCCTCAGGGCGCCCGCATCGAGCGCCGAAGTGAAGACGGTGTGCTTCCTCCGCATCTTCACCAGTTCGCTCTTCGGGACGGCGGCTTTCACCTCCTTGCCCCTGCTCGCCTTGGGCGGCATGGCGACTGTGGGAGCAAAGACCGTGGACGGAGAGGGGGATGGAGGCGGCGGATGAGTGGGAGAGGTTCTGTTTCGAGCTCGAGGAAGGAGACGACGGCGGTTTCCAGATTGGAAAAGACAGGAGGTAAATGAGCAAGCGCCTCTGCGGTTTCCTTTTTATGGGGAAGGCGCGGGGCTGCCTCTTCACCTGTCAATGTGAAAATGCTTTTGCGAGCGCGCTGCAGTTACGGCCGCTCCACGCACGTATCCCACGTCGTGCGTTCAATGTGCGTCATGGGGGCGCGCAATAAGCGGAATGATTACAACAGCTAACTCCTGCCACGCGTGCCCGTGCACTGTTTGGGCCTAGCCCAACAACGCCTCACACCCGTGTATGGACTAGGCCCGGGGGCTCCTGTCGGTGTACTAAAGTTTGGGTCTTTTAGTACCCCATACTTGTGCACGAACGGTTGTAGCCACACCAGCGGCAAGGCCTGCCAGGAGACAGCTGAATGCAAGCACAAGATTATCAAGAAGGCATCCAAGCCGATGATCAGAACACAGAAGACCGAAGGCTGGGACCCCGGCAAGATGCTTGCTGGGATGGCTAGCGAAGACCCGGCAAGATTCACGCCCGGCAAGACCTCGCCACCCTGTCATTGCTCCAGCGCAGCGACCAGCCTGTCGTTTAGGGTTTGTCCTCCTGGGTGCGTGTCAGGGCGCTAACGGCGGATGGGTTAAGCGGTGCTGGTGGGACAGGCTCTTTTCCTGTCCCCAAGAAGCTAAGGGACACCTAAACGGAGCATTTAATGCGTTTGTCCTAAGTCGTCAGTATTAGGTATGATAACACTGTAGCAACTTTACACCTCTTGTACTTCGCCACTGTTGGTGACCCCTTCGACGTATAAAAGGAGGCCTAAGGCGTAGCTACAGAGGGGGAGGATCTTCTGGCCCATTCTGCATGCGTAGCTGCTGCTCGAACGTACTATTCATCGCAAGCGCTCCTGGAACTTGGGCATAAACACATCCAATACAACTAAAGCAGGAGTAGGGTTTTACGCTTCTCAGCGGCCCGAACCTGGGTAAAAATCCCTCGCGTTGATCGTTGGATCTGCTCTTTGTGCAAGCCTTTTTCCCTGCCGAACCATAAAAGGGATCCACGCGATCCCATATGTCGTACGCCGACAGTGGTGACGACCGTGTGCTCGACCTGGAGAGTGGAGAGGAAGCGGCGGTGATGACCGTACGGGCGAAGAAGATGCAGGGAACAGGGAGCAGGGGAACGAGGAGGTGTGGAGCAATTCCAGGGAATATCGAGCCCTCGGCTCTGAATTTGCAGAGGCCCGCGCTAATAGTCGAGCCCGAATGGTCTAGGCCCGGGTGGCCGGCTCCATTCTATGCATCCAAAAAGAGTGGTTATTCGTACCTTCGCTAACAATCGCCGCAGCATGCAAAGCAGTCCGTCCCTCCAAACCAGAAAACGACGCCGGCGAGGGCGTTCCGTTTCCTGACGGGCGTAGCAGCACGCGGACGTTCTGTACCGAGCCAATCGACGCCGCCAGGTACAGCGGTGATATACCCTCGTCGTCGTCCACGGAGGCCAGATCGGGAGCCTCCGTCATGAGCAGATCCACCACACCGGCACGGCCGTGCATGACGGCTTCGTACAAGGTGGTTGCGCCCGCCTGGTTCCTCGCCCGCAGCGCAGACTCCCCCTCCGCCCTGCCGGCCAGCATCCTCGGTAGGAGGACAGCCGCCACGTCCGTGTGCCCGAACCTCGCCACGCAGTGCAGCGGCGTGTCCAGGCACTTGTTGCGCGCGGCGGCCAGTGAGGGCGCCCTCTCGCAGAGGAGCGTCGCGAGCTCGACGTGGCCGCGGCTGGCGACAAGGTGCAAAGCCGTGTTCCCGTTGCTCGCCACGCCCAGAAGAAAGCGGGCCGGTGCCGCGCCATGGACGTTTACCGCGCCCTGGCCGTCTGTTTGGTGACCGGCACCATGGTCTTGTCTGCTCAGTATCTCCTCCATGCGGACATTGTCGCCGGCGGTCAGCACTTGCAGCAGCTCCGCGTCGAGCGTCATCTTCTCGCGAGGGCCGAATTCTACCACCGCCATCTAGTGATCTGCAATGCTATTTGGGATGCTTGCTCTGTTCTCTACTCCTACATGATACGGATATTCCTATTTTGTTCGTTACGGCAGTGTTTTGAACTTGAAAGAGTAGCCAAGGACAAGAGACACGAGTGGGCTCCCTCTTGGTCCGCTGGAGGTCTTGTAGTAAAATACATTTTCGTTTTGTCCCACTCGTCGTCGAGTGCGCGCTGATTTTTATGGTGATTCACAAAACTACTGTATTTCAAGCGCATAGGCCATTCTGCAATGGATTCAGAATGGGAACAATTACATTTTTCCTCCTAACTTGAGCCACCACCTGGCATTTGCCCCTAATTTTCGGGTATGCTCAAAAATACCCCTCTCCCGTCTGTTGCCCTTACAGAAATCCCCCTCCGTGCCGTTTTCGTCGGGTCAAGGGTGTTTGACCGGTAACTTGGCGTCAGTTGGACATTTTAGCCCCTGCTTCTTCATGTGGGCCCGTCTCAAATGCCATCCACCCTCTCACTTTCTTCTCCCTCGCGATGCATCTCTCCTCTCGTTCCCCTCTTGGCGACCGAAACCCTAAACCTAGCTCGCCCCAAATCTCTTCTGTAGGAGTGCGGGCGTCGAGATGCGGTGGGAGTGGAGGTGATTACCCAGCGCATCTTCTCCCTCTGCTACGGCGCTAGAGGAGGCGGCCGCCGGAGGTTGCGTCCTCGAAAGAAGATGGCGGCCGCTGGTGGTTGCGGTGGTGGCAAAGAAGCATCTTCGCAGACGACACAGATATCTGGATTTCAGATTCCAGTGGGGTAAGTTTCTATCAATCTTGACCTAGATCTTTTCTCTGCTACTGTAGGTAGATTTCCACCGATTTGACGCGCTCTTAGTGGTTACTGCTAGCTTGTAATGGTATTTTATTGCAAATATCGTAGGATGAAACCAGAGAGAGCTTTTGGTCTCAGCTGTAGAATGGAGACCACTGTGATAGGCAATGGTGGCACCAAAGGAGCCGGTACAGGCTTCACATTTCCATTTGCGGTGGACAAAACATCGACATTTGTCCAATTCAGAGGTGCTATTAGTGATAAATATCCATGGGGTATTTTTGATGCTGTGGAGTTTAGATATTGGGACATGCAGAATACTGTCTGGGTGCCAGTTCAAAATGATGATGAGTTAGGACTAATGTTTGCCACAAATGCTGAGAGCAATTCAGTGCAGCTAGAAATTAATGTCATACAAAGGAAAAGAGGAGAAACAGAGAGCAGAGCTGCAAGATCTGCAGCTACTTCTTCACAACATAGAAGCAGTCAAACAGTGGAAGGAAAGCAGCAGCTAGTAGTTCACAGACTCAAAGTTGTCACTCTAAAAGAAGGAAATCAGCACCTGCAACTTTAGAGCCTGAAAGCAGTCAGGTTAGAAGAGGAAAAGGAATTCACAGCACAGTTCAACAACCAGGAACCCCAAGTGCCAACTTGCCTAGTCAAGTATGTCCTGAGTATAGCAAACAAACAACAGATCCAATCATAGAAGAGGAATTTCCTGATGAAGTGCCCACAGATGATGAGGATGAAAGAATGCACCCAGAGTTTGTTGTTAGGAAACCACCCAATGAGGATGGTGAAGATTTCATTCCACCCCCCCCCCCCAATTTGAGGAGACAGACTCTAATGAGAGAGAGGAGGACATGGACATGGGATATTCTGAGACAGAGGATGAGGGTAGACCTGAAGTGCAGTATAACAGAGATGATCCTTCTTTAGCAGAAGGAACTATTTTTTCAGATGTCATAGATTGTAGGAATGCACTTGCCACCTTTGCAATCAAGACCCAGAGTGAATTTGTAATTGACAAGAGTGAGCCTGGTAGATTAACTGTTCATTGTGCTTATAAAAGGTGTAAGTGGAGGATGCATGCCTCCAGAATGAGAAATAGCACACTTTTTCAGGTAGATTAATTGTTCATTGTGCTTATATAGTTAGTGTTGCTAGTAAATTGTCTTAACTGTGCATTCCTAATATTTCAGTCCCTAGACATTGTCTGAACTGTTGTTGAATCTTATTTGGTGCAGGTCAAAGTGAACAAGACAGGTCACACTTGCCCAAGTGTTACCAGGAGGCAAAGGCTCAGGTCTGCAAAGAGTAGGTGGGTGGCAGATGCTGTGAAGAACTGGGTGAGGGAGAATTCAAATACTTCAGTGTCAACTCTGCAGACTGATTTGAAGAAAAAGTATGGGGTGCAGCTGCCTTACATGAGAGTATTTTATGGCAAGCAAATGGCTCTGGACAACATCTATGGTAAGTGGTCTGATTCATTCCAACTGTTGTATACTTTCAAAGCTGAAGTAGAAAAGGCATCTCCTGGTAGTGTGGTTAATATTGACAGACACACAGTAGAGTTTAAACTCAATGGACAAAAAAGGTACAAAGAGTGCTTTAGGAGAGTTTTTGTATCATTTAAGGCCTCTTGGCAAGGATTTTTGGCTGGCTGTAGGCCATACCTAGCAGTAGATGCAACAACATTAAATGGAAGGTTTAGAGGTCAGCTTGTAAGTGCTTGTGTTGTAGATGCATGCAACCGGATCTTTCCAGTTGCATATGGAGTGCTAGAGACAGAGAACATTCAGAGTTGGACCTGGTTTTTCCAGAACTTAAAAGACCTAATAGGGCACCCAGAAGGATTGGTTATTCACACTGATGCCTGCAAGGGACTTGAGTCAGCTGTAGAAGCTGTGTTCCCAGGTGTAGAGCACAGGGAATGCATGAGGCATCTTGCAGCTAATTTCAATAAAAAAAATTAGAGGAAAATTCTTTGATGAGAACTTGTGGCCCTGTTCTTTGACATATAGTTTGAAAAAGCACAAGTACCATCTCACTCAGTTGTACCGCAAGCCAGGTGTGCAAGAGTACATAGAGGAGCCCCACACTAAGTTATGGGCAAGGGCTCTTTTTAATGAAATATGCAAGTTGGATTATGTTAACAATAATCTTGCAGAGTCTTTTAATTCCAAGATTAGAAAGTGGAAAGGGCTACACATTGTTGATCTACTTGACAAAATAAGACAGTACATAATGGAGAAATTTGACATTAGGCAGAGCATTGCTGCAGCAACATATGTTGGGCATCTAATAATTCCAAAAGTTATGAAAATGTTGCTGGAAAAATCAAAGGGGTTGGACATGACTGTAGTGAAAAGAAGTACACATGAGGCTGAGGTCACTGCAGTTGACAAAGAAAAGAGGGAGTGGAGATATCCTATGGACTTAAAAGCTAGGACTTGCAGCTGCAGAAAGTGGCAAATTACATACCAACCTTGCATACATGCATTGTATTTCATAACATCAATGAGAGGCCCAGCTAGTGAGATTGACCAGTATGTGCACCCATATTACTCAGTGCAAATGTTCAATGCAACATATGCTGACAACTTGCCTGCAATGGAGGGGAAGCAACAGTGGGATGTAGTTGACCCTGGGTTCAAGTTGTGTGCTCCAGTTCAAAACAGGCCCCCTGGTAGACCTACAAAGACCAGGATTAGGGCAAAGTCAGAAGGAAAAGGACTTGGGGGAAGGAGAAAGAAGTGTTCTAGGTGTGGCAGACTTGGTCACCATGGCACAAATAGCAAAGAGTCAATTGACCCAGCATTTGGAGAAGAGGATGAGCATTGGGGTGCTGACAATGCACCTGACGCACTTAAGACAAACGAACCTACAGAAGCTGAGACAGAAGAATCTACAGCAGCAGCAGAGACAGAAGAACATACAACAGCAGAGACAGATGCACCTGCAGCAGCTGAGACAGAAGCAGCAAGTGTAGTGTTGGGGAACGTAGTAATAATTCAAAAAAATTCCTACATGTCACCAAGATCAATCTAGGAGATGCTAGCAACGAGAGAGAGGGAGTGCATCTTCATACCCTTGAAGATCGCTAAGCGGAAGCGTTGCAAAGAACGCGGTTGATGGAGTCGTACTCGCGGCGATTCAAATCGCGGAAGATCCGATCCAAGCACCGAACGGACGGCGCCTCCGCGTTCAACACACGTACAACCCGGGGACGTCTCCTCCTTCTTGATCCAGCAAGGGGGGAGGAGAAATTGAGGGAGAGCTCCGGCAGCACGACGGCGTGGTGGCGG
This sequence comes from Elymus sibiricus, assembly GCA_039707655.1. Classification (NCBI taxonomy): domain Eukaryota; kingdom Viridiplantae; phylum Streptophyta; class Magnoliopsida; order Poales; family Poaceae; genus Elymus; species Elymus sibiricus. The sequence continues at coordinate 180,599,012 of CM077665.1, forward strand.
TGGAGCTCGTGGTTCTCCGGCAGAGTTTCGCTAAGCACTACGGAGGAGGAGGAGGTGTAGGAGGAGGGAGGGCTGCGCCAGGGGCAAGGGCTACAGCTCCCATGCGCCTCCCCACTATATATAGGGGTGGAGGGGGCTGGTTTCTTTCCCTCCAAGTCCATTGGGGCGTTGGCAAAGGTGGGAGGAAAGAAATCCCATCCTTTCCCTTCCCCACCGATTGTTATCCCCCCTTTTTAGGGATCTTGATCTTATCCCTTCGGGATATGATCTTATTCCTTCTAAGGGGGGATCTTGGTGCGCCTTGACCAGGGGTGTGGGGCCTTGCCCCCACTACCCACGTTCATGTGGGTCCCCCCATGCAGGTGGGCCCCACTCCGGAACCTTCTAGAACCTTCCCGGTACAATACCGAAAAATCCCGAACATTTTCCGGTGGCCAAAATAGGACTTCCCATATATAAATCTTTACCTCCGGACCATTCCGGAACTCCTCGTGACGTCCGAGATCTCATCCGGGACTCCGAACAACTTTCGGTAACCACATACAATTCCCATTACAACTCTAGCGTCACCGAACCTTAAGTGTGTAGACCCTACGGGTTCGGGAACCATGCAGACATGACCGAGACACCTCTCCGGCCAATAACCAATAGCGGGATCTGGATACCCATATTGGCTCCCACATGTTCCACGATGATCTCATTGGATGAACCACGATGTCGGGGATTCAATTAATCCCGTATACAATTCCCTTTGTCCATCGGTATGTTACTTGCCCGAGATTCGATCGTCGGTATCCCTATACCTTGTTCAATCTCGTTACTGGCAAGTCTCTTTACTCGTTCCGTAACACATGATCCCGTGACTAACTCCTTAGTCACATTGAGCTCATTATGATGATGTATTACCGAGTGGGCCCAGAGATACCTCTCCGTCACACGGAGTGACAAATCCCAGTCTCGATTCGTGCCAACCCAACAGACACTTTCGGAGATACCTGTAGTGCACCTTTATAGTCACCCAGTTACGTTGTGACGTTTGATACACCCAAAGCATTCCTACGGTATCCGGGAGTTGCACAATCTCATGGTCTAAGGAAATGATACTTGACATTAGAAAAGCTCTAGCAGACGAACTACACGATCTTGTGCTATGCTTAGGACTGGGTCTTGTCCATCACATCATTCTCCTAATGATGTGATCCCGTTATCAACGACATCCAATGTCCATGGTCAGGAAACCATGACCATCTATTGATCAACGAGCTAGTCAACTAGAGGCTCACTAGGGACATGGTGTGGTCTATGTATTCACACATGTATTACGGTTTCCGGTTAATACAATTATAGCATGAACAATAGACAATTATCATGAACAAGGAAATATAATAATAACCATTTTATTATTGCCTCTAGGGCATATTTCCAACAGTCTCCCACTTGCACTAGAGTCAATAATCTAGTTACATTGTGATGAATCGAACATCCATAGAGTTCTGGTGCTGATCATGTTTCGCTCGTGGAAGAGGTTTAGTCAACGGATCTGTGACATTCAGATCCGTATGTACTTTACAAATATCTATATCTCCATCCTGAATGTAACCACGAATGGAGTTGAAGCGGCGCTTGATGTGCTTGGTATTCTTGTGAAACCTGGGCTCCTTGGCAATGGCAATAGCTCCAGTGTTGTCATAGAAGAGAGTCATCGGGCCCGACGCATTGGGAATCACTCCTAGGTCGGTGATGAACTCCTTCATCTAGACTCCTTCCTGCGCTGCTTCCGAAGCAGCTATGTACTCCGCTTCACATGTAGATGCCTCCACGACGCTTTGCTTGCAACTGCACCAGCTGACTGCCCCACCATTCAAAATATACATGTATCCGGTTTGTGACTTGGAGTCATCCGGATCTGTGTCGAAGCTAGCATCGACGTAACCCTTTACGACGAGCTCTTCGGCACCTCCATAAACGAGAAACATATCCTTAGTCCTTTTCAGGTACTTAAGGATATTCTTGACCGATGTCCAGTGTTCCATTCCGGGATCACTTTGGTACCTCCCTACCAAACTTATGGCAAAGTTCACATCAGGTCTGGTACACAGCATGGCATACATAATAGAGCCTATGGCTGAGGCATAGGGGATGACACTCATCTTTTCTCTATCTTCTGCCGAGGTCAGGCATTGAGCTGTGCTCAATCTCACACCTTGCAATACAGGCAAGAACCCCTTCTTGGACTGATCCATATTGAACTTCTTCAATATCTTGTCAAGGTATGTGCTTTGTGAAATATCAATGAGGCGTCTCGATCTATCTCTATAGATCTTGATGCCTAATATGTAAGCAGCTTCTCCAAGGTCCTTCATTGAAAAACACTTATTCAAGTAGGCCTTTATGCTTTCCAAAAGTTCTATATCATTTCCCATCAACAATATGTCATCCACATATAAAATGAGAAATGCTACAGAGCTCCCACTCACTTTCTTGTAAATACAGGCTTCTCCATAAGTCTGTATAAACCCAAACGCTTTGATCACCTCATCAAAGCGAATGTTCCAACTCCGAGATGCTTGCACCAGCCCATAGATGGAGCGCTGGAGCTTGCATACCTTGTCAGCATTCTTAGGATCGATAAAACCTTTCGGCTACATCATATACAATTCTTCCTTAAGGAAACCGTTAAGGAATGTCGTTTTGACGTCCATTTGCCAGATCTCATAATCATAAAATGCGGCAACTGCTAACATGATTCGGACGGATTTCAGCATCGCTACGGGTGAGAAAGTCTCATCGTAGTCAACTCCTTGAACTTGTCGATAACCCTTAGCGACAAGCCGAGCCTTATAGACGGTCACATTACCATCCGCGTCAGTCTTCTTCTTAAAGATCCATTTATTTTCTATGGCTTGCCGATCATCGGGCAAGTCCACCAAAGTCCATACTTTGTTCTCATACATGGATCCTATCTCGGATTTCATGGCTTCAAGCCATTTGTTGGAATCCGGGCCCGCCATGGCTTCTTCATAGTTCGAAGGTTCACCGTTGTCTAACAACATGATTTCCAGGACAGGGTTGCCGTACCACTCTGGTGCGGAACGTGTCCTCGTGGACCTACGAAGTTCAGTAGTAACTTGATCTGAAGTTTCATGATCATCATCATTAACTTCCTCTCTAGTCGGTGCAGGCACCACAGAAACATTTTCCTGCGCTGCGCTACTCTCCGGTTCGAGAGGGGGTACAATTACCTCATCAAGTTCTACTTTCCTCCCACTTACTTCTTTCGAGAGAAACTCTTTCTCTAGAAAGGATCCATTCTTGGCAACAAAGATCTTGCCTTCGGATCTGAGGTAGAAGGTATACCCAATAGTTTCCTTAGGGTATCCTATGAAGACGCACTTTTCCGATTTGGGTTCGAGCTTTTCAGTTTGAAGTTTCTTGACATAAGCATCGCATCCCCAAACTTTCAGAAACGACAGCTTAGGTTTCTTCCCAAACCATAATTCATACGGTGTCGTCTCAACGGATTTATACGGTGCCCTATTTAAAGTGAATGCGGCAGTCTCTAATGCATATCCCCAAAATGATAGCGGTAAATCTGTAAGAGACATCATAGATCGCACCATATCCAATAGAGTGCGATTACGACGTTCGGACACACCATTACGCTGAGGTGTGCCAGGCGGCATGAGTTGTGAAACAATTCCACATTTCCTTAAGTGCGTGCTAAACTCGTGACTCAAATATTCTCCTCCACGATCAGATCGTAAGAACTTTATTTTCTTGTCACGTTGATTCTCTACCTCACTCTGAAATTCCTTGAACTTTTCAAAGGTCTCAGACTTGTGTTTCATTAAGTAGACATACCCATATCTGCTTAAGTCATCAGTGAGGGTGAGAACATAACGATAGCCACCGCGAGCCTCAACACTCATTGGACCGCATACATCTGTATGTATTATTTCCAACAAGTTGGTTGCTCGCTCCATTGTTCTGGAGAACGAAGTCTTAGTCATCTTGCCCATGAGGCATGGTTCGCACGTGTCAAATGATTCATAATCAAGAGACTCCAAAAGTCCATCTGCATGGAGTTTCTTCATGCGTTTGACACCAATATGACCAAGGCGGCAGTGCCACAAGTATGTGGGACTATCATTATCAACCTTACATCGTTTGGTATTCACACTATGAATATGTGTAACATCACGTTCGAGATTCAATAAAAATAAACCATTGATCAGCGGGGCATGACCATAAAACATATCTCTCATATAAATAGAACAACCATTATTCTCGGATTTAAATGAGTAGCCATCTCGCATCAAACGAGATCCAGATACAATGTTCATGCTCAAAGCTGGTACTAAATAACAATTATTGAGGTTTAAAACTAATCCTGAAGGTAGATGCAGAGGTAGTGTGCCGACGGCGATCACATCGACCTTGGAACCATTCCCGACGCGCATCGTCACCTCGTCCTTCGCCAGTCTCCGCTTATTCCGCAGCTCCTGTTTTGAGTTACAGATGTGAGCAACCGCACCGGTATCAAATACCCAGGAGCTACTACGAGCGCTGGTAAGGTACACATCAATAACATGTATATCATATATACCTTTGACGTTGCCGGCCTTCTTATCCGCTAAGTACTTGGGGCAGTTCCGCTTCCAGTGACCGGTTCCCTTGCAATAAAAGCACTCAGTCTCAGGCTTGGGTCCATTCTTGGGCTTCTTCCCGGCAATTGATTTACCGGGCGCGGCAACTGCTTTGCCGTCCTTCTTGAAGTTCTTCTTACCCTTGCCTTTCTTGAAACTGGTAGTCTTATTCACCATCAACACTTGATGTTCCTTTTTGATCTCCACCTCCGCTGATTTCAGCATCGAATATAACTCAGGAATGGACTTCTCCATCCCTTGCATATTGAAGTTCATCACAAAGCTCTTGTAGCTAGGTGGAAGCGACTGGAGGATTCTGTCAATAACCGAGTCATCCGGAAGATTAACTCCCAGTTGAGACAAGCGGTTGTGCAACCCAGACATTTTGAGTATGTGCTCGCTGACAGAACTATTTTCCTCCATCTTACAACTGAAGAACTTGTCGGAGACTTCATATCTCTCGACCCGGGCATGAGCTTGGAAAACCATTCTCAGCTCTTGGAACATCTCATATGCTCCGTGTTGCTCAAAACTCTTTTGGAGCCCCGGTTCTAAGCTGTAAAGCATGCCGCACTGAACCAGGGAGTAATCATCACTACGCGACTGCCAGGTGTTCATAACGTCTTGAGTTGCTGGGAAAATGGGTGCGTCACCTAGCGGTGCATCAAGGACATATGCTTTCTTGGAAGCTATGAGGATGATCCTCAAGTTACGGACCCAGTCCGTATAGTTGCTTCCATCGTCTTTCAGCTTGGTTTTCTCTAGGAATGCGTTGAAGTTGAGGGCAACATTAGCGTGGGCCATTGGATCTACAAGATAGATTGTAAAGACAATTTTAGACTAAGTTCATGATAATTAAGTTCATCTAATCAAATTATTTAATGAACTCCCACTCAGATAGACATCCCTCTAGTCATCTAAGTGATACATGATCCATATCGACTAGGCCGTGTCCGATCATCACGTGAGACGGACTAATCATCAATGGTGAACATCTCCATGTTGATCGCATCTACTATACGACTCATGTTTGACCTTTCGGTCTCTCGTGTTCCGAGGCCATGTCTGTACATGCTAGGCTCGTCAAGTCAACCTAAGTGTTTCGCGTGTGTAAATCTGGCTTACACCCGTTGTATGCGAACGTTAGAATCTATCACACCCGATCATCACGTGGTGCTTCGAAACAACGATCCTTCGCAACGGTGCACATTTAGGGGGAACACATTTCTTGAAATTTTAGTGAGGGATCATCTTATTTATGCTACCGTCATTCTAAGCAAATAAGATGTAAAAACATGATAAACATCACATGCAAATCATAAAGTGACATGATATGGCCAATATCATCTTGCGCCTTTGATCTCCATCTTCGGGGCGCGGCATGATCACCATCATCACCGGCACGACACCATGATCTCCATCATCGTTTCTTCATGAAGTTGTCTCACCAACTATTACTTCTACTACTATGGCTAACGGTTAGCAATAAAGTAAAGTAATTACATGGCGTTTTTGATTGACACGCAGGTCATACAATAAATTAAGACAACTCCTATGGCTCCTGCCGGTTGTCATACCCATCGACATGCAAGTCGTGATTCCTATTACAAGAACATGATCAATCTCATACATCACATATATTTCATCACATCCTTTTGGCCATACCACATCACATAGCATACCCTGCAAAAACAAGTTAGACGTCCTCTAATTGTTGTTGCAAGTTTTACGTGGCTGCTATGGGTTTATAGCAAGAACGTTTCTTACCTACGCAAAAGCCACAACGGTGATATGCCAATTGCTATTTACCCTTCATAAGGACCCTCTTCATCGAATCTGATCCGACTAAAGTGGGAGAGACAGACACCCGCTAGCCACCTTATGCAACAAGTGCATGTCAAGCGGTGGAACCAGTCTCACGTAAGCGTACGTGTAAAGTCGGTCCGGGCCGCTTCATCCCACAATGCCGCCGAATCAAGATAGGACTAGTAACAGCAAGCAAATTGACCAAATCATCGCCCACAACTACTTGTGTTCTACTCGTGCATAGAATCTATGCATAAACCTGGCTCTGATACCACTGTTGGGGAACGTAGTAATAATTCAAAAAATTTCCTACGTGTCACCAAGATCAATCTAGGAGATGCTAGCAACGAGAGAGAGGGAGTGCATCTTCATACCCTTGAAGATCGCTAAGCGGAAGCGTTGCAAAGAACGCGGTTGATGGAGTCGTACTCGCGGCGATTCAAATCGCGGAAGATCCGATCCAAGCGCCGAACGGACGGCGCCTCCGCGTTCAACACACGTACAACCCGGGGATGTCTCCTCCTTCTTGATCCAGCAAGGGAGGAGGAGAAGTTGAGGGAGAGCTCCGGCAGCACGACGGCGTGGTGGCGGTGGAGCTCGTGGTTCTCCGGCAGAGCTTCGCTAAGCACTACGGAGGAGGAGGAGGTGTAGGAGGGGGGAGGGCTGCGTCAGGGGCAAGGGCTGCAGCTCCCATGCGCCTCCCCACTATATATAGGGGTGGAGGGAGCTGGTTTCTTGCCCTCCAAGTCCATTGGGGCGTTGGCAAAGGTGGGAGGAAAGAAATCCCATCCTTTCCCTTCCCCACCGATTGTTATCCGCCCTTTTTAGGGATCTTGATCTTATCCTTTCGGGATATGATCTTATTCCTTCTAAGGGGGAATCTTGGTGCGCCTTGACCAGGGGTGTGGGGCCTTGCCCCCACTACCCACGTTCATGTGGGTCCCCCCATGCAGGTGGGCCCCACTCCGGAACCTTCTAGAACCTTCCCGGTACAATACCGAAAAATCCCGAACATTTTTCGGTGGCCAAAATAGGACTTCCCATATATAAATCTTTACCTCCGGACCATTCCGGAACTCCTCGTGACGTCCGAGATCTCATCCGGGACTCCGAACAACTTTCGGTAACCACATACAATTCCCATTACAACTCTAGCGTCACCGAACCTTAAGTGTGTAGACCCTACGGGTTCGGGAACCATGCAGACATGACCGAGACACCTCTCCGGCCAATAACCAATAGCGGGATCTGGATACCCATATTGGCTCCCACATGTTCCACGATGATCTCATTGGATGAACCACGATGTCGGGGATTCAATTAATCCCGTATACAATTCCCTTTGTCCATCGGTATGTTACTTGCCCGAGATTCGATCGTCGGTATCCCTATACCTTGTTCAATCTCGTTACTGGCAAGTCTCTTTACTCGTTCCGTAACACATGATCCCGTGACTAACTCCTTAGTCACATTGAGCTCATTATGATGATGTATTACCGAGTGGGCCCAGAGATACCTCTCCGTCACACGGAGTGACAAATCCCAGTCTCGATTCGTGCCAACCCAACAGACACTTTCGGAGATACCTGTAGTGCACCTTTATAGTCACCCAGTTACGTTGTGACGTTTGATACACCCAAAGCATTCCTACGGTATCCGGGAGTTGCACAATCTCATGGTCTAAGGAAATGATACTTGACATTAGAAAAGCTCTAGCAGACGAACTACACGATCTTGTGCTATGCTTAGGACTGGGTCTTGTCCATCACATCATTCTCCTAATGATGTGATCCCGTTATCAACGACATCCAATGTCCATGGTCAGGAAACCATGACCATCTATTGATCAACGAGCTAGTCAACTAGAGGCTCACTAGGGACATGGTGTGGTCTATGTATTCACACATGTATTACGGTTTCCGGTTAATACAATTATAGCATGAACAATAGACAATTATCATGAACAAGGAAATATAATAATAACCATTTTATTATTGCCTCTAGGGCATATTTCCAACATGTAGATCTTGCACCACAAACAGATGATATAGCTCCTGTAAGTGATGCACCAACTGTAGCAAGTGCTGCAACAAGTGCTGTTAGTTAACCTGCTATTTGAACTACAACTAATTGATTTATTTGTCAAATTATTTAATTACTAACTAATAAAGCTTGTGTTGTTACTTTTCAGCCCAAGGAAAAACTACAAAAGACCAGCAGAGAGAGGTGACAACCCTCTTTCACCAAAGAAGATGGCGAAAGGCGATACGCTCTCGACTGGTGGTGGTTCTGTTACTGGAAGCAACCAGCTAAGCAGGTCTTCCTCTCCCAAGAAGGTGGCAGCTGTTGCTAGGAGCACTAGGAGCAAGTCCAGGCTCTCTACTAATCTTGCATGCAACACTAGGAGCAAGAGGGGAAACCTCTTGTGAACACTCTAATTATGTTTGAACACTGGGAGCAAGACCATGTCATTTTGTTTGAACACTGTGTGATGAAGTGCCAGGCACTCTAATCATGTACCAGAAGCTTTGAACCATGTGTCCCTTTTTTTGAACTATTTAGTTGATGTTGTTGTGTGATGCAACTGTTGAACCTGTGTACAAGTATCTTATGTGATGTTGTTGTTGGTCATGCCTTGCTGTTGATCCTGCCATTTTGTTGGTATAATTGGTATAACTTGCTGTTATTGGTTTCTGGTTTCTTAAGTGACCACTATGATGCATTATCATTTCATTGATGTTGGTCCACCAGATCACAAGATCACAAACAAGATCTAATTAATGCTTCTCAATTACTTTGTCTCTGCCAAAAGATGCACATCATCAAAGTAACACATCCAGGAACACATCCAGGAACAATTCACATCATTTAAAAGTGTACAACATCAATCTAACTTCAACTCAGTGCCAAATAAGCTAATTCATTACAATACCACTGACTAATATGCATTCTTTGAACCAAACAAGTAGGACAGAATGCATATGCCAACAATTATCATCAGAAATGCCCATGTTTCCATCTGATCATGCATCTTCTTCATCTCTAGCTTCAGCTTCTTCTTTTTCTCTCTTAGATGTGTCACCCTCCTCTCTAAACGATGAACTTTGAGCCAACTTGCTTCTAGCCCATCATGCAGTGTCTCAAAAGCACGCCCAACAAGATCTGGAGGAGGAGGGTCGACCCAAACAACTCTTTCACATTCATCAGGAAGCTGCAACATCCAAAAAATCATCAAAATGCAATCTTTGCACCAATTTGAAGCAAAACAAACAAATTCTCCCAAATTACATCAAGTGGGCATCCAAGAAATCGTCTCCCCGTTGTTGCTCCTCCCCAGGCGACACGGCGAGCGGGAACGAGCCCGTGCCCCGGGCATCGGTGCTTGGAAAGCTTCTCAAGGCCACAATAGCTTAGATCCGGCATGTAGAACTCGAATGAGAACTGCACTATGCCGGCCCCATCGACCTACGAGCGAGCAAATCCTCAATTTGAGATCAAACCCTAACGAGAAATCCCCAACTCAGAGGAGGAAAACTAACCTCCACGGCGACAGACGAGCTCGAGGACGACATGCCTGAGGTGCACATCACCGTCGCCTCACTCCCCGAGCTCCAGAAGGCTGTAGTTCGTGCGCCGCCGGTGAATCGCCAAGCTACAGTTCGTGCGCCGTCACGAGGTAGAAGAAACAGAGTGAGAGGGTGGATGGCGTTTGAGACGGGCCCACATGTAAGAAGCAGGGGCTAAAATGTCCAACTGACGCCAAGTTACCGGTCAAACACCCTTGACCCGACGGAAACGGCACGGAGGGGGATTTCTGTAAGGGCAACAGACAGGAGAGGGGTATTTTTGAGCATACCCGAAAATTAGGGGCAAATGCCAGGTGGTGGCTCAAGTTAGTGGGAGAAATGGAATTGTCCCATTCAGAATTGCCGAACATGATTTGCGCTAGGGGCAGCTAGTGCTAGGAGCTACAAAGATAAGAGACAATGGAGGACGGTCGAGGACAGTGACCTCGCCGGGCCGGAGAGCCTTCTTCCTTCGGAGTGGATGGCCGGCCCGGGGGTTGGCTGCACAATAGCGTCAGCAGCCACGGGCATGGCAAGATGCCAGTGCTGGACGGCGATTCAAAGGTGGATATCGGCAGGAAGGTGGGTATTTGTACTTCGGAGTATTTCCTCGACTATATCTGGATTCCAGCGTGCACATGCCTATAACACGTTACACGTGCGAGTGCTACAAGATAAATAATCTTTTTAGCAACAAGCTAACATTCATTATAGTTGGATACCTTAACAGCCAGTAAACATAACCCTTGCAAACATGCCTGTTGCACATGAACGACTGGGAAAACCTTCAGGGTATTTATCTAGCCTAACAGTTTTTTTTCCTTTTTGTCCAACTGGATCATTGTGCTATCAAAGTCCAAAAATGGCATATCATCAAACCTTCAAACTATTCTACCGTTCACTCGTGCTGCTTCCTTTCTTGAACGCTGTAAGGTTCCTTTTGAGAGACTTAACAGCAGATAGCATTTGTAGCTTCTCCGTGGACGCCACGTCATGTTTCTGCTTGGTCTTCCTAGTCGATGCATCATCAGGCGGCAATGTACTCCCCGGAGATGACTCCTCCACAGGAGGTTCACTATCCAATGTGCCTGCATGCACGCCCTTCTTCCCAGATTGCTTTCGCTTGAAGTCAGCACTCCTGTACAAAACCATTCAAAGTCAGCATGAATTACACCAGTGCAGGTCAAGCATTTATATTATACTGGATAGTAAGATGGGTAAGTCAAGGTAATGGATGCTGGTAGTAGTACCTCTTGTACTGGGGATCGGTAGGATCCAGCGCAAACAGGTGAGACGTGAACATGGGATCAAACCTCTTGTCATTGCTAAGATCAATATGAGGATGTTTGTCCTCGACAGAATCCTTGCCCTTCTTGCCCTTTTTACTCTTGCGTTTTATGTTATAGCCCTTTGCACCATTGCCTGCATCCTGATCAGCAACCAGGAGCTCCAACTCTTCTTTAGTTGCTTCTGGTTCGAAATGTTCCTCAGGAAGCTTGTCCTTTCCTTTCCCTTTTTCTTTATCTTTGGCTTTCACCTTCTGCTTCTTCATCGGCTTAACGTCTTCATCAGACTTTTCATCCTCAAAGAAATCTTCATCTTCATCAGCAACATCTTCATTGCTATCGTCATCATCATCATCATCCTTCGACGACCTCTTCCTAGCTTTCCGCTTTTCCTTCATTTTTTCTTGGTGCATCTCCCAGACAGTCTTCTTCTCGCTGCTCTTTCTCTCAAGGATACGTTTGCTAAGGTCCTCAAGCTCCGTGTTGAATGTTACCTCCATGTCCTGGTCATCAGCTTGTTCCTCATCCGATTTATCTCCTTCTAGTAAAAGAGCCAACCGCTCCTTATTTGTTAACTTTCTTTTCGCTACTCCATTTGGTCGAGGCTCGTCCCCAGAATCATCTACATCATCATCTGACTCACTGTCATCACTAGCTAAAAATACACCAAGGTCATCTAACTGCGACAAAAAAAAGATAAGACGTTAAAGATGTCAAACCAAAGAAAAAATAGAAGGACGAGAAACAATGACAAATAGATTGAAAGATTTCATAAGAAAAGGGTAGAAAATGCATGTCGTCAACATAATTCACAACTGTTACAAGAAGATAAAAAAAAAATGCAAGAGTCCACTATGACACTTTACTTCCCCCCTTCACATTTATTATTGAGTTTTAAGTAATAGAGCTAACCTGTTCATCGTTGAACTTCCGCCTCAATTTCTTCTTACGCTCTGGCTCATCATCATCCCATGTGAGCTTAACTTTGCTATGTTGCAAAGCACGAGTCTCATAATCAGGCTCCTTGTAATTCGGAGGTGCCTGCGTGGAGTCAAACAAATTATGAACTGAAAAGACCACTTTTAGCACAAGGGGAAGGCAAGTTGTGCTCAAATAACATCATAACTTATTCAGCCACTTCTGAAAAGGGTAACTTTTATGCTGCCAAGTGCGAACAGTTTAATATGACTACAAACAAATATGGGTGCAGCTAAAAGATACCTCTGTAGCCACATCGCGGGCAGGATGTTTGAACTCCATAGAGTCAGAAATAAACTGCAAATCGAACACATTTGCTGTTTTTAAGAACTCGGTACCATCAAGAGTCGTGTATAGGTGATTTGCAGTTGTACTGGAATCACACACCACAACTGCATAGTAGTACCTGCAGTAAGAACATAATCACAAGAGAACACAATAAGAAACTCTTGGCAAGTAACTGTATATGGACTATAGTTCATATAAAAGATGGACAGACAACACTATTTGGACACATGCACACAATCCCAAACATGTGAAGTAAAAGCCGCTGTAGTTACCTATGTTTTTAAGGCGACGCTTCGCTTTAAGGCGCTGGGGGGGCGCCTCGATGCCTAGGCGACGCCTAGGCGCCTAAAGCGGACGCCTAGGCGCCTAAGGCGGGCATATTTGCAAAGCGCTGGGGGGGCGCCTCGACGCCTAGGCGTCGCCTAAGCATCGCCTTACGGACGCCTTAAAAACATAGGTAGTTACAATTACAATAGGATTTGAACATTTTAATATTTCAGTTAACAATATGGAGATTCAGATCATGGTTTTAAGAACACGTTCGAACCCATCTCAGTTAGTCCCAGATAAACAGATAAATAAACATGATGACAAGCAGCAAAAATATATCTATGTTTTATTCCTAACCTCAGTCTGTTTAGCTCATAAGTACGCAGCTTGTTGTTCTCGGAATCAGAGTCATGCTCATCATCTTCTTCATCATCGTCTTCATCACTGTCATTGTCATCGTCTTCATCACTGTCATTGTCATTATCATTGTCATCTTCAGAGTCATGCTCACGATCTTCTTTGTCATCCTCTTCATCACTGTCACTGTCATTGCCATTATCATTGTCATCTTCCCCACCATCACCATCACTATCACCATCAATACCAAGAAGTGTAGACGGGCCTTGAGTTGTCTCAATGTTCATGCACTTCAGTCCAAATTCTGACGGATATACTGAGACTGATAGAACTCGTCCACCTTTTGGGATGCAAGATGTCATCACCATATACAAGTCCACCGCCTGTTGAAAGGGGCAAAACAAAGGGATAATATCACTGAACTTAAGAAGCAAAACAGAAATTGCTAAGAGCAAAAAAAAAAAAAAGAGTAAATCCCAATGGGTCATTTGCATCCTCAGTTCTAGTAAAAGCAGGATTTCGTGCAGTTATCGGAATATTAAGTATCAAAGACATTTGTTGGGTTGCCATAAAAATCACAGGAAGTGCTTCAATACTAACAAAAATATTGGACATATTTTAAATGGAAATACAATCATTACAAGTGCATTTGAGTGATGGGGATTAGGGATTTCTTTGGAACTTTTACTGCTTGATATTTGAGTGATGGGGATTAGGGATTTCTTTGGGAACTTTTACTGCTAGATATTTCACCTGTTCTCAACAAAACAAAAAGAATAGAAACATAAACATCTTTAAGCCAAACAACATGAATCTATGTATCGTACTTCAACCTAACAAACCAGTCACACACTTTGTGGCACGACATCCTCTCCTGAATCTGACTGACTGCTCGTCGGTCCATTCCCAGGGATGACTTTGTGGAGTGGTGGTAGCAAACCATCCTCCAGGTGCCCACTGCCACACGCAAGGGGGCCTAATTGGCGATCATGTTTACAGCGTATTCTTTTTTTGTTTTGTTTTATTTTACCCCGGAATTGTTCTATTACAATTTTCTATTATGTACAAGTATAAGTAAAGAAAAGAGCTAAAGAAACAAACCTAGGGTGTGTTTGGTTGTAGAACCAAGTAGAATGCAATGTAATGGTTCCATCTCCTTGTTTGGTAGAGCTAATGAGATGGAATGGAATGGTTCCGTCTCGATGCTTGGTTCATCCAAATTCAATGCTAATGCTGACAGTAAACATCACTTAGCAACTACTAGTACTAAATTCATGTCAACTAGTACTGGTACTAAGCATCATTTGTCAAAGTAATGCATCACCGTGTGCATCTACACACATCTTCGAGTGGGATAGAAGGAAGCGCCGAGGATTTGATTCCTTGCACCTTCACTCAGGTCAGGGAGCCGCCTAGTCAGCCTGCTGCCCAAATCAGCCTTCCTTGGTGGGCAGCACCGGCATAGGTGGTGATGACGGAGAGCTGTGCTTGGGAGGCAGGGTCATCGAGTCCTGGCATGGTGGAGGTGGAGGAGCAGCCGGTCAGAGCTCAGGTGGGCGCAGGTCAGAGGTTGACGACAGTGGCTGTTGGGGTCGACCGTAGTGCAGAAAGAGGCGGCGGCAGAGGCTGGCGTGCTGGCGTGGCCGTGACAGTGAGGGGGACGCCTGCGGAAGCCGGTGATAAAGCTGTGCAAAGATGAGGTCATGGAGGAGTGGTTGTTGGGCACACAGGGTGCATGGAGGCACGGTCGAGAGGAAGCAGATGCGGGCAGGGAGGCCGCAACGCCGGCCGGACACGAGCAGATGGCGGCTTGGCTGCACAGCGCTGCAGGCGACGTCCATGGTGACCGGGGGCAAGGTAGAAGTGGGTTTGGGAGCTCTTGCGAGGAAGCTTGCAGGGAGGAGGGCGAGCTCGCAAACCGGCTGGCTTCACCGGAGGCCGACCGGCAGCTGAGCGTGTGGGATTAGGCACGTCTCCCCCGATGGTCGCTGCTTGTTGGGGTGAGCGGTGGGTTTGACGAGAGAGGGCAAGAGGAATGAGTGTGTTCCGCATCTCGGGGGTATATTCCCGTCAGGTGGAATCAGTACGTTCTGTTTTCCTCTCGAGCCAAACGCAAAACGAACCGAGATCAGGGACGTCACAGAACCATTACCTTCTACTTCATTATTGAAACCAAACACACCCCTAAAGATATAAATCTATACAATTCCTGATTTCTGCAGCATTATGATGATTTGCTCTTAGTTCTGATCTTGAGGTCTTCCTTGAGGATGTTGCACCAGCCTTGAACATGTGGGGCGGCATTACGATTACGATTTTTTTGTCATCCCTTATGAGTACGTATGCTCCAGCAGCGCATGATTACTAGAAGAGACTCATCAAAGAATGATATTCCTCTGTTCTTATTAGGAATGATCATCTGTCAACAGTTTTGATCAAAAGGGCAGTCCCGAAATAGGTGTACTGGAAGCAGCACAATGAAACCATCCCTAGCGTCGCCAGTTTGCTTGGCAGACGAAGCTGAGGTCAGATTGTGCGCAGGGATGGTGATGACGGGCCTTGCCTGCAGTGCCTACCACCTAGTGTGTAGCGTTGTACTTTGGGGAGTGACCTCTCGTAGGCTTGTACATACAACTTCTTCTATCAATGCATTGAGACACAAGGCCTTTGAATTTCGTCTAAAAGAACTAACAAACCAGCAAAAGAACTTTTTTTTTCTTTCCAAAACTCCTGTTTACCATCATCTATTTTAAAATATTGGCATCCAAAGAGCCCTCAGAGGTTTATCAAGCAAATGCAAAAGCAGAAAAGAAATGCAAGTGGCCTCAAACACATTTTTTCGAGGTGGATTCTCAAGCAATGGAAATAACCAAATTGCCTTTTGAGCATGGCTAAAATAGTTTAGGCGCACAGGATTACTTATCAGGATAATAGAATTAATGAATTAGTGCACACACCTTAATGTGATCCCAGTCCATGTTAACAACAGCAAGCCTATGAGTTTCCTTATCAATCATAGGTGTATCATCATGCCTCGCCATCAAGTAATGAGCAATGTCACTACCGACAGAGCACTGCAGAAAAAAGATAGCAGGAATTATAAGGAATGCAAGAAACATGTCTCTCTAGATGACAAGAAAAATACAGCTAGTAAAGTGTCCCATCAAAATAATTTAGTAACCATATGAAAATCCTAGAAATAAAAACACATAACCTAAGAGACCCGTACTGGTAGGCAATAAACACCAATATGCAGTAAATTGCAGGAAGAAAAATCAGTATATAAGATCAAGACTCGCAGTTTGAAATGGTTCTTGCAGTCACATATTGAGATGCGTGGCTTACAGAAACACACATTTCTCTGTATCTAACAAGCATCTCTCAATAAGCTCCATGTTCTACAAGAAAAAAATAACACTACCGCAAGCACAAACATACACCACAAGTTGAAGAAATCCCCATAACTGTAACCTCCAAAGTTGGGATTAAAACAGCATCTGTGCTATCGACATGAAAGCGAATTAAACAGCACATATCAAATAATTACAAACGACCAACCAGACCATACATCTCACATATCAACATAAGGATGTGCTTTTATAGTTTTATTCTCTCCTAATTCACAAGCGAGCATATGCCAAAATGGAGAAGGATGCGACCTTTATAATTGCAGAGAATGATAATCAAACGAAACAGCATAGAATTGGACGGGAAACGTCACCTCGTCATCGTCCTCCACCTCCTCTTCGTCATCGCTGCTAGAACTCTCTTCTTCAACTTGCTCATCCTCTTCTTCCACCTCATCGTCCTCCTCTTCTTGGACCAGCTTCACTTTCTCCTTCTCCTTCTCCTTCTCATCCCCCTCCTCTTGTTTGAGATAGTAATGGAGCATGGGGTTCTCCTTGGCGCCCTTCTTGCGGCGCCTGCCGCGCTTGTCCACCAGCGCCTCCGACGAAGCGAACATCGGGTTGGTCAGCATGCCGTTGAACCTCGAGTCCAGGGCGACCTTCGCCTCCCTCCGCCGCATCGGCCTGAACCTCGGGTCGGTCCGCGCCGCCGCGAATCGCTCGTCCTCCATCGCCCGCTTCATCTTCTCGTCTCCCCGCTTCGCCTCCGCAGCCCCCGCCACCGTAGCCTCGGCCTCAGCCCCAGCCTTCTTCTCCTTCTTGGGCTTCTTGCCGTGCTCCTTCCCCTCCTGCCCGCCCTTGTGCTTGCGCTTGGCCTCGCTGCGGAGAGACGCTTCGTCCGCGGCGGGACGCTCATGCTTATCCTTCCGGTGCTTTCTCTCATCTTTGGAGTTGGATTTCTTGGCCTTCTTTTGACCCTTGAGATCGACGTGGTCGGCCGTCGGCGCCATGGCGGCTGCTGCTAGGGGTGCAGTGGCGGCGGCGGCGAGGATGTGCAAGGCAAGGGTATGGAGGGTAGCCGGAGTAACGAACGACCTGGACTTTATGGATCCTACATGGGCTGAGATGGACTACACAATCCCGTGGCCCATGTTCGCATACAGGCCCACATGTCAGCAGAATGGGCGTGTCCACTTGTTTATGAGCCGCCCCCTCGCTGTACGTCTGATCCAGGCATCATCAATTCGCTGGACGTACCACGACTCATTACGCCCAATCTCACACCCGTTGCCCCATCGCCAAGCCTTCCTCGACGTCATCGACTTCGCCGTCGTCTCGCCGGCGTCGGCCGCTGGGAGGAGATGGCGTCGTCGCTGGACGCGCCCAACCTCGACGATTACCTCCCCACGGACTCGCTCCCGCAGGAACCCCCCAGGAGTCTCACCCTGTAACAGCCCTAACCCCCTGCCGCTGCGCCTTGATTGCTTCTCGATCTCGCTCGCTTGATTATCGATTCCAGCTAGATTGTTGAGGCGTTTGATGCGGTTTTACAGGCGCGATCTGCTGGACATCTCGCCAGTGCTCACCGAGGCGGCGGGCGCCATCGTCGATGTGAGTGCTTTATCTCTTTTTTTACCTTCTCTCTCGTCTCCTGTGGGAATGTATGAGGTCAGTAGTTGTTTCTAGGCTTATGATCTGCAAGGTTTAGGATAAGGAGAAACGAG
Organism: Elymus sibiricus; assembly: GCA_039707655.1. Taxonomy (NCBI): domain Eukaryota; kingdom Viridiplantae; phylum Streptophyta; class Magnoliopsida; order Poales; family Poaceae; genus Elymus; species Elymus sibiricus. Next base: position 180,617,280 of record CM077665.1, read on the forward strand.
CCTCTTTCACCTTTACTATTTGGTGGAAAGGTGTGTAAGAATTATAATTTTGATTTGAAATGTTTAATTTGTGTGGGTTTGGTTCAGTTCATCTAGGATTCTAGCATGTTGCTATTAGCTGGATGTCCTGTCAATTGCCACCTTGATTTAAGACCTCTTGACCTTTTGAGGGTTAGCTTGTTGTTTACTGCCTTTATATTATCTGTATGGCTATTCTATTCAACACATCTCCAGCTGTACTTTACGTATTTGGCTTAAAATATGTGGAAAGCAATACGGTCAGTCATTCGAAAGACTATTTTTGTTTTTTCTGTTTATCTAGGAGGGGTTTTGATTTCCAAATTTTTGACTCTTGAGAATTGCGTGGTTAGTATTCACCATTATGTAATTTGAAAGATTTGTTATGAAGGCTTCGGTCTGGCTGAGTGAGCCACTAACTTAAGACTTAACTTATGCCAACACCCAATTGATAGCGCTAACACGTTTCTCCCGCTAGAACCAGTGGTGCTGGATGAGTAGTTGTTCAATATAGTGACTGCATTATCTTTCCTAGTTATAAAGATTGGAGTTGGTGGTGAGTTCACATATGGGTCCAACATCCTTTCCAAATAAACAAATGCACGCATTCCCACATGTGAAACTAGCAACCTTCCAAGAGACATATATAAACAAATGTACTTTACTCACATGTGGGATTTATCATAAATAAACAAATACACCACTTTCATCTGAGACCAACTTTTTTGTAAAAGGCACAAATAACAAAGACAAAAATGTGACTTCCACTCAAAATCGATCTTGGTTTTAGTTCTCTTCCCAACCTACTATGGTCATTTAAAGTTCTCTGACGCTGCATGTCTTTCACCGCATTTTTGCTATCTTTTCTACTTGTAAATCACACAATGGTCATAGAGGACACTGACATTATTTCACCACCTCTAAGCCAATGGTTCCGTGGCAACGCACGGGCATCGTGCTAGTAGATTACAGAAGTTCTTGCCATTGTGGTTGTTTGGATATAACTGCAGCCAATGGTTCCGTGGCAACGCATGGGCATCGTGCTAGTAGATTACAAAAGTTTAAGTTCAACTTTTTGATCGGATGAAAAATCATCTAACTGCTGATCAATTTGTTTTGCTCGATAGAGTCAACTTTTTAGGAAGTGATGATAACTCAGTAGTTAGTACTGTCACAACTCGCCCTTAGTGGTTGTTTGGATATAGGGAATTAGATGTGAGATTTTAGAAAACGAGTTTTTGGAGGATTTTTAGGAAAACCAGTTTTGGTTAGTTATTCTGTTAAGGTAAGTACATACAATGCCTTGTTTGGATGGATAAGTAGATAAACACGATTTTGAGTTCTTCGTTTTGGGGAAAATCAATTCATGGACGTGTGGTGCTTCGGCTCACTCTTGGCACCTACACGCACATCGGCAGACAACCACAGCGTAATCGGCTCTCCGGCGGGGGTGCGCGACCATCGCTGTGGCCGCTGGGGTGGTCGCGCTGCTCGCCTGATCGTGCTCTGCTTCGTTTGCCGGTGTCATGCATGTTGGCCCAGGTCCCCATACGTCGCTCCGGTGACGAATTCTTTCCGCCATGAAGATGCACATACATACATGACACCGGCGAACGTATGGGGACCTTGTTTCATGCCCTAACTGCAGCATCTCCCTTGGGCGCCCAATCACTGAATCTTCAACCCTAGCCTAAACCTTGTTCTGAAAGTTTGAGTTCTTACATCATTATGTCATGTCTCATTGACCACTGAGTATATGTGTCTTAGCTGTGCTATGATTCTTTTTTATCCGTTTAGGTGTCTAGTTATGACCTTGCTTGTGTTTGCACTTATGCAGGATTCATTCACACGTTGCTTTAAGTCAAATTCTCCGGAGCCATGGAACTGGAACATCTATTTGTTCCCATTATGGTGCTTGGGAGTAGTCATAAGATATGGACTACTGTTTCCGCTAAGGTACTTGAGTCCTATGACCTGAACTTGGGATATTGCTTTTTCTCATATGTAATGTTTGTACTTCTTTTTCCTCTTCTGATTTGATATCAGCACTTCTGCTATTCTGCCTTGTTGATGTATTGTCAAATAGATGTGGTTCGATTCTAGGGTAATGCAGTAGAATAACACAATGGGTTTACATGCTATAGCTCTTTCAAATGATGTTTCACTCTTTTCCCTTTTCTTTTTGAGTGCTGTGGGTCGTATAACCTGCACTAGACCAGGCTTTGCAGTTTGCACATTTTGTGCCATTCTGCAAGTATTATTTAGCCTATCATAACCCCATTGGTGTAAACTGTTGAGGTGTTCCGTATGCAATTACATTTGTTCCTTTGATACCTAAAATGTTTTTCATGTTCCCCTTTGAGGCTGTAAGTTTTCTTCTCGAAAACTTGTAAAATAATTTAATACAAGTAATGTAATGGAAAATAATTGAATTTTATGTAAATTTTTCCAGACAAACATTGGTCTGCTCTATTCTTTTCTTTGTATGCTAGTGGTTATTACTACTAATTAATTCATCCAGTGTGTCTTCTGCTTTCATTGATTGCTTTGTAAATATTGAATCTAGTCATCTGATAACTTAATTGTGTATCAGGTTCTTAACACTTGTACTAGGATGGATGGCCTTCTTTACTGCCTTTTTTCCCGTGCATTTCCTAATGAACGGGAAAAGTAAGCTAAAAAGTAAAATAGAGGTGAGCTATTTTCTTTTCCTGAATTAAGTTTATCTCTTGTTGTGTATATGTCCATATTCAGTGTATTTGACCTCATGAGCGGTCTTGCGCGGAGCTTTAACTGGACTCTTGGTTAACAGTGTCAATTATATGTGTTTGTGTGTGTGTGCATTCATGTCCATGGTTCTTAGGGTTTGTGGTTGGGTGAATGCGGTAAATCAGTGCACCTTTCCGTGTTACTTCAAATTTCAATGGAATGGTGAATTAATAACAAACTATCGCAAGTTAGTTTCCGCTTTTTTTTATGCTGAGTCGTAGGGATCGAGATCTTCCCTTTTCCCTGAAAGCATAACGATAATTGGCACTCCATTAGTTAATCCCTTTTTGACATCTTTTAGGGGTTTAGCCCCTACAAGCAATCTGGTTATATTTTATGTTGTACTGTAAGTTAGTTTATTATGATTATATCTTCGAAGCCTAGTAAGTTTATTTGTTAGATAACCCTTAAAGCTTATTGAGTTAACTAGGCTTATGTACTCACATGTACTTGTACACATAAACTGTTGCTATTGCATTTAGACTCTCTGGAGTCGTATAAACCGAGATATATGTCAGCTGTCGTCCTGCCTGCCACCATTAAATCTCTAGGCCTTGCATCTTAATGTAGTTATCCTTTCAGCAATTTCTATGGTGTTGTGTAGTTTTGCTAACTTACTCAGTTTTCATGTCCCCTGACTGTTCGTTTGTTTTGCCAACTTTGTTCACATTAGTGTGGTGTTTCTTTAAAACTTCTTGGATTCTGAGTTCATTAATCTGTTTTGAGCTTTGTGCAGAGAAAGCTGGTTGAAATGATGTGCAGTGTTTTTGTTGCTTCTTGGACTGGAGTGATCAAGTACCATGGACCACGCCCAAGCTCACGACCTTATCAGGTTAGCTTTGTTTGCTTCTCATTTACTAATATCTGAGCTACTTGTGTGGTTGTGAACATGTACGAATACAAGAGAGAAGTGTGACCACCTGCACTTTTGAGGTGTATAAACATAACAGGTGTTAAACTAAAGGCTTGTTCCCATGAAATATCATATGGAAAGGTAGCACAAGCCACAAGATGTTTTTCTATCACATACTTCTGAATTCTGATTATGGAACATGTGTGTGCTCTGTCCCATGTATACACAATTGTTTTGTTTAGAACCCTATCTACAGGTCCATGTTGTTCTTATAAATAAGTAACATTCATTTCTTTATCACTATAAACTTCTCAGTATGATTGATACCCTTGCAACAATCTTCTCATTATTACAACAGGTATTTGTTGCAAACCATACATCGATGATAGATTTTATTATTCTGGAGCAGATGACAGCATTTGCTGTCATCATGCAGAAGCATCCTGGATGGGTTGGTGAGTTTCCTATTCTTCAGAAACTTCTCTTCTAGTTTTTGTTTAGTTCTCAGTGCTAGAATTTTGATTTATTTATTGTTTCTCCTCTCAGGATTTATTCAGAAGACTATTCTGGAAAGTGTGGGTTGCATCTGGTTTAACCGTAATGATCTCAAGGATCGTGAAGTAGTTGGAAGAAAGTAAGTTTTTTCCTTTGCAACTCTTTCTGTTTAAAGATCTGTTTATTCAATGATTTTTTTTTCTTATCAGGTTACGTGATCATGTTCAGCATCCAGACAACAACCCTCTCTTGATTTTCCCAGAAGGAACTTGTGTTAATAATCAGTATACTGTGATGTTCAAGAAGGTAAATTGGTACACCTGATCTTTTTAAGGACCATACAAATCTCTTTGAATAATCTACGATAGTACAAAGTTTGTGCAAGAGAGAATTCATAATTCCATTCTTTGCGGGGACTTAAGTGATCATATGTATGGCATCAGACTATCAGTACAGCATCTTTTTTATCTGTATCGGAGTTCTCTGCATGCAAATCAAATTATTAAGACTTGTAACTGAGTTTGGAGAACAGAAAATGAAAGAAAAATACATTTCTTTTCACTAGGTACACAAGATGATTAAAACAGACACTGGAAATCAGTCTTCTATTGCGTGGCATATACCCTGGAAATCACACAACTATGCATTGGTTAAATTGTTTCTTTATGTTTATTTCAGGGTGCTTTTGAGCTTGGCTGTGCTGTATGTCCAATAGCTATCAAATATAATAAAATATTTGTTGATGCCTTCTGGAATAGTAAGAAGTATGGAATACAAATAAAAATATGCATTTACTTTGTTCACACCTATATACGTTCCTTTTTTCACATATTACCTTGCTTGAAATGTTTACCAGGCAATCTTTTACAATGCATTTGGTTCGCCTTATGACATCGTGGGCTGTTGTTTGTGATGTTTGGTTCCTGGAACCTCAGTATCTCAGGGAAGGGGAGACAGCGATAGAATTTACTGAAAGGTAACACAAAAGTTTTGATAATGCTCTTTTTTCTAAGAAAAGTGCCAAGGGTCAGAGTAATGTTTTATACCTGATGCAATGCTTTGTACAGAGTGAGGGACATGATAGCTGCTCGGGCTGGTCTTAAGAAGGTTCCATGGGATGGCTATCTGAAACATAACCGCCCTAGCCCAAAACATACCGAGGAAAAGTGCGTAAAATCTCTGCTCTCTCCCTCTTATATCTTAATAAAAGCTATAATAGAGGATGTTGATTTGGTCAAACTAGCCAGTTAACCGTTTTAAGTTTATTTAATTTCTAACATGCGTTTTCAATTTTCAGGCAGCGCATGTTTGCTGAATCTGTGTTGAGGAGACTGGAGGAAAACTAAATAGCTATCAATCAACTCTGGCGCTCCTGGTTAGTTAAGGGATTTTCCCTTTAGTTGCCTTGTAATCTGTTAATCACCCAAGTGAGACCTGGGGCATGTGGAAATGACCACCGTCAGTTTTGCTGTAAATTTGTTTGCAGTTTGACAGAATCAGTAGCATGTGCTTCACAAGAAAGAACTATTGAATCAACCTTGCTATACATGCGACACTAGTTGTCCGTTTTTGGTATGACGCACCAGATCAAGCCGTTGATGCGCTGAACAAAACTGCAGTGGAGCATCAGATTTTGCGTCGTACACAAATCGGACCATGAAGTATTGTACGCATAGTGGTTTCACTATTGAATGGATGCGTGCCTATAGATCTTTTTATATCTTATATGATTGGTTAGTGTTAACACGTAAGCATTGGTGTTCTTACCAGTAGATGCTGCATTGATATTTGACTTCTGTTTCATGTAGAGTCAGTCCTGATCATTCTTATATCATTAATCATGTGATTATTGGTTTGATGTGCTCTGTTTAAGCGAGAGATACAACTGGACTGCATCTCAAAAAAACAAATTGGTTAAGAGAGCTAAAGCATCGGTATATGCCTGCACAAAGTTAGAAGAAACAAGAGGTATGGCTGCACGGCTTGTTTCGAAAATACATATGGTGAAAGGTTAGGCATATGTATGAATAGATGCTTTCACTAAAATAGAACCAGAAGCGTGCCCTTTCAGACCATGCTTAATTATAATCTACTAGCTGCTATCTTACTATATTTTGTGTTTTTGCATTCGATGCTCAGTTCTTAAATATGTTGTCGTGTTTATGTTTCGCATCAGATATTCAATTGTTAAATATAGTTTTTGGAACCTTTTCGATTCTCACATGCATTCACACTTCATTACAAATTTACAATTATCACAAAGTTCATGCCATCTGGAAGACTGGAACCAGATTTCAGTACCCTTTAATGCTCACATCATTCATGTTTGCATTAGAACGATCGCAATCTATAAAATTGAAGTACTAGTCACCAATACATGCATGTATGTCAAGCACATGGATTAAAACAAAGGAATCACCAATACCACCCCAAACCCAAATGACAAGCAGTTATGTTCAAGAAAAAAGAGAAATAAATCAGAGGGAAGGAAAAATAAGAGAGGAGCAGCTTGAATGATCCACTAGAAGTAGAGCGTGCACGGCGTGTTCCTGTCCTCCTGGTGGAGGCTGCCGTCCCCGCTGATCTTGAACCCGCAGTCCGCCTTCATGTGGTGCTCCTTGGTGTCCCACAGCTTCACCTGGAACCTCACCGTGGAGTTGAGCACCAGACGCAGCCCGACGCTGCCGGCGCCCACCTCGCTGGCGAACCGCTGCCACGCAGGGTCGGTCGGCGTCGGGCCGGAGGCGGCGAGCTCGCCCTGCACCTGCGTGTCGCCCTTGGGCGGCTGGTAGAAGGGGTACATGACCGGGCCGGACGCGATGAGCTCGTCGTCGTAGTAGACGGAGCCGTAGACGGCCTCGAAGTGGATGCCGATCTTCTGGTTGGGGTTGTGCTCGTTGACGGCGAACTTGACGGGCAGGTTGGCGGCGCCGGACTGGCGGTTGACGTTGGGGATGCTGAAGTCGGTGAGCGTGAACTTGGGGCGGTGCGGGCGGAGGCTGAGCCAGAGCACGAAGAGGATGATGCCGGCGATGAGGACGAGCGTGAGCAGCACCGCGCACAGGAAGTTGAGGCACCGGATCGCCGGGCTCTGCCGGTGGTACGACGGCAGGCGGTAGTTCCGCGGCATGGCTGATCGATCGACCGGCGCCGGTGCTGTTCCTGATGCTGGCTGGTGTACGTGATGCGTATGCTTGCGTGTGACGTTTTATAGGTCCACATGCGTCATGCATGTCACGGTGTACAAGGCAGTAATATTCTTGCCGTGCGCCGACGATGGCAGACACTAGCACGCAAAACTGTTGATGAAGATGAACGTACCAGATGTTGATTCCCATGAGGCTGGCTTTGACAGAGTTGGACTGTGCTGGAAAGTGAAACCGAATAACTCGAAAGGGCCCCCTCAAAAAAAAAAAAAAAAACTCCAAAGGGCGAGCTCTGTTTAAGCGGATTGGTGACCGTAGGTTCTTCTGGTTATTTACGGATATTTTTCTCTGTCGCAATACGATTCACCCGCATCGTTTCTCTGTAAACGTGTGATGTACATGTTGTAAAGTAAGCTCCCTTGCCTGTAAAATGTATGTTCTCCGGCCCGACGCCGAGAGGGCACAACCCACAATTCGGCCATCAACGTCGAAGCAATCTATCTGTCGTTCAGACTATCTTAGATGACAAGCCACACAAAGAACTTGCACTTGAGGGGATCCCAAACCTACAAACCATGGGGACAATGGCCATGGAGGTCAGGTACGGAGAGGACACAGAGTACTCCCCATTGAAAGTGAATTTCCAAAAAATTGTGTCATTACTTCCTTGAAAGGTGAGTATGAGCAAGCTTTAATATTCCTAGAGGTTGCCGAACTCCTCATTACTAGGGAAAAGCCTAGTAGTAGCGCGGGTATTTCCCATATCAGTAGCGCGTGTGCCCACGCTACTGCTAGGGCGCTACAGCTAATAGTTAGCAATAGCGTGCGTCTGGAAAGCGCTACTGGTAACTCACTTATCCGTAGCGTTGGGTGGTGCCCGCACTACTGCTAACTATTAGCAGCGCGGTCCTATGCCCCGCACCACTACTAATCGTGCATATTTCTTTTATATATATATATATATTGTATTTATACATGGTTATACAAATTAGTATACAAAAACAGCAATAAAGAAGAAACAATAATTAGATTAAAGTGGATGGATGCAAGTGACAATACCTTCATTCGACCCTTGTGTGCCGTCGTAACATCATATTTTCTTACTAATTCAACTTGATCACTTGCACCCATCTACTTTAATCTAATCTATGTCATATAATAACTCATCATCCATAGTCACATAACAACTTATCATCATCTTAATCATCTAACAACTCATCATCAACTTAATCATCTAACAACTCATTATCATCTTAATCATGCCAAGTTAACTACTATTACACAATATCATAAACTAGAAAAAGTCCTCCCTCCTAGGTAGAACCTGTGAAAGCACAACTTCTCCCTATGTGGTTTTGGTAATTAACAACAACATATAGTTCATTGAACTAATAAGCCTATCAAGTATATTTCAGAAAAGTTCAATGAATGGGTTGGCTAAGATTGTGAGATGGATCCCCTAGATGCAATGAACACAAGTTGACACGAGCTTCAAGCTTCAAGACTCTATATTTTCTTTTATGTGAGAAATCACAATTGAGTCGATAGGAAAAGCCAATACTATTAAAAGGGGATGAGGTATTGATAATGATCTGGTTGCTCAAGTGTTTAGATATTTGCCACCAAAAGCCTCAAGTTGATATTTTGGTTGAGGTCATAATCCGTCGTTTGGGCTGTTGTTCGTGTTGGATTGCAAGGTGAATTCTTTGGTGATGGAAAGGAACCGGATCGTGAAGCGACATCAAAAGAATTGAAGATGTTGCAATACAACGCTCAAGCATGCGATATTTTCTTCAACCGCCTATGCCCTGAAGAATTCAACAAGATAAGTCGTCTTGAGAATGCAAAGGAAATTTGAGATACTTTGGTTGATATGCACGAAGGAACCGAATCCATCAGGGAATCTAAGTTGGATGTGCTTTAGAGTCAACTTGACAAGTTCAAGATGAAGGATGGTGAAGGGGTCACGGAAATGTACTCTAGGCTTGCTCTCATCACAAATGAGATTGTGTCGGTGTACTAAAGTTTGGGTATTTTAGTACCCCATACTTGTGCACGGACGGTTGTAGCCACACCAGCGGCAAGGCCTGCCGGGGGACAGCTGAATGCAAGCACAAGACTATCGAGAAGGCATTCAAGTCAATAATCAGAAGACAGAAGACCAAGGGCTGGGATCCCGGCAAGATCCTGCCGGGATGGCTTACGGAGCCCCGGCAAGACTCGCACCCGGCAAGACCTTGCCACCCTGTCACCGCTCCAGCACAGCGACCAGCCTGTCGTTTAGGGTTTGTCCTCCTGGATGCGTGTCGGGGCGCTAACGGCGGATGGGGTTAAGTGGTGCTGATGGGACGGGCTCTTTTCCCGTCCCCAAGAAGCTAAGGGACACCTCAACGGAGCATTTAATGCGTTTGTCCTAAGTCGTCAGTATTAGGTATGATAATACTGTAGTAACTTTACACCTCTTGTACTTCGCCACTGTTGGTGACCCCTTCGACGTATAAAAGGAGGCCCAAGGTGTAGCTACAGAGGGGGAGGACCTTTTGGCCCATTCGGCATGCGTAGCTGCTGCTCGAACGTATTGTTCATCGCAAGCGCTCCTGGGCTAGAGTTCAAACACATCCAATACAACTAAAGCAGGAGTAGGGTTTTACGCTTCTCAGCGGCCCGAACCTGGGTAAAAATCTCTCGTGTTGATCGTTGGATCTGCTCTTTGTGCAAGCCTTTCTCCCTGCCGAACCATAAAGGGATCCACGCGATCCCATAGGTGTTATCTGCACCAACCAACTTTACCGGGAGGCAGTTGCAGCACCTGCCGCTAAGGCACTTGCTCCTGCCGCTGAAGCTCCCGGGGGGAAGAAGACCGGCAAGACCTCTGGCACACACTCCGGCAAACGCACCCCCTCGGAGTGCTGCGCTCCCATTGAGGATGTGCCAGAGAGCTCCACCGGCAAGAGCAAGAAATCCAAGGCAGCTCCACCAGAAACTAAGAAGGTGTCCGTCAGGGAGGATGGTACGGGAGGAACCTTCACCATAAGTTCCACCCTCGACGACAAATAGGAAAGCACGCTCATTACCTTCCTGCGGGCGAATGTCGATGTGTTTGCATGGCAACCATCTGATATCCCCGGTGTTCCCAGGGAGGTGATTGAGCACCATCTTGCTGTCTGTCCTCATGCACGGCCCGTCAAGCAGAAAGTTAGGAAGCAAGCCTTGGAGCGGCAAGAATTTATTGCCGAGGAAATCAGGAAGTTGGAAGCGGCAGGTTTGGTAAGAGGAGTGCTCCATCCAACATGGTTGGCCAATCCAGTTGTAGTGCACAAGGCGAATGGAAAATGGAGGCTGTGTATTGATTATACAGATATCAATAAAGCCTGTCCAAAAGATCATTTTCCCTTGCCGCGCATCGACCAGATTGTGGACTCCACTGCCGGCTGTGATTTGCTGTCGTTTCTTGATGCTTATTCAGGGTATCATCAGATTTTCATGGCAAAGGAAGACGAAGAGAAGACCGCATTTATCACCCCATGTGGTACGTATTGCTTTGTGCGTATGCCTTTTGGGTTGAAAAGTGCTGGTTCAACGTTTGCAAGAGCGGTCCAGATTGGTTTTGAGCCCCAGCTACATAGAAATATGGAAGATTATATGGATGACATAGTGGTAAAAACCAAGGACAAGGCGACGCTCATACAAGATTTAGAAGAGACATTTGCAAATCTGCTCAAGATCAATTTGAAGCTCAATCCTGAGAAGTGTGTGTTTGGCGTTCCGTCCATCAAGCTTCTCGGGTTCTTTGTATATCAACGTGGAATCGAAGCAAATCCCGACAAGATCAAGGCAATTGAGCAGATTGAGGCACCAAGACGCGTCAAAGATGTGCGTCGTCTTGCCGGCTGCGTTGCTGCTCTGAGTAGGTTCATCTCTAAATCTGCTGAGCGCGCCCTGCCCTTTTTCAAAATCTTGAAAAAGGCAGGTCCAATGAAGTGGACTCCGGAAGCGGAGGCAGCGCTGCAGGATTTGAAGAGGTACCTCTCCTCTCCGCCAGTACTAGTCGCGCCAAAACCACAAGAGCCGTTGCTGCTATATCTAGCGGCAACGAATCAAGTGGTGAGTGCTGCGTTAGTGGCAGAGAGAGAAGTCGACGAAGAAGCAGCGGCAGCGGCAAGACCGCCAAGCGACGAGCTGGGATCTTCCCCGGCAGAGTCTAGTACCGACAAGGCAGGATCTGCGCAGTCGAATGAAGCAACACAGAAGAAGATGGTGCAGCGCCCAGTTTATTTTGTCAGCTCCCTTTTGCAGGGGGCTAGGTCAAGATATTCTGGCGTGCAGAAGTTGCTCTTCGGCCTCCTTATGGCCTCGAGGAAGCTGCGCCATTATTTTCAGGCACATGGGATCACCGTCGTCACTCGCTTTCCATTGCAGCGGATTTTGCGAAATCCAGATGCAACCGGCAGGATTGTGGAGTGGGCTTTGGAACTGTCAAGTTTTGGTCTCAAGTTTGAAAGTACTTCAGCCATTTAGAGCAGAGCTTTGGCGGAGTTCATTGCGGAATGGACCCCAACGCCAGACGAAGAGATTCCGGAGACAACTCTCCCCGGCAAGGAAACAAATCAAGAGTGGATTATGTATTTTGATGGGGCTTTCTCGCTGCAAGGCACCGGTGCTGGCGTGCTGCTTGTCGCACCCACCGGAGAGCACCTCAAATACGTAATTCAGATGCACTTTCCCCGGGAGAGATCGACAAACAACACTGCAGAGTATGAAGGGCTGTTTGCCGGTCTCAGGACCGCGGCGGACCTTGGAATTAAGAAGCTCATCGTCAGAGGTGATTCGCAGCTTGTCGTCAAGCAGGTGAATAAAGATTATCAGAGTCCATTAATGGAAGCTTATGTCGATAAGGTGAGGAAATTGGAAGAGTGTTTTGACGGTCTGCAAATGGAGCACGTTCCTCGTGCGGAAAACAGCATTACTGATGACTTGTCAAAGCGCGCTGCCCTTAAGTTACCTGTGGAACCAGGAACTTTTGTGCTCGATTGACTCAACCATCCGTAACACCATCGATGGGACAAGAAAAAAGGAGGAAGTTGAGTTCCGGCAAGTATTTTCCGGCAGAGCTCCCAGAAGCCGCCGACAAAGAAGTTGCCGGGAACGACACCAAGCTTGCCGGTGAGCGACAGGCTCCGGCAGGACCTCAGACTCTTGCCGTAGAGACAAACGCTTCCGCCGAGCTTGCCGGGGAGCAACAGGCTCCGGCAGGGCCTCGAGCCTATGCTGTAGAGACAAACGCTCCCACGGCAGAGGACATGCCTTTAGTCCTTGTTGTCGAGCCCCAGGCTCCAACATGGGCACAGCACATCGTCCATTTCCTTCAAACAGGAGAACTCCCCGAAGAGCAGGAAGAAGCGGAGAAAGTAGCCCGTCAGTCTAATATGTACCAGTTTGTGGATAATGTCCTGTACAGAAAAAAGACCGAACGGTGTGAAATTGAAGTGCATTCCTCGGGAGGATGGACTGGAGCTGTTGGCAGAGATACATGGAGGCATATGTGGCTCCCACATAGCATCAAGAGATCTTGTTGGTAAGGCATTCCGGCAAGGTTTCTTTTGGCCCACTGCTCTCCAGGATGCAACTGCACTAGTAACCAAGTGTGAAGCGTGCCAGTTCCATTTAAAGAAATTGCATCAACCGGCTCAAGCTCTTCAGACAATCCCTCTCTCCTGGCCGTTTTCGGTCTGGGGGCTCGACATTTTGGGCCCTTTCCCCCGTGCTACCGGGGGCTTTGAGTACTTGTACGTCGCAATCGACAAGTTCACAAAGTGGCCGGAAGTGGAGGCAGTGAGGAAGGTGATAGCACAGTCAGCCGTCAAGTTCTTCAAGGGACTAGTTTGCCGTTTTGGTGTACCAAACATGATCATCACTGACAACGGCACACAGTTCACAAGCCACACCTTCATGCAGTACGTCCAAGACCTTGGCGGCAAGATCTGTTTTGCTTCTGTTGCTCATCCAAGGAGCAACGGCCAGGCGGAAAGGGCAAATGCTGAAGTGTTGCGAGGTCTTAAGACAAGAACTTTCGACAAGCTGCGCAAGTGCGGAAGACGCTGGATTGATGAGCTGCCGGCAGTTCTTTGGTCAATCAGAACGACACCAAATCGAGCCACCGGCCAGACACCCTTCTCCCTAGTATACGGGGCAAAAGCAGTTCTCCCCACGGAACTCACATACGGGTCACCTCGAGTGCTCGCCTATGATGAGCTTGAGCAAGAGCAGTTGCGGCAAGATGACGTTACACTCCTCGAGGAAGATCGTCTTCAGGCTGCTGTGCGAGCTGCACGCTACCAGCAAGCTTTGCGCTGCTACCATAGCCACAAGGTTCATGCTCGAAGTCTTGAGGAAGGCGACCTTGTTCTTCGGCGCGTTCAGTCGGCCAAGAATTCTAACAAGTTGACGCCGAAGTGGGAAGGCCCTTATCGGGTAGTACGAGTCACCAGGCCTGGCGCAGTCCGCCTGGAGACCGAAGATGGAGTCCCAGTGAGTAATTCCTGGAATATCGAACATCTTCGTAAGTTCTATCCATAAGACGCGGTTGCCGGGTCTCCCGGCAACCACCTTTTGTACAAGTCTTGCCGCCAAGGCATGTAATCCTTTGTACAAAGCCAGGCGCAGACCCTGTGCATAGTTGAATAAGATTAAGTGTTTTACAGTGTTTGTCGATTTCCATGTTAATCTATATGCATGCTTATCTGGGACATTGTATTACACCTGCTTCCGGTAAGCATTAACGAACCGCCAAGGTTCCATATCTCTATTTTCTCTTCTTTCTTTTTCTCAAAGGACAGAAGGTTCCCTCGCATGCAAGTTTGCCGGGGGGAAATGATGGTATGGATAACAACAGGCGACGTTCAAGGTTGACATTTGGCTGGAAGGAGTACATCAACGAAAAGCTAAGTTGCAGAAACTTTAAACAATTTTTTGTTTAGTAAAGTTATTCTCCTTGAATGATTTCGGCCTATGTATGGGAAACCTGCACGCGAAGGAACCTTGTCATCATCGGTTGCGCCCTTATTTTGTTTCGAGTCCGCTCAACAGTTTAAGTGGCTGCACTGAAAACGCCAAGGTATCTTGTCGATAGCGGCACCTCCAGCAGGCTGCTAAAGTCCCGCACCTAGCGCTCGCGGCAAGGGTGCACACGCCGGCAAGTTCCCAATAAGCGTAGGGTTTTTTCCATATAGAAAGAAATCAGACAAGGGAAATAGCATACATTCATCCAGAGCATAGCAAGTTATATTACATTAATAGCTGCCGCGATTCTAACATAAGACAAATTTGTCTTTGGCATGGAATGGTGGCGACAACGAGAAGTGAAGCGGTTAGTCCCTGCGCTGGCCTTCGACCCTCTTGACCTGGTTCACCTTGTCGACGATGGGCGCGACAAGTTCTTCGAGTGCTTTGAGGTCCACATGCTTCGGCAAGCGATCAAGAACATTGGTGAGGTTGATGCCAGGGTTCTTGTACACCACTTTGGTGAGCACCTTGAGGAGGACGGCCCGGCAGAGTTTGCGGGATTCGTTGGCCAGATGGGTTGCTCGATCAGAGTGGAGCAGCTTCAGGGCGTCGACCATGCCCTCGAAGAACAAGGTCACCTTGGCGCTCAGAGACACCCTTTCGTCAGAAGAATACCTGAAGTTATGCATGCCCATGGAAGATAGTTCTGCTGCAAGCTTTTCTGCAACATCGACAAGGCGTTCAGTCCAGATCTTGACGCCCTTCTCGAAGTCATTATAGGTGGCAGCAACACTCTTGAGCAGATCCTTCTCATTCTGGAGATCTTTGATCAAGGCCTTCTCACGAGCCCTGCTGTTCTCAAGAGTCTCATTCAACGTGGCCAGCTTCAGCTTCAGATCAGCAATGGATTCATTGGCGGAGGTGAGTTGCTTGGTCTTGTCAGATATGGCGATTTGTATCTCCGCCAGGCTGTAGAGAGTCTTCTCTCTTTCGGCATTGAGCGTCGAGATCTTCTTGCCGTGATCCTCAAGGTCCGCCTCCAGCCTCTTCACCTTATCATCAAGCTCGTTCTTGGCGGCCTCTGCAGTTTCGACAGCATAGACGGCTTCCTTCAGCTTGCCGGTGTGGTCTGTGGCCAGAGCTTCGAGTGCTTCCTTGTGTTTCTGCTCCAGCTCTTGGGTCCGCTGCGCGACAAGCTTTTCAATTTCTTCATCCTTGCCACGAAGCTTATCGACAAGCGCCTTCTCGCGAGCGACAAGGTTCTCTTCATGAGCGTCGAGCCCGATACAGCGCTCTGTTAGGCGAGCTTCCTCTGCAGCGGCCTGTTGTGCGGCCTCCTCTTGTGCCTTCTCAACATCAGACTGCTTCATGAGGAGCTCGTTCCAGTTCTGATTCAGCTGCTCTTGACTCGCCTTCAGCTCCTGAAAAGCTTCGGCGTACCAGACTTGCGTTTCCTCGGCGCGCTTCTGGAAATCTACCTCCGCTGCTTCGACAACTGCTGCCCTGGAGTCCAGCTTCTCTTTCCGGGCACGGTGAAGCGCTTGGAGCTTCTGAAAATTGTCGCTCATGGCCTGGAGGAGCTTTTCTTCTTCGGATTTGCTGCTGCTGGTGCGTGGCTCGTCGACAATCTTGAGCCCAGCAGCGGCGATGACGTCTTCGTCAAAGATTTCCCCTTCAGTTGGCACTCCAATGCTTGCCGCTCCTGGTATGCTGACGAACAGGTTGTCACCAACCTTGAGGTATCTGCTTGAAGAGGGGGCCTCTGATGTTGACGGCTGGTCCTCAACAGCCGCCTCACCGGCAACTGGGGGCTCCGTGGCCGGCGTAGCGCCTGGCGCTCCTGCGGCCGGAATGTCGTCAGTATGGTCACTGGTCTCCTTGCCGGCCCTCTCAGCAGACTCCTTCATGGCCTTTTCCTGTGCGGCCTTGGCGGCCTCGGCGGCAGCATCCTTGGCGGCCTCGGCGGCAGCATTCTTGGCGGCCTCGTCAACGGCAACTCTGTCGGCCTCGGCGGCAGCATCCCTGGCGGTCTCCTCGATAACGGCGTCAACATCCATGTGTTCCGTCAAGGGAAGATCTGAAGGCCAAGAAAACAAACAAGATAAGGCTGAGGAGGAAGTTCAAGAAGACAAAAAGAAAGACAGAATAACAAGTATTCTGAGGCAAACGGTTTACCTGTGTCGAGCTGTTGAGAGGTGGCTTCTCCTTTCCCGGCAACACCAGTTGCCGAAGTAGGACTACCAGAGCCCGCGCTTGCCGGCTCCTCTTCATCGCGATAGAGCTCGCTAGAGGAAACCCTTGCCAGATATTCATCTCTGGGTGGCATGGTTGACGGAGGCGGCACGTTAGGGATGCCTTTTGATGGTGCTCCTTGTTGCCGCTCCTCTCCTACAAGCCCGGTGATGTCAGTAGAGAAGATACACACCCCGACACTTGCCAGCGGAAAGTGAGTAGTGAACTCACGCTGGGGGCTGCGTCGTGGGCTAGGCTCCGGGCTGATGGTAATCAACTCTGGCGCACCCGTGGTGCTTGCCGGCGGCTCATCGTCTGTTGAAGTCTTCGCCCTCTTCGCCATCCTTTGCGCCAACGTTTCCGCATCTCTGCGGGGACAGGCCAAAGCAAGGCAAACAAGTTAAGCAAAACCAGAAATTTAGAAGATAAAAGATGTGCCAGGACCCTTACTCTTCTCCTTCCGAGCTAAAGGCGGAGAGGTCAAAGTCAACTTCCGCCACGGTGTCCGTGCGAGGAGGTGAAGGAGTGGTCCTGGGTCGCTTAGCTGCGGCAGAAGAGGAAGGTTGGTGGGCTGAGGCGCCAAAAGTGGCTTTCCGAAGAACACGCTTCTTCTTCTTCTCGGGAGCTGGGGGCTCCTCATGCAGCTGCTCCTCGGCTGTATCTTCGGCAGAAGGGCCCCCGACAGCTGTGCCACTCTGCTCTCCGGCAACATCGTCTTGCCCGACAAGTTTTCCCTCTGACATCACTTCTTCTTCACTGGCTTCCCCTTCCGTGAAGCCAGTGCTGCCGGCCTCCATGGCAAGATTCGCCTCTTCCACCCTGCTGGCAATATACGCCACTTCTTCCTCAGTGGTGGGGCGGATGAGGTTGGTTTCTTCCCGGATGGCCCTCTCCGACAAGTTGTTGAAAAACTCTTGTGCCTGCTCTGCGGGTGGTTCGTCCCAAGTTCCATCAAGGCCGTTAGCATTACACACCGGCATCATGGCTATGATTGAGGCCAGGGCGGAGTTGTTGCATGGAGGAACTACGCCAGCCGGCAACTTATATCCCGCGTCAGGCCTGAACAGTTTGTGGCAGAGAGCTGTGTGCTGCATGACCGTCAAGTTGTTATTCAGACCAGGGCGCAGCCTCATGATATCTGCCGCATTCCGGAACTCCCAAGCTGGCCTCCCTTTGTTCTGCAGAGGGGCGATGCGCCGGCGAAGGAAATCAGCCCCAACCATTTCTATTGTGAGCTCGGCAACTTTGAGGCGGTGGATCCTGGTAATTGCAATTGTGAGCTTCTCATCTTGAGGATCGAGAGCGCTCCAGTCATTACCACGCGCCATTGTTGTTTGTCGAGGCAAGCAGAAGGGTTGGGGGTCTTTCTCCTGAATCCAGCACCACTTGGCCCGCCATTCTTCCCACTTCTCGCGGTAGACCCCGTCTGGATATATCTCTTTGTTCCATGACCTTGGGATCCAAGTGATAGAACCAGAAAGGGCCTCTCCCCTTTGAATGCGGGGAACGAAATAGTGGCGGAAGAGGGCTGTGCTGGGGACTACTCCGGCAAAGTTTTCACAAAGGTGGGCAAAGACCGACATGCATGTCACGGCATTCGGCGTAAAATCCAAGAGATGGAAGCCGTATGTGTACAAGATGTCGACGAAGAAATCAGAAAACGGGGGAAAGTGCCCGTAGTAAAGGTAGTCGACAAAGAATGGGAATTTATCTGGGCCACCCTTGGAGGAACCTGGGCTCACGCGAGTTGCAGGATGAGCCTTCATCTCCCTCGCCCACATGCACTGGTATCGCTCCCTCAGAGCGCTCGCATCGAGCGCCGGAGTGAAGATGGCGTGCTTCTTCCGCATCTTCACCAGTTCGCTCTCCGGGACGGCGGCTTTCACCCCCTTGCCCTTGCTCGCCTTGGGCGGCATGGCGACTATGGGGGCGGAGGCCGAGGACGGTGAGGGCGTGGAGGCGGCGGACGAGTGGAAGAGGCTCTGTTTCGAGCTCGAGGAAGGAGACGACGGCGGTTTCCAGATTGGAAAGGACAAGAGGTAAATGAGCAACTGCCTCTGCAGATTCCTTTCTATGGGGAAGGCACGGGGCTGCCTCTTTACTAGTCAGTATGAAAACGCTTTTGCGAGCGCGCTACAGTTACGGCCGCTCCGCGCACGTATCCCACGTCGCGCGTTCAATGTACATCGTGGGGGGGGGGGGCGCAGTAAGCGGAATGATTACAACAGTTAACTCCTGCCACGCGTGCCCGTGCACTGTTTGGGCCTAGCCCAATAACGCCTCGCACCCGTGTATGGCCTAGGCCCGGGGGCTCCTGTCGGTGTACTAAAGTTTGGGTATTTTAGTACCACATACTTGTGCACGGACGGTTGTAGCCACACCAGCGGCAAGGCCTGCCGGGGGACAGCTGAATGCAAGCACAAGACTATCGAGAAGGCATTCAAGTCAATAATCAAAAGACAGAAGACCAAGGGCTGGGATCCCGGCAAGATCCTGCCGGGATGGCTTACGGAGCCCCGGTAAGACTCGCACCCGGCAAGACCTTGCCACCCTGTCACCGCTCCAGCACAGCGACCAGCCTGTCGTTTAGGGTTTGTCCTCCTGGATGCGTGTCAGGGCGCTAACGGCGGATGGGGTTAAGCGGTGCTGATGGGACGGGCACTTTTCCCGTCCCCAAGAAGCTAAGGGACACCTCAACGGAGCATTTAATGCGTTTGTCCTAAGTCGTCAGTATTAGGTATGATAATACTGTAGTAACTTTACACCTCTTGTACTTCGCCACTGTTGGTGACCCCTTCGGCGTATAAAAGGAGGCCCAAGGCGTAGCTACAGAGGGGGAGGACCTTTTGGCCCATTCGGCATGCGTAGCTGCTGCTCGAACGTACTTTTCATCGCAAGCGCTCCTGGGCTAGAGTTCAAACACATCCAATACAACTAAAGTAGGAGTAGAGTTTTACGCTTCTCAGCGGCCCGAACCTGGGTAAAAATCTCTCGTGTTGATCGTTGGATCTGCTCTTTGTGCAAGCCTTTCTCCCTACCAAACCATAAAGGGATCCACGCGATCGCATATGTGTCGTACGCTGACAGATTGCCGTCTTAGGAAGTGAAGAGATGACCGACAAATTCATTATCAAGAAGATCCTTAGAGCCTTGGACGGAAAGTACAACACCATGTGCACATTGATCCAAATGATGCCAAACTACAAAGATCTTAAGGCCACAGAAGGCATTGGAAGGATTGTTACTCATAAAATGTCACTCAAGGACAAAGAAGACCTTCACAACAAGTCAAGCGGTGCATACGAAGCCACAAGTGACACTCCTGCTACTTCAAGTGACAACATTGTTACCAATGAAGAGATAAGCCTAATGGTCAAGAAATTCAACAAGTTCTACAAGAACAGGGGCAAAGAGAGAAGCTCTAACTCAAGATACGAAGATAAGCGCTCTTCTAGTTGTGACCGAAATTGCTACAATTGTGGAAGACCCGTACACCTCTTAAATGAGTGCACGACCCCTTCCAAAAGAAGAGATGGGTCACCAAGAAGAAGAAGAAGCTCAAGAGACGAGTCACCGCGAAGAGAGAGAAGGAGTAGATAAGATCGATATGAACGAAGACCCTCCCGGAGAAGCAAGGACTCGGAGAGAAAGGGCAAGTACACCAAGAGCTACACAAGAAGAAAACATCAAGATCATGTTGGTGAATAGGTTTCCGGCTCCAAATCCGACAACCAATCCGAGAGAAGTTACCACTCCGACTCCGACTATAGTCAAGATGAAGGTGTTACCGGACTAGCACTCGTATCCTCCAACTCCCATGATTTATTTGATTCACCAAATGAAGGGATTGTAAATTGCTTCATGGGCAAAGTCCCAAAGGTATCATACCCCGAATACATTGACTTCAATAGTGATGAGGATGACTTGCTAGGAGATGATGATTTACTCTTTGATAAAACTAGTGATGTTAGTCAAAATGAACTTGATAAGAATCATGCTAGTCAAGATGAATCGTTAGATGATGCTAAGAAGGAGATTGAGTGTTTAACTAAAGAACTAAACACCCTTAAGTTAGCTCATGAATCTACTAAAGAAGATTATAGAGAGCTTATAAGAACTCATGTGAAGCTACGCTTCGAGAAGCTAAATTTAGAGCAAGAGCATGAGTTTCTTAAAGCTTTCAATGACGATCTTCGAAAGAAGAGTTCTTCTTATCTTGCCAAATGACTACTCTTGTCCACATTTATGCCTCAAGTTAAATCTAAGAAAACTAGTAACAAGAGTAAGAAAGGTTCTTCATCTAGTAACAACAACACTAATGTTAAATCCAATGAGGTTGTTTCTAGTACTTCTATTGATTCCACTAATGATGCTCTTAGCCAAGTTACATTTGAGCAAGAAAACAATTTATTGAAAGAAATTATAGAAAAAGGTGTCTACAAGAGTCTTGCCAGAAGTAAGCAATTTGAGGAGATTGTACGCAAGCAAGGATGGCACCAGAAGAATCAATGTGTTGGTTTTGAACGGAAGTTCAATGCCAATGGAGTTGAATGGGAAGAAGATCAATACCCCAAGACGAAGGTTGTTCCTCAACAAGAGAAGTATGATCCTACTCTCTTCAAGGGAACACAAGCTCAAGATGATCTTCCACCACAAGACCACAAGCTAAAAGGGAAGGACAAGCTTCAAGAGGAGATTGACTCTTTTGAAGAACCACCTCTAACCATGGTCAACTGGGTACCCAAGGCCACTACTATCTCTACTTCATCAAGTGATACTTCAACTCCAAGGATCCCCATCAAGTTGATGTGGGTCCCTAAGAAGAAGAACTAGAGAGTTCTTGAGGGGTGACTCCGCCAACAAACTTCACTCACACTCATATGTTGGCAAGGACTTTTGCTATCAACTTCAACCTTATACACTAGTTCAAGGAGTCACAAAACCCCTTGTTGGTAAGCAAGGTACAAGGTATTTAATGCATCAATGGACATCATACCATGAACAATTCACTCTATGTCCATAGATATCCTTGTGTGGGACTAACGATGTAGGTGAAGAGTACCAAAACAAGAACAATTGCTCCCAATTCTAAATGATCTTCATCAACAATGAGCATCCACTACTACAACATCTACATGAAGTCTTCATTGACGAAACCCAAGGTTAGTTCATCGCTCTTAGGGGGGATCTCACATCTAGGGGGAGCTTTCCTCTAATACTTGAGCTAAAGCATATCTAAGGATGTGAACACATTAAAGCTTTATGTAAAAGTGGTAACCCCACTTGTGCTTAAACGATGAGTATGACCTATGATCAAGTATTCTTGCTTGGATCCTAAGTCAATATACTCATATAAAGATGACATTGTCATCGACAATTGCTTGGTAGATACTAGAGTGGTTTTGCATGTTTGCCATGTTTCATTTGACATCTTATTGTGTGAGCATGTTGGTATGCGTAATTTTCTCATTCAAGGACATCCAATTGTAGTTCATTTGGGATTTATTTTTCTAGCCAATTGGATGTACAAGAATGCCTAAGTACCCCCTCTAGCTATCTATTCTATCTTGTGTCAAATTCTTTCATGCTTCATCACAAAATTCGAACAAGCACTTTTCGGACCCTCCGGGTGAGGAGCACTCGGAGCCACCAATTTGACTAGAGCTGAACTCCAAAACCTCCTAAGTGTTTTTCGGTGTGACCACCTTCCAAGCACTCAGAGCCATCGAAAATACTTGGTTTCACAAATTTGATCAGGTTTTCCTATCTTGGTACTACCGATATGGAAATCTCGGCGTCCTCGAGTTCCTCTGTCAACTGATAGTTATGAACTTCGGAGCCACCGATATTTCCGTCTCGGTGTCACCGACAGATAATGGGTATATATATCTGCGCGATGGACTTTGAAAATTCCTTCAAACCATCCACTCCTGCACCCCATTGCTATCGTCGCTCTTGTCACCGGACGGTCGCCTTCATCTCCAGCGCACCCTCGTCGTAGGATTCCGTCGCCGTCAATGGCAATCGACCCCGCCGTTGCTGCCGTAGAGAGGTTCCGCCAAGTTAGGGTAAACCTCGATCCCTTTTGTGCTCTTTTTACGATTCATGCGCATTAGGTCTAATCCTTACTTCTTGCCACAGTATGCAACGATTCTATCCTCTCAAGATCCAATTAGAATAGGTTGAATGCATTTTTTTAGGGTTAGGTCTTTGCGATAAACAATCTCGGAGCCATCGAGTGGAAACAACTCGGCGCCATAGATGTGGTTTCGGCCACAGCACATGGGCTTCTCGGTGAAACCAAAAAGTTCATGTCAGTGTCACCGAAGTGGGATTTAGGGTTTCTATGAGCAGCTTCGAAGAAACCGAATAACACATCGGTGAAACCGAAATGGTGTGACCAAGTTTCAGTTGTTGCCTCGGAATTTCCAGAATCTAAAACTCCGTGGAACCGAATTGCATATTGTGAAAACCTAAACCTAAAACTTTGAGCTCAAAACTTGCAAAAATCTCTGTATTTTGTGATGCTCATCTATTCCTCTCATCTATATCTAATTCACATGGTCACTTGTCAGCATGTGCGAGTCAGATGACAGTCAGAATAAGTTCAATGAGCCAAGTGCAGACTTGGATGTAGGCACTAGTCCAGCGGCTAGTTCAGAAGACCCAGGAACCCCTAGTTCTCATGGATTGCCCAAGGCAGCCACAAGGGCAAGGAAGCAAAAGAATTCTAATGAGGAGGATGCAGATTTTGTTCCAGATGAGGTCACCTCCAAGAGAAATCCTGTCAGAAAGGAATATGCTGGTACCCAGGAGGAGAGAGTGGTTGCAAGGAAGATTCCAGAGTCAGTTGCTGCCAAGAGGGGTATGTCTCTAGAGAACCCCAGTGGATCATCCCAGCAGAACAAGTCTTTGGAAAAGAAGTCTGGGAAGAAGAAGGAATGGAAGAGGATTATACATATTATAGGTAGACCTACTTCCATGTTTGAGGATCCTGTAGAAGAAGAGGAGGAACCAGCTGCAAACCCACCTCCTCCCAAGCAGAGGAAACTTATGGCTAATGCAATGCCTAGCAAGCCAACCACCAAGGCCAAGCCGACAACAACCAAGGCAAAGCAAGTTGTACCCAAGCCCAAGAAAACCACAAGAGATATATCTGTTGCTGAGAAGAACAAGAGCCAAGTGCCACCTCTTGATGAGGAATATGAAGATGTTGGTGTGCTAAAAAAGCTTAGGCCCCACCTTCTAGAGCATAATGATGATTATCTTGTTGCCGAGAACATGAAGGAGAGGAAGGACCAAGGGCTGAGGAAGTGGAGATCTGCTGACCCCTACTCCACCAGGAGAAGAATTGTTGTTGACACTCGTTTCCACACCAAGGAGCAACAAGATTTCTATGAGACTGTGTTGCTTGACAAAAACCCAGCAGTTAGTGACATGAGGTTTGTTGACTAGAAGTATATCAAGGCCAATGAGGACTACTTCCCCCATGTCCAGGAGAGCTTCAGGCTGATGGGCATTGATGAGTTCATTGGGAGAGAGTTGAATGCATGGAATGATGAGCTCATCATGCAATTTTACTCCACAACACACTTCTATCCAGATGGCAGGATAGTATGGATGACAGAAGGTGTCAGGTTCCAATCGACAATGGATGAGTGGGCTGCCATCTTAGGAGTCCCCAAGGTGGAGGATGGAGATCTTGATGTGTATTTTGAGTCCAAGATGAATCAAAACTCCATGGCCAACATGTATACTGCCATTCCTCGGGAGTATGTGAAGACACAAAAGTTTGGTTCAGTCTACTTTCTGCTTGAAGGCCTACCTACCTCTAACACCATATTGAGGCACACTTTGATGCCCAAATCAGGAGATGACAAGATGATCCATGGATACTTGTAACACCCAAGATGCAGTCCTATCCTTATTTTGGCTCGAGGGCCTTGATAGGGATAGAAGCGCATCTCGTTATTTCGCAAGAATGGATATTGTTACAAGTACATGTAAAGAGGAGATGAGTATATGGAATTGGCTTACACTCGCCACAAGCTAAATCATGATCATCTCAAATACAATCATCCACAGCAATCATCATACATAAAAGCAGGGTCCGACTACGGACGAAATCAAACGATAAAAGCGAGAACCATCCTTGCTATCCCAGGCTGCCGGCCTGGAACCCATCCTATGATCGATGAAGAAGAAGAAGAAACTCCAAATAGAACAATCATCGCGCTCACGTCAAATCATCGCATTACCTGTACCTGCATATGTTGTTGTAGGAACCTGTGAGCCACAGGGACTCAGCAATCTCATTTCCAAGGGTATCAAGACTAGCAAAGCTTAAATGGGTGAGGAATGGTTAAGTGGTGAGGTTGCAACAACACTAAGCATTTATATCTGGCTAACTTACGAGTACAATAATAAGAAGAGTGATCTACGCATAATCAGATGTGAACTAGTAATGATCAAGAAGTGATCCTGAACACCTACTTACGAGTCAGACATAACCCCACCGTGTTCCCTTCTTGGTTCAAACCTCACAAGAAGAGACAGTCATGGTTACGCACACGATTGGTGTGTTTTAATTGGTTTTGCTTCAAGTTTTCTATTACCGGGTATTATAAAGTTTTCAAGTTGCCACATAACTGCAGGCACGACTCTCAGAAAGATTTAACCCTGCAGGGGTGCTCCAACTCATCCATCAAAAACTAGCCACAAGCTGCGGTGGAAAATCTCAACCTTGAGATAGCCCAAAGTATCCTCAGAATCCTGTTGCACAAGACGTTCGTTAAAGGTAAAACAAATCCAGCAAGACCACCCGGTGTGTCCACGAACCTGATAGGAGTCGCGTATCTCGTTCTCGGGACACAACCGTCTATTCATAATGGACGATAGCCAAATACCTGAGTTGCCCGGAGACGTCACCACCGACTGCTAGATAGGTGAACCAACACTCATGAGGAGCACTGGCCCGGGTTGTTGATTAATTATCCACGGGTTAATTACTCCCTATGCAAGTTTTATTAGTTAGGAAAATGGAGTACCAATGTTGGGCCTTGCCGGAAGAGTTTTATCCCAACACGAAAATCAAGGGGGTCCCCATAACAACCGCAAGCATGTTAGGATCGCTCAATATGGAACATAACACCGGTACTCGGAAACTAAGGCGGCAAGAGTGGAACAAAACACTAGGCAAAAGGTCGAGCCTTCCACCCTTTACCAAGTGTATAGATACATTAACTTAAATAGCAAGAATACTGTGATATCCCAAGATATCCAAGTTGCCACATGGAAGAACCTGCACCTGCAACTAGTAACGCTATAAGAAGGGCCGAGCAAGCGGTAAATTAGCCAAACAATGGTTTGCTAGGATGTGGAGGGGTTAGAGATTTTTCATGGCAATGTTGGGAGGCTTGACATTAAAGTGGTAGGTAACGAGACATAACGATAGAAGCGAGACAACTAGCATAGCAATGATAGTAGTGGTACCTAGGGAAATGTTCATCTTGCCTGAGATCCCTCTTGGAAGAAGAACGAATCCGTGAAGAAGACGAACCAATGTAGTCGAACGAATCCTCCCACTCCGAAACGCTTTCGGAACTCTACCGAGAAGAAGCAATCCGGAAACAAGCAAATGACATGGTAAACACCACAACATATTCATGATATGATGCGCAAACAAGTATGATGCATGTCCGGTTTAAATAGGCATGGCATGGCAAGATGCAACAATCAAACACTACAAATTAAGTGAAGTTCAATATGCAACGAGTTGCATATTGACGAAACTCCATGTTTGAATAATTTAGTTCACTCTCGTTTATTTACACGGCAAGTTTAAATGTTGTTTATCATGGCAAAAGGTGAAGCATAAACAACTACAACAACTAGACATTTTAAATGAGGTCGGAAACAACTTATAGTAGTTTCGAAACGAGCCCATATGCAAATTATGAATTTGGTCCAGATCTGAACTAAACACATTTTACATTTATTAAACAGGAAAACAAAATGCACCATGTGATTCTACCCGTCATTTTAGGCGATTTACATATAATAGATCATTTTAATCTAAGCTACGGTTATTTAGTTATGAAATAAATCATTTTAGCATGGCATTTACGCAAATTTAAACAAACAGCAAGTTTAAACATTTTAAACATGGATGAAAGTTGGGTATTATTAATCTACACAAAATTTTGAACATTTTTCATATATAAAGTTTTTACATGCGATGCACGGTTTGAGAGTTATTAAATGCATGATCAACAAGGGTTTTTCTGTAAAACTGTAATTCACAGGATAATTCCTAAAATCGTCCAGAGTAGAAAAAAACACCTGGGCCGAATTTGCAATGGGCCCGGATAGAGGCATGGGCGACGGATAGCAAAACGGCGCACGTGTGAGATTTAGGTGGGCACTCACCTACGGCCAAACGGGTCGGTCGGGGAGGCGGCCCGTGAGGACGCGGCTGGAGCGGTCGGCGTTGGCCTGCTGGCGGCGCTGGGCTTGGAGCCGGGCCGGCTTGCTGGGCTCGAGGAGCTGGGCCTCGCTGGGACGTCGCAGCTGGGCCGACGGGAGACTGGCCCACCCCGTGCTAGATCAGGCGTTGCAGTCCTCGTCTTCGTGCCCATGTACGAGCAGGAGGAGCGGGCGACCATGGCGAGGTCTCCGGCGAGCGGGCACTCCGACAACGCGAGGAGGAGGGAGTCCAGATCCATGACGGGGCTACAAGGATCTGTCCGTTCCCGACGGTTGGGGAGGACTTTCTTGGCGCGACGGCGAGCTTCACGGGCAGCCATGGCGGTCCTTGGGAAAGAGAAAGAGAGCCTGAGGGTTAGGGAGAGAGAAGGAATCAGAGGGAAGAGAAGGAAGACACGCGCGGGGGCGACCGACCTGGCTTCTCCGGTGGGGTCCGGTGGTCGGCGAGGCGGCGGGGTCGCCCGCGGGCGTCGGCGTTGAAGGGAGCAGCGGGAGGCACAGCTTGGACCTGCTGGTGCGGGGGCTGGCGGCGTACGGGCGGCTTGGGCCCAGGGGGGCGGCAATGGGCTTCGGCGGGCCCATGGCTAGTGGAGGGAGGTGGGAGACAGGTGATGTCTACTACGCAACTTTATTCTTGTAGATAGACTTTGTTGGGCCTCCAAGCGCAGAGTTTTGTAGGACAGTAGCAATTTTCCCTCAAGTGGATGACCTAAGGTTTATCAATCCGTGGGAGGTGTAGGATGAAGATGGTCTCTCTCAAACAACCATGCAATCAAATACAAGAAATCTCTTGTGTCCCCAACACACCCAATACAATGGCAAATTGTATAGGTGCACTAGTTCGGCGAGGAGATGGTGATACAAATGCAATATGGATGGTAGATATAGGTTTTTGTAATCTGAATATATAAAAACAGCAAGGTAGCAAGTAACAAAAGTGAGCACAAACGGTATTGCAATGCTTGAAAACAAGGCCTAGGGTCCGTACTTTCTCTAGTGCAATCTCTCAACAATGCTAATATAATTGGATCACATAACCATCCCTCAACGTGCAACGAAGAATCACTCCAAAGTTCTTATCTAGCGGAGAACATAAGAAGAAATTGTTTGTAGGGTACGAAACCACCTTAAAGTTATACTTTCCGATCGATCTATCCAAGAGTTCGTACTAAAATAACACCAAGTTTTCCTTTCCGATCAATCTATCTAGAGTTCGTACTAAAATAACACCATATGATACGCATTAACCAACTCTAATGTCACCTAGATACTCCAATGTCACCACAAGTATCCATGAGTTAATTATACGATACGCATCAAACAATTTTAGATTCATAATACTCAATCCAACACAAAGAACCTCAAAGAGTACCCCCAAGATTTCTATCGGAGAAAGTAGGACAAGAACGTGTATCAACCCCCATGCATAGATTACCCCAATGTCACCGCGGGAATCCACAAGTTGAGTACCAAAACATATATCAAGTGAATCAATAGAACACCCCATTGTCACCACGGGTATCCACATGCAAGACATATATCAAGTGTTCTCAAATCCAATATTCAATCCAACATAACGATATCTCAAAGGGAAAGATTCAATTCATCACAACAAGATAGCAAGGGAAACATCATATGATCCGACTATATTAACAAAGCCCGTGATACATCAAGATCGTGACATCTCAAGAACACGAGAGAGAGAGATTGAAGACATAGCTACTGGTACATACCCTCAGCCCCGAGGGTGGACTACTCCCTCCTCGTCATGGCCTCCGTCGGGATGATGAAGCTGGCCATCGGAGATGATCTACCCTCTCCGGCAGGGTACTGGGACCCCTCCAGATTGGTTTTTTGCTGATACAGAGAGTTGCGGCGCCAGAACTTCTCGTCTAGGGTTATTTCTAATGGTTTCTATATTTATAGGATTTTTGAGCGTCGGTTTCACGCGAAGATGGGCCACGAGGTGGGCACGATACACCAGGGCGCGCCGGGGGGGGGGGGGGGCTGGCGCGCCCTAGTGGGTAGTGCCCACCTCGTGGCTCGTCTGGCCCTCCCACGAAGCGTCTAGTGCCTCTTTTGTTCCAAAAAAATCGTCAAAAAGTTTCGGGCGATTCCGAGAACTTTCATTTTCTGCACAAAAACAACACCACGGTAGTTCTGTTGAAAACTGCGTCAGTCCGGGTTAGTTCTAAATAAATCGTATAAAGTGCATCAAAACCATATGAAAGTATTGTAAACATAGGTAAATATGGCATGAATACTTCATAAATTATTGATACGTTGGAGACGTATCAGCATCCCCAAGCTTAATTCCTGCTCGTCCTCGAGTAGGTAAATGATAAAAGAACTAATTTATGAAGTGTGAATGCTAGCATAATATATAAGTTTGATCATTGATAATTTTAGTCAATTTTCTAGCATCATAACCAGCAACCTTTTCTCATAAAAATCATCATGATAAAGTAGCAACCAATTCACATGTTATGGTTCAAACAATGAATTCTCTTGAAACTTAACAACCTATGTTCTTAGTCACCAAACAATTGCAATTCAACTTATTCTCAACAAAGTCTAAGTAAGAGCTCCACATACTCAATCATCATATGGTCTTCTATGATTGCTAGTACTCAAAGCATATTTTTAGAACAAAGGGCATCCATCGAACACAGAGAAAGATAGGGGCTTAATGTTTCGCCTCCCAACTCATTTATCATAGAGATAATTGTCAACAATAATAAATCATGATCAAATATATTTGACTGGATATATATGTTTGGATCTGTCCCCACCACATGATGCTTGCCAACTAATAGACAGAGGTTGGAATAAGAAGTTGACTCAACATGAATAGTAAATAACATGAAAGTAAATAGATTGTCCCTTCGAAGAGGGAAGCAGGGATTTGCAAAGGTGCCAAAGCTCATTGTTTAAAAACAGAGATGAATATAATTTTGGGAGGTGCACCCTTCCTGTCAACGTTACGACCAAGAGTTATCAATATCTTCCATGTTAAACACATTAGCGGTGGTTCCGAAGCAGTAAAAGTAAAGGTTTACTCCCCCTCCACCAACAAACACACTCCACGGCTAGCCGAATCCACGGGCACCGTCCATACCAACAACATTCCTGGGGAAGTTTTGTTTAATTGTTTGCATTTTTTATTTCGGGACTAGGAATCCCTATTACCGCCCCTCTCGTGCAAGGACGAGTGAATAAACACTCATCATGGGAATAACCCGCTTAACATGGAAGATACTGACCGCCCCCCGTCGCTCCATGAGCGGTCCAGGCACACAAAACAGATGCTCATTTGAAATTTTAGAGGTGGCACATGCAAATTTACTTGGAATGGCAATATAATACCATATATAGGTAGGTATGTTGGACTCTTATGGAAGAAACTTGGCTCAAGGATTTGGATGCACAAGTAGTATCTCTACTTAGTACGAAGTGTTGGCTAGCAAAAGGTTCTAAACAAGCACCACATGTTGGAGGATTCATAACAATATAACTTCTATGCAAATATACACAACCATAACTCATTACGTTGTCTTCCTTGTCCAACTTCAACTAATTTGCTCAAGTTTGAAAATAATTAATGGGTATTCACAATCATAGAAGATGTCCAAGATAATATATTTGTATCTGAAAGTTCTCTTCCTTATACTAATCATTCAAGAATTGCTTGTATGACCAATATTGTGATTGTCAAACTTCAATAGATTTTACTTTCTAAACCAGATGTGAAGCTACTACTAAGCATAAAGCACATTGATAATTTCATATTTATGATATTCAATTCATTCACGATTTACTCTTAGGATATAAGTGAAGCACATGAGTAAACATCAAACTACTCGCAAAAGATATAAGTGAGGATCAATGAGTAGTCAAACAATTAAGTAGCTATGTGAGGACTCTCTCAATAAAGATTTTCAGATCTGAGAATTTTATTCAAACATCAAACTAAATAAAAATAGCACTCCAAG
This sequence comes from Elymus sibiricus, assembly GCA_039707655.1. Lineage (NCBI taxonomy): Eukaryota > Viridiplantae > Streptophyta > Magnoliopsida > Poales > Poaceae > Elymus > Elymus sibiricus. Next base: position 180,648,272 of record CM077665.1, read on the forward strand.
GATAGCACATGTCATGTGAACGAATAAAAATTTAGGCTCAACATAGGCTAACCGATAGTTGACGAAGAGAGGTGGGATGCGTAGCATCCCCAAGCTTAGATGCTTGAGACTTATTGAAATATTTACTTGGGGTGCCTTGGGCATCCCCAAGCTTGAGCTCTTGTATCTCGTTCAATCCTCTCATGTCCCGGTTTCACCTATTCTCAAAAACTTCATCCACACAAAACTTGAAAAGAACTCGTGAGATAGGTTAGTGCACATAATAATAAATCAACTCTTTGTGTACTGCCAGGACAAGTTGCATAATAATTTCCAAACATTATCTACTGTATACTATCTTTTCCACAATTTATATCTACCAATATAGGCTATGGAAACTATAGGATAAGTAGATAACAAAACTATGACAGCAATCTGTCCCAACAGAACAGTCTGTAGCAATATATGAAAACAGTATACTTCTGTAACTCAAACAATTATGAAAATTTAGGAAGTGATAAATAATTTATATGAAAACACTGTGTAAAAATTTCAGAATCTTTCCACGTTCCAGTAAAATATGAAAATTCAAACACTACAGAGAAAGTTTCTGTTTTTACACAGCACACATAAAACATGCAATGCAAGCATCCTAAGGCAATTCTTGGAACTTTTTATTGAAAAACAAGATTATAAATAACACCTAACAGAAAATAACAAAATATAATGACGATCCAAGCAAAGCACATATTATGTGACGAATAAAAATATAGCTCTAAGTAAGATATACCGATAATGTTGAAGACGAAAGAGGGGATGCCTTCCGGGGCATCCCCAAGCTTAGGCGCTTGAGTCTTCCATGGATATTACCTTGGGGGTACCTTGGGCATCCCCAAGCTTAGGTTCTTGTCACTCCTTATTCTCCTCATATCGGTGTCTCACCCAAAACTTAAAAACTTCAATCACACAAAACTTAACGGAACTTCGTGAGAAGGGTTAGTGAAATAAGTAAAGATCGTTCACTTAGGTACTGTCAAGACAAGATTCATAATTGTTCCCACATGATACCTACTGTATTCTATCATTCCCATAATTTATACCACTAAATAAAAGCGATGGAAACACTAAAAGAAGCAAACTATGCATGCAAAACAGAATCTGTTAGAAACAGAACAGTCTGTGAAGATCTGTAGTATAGCCATACTTCCCTGTCTCTAAAAATTCCAAGAAATTATGAAAACCTGAATAAGTTGTATATGAAGACTGTGTAAAAATTTCAGATCATTATCACGCTCCAGTAAAAAATTAAAATTCCTGTACTTGAGTCAAAAGTTTCTGTTTTGGTTCAGCATCAATTCTACTCATCTTGTGAGTCATCCCAAAGGCTTTACTTGGCACTTTATTGAAATAAAAAACACAAAACATGATTACTACAGTAGCTTAATCATGTTAACACACAAAAACAGAAAGTAAAAGTGTTGGGTTGTCTCCCAACAAGCGCTTTTCTTTAATGCCTTTTAGCTAGGCATGATGATTTCAATGATGCTCACATAGGAATAGTATTTGAAACATGCAAGGGAGCATCATGAATCTCATGACAAGCACATTTAAGTCTAACCCACTTCCTATGCATAGGGATTTTTTGAGCAAACAATTTATGGGAACAAGAATCAACTAGCATAGGAAGGCAAAACAATCATAACTTCAAAACTTTGAACACATAGGGAGGAAACTTGATATTATTGCAATTCCTACAAGCATATGTTCCTCCCTCATAATAATTTTCAGTAGCATCATGAAGGAATTCAACAATATAACTATCACATAAAGCATTATTTTCATGATGCACAAGCATAGAATTTTCATTACTCTCCACATAAGCAAATTTCTTCTCCTTCATAGTAGTGGGAGCAAACTCAACAAAATAACTATAATGAGGCACTTGATTGGCATAACCAAATTGAACATTAAAATCATGATGACAAGTTTCAAGGTTACTATCACTCTTTATAGCATACATGTCATCACCATAATCATCATATATAGGGGGCATGCCATCATCATCATAAATTTGCTCATCAAAACTTGGGCGGACTAAAAATATCATCTTCATCAAACATAGCATCCCCAAGCTTGTGGCTTTGCATATCATTAGCATCATGGATATTCAGAGAATTCATACTAGCAATTTTCTATCATGCTCATCATTGAAGGAATTCTCATTAAGTATTTTCATAAATTCTTCCTCTACCAACTGAGCACAATTTTCCGAACCATCATTTTCACGAAAGACTTTATAAAGACGAGACAATTGATGCAACCTAAACTCCATTTTTTTGTAGTTTTCTTTGATAAAACCAAACTAGTGAAAAACAAGAAACTAAAAGTTTTAATTGCAAGATCTAAAGATATACCTTCAAGCACTCACCTCCCCGACAACGGCGCCAGAAAAGAGCTTGATGTCTACTACGCAACTTTATTCTTATAGACTTTGTTGGGCATCCAAGCGCAGAGTTTTGTAGGACAGTAGCAATTTTCCCTCAAGTGGATGACCTAAGGTTTATCAATCCGTGGGAGGTGTAGGATGAAGATGGTCTCTCTCAAACAACCCTGCAATCAAATACAAGAAATCTCTTGTGTGCCCAATACACCCAATACAATGGCAAACTGTATAGGTGCACAAGTTCGGCGAAGAGATGGTGATAAAAGTGCAATATGGATGGTAGATATAGGTTTTTGTAATCTGAAAATATAAAAACAGCAAGGTAGCAAGTAACAAAAGTGAGCACAAACGGTATTGCAATGCTTGAAAACAAGGCCTAGGGTCCGTACTTTCGCTAGTGCAATCTCTCAACAATGCTAATATAATTGGATCACATAACCATCCCTCAACGTGCAACGAAGAATCACTCCAAAGTTCTTATCTAGCGGAGAACATAAGAAGAAATTGTTTGTAGGGTACGAAACCACCTTAAAGTTATCCTTTCCGATCGATCTATACAAGAGTTCGTACTAAAATAACACCAAGTTGTCCTTTCCGATCAATCTATCTAGAGTTCGTACTAAAATAACACCATATGATACGCATCAACCAACTCTAATGTCACCTAGATACTCCAATGTCACCACAAGTATCCATGAGTTAATTATACGATACGCATCAAACAATTTCAGATTCATAATACTCAATCCAACACAAAGAACCTCAAAGAGTACCCCAAGATTTCTATCGGAGAAAGTAGGACAAGAACATGTGTTAACCCCTATGCATAGATTACCCCAATGTCACCGCGGGAATCCGCAAGTTGAGTACCAAAACATATATCAAGTGAATCAATAGAACACCCCATTGTCACCACGGGTATCCACATGCAAGACATATATCAAGTGTTCTCAAATCCAATATTCAATCCAACATAACGATATCTCAAAGGGAAAGATTCAATTCATCACAACAAGATAGCAAGGGAAACATCATATGATCCGACTATATTAACAAAGCGCGTGATACATCAAGATCGTGACATCTCAAGAACACGAGAGAGAGAGATTGAAGACATAGCTACTGGTACATACCCTCAGCCCCGAGGGTGGACTACTCCCTCCTCGTCATGGCCTCCGTCGGGATGATGAAGCTGGCCATCGGAGATGATCTACCCTCTCCGGCAGGGTACTGGGACCCCTCCAAATTGTTTTTTTGCCGATACAGAGAGTTGCGGCGCCAGAACTTCTCGTCTAGGGTTATTTCTAATGGTTTCTATATTTATAGGATTTTTGAGCGTCGGTTTCACGCGAAGATGGGCCACGAGGTGGGCACGATACACCAGGGCGCGCCGGGGGGGGCTTTGTGATGGGTTCGATCTTGAAGTGTCCTCTCCCAATGACAGAAGGGGCAGCGATGGACGCATGTATCGTTCTTATTAAGGATAACAAGATGGAGTCTATTCCTACATGAATAGATCTTGTCTACATCATGTCATCGTTCTTATTGCATTATTCTGTTTTTTCATGAACTTAATACACTAGATGCATGCTGGATAGCGGTCGATGTGTGGAGTAATAGTAGTAGATGCAGAATCGTTTTGGTCTACTAATCTTGGACGTGATGCCTATAAAATGATCATCGCCTTGGATATCGTCATGATTATTTGATCTTCTATCAATTAACCAACAGTAATTTGTTCACCCACCGTGTGCTATACTCATGAGAGAAGCCACTAGGGAAACCTACGACCCCCGGATCTACTTTTCCAACATATTGCTTTCCGATCTATCTTTTGCCGCTTTTGTTTTCTGATCTATTATTCCAAAAACCCAAAAATACCTTGTTGCACTTTTTATTTGCCTCTTTTATTTTGTGTTCTTGTGCGATCTATCTATCCAATCTATTACAATCTAATCTATCTTTTTACCGTGGAGAGATTGACAACCTCTCTTACGCGTCGGGTTGCAAGTATTTGTTCTTTGTGTGCAGGTACTGTTTACATAGTGTTGCGTGGTTATCCTACTGGTTCGATAACCTTGGTTTCATAACTCAGGGAAATACTTACCGTAGCTGTGCTACATCATCCCTTCCTCTTTGGGGAAATACCAACACAGTCTCAAGCCACGTCAGTTGGTTGGAGGGGCACGGAAAACAATGTGGAGCTAGGGTTTCCCTTTAGGGCAGGCTCGGGGCTTCCTTTTAAAGGCATGGGAGGCTAGGTGTAGGGATTTTTGCACCGATTCGATCCCTCCGATCGCAATCGGACGGCTCCGGTCGCGGGTTTACGTTGGTGGGCTAGTGGGCTGTGTTAGAGGGGTTGGGCTATGAGAGAGAGGTGGTGCGGCTCGGCACAGAGTTTTAAAACCAAAAACATCCGCGATTTAAACTGGCTACTAGTGTCGCTATAGTTATCCGTTGGGGTATCAAACGACCTCCGAATGCGACGAAATTTGGCAGGAGGTCTACCTATAATATATTAAGACCGCACGCCAACTTTCGACCCATTCCAAGAAAGATTTAAATGCACTTCTAAAACAATATTTTTAATGATGTCATGGGTGCGTGCGTGGGTTGTTGGTCTCGAAACAGTCTTCGACGAGAACGGGGTGAACCGGCAACTACAAATGGATGCAAGTTTTGAAAAATGACGGCAACAGAGTGTCGATGCTATGCAAATGATGCGATGATGAATGAGACAAACAAATAAATCACACGGTGGAACTCGAAATAAGTGGAAGGCCTCTGGAGCGTCGGTCTCAGGCCGTTACAATATTCCATTAACATGATGCATCACGTTGACAGACACACCAGGATCAAAGTGATGGATCTCATTGTTGAGACCATCAAGAGGACTGCTGCTAACCAAAAGAGGTCATGTGGATATGCACCATACATTCAGATGCTCATCAACTCCAAGCTTGGAAATAATGTATATCTACTGGATTGTTCTCACCTGCCACTTCAGCTGGAATTCAAGGACAATGTTGTGGTGTTGGATCCATATCATCCCACCTCATCTACTGCTTAGGCAGCTATGGAGGCCAAGGCTAAGGCAGAGGCAGCAAGAGCCGCTAGTGCTCCCATGCTTAAGATAAAGGTTAACCAAATGGCCTATCTTATTGCTGCTATGCAGAATATGGAGAAGGATATCAAAAATATTCTCAAGAATCAAGATAGCTTAGAGCCTATAGTGGAGACAAAGTTTCACTCTTTGGATGTCGAAGTGACTGAACTTGCAACAACTGTTGAGACTCTCAAGAAGGAAGTTGGCGGAGTTGAGATTCCGAGCTCAGATGATGATGAGCCTACACTGCCAGTGACTACCTAGTTCAGGACTCTGGCCAGATCTTCTGGAGTTCCAGCTCCAGAGACAAGACCCTCAGTGTCTGTACCAGCTGCTGCCCCTTTAGTTCCTTCAGCACCTCCAGTTTCTACCCCTCTAGCTCAGAAGACCTCCGTAGAAGCATTTGCCGATGCTCTTCTTTCGACTCCTTCGACGACCACTAGAGAAGCTTCATCGCCATGTGGAGGAGATCATGCCTAGAGCGATGCTTAGCTCTATACTATTTGAACTTTTTGGCAACTTGTTGCCAAAGGGGGGAATATGTATAGATCATAGGGCTTGAGAGAGAGAGAGAGAGTGTGTGTATTGCTTTTTGGAGTTCTCTTCTCTTGATCATTGATACATTTGGATTTATCGTTTGCTTGTTTTCGTGACTTAACATATCTCGTGTTTGATCATACGCTTAATGTTTGATGCTACTATGCCATATCTTTTCATCTATAATGATCAATCACTTCTATGCTTGGTGATGTATGCATTGCATTTTACTCAAATCTTTTATGCGCTCCACCAAGATATATGTGACATGGAAGAGTGACCCATGATCCTAATTGTCGGGGATATAACCCCGCGGTTTAACCCGCCCTATTGGGCCGGGTCAACATAGTTGGCGGTTTGTGTATTATAGTCAAGATGGGCCGCACCGTTGAAGACAGGACAAGCAAGGCGGCTTACCAGGTAAGCCGCATGGCAGCCCAACACATGAAGACGGCGACTCAAGGCCCAAGAGACAGAAGACGCCAGAAGTTTCCTTGCTTGAGAGGCAAGGAGAGTTAGAAACATGATAGGTTACGAGTCGTAACACGACTCGGCCTCTTGTAAAACCTAGGATCTTGATATGTATATAAAGGCGAGCCCCTAGGACCGAAAGACTTAAGTTACACACCCTCGAAAGCTAGGTTAGCGATTCCGCACCCTTGTAATCAAGATTATCATCAATATAGACACAAAGCAGGACGTAGGCTATTACCTCCATTGGAGGGTCCGAACCTGGGTAAACTCGTCTCCAGTCCCCGTTTAACCCCTTTGAGTCGCCACCTAGTGTTGACACCAGATTTTGGCATGGTCAAAAACATAATTAAGAAGGCCTCAAATGGAAAAGTGCTCAAAGTGAGGAAGTTCCGTATCGTCGAAAGGAGAAACTTTGATATTTGGGCCATAGCCATCCGATCTCATCTCTAAGGCCGAAGTTGTGTTCGAAGTACTGAGATTTTTTATCCAGAACACTATTCGGCTGATTAAGCCCCCAAGACGACCTCATATGAGAAAATGATCTACACGGATTGTCTTCGTCTCGTCGAATCGGTCGATTTTGATATAAAAATCGTCTCAATCCGAGATCGTATGCAAAAGTTACAGCCGTTATAAGATGCTGCTATAGCAGAGGGCGGTAGTACCGCTCCCATAAGCGGTAGTACCGCTCGAGCGGTACTACCACGCTTCTACTACCGCCCTACTACCGCTTAAAAAACACTTCTGGACACCCGCGCGGAAATGGCATTGTACTAATACCCGGAAGTACCGCTTGGGCGGTACTACCGTGCCAAGAAGCGGTACTACCGCTTGCCGTTCACGCAGATTCGGACAGATTTTGAAGAGTCCGAGTTTGGCTAGTATTTTTGACCCTTTGGACGGAAATTTGGGTCCGTGTCTTGTACGGGAAGTCCAACCCCCTCTTAAATAGAAGAGGTGATGGCCGATTGAAACAACACACAATCGAACAAACACATCTACATCTTTTTACCCTACTTTTATCCCTCTCCCTTGTATCTTTCTTCTCGTTCTTCGTTCGTTCTTCTTGTTGCAGGACGGCGAACCTCGAGGCCCTAGGGGCGAGCGAATCGACCTAGGGCAGCCCATCGTCCATCTGTGACTCCTGACGGGTTCCATCCCGGAGAAGCGGTGCGTCGGGTTTCAAAAGCGCCCGCCGGATTGCTTGCGTACCGCGCTTCCGGACGGGCCTCCTTCGACGTGAGCTGCGGTGCATCACCCCTGGTGTCGAGGGTACGCGTGACGCGTTCGTGTGTCAACACACTTTTTGGCGACTCCGCTGGGATGAAGCTTTGAACGGTCTCCGGCCCGTTCTTGCTACGAAGAGATCGTCATCTAGGGTTTGCAATCTACAAAGGTAATATGAATACTCAATCCCCTCATGTAGATGCAAATAATTCATACGGTGTTACTAGATCGTTCAATGAGTATGCTCTATCGGCCAACCCTAGTTTTGTCAATTATACATCTAATTATGTGCAAGGGCCGATTCAAAGTAATTTACAAGCTTCAACTTCTTATGATACTAGTAACATGCACCATATGTATTCCAACTCTCATGCATCGGCAACCCCAGAAATCCATATGCCGATGAACAACATGATGAGTTTGGTTAATCAAGTTGAAACACCTCATGTTGGAACTTTCAATAATATGCAAAAAAGTGTTTCACCTTTTTTATTCATCGGCACCTAACTTGCAATATGTTAATTCAAATGTGCCGGTGGATAGTGGAATTGGCTATGCTACTACTAGTTATTCGGCCAATTACCATCAACCATCATATGCTACACCTCATACTAGTAATGTGTCAGCACCGTATGCAACTGTTGATATTCATAATTCGGCTTCACACCTTCATGGTCATAGCCGAATAAGTGATAAATTTGCAGGAGCATACATGCCTTCATCTAATGTTGTAGCATATAATGCATCCTCTACACAATTGCAAAATTTCGGCAACACCTCATTGCCGAAAGAATTTGAAAATACTATGGAGCAATTCCTTACAGAAGCTGACGTGGCTTCGTTAAAAAAGAGGCTAGCCCAAAATAACAGGATTAGTGCTCTTTGCCTTGAACAAGATGAAAAGGGGTTGTTTCCTGATTATGATGCAATAAAAGCTAGAGTTTTGTATGAAGATGAATCATTGGCAATTGATAGACTATGTGAGGAAAAATATAGTTCTACACCAATGCATATGTCTTCACCTACTGTTGCAGCATGCTATATACCCCCTAAACAATTGCAAAGTTTCGGCAACACTCAAGTTTCATTGCCGAAAGAGTCTCAAAGCATTGGGGGGCAATCTCATGAGGATTGGATAGAAATTGAGATGAAAAAATTTAAAGCTCACCAAGCTGAGATGTGGGCTAAAATTAGACAAGAGCGAGAAGCCTTGCAAATTCAAAAAGAGAAAAGTATTGATTCAGGTAACAAAGTTATTTCGGTTATTGAAAAGGCCGAATCAAACATTACATGTACCGAATCAACTACGGAAGAAGTCTTGCCAATTATAGGAGCCAATGAAAAGAATGATGATTCGAAGAGTGAAAGTTCTTCGGCTGGAAAAGCCGAATCAACTAGTATGTATTCCGAATCCATCAAATCCAAAGAGGCAAGCACCATTGAGAAAGGGCATGGCAAGCACAAAACAGCTGTGCTTGATTCTTCTGAAGTTGAGGGAACCTATTTCCTGCCCTACGAGTTCCGTGCCAAGGAAATTGATGAGCATCAAGAACAAAGTAATATGGCCGAACAAAGTTTGGTTAATGATGAACATCAAGAACACAAGCGTGCAGCTGAGCAAAGTTCACTTGAAGATCATTCGAGTGATGAAGCACGGAATCAAGGAAAAGATGAGGATAAAGCGTTGGAGAGTCATTCAAAAGTGGATCAAAGTATTATTCAAGTGTTACAACCATCATACTCTCCCAACGTGTATGAAGAGGTATGTCTACCAAGTGATTTACCTATTTTTAGATTTGGTCACAACTTTATTGTTGATGCATCTATTGGAAAAATTATGATAAATACTTTTGAAAGACCAATGAAGGAGGGTGATTTACTTGTTAGCAACAAAATTGTTATAAAGCATATTGGTCAACCCATTGCACCATTTATAGAGACCGATAAAGATTTACTATCGCAGACAAAGTACTTCCCATTGTCTTATTTAAAGTTTATATATGCATGGGTAGCTTTGCTTATTTCATACTTGGCTTGCATTTGGTCTCAAATGAGACATATATGTTATAACAGTTTTGATTTCAGAAACATAAAGCCAAGGTTTGAATCTTTTGAGAAAACCGATGCTATTGCAATATCTTATCCAAAGTTATCGGAGATAGAGTGCGAGACACAATGCATAGCCGAATGGGTTGCCAAATCTGAACCATTCGTTTGCTTAACTCCAAAGCCGTTCTCACAGCAAGATCGGCTAGAAAATAAAAGGTTTACCTTCAATTCAAACATGTGTGATCAGATTTTTGATTTGTTGCTGAAGAATGATTATATTAGAATTCTTGATCACCGTGTAAAGCCATCAATCCAAGGACGAATGTATTGTAAGTTGCATGATTCGTTCAAGCATAATTTTGAGGACTGCAATATGTTTCGTCAAATAGTTAAATCGGCCATTGATAGCGGACGATTGAGACTTGTTAAAACACCAAGGGATGACCAGGCTATTCCTATTGGTCCTGATGGCAAAAAGATTTTGCATCGGCTGCTTCAAGCCGATCCATTTAAAGACAAGAAGGTAAAAGCTGCAGGTGATGGGATCAAGCTTTCAAGTGCAAAAATTATTCATGAGTACAATGATGATATTCTTGAAGGCAATGGTTCTATCAAAGTTACGGTGAAGACGCCAAGCACTGGGGGGGCAACAAGAAAATCCAATGATCGATGCAAGCACAACCAAAGAAAGCAAAGGCCGAAGTAAACGCAAAGGTAAAAAGCCGAAAGTCAGTTTCGCGCAGCTATTGGAAAAATATCAGAAGATAAGTGAGGAAAAGATTGCTTATCGGCCAAGTAATTCAAAAGCATCAAGATTACCCCTAGGCGCGAATCTAAAGAACGGTATTGGCAGAAGGGAAATTTCAATGCGTCGTATTCATATCCATATTTTGGGACGTCAATGTCAATGCCATGGATACCTCCCTGTGCTTATACGAATCAATATCCACCACGGGACAGGTATAATTCAAGGGCACATTATTCATCTTATTTTGAACCATCTCATCAAGATTATGCAGCTCCAAGAAGATCAACATTTGATGAACAATTACATAACCAAGACCGTTTCACTCAAAAGGAATCGGTCCGGAGCTCAAGAAAGAAGAAAGAGGTGGTCAGGCAAGTATATCGAGTTAAAAAATATGGTCGTACGTGTGCCACTTCAGATTTTATTTTAAATGATAAAGAGCCAATTAAAGTGTTAACATTGGCTACTAAAGGCAAAGAAGTCGAGCAAGCAAATGTTCAAAATCAAGATGCCAAATCTGAACAAAAGACGATGAGAGTGCACAAGGTTAGAAAAGAATTGCCATTGCTTGAACAAGAATCACAGCTGAGGCGCCCACTCGGCTTATCATTTTGGCAAAAGAAGGAATTACAAAAGCTTAGTGCACATGAACTGAGAAAGAAGAACATGGCATGGGTTCCCAAGAAGAGCAATCAAACAGAAAATAATGTGCAAGCTTCTATTGTAACAAGTACAACAAAAGTGAAGAAGGAGAAAGAATCTCATAAGAAATTAAGCCGAAGGTTTTCGTCCACAAAAAATAATCTTCGGTTAGCACATCATTCATATTCTTCAACCATGCCATTGATACCTTTACCATGGAATTCATCCCCAGGTATGCCGAGTGGATTTCTAATATTGTGCCAGTGGAAAAGAAAGGCTCCGGCAAGTTGAGGGTGTGCATTGATTTCAGAGATTTGAATAGAGCTACGCCCAAAGATGAGTATCCTATGCCTATAGCCGACATGCTTATTAATGATGCTTCTGGACATAAGGTTATTAGCTTTCTTGATGGCAATGCAGGGTACAACCAAATTTTCATGGCCGAAGAGGACATGTCCAAAACGGCTTTTCGGTGCCCCGGTTTCCTTGGATTATTTGAGTGGACAGTGATGACCTTTGGATTGAAGAATGCCGGCGCCACATATCAAAGGGCTATGAATTTGATCTTTCATGATTTACTCGATGTTATACTTGAAGTCTATATTGATGATATTGTTGTCAAATCGGATGCTTTTGAATCTCACTTAGCCGATTTGCGTTTAGCTTTTGAGAGGATGAAGAAATATGGGATGAAGATGAATCCTTTGAAGTGTGCGTTTGGCGTGTCGGCTGGTAAGTTTTTGGGTTTCATTATTCATGAAGATGGCATAGAGATTGATCCCAAAAAGATAGAAGCTATACAAAAAGTGGAGGCTCCAACATGCAAGAGAGATATGCAAAAATTCCTTGTCAAGGTCAATTATTTGAGGAGGTTCATAGCTAATTTGTCAGGGAAGGTTGATGCATTTACTCATATCCTTCGGTTGAAGAATGATGTTGATTTTACTTGGGGGGCAAAACAGCAAGAAGCATTTGATATGATTAAGAATTATTTGTGCACTCCTCCGGTGATGAAGGCGCCCAAGCATAGAGAGCCCTTTAGACTTTACATTGCAGCCGAGGAAGGCGTTATTGGAGCTGTTTTGACTCAAGAAACCGAAGGAAAAGAGCATGCTAATACTTATTTGAGCCGACGCCTATTGGATGCCGAGACAAGGTATACATTTATTGAAAAATTATGCCTATGCTTATACTATGCTTGCACAAAATTGAGACATTATCTAGTACCAAGTGCTTGCATAGTAGCTTGTCAAACCGATGTCAGTAAATACATGTTGCATAGACCAATTCTTAGTGGTAGAATTGGTAAATGGGCTTATGCTTTAATTGAGTATGATTTGGCTTATGAGTCTCTAAAATCCATGAAAGGTCAAATTGTTGCTAATTTTATCGTTGAGCATCGGATTAATGACAAGCAAGATATTGATATAAACCTTGTCTCATTAGTACCATGGAGATTATATTTTCATGTTTCAGTTTATAGCAACGGCCAAGGTGTTGGTATTGCTTATATATCTCCTCATGGTGCTGTTTTTGAAGCCTCATGCCGCTTAGAATATTTTTGCACAAATAATCAAGCCGAATATGAAGCATTGTTATTCGGCTTAGAGATGTTGCTTGCTATAGGTGCTACACATATTGAGGCTTTTGGTGATTCGTTATTAGTAGTACAACAAGTATCCAAAGTTTTTCAATGTTTAGACGAATCACTTAATGTTTATCTTGATAAATGTCTAGATATAATTTCTACTTTGGATCATTTTAGCATTGCTCTTATATCTAGACATGATAATTGGAGAGCAAACGAGTTGGCACAACAAGCATCCGGCTATCATGTCGATCATGGCATGTTTCATATCTCTCTAAAGCCGATGTCTTGTCTTGCTAACATAGGAGAGACCGAACCAGAGCCCACTGATTCGGTCACTAACAATAAATCTAGTGCAGATGAAAATCATGACTGGAGGAAGCCCATTATTGATTACTTGTGCAATCCGAGTGGAAGGGTGGACAGGGCTGTTCGGCGCATGGCTTTCAAATATACAATGAGAGACGATGGTCTTTATTGCCGAACGGTTGAAGATGTTCTCTTGAAGTGTTTGGACGGAGACCAAGCGAGAATTGATATGGGAGAGGTTCTTGAAGGAATTTGCGGCACTCATCAGTCGGCCCCCAAGATGAAGTGGTTATTACGACGTGCTGGATTTTATTGGTCGACGATGATCAACGATTGCTTCAGGTATTATAAAGGATGTGAAGCTTGTCAAAAGTTTGGTGATATTCAGTTGGCTCCCGCTGCTATGTTACATCCTATTATCAAGCCGTGGCCTTTTAGAGGTTGGGGATTAGACTTTATTGGAGAAATTCATCCTTCCTCTTCAAAGGGGCATCGGTTCGTGTTGGTGGCAACTGATTATTTTACTAAATGGTCTGAAGCAGTACCTCTCAAGAATATGACACATTCGGAGGTAATTCAATTCATAAGTGAGCACATTATTCATAGATTCGGTATTCCGCAAACATTAACTACGGATCAAGGTTCATCTTTCATGTCACATCAAGTTAGAGAATTTGCCGAATCATATAAGATAAAGTTGCTCAATTCCTCCCCGTATTATGCTCAAGCCAATGGACAAGCTGAGTCTAGCAATAAGATATTGATCAAGCTCATCAAGAAGAAGATTGAGGATAATCCAAGAAGATGGCATGAGCTATTGTCCGAGGCTTTGTGGGCGCATAGAATCTCAAGGCATGGTGCAACAAAGGTTGGCGACCTCGTGTGGAAGGTGATTCTACCAATTGGTTCGAAAGACAAAAAATTCGGGAAGTGGTCTCCAAGTTGGGAAGGCCCTTTCGGGATTGCAAGAATAGTTTCCGGAAATTCATATTTGGTGGAATCCATACAAGGAACATTGCTGCCTCGAGCTCTTAATGGCAAATATTTGAAGAAGTACCACCCGAGTGTGTGGCAAGAAGCCTAAATAGGCAATGGCCGATATATGATTATCGCCCTAAGAACAAACATGGCCGATATATGATTATCGCCCTAAGAGCAAACATGGCCGATATATGATTATCGCCCTAAGAACATAAATGGCCGATGGAGTGTTGACATCGTCCTTAGAAAAAGCATTGTGCAAGTTATTTTTCGGCACACAAGTTTTGCCGAAAAACAGGGGGGCATGTGTTGACACCAGATTTTGGCATGGTCAAAAACATAATTAAGAAGGCCTCAAATGGAAAAGTGCTCAAAGTGAGGAAGTTCCGTATCGTCGAAAGGAGAAACTTTGATATTTGGGCCATAGCCATCCGATCTCATCTCTAAGGCCGAAGTTGTGTTCGAAGTACTGAGATTTTGTATCCAGAACACTATTCGGATGATTAAGCCCCCAAGAAGACCTCATATGAGAAAATGATCTACACGGGTTGTCTTCGTCTCGTCGAATCAGTCGATTTTGATATAAAAATCGTCTCAATCCGAGATCGTATGCAAAAGTTACAGCTGTTATAAGATGCTGCTATAGCAGAGGGCGGTAGTACCGCTCCCATAAGCGGTAGTACCGCTCGAGCGGTACTACCGCGCTTCTACTCATGCCCTACTACCGCTTAAAAAACACTTCTGGACACCCGCGTGGAAGTGGCGCGGTACTAATACCCGGAAGTACCGCTTGGGCGGTACTACCGTGCCAAGAAGCGGTACTACCGCTTGCCGTTCACGCAGATTCGGACAGATTTTGAAGAGTCCGAGTTTGGCTAGTATTTTTGACCCTTTGGACGGAAATTTGGGTCTGTGTCTTGTACGGGAAGTCCAACCCCCTCTTAAATAGAAGAGGTGATGGCCGATTGAAACAACACACAATCGAACAAACACATCTACATCTTTTTACCCTACTTTTATCCCTCTCCCTTGTATCTTTTTTCTCGTTCTTCGTTCGTTCTTCTTGTTGCAGGACGGCGAACCTCGAGGCCCTAGGGGCGAGCGAATCGACCTAGGGCAGCCCATCGTCCATCCGTGACTCCTGACGGGTTCCATCCCGGAGAAGCGGTGCGTCGGGTTTCAAAAGCGCCCGCCGGATTGCTTGCGTACCGCGCTTCCGGACGGGCCTCCTTCGACGTGAGCTGCGGTGCATCACCCCCGGCGTCGAGGGTACGCGTGACGCGTTTGTGTGTCAACACCTAGCCGCGATGGCCTCACACTTAAGTTCTCCTAAGAGAACATCTGTCGTAACAAAATAACGACAGTTGGCGCCCACCGTGGGGCCCTCGCCCGGTGGAGTTGAGTTCTCAAAGGGAGCCCTTCCAGGGTTCCGGAGATTTGCGGTTGGTCAGATGACCAAAAGCCGCCGCGGCAAGCTCTACATCGACGATGCAGGCTGGCGCCCGAAGGCCGACTCAATCGAGTACGGGTACCGGGTCCCCTTCGGCAAGATCCACGTCTTCATCGGTAAAATCGGCGCGTCGGCGCACGAGTCGGACAACTGCATCAACCTCGTCGAGCCGGCTCGTCGCGCCCAACCCGCCCGACATCAAGCCGGCCGGCGTCACGTCTTCGTCGGCTTCACCCAAGGAAGTTGCCTCTCGGATGAGCCGGCGGGAAGCAGGGATGCCCCTGTCAACTCTAATGGCGAGTCTTCCATGGGAGACACCGAATCGATCTGTCCTCTCTACGATGGCAGACTTGGGGGCTCCGTGGAGGGAGAAGCACCTAGGGAATCACATGAGCCGCCTCATCAGATCATTGTCTACATGGCAGGAACAACGGCGGCTCATGACCAGATGTCAGCAGGTGCGGCTGGCGGCTCTGGCGGATCGGTCAAAGCACCGGCGCAAGCCATGATAGATCTAATGGCCGAGATGGCGAAGCTGGTAGAAACACCTGTCACTACGGAAAACCAAGAGGAACACAACATGGAGTTAGTGAAACTCCGCGAGCAGATGACTCAGGTGCAGAGGGAAATTGACGCCGAAAACGCCCGGATAGCGGAAATACAAGCTCGTATCCATAACGAGTCGGAACTGAAGGACGAGGCTTGGCAGTTAGGGCTTCGTCAGAACGCCTCTGAGGCAGTTCACCAGAGGAGACACCAGAGCCGCCTGGCGTTGAATCTTGAGCCGGTCTGTTTGTTTCCCACTCCGCATCAGACGCCGGGGGCCGAATGAACGCGTGAGGATCTTCCCCGTCAGACGGCCCGGCAAACGGATCCGGCTCAACCATCGTCGGCTCAGCCTTCGCCACCGCGGCTCTAGATGCCGCAAGGTCACTTCTCGAACCCTGTTGATAACGTGCTGGCGGCGACTCACAATCTGGAGGCACTTCCCATCCACGGAACACTCCATCGAGATCGAGGCTAGGAACGCCACAGAGATGTTAAAAACAGCGGTGGTACAGCAAGCGCAATATTCTTATAGACGTGATCAGATGCACTCCACCCCATATGCCAGTCGCAGCAAGAGTCGCCATGCGGAATCTCCAGCTATTTCTAGCAGTGGACGCAGGCAGCAGCCTTAGGTCTCCCCGATTCGGCCTGTGCCGTCAGACACCAAGGCGGTTGTTGATGGGGCCAGGGCTGCGCGCCAGGCAGAGGCAGAATCGGCGACAGCACGGGCGACTCAGCAGTTTCATCCTCAACTGGCGACTACGGGGGCTGGGGTAAACAGTAGGAAGATTGGAATCCCTTGCTTGTCCCCGGCTTTCCGTGCTGAGCGTATGCCCAAAGACTTCAAGGGGCCTCGTAAGGTGCCAAACTACACATCGGACCTTGAGCCAGCGACATGGATCGAGAGTTATGAGTTGGCCATGGACATCCTCGATGTCAGTGATGCTGTGTGCACGAAGTACCTAATCATGATGCTGGAAGGGCCGGGTCGAACATGGCTGAAGAGCCACCCAACTCTATCAACACTTGGACAGAACTGAAGGAACTGTTCATCAAGAATTTCCAGGGAACATGCAAGCGACCAATGACGATTGTGGATCTTCAACATTGTGTCCAGCGCGGGGATGAGTCGGCTCATCATTGGACTCACCGGGTCGCTGAAATCATTCATTCGTCAGACAGCATCACGGCGGCTCAAGCCGTCCTAATCTTGGAGAAAAACTGCCACTTTCAGCCGATGGTCCAAAAGCTTGGCCATCTTAAGTGGAAGGTGCAGGATATGGGCGACTTGATGAGTGTTCTTACCAGGTACGCCGAGTCAGACAGTACGAAGGATCCCGGTTCAGACGAGGACAAAACCGGCAAGAAGGGCGACGGTGGCAAGGGTCAGCAAAACCATGGGAATAGTGGGAACCCAGGAGGACAAGGCAATAACAGTAAGCGAAAATAGCACGATGGCGGGTCAGAGTTCGTCGCTAACACCAAGACCGGTTTCAAGAACCAGCGTCGCAACAACCGCCCAGGAGGAGCTTACAACAGGAATAAGCTGCGCAATTACGAGGAGGCTCTCAAGGCGCCTTGTCCCAAACACAGTACTCCGGATAAGCCGTCCACGCACTCATGGGAAAACTGTTATATCATGCAGGAGTTCCACAACCAGGCTTTCCAGAATCATCAAGGATGCAATGGTGGGGGACATCCGGGTCAGCTTGGTCAGGGTGTCTCACACGGCGGCTCTTCCGGCGGATTTATGGATCAGGTTTTCCTGGCCAAGGCGGCTCAGGAGCAGGTTTTCAACATCCAGGAAACAACGGCAATGGGCAGCGCTCCGGCCAAGGCAATTAGCAGCATAACAATCAAACTGGTTTTCAGAGCAATCCCAAGCAATTGAACGGTGGGCAATATCATGTCTTCACCACTAGAACTTGCAAGAAGGATCGCAACCAGAAGCAAAGGGCCGTTAACTTGGTTGAGCCGGCAGTCCCGAGGTACTTAAACTGGTCCGAGCAGCCGATCACCTGGAGCCGGGAAGATCATCCTCTGCAGGTTGATAACCCGGGTGGCCTTGCTTTGGTGGTGGCACCACAGGTTGGCGGGTATACCTTAACAAAGGTTCTCATGGATGGTGGAGTTAGCATTAACATCCTCTATTATGACACCTTCCAGCGGATGAACCTTGCTGAAAACAGGTTGCAACCCTCAACTACGGTATTTCATGGAATTGTGCCTGGGAAGTCGGCATACCCAATTGGGCGGATTAAGTTAGACGTTGCTTTCGGTGATGAGTTCAACTACCGATGCGAGTCCTTAACCTTTGAGGTGGTTAAAATTAAGAGCCTTTATCACGCCCTTTCTGGGTGGCTGGCTTATGCTCATTTCATGGCTCGACCTTGTTATGTTTACCTCAAGCTTAAGATGCCGGGTCCACAGGGTACAATAACTGTGAGCGGGAGCCGGAAGATAGCCCAAGAGTGCGAGGAAGGTGATGCAGCCTATGCTGAGTCGGCCTGCGCGGTGGAGGAATTAAAGTTCTATACAGCCAACGTTGATCCTGCTGATATGAGCTCTCTCAAGAAGCCCACTACAGAGTCTGATTCCTTGCTCATGTTTAAGATGGCTGAGGATACAAAGCAGATTGACTTCACACCGGGCGGCTCATCCTAGCAGTTCACTATTGGGACCGGCTTGGATCCCAAATAGGAAAGCGCGCTCATCGAGTTCATCCATGAGAATCGAGACATATTTGCATGGAAACCTTCTGACATGCCTGGAGTCTCGAGAGAACTCGCTGAGTACCACCTTAATGTGGATCCGAAGATGAAACCCGTACGCCAATACCTCCGTCGTTTTAATGAGGAGAGACGCAAGGCTATTGGGGAAGAGGTAGCCCTACTCCTAGCTGCCGGGTTTATCGTTGAAGTTTTTCACCCTGAGTGGTTAGCTAACCCGGTGGTTGTTCTGAAAAAGAATGACACTTGGTGCATGTGTGTTGATTACATAGATCTCAACAAAGCATGTCCGAAGGATCCTTTTGCTCTCCCACGTATCGATCAGATCATTAACTCTACATCGGGTTGTGAGCGACTGTGCTTCCTAGATGCATTTTCCGGCTATCACCAGATCAAGATGGCTGTTGAGGATCAAGAGAAGGCGGCTTTCGTAACTCCTTTTGGTACTTTCTGCTATGTCTCCATGCCTTTCGGGCTTAAGAGCACAGGGGCGACTTACCATCGATGTGTTCAGAATTGCCTTCATCCACAGATTGGGTGCAATGTTCATGCTTATGTCGATGACATCGTGGTGAAATATCAGAAGAAAGAGACGCTCTTGGACGACCTCAAGGAGACGTTTGACAATCTTTGGGTGTACCAGATGAAACTTAACCCAGCAAAGTTCGTCTTTGGTGTTCCTGCAGGCAAACTATTGGGGTTCCTAGTTTCTGAGCGAGGCATCGAAGCTAACCCGGACAAGATCAAGGCGGTGACTTCGCTTGCTAAGCCGGAGAATATAAATCAGATCCAACGCATGGCTGGCCGTATCGCGGCATTAAGCTGGTTTATAAGCCGCCTTAGGGAGAAGGCAATCCCTCTTTATCAACTATTGAAGAAGACAGACGACTTCGTCTGGACTGATGCAGCTAACGAAGCTTTTGAAGCCCTCAAGAGGTAGCTCGCTGAGCCGCCTGTTTTAGCCGCCCCCATCGACAAAGAGCCCATGCTCCTTTACTTCTCTGCCAATTCCAAGGCAGTGAGTGTTGTAGTCGTCATTGAGCGAAAGGAGGCAGGGAAGGAGTATCCTGTTCATCGGCCGGTTTATTTCGTCAGCGAGGTCTTGACCTTGTCCAAGCAGCGATATCCGCATTGGCAAAAGTTGGTCTTTGGAGTTTTTATGGCAAGCCGGAAACCGAAACACTATTTTCAGGAGCATCCAATCACCGTGGTCAGCTCCGCACCCCTTGGAGATATCATACAAAATTGAGAGGCCACTGGTCGAATCGCCAAGTGGGCAATAGAGCTTGGACCCCACCATGTGAAATATGTGCCAAGAACCACCATCAAATCTCAAGCACTGGTGGATTTCATTAATGATTGGACAGAGATGCAAATGCCAGAGGATAGGCCAGATAACACATATTGGACTATACGTTTTGATGGGTCCAGGCAATTGGAAGGCTCGGGGGCTGGAGTTATCTTGTCTTCTCCAAGAGGTGACAAATTTTGTTATGTTTTACGAGTCATGTTCCCTTGCACTAACAATGCAGCTGAGTACGAGGCCCTCCTACATGGACTCAGAATGGCTAAAGAGATGAATCTTAGCTGGGTCAGGTGTCTTGGCGACTCAGATTTGGTGGCTCAGCAAGTTTTAGGGACTTGGGATTCAAAGGACCCCTTGATGTTGGCTTATCGGTTGGCAGTCTCTGATGTGGCGGGTTATTTCCAAGGCTATCAAGTCGATCATATTGATCGCTGGCTAAATGAGGCGGTTGATGCCCTGTCACGACTTGGCTCTCAACGAAAGCCGGTTCCCCCTAACGTCCTTTTAGACGTCCTTCACAATCCTTCGGTCAAGTTGCCATCAGAGGAGGACTTGGCTATTCCTGACCCGGAGGCACACTTAGTGGCGGCTCTTCATGCTATTCCTGACTGGACCATACCATATTTGGCTTACCTGACTCGAGGCGAGCTCCCAGCTGAGGAAATCATCACTCGACAGATAGTTAGGCGGTCGAAATCAATGACTATCATCCATGGCGAGTTACAGCGGCAAAGTAGCACTGGCGTGTTTCAGCGCTGTGTTTCCCCCGAGGAAGGCTAGGAGATTCTCAATGAGATCCATACTGGCGATTGTGGACACCACGCCGGCTCACAGTCCCTAGTGGCCAAGGCTTTTCATCACGGGTTTTACTGGTTAACGGCTCATGCAGATGTAGAAGACATTGTGCGCAAGTGCGACGGGTGTCAAAAGTTCGGTCGACAAGCTCATGTGCCAGCTCAAGAATTGCATATGATCCCAATCACTTGGCCATTTGCGGTCTGGGGGCTTGACATGGTTGGCCCGTTCAAGCCGTCCTCTGACAAGAAGACCCACCTCTTGGTGGTGGTTGATAAATTCACCAAGTGGGTTGAAGCAGAGCCTGTCAGCAACTGTGACGCGAAGACAATAGTCAATTTTTTAAAAAAGCTGATCTTCCGTTTTGGCTACCCTCATAGTATTATTACTGACAATGGTAACAATCTATCCAAAGGAGCTATGGAACAGTTTTCTCAGCGTGAGCATATCCGGCTTGACTTGGCAGCGGTGTCACATCCACAGTCCAATGGGCAAGCTGAACGAACTAATCAAGAGATTTTGAGAGGGATCAAAACCCGGCTCATGGTTCCACTACAACATAATCCAGCCCGTTGGGTTGAGGAGCTCCCCGCAGTACTTTGGAGTATCAGAACAACTCCAAACAGATCCACTGGATACACACCTTTCTTTCTGGTATATGGAGCTGAGGCAGTTTTACCAAGCGATATTCGCCATGACTCGCCTCGCTTCACTGCTTACGTTGAGGCAGATAATGAGCAAGCACGCCAAGATTCTTTGGACGCCTTGGAATAAGAACGTGACTTAGCAGCAGCCAGATCCGCCATATATCAGCAAGACCTACGTCGCTATCACAGCCGTAGAGTGTGAAGTCGTACTTTTGAAGAAGGCGACTTAGTGCTCCGTTTGATTCAGGATCAAACTGGGATGCACAAGATTTCCCCACCTTGGGAGGGTCCTTTCGTCATCAGCAAAAACCTCAATAATGGTTCATACTACCTGATTGACTTGAGGCCAGAATCATACACCTCTGAAGAAGAGACAACTCGGCCTTGGAATATTGGTCATCTGTGGCCTTATTATACTTAGAGCCACCGGCTCCTTTTCCTTTTTGTACCCCCCCCCCCCCTGCAAATTATGTACATACTTCTTTATGTTTCAAATATAATAAAGCCGGCACCCCCGAAACTCGGGGTCTCTGTCGTTTCAGCCTACATATTGAGCATGAGTCTTTATTTTCTGAAACATAGGTCACTTGGGGGCTTCTAACTCATCGAGTTTAGCTTTCTCACCCTCTTGACCCGGCAAAAACGCCATAATGTATGGTTAAACCTGCCTATATGCTTGATGCGACTCCGATCAGGTGACCCCGTGTACTCTTGACAAGTCAATCCATTTTGGACCCTGAACTTATTGAGGTTAAAACACCGGTAGAAGTCACGAGAGAGCTGGCCTATAGAAAGGTAAGATAAACCAGGGATTATCATACCCGCTTCATTGAAGCAAGACTTGAGCCTCGAAAGCCAGTCTCTTTTGCCGAGTCTCACTGAGCCGGCTTATTAACAATACTTTATATTGTTATAAAATTATTATTACTACCTCATAAATTTTGTAGGTACAACATTGTTTTATTACCGGCTCATGCATGAGCGTCCGGATTATTAACCACAGTCATATTATGATCGGTTCAATCACTCTCTTCTTCAATATTATTATAGAAAGATTCAATCAAGACTTGAGCTTCGAAAGCCAAGTTTCTTTGTCGGCTCATTTTTTGACCTGTCCTCTCTGTTTTAATCAAAGGACTCATCGAGCATAGCAGAGATGTTTAAAGACAAGCACAAGAGCGGCACAATCATCAATTGTCGAAACAGATCAAAAGGATCAAAGTTTCTTGGTACCTTCACGAATGCAAACATGCATGAAGGCATGACAGAGCTTTTCAGAAGTTTTCCAACTACTCCTATTACAGACTCATCTCAGGAGCCACAAAATATTCAAGTTCTACCCAACACTTGGGGGCTAGAACCACCGAGCGACTTAAATTGTTTTACATATCACTTCTGTGATTCGCCTTCTGTGTCGTCCGGGTTAACCTTAGGCTGACCTCTCGCCTGAGCCGCCTCCGGGTCATCCTCCACTGGATCTTCTGGTTCTTAGATCTGAAGGTTGTCCACATCCTAGTTGCAATGGGTTAAGGCTTGGAATACAACTTATTCATTCAGGATGGAGGACGGGTCAACGTCAGGGGCAAAAATGTGCTTATGATGTTGAGGAGTCAGGTTCACCGGCACAAAGGAGGGCGGCCGAACTCGTGAGTTGTGAGCATCATAAGGCACCTGATAACTCTTCAGCTCCATCTCAGTGACAAGTTGTGTGGCCAACACTCGAGATGTTTTGACAAACTTAACATAGTTAGCATCACTAAATGCCGAGCCGTCATCCTTGAACTCAGGAAACCCTTTTGCAATTTCTGCCGGATCAAGCTCCTCTGACTAAGCTAAAGCCCGGCTCAAAGAAGACGTTGCACCGGCTCGGGCGGCTGATCTTTTCAACTCTTCAACTTGTTTTGGGATCGTTGAGAGAAACCTTAGCACATCCTTGATGAGCTTCACCGGCTCTTTGTTCCCCACAACGGCCTTGATTGCAAGATAGCTTCCAGCATAGAGTTGTTCAGTCAGTGTATATACAGCCTTAAGCATATGCAAACTGTTATCTTGGAGGCTGCATGTTCGCGGGCCTGCAAAACAGTTTAAGCACATAAGTCGCCAGGCGGTTTATCTGCATACATGAGAATTTTCGCGGGTTAGTAAGAATTCCTAAAAGATACTTACCAAAGATAGCCTGGGTCATATGGGCAATGTGTCGCTTTAACCCGGATAGCTCTTCTGTGATGGGCTTCAATTGGCCCTCAGCATTTTCTGTGCGGTCCGACAAAGCGGCTTTTTCACCTTCAAAGGATTTATTTTGTTTTTCAAAGTGTGCCTTGGCTTTCTGCAATTCCTCCAAGGCAAGTCGAAGCTTCTCCTCAGCTGCTGCTCAGGCGTTTTGCCCTACTTCAAGATCTTTCTTCAAGCCGATCACATTTGACTCGGCTGATTTTAGAGCTTCCTACACAATAGGAGTCATCATATTCAACGGTCATAAGCCGGTAGCAAGATGCAGCATGATATGACAAGGAAAAATTGTAACAAGTCTCAAACAGATTACAAGCAATATGCTTGACACTTGGGGGCTAATGCATGCCAGCTCTTCCAAGCAAAGATATGAAAAAGACCCGACTCATATCAAGAAGATGAGCCGGCCCTTCGGGGCTACAGGTCGATTTTCTTGAAATTACTAAGAAGACCCGACTCATCTCAAGAAGATGAGCTGGCCCTTGGGGGTTACGGGTCGATTTTCTTCAAATTACTAAGAAGACCCAACTCATCTCAAGAAGATGAGCCGGCCCTTGGGGGCTACAGGTCAATTTTCTTCAAATTACTAAGAAGACCCGACTCATCTCAAGAAGATGAGCCGGCCCTTGGGGGCTACAGGTCGATTTTCTTCAAATTACTAAGATGAGCCGGCCCTTGGGGGCTACAGGTCGATTTTCTTCAAATTACTAAGAAGACCCGACTCATCTCAAGAAGATGAGCCGGCCCTTGGGGGCTACAGGATGAATCTTTGAGTGCTTTATATTGTCAAAGACCCGACTCATCTTACGAAGATGAGCCAGCCCTTGGGGGCTACATAAGAGTATATAAGAGTGCAAAACAATATCATACATACCTCATATTTTCTCTTCATCATGCCAACCAGGTTGATTTCCATTTCCCGGCTGGTAGTGAGGCGATTAAGATAGCCGGCGTGTAACTCTTCGGCGCTGAGGTCTTCATAACTGGGAAGCTCAAGTTTAGCTTTTCCTTTGTCACTTAATGGCATTTCCTCCTTGGCAGTATGCTTGGTCAATACATTTGAGACCCTCGGAGTTGAATAACCCGTCCCAATAACAGTAATGTCCTCATCATCCTGCTCATGAGGGGCATCTTCAGCTGCTTCAGGAGGACTGGGTGGTTTAAGCTTGTCTGCCGGGTCAGCCTCAGCATCAGCAGCCTCGATGTTAGTGGTTTCAACATGATGAGCCAGTTCACCATGATCATCCTGATGACATTCAGGATTTTCGACATGAGCTTCAGGAATCTCCAGAGCTAGATCTTCCTGGTCAGCAACCTTCGGATTTACTGATTACTCACCAATTTTCCTCTTCTTAGCCTTGGCTTGGGCCCTGCAAAATAAGCAAGCAGAATAAAGCGTATGCAAGGTTAAAGTTTAGAAATGCAAATATATGGCTAAAGATAAGAAACTTACCCCTGGTTGATAACCCGGGGTGGCAGCTTGGAGGCAGTTGAGTCGCCCGACGAAGGTGGTGATTCCTGATAATTTGAGTCGGAAGGGTTAAGATGTTGCCGGATAAGGACAGCCTTTGGGTAAGACAAGGTTGGACTATAAGGCACCTCGTTTTGTTGCTTGCGGGTGGCTGACTTGCGAGGTAAATCGAACACAAGACCACCAGAGCTGCTTCGAGTATGGTGCCTTGATTTAAGATGAGCCTTCTTCAAAACAAAATTGGGAACCAAATGAGCATCCGGGTGAGAAAATCTTACTTTCTTGACAACCCGCCTTGTTTTCCTTGGGGGCAAAGATTATGAGACGGAAGAGATAGAAATTACCTCAACATCGTCAGCTCGGCTCATCTCGACATCGCCCTAAGAAAAAAGGGGGTCAGCAAGTTCAATTAAATATGGTTAAGAGAAATATGTTTCTACCTCCGATTGAACATCAGTTGCCGGCGATTCGTCCATAAGTGACGGCTCTTTTACAACTGCCTTTCTTTCTTTGCACGTGGAATGGCCTTAGTCTTGGTAGCTGAAGTTTTTCCTCGCTTCTTGCCCCAAAATGTAGATTTAGCCTGCAAAGGTGACAATCAGAACTAACAGGTAATGATTTGGAATTAAAAAGAAAGATATTTATACAAGTCGAATAAAGAGATGTCGAAGATTCTTACTGGAGGAGGCGGGTTAAGAGCATAAAAGGGCTTCAATCCGTCTTTGCTGCAAGCAGCTTGACTCTCACCCAATAACTTCTTCACGATCCGGTTTATTTCATCAGCATCCAAAGTTATATTGTTATATCTTTGGGCATCGTCTAAGTCGTCGGAGTAAGAGCACATTAGACTGTCACGATGGCTTAGCGGCAAAATACTCCAAGATACCTAGCACCGGGTCAAATCAATTCTAGTTAACCCGTTGGCTATTAAAGCCCTCAAACTTGGTAATATAGGATCATGTTGAGAGCATTCTTCTTGAGGAGCCCAGCCAGGAAGCTCGAGATCCATGGGAAGACGACTTGGTCTGTAACCCGGCAAAGGGTTCTCATCAGCTGGGGCCTTGTTCCGGCAATAGAACAAAGTTTTATTCCATCCTTTAGGGTGGCTTGGCAGAATGGCAGCAGGAAAGGCAACGTATCTTCGCCTCTGGATTGAGACCCCACCAAGTTCTAGGCTGGGGCCATCAGCGCATTCAGTCTGGCGATTCAAGTAGAAGAACTCCCTAAAGAGTGAGACATAAGGCTCTATCTGCAGATAAACCTCACAGAGCACTTGGAACTGACAAAGATTGGATATAGAGTTGGGACCAAGATCTTAAGGATGAAGATGGAAAAAAGTGTAAAACATCTCGAAAGAATTTTGACCCAGGGGGAGAGAAGCCTCTGAGAAGATGGTCCAGGAACACTACTACTTCTCCCTCGCCAGGGTTTGGAATTTCTTCTCCAAGAGCAACCCGCCAGCCGATTACTTCTTTAGATGGTAGAAAACTTTGATCTTGGTAATCTTTAAGTATAAGTTCGGAAACTTGGGATGGCACCCAGTTGCAGGTGGTGGATTTCGACATAATAAGTCGCCTGAATAAAGTAAAAGGGGCGGCTTTAGCATATGGTTAAAAATAAGACGGCCTAATTATTTACAATGGATAAGCCGCCTTATGAAGAGCTGGCGTCTTGATACAACAGTTTATCACATGGCGAATTACAACTACACAAATGAGCCGGCAGATGTAAGGGCGACTTATGGTGATCAGAGATCTTCGATTTTTGCTAAGTCCAAATACAAACAAGTTTCTACCAGAGCAATTGCAGTTATAGATCTACAAAAGGTTAAAAAAGAAAAATAATTGCTAAACCTAGGCATGGAGTATCGGAACAGTGGTGACCTAGATCATTATTTCTAGGCAGAGATCTAAATGCGTCAAGTGTTAAATGGTGCCATGGATCGAGCCGCTCTGTTTCTATGGAGGAAGCTCACTACAACTATGTCTAAACTAGCAGTAATAGTGAAGGAACTATGAACTCCGACTAACTGCGGCGAGCTCGAACAGATCTAGGAAGAAGTGAATGACTTACCTGACGGCTGCAGAAGGCGGCGAAGGTGGCCTGTCGGGTCCTGACGGAGCTGGAGAGGTGCTACAGTCCTAGCAGAGGACGACCGGTGATGAGAAAACGACGGCGGCGGCGCAGCGAAGCTCGAGCTCGAGGAGGAAGAAGAGGTGAAGCGACGAGGTGAAAAGTGAATCTGAGGATCTTCTATGGAAATTTATAAGGCAGAGAAGTAAAGGCCGGCACGAGAAATGACGAGACACGGTAAAATTTTCGGAGCAAGAGATGCCTCGATTTTCAGAATAAATGGCGCCTCGATTCTCGGGTCCAATAGATATGCACAAAGATCCGTTGTGATGTCATCATTAAATCCCTGGATTTCCAAGGAGTGACATCATCAATAAATTACAGATTTTCTGGGCGAGTGATGTTATCCACACGAAGATAAAGAAGTTACAAAACTTGGGAACACTTTGAACCGGCATTTTGTGACCCGGAGAAGGAAATGGGCGATGACGAAAATAAGCCGCCAAGATAAATAGTGAAGGTTGACATGAACAAGTTCAAATCAATCTGGGGCCTAATGTCAGGGATATAAGCCCGCAGTTTAACCCGCCCTATTGGGCCGGGTCAACATAGTTGGTGGCTTGTGTATTATACTCAAGATGGTCTGCACCTTTGAAGACAGGACAAGCAAGGCGGCTTACCAGGTAAGCCGCATGGCGGCCCAGCACATGAAGACGGCGACTCAAGGACCAAGAGACAGAAGACGCTGGAAGTTTCCTTGCTTGAGAGGCAAGGAGAGTTAGAAACATGATAAGTTACGAGTCGTAACACGACTCGGCCTCTTGTAAAACCTAGGGTCTTGATCTGTATATAAAGGCGAGCCCCTAGGACCGAAAGACTTAAGTTACACACCCTCGAAAGCTAGGTTAGCGATTCCACACCCTTGTAATCGAGATCATCATCAATATAGACACAAAGCAGGACGTAGGCTATTACCTCCATTGGAGGGGCCGAACCTGGGTAAACTCGTCTCCACTCCCCGTTTAACCCCTTTGAGTCGCCACCTAGCGGCGATGGCCTCACACTTAAGTTCTCCTAAGAGAACATCTGTCGTGACAAAACCACGACACAAATCAATTGTGCATTTGCATTCAAACGTAAATTTAAAACAATGCACAAATTTAGGGTGGGGCTCTTACTTATCATGTACTTCTCAAAACGATGATACTATGCATTAATTATATCTTTTATCGAAGCTTTGATCTATATGTTGTCATCAATTACCAAAAAGGGGGAGACTCAAAGCACAACTTCTTCCTAGGTGGTTTTGGTAATTAACAACAACATATAGTTCATTGAACTAATAAGCCCATCAAATATATTTCAGGAAAGTTCAATGAATGGGTTAGCTAAGATTGTGAGATGGATCCCCTAGATGCAATGAACACAAGTTGGCAAGAGCTTCAAGCTTCAAGACTCTACATTTTCTTTTGTATGAGAAATCATAATTGATTCCATAGGAAAAGCCAGTACTATTAAAAGGGGGTGATGTATTGATAATGATCTGGTTGCTCAAGTGCTTAGAGATTTGTCACCAAAAGCCTCAACCAAACTCTCACAAAAATATTCTATCCAAAACCAAAATGCCAAAATCGGTGCCACCAAGTTTTCCATTTCGGCCCCACCTAGTTTGTCAAGACAGAACCCAGAGCCAAAACCCTAGCATCTCGGTGCCACTGAGTTATGTACAGCCAAAAACTGGGTCCCAACTCTCTATAATCGAAGTGTTAAACTTGGGAGTTCCAGAGTTTTTCATTTCGGTGCCACCGAGATTTGGATCTACCCTAGGTCAACCGAATCGGCCTCCCTGAGTTGATCTTATCGGGCTCACCGAGAACCCAGAAGCTGCAACCTTTTGCACTAGTCGGTGTAACCGAGTTTTTACTTCGGTTCCACCGAGTAGGGCAATAATGTTGTAATGGTTGTATTTTTGGAGATGGCTATTTATACCCCTCCACCCCCTCTCATTCGTAGAGAGAGCACTCAGAACAAACCAACATTTCCACCATTAAGTTTCTGAGAGAGAACCACCTACTCATGTGTTGAGATCAAGATCTTCCACTCCAACCATATGAATCTTGATTTTTAGCCTCCCCAAGTTGCTTTCCACCCAATCACCTTCTTCCACCAAGCCAAAATCCTATGAGAGAGTGATTGAATGTTGAGGAGAGTATCTTTTGAAGCACAAGAGCAAGGAATTCATCATATATACACCGTCTATTACCTTTTGGAGAGTGGTGTCTCCTAGATTGGTTAGGTGTTGCTCGAGAGCCTCCAGATCATGTGGAGTTGAACCAAGAAGTTTGTAAGGGCAAGGGGATCTCCTTCTTTGTGAAGATCTACCCCGAGTGAGGCTAGTCCTTCGTGGACGTAAGCCATGGTGGAATAGGCAAGGTTGCTTCTTTGTGGACCCTTCGTGGACTCGCGCAACCGTTACCCTCCATGGGTTGACCCTCCATCAACGTGGACGTACGATAGCACCACCTATCAGAACCACGGGAAAAATCTTAGTGTCCCCATTGCGTTTGATCTTCATCTCCCTACCTTTACTTACACTTGAATGTCTTTACTTTTCGCTGCTATACTCGTAGATTTGGATGTGTAGGGTGTGCTAGACTTGCTAGAATTGCTAAAACTTGCCACCTATAAAATTGGGAAAAGGTTAGTTTTAATTTGCTCAAGTAGTCTAATCATCCCCCTCTAGACATACTTTGGATCCTACAACCTACTACTCTCTCCTAGGTAAAATAGCATAAAACAGGTAAGCTCCTCCCCGTCCATTGTGAAGAATAGAGATCCACCTATCTCCAACTTGTGGCCTGCGCAAATCATCCTCATCTCCGCCAAGTGGCTGCCTGCGGTCTTTCATTACTTTGCTAAATCCTTTGATTTTCCCCTTCTAGAAACCGAGTATGCATTACAGAAACTCGTAGGTAGAAGTGGTTGTAAGATGATAATATCCGAATGACCTTCAAGAAACATCAGGTGAGGCACAACCTCTGGCAGGAATTTCTGATGAAGAACATAATCATAACATAGTTAGCAATTTAGTTTTGCTTAAGAAAAATTTATGTATGCAAAAGATGGACTATGGACACAATAGTAAAAATAATAATCTTACCATGCTATTTGCACAGATGTTACCATGGTTTAACTCATGCACTAGTGACACATATGCAGAATAACTTTCGCCAATTTGATAATTGATCTTAAGATTCTCAACATCCTTAATAAATGAGATCCAATGATTTTTCTCCAACCAAGTTAGATCGGAGCCATAAATGTAGTAGGTCTGGTCTACTATCTTTCGTGTATTTCTTGGAGAAGAGAAATAAGCTGACAATTAAAAATAAACAAGTTAAGTAGGGATGAGTACCAAATATTTTTCAATAACCAATATAAACTACTTGACAAATTTGTTGACAAACTCGCATGTAGGTAGAACTGGAATCATGTGATCCACATGCACCAAAATTTCGATATTATTTTCACGATCATCTTCATAACCAAGATCAAAGGTTATTTGCATGCCGTCCAGAAACCCATATGCCTTGCATAGTGCTCTCCAATTGGAACAACCAAAATATGTGTGATCTACTTCATTCAAGAGCTTGACAACAAAAGTGAAATATTTCATCCTTAGATGAGGTATCTTAGTCTCCGTACTCTCCCTATCTTCAAAATGAAACTTGTCCAAGACATACAGCCTTGCAGAGCCGGTAATGCACTAGTCAAATTGTAAAAAAAGAAAATTATAGGTTAAAGCAAAAAAGCACATGCCATGCTTAATTACAAAAAATACATGTCGTCGTTACATACCGTAGAAATTTCAAACTCCTCCTTTAGCGTGACGGTGAAGCACCTACCATTGTCTAAGCGAGGATAACGGTCGCACATACCCCTGTCGTCGGTGCATTGAACACACTCAGGGATCCCTTCATCGTTAGACATTTCCTGTGTTCAAAGATTAAAAATCTAGGACAATTATACCAGCAACTCAGCACACAGATCACTATTCGGCACGGGTTGACTTTCGGTCTATCGAGGCTTCCTTGAAAAACTCTCATGTCTCATGGTATATATGGTGGGCACTCCCTCACACTGATATGGTGGTGTATATATGTGGTGGACACTCCCTCACAATAATATTACGACCGTTAATGCTGGCCGCTCCTCCCTTCGTCCATGCGTGCATTACCAAAATGTGTAGCACACAGGGAAGAAGGGGGAAGCGACCCCCACGACAATAGTCAGGATTCTTCCTCTGATATTTCGACCATCGGTGATGGTCGCTTCCTTTCCCTCTCTCGTGCATTATACCAAGGTATATATTGTTAGATGAGGAAGAGGAAACGACCCCACGACAACAGTCGGGACTCCTCCATCAAAAACAGATTGAAAGTCACACAAGGAGCTCCGACAAACTAAAAGTCAACCCTAATAAGCATCAGCCAATTAACATTACATTTATGAAGTAATGACATAAAAAAATGGCCTTTGTTTTGCCCGAATGTCATCTAATTCTTGTTCTGCCAAATCACGGGCACTCGATATTTCCTACTTTCTAGCACAAGTCATGCCAAAATCCATGGAAAGTTTTGGCATGACCTTTTTCTAAAAAAAAGTACATACCAAGTGCCTAAAATTTGCCGAAACGGAAATGATCAACATTCCAGCAAAAAATAAGCCACTCGGGGGTGTTCTCTGCAAAATCATACACACATGTCCAAATAGACAAGCAATACACAAATCTACATATCATCATACACATGTCCAGGGAGAAGAGAAGGAGGAGGTGGAATTTTAGCTCACCGACAAGGTTTTAGAGGAAGTAGAGGAAGCTCCGACGACGATCACTCCAGGGAGGTGCGACACTACAAAGCCTTCATATTCCACCGAGTGAAAATTAGATCATCAAATGTCATATAGCATTCTTTCATGACAAAATGGTAATTACATAAAAATAATTAAATTGTCCAATACATTTCTATATTGAAAAAATAATTACGAAAAATTTTGATACCTAATTTTTTTAATAAAAACTTCTATACCAATTTTTTTACTAATAATTTCTATCACTCCCTCCGTCCTAAAATAAATGTCTCAACTTTATACTAGCTTTAATACAAAACTGTACTAAGCTTGAGCCACTTATTTTGGGACGGAGGGAGTACTAAATTTGATACCTAAAAATTTCTCATATACCATTCCAATACATTTCTATACCTCAAAATTTCTACAACCTATTGTATTAAAAAACCCTATTCGCTACCTAAAATTGTCTACTCTATAAAAAAATATAGACAATTCGAACATATAACATCTATTATATTCCAATACATTCTATTGTATTCCAATACATTTCTATACATAAAAATATTCAAACCCATTCTATTCTATTTAAAACAACATATACCATCTTATCCTCTACAAGAACAGAGGGAGGAGGGCAGGAAGGAAGTGGAGGGAGTAGGGAGGGAAGGAGGAGGGAGGAGCTACCTCGGCGGGCGTGGGAGGGCGACGACGGCGGGCACAGGAGGGTGGCGGGTGGAGAAGAGTGTGGGAGGAGAGAGTGGGAGAGGGGGGTAAAGGAGAGTGAGGACTTAGCAGCAGCAATGGGCAGGCACCATCGCTAGTGGGCTTAGAAGTAGCGCGTTTAGAGGACCGACGTTGTTTCTATAAGTGGGGGAGGCAAGTTGGGCCCGTGCTGGCCACAGTAGCTGCGCGGGATACGGGCCCCGCTACTACTAATGGGATTAGCTGTAGCGTGGGGAAGAGTTCAACGGTTCTACTATGGCCAGCCCGTGGGGGCACTGTGTGGCCCACTTAGTAGCATCAATCGTTAGTTGCGCACGCGCTACTATTAATTAGTTGTAGCGCAGCCTCTTATCCAGCGTTGCTATTACATGTTGATGTTTGTGATCTGCGTTGGGTTTTCCGTGAAGAGGAACGGGTAATTGCAGCACAAACGGATAAGTTTTTCCCTAGTTAAGAACCAAGGTTTATCGAACCAATAGGAGTAACACGCAACCACTGTCTTCAGCGACTGCACACAAAAGAGCAAACACTTGCAGCCAACGCGGGCAAGAGGGTTGTCAATCCCCTTGGACTCGTTATTTGCGAGCAAGTGAAACAAGTAGCTAGTAATGGATAATTGCATAATAAAATAAAAGATAAATAAAGGCAGCAAGGTATTGAAAGCTTTTTGTAATTTATAAGTGAGAAGACTCGGGGGCCGTAGTGTTCTCTCACTGGTGCAGCGACGTGCTATACAAATGGTTTTTAACCCCTTTCTGTGACGTAGTTATAAACCGTCGCCTTGCATGTGTGGGCGATAAGGGGGGTCCATCCCACACGATACGGAAAACCCATCGGCGATGGTGACCAACGAACGCAAATGATCTACCAAATGTAATCGTGTGCACACATTTCCCAAAAAATTTACGCGTGGGATCGTCTTTGGACCGGGCACGGTTTCCTGTTGGCTCACGTGTGAGATAAGGTGCTATCGCAAACGTTTGAGGAGCTCCTACGCACACGTACAAGTGATGGAAATCGTTTGCGATTTCTTATGTATCACCAACGTTTCAGTTTATATCTCATGTGCTTTTCCTGTAGATCATAGGCGGTTGCGCTATGAGTTGCGTGTGCTTTTACAGTTGATCGCACGCAGTTGCGCTATGAGTTACGTGTGCTTTTCCTGTGGATCACAGGCGGTTGTGCTATGAGTTGTGTGTGCTTTCATTTTGAATCGCAGATGCTTAGTTGCTTGAACCGTGTGCGCTGAAAAAGCCAGCTTATTGTAAAATATCGCATTTGAATCACCCTGCAAATAGCAAATTCGCCACAATATGCAATCGACAAATAGTGTCCACATGAAGAACGTTCATCATAATTGGGCACAATATGCAATTGAACGAATAGTGTCCAGAGGAAGAACATTCATCATAATTCGCGACAATATGCAGTCGAGCAAATGCTAGCTAAATTCCACATATGTAAGACAGACATATGCAGTACATAATCATAGTGTACGAAATATGAAGACATGATCACATGGAAAACAATGCATCCATGCGTATATGTTTAGCTGATGACACTATATGAATGCGTACTTAATATCGGGGGATAATAATCCTAAAACCTTCAACATCTTTCGAGGGCTTGATACAATGTTTCACAAAGAAGGTGCTGATAAATTTCCTAACGGACAGCAATTCATCTGCGGTGAGCGGTTCAGAGGTCATCGGTCTGAAGATCAACACCAGGACTTTTAGATCAGAAAGTGACATACGTGTGGAGTAGAAGATAGTAATTAAGAAACAGACTTACTGGTTCTATTTTGTTAGCATCGACACCACATTCAACATGTCTGCATAGGTTCATCATGTGTGCGCAAACGTAGTATCCACATAGGTTGGTCTCTTGTTGTTGTTGAGGAAACTACAATTTTCTGTACATTATTAGTCATGTATTTATCCTATTAGGAACAACCTAACCGGTGTAAGTTGTTTCTTTTTTTTCTTTGGAGAGAAATAGAAAAAGGTTTACTTAGAAACCTGAACTATGACTAGCATTTTCTGAAAATAATGGATTTTGTTGTCTTACCGGAGAGACGATCACGTGCTGCAGATGTAGTTGGGCGTCGAACCGTCTCCCTCCTAAAGTTATGGTCTTACACAATACACTGCGAATGAAGATGAATTTTCACATACTCAATTCTTGAACCAGATATGAACACAACATATTAACATCAAAGAATTCGATACCTATCCATGAAATCCTGAAGATGACTCAGATCTGGAGGTGCATTTGACTCTGTGAGAGAATCCAGGTAGTAAACTGCGTTGCGTTTTGGAACAATGACCACCAAGATCCAGTGATCTCTACAGTTTAAGAAAACGTTGAACTTACGAACTATGTCAAAAACTAAAAGACAAGCAATGTATGCGTGGTTGTATATTTAACTTACCCTTCATGATACGGCCACATGAAGAATTCTCCTATCTGTAACTCCCACAAGATCTTGGCGACATGCGAGATGGAAGCCTCGCGTGTGTCATTTCTACTTAACAAAATGTCGTTTGCTAAATCAGGATCTATGAAATGCGCATGCACCCTTATCAATCTCTGCGCCATCAATCCCCTGAGAGGAATAAAATACAGTTAGCTTTTTTTCATTTACAGCCTTGTATGGAGAAGTTGATCAGAGTTTGTGAAGTACTTACAACATCAAGCATTTGACAAGAGTGGCAGCAAGCTTATCGAAGTTGAAGAAGATATGAAAGTCCTCGAATTCCACACTGATGGTACCTGCATCATATGAGAGAAATGATGATGGTCATAGTGCAATTCCACAATGTTATGATCTTCCCCTTTTGACATTATATCCATGCAATATTTATGTAACTTGCGACAACTGGAACTGCACTCCTCAAAGTATTCGCCAACAAGAAATGGCTGGCCATGCTTATACTTGCATGCTTCAAATGGTTCTACTTTCTGAATAGAAAGTAGCTTTTCAACTTCTGCTTCAGACATTTCGTCAGAACCGGGATTACATGGGTCTTCATCGGCCATGCCATGGTTCTGCTTGAAGAGTCTTTGTAGTAGGAAGCTTTGGTACTCATCCCTCCTCTGCTTCTGTCATGTGTAATAAAAAATTGCCAATTTTACCACGAAGCTAAATATAAATGCAACAGTCTTTGTAGTGCAGGATGTACGTCGGCAGTGTTTGAATGAAATCAAATTAATAGTGACAGGTATGTACATTCTGCTTTCAAACATTCCAATCTGTTAAAAACTACTGTCTTGCACCCTGTTTTTTTCACTAAGTCTAAGCATCTGTTTATTTCAGATTGCCATGTTGTGTTGATGATAGCCATGTTTCAGTGCATAATTAGACCTTGCTCGTGCTAAATGAAATGAAGTGCATCATGTGTACTACCTTGCTGTAAATTTTCATGCAATGATAACTCATGTAGCATATAGTTTTCTTGCTGTCAATATGCCTTCAGGTTAAAACTATGATAGTGTGTTAATCACATCCATAATCAAATAGCACACGGGAAGTGTCTGAATCACACCTAATATAACAAATGATTTCTAACACGAGAGTTAGGCTTACCTTCTTTGCACGTCCTAGAAACTTCCTCCCACTGTACCCAGATTGAAAAGCTCGTAACTTCACGGATGGAAATTGATGTTGACCATGAACATGCTGGTCTTCAGCTACCCCTCTCCATTCCTTGGAAGTGATTGTCCTAGGGAGCTACAAGAAAAAGAAATGGCGCAAATCGGCCTGCCGTTTTAAAATCCCCAATTCCAAAACAAAACCCTAAGCCTAGTTGAGCAAGAGAGAAGAGAGACCAATACCTGGCTGGTGAGAGATTCTTCGTCATCGGAGATACCGCTTGAGGGGTCACTCGAGGAGACCATGGTGTGTCCGCGGCGGTCGGATGCTAGAGGGAGAGATGTGGGAGGCGGCGCGGGGGGGGGGGGTTGCAGGGGAAATGTGGCCCTTGGGGGGAGGCAGATATTTCGGCGGTCGGCAATTTTTTTCGCTCGTTGCAGGGGAACTGGGTGCGCAAAGATTCATCAGACATGGTGTTTCTGCTTTTATCATGTGCGATGATACAGAACATACAAAATTTCGCCCCTCCCCATGTATTCCCTGGTTATAGTGCACATCCACGTCATTGCATAATTTAACATCAACTGCTAACTTGGGTGTACAAATTAGCGAACACACATAGCTCACAGTTACTAAACCAAGCAAGTTCACCAAATAATCATGCTACTTGAACTAGACATAGCTCTTACAAAAGACCGGCTCTCTAAACAAAGGCTATTAGTAATACACATAATTTTAACAAAGACGCCGACGAGCCGCCGCCCTATGCCTCGCCGCTGTTCGATGAGATGTTGACGACTTGTCCAGGCGACATTCCGCCGGTGCTGGACTCCGCGTCCCCCAGGCTGACTTCGACCGCGGCGACGTGCTCATCCTCGGCGTTGCCCTCGTCATCGGCGTCACCCTCATCTTTGTAGTACTTGTAATAGTGTTGCCGCCATAGCTCGCGTTGGTACTCCACCGCCGATTCCTCCATAGACAGGCACTTCTCGACCTCCTCCTGAGCCACGCACTACTCCTCCCAGCACTCGGCGCCCTCGGACGGCTCCCGCATCTCCAGCTCTCCCTCGGAGATCTCGTGCAACAGGGGCTCCATGGCCTCCGCCTTCGCATCGTCGGCATGCATCCCGGCATCCGCAGCAGCCGCCACTTCGGACGTGTGGTGCATGCTGGATTCCGGCGAAGCCTTGAGTATCTTGGTGTTGTCTACTACACAACTTGTTCTTGTAGACTCGTGTTGGGCCTCCAAGCGCAGAGTTTTGTAGGACAGCAGCAAATTTCCCTCAAGTGGATGACCTAAGGTTTATCAATCTGTGGGAGGCATAGGATGAAGATGGTCTCTCTCAAACAACCCTGCAACCAAATAATAAAAAGTCTCTTGTGTCCCCAACACACCAAATACAATGGTAAATTGTATAGGTGCACTAGTTCGGCGAATAGATGGTGATACAATTGTAGTAATGATAGTAGGCATTGATTTTTGTAATAGTAACAATAAAAAACAGCAAGGTAGCAAGTAACAAAAGTGAGCACAAACGGTATTGCAATGCTTGAAAACAAGGCCTAGGGTCTGTACTTTCGCAAGTGCAATCTCTCAACAATGCTAATATAATTGAATCACATAACCATCCCTCAACGTGCAACGAAGAATCACTCCAAAGTTCTTATCTAGGGGAGAACATAAGAAGAAATTATTTGTAGGGTACGAAACCACCTTAAAGTTATCCTTTCCGAACGATCTATCAAGAGTTCGTACTAAAATAACACCAAGTTATCCTTTCCGATCGATCTATCTAAGAGTTCGTACTAAAATAACACCATATAATACGCATCAACCAACTCTAATGTCACCTAGATACTCCAATGTCACCACAAGTATCCATGAGTTAATTATACAATACGTATCAAACAATTTCAGATTCATAATACTCAATCCAACACAAAGAACCTCAAAGAGTGCCCCAAGATTTCTACCGGAGAAAGTAGGACGAAAATGTGCATCAACCCCTATGCATAGATTACCCCAATGTCACCTCGGGAATCCGCGAGTTGAGTGCCAAGACATAGATCAAGTGCTCTCAAATCCATAAAAGTATTGAATCCGGTAATAACGAAATCTCAAAGGGAAAACTCAATTCATCACAACATGATAGAGAGGGGGAAACACCATATGATCCAACTATATTAACAAAGCCTGCGATACATCAAGATCGTGCGAAATCAAGAACACGAGAGAGAGAGAGAGAGATTAAACACATAGCTACTGGTACAAACCCTCAGCCTCGAGGGTGGACTACTCCCTCCTCGTCATGGCCTTCGCCGGGATGATGAAGATGGCCACCGGAGATGATCTACCCTCTCCGGCAGGGTACTGGAACGCCTCCAGATTGGTTTTTCATCGATACAGGGAGTTGCGGCGGCGAAACTTCTAATCTAGGGTTATTTCTGGGGGTTTCTGAATATATAGGATTTTTGGGCGTCGGTTTCACGCGAAGATGGGCCACGAGGGGCCCACAAGACACCAAGGCGCGCCAGAGGGGGCTGGTGCGCCCTGGTGGGTTGTGGCCACCTCGTGTCTCTTCTGGCCCTCCCACGAAGCTTCTAGTGCCTCTTTTGTTCCAGAAAAATATCATCAAAAAGTTTCGTTGCATTTGGAGAACTTTTATTTCTGCACAAAAAACAACACCACCGTAGTTCTGCTGAAAACAGCGTCAGTCCGGGTTAGTTCCATGCAAATCATACCAAAACCATATAAAATTGTTGTAAATATGGCATGAATACTTCATAAATTATAGATGCGTTGGAGACGTATCAGCATCCCCAAGCTTAATTCCTACTCGTCCTCGAGTAGGTAAATGATAAAAGAAAATAATTTATGAAGTGTGAATGCTAGCATAGTGAATAAGTTTGATCAATGATAATTTCAACCACTTTTCCTAGCATCATAACAGCAACTCTTTCTCATAAAACTCATCATGATAAAGTAGCAACCATGTTATGGTTCAAACAATGAATTCTCTTGAAACTTAACAACCTATGTTCTTAGTCACCAAACAATTGCAATTCAACTTATTCTCAACAAAGTCTAAGTAAGAGCTCCACATACTCAATCATCATATAGTCTTCTATGATTGCTATTACTCAAAGCATATTTTTAGAACAAATGGCATCCATCGAACAAAGAGAAAGATAGGGGCTTAATGTTTCGCCTCCCAACTCATTTATCATAGAGATAATTATCAACAATAATAAATCATGATCAAATATATTTGACTGGCCATATGTGCCTAGATCTTTCCCCACCACATGATGCTTGCCAACTAGAGAATAATTGAGGTTGAAATGAGAATGCATACTATTGACTCTTGCATAAAAGTAAATACTGAAAGGTAAAAGATAGGCCCTTCACAGAGGGAAGCAGAGGTTGTCATGCGCTTTTTGGTTTTGTATGCACAATCCCTTAATGCAAAAGAATGTCACGTTATATTGCCCCATATGATAGCAACCTTTATTATGCAGTCCGTCGCTTTTATTACTTTGCCATCACAAGTTCGTACAACACTCAATTTTCTCTTACACTAAATGATCAAACACATTTAGAAGCAATTTTTATTGCCTTTTTGCACCGATGACAACTTACTTGAAGGATCTTATTCAATCCATAGGTAGGCATGGTGGACACTCATGGCAAGAAAATTGGTTTAAGGGTTTTTGGATGCACAAGTAGTATCTCTACTTAGTACAAATTTTTGGCTAGCAAAAGATCCTAAGCAAACACCACATGTTGGAGGATCCATAACAATATAACTTCTATGCAAATATACACAACCATAACTCATTATGTTGTCTTCCTTGTCCAACTTCTACTAATTTTCTCAAGTTTGAAAATAATTAATGGGTGTTCACAATCATAGAAGATGTCCAAGATAATATATTTGTATGTGAAAGTTCTCTTCCTTATACTAATCATTCACGACTTGCTTGTATGACCAATATTGTGATTGTCAAGCTTCAAAAGATTTCACTTTCTAGACCCAATGTGAAGCTACTACTAGGTATGATATGAACATATAATTTCAACTTCATGGTATTCAATCCATTCAACAATTTACTCATAGGATATAAGTGAAGCACAAGAGTAAATGACAAGCTACTCCAGAAAGATATAAGTGAAGATTAAGCGAGTAGTTAAGTAAATGGGTAGCCATTTGAGAACTCTCTCTCATCTAAAAACTTTCAGATCTGAGTATTTTATTTAAACAGCAAGCAAAAGAAAAAATATCACTTCAAGAATAACACATATCATGTGGACAAATAAATATTTAGGCTCAACATAGGCTAACCGATAATTGTTGATGAAGAGAGGTGGGATGCGTAGCATTTCCAAGCTTAGATGCTTGAGACTTCTTGAAATATTTACTTGGGGTGCCTTGGGCATCCCCAAGGTTGAGCTTTTGTATCTCGTTCAATCCTCTCATATCATGGTTTCACCTATTCTCAAAAACTTCATCCACACAAAACTCGAAAAGAACTCGTGAGATAGGTTAGTACAATAAGAATAAGGCCACACTTCTTGTACCTGCCAAGACAAGTTGCATAATAATTTCCAAATATCATCTACTGTTTACTATCATTTCCACAATTTATATCTACCAATATAGGTGTTGGAAATATGCCCTAGAGGCAATAATAATTTAGTTATTATCATATTTCCTTGTTCATGATAATCTTTTATTATCCATGCTATAATTGTATTGATTGGAAACTCAAATACATGTGTGGGTACATAGACAACACTGTGTCCCTAGTATGCCTCTAATAGACTAGCTCGTTGATCAAAGATGGTCAAGGTTTCCTAGCCATAGACATGAGATGTCATTTGATAAAGGGATCACATCATTAGGAGAATGATGTGATGGACAAGACCCAAACTATAAACATAGCATATGATCGTGTCAGTTTATTGCTATAGTTTTCTGCATGTCAAGTATATGTTCCTATGACCATGAGATCATGCAACTCACTGACATCGGAGGAATACCTTGTGTGTATCAAACGTCACAACGTAACTGGGTGACTATAAAGATGCTCTACAGGTATCTCCGAAGGTGTCTGTTGAGCTGGCATGGATCGAGACTGGGATTTGTTACTCCGTGTGACGGAGAGGTATCTCAGGGCCCACTCGGTAATACAACATCACAATAAGCCTTGCAAACAATGTGACTAAAGTGTTAGCCACGGGATCTTGTATTACGGAACGAGTAAAGAGACTTGCCGGTAACGAGATTGAACTAGGTATAGAGATACCGACGATCGAATCTCGGGCAAGTAACATACCGAAGAACAAAGGGAACATCGTACGGGATTAACTGAGTCCTTGACATAGAGGTTCAACCGATAAATATCTTCGTAGAATATGTAGGAACCAATATGGGCATCCAGGTCCCGCTATTGGTTATTGACCATAGAGGTGTCTCGGTCATGTCTACATAGTTCTCGAACCCGCAGGTTCTGCGCACTTAATGTTCGGTGACGTTTCGGTAGTATTGAGTTATGTATGTTGGTGACCGAAGGTTGTACGGAGTCCCGGATGAGATCCCGGACGTCGCGAGGATCTCCGTAATGGTCCGGAGGTAAATATTGACATATAGAAAAGTGGTGTTTGAACTCCGGAAAAGTTTCGGGCATTTCCGGCAGTGTACCGGGAGTAACGAATGGGTTCCGGAGGTCCACCAAGTGGGGCCACCACCCCCCAAGGGGGCCACATGGGCCTTAGGGTGGCGCACCAGCCCCTGGTGGGCTGGGCGGCCAGCCCAAGAGGGCCTATGCGGCTGGACTTGTGGGAAAAGGAAACCCAAGTGGGGAAGGGAAGGAGTCCTACTAGGAGTAGGATTGGAGGTGGACTCCTCCACCTCCACCTCCTTACGGCCGACCCTAGAGGAGATCCCTAGGGCGCCAGCCCCTTCCCCTCGCTCCTATATATACTAGAGGGAGAGAGGGCCAATAACACCCAACCCAAAAGGCCATGGTGCAGCCCTCTCTCCCAATAGATCGTTTCCTCTAGTTTTCGGTGGTGCTTAGGCGAAGCCCTGTCGGAATAGTTCCACCACCACCGCCGCCGCGCCGTCGCACTGCCGGAGAACTCATCTACCTTTCCACTCCCTCTTGCTGGATCAAGAATGCGGAGATCGTCATCGAGCTGTACGTGTGCTGAACGCGGAGGTGCCGTCCGTTGGGCACTAGATCGGAAGGACCGTGATTGGATAACGGGACGGTTCGTGATTGGATCGCGGGACGGATCGTGATCGGATCCCGGGACGGCTAGCAATTTGGATCGCGAGGACGTTCGACTACATCAACCGCGTTTCTCAACGCTTCCCGCTTAGCGATCTACAAGGGTAT
Source organism: Elymus sibiricus (assembly GCA_039707655.1). NCBI lineage: Eukaryota > Viridiplantae > Streptophyta > Magnoliopsida > Poales > Poaceae > Elymus > Elymus sibiricus. The sequence goes on from CM077665.1 coordinate 180,691,178, forward strand.
GTAGATCCACTCTCCCTCTCGTAGATGCTCATCACCATGGATAGATCTTGCGTGTGCGTAGGAAATTTTTTGTTTCCCATGCAACGTTCCCCAATAGTGGCATCATGAGCTAGGTCTATGTGTACATGAGATCACGAGTAGAACACAAAGGAGTTTGTGGGCGTTGATGCTCAGATTGCTTCCTCCCTTGGTCTTTTCTTGATTCAGCGGTATTGTGGGATGAAGCGGCCCAGACCAACCTTACTCGTACGCTTACGAGAGACCGGTTCCATCAACTGACATGTGACTTTGTTGCATAAAGATAGCTGGCGGGTGTCTGTCTCTCCTACTTTAGTTGGATCGGATTCGACAAAGGCGGTCCTTGAGAAGGTTGAATAGCAATTTATGTATCACCGTTGTGGTTTTTGCGTAGGTAAGAATCGTTCTTGCTAGATACCCGTAGCAGCCACGTAAAACATGCAACAACAATTAGAGGACGTCTAACTTGTTTTTGCAGGGTATGTTGTGATGTGATATGGCCAATTACATGATGAGATATATGTGATGTATGAGATGATCATGTATTGTATAGAATATCATGACTTGCATGTCGATGAGTACGGCAACCGGCAGGAGCCATAGGGTTGTCTTTAATTTATTTTCGCCTTTTTTGCTTTACTTTATCGCTATGAGTTAGCAATAGTCGTAGAAGCAACAGTTGGCGCGACAACCTCATGGCGACACGTTGATGGAGATCAATATGATGGAGATCATGGTGTCAAGCCGGTGACGATGGAGATCATGTCGGTGCTTTGGAGATAGAGATCAAAAGCACAAGTTCATGGCCATATCATGTCACTTATGATTTGCATGTGATGTTAATCCTTTTATGCATCTTATTATGCTTAGGACGACGGTAGCATTATAAGGTGATCCCTCACTAAAATTTCAAGATGAAATTGTGTTCTCCCTGAGTGTGCACCGTTGCGAAAGTTCTTCGTTTCGAGACACCACGTGATGATCGGGTGTGATAGACTCTACGTTCGCATACAACGGGTGCAAGCCAGTGTTGCACATGCGGAACACTCGGGTTAAACTTGGCGAGCCTGACATGTACAGACATGGCCTCGTAACACAAGAGACCGAAAGGTCGAACATGAGTCATATAGTAGATATGATCAACATGAAGATGTTCACCATTGAAACCACCTCATCTCACGTGATGATCGGACTTGAGTTGGTGAATTTGGATCATGTGACACTCGAATGACCGGAGGGATGTCAATTTGGGTGGAAGTTTTTTAAACTAATATGATTAACTAAAGTCATTATCATGAACATAGTCAAAATGTCTTTGCAAATTATGTTGTAGATTACTAGCTCGCGCTGTAGCTCCCTTGAATTTTTATATGTTCCTAGAGAAATAGAGTTGAAAGATGATGGTAGCAATAATGCGGATTGGGTCCGTGATCTGAGGATTGTCCTCATTGCTGCACAGAAGGCTTATGTCCTTAATGCACCGCTCGGTGTGCCACCCCCTCAAGCGTCGTTTGTAGATGTGGTGAACATCTGACAGGCACGTTCTGATGACTACTTGATAGTTCAGTGCGTCATGCATTACCGCTTAGAATTGAGGCTCCAAAACATTTTGAACGTCATGGAACATAAGAGATATTCTAAGAGCTGAAATTGGGATCTCAGGCTCGTGCACGTGTTGAGAGGTATGAGACCTCCAACAAGATTCTTTGCCTGCAAGATGAAGGAGAATAGCTCAATTGGTGAGCATGTGTTTAGATTGTCTGGGTGCTACAATCGCTTGAATCGAGTGGGAGTTGATCTTCCAGATAAGATAGTGATTGATATAGTTCTCCAAGTCACTGTCACTAAGCTACTAGAGCTTCATGATGAACTATAAAATGCCAGGGATGGAAATAATGATTCCTGAGCTATTCACGATGTTTGACACCGCGAAGGTAGAAATCAAGAAGGAGCATCAAGTGTTGATGGTTAGTGAAACCACTAGTTTCGAGAAGGGCAAGGGCAAGGAGGGAAACTTCATGGATGGCAAGTCAGTTGCTGCTCCAGTGAAGAAACCCAAGGTTGAACCCAAACCCGAGACTAAGTGCTTCTATTATGAGGAGAACAGTCGCTGAAGCGGAACAACCCTAGATACTTGGTAGATAAGAAGGCTAGCAACGTCGACAGAAGTATATTTGATATATGTGTTATTGATGTGTACCTTACTAGTACTCCTAGTAGCACCTGGGTATTGGATACCGGTTCGGTTGCTAAATGTTAGTAACTCGAAATAAAAGCTACGGAATAAACGGAGGCTAGCTAAGGGTGAGGTGACGATGAGTGTTGGAAGTGTTTCCAAGGTTGATGTGATCACCATCGCACGCTCTCTTTACCTTCGGGATTAGTGATGAACCTAAATAAATGTTATTTGGTGTTTGTGTTGAGCATGAACGTGATTAGATCATGTTTATTGCAATACGGTTATTCATTTAAGTTAGAGAATAATGGTTATTCTGTTTACATGAATAATACCTTCAATGGTCATGCACCCAATGAGAATGGTTTATTGAATCTGGATCGTAGTGATACACATGTTCATAATATTGATGCCAAAAGATACAAAGTTAATAATGATAGTACCACATACTTGTGGCACTGCCGCTAAATGTCATATTGGTGTAAAGCGCATGAAGAAACTCCATGCTGATGGATCTTTGGACTCATTCGATTTCGAATCGGTTGAGAGATGCGGACCATGCCTCATGGGCAAGATGACTAAGACCCCGTTTTCTGGTATGATGGAGTGGGCAAGTGACTTATTGGAAATGATACATGTTGATGTATTCGGTCCAATGAGTGTTGTAGCGTGCGGTGGATATCGTTATTTTCCTACCTTCACTGATGATTTGAGTAGATATGGGTATATTTACTTAATGAAACACAAGTCTGAAACGTTTGAAAAGTTCAAACAAATTCAGAGTGAAGTTTGAGATCATCGTGACAAGAAGATAAAATGTCTACGATATGATCGTGGAAGTGAATATCTGATTTACGAGTTTGGTATGCAACTTAAGACAATGTGGAAGTTGTTTTACAACTCACGCCGCCTGGAACACCATAGTGTGATGGTGTGTCCGAACATCGTAGTCGTGCTCTATTGGATATGGTACGTGCTATGATGTCTCTTATCGATTTGCCACTGTCATTTTGGGGTTATGCATTAGAGACAACTACATTCACTTTAAATAGGGCACCATCTAAGTCCGTTGAGATGACACCGTATGAATTTTGGTTTGGCAGAAACCTAAGCTGTCATTTCTCAGAGTTTGGGAATACGACGCTTATGTGTGATAAGCTCGATCCCAAAGCGGAAAGGTGCATCTTCATAGAACACCCTAAGGAAACAATTGGGTATACCTTCTATCTCAGATCCAAGGGCAAAGTGTTTGTTGCTAAAAACGGGTCCTTTCTCAAGAAAGAGTTTCTCTCAAAAGAATTGAGTGGGAGGAAGGTAGAACTTGATGAAGTTATTGAACCGTCACTTCAGTTGGATAGTAGCACGACGCAGAAAGATGTTTCTGTGGCGCCTACACCGAATGAAGAGGAAATTAATGATGATGATCATGACACTTTGGGTCAAGTTACTACCGAACCTCGTAGGCTAACAAGAAATCGTACCGCCTCTGAGTGGTATTTCAATCCTGTCTTGGAGGTCATGTTGTTAGACAACAGTGAACCTACGAGCTATGAAGAAGCGATGGTGGCCCGGATTCCAACAAATGGCTAGGAGCCATGAAATCCGAGAAATGATCCATGTATGAAAACCAAGTATGGACTTTGGTAGACTTGCCCGTTGAACGGCAGGCCGTTGAGTACAAATGGAGCTTTAAGAAGAAGACAGACACTGATGGTAAATGTCACCATTTATAAAGCTCGACTTGTCGCAAAGAAGTTTCCGACAAGTTCAAGGAGTTGACTACGATGAGACTTTCTCACCCATAGCGATGCTAAAGTCTGTTGGAATTATGTTAGCAGTTGCTGCATTTTTCGATTATGAAATCTGGCAGATGGATGTCAAAACATCGTTTCCTTAACGGTATCCGTGAGGGAAGGTTGTATGTGATACAACCGAAAGGTTTTGTCAGTCCTAAGGATGCTAAAATGTATGCAAGCTCCAGTGATCCTTCTATGGACAGGAGCAAGCATCTCACAGTTGGAATATATGCTTTGATGAGGTGATCAAAGTTTTTGGGTCTATACAAAGTTTATGAGAAACTTGTATTTACAATAAAGTGAGTGGGAGCACTATAGAATTTCTGATAAGTATATGTGGATGACATATTGTTGATCGGAAATGATGTAGAATTTCTGAAAAGCATAAAGGGTTGTTTGAAAAGGAGTTTTTCAAAGGAAAACCTGGAATGAAGCTACTTAAATATTGGGCATCAGGATCTATAGAGATAGATCAAGACGTCTGATAAAACTTTCAATGAGTACATACCTTGACAAGATTTTGAAAGAGTTCAAAATGGATCAGTCAAAGAAAGAGTTCATGCCTAATTTGTAAGGTGTGGAGTTGGGTGAGACTCAAAGCTCGACCACGGCAGAAGAAAGAGAAAGGACAAAGGTCGTCCCCTATGCCTTATCCATAGGCTCTGTATAGTATGCCATGTTGTGTACCGCACCTGGTGTGTGCCTTGCCATGAGTCTGTCAAGGGGTACAAGAGTGGTCCAGGAGTGGATCACTGGACAGCGGTCAAGATTATCCTTAGTAACTAGAGGACTAAGGAAATGTTTCTCGATTATGGAGATGATAAAGAGTTCGTCGTAATGGGTTACGTCGATGCAAGCTTTGACACCTATCCGGACGACTCTGAGTAGCAGTCCGGATACGTATAGTGGAGCAGTCATTTGGAATAGCTCCAAGTGGAGCGTGGTAGCATCTGCAGTATGACATATAGATTTGCAAAGAACACAAGGATCTGAATGTTGCAGACCGTTGACTAGAACCTCTCTCACATGCAAAACATGATCGAACCCCAGAACTCATTGGGTGTTAGATTCATTACAATGTTAATCACATGGTGATGTGAGCTACATTATTGACTCTAGTGCAAGTGGGAGACTGTTGGAAATATGCCCTAGAGGCAATAATAATTTAGTTATTATCATATTCCTTGTTCATGATAATCGTTTATTATCCATGCTATAATTGTATTGATTGGAAACTCAAATACATGTGTGGGTACATAGACAACACTGTGTCCCTAGTATGCCTCTAATAGACTAGCTCGTTGATCAAAGATGGTCAAGGTTTCCTAGCCATAGACATGAGATGTCATTTGATAACGGGATCACATCATTAGGAGAATGATGTGATGGACAAGACCCAAACTATAAACATAGCATATGATCGTGTCAGTTTATTGCTATAGTTTTCTGCATGTCAAGTATTTGTTCCTATGACCATGAGATCATGCAACTCACTGACACCGGAGGAATACCTTGTGTGTATCAAACGTCACAACGTAACTGGGTGACTATAAAGATGCTCTACAGGTATCTCCGAAGATGTCTGTTGAGCTGGCATGGATCGAGACTGGGATTTGTTACTCCGTGTGACGGAGAGGTATCTCAGGGCCCACTCGGTAATACAACATCACAATAAGCCTTGCAAGCAATGTGACTAAAGTGTTAGCCACGGGATCTTGTATTACGGAACGAGTAAAGAGATTTGCCGGTAACGAGATTGAACTAGGTATAGAGATACCGACGATCGAATCTCGGCCAAGTAACATACCGAAAACAAAGGGAACAGCGTACGAGATTAACTGAATCCTTGGCATAGAGGTTCAACCGATAAAGATCTTCGTAGAATATGTAGGAACCAATATGGGCATCCAGGTCCCGCTATTGGTTATTGACCGTAGAGGTGTCTCGGTCATGTCTACATAGTTCTCGAACCCGCAGAGTCTGCACACTTAATGCTCGGTGACGTTTTGGTAGTATTGAGTTATGTATGTTGGTGACCAAAGGTTGTTCGGAGTCCTGGATGAGATCCCGGACGTCACGAGGAGCTCCGGAATGGTCCGGAGGTAAAGATTGATATATAGAAAAGTGGTGTTTGAACTCCGGAAAAGTTTCGGGAATTTCCGGCAGTGTACCGGGAGTGACGAATGGGTTCCGGAGGTCCACCAAGTGGGACCACCACCCCCCAAGGAGGCCACATGGGCCTTAGGGTGGCGCACCAGTCCCTGGTGGGCTGGGCGGCCAGCCCAAGAGGGCCTATGCGGCTGGACTTGTGGGAAAAGGAAAACCCAAGTGGGGAAGGGAAGGAGTCCTACTAGGAGTAGGATTGGAGGTGGACTCCTCCACCTCCACCTCCTTTCGGCCGACCCTAGGGGAGATCCCTAGGGCGCCAGCCCCTTCGCCTCCCTCCTATATATACTAGAGGGAGAGAGGGCTAATAACCCCCAACCCAAAAGGCCACGGTGCAGCCCTCTCTCCCAATAGATTGTTTCCTCTAGTTTTCCGCGGTGCTTAGGCAAAGCCCTGTCAGAATAGTTCCACCACCACCGCCGCCGCGCCGTTGCGCTGCCGGAGAACTCATCTACCTCTCCGCTCCCTCTTGCTGGATCAAGAAGGCGGAGATCGTCATCGAGCTGTACGTGTGTTGAACGCAGAGGTGCCGTCCGTTCGGCTCTAGATCGAAAGGACCGTGATTGGATCACGGGACGGTTCGTGATTGGATCGCGGGACGGATCATGATCGGATCGCGGGACGGCTAGCGATTTGGATCGCGAAGATGTTCGACTACATCAACCGCGTTTCTCAACGCTTCCTGCTTAGCGATCTACAAGGGTATGTAGATCCACTCTCCCTCTCGTAGATGCTCATCACCATGGATAGATCTTGCGTGTGCGTAGGAAATTTTTTGTTTCCCATGCAACGTTCCCAAACAATAGGCTATGGAAACTATAGGATAAGTAGATAACAAAACTATGAGAGCAATCTGTCCAAACAAAACAGTCTGTAGCAATCAATTAAACCAGTGTACTTCTCTAACTCAAAAAATTATGAAAATTTCGGACATGATAAAGAATTTATATGAAAATACTGTGTAAAATTTTTAGAAATTTTACACGTTCCAGTAAAATATGAAAATTCAAACACTACAACAAAAGTTTCTATTTTTACACAGCACACATCAAACATGCAATTCAAGCATCCTAAAGGAAATTCTTGGAACTTTTTATTGAAAAACAAGATTATAAATAACAGCAAGCAAATACTAACAAAATAAAATGATGCTCCAAGCAAAACACATATTATGTGACGAATAAAAATATAGCTCCAAGTAAGATATACCGATAGTGTTGAAGACGAAAGAGGGGATGCCTTCCAGGGCATCCCCAAGCTTAGACTCTTGAGTCTTCCTTGGATATTACCTTGGGGTGCCTTGGTCATCCCCAAGCTTAGGTTCTTGTCACTCCTTATTCTTCTCATATCGGTGTCTCACCCAAAACTTGAAAACTTCAATCACACAAAACTTAAACGGAACTTCGTGAGATGGGTTAGTATAATAAATAAAGATCATTCACTTAGGTACTGTCAAGACAAGATTCATAAATGTTCTCACATAATACCCTGTATCCTACCATTCACATAATTCATATCACTTAATATAAGCTATGGGAACACTAAAACAAGCAAACTATGCATGCAAAACAGAATCTGTCAAAAACAGAATAGTCTCTGAAGATCTGTGTTATAACCATACTTTCATGTCTCTAAAAATTCTGAAAAATTAGGAAAACCTGAAGAATTTATATATAAACCCTGTGTAAAAATTTCAGATCATTATCGCGCTCAAGTAAAAAACGAAAATTCCTGTACTGGAGTCAAAAGTTTATGTTTTGGTTCAGCATCAATTCTACTCATCTTGTGAGTCATCCCGAAGGCTATACTTGGCACATTATTGAAATAAAAGACACAAAACATGATTATTACAGTAGCTTAATCATGTGAACACTCAAAAACAGAAAGTAAAAGTGTTGGGTTGTCTCCCAACAAGCGCTTTTCTTTAATGCCTTTTAGCTAGGCATGATGATTTCAATGATGCTCACATAGGAATAATAATTGAAACATGCAAAAGAGCATCATGAATTTCATGACAAGCACATTTAAGCCTAACCCACTTCCTATGCATAGGGATTTTGTGAGCAAACAATTTATGGGAACAAGAATCAACTAGCATAGGAAGGCAAAACAAGTATAACTTCAAAACTTTTAACACATAGAGAGGAAACTTGGTATTATTGCAGTTCCTACAAGCATATGTTCCTCCCTCATAATAATTTTCAGTAGCATCATGAAGGAATTCAATATAACTATCACATAAAGCATTCTTTTCATGATGCACAAGTATAAAATTTTCATTACTCTCCACATAAGCAATTTTCTTCTCATTCATTGTAGTGGGAGCAAACTCAACAAAATAACTATCATGGGATACATGATGGACATAACCACATTCAATATTAAAATCATGATGAAAAGTTTCATGGTTACTATCACTCTTTATAGCACATGTGTCATCACAATAATCATCATACATAGGAGGCATGCTATAATCATAGTAAATATCATCATCACAAGTAGGGGGGCTAAAAAGATCATCTTCATCAAACATAGCATCCCCAAGCTTGTGGCTTTGCATGTCATTAGCATCATGGATATTCTGAGAATTCATACTAGAAACATTGCAATCATGCTCATCATTCAAGGAATTCTCATTATGTATTTTCATAATTTCTTCCTCTACCAATTGAGCACAATTTTCTGAATCCTTATTTTCACGAAAGACATTATAAAGACGATACAAATGATGCAACCTAAACTCCATTTTTTTGTAGTTTTATTTTATAAAACCAAACAATTGAAAAACAAGAAACTAAAAGATTTAATTACAAGATCTAAAGATATACCTTCAAGCACTCACCTCCCCGGCAACAGCTCCAGAAAAGAGCTTGATGTCTACTACACAACTTGTTCTTGTAGACTCGTGTTGGGCCTCCAAGCGTAGAGTTTTGTATGACAGTAGCAAATTTCCCTCAAGTGGATGACCTAAGGTTTATCAATCCGTGGGAGGCATAGGATGAAGATGGTCTCTCTCAAACAACCCTGCAACCAAATAATAAAAAGTCCCTTGTGTCCCCAGCACACCAAATACAATGGTAAATTGTATAGGTGCACTAGTTCGGCGAAGAGATGGTGATACAAGTGCAGTAATGATAGTAGGCATTGATTTTTGTAATAGTAACAATAAAAAACAGCAAGGTAGCAAGTAACAAAAGTGAGCACAAACGGTATTGCAATGCTTGAAAACAAGGCCTAGGGTCCGTACTTTCGCTAGTGCAATCTCTCAACAATGCTAATATAATTGGATCACATAACCATCCCTCAACGTGCAACGAAGAATCACTCCAAAGTTCTTATCTAGCAGAGAACATAAGAAGAAATTGTTTGTAGGGTACGAAACCACCTTAAAGTTATCCTTTCCGATCGATCTATCAAGAGTTCGTACTAAAATAACACCAAGTTATCCTTTCCGATCGATCTATCTAAGAGTTCGTACTAAAATAACACCATATGATACGCATCAACCGACTCTAATGTCACCTAGATACTCCAATGTCACCACAAGTATCCATGAGTTAATTATACGATACATATCAAACAATTTACGATTCATAATACTCAATCCAACACAAAGAACCTCAAAGAGTGCCCCAAGATATCTACCGGAGAAAGTAGGACGAAAACGTGCATCAACCCTTATGCATAAATTACCCCAATGTCACCTCGGGAATCCACGAGTTGAGTGCCAAGACATAGATCAAGTGCTCTCAAATCCATAAAAGTATTCTATCCGGTAATAACGAAATATCAAAGGGAAAACTCAATTCATCACAACAAGATAGAGAGGGGAAAACACCATATGATCCAACTATATTAACAAAGCCCGCGATACATCAAGATCGTGCCAAATCAAGAACACGAGAGAGAGAGAGAGATTAAACACATAGCTACTGGTACGAACCCTCAGCCTTGAGGGTGGACTACTCCCTCCTCGTCGTGGCCTCCGCAGGGATGATGAAGATGGCCACTGCAGATGATTTACCCTCTCCGGCAGGGTACTGGAACGCCTCCAGATTGGTTTTTCGTCGATACAGAGAGTTACGGTGGCTGAACTTCTAATCTAGGGTTATTTCTGGGGTTTTCTGAATATATAGGATTTTTGAGCGTCGGTTTCACGTGAAGATGGGCCACGAGGGGCCCACAAGACACCAAGGCACGCCAGAGGGGGCTATCGCGCCCTGGTGGGTTGTGGCCACCTCGTGGCTCTTCTGGCCCTCCCCCGAAGCTTCTAGTGCCCTCACATCAAAAAATTTTGTTGCATTTGGAGAACTTTTATTTCTGCACAAAAAACAACACGACGGTAGTTCTGCTGAAAACAGCGTCAGTCCGGGTTAGTTCCATGCAAATCATACCAAAACCACATAAAATTGTTGTAAATATGGCATGAATACTTCATAAATTATAGATACGTTGGAGACGTATCACTTGGCGTGGGCGTTCTCGATGATATAGGCCTGGATGGCCTCGACCCGGGCAAGGGCGGCCTCCGCGGCACGACACGCCGCTCGAGCGCTCTTGGCGTTTGCAGCCGCCGTCGCAGCAGCGGCAGTTGCCGTCTCCGCTGCTACAGACGCCCTTTCGGCCGCGGCAGAGGCCCTGTCGGTTGCCGTAGAGGCCCTTTCGTCGTATGCGGCCGCGCTTAAGGCGGATGCGGCTGCGCTCTCGGCCGAGGCGGCCGCGTTCTTGGCAGAGGTGGGAGCGCTCGGGGCCGAGGGGGCGGTCGTACGCACCCTTACGAAGCACTCCCACGGCGTCATTCTTTGCAAAAAGGGTTTGTTGGGGAATGGGGAACGAAGGTGAACGGAATCCGAGCTAGACGAAGCCGACGAAGCTTCCCTCGTAAGACATAAATAAATTAGTGAATTTTTCATCGCAAACGTTTCCTGTATGGAACCGTGTGTACGCAGTTCACTTTTTGTATTGAATTGTAAAACTATTTTGGGGTACAGCGGTAACGGATATTGTTTTAATTGTAAGAAAAAGATCCCTACCATCAAAATCCACTAACGACATCTAAAATTAGGAAATATTCTGAGTTCAATAGGCATTTTAATACGTTAAGTTAGTTTCTGTAAATTGTACGGCCATAATTCAAAACTGTAACACACCAACATGCAAGATGAAGCAAAAACTGCTGGAAAAAATATATTTATGTACTACTTGCCTCCCTATATATGTCGGTTGCAATAAATTTTAAGGAGTTCCAAACATCTTGGGGTAACGGTTTGGACACACGTGCACGCATTGGGAATCTAGGTTTTAAAATTCAAAAAATGAAAAAAGCTAAGAAGTACATGATAATAATCTGCATGATTTCCTGACATGGCCAAGATGTAGTGGTGAAAGTAACGGGCTTGTTCGAGATAAGATTTGACACATGCCTCTCACAAAACGGAGCATCACACTGTAACATCCCAAATTTTGGAATGTTATATTAATTATTTGAATGATTGATTGTTTGAATGATTGTTTGAAATTGAGTGAAATTTGAAACTTTTTGAAACTTTGAATGAGAGGGAATAAAATGACTTTCCCCTTTTGTTTTTGTTTTGAAAATCAAATCTCATCAAAGGTAAAACAATGAGAGAAGATGACATGACTTCTTCAAATGATGGATTTGAAATTTTTGATTCGCAAAGACTACTGAAATTTCCTATTTGGAATTCATTGCATATTTGGTTCTATTTCAAAATTTGAATGAATTCAGATTCACTTGCCCAAATTCAAACATTTTGAGAGGAGGAACATGACCCTCCAAACCAGAGGTATCTTTGTGAAATATGTGAACCCTAAAACCCAGGGAGTCATTTGAAATATATTTGCAAAAGGAAACAAAATCAATTAGGGCATTTGCTGAAAGATAATTTTTTCTAACGTATTTATTTTGACCGTGGAAAAATGTTCATCTTGTTAAAATTATTTTGCTAGTAATCTTGGTATATAAAACTTCTATTTTTGAGTTTGATTTGATTTACCAAATCATTTTTACCTTCCTGTTTTCAAATAAAAGGAAAATCTCGTTTATTAGGAAAACTTGCAGAGGCCCAGACGGAATAGTTCCGGCCCAAATCTCCTCTGGACCGGATCCGAATCCTTTCGGATTGGTGCCCGATCGCCTCGCGCCCTCTCTCTCCCTCGCTGACACCCGGTCCCACCGCCCGACCGAGCCACCGTCGCGGTCACCTCCTTCCTTTCTCCTTCCTCCTCTTTCCATCGCCGGAGCCGACCGGAATCCGACCGGATCTCCCGATTCCCTATCGTTCTGGAGCACCTGACCGCACCTATAAATAGCGGAGACCTCCCGCACCTTGTTCCACCCCCTCGCCCGTGCCCTGCCTTTGCCGCCATTGCTCGCCGGAATTCCATCACCAACCGGTCGACCCCGAGCTCGTAGCGCTCACCTCTTGTAACAGCCCAAAAATCGGGTTATCGATTTTTGTGCTGTTATTCGTTCCTAGGTTTTCTCTCCCAAATTTTTTCCTCTGGAATCTGGTAAGTAACCAAGTGAATCCAGTCAATCCCCAACTTCTTAGTGGCTTTCCCATGTTCTTGTGCCAGCCAACCTTCCGTCAGTAAACCCCGAATCTCATTCAAACCCTAGTTCCAAAATATGGGAACTGGAAATCCTGCCTTTGTGTTTACCAAGGAGCTATCATTTCCCTTGCTCTGTTAATCCTCCCAAAATTTCCAGAGATCCTCCTTCACTCATACACCCTAGATGTGCAAAAATATTGCTAAGTCATATGCAATATTTCTCATCTAGAATTAATTCCTTTATCTGCCTTTCTGAGGAATTAAATCCAGGAAAATATCTATCCATCTCCAAAGTTCATGAACACTTGTGGAGATATTCTTTGTGATCATATTGAGCTCTCATAAAAATATTGGCCATAATTAAATAGGGTAAATTGCATTTTCCTATTTAAAGCCAATATCTCAATTTGGGGCCTTTCCAAAGGAACTACCATTTTGGTAACTAGGAAAAATCCCAAATGATTTATGGAGCTTTCCCAATCCATATCTTCTCCATTTACATCAAAATATCATGTTCCAAAATTCAAATTTTGAGCATCACACCCCTTTGCAAATTCTGTCCAGATTTCCTTTTTGCAAAGGAAGTGCTTGATTCCTTGATCTCCTTGAGTTGAAATTTTGCAGGGTGATTCATTATGATAAATTACCTTTGCCCACCAAAAATCATCCCATTCCATTTAGCCAATTTTTCTCAGCAAATTATCCAAGTTTCTGTCCAGATTGGAGCACTGTGAAGAAAGTACCATTTTTACTTATGCAAATGGTATGAAATTTTTACAGTGCCTCCATATGCCTAAATTATTGGTCTCCACCAAATTTGGGCCATTTTCATCTAGCCATTTTCCCCCAGCACCCTCATCTTCATTTCTGGTCAGTGGGCAAGGTTACAAAGGAAGTACTATCTAGGCTTGTTCATTGGTGCTGAAACTTTGCCAAGATTATTACCCTAGTAGATGATCAACCTATGCCCAAGATCAGGCCAAGAGGTACACTGTGGTGGCCACACCACAGCACAAACAGGTTGGTGTTGGCAACTATTCGACCCTGGATCAGTCACCTCAGACCCCTCTATAGCTCTTCAGACGCATAGGATATTTCAGCGAAGGAAGGAAAACCCCCTAGACAGGTTTTGGCATCGAGCAGGGCGTGGCAATGCCATGGCCACGCGGTGACCACGTGCAGAGCACGCCAAACTCGCGCCCTGTGCTCCGTACGTTTCGGGAGCTCATCTCCAGCAAGCTCTGGCTTGTCCGGGAGCGTCGGAGAGCTCCCCACCGCGTGCGCGCACCCTCTGGAGTCCTCTTCCCTTCGTCTCCTTGCTTCTAGCCGGCCCCGACGCCCTGTTGCAATGCGGCCACGGCGCCGCCGTATCGGAGCTTCGGCCACCACCGCGAAGCTTCCCCCACGAGGCTATATAAGCGCATCCCCGAGCTCTCCCTCCTGACCAGCCCTTCCATCGAGTCCCAGCCCCTCCCCTTGAGCTACCGGAGCTCGCTGCCACCCCAATGGCCGAGCGCCTCCCCCTGACCCCCGCAGCGATTCTAGCTCCATAGCCCTCCCCTCCACCCCTGACCTCTCCAGCCGCTTCCCCACTCGCCGTAGACCCTCCCCACTTCCTCGCCCCGTCGCCGGAGGCCCCGTGACCGCGTGCCCAAGATCTGGCCGCCGCCGCTACTTCCGGCCTCTGCGAGCCGCCGTCGCCCCGTCCCCTCTCCGGCGCTGCTGTTGCTCCAGGCGGGAGCGGCGCATCGCCCCGCGTCAGCCGGTGGCCTCCACTTGGCCGGAGGCGGCCTGAGCCGGTCAGGCCACCGCCGGCGCCGTGGTCCCGCCCCTGCCTTCTCTGTTTCTGTCGAGGCGCAGTGAGGAGGAAGGAGACGCCGGCTAGGCGGGACCCACCGCCCGCGCGGCCCCCACCCGTCAGCCTCAGGCGTTGACTCCATTGGCCCCGATGTCGTGGCAAGTGAAAACGTATTCTGCGGATACGTTTTTGCCGTGGGAAAGCGTACGCTACCGCAGCCTCTCCCTGAAATGCGCCTTCCCCGCGCGGAAGCGTAATCTCTGGAATACGCTTTCAGCCCTGTCCACCGCCGAACAGATTAATTTGCGGGCGTTCACCCGTTAAGACCAGAAACGGACAGATTTTTGTCTGTTTTTTGCCTAACGAATGAACGGCCCTAACTTCGCGACCGTAACTCCGATCGAGGTAAAACCAACACCCACGTCTTCGTCTCGTCGAGCCCGTTCCGATGGCATCATTTTCATAATGTGTTCACATAGTGGAAATGACCATTTTGCCCTTGCCCTATATCTGTCCCCTCTGTGAGGGAACCCTTTCCGGCGAATTCTTCCGCGAGGTGATCGCACTTCCTCCCGGCGTATTCATCGACCCCCAGGCAAGCCAACCTCTTACCATGAGCTCCGTACTTGTGTGATGACTTTGCTTGCACCCTGTGTGTTCATCTGTATCACCTGTTAGTCTGCATTTGCATACACCTGTGGTGACATCGGTATTAGATACTAGCATTACTTTTCATCTAATGCCATGTCTTGTTTTCATATTGCCATAATAATATTGTTAATAACATTGACATGCTAGTTCTATGGTTTGATCTCATGACTTGATGATCAGTACTGTGATCTTGCTATGCAGTTGTTAAGTGACTGTTAGCATTACAATTGTCGATGTAATGGTACGATGAGGGATATGTTGAGTTGGATTAATAAAATAAACTTAGTTGGTTGATCTTGAGTCACCTGTCCGGCCTTATCTGTGCAACCACATTTGCCGGTATGGGACGGCCTTGACTTGGTCTGGCTCCGTGCTCTTTCACCGGTACCTCCAGACAGGGAGGGTTATGCGTGCGTGCTACCCTGATCAGGTAGGCGGCGATAACCCTGTGAGCCAGTTGAGTTATGTGGGTACCCGTCCCCGTTTGGGACAGTTTAGTTTGGCCACGACGGTGGCAGGTGTCATGAGGACACAGGGGCCACCCAGGGCAGGACTCCGGGGGGGGATGAATGCCGGTGGTACGATGGGAGAGTCACGGGCCAGGCAGGTTTCGTTGAAGCAACGCTGGTCCACCCGAATGGGATCACGAGGCCAGGTGCTTCATGGTGTGGGTAAAGTGCGCAACCTCTGCAGAGTGTAAAATCTATTCGAATAGCCGCGTCCATGGTATTGGACAGCCCGTCCAGACCTCACTAGGTGGTCAACCGTAACGATGATAACAATGATTGAAGAACTCGTCGTATGATCAGAAGTACTCGATGGCTCATGAGTATTTCGAGGGTTGTGGGACAACCCGGAAGAGAGTAAGTTGGTATTCAGTGAAAGTAAGTGCTTTAAGCACCTAATGCAATCATTGCTATGCTATGATTATATGCCGGATCCATGTTATGCCATGCTTGTTCCATGTTTTCCTGTTAATTCCATGCCATGTTTAGAATAGTTATTATATAAGCATAGGGCTTGCTTTGTCATCTGCTTGTTTGGATGCTATGTATTTGGTTGTCTTGCGAGTACATTCAAAGTACTCACCTGGCCTTGCACGTGGCCAGTTACAGGAGAAGGTCCGTCGTGCTAGATCGTAACCCAGCCAGTTCTATGAGTTATGGAGCCCAGCCAGAGACGTCGTTGCCGCTGAACCAAGACCTCCGCCGCCATTTAGTTAGCCTTGGAGCTATGTAATATTGTTGTAAGCAACAATATTGTAATACTCCATTTCATATAATAAAGCCATTTTGTGCCTGGAATTGCTGTATCATGTCTTTGATGTGCGCCAGGTCTTATCCTGGGGCTGGCGTGCGTCGGCCCTCTATCGGGGTGCCACAAGACTTGGTATCAGAGCCAGGCTGGCTATAGGTTACCCTAGCACCAAACCAACCCTATCTTCAACCGGTAGTGAGCCCAATAGATTTGACCCGTCTCTGGCATTTGACATGGCCACTGTTGATCAACATGCGGCGCAGTCAGAATGGACGTGTCCCTACCCAGCTGTCCGCCCACCCAGCCACTCTAGATTGGACTGCGACCCTGCTCAGCTGTCGGCCGAACCGGCGTATCTTCTACCCGACACGAGAAGGATCCACGCCATGCTGGTGTGTCCTAGCCCGACCGCCTATTTAACCCCTCCCACCTGCGAGTCGCAGCTCTCCCCATTCAGTAAGCCAGATCCCTGGAAGAGAACCCAGGCTAGTACCTTCAAACCAGTAGCCATGGCCAGTTCTTCCAAAACCCCCGAAACACCCACTTTCCATAGCCGAACCTTGGCTGATGGTTATCCCGGCTTTCCGCCCCTCCTTTTGAGTATGCTCACTCAAGCCCTTGGTTGTAGTACTCCTCCAGTGTATCTGGTGTTCCAATCGGAACCCGTTCCCCACCTTTGCCGATGTTATGCAAAGGTGTATATCAACCCAGGTCCAACAGCGGATGGGAAGCCCATGAGTTTTCAGGGCAAACCCATGCCCACCCCTGCGTTGGCTGTCCAGATAGCTGCCGCAGGAGCCATCACCCGTCTTCGTATCCAGTTTCCGCAAGTAGCGGAGATGCAAGAGTTCCGCTATTTTCCCTCTCCGTCCGACACAGGTGGCAAGTTCGCCAGCATAGTTGGAGATGCTGACCCAACAATAGCTTGCCTAGTCTAGTATATTGATGCCCAGGGACTACTGCTCTCCGGCATTCTTAGAGAGTTCCAAGCCATTGACCAAGACACCACACAGGTTGTTACGGGAGCATACCGTGCGGCCCGTCAAATTGCATCGCAGACCACCCATTCCCTGCTACCAAACCCAGTGCCACCTTTGCAACTAGTACCACTCTCGCAATTTGTGGACCTCTATCGACCAGGAAACATCCACCCAAATTCCATTCAAGGAGCTATTCGGCGACTTCGTCGGGATGTGTTCCGTCAAGATTCCCCTGCAGTTCCAACAGTTGAGCCCCAACCCATAGAGGTGTCCGATGATGAAGATAGAAGTTGGCTCAGCCTTCGTCCCCCAGGAGAGCCCCAGCAAGAGTAGGCCCATTTGTGGCTCCGGCAGTGAACGAAGCCAGAAGATGCCGCAAGTATGTGTGATGCGCATATTGTTTCTTTGCCGGCATCTAGGATTAGGACTCTGTAGTTCGGAGTGAGCTGTTGCTGTTAGCTGCCTAGTAAGGTTGCATGTTGTTGTATGATTGTACTCCTTGTACTGCTTGTGTTTGTGTGCTGTTGTGATGTTATGTATGCTTGTTTGTTCTCTGTGCTTGGTTTATCTGTCACTCTGTTAAGCAGAAATGTTTAACAGAGCCGGCAGTGGATTCTTAACAAGATTTTAGTCAGTAGAGCACTTACACCTAATAACATTGGACTCGCCCAGAGTCTCTAATAAAATGCGAGCTGGTGTAGGTGTATGTATACCAGGAGTACATACACCCACTAGCATTAAACCACCTTAGTGTAACATCCTCGATATGTTTCTTTCTTCTGCCTGCATTTTGCTACCATGTGCATTCTGCATCTGCTTGCATTTTAGTCTGAATAGATTGCATGGGTATCGTGTGAGCAATGTCTGCACGCCAAGTTCTTTCTCCTAAGTACAGTCGCAGCAGTACTCGGGCAGAATGCAAAGCCACCTATCCATACCTATCCGTGCTTGCTTTGCCAGTTTTCCCAAGCCTAGCATTCTGGAAAACCAGCCCTATCCAATAATTCTCCGGTCCCAAAATCTTTGCCCAGAACCCGGTTGCAATCTCGGAGAAATTCTGAGAAATTTTATTGAGCATTGACCGTTACAACCCTTCTAGCCCAAGATCTAAACCTTGATTCTACCCCAACACCCACCCATTGTGGATGTCGTTCAGCGAGGAGCAACCAGCAGCGTGGCCTCCACACTGGTAGAGTTCCGCTGACCGCACCACACTAACCACAGACCCAGCGGCGCCTTTGTCACAGTCTTGTGTGATGTTGACAGGCCGCCCCCTTGCCGCCGCAGCCGCGCTTATTCCGCCAGCCTGAGACGGCGTAATTGACCTCCAGCCACTACTGGAATCAGGGAATTTGCCATCAGCCTGTTCTTTGCCGTCTGCTAGCTGACGGCAAAGAACTGGCTGATGGCAAATATACAGTTTGCCATCTGCCATTTCTTTGCCGTCGGCCAGCGGACGGCAAAGGTCCAGAAGGCAGACGGCAAAAAGCCCAGCTGGGCCCCACTGGACCCTGTGGCTGGTTAGGTCAGACGGACGGGCTGGATGCCGTCCGTCATTTCTTTGCCGTCGGCCAGCGGACGGCAAAGGTCCAGAAGGCAGACGGCAAAGAGCCCAGCTGGGCCCCACTGGACCCTGCGGCTGGTTAGGTCAGACGGACGGGCTAGATGCCGTCCGTCAGATCTTTGCCGTCTGCCTTTGGGACCTTTGCCGTCCGCCAGCAGACGGCAAAGGTACTTTTAAGCAGACGGCAAAGAAACACTCACGGCAAAGAGGAAGCACAGCACGCGGATCAATCACCTGGATCGATGAGTTGGCAAGATCTTAGACGCACACGGATCACTCCATCGGACGCATACCCTACCCACCCACGATGCACGCGCCCCCAGGGCAACACCCACGCGCCCCACGCACCACCACTGTCTGCCTTATCCATCGATCGTACCCACCCCACCACGTCTCACCCACCCCACCACGTCTCTCTCTCATCTCTCTCCATGCTCTCGATCCAAATCACCCGCCACCACCCGCCACCGCCCCGGCCCCGTCCTCGCCGGCCACCACATTGCCTGCTGGCCGCGGCCACTTCCGCCTTCACCGCCAGCTCCGTCGCCCCCGACCACTTCCCCCGTCGCCCCCGTAGGCCCGCCGGCGCTCACCACCACCTCGTCGACCGGCCCCAGCCTCGCTGGCCGCCATCTCGCCTGCCGGCCCTGGCCCGGCCCCGTCGCCCGTCGCCCCCGGCGGCCTCCGTGCCCCGTCGCCCGTCGCCCCCGCAGGCCCCGGCCCTGTCGCCCCCGGCGGCCTCCGCGCCCCGTCGCCCACCCAGGCCTCCGCCGGCCCCGGCCCCGTCACCCCCATCCCTCGACGTCGCACCACATTCCGCCTCGAGGAGCAGCGGCAGGTCCTCGGGCATCCATGGTGGCGATGGATACTGTGGTTTTCGTGCTAATTTTGTGTAGATGGATAATGTGGTGTTCGTGTAAATAGAGTAATTTTGTGTAGATGGAGCAGAGGCAGATCTATTCTATGTAAATAGAGTAATTTTGTATTGTGAAATTTGTTCGTTCGTCGTCGATTGTTGGAACAAAGTGTAGATGTAGATGGATACTGTGGTGTTCGTCGTTGTCCGTTCGTTCATTATAGCCTCTGCACTTGGACTGGTTCAGTATATTTTAATAAACAAAATCCTTTGCCGTCTGTGATTTTAATAAACAAAGTGTAGATGGACATTTTTTGCCGTCTGTTATTAATCGACAGACGGCAAAACATCAGTTTGGCAGACGGCAAAGCCTCCCTCCTGTTAGTCACCTAACGGTGCTAACGTCCACTATTTGCCGTCAGCCACCGACGACAAAGGGCTCTTTGCCGTCCGCTGTGAAAAATAGACGGCAAAGGAGCTGTTTACCGTTACTTTCTTTGCCGAGCATGTTTGCCGTCCGCAGCTGACGGCAAAGGTCTTTGCCGTCCGCTTTCCTGTCCTTTGCCGTCTGCCATGGCAGACGGCAAATCTCCTGATTCCAGTTGGAGATGCTGACCCAACAATAGCTTGCCTAGTCTAGTATATTGATGCCCAGGGACTACTGCTCTCCGGCATTCTTAGAGAGTTCCAAGCCATTGACCAAGACACCACACGAGTTGTTACGGGAGCATACCATGCGGCCCGTCAAATTGCATCGCAGACCACCCATTCCCTGCTACCAAACCCAGTGCCACCTTCGCAACTAGTACCACTCTCGCAATTTGTGGACCTCTATCGACCAGGCAACATCCACCCAAATTCCATTCAAGGAGCAATTCGGCGACTTCGTCATCGGGATGTGTTCCGTCAAGATTCCCCTACAGTTCCAACAGTTGAGCCCCAACCCATAGAGGTGTCCGATGATGAAGATAGAAGTTGGCTCAGCCTTCGTCCCCCAAGAGAGCCCCAGCAAGAGTAGGCCCATTTGTGGCTCCGACAGTGAACGAAGCCAGAAGATGCCGCAAGTATGTGTGATGCGCATACTGTTTCTTCGTCGGCATCTAGGATTAGGACTCTGTAGTTCGGAGTGAGCTGTTGCTGTTAGCTGCCTAGTAAGGTTGCGTGTTGTTGTATGATTGTACTCCTTGTACTGCTTGTGTTTGTGTGCTGTTGTGATGTTATGTATGCTTGTTTGTTCTGTGTGCTTGGTTTATCTGTCACTCTGTTAAGCAGAAATGTTTAACAGAGCCGGCAGTGGATTCTTAACAAGATTTTAGTCAGTAGAGCACTTACACCTAATAACATTGGACTCGCCTAGAGTCTCTAATAAAATGTGAGTTGGTGTAGGTGTATGTATACCAGGAGTACATACACCCACTAGCATTAAACCACCTTAGTGTAACATGCTCGATATGTTTCTTTCTTCTGCCTGCATTTTGCTACCATGTGCATTCTACATCTGCTTGCATATTAGTCTGAATAGATTGCATGGGTAACGTGTGAGCAATGTCTGCACGCCAAGTTCTTTCTCCTGAGTACAGTCGCAACAGTACTCGGGCAGAATGCAAAGCCACCTATCCATACCTATCCGTGCTTGCTTTGCCAGTTTTCCCGAGCCCAGCATTCTGGAAAACCAGCCCTATCCAATAATTCTCCGGTCCCAAAATCTTTGCCCAGAACCCGGTTGCAATCTCGGAGAAATTCTGAGAAATTTTATTGAGCATTGACCGTTACAACCCTTCTAGCCCAAGATCTAAACCCTGATTCTACCCCAACACCCACCCATTGTGGATGTCATTCAGCGAGGAGCAACCAGCAGCGTGGCCTCCACACTGGTAGAGTTCCGCTGACCGCACCACACTAACCACAGACCCAGCGGCGCCTCTGTCACAGTCTTGTGTGATGTTGACAGGCCGCCCCCTTGCCGCCGCAGCCGCGCTTATTCCGCTAGCCTGAGACGACGTAATTGACCTCCAGCCACCCCTCTGGTAGCAGCATCCTGGCGATCATCGAGAATCATCGTGCACAGCAGCAGCGAGGAGCCAACCAATGCCGCCAGCATACCAGCCAGGAGGATCGTGATCAGCTTCGAACCCACGTCCGCCATTAACGCCTTGCCTCGCGCTCCTGCAACCAGAAGGATAAGGTAAGAGGAGGAAGAAGTGAGGTAGGGTGTGAGGTGGTAGGTAGAGAGAAGAAAACCGTGGTCGTTTTTATAGCCCCAACCCGGTGTACGGTGAGCAAGGTCCAGGAGACCGCGCGTCGCTCAATCACCGGCGTCCAGGAGGCGAATCCGCGAGCAGTGCCGACCGGCATTGGCCCACGATGGGAGTGCTCTCTGCGTTGGCCCATGCCCGCCGCGCACTATCGTAGTAGGGTGCTTTATGCCCCAGGAGCTAGGCATGCGCAGTGCCTAGCCGCACTCGGGACAGCTTTGGTTCAAGCACCAATTTGTGAATAACTTGAGTTTAGAAATAGGTTTTGAGTTGATTCTTTTTGCTACTGGTCACTAGTGACTTCAGTTATCACTACGTAGAATTTGAGAAATTTTTAGAATGTTTTAAATTAGGGTTTGAAACAAAACAGATTCCGTTTTAGTTCTTTTAGGTTTATTTCTATTTCTTAAGTTTTAATTGTTTTAATTTAATTTTCCTTTATATTAGTTGACAAGTTTTATATTGTTTTCTATTAGTTAAGAGTAGTATTTCAACCAAGATTATTTTTATGTTATTTATTATTATTTGGTAGCATGAAAGCAATTCTAGTTTCATAATAACTTGCAAATTGGTTTCATTGCTAGTTTGATTTCCTATTTGAAAATATTTTCATAAATAGTTTTATAAGTTTTACTTTCTGTTAACTTAGTTGTTTTATATTTTTGTTTTCTATTATTTTAGTATTTTATTGTTTTTCTTGTTGTTAAGTTTATTAGACAAACACTTATGTTGTTAGTGTGTTGTTTTCATAGTTCTTAGTTGTTCTTCAAAAAGTAATTCTTTTTGCTAGTAAAATATTTACTAAAGAACTTTTGTTAGATTTTACTTGGTTTCTGTTTTGTTGTTATTGAGAATAGGTTGTTTGTAGGGAAAACTACCCTTGGTTGTTGCGTTGAAGTTTTGTTGTTTTAACTTTTGTCTTAAGTATTTCCTTCATCACAACCCTATTGTGTTTAATTTTGTGTTGCTTCTTGCTTGATATTATTGATTGCTAGGAGTGTTTGCTTATGAGTGCAATATTTGACTATGTAGATTTCATCGGAGAGTGATGAATAGTTCTACCAAGTTATTTTCTGAGAGCGATATTATCTTCATCAACCTCACCAGGCAAGTTCACATTGATCATATTATTACCTATGTTTTCAAATTGCATTACTTCAACCTTCCACCCATTGCATGCAAAGTAGATACTTGGAAACTTGTTCTCTTGAGTAGTATCATGTGGTAGGCACCCATACACCCTTGTTACTTTGGCCAGGGACGTTATTTTTATTTGGCTATGCTTTTAGTAGACGGGGTTTGGTTGAGTGTTTATCATGAGAGTTGTAAGAATTAATTGATGATCAAGACCTCAAGACTTCAAGAATTATTTTCAAGACCTCATGATGCAATATACCTCTGGGTGGATGTTGGTTGAACGGCGCCCTGGAGAAACCAGTGGTTAGCCTAGGTGTTGCTGGAGAAGTGTCAATATTCACGCGGAAAGGTCCACCCAGGCACAAAGAGATGGATGGATACTTCAAGACCCGAGGCTTACCTGCACAGCCACAAGCCATTATGGGCTCTGGCTTGGTTGGACATCGTGGTGACTCTGGACGGGCGGTGCTATGAGATGTAGAAGAACGGTAGGAAAGGATGGGCACCGACAATGGCTCAGAGGAACCCTTTGGAAGACCATGTTTTGATCATCCGGTTCTCAAACACCCTGAAGTGCGAGGACTTCAATGGAGGCGATCAAATCCTTTGGGGGAACGTGTGCAAAACTCTGCATAGTACTCAAACCTAATCGATTAGCCGTGTCCACGGTCATGGACAACTTGAGCCAAAGGAACTGAAACTATCAGGAAGTCTCAACACAAATAATTTTAATGATGAGGGTATTATTGTTAACTTGGGTATGAGAATTGGTTGGTGGAACCATCTCATTAAACAACCAACATTGTAGTAATATTTTTTTGCTTTGCCCCCTCTCTTGTTGTAGGAAAAAAATGGCTTTACGCAAACTTAAACTTACAGCCCCACTTGCCATATATGCATATAGTATAGATGATTATTGTTCCCCCTCTCTTTTGTGACTTGCCGGCATATTCAATATGCTGACCTAGACGGCTGCAACGTCTTATGTTGCAGATACTTTTCTACGACGAGTAAGAGTACAATTCACGGTTACGGTCTACACTCAACCTGCCGTTGGTGTTTATTGGGACTCCACTCCCGTTGACTGTTCCTGCTGAGATTTTGAGGTATATATCAGATTTACGTTATTACATGTGATTGCACTTTGATATACATTGACGTACTGTGTGTGCCAGCATAGTGATCCAGGGATGGCACGGAACACACAGAGGCTCGACTCGTTTTGAGTCGGGACGCTACAGCAATGGTATCAGAGCACATGTTGACTATAGGACGTGACCCTAGGAAACGGCTTAGAAATATGAAGACCTTGATAGGAACAACTTTTGTTTTCACTACTCTCGTAACTTCTAAATTCTTTTACTGAACCTTCCTTATTTCAAACTATAGATGGAGAGCTACATTCTGAACAAAAGAGAGAACTACGAGGATGTTCTCGGAGGTCCATTCCTCATGGAGCTGGTGGAGATGATGAAGCTGCCGATACCTGAGATCAAGGTGACTAAGAGGAAGTCTGGATTTTGGGGCGTCAGAACTAAAGTGTTTGGACGTAAAGAAGACCCCAAGACTGAAGACATCAACTATGGCACATTGAACCATGAATGTGAGATGGGCATGAACACTGCCGTCCATGATGCTATCACACGTTTGAGCTATCGTCATCGTGCTGAGTTAGGTACCCACTACTTTGGAAGGCTCGGATGGCAGAAGCCTGATGGAGCACGCATCATCCTGACAGACGAACAGAAGAGGAAGTGTTCACCTGTACTGGTGTATAATCAAGAACTGGAGCACTACATCAAGAACCTTCAAATGTACCTTCTCTCAGAATTATTTGAGAATGAAGCACTTCGTGAGAACCTCAAGGCCGAGAAGCTGAAGGTAGCCAATCTGAAGAAACACGATCCCGAGATTCAGAAGCTTTGTCAAGACTTGAAGAACAGTCTGGCCATGGCACATGCTGGTGATGTTGAAATCCAGAAGCTCAAGAATTAACTCTTGGAACTACAGGGACGGCATCTAAAACTCCGCGTCAATAGGGATAATCTGACAGAAGAACTTGAGAAGATCAAGAATGACCAGAAGAAGCCCACTGGCAATGAAGACATTATATAAGCTAGCTTAGTAGTAGCCCCACCATGAGAGAATAAAAGATGAACGTTTTTGCGAATTGTGTGATCGACCATACCAACCTGATGTGGGTGGCGATACTATAGTGTTGATTGAACTTTATGAATGTGTGGATTTGAGCTTTTTTTATGTTTTGTGTCTTTGAGTTGTCTGTATCCCTTCTCTCTCTCTTACCCATCTCATCCCCAAAACCTTGGACCCAATAGATGGCGTATGAAGCTGGACTTGTATTCTCCGGATCAATGACCCAGCTGGAGGCTAAAATATGGATTCAGAACATGGAGAACCACTTCGGGAGCAACTTGATTACAAGGAAGTATGAAGTTCCACACGCTCTTCAGTACTTTACCCAAAGTGCTGCCATCTGGTGGAAAATGCATCACGCCATACAAGGGTTTAATGGAGCAAAAACTTGGGAAGAATTCAAGAAGACTCTGTTAAGATCCCGTCTCATTCAGAAGCACTGTGATAACCCGATGAAGAAGCCTTGTGCATGCAAGATCTGTGGAGAGATAGGACACACCCAGGAAGAACACAAGGAAGGATGCCCTCATTGTGAAGGAAATCACCCAGCTGAGGAATACCCAACTGGGCAGGTGACATGTTTCTTGTGTGAAGGAACCACTCATTTTCCGGCACAATGTCAACTCTACCCCAAGGTACAAGAAGCCATGAAGCAGCAGAAGGAAGCAATGAAAGAAGCCCTCGGGAAAAAGTTAGAAGAACCCAGGATGATGGGAGATATACCAGATCCAATCGTAAATACCAAGTCATGTAATTCATGTGGAGAAGAAGGACATATCTCTCAAGATTTTCCGAACAAGTATCTGGGAGACTTCCCGACAGAAGAAGTGCAATACGATCCTAAGGAGATAGAAGGAATGATCAAGAATAAAGGCCAAGTAAGTGGTGGCATCAGATGTTTGCAGTGTAGCTTGGAGAGGCCCCACTGTTTTTGCAAGAGGTATGAGCCAAGCATCAGGAAAGGAACCCAACCTAAGAAGAAGAAAAGGACTCCGTGGTTTTCTACACGGAAGGATTTGAGCCACATCACTTGTGATCGGTGCAACAAGACAGGACACTACTCCTATACCTGCCCGGAGAAGAAGGCTAAACATGAGTAGTTGGAGTTTTGGATTTTGGAAGTAATAAATGTAATAGGAAGCACTCTTTTTTCTTAAAGTTATGAAGTTGGACTATGTAACGGAAGTCCCAGGGATTGTAATAACTTCATGAATAAATAGAATTTATTGTGTCACGATTTCCTATGTGGAATTGTATGAGTTGTTACTCAATGAACAAAGATCTCTGACCATTTTTCGAGGATATGAGAAAATATGGTCTATGCAGGCATATTTAAAATTTTATTTTAAGTGTGGTAGTAACCGGTAAAACCACAGGATCCAAGGAATAAGAATGTACCGTTCATGCCAAGGAGTCTGGATCCAATAAATACAGCTGAAGGTAATGCTGGACCATATCAAACTATGTGGCTGACAGCATTTGCAAGAAAGTACTTTTGACGTTGGAATTTTGATAATAGAATAAGGATGAAATGAAGGAATGATTATGATGAACCAATACCTAAGGGTAAATAGACCAATGGAAAGGAAAATGAATTCCACAGAGTGGAATCTAGACAAGAATAAGTCTGCGATTTATTACCTCAAGGGTATGATGAAATGAATTGAAGATAATGTTGGAATATGAAATGATAGTAACCCCAAGGGTGAGTTAAAGCTGTTCAAGTATTCAAGTGAGCCCACAACTCACAGACCTCAGGATTGATAAGGATCAAGCACTACCCTTATGAAGGAAGGAACTTGGAAGAAGCTTTGATAGGTCAGCAGACGTTTTCTTAGGAGAATACGTAAACCTGAGAGATGTGAAGAAACGATAGATGTTTTGTTCAGCTTGCAGAATCATTGGATTTATCCGAACTTCGTTCGTGGACAAGAGAATTTTTGCAACGCTTGTGAGGAAGCCCAAGTGTTAGAATACGAGATTCACTAAACCTTATACAAGGTAATGGTTTCAGTGCGATATGGCTTGGCCACCATGATGACTTACTCTTATCATTTCTCTTGCTATGAGTGACTTACCCATAGTAAAGAGATGATACGTCTCCATCGTATCTACTTTTCCAAACTCTTTTGCCCTTGTTTTGGACTCTAATTTGCATGATTTGAATGGAACTAACCCGGACTGACGCTGTTTTCAGCAGAATTGCCTTGGTGCTATTTTTGTGCAGAAATAAAAGTTCTCGGATTGACCTAAAAATTTACGGAGAATATTTTTCGAATTAATAAAAAATACTGGCAAAAGAATCAACCAGAGGGGGTCCACCCATTGGCCACAAGCCAGGGGGGCGCCCCCCCTAGGGCGTGCCCAGGTGGCTTGTGGGCCCCCTGCAACTCCTCCGACCTCAACTCCAACTCCATATTAACCTATTCGCGGAGAAAAAAATCAAGGAGAAGAGTTCATCACGTTTCACGATACGGAGCCGCCGCCACCTCCTGTTCTTCCTCGGGAGGGCAGATCTGGGGTCCGTTTTGGGCTCCGAAGAGGGGAAATCGACGCCGTCGTCATCACCAACCATCCTTCATCACCAATTTCATGATGCTCTCCGCCGTTCGTGAGTAATCGCATCATAGGTTTGCTGGACGGTGATGGGTTGGATGAGATTTACCATGTAATCGAGTTAGTTTTGTTAGGGTTTGATCCCTAGTATCCACTATGTTCTGAGATTGATGTTGCTATGACTTTGCTATGCTTAATGCTTGTCACTAGGGCCCGAGTGCCATGATTTCAGATCTGAACCTATTATGTTTTCATGAATATATATGTGTTCTTGATCCTATCTTACAAGTTGTAGACACCTATTACGAGTTATGATCCGCATCCCCCAGGGTGACAATAACTGGGATTCTTTCCGGTGATTACCGTAGTTTGAGGAGTTCATGTATTCACTAAGTGCTAATGCTTTTGTTTGGTTCTCTATTAAAAGGAGGCCTGAATATCCCTTAGTTTCCATTAGGACCCCGCTGCCACGGGAGGGTAGGACAAAAGATGTCATGCAAGTTCTTTTCCATAAGCACGTATGACAATATATGGAATACATGCCTACATTATATTGATGAATTCGAGCTAGTTCTGTGTCACCCTATGTTATAACCGTTGCATGATGAATGCCATCCAACATAATTATCCATCACTGATCCATTGCCTACGAGCTTTTCATATATTGATCTTTGCTAAAGTTAATTTTCCGTTGCCACTGTTACGATTGCTACAAAACCGCTACTGTTACTTTTGCTACCGTCACCGTTACTTCCATACTACTCTGCTACTAAATACTTTGCTGCAGATATTAAGTCTTTCAGGTGTGGTTGAATTGACAACTCAGCTGCTAATACTCGAGAATATTCTTTGGCTCCCCTTGTGTCGAATCAATAAATTTGGGTTGAATACTCTACCCTCGAAAACTGTTGCGATCCCCTATACTTGTGGGTTATCAAGACCCTTTTCTGGCGCCGTTGCCGGGGAGCATAGCTCTATTCTCTGAGTCACTTGGGATTTATATCTGTTGATCACCATGAAGAATCTAAAAGACCCAAAAACCAAGATCTGTCCCTCTACTACGAGGGGAGGTAAGGAACTGCCATCTAGCTCTGCACTTGATTCACCTTCTGTTATGAGTCAATTTGCGACACCACCACCTGCTATTGATTCTGATATGTCGCAAGCAATTGATGATGCCACTTCTGCTATGCATGATGCTTATGATGATACTTTGCTTGATAATACTGTGCCACTGGGTGAATTTCTTGATGAACAAATTGCTAGAGTTAATGCTGAAACTGATGATATTTCTGAAACTGATGAAATTATTGAAACTGAACACTATGAGACACCTGTTAGACCTATCTCTCCTAGATATGAATTGCCTAATATACCTAAGGGTTATGTTATGGAGGGAGAGGTAGCTAGGGACTTTCATGCTTGTAAGGATAGAGATGATCTTAAGAAATTACTATGCAAGTGGAAGGTAAAATCTTTGAATGCTAGAATGCAATATGATCCTAAGTTTGCTACTTCACCGATCTTTGTTACTGATAAGGATTATGAATTCTCTGTCAATCCTGAATTAATTACTTTGGTTGAATTTGATCCTTTCCATGGTTATGAATCTGAAACTGTTGTGGCACATCTTAGTAAATTGAATGATATAGCCACCCTATTTACTCATGAGGAAAAAATTCGTTATTACTATATTCTTAAGTTGTTTCCTTTCTCATTAAAGGGTGATGCTAAGATATGGTTTAATTCTCTTACTCCTGGTTGTGTGCGTAGTCCCCAGGATATGATATATTACTTCTCTGAAAAATATTTTCCTGCCCATAAGAAACAAGCTGCCTTGCAGGAAATATTTAACTTTGTGCAAATTGAAAAAGAGAGTCTCCCACAAGCTTGGGGGAGGCTTCTCCAATTACTTAATGCTTTGCCTGATCATCCTCTCAAGAAAAACGAAATATTTGATATCTTTTATAATGGACTAACCGATGCTTCTAGGGACCACCTAGATAGTTGTGCTGGTTGTGTTTTCAGGGAACGAACTGTTGAACAAGCTGAACTACTATTGAATAATATATTGAGCAATGATAATGATAGGACTATTCCCGAACCACCTCCAAAGCCAACTCCGAAGAAAAGAGGTATTCTATTTCTCAGTCCTGAAGATATGCAAGAGGCAAAGAAATCTATGAAAGAAAAAGGTATTAAAGCTGAAGATGTTAAGAATCTACCACCTATTGAAGAAATACATGGTCTTGATAACCCGACACAGGTAGTAGAGGTAAATTCCCTCTGCAGATTGGATGAAGGCGATATTCCTTATAATAGGTCTGCTAGCCAATGCTTGGATGAGTTTGATAACTTTATTGTTAAGCAAGAAAATTTCAATGCTTATGTTAGTAGACAACTGAAACATAATGCTTACATGCTTGATCGCTTAGGTGATTATATGAGTAGAACTATCAATGATCTTAAGCTTATTAGTAAACATGCTTCCATGGTAACTACTCAAGTAGAACAAGTACTTAAGGCACAAAATGATTTGCTTAATGAGATGAATGGTAAGAACAATGATCATTCTGTTAGAGTTGTGACTAGAGGTGGTAAAATGACTCAGGAACCTTTGTATCCTGAGGTCCATCCTAAGAGAATTGAGCAGGATTCTCAGAGAATTAATACTGATGCACCTAGTCGTCCCAGTAATAAAAGGAAAAAGAATGATGATAGGACTTTGCATGCTGCTAGTGAACCTGTTATAGACACACCTGAGAATCCAAATGATATTTCTATTTCTGATGCTGAAACACTACCTGGTGACGAACATGAACTGGGTGATAATATTAATGATGATGTTCATGTTGATGCTCAACCTAGCAATGATAATGATGTGGAGATTGAACCTGCTGTTGATCTTGATAACCCACAACCTAAGAATAAAAGATATGATAAAAGAGACTTTGTTGCTAGGAAGCATGGTAAAGAAAGATAACCATGGGTTCAGAAACCCAATGCCCTTTCCTCCTAAACCATCCAAGAAAAAGGATGATGAGGACTTTGAGCGTTTTGTTGAATTGCTTAGACCTGTCTTTTTGCGTATGCGCTTGACTGATATTCTGAAAATGTCTCCTTATGCTAAGTATATGAAAGATATTGTGACAAATAAAAGAAAGATACCGGAAGCTGAGATTTCCACCATGCTTGCTAATTATACCTTTAAGGGTGGAATACCAAAGAAACTAGGAGATCCCGGAGTACCTACTATACCATGCTCTATTAATAGAAATTATGTTAAAACTGCTTTATGTGACCTTGGAGCTGGTGTTAGTGTTATGCCTTTCTCTTTGTATCATAGACTTGATTTGAATAAGTTGACACCTACTGAAATCTCTTTGCAAATGGCTGATAAATCAACTGCTTTACCCATCGGTATTTGTGAGGATGTGCCTGTCGTAGTTGCAAATGTTACTATCCTAACAGACTTTGTTATTCTTGATATTCCCGAGGACGACAATATGTCGATCATCCTTGGTAGAACTTTTTTGAATACTGCAGGGGCTGATATTGATTGCAACAAAGGCAATGTCACTTTTCATGTTAATGGTAATGAGCATACGGTGCACTTTCCGGAGAAACAACCTCAAGTTCATAGTATCAACTCTATTGGAGAAACTCCAACAATTGCTATTGGAGGTTTTAAATTCCCTCTCCCTACTATCAAGAAGAAATATGAAATAATCATGGTAGGGGACATGCCTGTCCCCGTTGAGGTAACTTATTGTTATTCAAAAATTCTCCGGTTTCATGTTACTCGAAAGAAGTTTGTTAATAAGACTTGATCAACCTAGTTAATGAATTCCTTTTGACGGGCATGAGATGGATGAATTTAGAAAGCACAACCTTCTGTACCCAACTTTTACTTTCTGTTATTTAGATTAAATAAAGTAAAAATGCTATTATTTTTCTGTTTTCCGAATTATCCGTGCAATAAAAAATGACCTGAAAAATAAAAGTTCTCCAAATGCCCTGAAAATGTAGTATGATTTTTTCTGGAATATTTAAGAATTTCTGGCACTGAGAACACATCAGGGGGCTGCAACAGTGGGCCACAAGCCTACAGGGCGCGCCCACCCCCCTAGGCGCCCCCCTGGCTTGTCGGTCCCACGAAGGCCCCCCTCAGTTATTCCAGCACCCATCCACTTCGTCTCCTCCAGAAAAAATCCCACCATTGCTCAAGCCCGTGTTCTAGCTCATTTTGCTGCCATTTTCGATCTCCTTGTGCAAAGCTCCATTTGCAAAACTGTTTTGGGGGGATTGATCTTCGGTATGTGACTCCTCCAATGGTCCAATTAGTTTTTGTTTTAGTGCTTTATATATTGCAAATTTTTGCTGCTGTGGTGACCTTGTTCTTGAGCTTGCATGTCAAATTTGTATGGTCCCAAGTAGTTTTGATGCATGATATAGCCTCTAGGCACTTGTGGGAGTAGTTGCTATAAGTTTTGTTGAGTTTTGTTCACCTTTATTTTGAGTCACTAAAAATTTCAGAAATTTTTCAGAGAAAGAAATGATGAGGAGATTGTTAAGAGGCTCTTCAAGCCGGGGCTCTAAAGAAGATGAAAATGGGGTGAAGAAGAAGTCCAAATACAATCTTCCTCGCGTCGCGGAGGTTCGGCCATGTGAATGGCCAAGTGATGCATTCTTGAGGGTGGCCGGAATTTATGAAGATTTCTATTATTTGGCAGAGAATGCAGGCATCACCGACTTCCTCAACGATAAGTGTGACCAGTACCTCCTACTCACTAATATCTTCGTGCAAAACTTTCACTTTTATCCTAGGAAGGATCCTCCCATGGTAGAGTTTTACTTGTATGATGTGCCTAAGAAGATGACACTTTACGATTTTTGCAATGTTTGCAAAATTCATTATGAGGGCAGCATCAGTGAACCACGTCCTAGAGACATGGAGGACTTTA
Source organism: Elymus sibiricus (assembly GCA_039707655.1). Taxonomy (NCBI): domain Eukaryota; kingdom Viridiplantae; phylum Streptophyta; class Magnoliopsida; order Poales; family Poaceae; genus Elymus; species Elymus sibiricus. Next base: position 180,724,082 of record CM077665.1, read on the forward strand.
TTGACGCAACCACTGTGGGGGAAGAGAGAGGGGTGTCAAAGGCAAGAGCAGCTAGTTTACATTTTCCCGTTCTACGCTATTATTCATTATTTGCGGGGAGATGTTTAGTTGGTTGTGGGGAGAGTGGAGGCCTTAGTGCTCCCGACCTCGCCATTCTGCGCCACGCTTTACTTGCTGATAGAACTTTTAGTCTAGGCGCTATGGTGGCCCAATGGTTGAACTTAAACCGTTCGAAGGGCCCCATATTCAGAGGTATCTATGCATCTCGTCTAGCCAAACACTTTAAGATACCCATTAGGCTTGACGAGGAAGAGGAAATGCTGCTACCCACAAGATATTTAGACTATGACAGTATGGTAGCACATGATTATATTAGGAAGGATAATGATAGGTGGCTGCTTTACAACTTAGTATTTAGTCAGGGTACTTGTGAGATTATTGCTCTGCCTGCTTCTTCTTTGTTCGATATCCATTCAGGCAGGTACACTATTATGCCCGAGGACATCTACAGATATTGGGGTCTGTCGCAACCCCCAGCACCTGAGCCGGCACCAGCCCTTGATCCGTATCAGGATCCAGTTTTTCAGTGGGAGCCACAGGAGCTCGCCAACCAGTGGAACCCTCAGGACCCTCTGGAGTATCCAGGAGCTGGTTATTTTCAGCCATGGCCCTAGACCAACTTAGGCCAAAAGCCTAAGCTTGGGGGAGTACGTATTTCTCACCGACATTACATTCATGTTCACAAACTAATGTTAGTAGTCGGTGCTTATACTTTTTCATTTAATCATCCATGGTATTTTATTTCTTCTTTCCGCTTTCTTCTTGTGTGCTTAATTAACCTTGAGAAAATAAAAAAAATAGTTCTAGCTTTACCTTTTAGTTTGTTTAGTTGTAGCATTAAAAGAAAACCCAAAAAGATTTCTCGTTCTTCTTTTGCTTGTTGGGAGCTTTCCCGTGTAAATAGTTTTCCTTTCTTCTTTGGGTCGTAAGGAGAAGACCACAATGAAATGTTGAGTGGCTCTCATATGCATTATTGTTTATCTATTAGAGAGCCCATATTACCTTGCCTTATCCTTTGAGTTATTGTTTGCAGATTCCAGCTTAGTCCCATGCACGTGCACTCTTATTATTATTCACACCGTTCGGTCGTGCAAGTGAAAGGCAATAATGACGATATATGATGAAGTGATTGAGATGGAGAAAAGCTGGTATGAACTCGACCTATTTTGTTTTTGTAAATATATATGATTAGCTCATCATTCTGGATTCAGCTCATTATGGATGAAACATGTTTGCAATGACAATTAGAGAATATAGTTACTCATGCCATGCTTAATTAGCTAAGAGTGTATAATGGTTTGTCTTGAGTGCCAACATGCATTTTTAAAATGGTTGTGATGTAGTATGATAGGATGGTATCCTCCTCTGAATGATTCAAGTGGCTTGACTTGGCACATGTTCACGCATGTAGTTGAAACAAAATCAACATAGCCTCCACGATGTTTATATTCATGGTGATTTATATCCTACTCATGCTTGCATTCAATGTTGGTTAATCTCAATGCATGTTTATGACCGTTGTCGCTCTCTAGTTGGTCGCTTCCCAGTCTCTTGCTAGCCTTCACCTGTACTAAGCGGGAATACTGCTTGTGCATCCACTTCCATAAACCCAAGGTTGTTCCATATGAGTCCGCCATATCTACCTATATGTGGTATTTACCTGTCGTTCAAAGTAAATTTGCATTGCCAAACTCTAAACCTTCAAATAATATTCTGTTTTGTATGCCCGAATTGCTCATGTAGTGACTAGGGGCTGTCGGTATCTTCCATGCTAGGTGGGTTATTCTCACGATGAGTGTTTATTCACTTGTCATTCACGGGAAAGTGGCTGGTAATCGGGATGCCCAGTTCATGCTCAAAAATCAAATCAAAATATAATGAAACAAAACTCCCCCAGGATTGTTGTTTGTATGGACAGTACCCGTGGATTCTGCTCGCCGTGGAGTGTGTTTGATTGGTGGAGGGGGAGTAAAAACTTTATCATTCTGTTTGGGAACCGCCTATAATGTATCTAGCATGGAAGATGGCGAGATCTCTCGGTCATTATGTTGACAATGAAAGCATACCGCTCAAAATTATTGTTCATCCCTATTTTAAAAGCTCGAGCTCTGGCACCTCTGCAAATCAATGCTTCCCTCTACGAAGGGCCTATCTATTTTACTTTACTGTTGAGTCATCCTCCTCTTATAAAAAGCACCAGTTAGAGAGCACCACTGTCATTTGTATGCTTTGTTATTAATTGATATTGAGTATGACTATGACTGGATCTCTTTTACCATGAATTACAATTTCCAGTCAGCCCTTGTTCTTCAGAGGTGCTCTGCATTTATGTTTTGCGGTCTCAAAAAGGGCTAGCGAGATACCATTATATCATATTGTATCATGATTGTTTTGATAAAATTGTTGTCATCCGAGATTTATTATTATTGCTCGCTAGTTGATTATGCCATTGATATGAGTAAATGTGAGACCTAAATGTTATTGTGAATATGGTTAGTCTATAATCTTTGCTGAAAACCTGAACATCAGTTAGACATATTTACAACAACAAGATCAAACAGAGTTTGTAAAAGTCTTTCTTTGTCACTTTCAGTTTGTCAACTGAATTGCTTAGGGACAAGCAATGGGTTAAGCTTGGGGGAGTTGATACGTCTCCATCGTATCTACTTTTCCAAACTCTTTTGCCCTTGTTTTGGACTCTAATTTGCATGATTTGAATGGAACTAACCCGGACTGACGCTGTTTTCAGCAGAATTGCCTTGGTGCTATTTTTGTGCAGAAATAAAAGTTCTCGGATTGACCTGAAAATTTACGGAGAATATTTTTGGAATTAATAAAAAATACTGGCAAAAGAATCAACCAGAGGGGGTCCACCCATTAGCCACAAGCCAGGGGGGCGCCCCCCCGTAGGGCGCGCCCAGGTGGCTTTTGGGCCCTCTGCAACTCCTCCGACCTCAACTCCAACTCCATATAACCCTATCCGGGGAGAAAAAAATCAAGGAGAAGAGTTCATCGCGTTTCACGATACGGAGCCGCCGCCACCTCCTGTTCTTCATCAGGAGGGCAGATCTGGGGTCCGTTTTGGGCTCCGGAGAGGGGAAATTGACGCCGTCGTCATCACCAACCATCCTTCATCACCAATTTCATGATGCTCTCCGCCGTTCGTGAGTAATCCCATCATAGGTTTGCTGGACGGTGATGGGTTGGATGAGATTTACCATGTAATCGAGTTAGTTTTGTTAGGGTTTGATCCCTAGTATCCACTATGTTCTGAGATTGATGTTGCTATGACTTTGCTATGCTTAATGCTTGTCACTAGGGCCCGAGTGCCATGATTTCAGATCTGAACCTATTATGTTTTCATGAATATATATGTGTTCTTGATCCTATCTTGCAAGTTGTAGACACCTATTACGAGTTATGATCCGCATCCCCCAGGGTGACAATAACTGAGATTCTTTCCGGTGATTACCGTAGTTTGAGGAGTTCATGTATTCACTAAGTGCTAATGCTTTGGTCCGGTTCTCTATTAAAAGGAGGCCTTAATATCCCTTAGTTTCCGTTAGGACCCCGCTGCCACGGGAGGGTAGGACAAAAGATGTCATGCAAGTTCTTTTCCATAAGCACGTATGACTATATATGGAATACATGCCTACATTATATTGATGAATTGGAGCTAGTTCTGTGTCACCCTATGTTATAACTGTTGCATGATGAATGCCATCCGACATAATTATCCATCACTGATCCGTTGCCTACGAGCTTTTCATATATTGATCTTTGCTAAAGTTACTTTTCCGTTGCCACTGTTACAATTGCTACAAAACCGCTACTGTTACTTTTGGTACCGTCACCGTTACTTCCATACTACTCTGCTACTAAATACTTTGCTGCAGATATTAAGTCTTTCAGGTGTGGTTGAATTGACAACTCAGCTGCTAATACTCGAGAATATTCTTTGGCTCCCCTTGTGTCGAATCAATAAATTTGGGTTGAATACTCTACCCTCGAAAACTGTTGCGATCCCCTATACTTGTGGGTTATCAAGAGACGACGTTCTTTGAAGCTTTTGATTAAGCCTTTGAATGGTATGATGACGAACCCTTGTACATGGCAGTTGTTGCCAAACGTAGGATTGTTTAATGGTGAGGATCAAGCCAAGACCCTTTTTCACTGCAGGATAACCACTAATAGTAGACCACCATGAGATCATCGATAAGTTATTTAGAATGATCACGAGACTTGGCAGTTAAGAAGACCCGGTAACGAAAGAACTTTGTTTGACCAAGAAAACACTAGAATTTGAAGGTAACGTTATGACGAGCCTCAACAAAGGAGTTACTGTGGAGAATGTGAGGAGGCAAATATTGCCAAGGACCCCAGAGGTTGGTCATGATACTGAGGGACCAGAAACTCTCATTTTAACTGTGGTAGCCCCACACTTGTAGGTCAGTGGATTTGCTAGAAGACCCCCAAACCCTAACCTTTTCTTTCTAGCCTCTTCGAATCTCGAGGACGAGATTCATTTTAAGTGTGGTAGGTTTGTAATATCCCAAATTTTGGAATGCTATATTAATTAATTGAATGATTGATTGTTTGAATGATTGTTTGAAATTGAGTGAAATTTGAAACTTTTTGAAACTTTGAATGAGAGGGAATAAAATGACTTTCCCCTTTTGTTTTTCTTTTGAAAATCAAATCTCATCCAAGGCAAAACAATGAGACAAAATGACATGACTTCTTCAAATGATGGATTTGAAATTTTTGATTTGCAAAGACTACTGAAATTTCCTATTTGGAATTCATTGCATATTTGGTTCTATTTCAAAATTTGAATGAATTCAGATTCACTTGCCCAAATTCAAACATTTTGAGAGGAGGAACATGACCCTCCAAACCAGAGGTATCTTTGTGAAATATGTGAACCCTAAAACCTAGGGAGTCATTTGAAAAATATTTGCAAAAGGAAACAAAATCAATTAGGGCATTTGCTGAAAGATAATTTTTTCTAACGTATTTATTTTGACCGTGGAAAAATGTTCATCTTGTTAAAATTATTTTGCTAATCATCTTGGTATATAAAACTTCCATTTTTGAGTTTGATTTGATTTACCAAATCACTTTTACCTTCCTGTTTTCAAATAAAAGGAAAATCTCGTTTATTAGGAAAACTTGCAGAGGCCCAGACGGAATAGTTCCGGCCCAAATCTCCTCTGGACCGGATCTGAATCCTTTCGGATTGGTGCCCGATCGCCTCGCGCCCTCTCTCTCCCTCGCTGACACCCGGTCCCACCGCCCGATTGAGCCACCGTCGCGGTCACCTCCTTCCTTTCTTCTTCCTCCTCTTTCCATCGCCGGAGCCGACCGGAATCCGACCGGATCTCCCGATTCCCTGCCATTCTGGAGCACCTGACCGCACCTATAAATAGCGGAGACCTCCCGCACCTCGTTCCACCCCAAAATCCCCTCGCCCGTGCCCTGCCTTTGCCGCCATTGCTCGCCAGAATTCCATCACCAACCGGTCGACCCCGAGCTCGTAGCGCTCACCTCCGACCACCCCGAGCCCTCCCACCGCCACCAACAGCTCCACCTCGCTCGCCCGCACCTCCCCGTGCACTCGCTCGAGCCCCGCACCCACCAGAGCTCCCTCCCCCTCGACCACCCGTACACCACCGCCGCCTCGAAGCTCGCCGCCGTCGATCCCGTCGCCCCCGAGCCACACCGAAGTGATCATCGTCATCGCCGTCCTTGCCCGCATCGAACGGAGTCATCCCCGACGCCGGGGACCACTGGAACACTCGCCCGTATCACGCCCGAGCCGTCGCCGTCGCCGGAGTCCACCATCGCCGGCCACCTCCACCGCTGTGAGCTCTCCTTCCTCCTCCTCCGTCTGATCTAGATAGACGGCCAAGATTAGAAGCCCCGTACCCCTTCGGTTTATTTTTAGTGAACCGGCCGATTTTCTGTTTAGTTATTTTAGCCGAACCGTTTTATATTATAAACCGAACGTCCACTCGTTTAGCACCGCAGTGCACACCCCTCAGCCACTCAGAGCTTGCCACGTAGCCTGTTCACTATTTAGGTTTTTCTTTATTTTCGGTTTTTTGTTTTAAAAACAGAATAGTTCTGTTTTTGTTTTTGCTTTATCTTTTAACATATTTAGAGTTTTTAGTTGATTAGTTTTTGCATTGTCTCACAAATTTATTCCAGTTTCTGTAGAAATCAAGTTTGACCATATTTGAAAATTTTAAATTTGAATTCAAACAGATTTGGTTCAAACATCAATTTGTGAATAACTTGAGTTTAAAAATAGGTTTTGAGTTGATTCTTTTTGCTACTGGTCACTAGTGACTTCAGTTATCACTAGGTAGAATTTGAGAAATTTTTAGAATGTTTTAAATTAGGGTTTCAAGCAAAACAGATTCTGTTTTAGTTCTTTTAGGTTTATTTCTATTTCTTTTGTTTTAATTGTTTTAATTTATTTTCCCTTTATATTAGTTGACAAGTTTTATATTGTTTTCTATTAGTTAGTAGTAGTATTTCAACCAAGATTATTTTTATGTTATTTATTATTATTTGGTAGCATGAAATCAATTCTAGTTTCATAATAACTTGCAAATTGGTTTCATTGCTAGTTTGATTTCCTATTTGAAAATATTTTCATAAATTGTTTTATAAGTTTTACTTTGTGTTAACTTAGTTGTTTTATATTTTTGTTTTCTATTATTTTAGTATTTTATTGTTTTTCTTGTTATTAAGTTTATTAGACAAACACTTAGGTTGTTAGTGTGTTGTTTTCATAGTTCTTAGTTGTTCTTCAAAAAGTAATTCTTTTTGCTAGTAAAATATTTACTAAAGAACTTTTGTTAGATTTTACTTGGTTTCTGTTTTGTTGCTATTGAGAATAGGTTGTTTGTAGGGAAAACTACCCTTGGTTGTTGCGTCCCTTGGTTGTTGCGTTGAAGTTTTGTTGTTTTAACTTTTGTCTTAAGTATTTCCTTCATCACAACCCTATTGTGTTTAATTTTGTGTTGCTTCTTGCTTGATAGTATTGATTGCTAGGAGTGTTTGCTTATGAGTGCAATATTTGACTATGTAGATTTCATCGGAGAGTGACGAATAGTTCTACCAAGTTATTTTCTGAGAGTGATATTATCTTCATCAACCTCACCAGGCAAGTTCACATTGATCATATTATTACCTATGTTTTCAATTTGCATTAGTTCAACCTTCCACCCATTACATGCAAAGTAGGTACTTGGAAACTTGTTCTCTTGAGTAGTATCATGTGGTAGGCACCCATACACCCTTGTTACTTTGGCCAGGGACGTTATTTTTATTTGGCTATGCTTTTAGTAGACGGGGTTTGGTTGAGTGTTTATCATGAGAGTTGTAAGAATTAATTGATGATCAAGACCTCAAGACTTCAAGAATTATTTTCAGGACCTCATGATGCAATATACCTCTAGGTGGATGTTGGTTGAATGGCGCCCTGGAGAAACCAGTGGTTAGCCTAGGTGTTGCTGGAGAAGTGCCAGTATTCACGCGGAAAGGACCACCCAGACACAAAGAGATGGATGGATACTTCAAGACCCGAGGCTTACCTGCACAGCCACAAGCCATTATGGGCTCTGGCTTGGTTGGACATCGTGGTGACTCTGGACGGGCGGTGCTACGAGATGTAGAAGAACGGTAGGAAAGGATGGGCACCGACAGTGGCTCAGAGGAACCCTTTGGAAGACCATGTTTTGATCATCCGGTTCTCAAACACCCTGAAGTGCGAGGACTTCAATGGAGGCGATCAAATTGAAAGCACATCTGCTCCCTTGGTGGTTTTGGTAATTAATAACAACATATAAGTCATTGAACTAATGTTTCCACTAAGTATATTTCAGGAAATGTTCAATGATAGGATTGGCAAAAGGATTGTGGAGATTGTGGAATACCCCAAGATGCAAGGAAATAGGTTGGCAAAGCTTCAAGGAAGAGGACTCTACATTTTACATTTGTGAGAAATCACTTTGAGTCCATAGGAAATCCAATACTATTAAAAGGGGTAAGGTTTTGTTGGTGAACAAAATGCTCATACGTGCACAAGTGATAGTCACCAAAAACACCCACAAGCTCTCCCACCAAAGTCTGTCCAAAGCCAAATACTCAAAATTGGTGCAACCAATATTTCCATCCCGGTGCCACCGATTCTCAACCTCAGACAGACTCAGCCAAACCCTAGCCACTTCGGTGCAACCGATTCAATTCCGGTGCCACCGAGTTTAGGTTGCCAACTCTCTGTTACGCAAATTCACAATATCGGTACCACCGAGATTGTTGGATCGGCGTCACCGAGATTGGGAGTCTGACCGTTGGTCACCTTATCGGTGCAACCGAGTTTCCTATATCGGTCTCACCGAGATTCAAAAGTTGCCACTTTTGGTCACTTCGGTACCACCGAGATTTACACATCGGTGTCACCGAGTTGGTCATTTTGTGTGTAACGGTTGGATTTTTGGGGATGCCTATATATACCCCTCCACCATGACCTACTCGAAAGAGAAGCACTCAGAACTATTCCATAATTGCCCCATCCAGTTTTCTGCCTATTCTTGTGTTGAGGTCAAGATCTTCCACTCCAACCATATGGATCTTGATTTCTAGCCTCCCCAATTTGCTTTCCACAAATACCATCTCTTCCACCAAGCCAAATCTGTGAGAGAGTGATTGTGTGTTGAGGAGTCTATCATCTTGAAGCACAAGAGCAAGGAGTTCATCGACATTACTGAGCCTATTACCTTTTGGAGGGTGGTGCCTCCTAGATTGGTTAGGTGTCGCTTGGGAGCCTCCTACTTCGTGTTGTGGAGTTGAACCAAGAAGTTTGTAAGGGCAAGGAGATCGCCTACTTCGTGAAGATCTACCCATAGTGAGGCTAATCCTTCGTGGACGGAAGCCGTTATGGAATAGTCAAGGTTGATACTTCGTGGACCCTTATGGGTGGAGCCCTCCGTGGACTCTCGCGACCGTTACCCTCCGTGGGTTGAAGACTCCATAAAAGTGGATGTACGATAGCACCACCTATCAGAACCACGGGAAAAAAATCATCGTGTCTACAATTGCGTTTGATCTTCCTACCCTATCCTTTACTACTCATGCTTGTTGTTACTTTCCGCTGCTATACTCTTAGACATGCATGTGTAGGGTGTACTTGACTTGCCATGAAATGCTAAAATTGCCAACTCTAAAATTTGGGAAAAGGCAAAACTTTTATTTGGTCAAGTAGTCTAATCACCCCCCCCTCTAGACATACTTTTGGTCCTACACAAATCCTATGGGGAACGTGTGCAAAACTCTGCAGAGTACTCAAACCTAATCGATTAGCCGTGTCCATGGTCATGGACAACTTGAGCCAAAGGAACTGAAACTATCAGGAAGTCTCAACACAAATAATTATAATGATGAGGGTATTATTGTTAACTTGGGTGTGAGAATTGGTTGGTGGAACCATCTCATTAAACAACCAACATTGTAGTAATAATTTTTGCTTTGCCCCCTCTCTTGTTGTAGGAAAAAAAATGGCTTTACGCAAACTTGAACTTACAGCCCCACTTGCCATATATGCATATAGTATAGATGATTATTGTTCCCCCTCTCTTTTGTGACTTGCCAGCATATTCAATATGCTGACCTAAACGGCTGCAACGTCTTATGTTGCAGATACTTTTCTACGACGAGTAAGAGTACGATTCACGGTTACGGTCTGCACTCAACTTGCCATTGGTGTTTATTGGGACTCCACTCCCGTTGACTGTTTCCGCTGAGATTTTGAGGTATATATCAGATTTACGTTATTACATGTGATTGCACTTTGATATATACATTGATGTACTGTGTGTGCCAGCATACTGATCCAGGGATGGCACGGAACACACAGAGGCTTGACTCGTTTTGAGTCGGGACAATACACACATGAAGGGTCGTGTGGTTTCGAGAGGGAACATGAGGTTTGTTTGATGACGAATCGCTAGTCGTTATCTCATTTGCCCTAGCTTTTTTTCATCGTTACAATGCATGAATACGTCCAGCATCCTGAAATTTGGACATTTCTGGGGTTCAATGAGCATTTTTATACATGAAGTTAGTTTCTAGATATCTAATGGCCATAATTCAAAACTAAAACACATGGAAATGTGCAAGATGAGGCAAAAACTGCTGGAAAAATCATATTTATGTACTAGTCACTGGTGCAGCGACATGCTACACAAACGGGTTTTAACCCCTTTCCGCGACGTAGTTCTAAACCGTCGCCTTGCATGTGTGGGCGATAGGGGGGGGGGTCCATCCCACACGACACAGAAAACCCTGCGGCGATGGTGACCAATGAACGCAAACGATCTGCAAATATAATCGTGTGCGGTGCAGGAACATATCGCACACATAATAGTTTGGGCTTACGTGTGGGATTTGGGATCAATCACACACGTGCAAGACGAGTCAAACGCGTCTAATTGCTCGTGGAAAACAAACAGAGTTTGACCTCTACCATTTGTGAAACGTTACCTAATCCACACGGGCCATTGTATAAACTGTGTGTGATATGTTCATCATCGCACACGAGATTTCTCTGGACACCGTCTGCCATGCATGGCATCATCGGACACGTTTCCCGAGAAAAGTACGCGTGGGATCGTCTTTTCATCGGGCACGGTTTCCTGTTGGCTCACGTGTGAGATACGGTGCTATCGCAAACATTGAGGAGCTCCTACGCACACGTACGAGTGCTGCAAACCGTTTGCGATTAGTTATGTATCAACAACGTTTTAGATTATATCTCGTGTGCTTTTCCTGTGGATCACAGGCGGTTGCGCTATGAGTTGCGTGTGCTTTCCGTTCTGGACCGCACACACTTAGTTGCTTGAACCGTGTGCGCTGAAATTGCCAGGTTATTATAAAATATCGCATTTAATTCACCCTGCAAATAGCAAATTCGCCACAATATGCAATCGACAAATAGTGTCCACATGAAGACATTCGTCATAATTCGCCACAATATGCAATTCAACGAATAGTGTCCACAAGCAGAGGATTCATCATAATTCACGACAATATGCAATTGAGCAAATGCTAGCTAAATTCGACAGCTGTTAAACCGACATATGCAATACATAATCATAGTGTACAAAATACGAAGACATGATCACATGGAAAATAATGCATCCATGTGTATATGTTTAGCTGATAACACTATATGAATGCGTACTTATTATTCAGGGATATGAACCTGGAAATCTTCGACGTCATCATTGGGCTTGATATAGTGTTTCACAAAGAAGGTGCTGAAAAATTTCCTAACAGACAACAATTCATCTGCGGCGAGCAGTGATGAGGTCATCGGTCCCAAGATCAACTGCAGGACTTTTAGATCAGAATGTGTGGAGTAGAAGATAGTAATTAAGAAGCAGACTTACTGGTTTTATCCTGTTAGCATCGACACCACATTCAACACGTCTGCATAGGTTCATCATGTGTGCACAAATATAGTATCCACATAGGCTGGTACCTGATATGTCTCCAACGTATCTACTTTTCCTCACTCTTTTGCCCTTGTTTTGGACTCTAATTTGCATGATTTGAATGGAACTAACCCGGACTGACGCTGTTTTCAGCAGAACTACCATGGTGTTGTTTTTGTGCAGAAATAGAAGTTCTCGGAATGGAACGAAACTTTTTGGAGATTTATTTCAGAATAAATAAGAATTATTGCAGCCAAAATACACCGCAGAGGGGGGCCAGGGTGAGCATCACCCACCAGGGCGCGCCAGGCCCCCTGGGCGCGCCCTGGTGGGTTGTGCCCACCTCGTGGCCCCACTTGCCCTAACTCCGCCACTATAAATTCCTATTTTCGGAGAAAAAAAATCAGGGAGAAAGAATTATCGTGTTTTACGATACGGAGCCGCCGCCACCTCCTGTTCTTCATCGGGAGGCCAGATCTGGAGCCCGTTTGGGGCTCCGGAGAGGGGAATCTTCGGTCTTCGTCGTCACCAACCTTTCTCCATCGCCAATTCCATGATGCTCCCCACCGGGAGTGAGTAATTCCTTCGTAGGCTTGCTGGTCGGTGAGGAGTTGGATGAGATTCATCATGTAATCGAGTTAGTTTTGTTAGGGCTTGATCACTAGTATCCATTATGTTCTGAGATTGATGTTGCTATGACTTTGCTATGCCTAATGCTTGTCACTAGGGCCCGAGTGCCATGATTTTAGATCTGAACCGTTTATGTTATCATCTCTATATCCATGTTCTTGATCCGATCTTGCCTAGTCATATGCACCTATTACGTGTTGTGATCCGTCAACCCCATAGTGACAATATTTGGGATACTTCGCGGTGATGACCGTAGTTTGAGGAGTTCATGTATTCACCATGTGTTAATGCTTTGTTCCGGTTCTCTATTAAAAGGAGGCCTTAATATCCCTTAGTTTCCTTATGGACCCCGCTGCCACGGGAGGGTAGGACAAAAGATGTCATGCAAGTTCTTTTCCATAAGCATGTATGACTATTTATGGAGTACATGCCTACATTACATTGATGAACTGAGCTAGTTCTGTATCGCCCTAGGTTATGACTGTTACATGACGAATATCATCCAACGAGTTACTAATCCAATGCCTACGACCTTTTCACTTATTGTTCTTGCTAAGTTACTATTACTTTTGCTGCTGCTCCAACTGCTACAAAACTATTGCTACTACTGTTACCGCTACTGTTACTGTCACCACTGCTATCAAACAATCATATTACTGTGCTACTGATCACTCCGCTGCAAATATTTAATCTCCAGGTGTGGTTGAATTGACAACTCAACTGCTAATACTCTCAAGTATTCTTTGTCTCCCCTTGTGTCGAATCTATAAATTTGGGTTGAATACTCTACCCTCGAAAACTGTTGCGATCCCCTATACTTGTGGGTTATCAAGACCTTTTTCTGGTGCCATTGCCGAGGAGCATAGCAATATTTGTTGAGTCACCTGGGATTTATAACAATCTATCACTATGAAAAATCTGAAGGATACTAAGACCAAGATTTTTCCCTCTACTACGAGGGGAGGTAAGGAACTGCCATCACACTCTGCACTTGATTCACCTTCTGTTATGAGTAAGCTTGCAACACCACCACATGCTAGTAATCCTGATATGTCGCAAGTTATCGATGATGCTACCTCTGTTATGAATTATGCTATTGATGATGCTAGTACCATGCTTGATGATAATGTGCCGCCAGGAGAATTTCTTGATGAACAAATTGCTAGAGCTAAAGAGAATGAAACTGCTGTGAAATTGCTGAAACTGATAAAGCTTATGAAACTGATGATGACTATGAAACTCCTATTAGTCCTAGCTCTCCTAAGTTTGAAATGCCTAAGATACCTGAAGGTTATGTTATGGACGAAGAGATAACTAGAGAAATTCTATCTTGCAAGGATAGAGACGATCTTAAGAAATTGCTATGTAAATATAAGGAAAAGACTTTGAATGCTAGAATGAAATGTGATCCTAAGTTTGCTACTTCACCTATCTTTGTTACCGATAAGGATTATGAATTCTCTGTCGACCCAGAGTTAATTACTTTGGTTGAATCTGATCCTTTCCATGGCTATGAAACTGAAACTGTAGTGGCACACCTTACTAAGCCGAATGATATAGCCACCCTCTTTGCTCATGATGAGAATATTCTTTACTATTATATCCTTAAGTTATTTCCGTTCTCATTAAAGGTTGATGCTAAGACATGGTACAATACTCTTGCTCCTGGTTGTGTGCGTAGTCCCCAGGACATGATCCACTACTTCTCTGAAAAATATTTTCCTGCTCATAAGAAACAAGCCGCCTTACAAGAAATATTTAACTTTGTGCAAATTGAAGAAGGGAGTCTCCCACAAGCTTGGGGGAGGCTTCTCCAGTTGCTTAATGCTTTGCCTGATCAACCTCTCAAGAAAAATGAAATACTTGATATCTTTTATAATGGACTAACCGATACTTCTAGGGACTTCCTAGATAGTTGTGTTGGTTGTGTTTTTAGGGAACGAACTGTTGAACAAGCTGAGGAATTATTGAATAACATATTGAAGAATTATGATGATTGGACTCTTCCTGAACCACCGCCTAAACCCACTCCGAAGAAGAGGGGTATCTTATTTCTCAGTCCTGAAGATATGCAAGAGGCAAAGAAATCTATGAAGGAAAAGGGTATTAAAGCTGAGGATGTTAAGAATTTGCCACCTATTGAAGAGATACATGGCCTTGACACACCACCACCTCCACAGGTGGTAGAGGTAAATTCTTTATTAAAGTTTAATGAAAGTGACATCCCTCACAATAAACATCCTAGTCAATGCTTATATGAGTTTGACAAGTATATTATAAAGCAAGATCATTTCAATGCTCATGTTCTGAAACAATTGAAATACAATTCTGATATGATTGCTCGCTTAAGTGACTTGCTATTTAAAATCAGTAATGATGTTAGAGGTGTAGGAAAGCATGCCTCTATGGTTCAAACTCAGTTAGAACAAGTTGCTAAGTCTCAAAAAGAATTGCTTGATGAAATGAATCATAATATGAATGATTTTGCTGCTAGAGTAGTAACTAGAGGAGGTAGAATGACCCAAGAACCACTTTATCCTGAGGGTCATCCTAAAAGAATTGAACAAGACTCTCAGAAAATTAATCATGATGCACCCAGTCCTTCTAAGAGGAAAAGAAAAACAAAAATGATAGGACTTTGCATACCTCTAGTGAACCTGAGACACAAAAACCTCCTGATAATAATGATGTCTCTATTTCTGATGCTGAAACTCAGTCTGGTAATGAACATTCACCTAGTGATAATGAAAATGATAATGATGATGTTCATGATGATGCTCAACCTAGTAATGATGTAGAACCAGATAATGATGTTGAAATAGAGCCTGCTCCTGATCTTGATAACCCACAACCTAAAAATAAATGGTATGATAAAAGAGACTTTGTGGCTAGGAAACATGGTAAATAAAGGGAGCCATGGGTTCATAAACCTATGACATTTCCACCTAATACATCTAAGAAAAAAGATGATGAAGAATTGGAGCGCTTTGCTGAAATGATTAGGCCAGTCTTTTTGCGTACCCACTCAACCGATATTTTAAAAATGGCCCCTTATGCAAAGTATATGAAAGACATCATCACAAATAAAAGAAAAATACCTGAAGCTGAAATCTCCACCATGCTTGCTAATTATTCTTTTAAGGATGGAGTACCTAAAAAACTTGGAGATCCTGGAATACCAACTATACCTTGCTCCATCAAAAGAAACTATGTCAAAACTGCTTTGTGTGATTTGGGAGCCGGTGTTAGTGTTATGCCTTTCTCCTTATACAAAAGGCTTGATTTGAATAAACTCACACCTACCGAGATATCATTGCAAATGGCTGACAAATCAACAGCCATACCTATCGGTATTTGTGAGGACATGCCCATTGTTGTTGCAAATGTTACTATCTTAACGGACTTTGTTATTCTTGAGATGCCCGAGGACGATAACATGTCAATTATCCTTGGTAGACCCTTTTTGAATACTGCAGGGGCTGTTATTGATTGCAATAAAAGCAAAGTCACCTTTCATATTAATGGTAATGAGCACACGGTGCACTTTCCGAAGAAGCAATTCAAAGTGAATGGTATAAATGTTATTGAAGAATCTCCGACCATCACTATTGGAAGTTTTCAATTACCTCTACCTACTGCCAAAAAGAAATATGATATACTTATTGTTGGGGATATGCACATCCCCATTGAGGTAACTTAGTGCTTTACGAAATTTCTTCGGTTTCATGCTAATCGGAAGTGGTTGTTAATAAGACTTGATCAACCTTATTAATGAATCATTTTTAAGAGGTATGACGTCGATGAATCTATTAAGCACAACTCTTTGCTCCCACCTTTTATTTTCTGTTTTAGTTAGTTAAATAAAATAAAATGCCATGATTATCCTGTTTTCTGTTTTCTCCGTGCAATAAAAAAATGACCCAAAAATAAAAATTCTCAGAATGCCCTGAAAATTTAACACGATTTTTTTCCGAATATTTAAGAGTTTTTGGTGCAAATAACACCAGAGGCGGGTGCACCTGGTGCCCACAAGACAATATGGCGCTAGCACCCCCAGGCGCGCCCTAGTGGGTTGTGGCCCCCACGTGGGCCCCCTCACTTATCTCTTTAGCCCACATCATCACCTACCTCCAGCAAAAAATCACCACAGCCACCATTTTCGTGTTCTTGCTCTCAAACCTGCGGATTTCGATCTCTTTGCTCGAGGCTCCGTTTCCGAAACTGTTTGGAGGGATTGCTTCTTGGTATGTGACTCCTCCATTGCTCCAATTAGTTTTTGTTTTAGTGGGTTATTTTTAGAGTAATTAGCTACTCTTGGTGCCGCTATAGATGAGCTTGCATGTTGAATTCTTAGAGTTCTAAGTAGTTTGAATGCTCAATATGGCCTCTATGCATGCTTGGGAGTAGTTGCTAACAATCTTACAAAGTTTTGTTGACAAATTTTTGTGGACTAATTTTTTTTCAGATTTTTTATAGGAATAAAAATGCAATTCTTTAGGAGTTCTTCGAGGAGGAGATCCTCGGGAGCCTCATCAAGTGGAAGCTCAGCTCGACAGTCTTATGTTGAACCAAGCGAAAGCTCGATGCGAGATGCCGCCACCAAATCATGCTTGTGGCCTTGCGACGAGTTCATGAAAGGTGCAGGTATTAAGGAGGAATTCGATCAATTTATTCGCAACACAGAGTTTGTCTCCTTCATCGTAGATAAGTGCCCACAACACCTCGAGCTCACGAAAACCTTCACAAAGAAATTCAAACATTTTCCTCGTGAGTCTAGAGTTTCATTCAACCTATACGATCATTCCTTTACCATGCCGTTAGAAATGTTTAGCGATGCATGCAAACTTCCATATGAGGGTTCCCTCGATGAACCAACAAAATCTGAGTACGAGTCATTTTTAGTTAATCTTTGCTTTGGCGAAGATAGGGGGGTTGCACAAGGGAGAATTAACAGTATCCATTTTCCTTCACTACAATATTTTGCGCTCTTTAATGGTAAATGTGTTGTAGGCAAACAAGATTGTAGTACACTGTGTGCTCATGATTTGAGTCTCCTACACACTGCCATCACTTGGAATAAGAATTATAATCTTGGTGCAATTGTTGCACGGAGGTTGTAGCTTAATGCTGCTAGTGGTAATTTTTATGGAGGAATCTATGCCTCCCGTGTAGCCGAGAGATTAAATGTGTCACCATGGCCTAATGACCCCAGCCTACCCACTCAGTATTTAGACTTTGATGCTATGAAGCGTCATAAGTTCCTTACGGGCACGGCCACCAACTATACCTATAACTTGAGATTTAATTAAAAAAAACGTTGTGCCTGTTGCTTTTCCTGCTCCTGCTCTCTTTGATTTTTCACACTAGGGGAAGATATTATGTTCTTGAGAGCGAAGCCTATGAGTACAACGCAGAGGTCGAAGCTGCCAGGAGGGCCGCGGAGTCTGCTCCGAGTTTGTCAATGAGCCATCGCCCAGATTATTATTCATACGGATGGTGACTGCCAAGCTAGGCCAAAAGCCTAAGCTTGGGGGAGTACGTATTTCCACCGACATTACATTCATGTTCACACATTTCATTCCAGTTGTTGGTGTTCATACTTTTTCATTGTAATATCCATGCTAGATTTGTTTTCTCGCTTTCTTCTTGTGTGTTTGAAAAACTTTGAGAAAACCCAAAAATATTTCCTAGTTCTTTTTAGTTTTTCTTTCTAGCTTAGTTTTATAGTAGCACCAAAAGAAAACCCAAAAAGATTTCTCGCTTCTTCTTTTACTTGTTGGGAGCTTTCCCGTGTAAATAGTTTTTCTCGTTTTTGTTTTTCTTCTTTAAATTGCTTTCTTCATGAAAAACCAAAAACTCCAAAAATATTTCAGTGTGTTTCTCTGAAATTCTTTTCTGTTTACTTGAGTCGTACCGAGGAGAAGACCACAATGAAATCGTTGGGTGGTTCTCATCTGCATTATCGTTTATCTAACAAAGAGCCCATGTTACTCTGTCTTCTCCTCTTGAATAAAATGTTTGCAGATTCCAGCTTAGTCCACAACACTCTTGCACTATTATTATCTCCTTATCGTTCGATCATGCAAGTGAAAGGCAATAGTGATGACATTTGATGAATTGACTGTGGCAGAGAAAAGCGGGTATGAACTCAACTTGTTTTTGTTTTTGTAAATATGTTTAACCTAGTATCCCTTGATTCAGCTCATTATGATCAAACATGTTTGCAATGACCATTAGAGATTATAGTTGTTCATGCCATACTTGAGTAGCTAGGAGTGGATAATGATTTATCTTGGGTGTCAACATGCATTAAAATGGTTGTGATGCGGTATGATGATATGGTATCCTCCTCTGAATGTTTCAAGTGGCTTGACTTGGCACATGTTCACACATGTAGTTGAATCAAAACCAACATAGCCTTCATGATATTTATGTTCATGGTGTCCATATCCTACTCATGCTAGCATTCAATGTTGAGTATATGTAATGCATGTTCATGACCGTTTTCGCTCTCTAGCTGGCCGCTTCCCAATCTAATTGCTAGCCTTCGCCCGTACTAAGCGGAAATACTGCTTGTGCATCAAAACCCTTGAACCAAGTTATGCCAGATGAGTCCACGATATCTACCTATATGCGGTATTACCCCGCTGTTCCAAAGTAAATTTGCATGTGCCACCTCTAAAATTCAAATGAACATCTATTTTGTGTGACTGGACCGCTCATGAAGCGACAGGGGGCGGTCAATATCTTCCATGCTAAGCGGGTTATTCTCATGATGAGTGTTTATTCACTTGTCCTTACACGAGAGGGGCGGTAATAGGGATTCCCAGTCCCGAAATCAAAAATCAAAAATAATTAAACAAAACTCCCCCATGAATGTTGTTGGTTTGGATGGTACCCGTGGATGCGGCTCGCCGTGGAGTGTGATTGTTGGTGGAGGGGGAGTAAACCTTTACTTTTACCGCTTGGGAACCGCCGCTAATTTGTTTAGCATGAAAGATATTGACAACTCTTGGTCATGACATTGACAGGAAGGGTGTACCTCTCAAAATTATAGCTATCTCTGTTTTAAACTTTGAGCTCTGGCACCGCTGCAAATCCATGCTTCCCTCTGCGAAGGGACTATCTATTTACTTTTATGTTGAGTCATCACCTTCTCAAATAAGCGCGAGACCTGAGAGCACTATTGTCATCCTCATGCATTGTGTATAGTTGATGTTGGGTGCAGCATGACTGGATCTTTTCTACCATGAATTACAATGTTTACTCGCTGCTTGAACTTTGTAGGTGCTCTGCATTTATGTTTTGCGGTCTCAGAAAGGGCTAGCGAGATACCACTATTGTCATATTGTATCATGATTGTTTTGACAATGTGTTGGCGCTTGAGATATCTTATTATTGCTCGCTAGTTGCTTATGTTACTGTTATGAGTAAATATAATTTCTAAGAGTTATTGTTGACAAGGTTAGTCATAATCTTTGCTGAAAATCTAGGTACTACTTAAGCATACATATGTAAACAAGAACAAAAGAGTTCATAAAAGTTTTTTCTTTATCACTTTCAGTTTGATAACTGAATTGCTTGAGGACAAGCAAAGGTTTAAGCTTGGGGGAGTTGATACATCTCCAACGTATCTACTTTTCCTCACTCTTTTGCCCTTGTTTTGGACTCTAATTTGCATGATTTGAATGGAACTAACCCGGACTGACGCTGTTTTCAGCAGAACTACCATGGTGTTGTTTTTGTGCAGAAATAAAAGTTCGCGGAATGGAACGAAACTTTTTGGAGATTTATTTCAGAATAAATAAGAATTATTGGAGCCACCACCAGGGCGAGCATCACCCACCAGGGTGCGCCAGGCCCCCTAGGCCCGCCCTGGTGGGTTGTGCCCACCTCCTGGCCCCACTTGCCCTAACTCTGCCACTATAAATTCCTACTTTCGGAGAAAAAAATCAGGGAGAAAGAATTATCGCGTTTTATGATACGGAGCTGCCGCCACCTCCTGTTCTTCATCGGGAGGCCAGATCTGGAGCCCGTTTGGGGCTCCGGAGAGGGGAATCTTCGGTCTTCGTCATCACCAACCTTTCTCCATCGCCAATTCCATGATGCTCCCCACCGGTAGTGAGTAATTACTTCGTAGGCTTGCTGGTCGGTGAGGAGTTGGATGAGATTCATCATGTAATCGAGTTAGTTTTGTTAGGGCTTGATCACTAGTATCCATTATGTTCTGAGATTGATGTTGCTATGACTTTGCTATGCCTAATGCTTGTCACTAGGGCCCGAGTGCCATGATTTCAGATCTGAACCGTTTATGTTATCATCTCTATATCCATGTTCTTTATCCGATCTTGCCTAGTCATATGCACCTATTACGTGTTATGATCCGTCAACCCCATAGTGACAATATTTGAGATACTTCGCGGTGATGACCGTAGTTTGAGGAGTTCATGTATTCACAATGTGTTAATGCTTTGTTCCGGTTCTCTATTAAAAGGAGGCCTTAATATCCCTTAGTTTCCTTATGGACCCCGCTGCCACGGGAGGGTAGGACAAAAGATGTCATGCAAGTTCTTTTCCATAAGCACGTATGACTATTTACTGAGTACATGCCTACATTACATTGATGAACTGAGCTAGTTCTGTATCGCCCTAGGTTATGACTGTTACATGACGAATATCATCCAACGAGTTACCGATCCAGTGCCTATGACCTTTTCACTTATTGTTCTTGCTAAGTTACTATTACTTTTGCTGCTGCCCCAACTGCTACAAAACTATTGCTACTACTGTTACCGCTAATGTTACTGTCACTACTGCTATCAAACTATCATATTACTGTGCTACTGATCACTCTACTGCAGATATTTAATCTCCAGGTGTGGTTGAATTGACAACTCAACTGCTAATACTCTCAAGTATTCTTTGGCTCCCCTTGTGTCGAATCTATAAATTTGGGTTGAATACTCTACCCTCGAAAACTGTTGCGAGCCCCTATACTTGTAGGTTATCAGTACCTTGTTGTTGCTGGGGACACTGAAATTTTTGTACAGTATTAGTCATGTATTTGCCCTGTTAGGAACAACCTAACCGGTGTAAGTTGTTTCTTCTTTTTTCTATGGAGAGAAATAGAAAGAGGTTTACTTAGAAACTTGAACATCTGGCTAGCATTTTCTGAAAAATAACGGATTTCATTGTCTTACCATCACGTGCTGCAGAGGTAGTTGGCGGTCGAACCGATTCCCTCCTAAAGTAATGTTCTTTGACAATACACTGGAAATGAAGATGAATTTTCACACACTCAATTCTGGAACAAGATATAAACACAACGCATTAACATCAAAGAATTCAATACCTATCCATGAAATCCTGAAGATCACTCAAATCCTGAGGTGCATTTGACTCTCTGAGAGAATCCATGTAGTAAACTGTGTTGCATTTTGGAACAATGACCACCAAGATCCAGTGATCTCTACTGTTTAAGAAAACCATGAATGTATGAACTATGTCTAAAACTAAAAGACGATCAATTGATGTGTGGTTGTATATTTAACTTACCGTTCATGGTATGGCCACATGAAGAATTCTCCTATCTGTAAGTTGAACAAGATCTTGGCGACATAATGAATGGAAGCCTTGCGTGAGACATTATCTCGTAACAAAACGCCGTTTGCTAAATCAGGATCTATGAAATGCCAATGCGCCCTTATCGATCTCTGTACCGTCAATCCCCTGAGAGGAATACAATACAGTTAGCTTTTTTTCATTTACAGCCTTGTATGAGGAAGTTGATCACAGAGTTTGTGAAGTACTTACAACATCAAGCATTTGACAAGAGTGCCAGCAAGCTCATCGAAGTTGAAGAAGAGATGAAAGTCCTCGAATTCCACACTGATGATACCTGCATCGTGACAGAAATGACAGTTGTCGTAGTGCACTTGCAGAATGTAAGTATCTTCTCCTTCTGACATTATATCCATGCAATATTTATGTAACTTGCGACAATGGAATTGCACTCGTCAAAGTATTCGCCAACAAGGAATGGCTGGCCATGCTTGTACTTGCGTTTCTAAAATGAGTCTACTTCCTTACTAGAAAGTTGCTTTTCAAGGTCTGCTTCACACATGTGGTCAGAACCGGGATTACATGGGTCTTCATCAGCCATGCCATGGTTCTGCTCGAAGAGTCTTTGTAGTAGGATGCTCTGGTACTCATCCCTCCTCTGTTTCTATCATGTGTAATAACAAAATGCCAATTTTACCAGGAAGCTAAATATAAATGCAACAGTCTTTGTAGTACAGGATGCACATCGGCAGTGTTTGAATGATATCAAATTAATAGTGAC
The DNA here is from genome assembly GCA_039707655.1 of Elymus sibiricus. Classification (NCBI taxonomy): domain Eukaryota; kingdom Viridiplantae; phylum Streptophyta; class Magnoliopsida; order Poales; family Poaceae; genus Elymus; species Elymus sibiricus. The sequence continues at coordinate 180,746,618 of CM077665.1, forward strand.
AGCCATGTACATTATGCTGTCAAGCATTCCAATCTGTTAAAAACTACTATCTTGCACCATGTTTTTTTCACTAAGTCTGAGAATCTGTTTATTTTAGATTGCCATGTTTCAGGTGGTTCAGCCACCTAACAATCGAGGTGTGCGTTCGCTCGAACAGTGTTGATGCTAGCCATGTTTCTGTGAATAATTAGACCTTGCTCGTGCTGAATGAAATGAAGTGCTTCATGTGTACTAACTGGCTGTAAATTTTCATGCAATGATAACTCATGTAGCACATAGTTTTCTTGCTGTCAATATGCCTTCAGGTTAAAACTTTGACAGTGTATTAATCACATCCAGAATCAAATATCACACGGGAAGTGTCTGAATCACACCTAATATAACAAATGATTTCTAACAATGAGAGTTAGGCTTACCTTCTTTGCACGTCCCAGAAACTTCCTCCCACTGTACCCAGATTGAAAAGCTCGTAACATCACGGATTGAAATTGATGTTGACCATGAACAGGCAGGTCTTCAGCTACACATCTCAATTCCTTGGAAGTGATTGTCCTAGGGAGCTACAAGAGAAAGAAATGGCACAAATGGGCATGTCGCTTTAAAATCCCCAATTCCAAAACAAAACCCTAATCCTAGTTGAGCCAGAGAGAAGAGAGACGAATACCTAGCTGGTGAGAGCTTTGTCGTCGTCGGGGATACCGCTTGAGGGGTCACTCGATGAGACCATGGCGTGTCCGTGGCGGTCGGAAGCTAGAGGGAGAGATGTGAGCGGCGGCGCAGGGGGGAGGGGGGTGGGGGTTGCAGGGGAAATGTGGCCCTTTGGGGGGAAGGGGTGGGGAGGTAGATATTTCGGCGGTCGGCAAAATTTTTCGCTCGTTGCAGGGAATCTTGGCGTGCAAAGATTCATCAGACACGGTGTTTCTACTTTTATCGTGTGCGATGATATAGAACATACAAAATTTCGCCCCTCCCCACGTATTCCCTGGTTATAGTGCACATCCACGTCATTGCATAATGTAACATCAACTGCTAACTTGGGTATACAAATTAGCGGACACACATAGCTCAGAGTTACTAAACCGAGCAAGTTCACTAAATAATCAAGCTGCTTGAACTAGACATAGCTCTTACAAAAGACTGGCTCTCTGAACAAAGGCTATTAGTAATACACATAATTTTAACAAAGACGCCGACGAGCAGCTGCCCTATGCCTAGCCGATGTTCGATGAGATGTCGACGACTTGTCCGGGCGACATTCCGCCGGTGCTGGACTCCGCATCCCCCAGGCTGACTTTGACCGTGGCGACGTGCTCATCCTCGACGTTGTCCTCGTCATCGGCGTCGCCCTCATCTTCGTAGTACTCGTAGTAGTGGCACCGCCATAGCTCGTGTTGGTACTCCATCGCCGATTCCTCGATGGACAGGCGCTTCTCAACCTCCTCCTGAGCCACGCGCAACTCCTCCCAGCACTCGGCGCTCTCGGACGGCTCCCACATCTCCATCTCTCTCTCGGAGATCTCGTGTGGAAGGGGCTCCAAGGCCTCCGCCGCCGCATCGTCAGCATGCATCTCGGCATCCGCAGTAGCCGCCTCTTCGGATGTGTGGTGCATGCTGGATTCTGGTGAAGCTTGGAGTATCTTGGCGTGGACGTTCTCGATGATATAGGCTCAGATGGCCTTGTCCCGGGCCAGGGCGGTCTCCGCGGCACGACACGCTGCTCGAGCGCTCTTGGCATTTGCATACACCGTCGTAGTAGCTGCAGCTGCCATCTCCGCGGCTACAGATGCCTTGTCGGCCGCCGCAGACGCCCTTTCGGCGGATGCGGCCGTGCTTCAGGCGGATGCGGCTGCGCTCTCGGCCGAGGCGACCATGCTCTCGGCCGAGGCGGCCGCATTGCTGGCAGAGGCGGGAGCGCTCGGGGCCGAGGGGGCGGTCCTACGCACCCTTACGAAGCGTTCCCACAGTGTCATTCTTTGAAGAGAGGGTTTGTTCGGGAATGGGGATCGAGGGTGAACAGAATCCGAGCTAGACGAAGCTGACGAAGCTTCCCTCGTAAGACATAAATAGATCTGTGAATTTTCATCGCAAACGGTTCCTGTATGAAACCGTGTGTACGTAGTTCACTTTTTGTATGGAATTGTAAAGCTATTTTGGGGTACAACGGTAACGGATATTGTTTTATTTGTAAGAAAATGATCCCTACCGTCAAAATCCACTAACGGCATCGTAAAATTAGGAAATCTTCGGGGTTAAATTGGCATTTTATACATTAAGTTAGTTTGTACAAATTTTACGACCATAATTCAAAAGTGTAACACACGAACATGCAAGATGAAGTAAAAACTGCTGGAAAAATCATATTTATGTACTACTTGCTTCCCTATATATGCCGCTTGCAATAAATTTTAAGGAGTTGCAAACATCTTGGGTAACGGTTTGGACACACGTGCACACATTGGGAATCTAGGTTTTAAAATTCAAAAAATGAAAAAATGCTCTGAAGTACATGATAATAATCTGCATGATTTCCCCACATGGGGCCAAGATATCGTGGTCAAAATAACGGCTTATTCGAGATAAGCTTTGACACATGCCTCTCACAAAACAGAGCATCACACAAAGGGTCGTGGTTCCTAGAGGGAACATGAGAGCCTTGTTTGATGACGAACCGCTAGTCGTTGTCTCATTTGGCCGAGCTTTTTTTAATTCATTACAATGTACGAATACGTCCGTCATCCTGAAATTTGGACATTTTCGGGGTTCAATGAGCATTTTATATATGAAGTTAGTTTCTAGATATCTAGTGGCCATAATTCAAAACTAAAACACATGGACATGTGCAAGATGAAGCAAAAACTACAGGAAAAAATCATATTTGTATATGTACTAGTGCTTCCGTCTATATGCCACGTGCAATAAATTTGAAGGAGTTCCAGACATCTTGAGTAACAGTTAGGACACAAGAATTGAGAATAATCTATGTTTTTAAATTAAATAAATAAATAAAAATGCTATGAAGTACACGAAAATCAGCATGATTTTCCGCCATGGGGCCAATATGTCGTGGTCAAAGTAATGGCTTGTTTGAGATAAGCTTTGACACATGCCTCTCACAAACCGGAGCATCACACGCAGGCTCGTATAGTTCCGACAGGGAATGTTGGGGCATTGTGTGATGACGAACCGGATCGCTGCCTCATTCGGCCTAGTTTGTTTTCATCGTTACAATGTACGAATACAACCGCCATCCTAAAATTAGGAAATATTCGGGGTTCAATTGGCATTTTTACACATGAAGTTAGTTTCCAGAAATTTAATGGCCATAGTTCAAAATTGATACACATGAACAAGCAAGATGAAGCAAAAAACGCTGGAAAATCATATTTATGTACTACTTGCTTCCGTATATATGCCACGTGCAATAAATTTGAAGGAGTTCCAAACATCTTGAGTGACGGTTTTGACACAAAAGCATTGGGAATCTAGTTTTTTAAAGTCAAAAAATGAAAACTGCATGGAAGTATGAAAATATGCATGATTTCCCGACATAGGGCCAAGATGTCGTGATCAAAGTAACGGCTTGTTCGAGATAAGCTTTGACACATGTCAAGCTGGCATTGCATGGTTAACTATTACCTGCGTCCCCATGGGTAATTGATCTATTAGGGCACGGGTGCCAGCTGGAATGCCCATCTAGAAGGTGGTGGGCCAAATACCTTACCGAGCGTGCAGGACGGGGATGAGGATGGGATAGCATTACCAGCTTACCCATGAATAGAAGTACTTACATGTGGGCTTTCAAATTAGTAGTCCCCACGTAATTTGTGGCCTCGGTCACCAAAATTTACACACATCCCACCCCTTTGGCCAAAAATTCCCTAAGAAAACCAAAACCTAGGCACAACATATTGTTTATTGCGTTGAAATACTATTTTTTCTACTGAAATACGTGAAGGTTGTTCTTAAATGTATGTGTGAGTTTCCCCATGGTGATAAACAACTAGGTGGGGACGTCGATGGGAAACTTTTTATCCCCGCGCATGGGTACGTAGACGGGGACGGGGAAGGGAGGGCGGTGATGGGGACGGAGATATGACTCTACTCGCCTAAGAAATCCCCAACTTTAGACACAAGAGCATCTCACAAACCGGAGCATCACACCAAGGCGTGTGGTTTCGAGAGGGAACGTGGGGCCATGTGTGATGACGAACCGCCAATCGCTTTGTCATTCGACCTAGTTTTTTTTCATTGATACAATGCACGAATATGACCGACATCCTATTTTTTTTTTTAAAAGGGCGTTCTATTGGCATTTTTATACATTTAGTTAGTTTATAGAAATTTAATGGCCATAGTTCAAAATTGAAACACATGAACAAGCTAGATGAAGCAAAAACCGCTGGAAAATCATATTTATGTACTACTTGCGTCCCTATATATGCCGCTTGCAATAAATTTGAAGGAGTTCCAAACTTCTTGAGTGATGGTTTGGACACAAAAGCATTGAGAATCTAGGTTGTAAATTGAAACAAAATTGAAAAAAATGCTTTGAATTCCGAAGTACATGAAAATATGCATGATTTCCGGCCATGGGGCCAAGATGTCGTGGTTACCGCTCTCAGACTTGCTTCCGTAACACAAATGGCACACATGCATTACATTTGGATACAAAATGTAAATATTTGGCAAAAAAAATGGGTCGCACATGATTGGCGCCGTGTTTCGCGTTTCGAGTTTTGGAAGCCAATTTTCGCGGGCTATTGATCGCACACGGTCATGCATTGGGAACCGTCGGTGATGTTAATTCACACACGACTGTTGACTAGGAAATCGTGTGCAATCACTGCTGGCGTCGATCAAGATTCCAGCCGTCTATAAATGCTGCCCCTCGAGACGTCATCCCGCCTGCATTCTCTTGTCTCTCTATCCCACCCCTCGAACAAAACTCTACCATGGCGCGGCCGGTCTGTGCACAAGCAAAGGAGGAGGCGCCACCCCGCGAGGACATGGCGAAATGCAGCGACGAGGAGGTCGTGCCCCCAGACGAGGTCGCGCCAGACCCCCCAACTGAAGATTGGTTTTGGGGCCAGTACGATCTGGCTTTGTGGAAGGCGCCGCCGCCGGCTGAGAGAGCCAGGCAGGTGGCGTTCAAGAAGGAGCGGGCTGAGGAGAGCGCCAGGAACCCCGCAGCCTGGCCGCAAGGGAAAAGGAGGAGCTAGAGCTTTGGCGGCAGGCGAGTCGACGAGCGGTGAAGGTGTACGAAGACGGCCGGTACCACGCAAGGAAAGCCAGAGGCGCTAGGCGCCTCACCGCTGCGTGGACGTGGGCCGATAAGCTCGAGCGTGCCACCGCCAAAGAGCTCTAGTGGGCGCCCATTGAACTGTCCAGAATGGTCGCGCGCCTCCGCCAGCAAGAGGCTGATCGGCACGTCAAGCACTGCGAGGTGGAGGAGGCAGCGAACTCCATCTGTGTTGGGAAGCCACCGCGCACCAGGGAGCTGCTGGCGAGAGGCTGCCATTTTACTACTCCCCGCTCCAGGAGGGGTTATTATTAGTTTACTTTTTATTCATTGTACGTATTACTTACGTACTATTATCACATATATGTGAAGATATATGATGTATATGTATCATGTCTTCAATGAGCTATTCAACAATTAATATATATTATTAGTTTCACATTTCTATCTGTTTTCATACTGATTTTCTGACTCTAACTGTTAGCCTTTTACACATATTGAAACATAACAATAGAACATAAATCATTCATACATTGAAACATATCAATATTGTGATTGTTGTCCAGACATTGGGATCGCCATCTAAAGGATTCAACAAAATAAAACGCGTCCATGACTACACCCTAAGCTATGGAAGCTCTTGGCTATGCCTGAACTCGGTCAGGCGTCCGTCCTTGCGGTTTACATGCTCGCGGTAGCGTGATCTCGAGATCCAAGCTGGCTATTTCGTCGGAGATTACCATCTTGAGGATGCGACGGCCATTTTGTTCTACTGCTCCCCGCTAGACACCTGGGCCAAGGAGGCGCTCGAGCCTACCGACGAGCCCGTTAGCATCGAGGGAGCCTACCGACGAGCCCGTTAGCATCGAGGGGCCCGTGGACAAGGCGAATGGCGCAACCCATGCGAATGGCTCGGCCGGTGTCCGGTGCAAGGACGGTGCGGCCGGGCTCTGGTGCAAGTACGGCGCAGACGGCCGTTGCCCATTCCTGGCAAGAAATAGGGCTGCTCACGTGCCTTGGACACAGCTGCAACGTCATGTCGGGTGGGATAGCAGGCAAGTGGGGATGGAACTGCTCTTGCTCTGCCGCGCGCCACGCCTCTCGCTCCGCGGCCCTCCATCGGTCTTGCTGTGCTGCGCGCCTTGCCCTCTCGGCGCGGACGCGCATGTTTTGCTCTACAGAGCACCACCGATTATCTTCTTGTGCGGCGCGCTGCAGCCTTTCAGCGGTGAGGCATTTATGTTGCTCGGCGGCGCTGCCGCGCCCTGCGCCAAGGGTCTGCTCAACCCTTGCGATGACGTGCAGCACAGCGTTGTCCGGCGCGTCACCGGACATGCCATCGGCCTCGACAAGCCGTTGCGCCTGCACCGGATCGTTTTCGTCGTCGAGGAGGTTGATGGCAAAGGCGGCACTTGGTCGGCTTGGCATGCTTCGTAGATGGGCTAGGCTGCACTAGGTGTGCATCCGCGTGTGATGCGCGCAGGCTCTTATGCTCATTCGCTTCTGGTGGGAAACCGATGGGGAAGCTTGCGCGGGAACAAGTGCGGTTCCACACGGGAACGTCGCCAAAAGAAACGCCGGTGCAGTGCCGAAGCGTGCACTGGAATCCCCAGGCGAAAACGCGGTGACAAGAGCTGAGAGAGGAAGAAGAGGTGATGCGCAGTCAGACTGGTAATAATAATAAAACGTCTGCGATGTTATTATGGGCAAACGGCACTTCCATACGTACCGTCGGTAATGTTTTCATCAATTGCTGACAATTGTTTGGCAACAACCGCCTGCCCACAACACACACAACTTGTCCGGATGAATCGTTTTAGTTATTAGCGGTCTTCCGACACAATTCTGATGAATGAAACGATTGCTGCGTATCACACACACCTTCTTACGCTAACCCGTTTGTGTTCTGCTGGATCATCGCAAACAGTTTATCCGAGTGAACTGTGTGCCGTACTTCACACACGTACGAAGTTTTGTTAACTGATTCTGTTATCTTAGCTAATCCCAAACAGTTCATAAGAATAAACTGTTTGCCGTGGATCACACACGCAACTATTTTCTGAATCGTATTTGATGGATCCACCATCGCACACAGTTCGTGCCATTTGAGACGGAGCTTGAACAATACCGTTTGCGATTGGTGGATCGCACACAGTTTCGTCGACGGGTCTCTGATTGATGTGTCGTCTTTGGACCATTTTGTAGTAGTGAGTGCTTCCGTTCATATGCCACATGCAATAAATTTGAAGGAGTTCCAAACATCTTGAGTAACGGTTTGGACACAAGCATTGAGAATCTAGGTTTTTAAATTCAAAAAAATAAAAAATGCTCTAAAGTACATGAAAATCTGCATGATTTCCCGCCATGAGGCCAAGATGTCGTGGTCAAAGTAACGGTTTGTTCGAGATAAGCTTTGACACATGCCTCTCACAAACCAGAGCATCACACGCAGGCTCGTATAGTTCCAAGAGGGAACGTGGGACGTTGTGTGATGACGAACCGCCAATCGATGCCTCATTCGACCTAGTTTTCTTTTCATTGTTACAATGTATGAGTACGACCGTCATCCTAAAATTTGAAAATTTTTGGCGTTCAATTGGCATTTTTATACATTAAGTTAGTTTCCAGTAATTTAATGGCCATATAGTTCAAAACTGAAACACATGAACAAGCAAGATGAAGCAAAAAATCGCTGGAAATTCATATTTATGTACTACGTGCAATAAATTTGAAGGAGTTCCAAACATGTTGAGTGACGGTTTGGACACAAAAGCATTGGGAATCTAGGTCTTTAAAATCAAAAATGAAAAAAAATGCGCCGAAGTACATGGAAATATGCATGATTTCCCGACATGGGGCCAAGATGTTGTGATCAAAGTAACGACTTGTTCGAGATAAGCTTTGACACATGTCAAGTTGGCAATGGTTAACTGTTACCCGCGTCCGCAAGGGTAATTACTCTATTAGGGCACGGGTGCCAGCTTGAATGCCCATCGGGAAGTTGGTCGGTCAAATACCTTACCGAGCGTGTAGGACGGGGATGGGGATGGGATAGAATTACCCGCCTTACCCATGAATTGAAGTACTTACATGTGATCTCTGAAATTAGTAGACCCCACGTAATTTGTGGCCTCGGTCACCCAAATTTACACACATCCCACCCCTTTGGCCCAAAATTCCCTAAGAAATCCCAAACCTAGCCACAACATATTGTTTATTGCGTTGAAATACTCTTTTTTCACCTGAAATATGCGAAGATTTATTCTTAAATGCATGTGTGGGTTTCCCCACGATGATAAAGAACTCGGTGGGGACGTGGATGGAAAACTTTTTATCCCCGCGCACGGGTACGTAGACGGGGACGGGGATGGGAGGGCGGTGATGGGAACGGAGATGGGATTCCAATACCCGCCTGAGTAATCCCCAGCTTGAGACACATGCCTCTCACAAACCGGAGCATCACACGAAGTCGCGTGGTTCCGAGAGTGAACGTGGGGCCATGTGTGATGACGAACCGCCAATCACCGTCTCATTTGATCTAGTTTTTTTTTCATCGTTACAATGCACGAATACGACCGACATCCTAATATTTTTAAAAAATTGGCGTTCTATTGGCATTTTTAAACATGAAGTTAGTTTCTAGAAATTTAATGGCCATACTTCAAAACTGAAACACATGAACAAGCCAGATGAAGCAAAAACTGCTGGAAAATCATATTTATGTACTACTTGCTTACGTATATATGCCACGTGCAATAAATTTGAAGGAGTTCCAAACATCTTGAGTGATGGTTTGGATACAAAAACATTGAGAATCTAGGTTTTTAAATTCAAAAAAATGAAAAAATTTCTCTGAAGTACATGAAAATATGCATGATTTCCCGCCATGAGGCCAAGATGTCATGGTTGCTGCTCTCAAACTTGCTTTCGTAACAAAAATGGCACGCGTGCATTACATTTGGATAGAAAATGTAAATATTTGGCAAGACAAACAGGTCCCACATGATTGGCACTCTATTTCGCGTTTCGAGTTTTGGAAGCCAATTTTCGGGGGCTAGTAATCACACGCGGTCATGCATTGGGAACCATCGGTGATGTTAAGTCACACACGGCTGTTGACTAGGAAATCATGTGCAATTGAATTCCGGCGACCAGCAAATCGGTTACAGTGTCCACCCCCCCCCCCCCCCCCCCCCGTTTTTTTGCTGGCGTCGATCAAGATTCCAGCCGCCTATAAATGATGCCCCTCGAGACGTCATCCAGCCTGCATTCTCTCGTCTCTCTATCCCACCACTCGCACAAAACTCTTCCATGGCGCGGCCGGTCTGTGCACAAGCAGAGGAGGAGGCGCCACCCCGCGCGGACAGGGCGAAATGCAGCGACGAGGAGGACCCCATCACTCCCCTGGACGAGGTCGCGCCAAACCCCCCAACTGAAGATTGGTTTTGGCGCCAGTACAATCTGGCTTTGTGGAAGGTGCTGCCGCCGGCTGAGAGCCAGGCAGGTGGCATTCAAGAAGGAGCGGGCTCAGGAGCGCGCCAGGGACCTCGCGGCCTGGAATGCCCTTAGTGCCTCATCGGAAATGGAGGAGCTGAAGCTTTGGCGGCGGGCGTGTCGACGAGCGGTGGAGGTGTACGAAGACGGACGGTACCACGCAATGAAAGCAAGAGGCGCTAGGCGCCTCACCGCTGCGTGGGCATGGGCCGATAAGCTTGAGTGTGCCACCTCCAAAGAGCTCCGGTGGGCGCCTGGTGAAATGTCCTGCATGGTCGCGCGCCTCCGCCAGCAAGAGGTTGATCGACACATCAAGCGCTGCGAGGCAGAGGAGGCGGCGAACTCTTTCCGTGTTGGGAAGCCACCGCGCAGCAGGGATCTACTGGCGAGAGGCTGCCGCTTTACTTCTCCCCGCTCAAGGAGGGGTTATTATTAGTTTAGTTTTTATTCATTGTAAGTATTAGTTAAGTGCTATCATCACGTATATGTATATGTATCATGTCTGCAATGAGCTATTGAACAATTAATATATATTATTAGTTTCACATTTCTATCTATTTTCGTACTGGTTTTCTGTCTCTAGACTCTAGCTGTTACACATATTGACACATAACAATAGAACATAAATCATTCACACATCGAAACATATCAATATTACGATTGTTGTCCAGACATTGGTATCGACATCGAAATGATTCAACAAAATAAAACGCGTCCATGACTACCACACTAACCTATAGAAGCTCTTGGATCTGCCTGAACTCGGTCAGGCATTCTTTCATGCGGTTTACACGCTCGCGGTACAGCTGGAGCGCGATCTCGAGCTCCAAGCTGGCTATTTCGTCGGAGATAACCATCTCGGGGATGCAACGACCATTTTCTTCTACTGCTCGCCGCTGGACACCTGGGCCAAGGAGTCGTTGGAGCCTACCGACCAGCGCGTCGACAGCGAGGGGGCCACGGACAAGGCGAATGGCGCGACCCATGCGAATGGCGCGGCAGGCGTCCGGTGCAACTACGGTGCGGCTGGGCTCTGGTGCAAGTACCGAGCAGACGACCGCTGCCCATTCATAGCAAGAAATCAGGCTACTGACATGTCGTGGACACACCTGCAATGTCCTGATGTCGGGTGGGACAGCAGGCAAGCGGGGATGGAACCGCTCTTGCTCTGCCGCGTGCCGTGCCTCTCGCTCTGCGCCCCTCCATCGGTCTTGCTGTGCTGCGCGCCTTGCCCTCTCGGCGCGGACGCACATGTTTTGCTCTACTGAGCACCACTGATGATCTTCTTGTGCGGCGCGCTACAACCTCTCGGCAGTGAGGAGGCTATGTTGCTCAGTGGCGCTGTCGCACCCTACGCCAAGGGTCTGCTCAACCCTTGCGATGACGCATAGCACAACGTTGTCCGGCGCGTGGCCGGGCTCACCATCGGCCTCGACAGGGCATTCCTCCTATACCGGATCGTTTTCGTTGTCGCGGAGGTTCATGGCAGAGGCGGCGCTTGGTCGGGTTGGCATGGTAGACGGGCTAGGCTGCACTAGGTGTGTATCCGCGCGAGTCGCTCGCCGGCTTTTATGCTCATTCTCTTCTGGCGGGAAACTGATGTGGAAGCTTGCGTGGGAACATGCGCGGTTGCGCGCGGGAACGTGGCCAAAAGGAACGCCTGTGCGGTGTCCAAACGTGCAGTACTAGAATCCTCGGGTGAAAACGCGGTGACAAGACGTGAGAGAGGAAGAAGGGGTGATGCGCTGGCAGACGGGTAATAATAATAAAACGTCTGCGATATTAATACGGGAAAACGACACTTCCCTACGTAGCGTCAGTAATGATTTCATCAATCACTAACAATCGAAATACACTAACCGTCTCTCAACAACCCACACGCCTTCTTATGCTAACCTGTTTGTGTTGTGCTGGATAAACGCAAACAGTTTATTCGAGTGAACTGTATGCCGTACTTCGCACACGTATGTACTTTCAATAACCGTTTCTGTTATCTTTGATAATCACAAACAGTTCATAAAAATAAATTCTCTGTCGTAGATCACACACGTAACTATTTCCTGAATCGTATTTGATGGATCCACCATCGCACACAGTTCGTGTCATTAGCGACGGAGCTTGAACTATACCATTTGCGATTAATGCATCGCACACAGTTTCGTCGAAGGGTCTCTGATTGCTGTGTCGTCTTTGGACCATCTTGCAGTAGATCTAGTGGTATCTCTCATGTAGGAAACATACGGTGGGTAGACAAATCCCTGTTGGGCAATTGATAGAAAAGCGAATAATCATTTTCATATTCACGGCAATGATCATGTGTATATAGGCATCACGTCCATAAACAAATAGGCTGACTCCTGCCTGCACCTATTACTATTACTCCACTCATCGACCGCTATCCAACATGCATCTAGAGTATTAAGTAAAACAGAGTAATGCTTGGAGAAAGATGACATGATGTAGACAAAGTAAACTCAATCAATATGAATGAACCCCATCGTTTTATCCTTAGTAGCAACAACACAAAGACGTATCTTGTCCCCTTCTGTCACTGGGATATAGAAACCCGTCAGGTTGAACCCACTACAACGCACCCCTCTCACTGAAGAAAGATCAATCTACTTGGCCAAAGCAAATCAATAGATCAGAGAGATTTACGAAGCTATAATGATCATGTAATAAGAATCAATAAAGAATTCAGAGAGACTCCAATATTTTATCATGAATAATCTGAACATAAACCCACAATTCATAGGATCCCAACAAACACATCGCACAAAAGCATTACATCGGATAAATCAAAGCGAAGATGCGATGATCATTGTATTGAATATCAAGAGAGAGAGAGAGAGAGAGAGAGAGAGAGATAGCCATCTAGATACTAACTACAGACCCGTAGTTCTGTGGTGAACTACTCACACATCACCATGGAGGCAGAGGTTGATGAAGACGGCCTCGTGATGGATTCCCCCACTGGTAGAGTACCGGAAAAGGACTCCAGATGGGATCATGGCAGAACAGAGACTTGTGGCGGCGGAAAAAGGGTTTCGGGAGCTCTCCTGGGGTTTTTGGAATATATGTGATTTATAGGCTAGAGAGGGACGTCAGGAGGCGGCCGAGGAGGCTAGTACCCATTAGTGCGCACCCTAGGGCCTGGCCGTGCCCTGTTGGGTATTGGGCCCCTCGTGTGGACCTTGGTCATCTTCCAAAGCTTCTAGGTCTTTATTTGGTACAGAAAAAATCATAAAAAAATTTCGGGTCGATTGGACTTCGTTTGGTACAGTAAACCTGACAAGCCAAAAACATGCAGAAAACAGGAACTGGCACTTGGCACTGGGTCAATAGGTTAGTGCTGAAAAATAATATAAATTGGTAAATAAGTACCCAAAAAGTATCCTAGAATGATAATATTATAGCATGGAACAATAAAAAATTATAGATACGTTGGAGACGTATCAGCATCCCCAAGCTTAATTCCTGCTCGTCCTCGAGTAGGTAAATGATAAAAACAGAATTTTTGATGTGAGATGCTACCCAATATGTAATCTTTTGCATGTATGCTCATTGAGAAGCGATGAATTAACAAATATCAACATAGTAATATTTATAAGCACAAGGAACACAATTATCAATCTTTCAGAGTATACGATCCTTAAAGAATGTTCACCCTTGTTTATTTTGTCATAGCAGAAAGGCATGGCTCCGTGCTCACCACATTAGTACAAATGTTAAGCACCACAGTGTCCAAGTTAGGCAATTGGATCATACTTTTTCAAAGCGCATCAACTTTTTATTCTTCACGCAATACATGAGCGCGAAGCGTGGACATATCATAAGGTGGAATAGAATATGGTGGTAGATATCAAATGGGTAAAAAGTGGAGAGGAAAGTCTCGCATAACCTAGGCGTATCAACAGGCTATGGAGATGCCCATCGATAGATATCAATGCGAGGAGTAGGGATTGCCATGCAAACATGATGCACTAGAGCTATAAGTGTATGAAAGCTCAACTGAAGCTAAGTGGGTGTGCATCCAACTTGCTTGCTCATGAAGACCTCGGGCTTTTGAGGACGCCTGTCATCGGAATATACAAGCCAAGTTCTAATAATGAAAAATTCCAACTAGCATATGAAACTGAAGAAGCATGAGACTCTCTATATGAAGAACATGGTGCCACTTTGAGGCACAAGTGTGGTAAAGGATAGTAGCAAAGTCCCTTTTCTCATTTTCTCTCTCTTTTTTTATCATGGATGGTGGGATCATCTGGCCTCCTCCATTATTTATTTCCTCACTTGGACAATGCCCTAATAATGATCATCACACTTTTATTTACTTACAACTCGGTATTTCAACTTGATATGAAGAACTATGAAGTAATATGACTCAATATGAATGCCTCTTGCAGTGTACCGGGATGTGTAATGATCTAGCATGACATGTATCAAAAGTATGATGAACGGTGGCTTTGCCACAAATACTATGTCAGCTCTATATGATCATGCAAAGCAATATGTAGATGAATGAACTAGTCATATGATATGATGATGGAAGTTGCATGGCAATATATCTCGGAATGGCTATGGAAATGCCATAATAGGTAGGTATGGTGGCTATTTTGAGGAAGATAATAGGAGGTTTATGTGTGACAGAGCGTATCATTTCACGGGGTTTGGATGCACCGGCTAGGTTTGCACCGATCCTCGAGAGGAGAATGGGCGATGCACGGTACCGAAGAGGCTAGAAAAATATGAGAAGGTGCGATTGCGTGTGTCCATGGATTCGCATTAGTCATAAAGAACTCACATACTTATTGCAAAGTTTTATCAGTCTTATCGCGAATCAAAGCACTACTCGCATGCCCCTAGGGAGGAGGTTGGGAGGAGCGAACGATCGCGAGCCTCCGACCCGAAACAACACTAGGATTTCAACGAGGAATAAAAATGCTCACACATCCTCACCATGCCTTTTACCAATACTTAGACAAACGGAAAGTTAACACCTCTTAATACCGATGCTCCTACAAACTGACAACCATGTACTCATACCCTTTTCAAATTACCACATTGACATTCTTAACTCAAAACTTCTCTTTTAAGTGATACATGAAGGTTTTGATCATCACTCATCGAATACCTATTAATTTTTGGACCAATTCTACAACCCATGCAATTACCATCGTTGTTTATAACTCTCAAACAAATGTAAGTGAAGAACGAGAGTGCAATTATTTCTATAAAATCTACACGTCGCCGTGCTCAAAAAGATATAAGTGAAGTACTAGAGCAACTGCCTAGCTCAAAAGATATAAGTGACGCACAAAGAGTATTCTCACAAATCATGGTAAAAATGTCTCTCTCTCAAATAGGTGTGTCTAGAAAACAATGAGTGTGGCAAACTAAAAAAAAAGAAGCAAAAACAAACGACGCTCCAAGCAAAACTCATATCATCTGATGAATAAAAATATAGCTCCAAGTGACATACCGATGATTTGGAACGAAAGAGGGGATGCCTTCCCGGGGCATCACCAGGCTTAGACGCTTGAGTCTTCCTAGAATATTGCCTTGGGGTGCCTTGGGCATCCCCAAGCTTAGGCTCTTGCTGCTCCTTATTTTTCGTTGATGACCCACAAGTATAGGGGGTCAATCGTAGTCCTTTCGATAAGTAAGAGTGTCGAACCCAACGAGGAGCAGAAGGAAATGGCAAGCGGTTTTCATCAAGGTAATGTATGCAAGCACTGAAATTGTAGGTAATAGATAGTTTGATAGCAAGATAATTGGTAACGAGCAAGTAACGGTAACGGTAAATAAGGTGCAGCAAGGTAGCCCAATCCTTTTGAGGCAAAGGACAGGCCAGAACAATCACTAGTAATAGGCAAAGTGTTCTTGAGGGTACACGGGAATTTCATCTAGTCACTTTAATCATGTTGGTTTGATTCGTGTTCGCTACTTTGATAATTTGATATGTGGGTGGACCGGTGCTTGGGTGCTGTTCTTACTTGAAGAACCTCCCACTTATGATTAACCCCCTCGCAAGCATCCGCAACTACGAGAAAAGTATTAAGATAAAATCTAACCATAGCATTAAACGTTTGGATCCAAATCAGCCCCTTACAAAGTAGCGCATAAACTAGGGTTTAAGCTTCTGTCACTCTAGCAACCCATCATCTAATAACTACTCCACAATGCATTCCCTTAGGCCCATGAATGGTGAAGTATCATGTAGTCGACGTTCACATGACACCACTAAGGGAATCACAACATACATATCATCAAAATATCGAACACATATCAAATTCACATGATTACTTGCAATATGACTTCTCCCGTGACCTCAAGAACGAAGGTAACTACTCACAAATAATAATCATGCTCAAGATCAGAGAGGTATTGAATAGCATAATGGATCTGAACATATAATCTTCCACCAAATAAACCATATAGTAATCAACTACGCAAGGTAATCAACACTACTAGTCACTCACAGGTAACAATCTGAGGTTCCGGTACAAAGATTGAACACAAGAGATGAACCAGGGTTTGAGAGGAGATGGTGCTGTTGAAGATGTTGATGAAGATTGGCCTCCCAAAGATGAGAGGGGTGTTGGTGATGACGATGGCTTCGATTTCCCCCTCCGGGAGGGAAGTTCCCCCGGCAGAATCTCTCAGCCGGAGGGCAAAAGTGGCGCTTCATCCCGAAAGTCCACCTCTGATTTTTTTCTAGGTCAAATGTGATTATATACCAGAAGATGGGTACCGGCGGTGTGCCGAGGAGGCCACGATACACCAGGGCGCGCCAAGGGGGGTTTGGCGCGCCCTGGTGGGTTATGTCCACCTGGCTGCCCCCCTCCGATAGTTTTCTGCTCCGGTATTTTTTTATTAAACAAACAAATAATCTCCGTAAAATTTCAGCTTCATTGGAGTTGTGCAGAATAGGTATCTCTGATGTGCTTTTCTTGGGTCCAGAATTCTAGCTGCCGGTATTCTCCCTCTTTGTGTAAACCTTGCATATTATGAGAGAAAATGCATTAGAATCACTCCCCAAAGCATTATTATTCATCAAAACATAATAAATAACAGTAGGAAATCATGATGCAAAATCGACGTATCATTCGTCATCATGATAACACCCAAAACTTGAAAACTTCAATCACACAAAACTTAACAAAACTTCGTGAGATCCGTTAGTATAAGCAACATATCAAATACTTTAGGTACTGTTATAAATTGATTCATATTTCATTATTGCATAATAGGTACTGTATCCTAACTTGTTCATGGCATATACCCCCCGATACAATCCATAGCATCATCAAAACAAGCAAATTATGCAATCAAAAATAGAATTTGTCTAAAACAGAACAGTCTGTAAAGATCTGTAGACACGTATACTTTTGTAGCTCTAACAATTCTGAATAGTTAGGAAAACCTGAAGAATCTGTATAGAAACACTGTGTTAAAATTTCAGATCATTATCGCGCTCTAATAAGAAATGAAAATTCTTGTACTGGAGTCAAAAGTTTCTGTTTTGTTTCAGCATCGATTCTACTCATCTTGTGAGTCATCCCAAAGGCTTTACTTGGCACAAACACTAATTAAAACACAAAAACACAATCATTACAGAGGCAATAATAATGCTATCACACCAAGACAGAAAGTAAAAAAGCAAAAATAAAGATAACTATTGGGTTGCCTCCCAACAAGCGCTAATTTTTTATGACCCTAGCTAGGCATAATGCATGATATCTAGTGTTGTTATCTTTGTTCATAAGGGGTCCACTCCCCTTCACAATCTTATTCTCCCTAGAACAAAGAACATCAAGCTTTTGCTCTATCGTCTCAAGCCTCCTATTGTGTAGCATGACGTTTCCATGGATTTTAGAGATAGAGTTGAACAACCCCCTAAAATTAGACTCCATACTAGCTCTAGCCTCTTTGATTAGCTCAGTTTGGTGGTGGCACACTAGTATAGCGGATTCAATGGTTTCTATGTTAGTTTTCCCAAATATATTTTTCATCTTATCATAGGTGTCAAAAGCATTGTTCCCAAGGAAATCTTTCTCGAACATAGAATCCAAGACACGTCAATGAGAAAGGGATAGACCAACATAAAAACTTCTAAGGAGCAATTTAATATGACTCTTAGGGTTACCTCTCGCTTGTATTACTAGTAATCTACCCCAAGGTTCTTTAAGTGATTCATCACCTACTTTCTTAAAGTCCAAGATTGGGGAACCCTCTCCCAAGTAAGGAGAATGAGGCATATCCGGAGGGGAACTAGCCATGGTAACAAGCAAGACAAGCAAACTAGAGACAAAACAAGCAAACTGGTAAAGTAAATATTTTTGTATTTTTTATTTTTTTAAACAAATAAAATATAAAATAAAATAAAAAGTAGAACAAGTAAATGATAATTTGTGCGAAGTTACTTTATAGTAGATTGGTGATACTCCCCGGCAACAGCGCCAGAAATCCTTCCTGATGTCTGTGATCTGCGTTGGGTTTTCCGTGAAGAGGAACGGGTTATTGCAGCACAAACGAGTAAGTATTTCGCCTAGTTAAGAACCAAGGTTTATCGAACCAATAGGAGTAACACGCAACCACCGTCTTCAGCGATTGCACACAAAAGAGCAAACACTTGCACCCAACTCGGGCAAGAGGGTTGTCAATCCCCTTGGACTCGTTATTTGCAAGCAAGTGAAACAAGTAGATAGTAGTGGATAATTGAAAAATATAATATAATATAATAAAGACAACGAGGTACTAAAAGCTTTTTGTAAATTATAAGTGAGAAGACCCGGGGGCCATAGCGTTCTCTAGTGGCATCTCTCATGTAGGAAACATACGGTGGGTAAACAAATTACTGTTGGGCAATTGATAGAAAAGCGAATAATTATATTCTTATTCACGGCATGATCATGTGTATATAGGAATCATATCCATAAACAAATAGTCCAACTCCTGCCTGCACCTATTACTATTACTCCACTCATCGACCGCTATCCAGCATGCATCTAGAGTATTAAGTAAAACATGGTAATGCTTGGAGAAAGATGACATGATGTAGACAAAGTAAACTCAATCAATATGAATGAACTCCATCGTTTTATCCTTAGTAGAAACAACACAAAGACGTATCTTGTCCCCTTCTATCACTGGGATATAGAAACCCATCAGGTTGAACCTACCACAACGCACCCCTCTCACTGAAGAAAGATCAATCTACTTGGCCAAAGCTAATCAATAGATCGGAGAGATTTACGAAGCTATAATGATCATGCAATAAGAATCAATTTAAGAACTCAGAGAAGACTGCAATATTTTATCATGAATAATCTGAACATAAACCCACAATTCATCGGATCCCAACAAACACACCGTACAAAGGCATTACATCGGATAGATCAAAGCGAAGATGTGATGATCATTATATTGAAGATCAAGAGAGAGAGAGACAGATAGCCATCTAGATACTAACTACGGACCCGTAGGTCTGTGGAGTACTACTCACACATCACCATGGAGGCAGCGAGGTTGATGAAGACGGCCTCCGTGATGGATTCCCCCTCCGACAGAGTACCAAAAAAAGGCCTCTAGATGGGATCACAGCGGAACAGAGACTTGTGGTGGATGAAAAAGGGTTTCGGGATTACTCCTATTTTTTTTGACTATATGAGAATTTATAGGCCAGAGAGGGACGTCGGGAGGCGGCCGAGGAGGCCAGTACCCAGCAGGGCGCGCCTTAGGGCCTGGCCGCGCCCTGTTGGGTACTGGGCCCTCGTGTGGCCCCTGGTCATCTTTTGAAGTTTCCAGGTCTTTATTTGATCCAGAAAAAACCAGAAAAAAGTTTCGGGTCGGTTGGACTTCGTTTGGTACAATAAACTTGACAAGCCAAAAACATGCAGAAAACAGGAACTGGCACTTGGCACTGGGTCAATAGGTTAGTGTTGAAAAATAATATAAATTGGTAAATAAGTACCCAAAAAGTATCCTAGAATGATAATATTATAGCATGGAGGAATGAAAAATTATAGATGCGTTGGAGACGTATCGCATATAACAATTTATATGGTTGCAGTAGATGTGTGGAGAAAGAGTATATCATATATTGGGTGATGGCTCTCCTTCCCTCCCCTCCCATCCCCCCCCCCCCTTCCGACGCCTTGTCCCGCCTCCTCCCCCACACCCCAAGTCGTGGCTGGCTGCCCGGCATCTCCCCCACCCTCGTCCCTCCCCTCCCTCGGTTGCATCGCTCGCTCTTGTTCCCTGGCGGCCCCTGCCTGCCTGGCTAACCGCTTCTGGGCATTAGACGGGGACGAGGTGGAGTCGGAAGAAGAGCACATTCTCCCCCTCCCGGCTTGTGCCTGCATGGTCGGACCTGGCGCCGGACCGTGGGGACCATCGTTACCGTAAGTTTTCTCCTGTGGCTTTGTACCTTGGACCGCGGTAGCGTCGTTTTGATGGTGGGGGCCTGACGAACCATGGTTATCTCTGACCGTCGTCGCAGATCCGGTAAGTTTTCTTTTCGATCCTCATCACTGGGCTTGCTGGGTGTGGCTCCTCTTTCCCATGCTTCGCTCTCGCCTTCCTCCTCCTGCCTAGATCGTTCTTTGGCATCGCCCCCGTCTTCCTCCCCTCGCTCGGCTGCGGCGGCGGCGTTGTCCCTCTTTCCACCACCGATGGCGCTAACCCTAGGTGGGGCAGATGCGTGCCGGGCTGTGGGCTCGGTCGGGCCACGGCTTCCATCTGGTCCTACCTCTCGGGTTGACGTGGGGTCGCAAAATGGGCTAGTGAGCCCTCCTTCTCTCTTTTCAGTGGACGACTGATACTTGTGATCTGCGTTGGGTTTTCCGTGAAGAGGAACGGGTAATTGCAGCACAATACGTATAAGTATTTCCCTGAGTTAAGAACCAAGGTTTACCGAACCAATAGGAATACCAATCAACAACCATCTTCAGCGACTGCACACAAAAGATCATACACTTGCACCCAACGCGGCAAGAGGGTTGTCAATCCCCTTGACCTCATTGTTTGCAAGCAAATGGGGTGTGTAGATGCTAGTAGATAATTGTAAATTGCACAATAAAATAAAAGAAAATAAATGGCAAAAAGGTAATGAAAGCGTTTGTAAATATATAAGTGAATAGACCCGGGGCCATAGTTTTCCCTAGCGGCATCTCTCATATAGGAAGCGTGCGGTGGGTAAACAAATTACTGTTGGACAATTGATAGAAAACCACACAGTTATGTGATATTCACGGCAATGATCATGTATATATAGGCATCACGTCAATAAGCAAATAGGCCGACTCCTGCCTGCACCTATTACTATTACTCCACCCATCGACCGCTATCCAGCATGCATCTAGAGTATTAAGTAAAACAGAGTAATGCTTGGAGAACAATGACATCATGTAGACAAAGAGAATTCAATTAATATGAACTAACCCCATCGTTTTATCCTTAGTGGCAACAATACAAAGACGTGTCTTGTGCCTTTCTGTCACTGGGATATAGAGCACCGCCAGATTGAACCCACTACAACGCACCCCTCTCACTGAAGAAATATCAATCTAGTTGGCCAAACTATTACAATAGATCGGAGAGATTACGAAGCTATAATGATCATGCAAATAAGAATCATAATATTCAGAGGTGACTCGAATACTTTTCATGAATAATCTGAACATAAACCCACAATTCATCGGAATGCAACAAACGCACCGTGCAAAACAATTACACCAGATAGATCAAAGCGAAGATGCGATGATCATTGTATTGAAGATCAAAAGAGAGAGAGAGATAGCCATCTAGGTACTAACTACGGACCCGTAGGTCTGTGGTGGACAACTCACACATCACCATGGAAGCAGCAAGGTTGATGAAGAGGCCGTCCGTGATCGACCCCCCCCCCCCCGACAGGGCACCGGAACGGAGATCCAGATGGGATCGCAGCGGAACAGAGACTTGTAGTGGCGGAAAAGTGTTTCGGGATGCTCTCTAGGGTTTTTGGAATATATGTGAATTTATAGGCCAGAGAAACGGGACAGGAGACCCACCAGGGAGGGACAAGCCATAAGGGCACGCCGACCCCCCTGGGCGCGCCCTATTGGCGTGTGCCTCCCTCGTGCGTCCTCTGGTCTCCTCCTGAAGCTTCGAGGTCTTCTTTTGGTCCAGACAAAATCATAAAAAAGCTTTGGGGCAATTGGACTTCGTTTGGTACTGTAAACCTGAAAAGCCAAAAACACGCAGAAAACAGCAAGTGGCACTGGGCACTGGGTCAATAGGTTAGTGCTCAAAAGTAATATAAATTTTTAAATAAATACTCAAAAAGTATCCTAGAATGATAATATAATAGCATGGAACAATCAAAAATTAGAGATACATTGGAGACGTATCAGCATCCCCAAGCTTAATTCCTGCTCGTCCTCGAGTAGGTAAATGATAAAAATAGAATTTTTCATGTGACATGCTACCCAATATGTAATATTTTGCATGTATGCTCATTGAGAAATGATGAATTAACAAACATCAAAATAGTAATATTTATAAGCACAAGCAACATAATCATCAATCTTTCAAAATATACGATCCTCAAAGAATGTTTACCTCCATTCATTTTATCATATTAGTAAGGAATGGCTCCGTCTTCACCACATTAATACAAATGTCAAGCACCACGGTGTCCAAGTCAGGCAATTGGATCGTACTTTTTCAATGTGCATCAACTTTTTATTCTTGACGCAATACATGAGCGTGAACCATGGACATAGCATACGTGTGGAATAGAATATGGTGGTAGATATCAAAGGGGTCAAAAGTGGAGAAGAAAATCTCGCATGAACTAGGCGTATCAACGGGCTATGGAGATGCCCATCGATAGATATCAATGCAAGGAATAGGGATTGCCATCCAAATGATGCACTAGAGCTATAAGTGTATGAATGCTCAACTGAAGCTAAGTGGGTGTGGATCTAACTTGCTTGCTCATGAAGGCCTCGGGCATTTGAGGACGCTCGTCATCGGAATATAAAAGCCAAGTTCTAATAATGAAAAATAATTCCCACTAGCATATTGTCGGGCCTCTGGGACTGGGGGTACTCAGGCCCGTCTGCCTGCAGCCCAGGACGCGAAGATTGCCTCAAACACTAGGTGGCCCACCTACGAGCTTCACGGGGCTGGTTCTCGCAAGGGCCTAAGCCTTGTGAGGTGCGAGGCAACATTACCATCAATGACTTCACGAGGCCCCTCCGCGAGGCTATCCCCGACACCCTCAGGAGGTGGGTCCATCTGGGGTTGGCCTGGCAGGGCCCCGCAACCCTGCGCCCGCACATGGGTGACGCGCGCCGCGCCAAGCGGTGCCAGGAGCGGTGCCAGCGGGCGTGGACAGAGAGGCTTTCCTCTTTGGTGATAGAGGAACGGCGCCAGCTAGCGGGCTCCCAAAGCAACCCCCAAAGGTTTCCTTTCTCATGCAAGAGGACCAAGACCTGGGGCTCGGCGGGATAGAGGTCACTCCCGAGCCCACAAGCACGTCACGACGAGGAGCTTTGACACTTGAAGACCACCTTTTGTTAGGATAGGCTGCGGTCCTGTCCCCCTTCAAACCGGCCATTGTGGCAACCCTTCCCGCCTTGTGTTTTCGGGGGAAGAGGACCAAGACCAATATAAGAGTAGGAACTGGCCACCGTAGAACAGAGGACCCTGGGCAAGCAAGAACACACATTGTACTCGTCCTCATCCTCGAGCAATCCAGCCAAGCAGGAGTAGGGTCTTACACCGTGAGGTGGCCCGAACCTGGGTAAACTGTGTGTCCTTTGTTCGTCTCCCTTAGATCAAGCCGCCGGAGAGTCGCCGTGAGGTTGTGAGGCAGAGTAGGGCAGGAGAGCGAGTGCACCCCAGAGTTCGAACCTTTTTGGGTCCCCTGAGCACCGATTCCGACATTTGGCACGCCAGGTAGGGGTGCGCCGACGTTCTCCGGCTCCGTTTCAGCTCCGACTTCACCAACCCCATGGACGACGCTCGCCGCGTGCGCGCCGAGCGCAGGGAGGCCCGGGTCGCTCAGACCGCGCCTGTAGGCCATGACGCCATCGTCACTCCGCCGGTGTTGAAGCCGCCGCAGCCACCAACCCTGCGGCCCGCGAGCAGGAGGGCTCCTCCGCGTGCTCCTCCATGCAGAGGGAGGGCCGCACCGCCGTGGTTTCCTCCTGCCAAACCAGCCTCGGATGGGCGCACGCGCGGGCCGTGTCGCTCGTGGCATGCAAGCTACCCCGTTACCACCCGGCCGGCACTGGCCGCGATGCCTGGCGAGGCCGCCTCGTCATGCCCGTCACCGCAGTAGGAGGGACCCAAGGGCCCTTCCGTTTGCCCCCACCCACAATGTCGCATGTGGAGGCCGCGGTGCGCGTCCCCCGGCGTGTCGACTCGGCCGAGCCCCGAGGCGACCTTCCTTTTCCCGGCAGGGACGCCGAGGCGTACCGAGAACGGCGCTGGGTGGCATGCATCCTCGGCGGGGCCCAGGCCCCGGTCGCCGACCGCCACTTCAAGCCATCTTTCCGCAAGATGGGCGCTACCCTCAGGGAGCACGGGTCCGCGCCATCGCCTAGCTAGGCGCAATGCGACATCACCTTCGACGCAGGGGACCACCCGAGGTCTGCGACTACCGTGGGCACTCTCCCCATGGTGTGTACCCCCACCGTCAGCAACGTCGCGGTTACCATGACTCTCATCGACGGGGGCACAGGGTTCAACATCATCTCCGTCGCGACCTTCGAGGCACTACAGGTGCCCTACGACCAGCTGAAGCCCACCAGGCCTTTCTCCGGGGTGGTCGGCGGGACCGCGGCCCCCCTCGGGCAGATACGCATCCCCGTCACCTTCGGCACACGCAACAATTACCGCATCGAGCTCATTGACTTTGACGTGGCGCACGTCGGCCTCCCGTACAATGTCATGTTGGGCTACCCAGCGCTCGCCACGTTCATGGTGGTGACCCACCCGGGTTACAATGTCATCAAGATACCCAGTTGCGCCGGCGTCATAACCATCAAATGCGATGAAAAGGACGCGGCCAGCTGCCTCGGGCGTGCGTTCAAAGCCGCCGCGGCCGCACGACCGGTTGGCGGGGGTGAGGCGTCGCCCCCCGAGATAGCGCCGACAGGGAAGAAGCAGCTCTTCTCTCAGGGCCGAGCTGAGACCAAGAAGGTGCCGTTCGACAGCAGCGACTCGGGCCACACCTTAACCATCGGCGCCGGCCTTGCCCCGGAGCAGGAGAAGGCACTCGTCACCTTCCTCGGGGCGAACGCGGATGTGTTCGCATGGAAGGCGACCGATCTGACCAGAGTTCCGAGAGAAGTGATCAAGCATCACCTGGCGGTGTGCCCCAACGCGCGCCCCGTCAAGCAGAAAGCACGGCGCCAGGCGCCGGAAAAGCAGCACTTCATTGTTCAGGAAGTGCAAAAACTGTAAGAGGCAGGGGTCGGCCACGAGGTGCCCTACCTAGAGTGGCTCGCCAACCCCGTCATTGTCCCCAGGAAGGGCGGCAAGGAGAGGATGTGCGTCGGCTTCACCAGTCTCAACAAGGCCTGCCCCCAGGATCCCTTCCCGCTTCCACGCATCTATCAGATCGTGGATTCAACTGCTTGTTGCGATCTACTATGCTTCTTGGACGCCTTCTCGGGCTACCACCAGATCAAGATGGCGGTAGAGGACGAGTGACGGTGTCCTGGACTAGGGGGTACTCACCACGTCGTCTCCCGACCAGTGGGTCGGGCCGATGACCCCCAGGGAGGTTCATTAATGGGCCAGTTCGGACAGCCCATGATGCATACGAGGAAGATTCCACAAGACTTGGTGATCAAGACAAGGACTCCTCTCCACCGACGTAGCCGACTAGGACTCTTGTTATCCTAGGCCTCTGGTGTGTTATATAAGCCGGGGCCAGGCTAGTCATTAGGCACAATCATATCATCATAGATGAAGATCATTACTCCTAGGGTTTATACCACTATATACGATCTCGAGGTAGATCAACTTTGTACTCGATACACCATCGTCAATACAAACAAAGCAGGACGTAGGGTATTACCTCCATAGAGAGGGCCCGAACCTGGGTAAACATCGTCTCCCTTGTCTTCTATTACCCATCGATCCAAGATCCATAGTTCGGGACCCCCTACCCGAGATCCGCCGGTTTTGACACCGACAACAAGGAGAAGACGGCTTTCATCTCGCCTAGCGGTGTGTTCTGCTATGTGAGCATGCCGTTCGGCCTGAAGAGTGTTGGTGCCACCTTCTAGCTGCTGATGCACATCGCGCTGGGGCCCCAGCTGGGGAGGAACGCGGAGGCCTATGTCGACGACATTGTGGTCAAGACGCGCGAGGCCAAGACGCTCATCGAAGACCTGGAGGAAACTTTCACCAACCCGTGCAAGGTCAACCTGAAGCTCAACCCCGACAAGTGCGTTTTCGGGCTCCCCTCCGACAAGCTACTTGGCTTCCTCGTATCCCATTGGGGAATCGAAGCGAACCCTGAAAAAGTTAAGGCCATCGAGCTGATGCAACCTCCCCAGACCCTCAAAGAAATGCAGAAGCTAGAAGGGTGCCTAGCCTCCCTCGGGCGCTTCATCTCCAAGTTTGGCGAGCGGGCGTTACCATTCTTCAAGCTGATGAAGAGGCCAGGGCCGTTCGCGTGGACCCCTGAAGCTGACGCAGCCTTTGCGGACCTCAAGCGTTATCTCACAAGCCCTCCTGTCATGGTCGCGCCGCGCCCCCGCAAGCGCCTGCTGCTGTACTTGGCGGCCACCCCACAGACGGCCAACGCGGTCCTTGTGGTGGAACGAGAAATGCAAGCCTGCACCAAGAAGAAGCTCGCGCAGAAAGCATCAACTGAGGTTGCTCGGGCCCCGTCGGCGCCGGCCGAGGGCATGCTTCAGTGGGACCTCGTCCCCCCTTAGGTCGCCCCGCGTCCGGAGGCCCCAGACGCCTTGCTTCCGGAGGCCCCTGTGGCTCCGATGCCTCACCTCCGGGAGCCCCCACGGCCCCGCTTCTCGAGCCTTCCGGCAAAGACGACGTGGACACCACGGTCACGCGCCATGTCGAGCACCCTATGTTCTACGTCAGCACGGTGCTGAGGGATGCACGCAAGCGCTACCCCATGCAGCAGAAGCTCCTCCTCACGCTCCTCATGGCCTCCAGGAAGCTGCATCACTATTTCCAAGGGCACCCTATCAGGGACGTCTCCGCGTACCCCTTGGAGAAAATTCTGCGTAGCCCCAACGCCGCGGGCAAGGTCGCCGAGTGGAACATCGAACTGCATGCCTTCGAGCTGGAGTTCTGCACCACCAGGGTCATCAAAGGTGCGGCCCTGGCAGACTTCGTCGCAGAGTGGACATCCCCAGGCGAGGAGGAGCCCCGCGAGGGCGAATCCGTCTTGCCTGGGGATGAGGCACCCTGCGGCCGGGTCCTGTGCTTCGACGACGCCTTTTCCATGCAGGGTGCGGGTGTTGGCGTCGTGCTCACCTCGCCAAAAGGCGACAAGATATGCTATGTGGTTGAGCTGTGCTTCGGGCATGCTGAGAAGGTCTCCAAAAACATCGTAGAGTACGAGGGCCTAATCGTTGGCCTTAAGGCCGCCTTCGTCCTTGGCATCAAGTGTCTTGTCGTCAAGGGCGACTCTCAGCTCCTCGTCAACTTCTCCAATAAAAAGTACAAACCAAAGGACGAGCACATGGCAGTGTATTTGGAGGAGGTACGCAAACTTATGAAACGCTTCCTTGGTTTGGAGTTGCAGCACATCCCGTGTGGTCCTAATCAGGAGGCCAACGACATGGCCAAACGAGCGTCTCGCCGCGAGCCCCAACGCCCCGGCATTTTCGAGGAAAGACTTCTCAAGCCATCGGCTGCGCCGCTCGTCCTCGACACCGCGCAGCTGCAAGAGGAGCTGCCGCCCGCACCACCAGCAGGCGCACTGGACTGCGGCCCGCCCTCAGGAGATCGCTTGCGGCTGGCGCTGGAACCTCAAGAGGGCGATTGGATGGCTGAGCTCAAGGCCTATCTGCTTTGCGGCGACCTCCCCGCGGAGGATGCGGAAGCGGAGCGCGTCGCCCGCCAGGCCATCGCCTACTACCTGCGAGATGGCGAGTTGTACTGAAGGCGGCCCAACGACGTTTCGCTGCGGCGCATCTCGGAGCAGCAAGGGCGCGAGCTGTTCACCGCCATCCATGTGGGATATTGCGGGCATCACTCTTCGTCGCGCACCCTCGCTGGTAACGTGTTCTGCAGCCGTTTTTATTGGCCTACTGCGTTCCGCGATGTTGCCGAGATGGTCCGGTCCTGCGAAGCTTGCCAGTTCCACGCCAAGCAGATCCACCAGCTCGTGCAGGGGTTGCAGACGATTCCACTCTCCTGGCCTTTCGCGGTGTGGGGGCTGGACATTCTCGTCCCTTTCCCCTGCGCGGCCGGCGGGTATCGCTACCTCTACGCCGCCATCAACAAGTTCACTAAGTGGGCGGAGGTCGAGCCCATCCGCACCATCCCGGCTGCTTCGGCCATCATGTTCATCAAAGGCCTCGTATGCCGGTTCGGCGTCCCCAACCGCACCATCACCGACAATGGCTCTTAGTTCACGAGTGGTCTTTTCAAGTCATATTGCGCTAACCTTGGTACACAAATATGCTACGCCTCCGTGGCGCACCCGCGCAGCAATGGTCAGGCCGAGCGCGCCAACGCCGAGGTCCTCAAAGGCCTCAAGACCAGGAGCTTCAGGAGGAAGCTAGAGGCATGCAGGAGGGGGTGGTTGGATGAGCTGCAGTCCGTGTTGTGGTCTATCTGCACCACCGCAAATAAGCCCACCAGCGAAACCCCCTTCTTCCTCGTCTATGGGGCTGAGGTGGTCCTTCCCTCGGAGCTTAAGCATGGTTCCCCGTGGGTTTTAGCGTTTGACGAGGCGCGTCGGGATGACTCGCGGGGAGCCGACCTTTTGCTCCTTGAGGAGGCCCGCCTCCAGGCTGCCCTCCGCGCCGCGAGGTACCAGCAGGCCTTGCGGCGCTACCAGAGCCGCAACATCCACCCTCGCACCCTCGAGGTCGGGGACCTCGTCCTGCGGCGGGTCCTCTCCAGGGAGGGCCTCCACAAGCTCTCTCCCATGTGGGAGGGCCCCTTCAGGATTGCCCGTGTCTCCAGGCCAGGCGCGGCCAGCCTGGAGACGGAGGGTGGGGTTCCAGTGCCAAACACTTGGAACATCCAACACCTTCGCAAGTTCTACCCGTGACATTCTCACGTAAGAATGAGTGGGGCTGTACATGCCCCAGAGCCTCCCGATGCGCCATGCTGTGACGTCGGGATGACTCCCGTCCATGCCCAAGTGGAAGCCCCATGCTCCGCGCTGGCGGAATAACTGTCGAACCGCGGCTATGCCCATGCCCAAGTGGAAGCCCCATGCATCGCGCTGGCGGAACAATCATGCCCACGCCCAAGTGGAAGCCCCATGCATTGCGCTGGTGGAAAGATCAAGAATACACCCCATGGGCCACGCTAACCCCAGGTGTGGCACCCCGATAGAGGGCCGACGCACGCCAGTCCCAGGATAAGACCTGGCGCACGCCAAAGACATGATACAACAATTCCAGGCATAAAAATGGCTTTATTAATTATAATGGAGTATTACAATACTGTTGCTTACAACAATATGCATAGCTCCAAGGCTAACTAAAGGGTATCATAGGTCTTGGTTCCGCGGCATCGATGTCTCTGGCTGGGCTCCATAACGCACAGGACTGGCTAGGTTACAATCTAGCATGACGGATCTTCTCCTGCAACTGGCCACGTGCAAGGTCAGGTGAGTACTTTGAATGTACTCGCAAGACAACCAAATACATAGCATCCAAACAAGCAAATGACAAAGCAAGCACTATGCTTATATAAGAATTTATTCTAAACATGGCATAAAATTACTGTAAAACACACATCAAGCATAGCATATCATGGATCAGACCTATAATCTACATAACATAGCATGGCAATGATTACATTAAGTGCTTAAAGTACTTACTGTACTGAACACCAACTTACTCTCTTCTGGGTTGTCCCGCAACCCTCGACACACTCATGATCCAACCTGAACTGATTCAAGTCCAATCCAAATCGTGTGGTCATCCGACCACTCATCATATAGCCATCCCTTGGCTAACATATCATATACCCGACATCATATGATGTCTACCCAAGATGAGTTCTTCCATCATTATCAACACTGCTACGGTTGACCACCTAGTGAGGTCTGGACGGGCTGTCCAATACCGTGGACTCGGCTATTCGAATAGATTTTGACACTCTGCAGAGGTTGCGCACTTTACCCACACCATGAAGCACCTGGCCTCGTGATCCCACTCGGGTGGACCAGCGTTGCTTCAACGAAACCTGCCTGACCCGTGACTCTTTCATCGTACCACCGGCACTCTTCCTCCCCCGGAGGTCAGCCTTGGGTGGCCCCTGTGTCCTCATGACACCTGCCACCGTCGTGGCCAAACTAGGTAATCCCAAACGGGGACCGCGCGCAAATCTCAACAAACAACTGGGCTCACAAGGTTATCGCCACCTACCGGGCCAGGGGAGCGCGCGCGCATAACCTTCCCTCTTTGGTGGTACCGGTGAAAGATCACGCAATCAGGCCAAGTCAAGGCCGTCCCATACCGGCAAATGTGGCTGCACGGATAAGCCCGGACAGGTGACTTGAGATCAACCAACTAGGTATCCTTTATTCATCCCACTCAACATATCCATCATCGTACTATTCCACTGATAATAATAAGTGCTAGCATAGCAAGATCATAGTACTGATAATCATGGCATGCGATCAACCATAATACTAACATGGCAATGCTATTAACAATATCATTATTATGGAAATATGGAAATAAGACATGGCACTAGATGAATGGAAATGCTAGTGTCTAATACCGATGTCACCACCGGAGTATGCAAGTGCAACCTAACAGGCGATACAGATAAACACACAGGTGCAAGCAAAGTCATCACGCAAGTCCGGAGCTCATGGTAAGAGGTTGGCTTGCCTGGGGGTCGACGAATACGCCGGGTGGAAGCGCGACCACCTCGCGGAAGAATTCGCCGGAAAGGGTTCTCTCTCTCGGAGGGGCTCGATCAGAGGGCAAGGGCAAAATGGTTATTTTCACAATGTGAATACATTATGAAAATAATTCCATCGGAACGGGCTCGACGAGACGAAAGCGTGGGCGTTGGTTTTACCTCGATCGGAGCTACGGTCGCGAAGATATGATCGTTTACTCATCAGGGACCAATTTGTAAAAAGAATCCCTACAAATAGGTCCCTGGCTGAAAAACAGATGGCACCTCCAGACAGAGTACGCTTTCTAGCTTGGAAAGCTTACTTTCCAAAATACGCTTCCACTTAAACTGTCCACGGGCCCGTTGACTTTCTCTCTCTCTCTCTCTCTGACGGTGGGGCCCGCCTTCCCTCTCTCTCTCCTTCCCTGATCTCCTTCTTCCCTCCTGCGACAGAGAGCAGAGGAGGAGCAGAGGCGCTCGGCCGCCGGTGCTGCCGTTGCCTTGCCGTCCGAGGGGACCGGCCGGAGAGCGCAAGGGCACCGCCGCTCCTCTCCACACCCAGGGGTGGCCGCGGGGTCGCCGAAGGCAGACCGTGGTGCCACCACCACTGGCCGGATCGCGGCGGACGGAAAGCTGCAGGGGCTGCGCCGGCAGGGCTTCCCCGGCAGGAATGAGGACGGCGGTGGCTTCCGCGGCTCTCGGGTCAGCTACAGGCGAGAGCTGAGAGGGGGGATGGCCCGGGTGCGAGGACGGGCCGAGGAAATCGACGGCGGCTCTCTGCCATGGGGAGGAACGGAGGGCTCCGGGGCTCGATTCGGAGGGGCATCGGCTCGATGGCGAGGAGAGGGACTCGGGCACGCCTTAAATAGGTCGGGGAGGAGCTCTCTCGATGGCGCTCGCCGGCGACCGAAGCTTCGGCTACGCGGTGCCGCGGCAGCGTCTCCACAGCGCCCCACCGCTAGGGAACGAGGGGGAGAAGCCTCTGGATGGATCACGCATGCGATAGAGAGCTCGCTGGCACCCCGAGACAAGATAGAATCGGCCAGGGAGGGCTCTGGATGCCTCTGGTGCACAGAGCACGCGCTTGGCGCGTTCTGCCCGTGGTCACCGCATGGCCACGGCGTTGCCACGCCCTGCTCGATGCCAAAACATGTCTAGGCTGTTCTCCACTCTACACTGAGATGACTTGACCCCTCAAGCAAGAAAAGTTAGCTCTGGTGTGACTACACCTAGGTCAAATAACAGCTGGCAGTCAAGTGTTTGTGCTGTGCAGTGGTCATCACAGTGCACCTCTTGGCCTGATCTTGGGCAGGGGTCAATCATCTACTAAGGTCACTAACTTGGCAAAGTCTCAGCTCAAATGAGCAAAGATAACTAGCACTTCCTTTGTAACCTGGCAATCTGACCAGAAATGAAGAAGGTGATGCTGGGGTCAATTGGCTAGATGGACTTGGATGATTTTTGGTGTAGGGAGATTATTTTGTCATGGGAGATGGCTGAACAAGTTTAAGATCAAATTGATCATCTATGATGGTACTTCCTTCACAGAGATGCAATCTGGTCAGAAACTTGAAAAAATTATAGAAAAATATTGGTTTGATGAATCGAGCTAATTTTTGGTTTACAGTAGTAATATATCAATATGTACTACCCTGCCAAATTTCAGCTTAATTGAATCAACAAAACAAGCACTTTCTTCACAAAGTGCCAGACTGAACAGAAATAGAAATCAGATGGTTCTGAGGAATTGGCTAGATGAAAATGGGTCAAACCTGGAGGAGACCAATGATTTAGGCATATGAAGTTACTGTAAAATTTGCATACCATTTGCACAAGTAGAAATGGTACTTCCTTCACAGTGCTCCAATTTGGACAAAAACTTAGATAATTTTCTGAGGAAGATTGGCTAAATGGAAGGGGCTAATTTTTGGATAACAAGGGTAATTTATCATAATGAATCACCCTACAAAGTTTTAGCCCAAGGAGATCAAGGAATCATGCACTTCCTTTGCAAATGGGAAATCTGAACAGAATTTGCAAATGGAAGTGGTGCTCAAAATTTGAATTGGGGAACTTGATATTTTGATGGAATTGGAGAATATATGGATATGAGAAGCTCCAAAAATTATTTGGGATTTTTCCTAGCTACCAAAATGGTAGTTCCTTTGGAAAGGTCCCAAATTGGAATATTGGCTTTAAATAGGAAAAGGCAATTTTCCCTATTTAATTATAGCCAATATTTTTATGAGAGCTCAATATGATCACAAAGAATATCTCCACAAGTTTTCATGGGCTTTGGAGATGGATAGATATTTTCCTGGATTTAATTCCTCAGAAAGACAGAAGAAGGAATTAATTCCAGATGAGAAATATTGCATATGCCTTAGCAATATTTTTGCACATCTAGGGTTTATGAGGGAAAGAGGATCTCTGGAAATTTTGGGAGGATCTACAGAGCAAGGGAAAATGATAGCTCCTTTGTAAACACAAAGGCAGGATTTCCAGTTCCAATATTTCGGAACTAGGGTTTGAATGAGGTTCAGGGTTTACTGACGGAGGGTTGGCTGGCACAAGAGCATGGGGAAGGCACTGAGAGGTTGAGGATAGACTGAATTCATCTGGTCACTTGCCAAATTCTAGAGGAAAAAAATTCGGGAGAGAAAAGCTAGGAAGGAATAACAGCACAAAAATCGATAACCCGATTTTTGGGGTGTTACACCAGGCTAACCCGTGTAGGACACGGCAGTCGCATCTCTTTTTTTTTTTTTGCTTGTAAACGAGTTTGCCCCCCATTTTAATAAAGATTTGGTTTTTTGGATTTTTGCGGAGTTTTGTTGGATTTCCTTTTTCAAAGCCATGCGTGCTCAACGTCTCCCTCCTGAGCGTCACGCGAGCGGGGGCTGGGGCATGATGTTAACGCCCGGACCGGCCCCCATGGCACTGGAACCCCAACGTGCGGGCTCCAGGTCAAGGGCATGTCCCTATGCGCACCACCTCGCCAAGACGTTTGGCACCCGATCTCCTCGCGCGACGCGCATGAGTAAGCTGATGAGCGTGCGCCATACCCCTAAGGTCGGACGCCCTCGCCTCCTGGCAGGTCTCGCCTAGGCAGCGCGACCTGGTTAACTGGTAACGGCCGAGCCTCACGCAAAGTTCACATCTCGGTATCCCGAGGTATGAAAGCAACACTAGAGGAAGCCATACAAAGCAAGAGTACCGATTAGAGGAACATAGTGTTCAAAACAAAATGCTGGCTTCATGACCCAGCAAGACTACAAACTGGTATAAACAGAAGGATTAAAGGGGGCCTAAGGAGACGTGTCGCTTTCGCCATCGTCGCTACCTTCGCGCACCTCAGACCCTTCCTGGTCCTCGTGGTCGCCAAGGGTGAACTGCACGCTCAGCGCATTCACATAATCTTCCACTACCTCCCCTAGGGCGCCGCGGATCGCGTCAGGAAGCGGGGCCATCACGACCTCGAAATCAAAGCTAGGGTCGGTGTGAAGGAGATGACTGAAGACGCGCGTTAGCGCCTGGGACAGAAGGTTGCGGCTCTCTCCTTCAATTAGCTCGCCCACATTCCCGGCACCTGCCTCGAGCCGCTCCACGACCTTGGTGAAAAAATCAAGATAGCCGGCATCGTCAGGCACAAGAGGGCTAGAGACGTCCCCTGTAGATGGATCCCAGGGCCTGGCGAGCCCGCTGCTCGAGGCCCTGGAACATCTTCGAGCGCAAATGCTGCCGACCTCGGGCCTGGTTCGCTTCGTCCGTCGTTCGGTCCACGAGGGACGCGGCGCCATCCACCTGTTCCTGGAGCGAAGCCAGCTCGGCCGCGGCAGTAGCCTGGGCCTTAAGCACGGCCTCCCGCTGCACCTCCGCTCGGGTAAGCTTCTTGCTGAGGCCATCAATCTTGCGCTGCAGCTCTGCGCGCCGGGTCTTGAAGCGGCTCTCTTGCAGCTTCAGTTTATCATTATAATCCTTGCGGGCTCGCTCGACTATCGCATCGGCACCCCCTGGACCTCCTCCACGTGTTGTTTGTAGGTGATCGTGGCAGCAGTGACGTCACAATTGAGCGCCTCCAGCCGCTCGCGCTCCAGACTCTGCTCCGACGACACCAGGGCAAGTTGTTGTTCGAGAGCCCGAAGGTCTGCCTCGTGGAGAGCGATCTCACACGCCTTCTTCGCTTCGGCCGCCGGCCCTTCACCACGCAAGGAAAGGGCGTTCCTCCGCTCCTGAAGCTGCCGCTCCAGGATGGCATTTGAGGCCTGAAGTTCCCGCTCAAGGGCCTCAACCGCCTCGCGACGCTCATCAGCTTCGTCGGCCCCTAGGAGGGAGTGGTCGCGTGCTTCCCTCGCCTTGGCGACGGATCTTTCGGCCTTCGAGCGTGCCGTCTCATGTTGGCGACGGCTTAGCTTGACGGCACATCAAGCTCATGCCACCCGCGAGCCAAGCACCCCGAAGTTCCGCCCCGAGCTCTCCCAACAAGCTCGCTGCGTTCCACAGAAGGTCGTGTCGGATCGAGGTTCGGGAGTTCACGAGCGTCAGGGCCTAGTCCGGACCTGGCCCCGCGCCCTCGTCCACCGCCGAAGCTTCGAAGGTTCCACCGCCGCCCATCGGGGGCTGGGGGCTGGCCGACGCCCGCTCCGCCCTGTCTTGCCAGGACGGCGCACGCCGCGGGCTCGGGACCCCCCTTGAGGTGGAGGGCCCATCGAGGACGCCCTCGGCACTGGCCTAGGAGGTAGTTCCGGCTGGCACTTCCATCCCCGCCTGCTCGGCGCGCGCCTTGGGGCAGGCGCTCCGAAGGCCGAGGAGCGGCCTCCCGGGGGCACCCCCGGAGGGACCATCGCCGCACCCCCGTAAGCGGGGTCCCCCACGGGAGATGTGGGGTGAGCTGTCGCCCCTCGCCCCGCGCTCCCGACGGGCGAAGAAGAAACCGCCTTGTGCCCGGGCACGTTGTCCGGGCTCTGATGGGGCACGTACCTCCTGCCTTCCCCGGGCTCGGCCGGCGATAGGAAAGTGCCAGATGGGCGCGGTGGCTCCTTAGCCTTTTTGCTCGCAGGAAACCTACGAGAGACAAGGGGTTAGGCACGCCCAGAGTGCCGAAGCAAACAAAGCCAAGACGTAGCGCTTAATTGTCTCTGGCGCCCCATCTCCTCTTCCTCAACACCCTCGGTAGCACGCCGGTGCTGCCCTCAGGCAGGGCCTTCCCCCACGGTAGACCCCGTGGGGCGATGGCGCGGCATCGACACCGGCCCCTGCCCCCTCGCGAAGGGAACATGGTGCGCGCTCGTGGCGCCCCCCCCCCTCCAAGGGAGTGTGGCCAGGAGGGCACCGCCCTAGGGTCGATGGCGCTGCTCGTCATGGTAAGGGAGACAGCCTCGCCTCCGGGCAGGGCGGGGCTGCTGGCACCCGCGGGCGTAGGGAAGAGTTGGCAGCGGGTCTTTGGGGGTAGGCACTCGTCGCTCCACGCTGCCTTGGCTGAAGGCCCCAGGCCCGCTAGGGTCCCGGGATCGAGGACCACCAGGGCAGGGTCGCTCCGGGGCCCCTCGCGGCGCTCCGGGAGCAGCCTCCACTGGTCAAAGTGGGGCATGGCCCGGACGAAGTCCTCCTTGTTCTTGTACTTGTACAGGGGGCGCCCCTCCCAGGGGAGACCACCGGCTGCTTCGCCGGTCAAGACTGGAAGCACCCCGTGTAATACTTCGGGAGGCAGGCGATCCGGGTGGAGCCGCATGGGATCCATTGGACCAGCAAAAGCCCACATCGGACGGGAATGACGCTGAAGGGGAGAAATCCTTCGCCGGAGGAACTCCCTCACGACTAGCGTCGCGGTTACCCCGGCTCCCCTCAGGGTGGCCAACCTCCTCATCATCGGCGACAACCTCGGATCATCAAGCTTCTCGTGCCTCCACCCCGGGCTCGGCACCGCCGGGGATGACAAGACCAGCAGCAGGGGGCTGTACCGGCCGGCATCCACATACACCCACTGTCGCCTGAAGCCCCCCACGTCGGTGTAGATCCTCATGTCGATACATTCGCCCGCTGTCTCGCCCGCGGCCATGAGTGACAAGCACCCAGAGCATTGGCTGGGCGCGGTCAGCTGGAGGAAGAAGAAGTGTCGGAGCAACGCCACCGAGGTTGAAACACCCAGGAAGGCCTCACACAGGAAGGCAAAAGATGAGAGAAGGAGAACGGATTTTGGCTCGAGATGCAGTGCGTGGATTTGGTAATGCGAGAGCACGGCGTCAACGAAATCCGAGAACGGAGGAAGTAAGCCAGAGAAGGGCGCAGGAAGATGGAGGACGATGGAGGTGGCATCCAGCTCAGCGGGGGGCAGCGAGGCCGATGAGATCTTGGTCGGCCCCCACTCATTGGAGGCGGCCGCGGTCATCGGGAGGACCATGTTGAGCCCCTCGCGGTTGAGCACTGTGGACCTGCACATGGCGGGTTTTGGCGCGGGCTGCTCTTCCGACGTTGCTGTCGCCCAATCTCTCTTTCGAGGGGGTGCCATGGCGACGCGGCGAGATGGGAGGTGATGGTCGCTCGGCGGATTGAGGGCAAGTCTACGCAGGAAGGAAGGCGCAGCAGGGCGACGCGAGATAAGGAAGGGCAATGATGGCCCGGCGGTGCTCGCAGGCTTTATGCCAGCATGGAGCGGTTACCAAGGCGTCGTGGGAAGGGGAGACATCCCAGGATCCTACGTGCGCCATGCGTCGGGCCTGGACCGCAGGCGGTTGAAAGCACATTTGCTCCCTTTGTGGTTTTGGTAATTAATAACAACATATATGTCATTGAACTAATGTTTCCACTAAGTATATTTCAGGAAAAGTTCAATGATGGGTTAGCAAAAGGATTGTGGAGAGACCCCTAGATGCAAGGAAATGGATTGGCAAAGCTTCATGCAAGAGGACTCTACATTTTACTTTGTGAGAAATCACCTTGAGTCCATAGGAAAGCCAATACTATTAAAAGGGGGCAAGGTACTGTTGGTAAACAATATGCTCCACGTGCACAAGTGATAGTCACAAAAACACCCACAAGCTCTTCCACAAAAGTCTATCCAAGCCTCTCATGAAAATCAGTGCAACCAATTTTTCCACTCGGTCCCACCGATTTCCACCTCAGACAGACCCATGCCAAACCCTAGATCTTCGGTGCAACCGATTCTGCTTCGGTGCCACCGAGTTCAGCTTGCCAACTTTCTGTTACCTCGATTCTCAAAATCGGAATTTCCGAGATTTTGGATCGGCGTCACCGAGATGTGGAAACTGACCGTTGGTCACCTTATCGGTACTGTTGAGATCTTTCTATCGGTCTCACCGAGATTGAAAAGTTGCTACCTTTGGAGCAACTCGGTACCACCGAGTTTTATACTTCGGTGTCACCGAGTTGGTAACTTTAGGTGTAACGGTTGGATTTTTGGAGACGCCTATATATACCCCTTCACCGCCACCCACTCGCAAGAGAAGCACTCATAACTATTCCATACTTGCCCCATCCAATTTTCTGAGAGAGCCACCTACTCATGTGTTGAGATCAGGCCATTCCATTCCATCCATATGAATCTTGATCTCTAGCCTCCCCAAGTTGCTTTCCACCAAATCAATCTCTTCCACCAAAGCCAAATCTGTGAGAGAGTGATTGTGTGTCGAGGAGTCTATCATCTTGAAGCACAAGAGCAATGAGTTCATCGACATTACCGAGCCTATTACCTTTTGAAGGGTGGTGCCTCCGAGATTGGTTAGGTGTCGCTTGGGAGCCTCCTACTTTTTGTTGTGGAGTTGAACCAAGAAGTTTGTACGGGCAAGGAGATCGCCTACTTCGTGAAGATCTACCCATAGTGAGGCTAGTCCTTCGTGGACGGAAGCCATTATGGAATAGTCAAGGTTGCTACTTCGTGGACCCTTATGGGTGGAGCCCTCCGTGGACTCTCGCGACCGTTACCCTCCGTGGGTTGAAGACTCCATAAACGTGGACGTATGATAGCACCACCTATCGAAACCACGGGAAAAATCTTCGTGTCTTCAAATTGCGTTTGATCTTCCTCCCTACCCTCTACTTCATATGCTTGTCTTTACATTCCGCTGCTATACTCTTAGACATGCATGTGTAGGGTGTACTTGAATTGCTATCATTGCTAAAATCTGCCAACACTTAAAATTGGGAAAAGGTAGAATTTTTATTTGCTCAAGTAGTCTAATCACCCCCCCCCCTCTAGACATACTTTCGATCCTACAGCGGTTGGGGCCCACGTCGTGCTCGCCCCCCAACCGGTGGGACAGTGCCCATCGCGGCCCCGGGGGCTACTGTCGGGCCTCTGGGACTGGGGGTAGCCAGGCCCGTCTGCCTGCAGCCCAGGACGCGAAGATTGCCTTAAACACTGGGTGGCCCACCTATGAGCTTCACGGGGCTGGTTCTCGCGAGGGCCTACGCCTCGCGAGGTGCGAGGCAACATTACCATCAAGGACTTCATGAGGCCCCTCCGCGAGGCTGTCCCTGACGCCCTCAGGAGGTGGGTCCGTCTGGGGTTGGCCTGGCAGGGCCCCGCAACCCTGAGCCCGCACATGGGTGACGCGTGCCGCGCCAAGCGGTGCCAGGAGCGGTGCCAGCGGGCACGGACATAGAGGCTTTCCTCTTCGGTGATAGAGGAACGGCGCCAGCTCGCGGGCTCCCAAAGCAACCCCCAAAGGTTTCCTTTCTCCTGCAAGAGGACCAAGGCCAATATAAGAGTGTCGGGGTCTCGGCAGGACGGAGGTCACTCCTGAGCCCACAAGCACGTCACGACAAGGAGCTTTGACACGCGAAGACCACCTTTTGTCAGGATAGGTTGCAGTCTTGTCCCCCTTCAAACTGGCCGTTGTGGCAACCCTTCCCGCCTTGTGTTTTCGCGGGAAGAGGACCAATGCCAATATAAGAGTAGTAAGTGGCCACCATAGAAGAGAGGACCCTGGGCAAGCAAGAACACACCTTGTACTCATCCTCATCCTCAAGTAATCCAGACAAGCAGGAGTAGGGTCTTACACCGCGAGGTGGCCCGAACCTGGGTAAACTGTGCGTCCTTTTTTCGTCTCCCTTATCTCAAGCCGCCGGAGAGTCGCCGTGAGGTTGTGAGGCAGAGTAGGGCAGGAGAGCGAGTGCACCCCAGAGTTCGAACCTTGTTGGGTCCTCGGAGCCCCGATTCCGACACATATGAAAATGACATAACATGGGACTCTCTATATGAAGAACAAGGTGCCACTTTGAGGCACAAGTGTGGTAAAGGATAGTAGCAAACTCCCTCTCTCTTTTTCTCTCTTTTTCATTATTTATTTATTTGTGGTGGGCTCATTTGGCCTCCCCCATTTTTATTTCCTCACTGGGACAATGCTCTAATAATGATGATCATCACACTTTTATTTACTTACAAGTTACAACTCAATATGAAAACTCGATATGAAGAACTATGAAACAATATGCCTCAATATGAATGCCTCTGGCAGTGTACCAGCATGTGCAATGATCTAGCGTGACATGTATAAAAAAATGATGAATGGTGGCTTTGCCACAAATACTATGTCAGCTCTATATGATCACTCAAAGCAATATGATGATGAATAAACTAGTCATATGATGCAACGGTGAAATTTGCATGGCAATATATCTCGGAATGGCTATGGAAATGCCATAATAGGTAGGTATGGTGGCTATTTTGAGGAAGATATAACGAAGTTTATGTGTGACAAAGCATATCATGTCACGGGGTTTGGATGCACCGTCGGAGTTCGCACCGATCCTCAAGGTGAGAATGGGCAATGCACGGTACAGAAGAGGCTAGCAAAATATGAGGTGGTGAGATTGCGTATGTCCACGGATTCACATTAGTCATAAAGAACTCATATACTTATTACAAAGTTTTATTAGTTTTATCACAAATAAAAGTACTAGTCGCATGCCCCGAGGGAGGAGGTTGGGAGGAGTTAACCATCGCGCGCCTCCGACCCGAAACAACACTAGGATTTCAACGAGGAATAGAAATGCTCACACATCCCCACCATGCCTTTTTATATTATGTAGGCAAATGGGAAATTAACACCTCTTAATACTGATACTTCTACGAACCCACAATCATGCACTCACACCCTTTCAATATCATTAACCCAAAATTTCTCTTTAATGTGCTACATGATGGTTTTGATTATCACTCATTGAATACCTATTGTTTTTGGACTATTCTTATGACCCATGCAAATTACCATCACTATTTATTTACTCTCAAACAAATATAAGCGAAGAACAAGAGTGCAATTATTTCTATAAAATCTATACGCCACCGTGCTAAAAAAGATATAAGTGAAGTACTAGAGCAACTGCTAAGCTCAAAAGATATAAGTGAAGCACATAGAGTATTCTAATAAATTATGATGAAGGTATGTCTCTCTCAAATAGGTGTGTCTAGAAAAATATGATTTTGGCAAACTAAAAACAAAAGAAAACAAAAGCAAACGACGCTCCAAGCAAAACTCATATCATGTGACGAATAAAAATATAGCTCCAAGTGACATACCGATGGATTGAGACGAAAGAGGGGATGCCTTCCGGGGCATCCCCAAGATTAGACACTT
This sequence comes from Elymus sibiricus, assembly GCA_039707655.1. Classification (NCBI taxonomy): domain Eukaryota; kingdom Viridiplantae; phylum Streptophyta; class Magnoliopsida; order Poales; family Poaceae; genus Elymus; species Elymus sibiricus. Next base: position 180,788,027 of record CM077665.1, read on the forward strand.
GAGTCTTCCTAGAATATTACCTTGGGGTACCTTGGGCATCCCCAAGCTTAGGCTCTTTCCGCTCCTTATTCCTTCGTCCGTCGTGATAACACCCAAAACTTGAAAACTTCAATCACACAAAACTCAACGAAACTTCATGAGATCCGTTAGTATAAGCAACATATCAAATACTTTAGGTATTGTTATAAATTGATTCATATTTCATTATTTCATAATTGGTACTGTATTCTGACTTCTCCATGGCTTATACCCCCCGATATAATCCATAGCATCATCAAAACAACCAAACTATACAAGCAAAAACAGAATCTGTCTAAAACAGAATCTGTCTAAAACAGAATAGTCTGTAAAGATCTGTAAATAAACTATACTTATGTAACTCCAAAAATTCTGAAACAATTGGAAAACCTGAAGAATTTGTATATAAATACTGTGTAAAAAATTCAGATCAAAAAGACTTTCCAGTAAAATCAGGGAAATTCTTCACTGGACGCTAAAGTTTCTATTTTTGCACCATATCAATTCCACTCATCATGTGAGTCATCCCAAAGGATTTACTTGGAACAAACACTAATTTAAACATAAAAGCATAACCATTATAGAGGAAATAATCATGTTATCACACACAAACAGAAAGTAAAAAGCAAAAATAAAGATAACTATTGGGTTGCCTCCCAACTAGCACTATTGTTTTATGCCCCTAGCTAGGCATAATGCATAGTTTCAAGTGTTGTCATCTTTAGTATTTTCTTGGGAAGGAGGTTTCTCAAAGACAGTAGGAAACACATCATCAAGTAGTATCTTGGCATTTTTAATGGTACTCTCCTTAAACCCTTCAGTATTCTCTCTTACTATCCAAGAATATTGTTTGTTGATGGCATTGAAAACTTGTTGGATAATATGGATAGGAGGAACTTTTTTAATTGTGTTTTCATCAAAAGTATTGTTATCTCGGAACACATATCTCATCATATAGTCCACATTATATAAAATTTCATCTATCATAGGATGTTCACAACTCATATTATAGTGTTCAAAGATATCACGAGCTTCTCGTACTATATAGTCAAATTCATGAATGAGGATGAGAGTGGCTATCTTCTTAGCTCTAGGGTCATTTATGACCGGCAACTGATAGAAAAGCCTTTGCAAAGTAGGGTGAGTGCGCATGAATTTTCTTTCAAGCTTTAGAACAAGAGCGGAAATAGCATCGGCGTAACTGTTGGTGCTTTTAAGGATTGGAGTATCCTTGCAAGCTAAAGCACCCGTACAGTTAAAGAATCCTTGGATAATGCTTTCCCCTATGATATTCCCCTTCCCCGCAACAAAAACTTTTATGTCTCGCTGTGGGGGAGTTTCCTCTTTGGGCATTTTACTTCCGTCATCTTTTTCAATGATAAAGTCAGACATGATGGCAACTTTGAAGCAAGCAAAACAAGCAAACAAGTAAACTAGCAAGCAAAGAACTAAACTAGTAACAAGCAAACATAAATATTTTTCTATTTTTGATTTTTATGAAGCAAACTAAATATAACAGCAAATAAAAAGAAGAACAACTGAATGATAATTTGTGCGAATTTACTTGATAGTTGGTTGATGGTATTCCCCGGCAACGGTACCAGAAATCCTTCCTGATACTTGTGATCTGCGTTGCGTTTTCCGTGAAGAGGAACGGGTAATTGCAGCACAATACAGGTAAGTATTTCCATCAGTTAAGAATAAAGATTTATCGAACCAATAAGAATACCAATCAACAACCGTCTTCAGCGACTGAACACAAAAGAGCAAACACTTGCACCCAACGTGGCAAGAGGGTTGTCAATCCCCTTGATCTCGTTATTTGCAAGCAAATGGAGTGTGCTGATGATAGTATATAATTGTAAATTGCACAATAAAATAAAAGCAAATAAATGGCAGCAAGGTAATGAAAGCGTTTGTAAATATATAAGTGAATAGACGCCGGGGCCATAGTTTTCCCTAGCGGCATCTCTCATATAGGAAGCATACGGTGGGTAAACAAATTACTGTTGGACAATTGATAGAAAAGTGCATAGTTATGTGATATTCATGGCAATGATCATGTATATATAGGCATCATGTCCATAAGCAAATAGGCCGACTCCTGCCTGCACCTATTACTATTACTCCACCCATCGACCGCTATCCAGCATGCATCTAGAGTATTTAGTAAAACAGAGTAATGCTTGGAGAACAATGACAAGATGTAGACAAAGAGAATTCAATTAATACGAACTAACCCCATCGTTTTATCCTTAGTGGCAATAATACAAAGATGTGTCTTGTCCCATTCTGTCACTGGGATATAGAGCACCGCCAGATTGAAACCACTACAACGCACCCCTCTCACTGAAGAAATATCAATCTAGTTGGCCAAACTGTTTCAATAGATCAGAGAGATTTACGAAGCTATAATGATCATGCAAATAAGAATCATAATATTCATAGGCGACTCAAATACTTTTCATGAATAATCTGAACATAAACCCACAATTCATCGGATCCCAACAAACGCACCGTACAAAAGATTTACATCGGATAGATCAAAGCGAAGATGCGATTATCATGGTATTGAAGATCAAAAGAGAGAGAGAGAGAGAGAGAGAGAGAGAGAGAGAGAGAGAGATAGCCATCTAGGTACTAACTAAGGACCCATAGGTCTGTGGTAGACTACTCACACATCACCATGGGAGCAGCAAGGTTGATGAAGAGGCCCTCTGATGCGGAGCATCCTACGGACATCACCATGACAAGAGTCCGTTTGGCAAGTGACACGTGCCACAACTACTTCACATACATAAAGGTGAATCATCTTCTTTACACGTGTTCACTTGACCCCTTAGAGGATGGTATACTACTTGACACTCCTCTCGTGTGCATGCATAGGTATTGTCGGAGCTTCACGGATGACGAGGAGGAGTGCCAGCACCTACGTACAACTACACCATCCGCGAGGGAAGCTTGGAAGCAGAGACGGAAGAAGACGGAGTCCCGAAGAAGGAAGAAGTGCCAGGACACCTTCCAGGCCCCGGACATTCGGCCCTTGGCCCGGACATCCGGCCCCTGGAGATCACACAAGCGCCAAGGGCAAGCTGCAGCCGAAGCTACAGGGCCCAGACATCCAGCCCCTGGACCCCGGACATCCGGCCAGCCACGGAAATCCGACCCGTCGCCCGAATATCCGGCCGCGAGAAGCCAGAACCGAAGCTCTCTGACCAGACGCAGCCCGGACATCCGGCCCAGCCGCCCGGACATCCGGCACAGCACCGAAGCCCCGGACATCCGGCCCATGTGCGGGCAGCCGCAGGCCAACAGGCCATGTATCTCTCTCTCTCACCCCCCATCTTGCCTTGTACTATAAATAGACATCCCCTCCTCCTTTCTAGGGTTAGCAATGATTTAGCTCATAGATAGATGAGCATTTGCTCCTTACACTACCTCTCCCATGGAGTAGATGCCTCTATGAGAGAAGACCCCTAGTGGATGTTAAGGCCCCCTTGCGTGGGAAGATCCCTAGTGGATTCAAGACCCCATCTCCCTATAGGATTTGGGATCAACTCTACCATGTATCCTCTTTTCCTTTGTTGTTCTTATATCCTTGTCGATCTTGTATGGATGTGAGCATAGTGGATGTGTGCTTGGACTTTTTTTGAGTGTTTCTCTTTTGATTTCCCCCTCGTGTTCTTCGTGTTCTTCGTGTTCATTCACAAATCCACCTCCAATTCATGAAAGATCGACGCACACGGGCGTGCCCCGTATCATATTGGTACGAAGAGCCACGTTTCTCACGAATTTGGACTGGTTCTTGTAAGATTTTGTTGATTCTGATCCATGGAATTCGTGTTTAGCAAGTAGATCTAGCTTTCCCACCGCGAAATCCACCCTAATTTTTCTTTTTCTCCATCAATTTTGACCCCCGAGATCGAAAATTTCCACCCAAATCGAGTTCCCGAGCCTAATTTGAGATCTGGAATCGTCGGGCCGAACATCCGGGCAACCGGCCGGCCATCTGGGCCATCAGGCCGGACATCCGGGCCCCAGGCGGGACATTCGGGCCGTGGAGCACAAAAATTGGGCGATTCTGGACATCGGTCCCCGGATTTCCGACCTAACCCCTCGGATATCCGGCCCCTGGGAATTTCAGCCTCCGTGTTTCACCGTTTTATCAATAACTAATTCATCCGGAGTCCAATTTTGACGTTCTTTAGCTCGTTTTGTAGCTATTGACACCCTCCATACCACAAAATTAGTGCCACCATCATTTGACTCCATCATATTTTTGGAATTTTGGCAAGTTTGCCTAGGCCTACAGAATAACTTCCGCATAGTTTTTCCACCTTACACTTCCGCCATTCTAACCCAATTTTGTTTGAGATTTTGAGTCGCAGTTTCCATTTCCTAAGGTGTTTCGGCTACTTAGGGACGGTTCTACATCGACAACGCCGCTACTCATCATCGCCTCAGCCTCGACATCGATATCGGCCACTTTGCCTTTTGGCGCCCCAACCGTAAGCAAGGACTGTAATCTCGACAACATCATTGTCCATTACCTTGACATTGCATTGATCGCTTTGAGCCTATTGCGTACCTTACCCATTGAGACTAGCGAGTTGAGAATTGCCGGGCCACGTTACTTGTGCACCATAGTGATACTCTTATGCCGCATAACTTTTAGCGTGCAAACATCTTGTCCTCTACATTGTGACATAAGTCTCTCCCGTGCATATCCATCATACTTGTCTCATATCTTGGTTCGAGCATCAAGCATAGAGAAAAAAAGCAAAAAGAAAAAAAAGCTTTTAAGCAAAAGAGGAGATACAAAAGAGCTTATAAGCAATAGCAATAGCATTGAGCCATTTGGCATAGTAGATACACATGGATCATACATACATAGCATACTTGGGATTGAAGACGGCAGGTTTCCTCTTTTAGGTTGGTGCACAAGCTCGTATCTAGCCCATTTGAGCAATCGAGCTATAGTCTCTCTAGTATCCGTGCAACACGAGCTTTTCCCGGGTCTCACATATTTTGTTCTCATTCCTTGGTTGCGTGGATCCCAGTTTTCTATCCGTGTGTGTGTTCCTAGTGCCACCATAGCTATTGATTTATTTGCTTTGCATTGCAATTCTGTGAATCTTCCTCAACATTTTGATATTTTGACTATCAATTGCTTGAATTTTGTGCCACTTGTCCTAACCAAGCCACTCGATAAGCTTTACATTGTAGGTGTGAGTGAACAAGTCCGGTACCAATTCCCCTATTCTTTCATTGCACATTGAGTGAAACGGGATACATCCTCAACTTTGGGAAACGATATTTTGGTATTGTTTATCTCATTTCCCACTCACCTTTGCTCGAGTCTTCCGATGGCTAGGCAAAGCACGGCATCTTCGGTCTTCGACGACTACATCAACATGAACAACCACATCAACCAAAAATCGAGAGACTCGCCATCGACATACGACACTCCGAAGCTTGGAAAGAAGACTACATCGACAACACATTGGACGCACACATGGAGCGACTTCGACATGTGTTGGCCAACAACAAGTCTTCTTCCCCTTCGTCATGTTCAAGGCGGAGACGCTCAAGTCGCACATCTTCGGAGCGCCCATCTGATGCAAGCTCAAGTCGGCCACGTCCTCATCTTCGAGACGACCGCCACAAAAACCATCACTCTCATGATCTACATCATCGCGAAGGGCAAGCCACCTCCAAGAAACAAGTGCACGAAGACGAAGAATGCCACCACGGACAAGCTTCGACGCCAACACCAAGGCGACCGACTACACGCACGGATGACCCTTCCATCTTCGGAAGCATCCCAAGGAAGATGGCCGAGCATGGGAATTTCCCTTCGGTCATGGAGGCGAGTGATGATGTGCCATCTTCGGCCTTCATCCACGACGACGACGAGATGGTTGAGCATGGGACCATCCCTTCAACCAAGGAGGCGAAACGAGTTGAGCATGGAGACGCTTGCACCTACATCTCTCCGACACCCACATATGACGAGATGCCCCAATATCCATGTGAGGAGAGGCACTACCACATGAGTGACACGAGTGACTCCACCATATGTGACTTTGAGTGCATTTCCTATGAGCGGATGAGCATGGCCACCACTAGCCCCATATATGATGAGTTGCCCCAATTACCATGTGAGGAGAGACATAACCCCCACCACTTGAGTGAGATGAGTGACTCCACCATATGTGAGTATGAGTGCAACTACCTAGAGGGAGTGAGTGCGCCACAATACTTAGTGAGTGAGGTAGTTGAGAGGGCACGTGAGGCCACTATGATTTCTCACAACTTAACCTCTACTCCTATTGTGTCTTCTTCGTTGGTGCAAGGTCTCATAAATGACGACGCGCCTACCCTCGACGATTCCATCACTTCAATGGGAATGACGATGGCCATGGTGGATGATGATGCACCCCCCCCCCCACATGGTTCCATCACGATGACGAGGACCACGAGTTGGTCTATGCCACCTCACCTACACCACATGGGTGGAATGAACAAGGTAACATAGATGAAGGTGATGCTATTGTCCCACTAGTGGACTATCTTGAGATCGATTGCTTGCATGATGATGATCCACCTATTGCCATGTTTCATGATTATGCGACTTCCTCATGTGATGAATTACCCATTCATGATGAGTTTGACGATTCTCATGTGGAGTCTATTAGTTGTGATGCCATATTGCATAGGATATCTTGTACAAATTCTATTGGTCACATCATGTTCGACAATCCGCTAAACTTGTCATATGCTATGCGTGAAACTTCACATATTGCATCTTTGCAATCTCACCGTAGCGACTATGCCTATCCCATAAAAATTAATCCCATTTGCCCATATGGCATAGATGACAAACCCATGGTTATTGGCATTTGCTTTTCTTGTGATGATATTGCCATGCTCCCATTGCATCATTTGCGCAATTGCTCTCATATGACATGCCATGACCACGTAGCTATGGATATGCATTGTTTTGGATGTTGTCCATATTCTCCGAATTATGCTTCCGCTATTGCACATGAGGAGACCCCAATAGTTTCCTCCTACATGTTAGGAGATTTTGCTCCATTCCATCGATTGCATGATCCCAATTATTGTGTGCACCATCCGCATATGATGAATAAAAATGCTCTCGATATTTCACATGATGCACCACATATTTCTGGTCTCCATTATGTTATACATAATAACAAACCTTTCATGATGGATGCCATGTTATTATATCATGCATCTCACTTATTTGAGCATTGGATATTTTGTGCTAACGAACACAAGCACATGCACATCCTAACGGATGATGTATACATATACCACACACACACACGATTTTCCCTTTGCCTTTGTTGTGTGTAGGTACTCATGATTACTCGTCAACCTCACAATCCCATGAGTTGACGAAAAGAGCTCTTGAGAGCACCGATGCTTTGGGATTCACCGGAATGTGTCTCTAATAATTCCCCTCGCGAAAGGACTTCGCGCATTTCTTCTACATGGCTCTCACATGGCTATGGCTTCTTACTCATTACACTTATTATGCCCATATTGCCATGTTCACTTTGCATGATATGCTCACTTCTATGACCTTGACATGCATTTGTGACCCATGTTTTGCATCTCACATGACACTAGATTATATGACTTGTATGTGTACTTGCAAACTTGGTGGAGATATTTCTTGTCATTATTGCCATGTTCCTTTTGTGAGCCATGCTATTGTTCCTGCTTGTGTTGGGAGAGTCATGTTGACAAATTGCTCTTTTTATAGGACTTCTCGCCAATACAATGATGATACTTTGATCATATCTTGTTTCCGTGCTTGCGATATGTCATGCGCACTGTCTATGCCTATTATTTTCTCACATGACATGATTGCCATGATTTCCTCTAGTATGTTGCATCTTCGCACTACTAATTTGCACGACATGATCACTATGCTTGCTAGTGTTGCATCACCGACGTGCTCCTTTTATGCGGTTGATGACAACCATTGCCATGCTTCGCACATGATTGATATTGCTTATTGTCATATGTCTCCATATGTTGTCTCTCTCATGCTCGATGCTTTGCCATGTATTGAGTGCAACAATGCTATTAATTTTGATAATGAGATTGCCCCCATAGCTTTCTCTAATATTCTTGGAGCTTTTGACATATCTCATGTGAAGCATGCTTGCCTTCCTTCTTTGCACCATATGCCTAGTGCCATGAATATAGCCATTCTTGCATCATATTATTCATGCACTTGTAATTCTAATGGTTATCTGCAAGAGAAGAGAACCATCATGATGGATGATTTGTTTGTCTACCACGCACTGTAACACCCTGGTTTTCGCTCTCTGTTTTTTTTCCTTTGCGGGGTTTGACTCCCGTCTTTTTTCTCGGTGTTATCGGATTTCTCTAGCTCTTGGATATGTGAAGATGGTTATCTAGCCTTGCATTCCCTATCCAACAAGAGATTCTCCCCAGTCCAACCTTGCCACCCAGGATCTATCTCCGGACTTTGCCGTCGAAACCCTACCTTCCGAGTTGCCGGAAGGGAAACCCTGATCCTTGCAGTTACAAAGGAACCTCAATTTCCTTTGATCTGTGCCTCCCAAATCTTTCCCAGTGATCATCCCACCTATATAAACCCTGGATATGCAAAAATATTGCCAAGTCATTTGCAATATTTTTCATTTATAATTAATTCCTTTTTCTGCCAGTTAAGGGAATTAAATCCAGGAAAATATCTATGCATCTCCAAAGCTCATGAAAACTTGTGGAGATATTCTTTGTGATCATTCTGAGCTCCCATAAAAATATTGGCCATAATTAAATAGGGGAAATTGCCTTTTCCTATTTAATGCCAATATTGCATTTTGGGCACTTTCTAAAGGAACTACCATTTTGGTAGCCAGAAAAAATCCCAAATAAATTGTGGAGCTTCTCCTATCCATATCTTCATCATTTCCATCAAGAACCCAAGTTCCATAGTTCAAATATTGAGCACCACATCAATTTGCAGATTCTGTCCAGTTGGGCAAGTTGCAAAGGAAGTGCTCTATTCCTTTATCTATTTGAGCTGAAACTTTTCATGGTGGTTAACATTGCTAAATAACTCATGGATACCAAAAACCAGCTCAATTCATCTATCCATTTTTCCCCAGCATTTTTCTCAAGTTTCTGTCCATTTGGAAGTGCTATGAAGGAAGTACCACTTTGGCATTTCCAAATGAGCTGAAACTTTTCCAGTAGCTTCATATATTCAATTAACTTCTCTCCACCAAATTTCAGTTGTTTTCATCTAGCCAAGTTTGCCCAGCACCCTCTTCTGCATTGCTGGCCAGTTTGCAAGTTTGCAAATGAAGTGCGATTTATCCTCCTCCTGATGAGCTGCAAATTTGCAGCGAGGATCATCTTAGTGAGTGATCACTCTCAGCCAAAAACCAGAGTCTGTCTCCTGCTCAACCCCCTCAGCTCACCTCAAACAGTCTGCTGCCAGAATCTCTTTTGGTATGTTTCTTCCACCTCAGCGCCACCTGGCCGGTTCCAGCTACCTTTCTTATCTATTTGAGCAGTGAAGGACCTATTGGACAAGGTGTGACAAGCAGACGCGGGCCAGAGCGCGTTGTGCCCGTGGTGACCAAGCAATGGCCATGCAGAAATGGCGCTCTGCGCCCTGTCAGCTCCGTGCGGTCGCCTCCGGCCAGTCCTGGCTCGTCCGGGCATGTCCAGTGGCTCCGCGTCAGCCGCGTGCATCCTCTCCAGCAGCTTCCTCCTCCCTTTCTCCTCCCCACGCCACGGCAACTCCGGCGAACTATTCCGCCCGTGACGCCAATGTCGTTTTCTCCTCTGTCCTCATCTCCCTCGAGCTCTCTCTCTCCCCTCCGCGAAGCCGCCCAACCCCGCTACCAGCCAGCCACGCCATCCCTATAGCTCCAGTGAACAGATAAGGTAGCCACGGCAGCCGAGCTCATCTGCTCGCCGTCAGGCACCTATTTATAGGCCCTCCCCGCGCCCCTCAAGCTCACCAACCTCCTCACCGCACTCCCCTAGTCCTCCCCAACCTTTTCCCCGAGCTCAAGGAGCTCTCTAGCTCCCGAATGGCCGCCATGGCCGCCGCTCTCCCCCTCTCAAATTCGCCTGAGTCCGGCCCTCTTCCTCCACCTAGCCACCACCAGTAGAACCACCAGAGGCCGGCGGAGCTCCCTCGTGCTTCAGCTCCACCTTCGGCGCACCGTGGCTGCGTGCCCACCGGCGCCCGTGACCGCCGTCCGCCGCGGCCAACGCCCGGGCCCGACCCGAGGTCCCCGGCGGCTGTGCCCTACCTGGGTGGGACCGCCTCGCCACCCGAAGCCCGTCGGTGGTCGCCGCGCCTTGGGGGACGGCCGGAGTCGCCGGGCCGGCGCTCGGCCGGGCGCCTGAGCCTCTCCCCGTCGGGAGGTAGACGACAGCGAGAGGAGAGAGAAGGAGCGTGGCGGGACCCACGTGTAAGCGACCCAGGCGTGGACCCGGCTGCTGACTGGGATAAGTGATGGCATACTTTACTAAAATATGTCTTCGGGTACTGAAAGCATAATCTGATGCATCTTCTGTCTGAAATACGCTTTCCCTACTGCGAAAACATATTTATCAAAACGTGCTTTCTCTTTTTAGCAGCCACCGCCGAAACCCTTATATAGAGGACGTTCATCGGTTAGCAACAGAAAAGCATATTTTTAATTGTTTTTCTGCCTAACGAACGAACGGCCGTAACTTTTCAACCGTGACTCCGATTCAGGTGATTCCAGCGCTCACATCTTCGTCTCGTCGAGCCCGTTCTTTTGGCATCACTTTCACAATGTGTTCACATTCTGCAAATGACCCTGTTGCCCTTGCCTCTAAGTAGCCCTCTCCGAGAGAGAACGATTTCCGGCGATCCTTTCCGCGGACTCTTCGCACTTCTTCCCGGAGTATTCTTCGACCCCAGGCAAGCCGCTCATCAGATATATGCCCTAAAGCATTGCTCTGTGTTATTCTTGCGTGTTTAATTAATGATATGCTTGTGCTAGAAATAATTAAACTCCTGCTATTTCGATATTGTCATTTACATTACCTGCTACTGCTCATCTTGCAAGCATAGAACTTATCGGAGATCTCATATCTCTCGATCCGGGCATTCTTCTGAAAGATAAACTTCAACTCCTGGAACATCTCATATGCTCCATGACGTTCAAAACGTCTTTGAAGTCCCGGTTCTAAGCCATACAATATTGCACATTGAACTATTGAGTAATCTTCAGAACTTGCCAGGCGTTCACAACGTCTAGAGACTCAACTGGAGCGGGTGGATCACCAAGCGGTGCATCAAGGACATAAGCCTTCTGGGAAGCCGTAAGGATAATCCGTAGATTACGGGCGCAGTCCACAAAGTTACTTCCATCATCTTTCAATTTAGCTTTCTCTAGGAACGCATTAAAATTCAGGGGTGCTACTGCGCGAGCCATGATCTACAACATAAATATTGCAAAGATAACTTAGACTATTGTTCAAGATAATGAGTTTAGTTAATCATATTACTTAAAAACTCCCACTCAAATTGACATCCCTCCGGTCATTCGAGTGTAACATGATCCAAATCCACCAACTCAAGTCCGATCATCACGTGAGTTGAGGTGGTTTCAATGGTGAACATCTTCATGTTGATCATATCTACTATATGACTCATGTTCGACCTTTCGGTCTCTTGTGTTCCGAGGCCATGTCTGTACATGCTAGGCTCGTCAAGTTTAACCCGAGTGTTCCGCATGTGCAACACTGGCTTGCACCCGTTGTATGTGAACGTAGAGTCTATCACACCCGATCATCACGTGGTGTCTCGAAACGACGAACTTTCGCAACGGTGCACACTCGGGGAGAACACAATTTTTATCTTGAAATTTAAGTGAGGGATCACCTTATAATGCTACCGTCGTCCTAAGCAAAATAAGATGCATAAAAGGATTAACATCACATGCAAATCATAAGTGACATGATATGGCCATGAACTTGTGCTTTTGATCTCCATCTCCAAAGCACCGGCATGATCTCCATCGTCACCGACATGACACCATGATCTCCATCATCTTGATCTCCATCAACGTGTCGCCATGAGGTTGTCGCGCCGACTGTTGCTTCCACGACTATTGCTAACTCATAGCGGTAAAGTAAAGCAAAACGGCGAAAATAATTAAAGACAACTCTATGGCTCCTGCCAGTTGCCGTACTCATCGACATGCAAGTCGTGATATTCTATACAACACATGATCATCTCATACATCACATATATCTCATCATGTAATTGGCCATATCACATCACAACATACCCTGCAAAAAGAAGTTAGACGTCCTCTAATTGTTGTTGCAAATTTTACGTGGCTGCTACGGGTTTGCAAGAACCGTTCTTACCTATGCAAAACCACAACGTGGTGTAGTGATTGCTTTTTGATCTTCTAAAAGAACCCTCTTCATTGAAATCGATTCAACTAAAGTGAGAGAGACAGACACCCGCCAGTCACCTTTATGCAACGAGTGCACGTAGCGGTGAAACCTGTCTCGCGTAAGCGTACACGTAATGTCGGTCCGGGCCACTTCATCTCACAATACCGCCGAATCAAGTATCAACTAGTAACGGCAAGCAATATGTATACACCCACGCCCACAACTCGTTTGTGTTCTACTCGAGATCTCATCTACGCATAGACCTAGCTCTGATGCCACTGTTGGGGAACGTTGCATGGGAAACAAAAATTTTCCTACGCACACACAAGATCTATCCATGGTGATGAGCATCTACGAGAGGGAGAGTGAATCTACATACCCTTGTAGATCGCTAAGCGGAAGCGTTAAGAAACGCGGTTGATGTAGTCGAACGTCTCCGCGATCCAAATCGCAAGTCGTCCCTCGATCCGATCACGAACTAGTGCTGAACGGACGGCACCTCCGCGTTCAACACACGTACGGCTTGATGACGCCTTCACCTCCTCGATCCAGCGAGCGATGATGAAGTAGTAGATGAGTTCCGGCAGCACGACGGCGTGGTGATGGTGGTGAGGAACAATCTCTGCAGGGCTTCGCCAAGCACTACGGTTATGACGGGAGAACTAGAGGGTTAGGGTTGCCGACACACGACTTGGGAAATCTTGATGTGTCCCGTGTGTTAGCCCTGCCCCTCTATTTATATGTTGAGCCCTGGGGTCTAAACTTGGAGAGAAAACCTCCACAAGGTCGGTTTTGCCCGCACAAGGTCGGTTTGGCCCGCACGGAAAGAGTCCAACTCGGATTCCAGTAGTACCGCGCACAAGCGGTAGTACCGCTCACGAGCGGTAGTACCGCTTGAGCGGTAGTACCGCTTCATACAAGCGGTAGTACCGCTTACGCGGTAGTACTGCCTTACCAGCGGTAGTACCGCTTAAGGCAGCAGCAAAACTTCCTTTTGCACTTTCCAATACCTCGTGGGCTTTACCCCTTTGGTCCATATAAAGTGTTGCTGCACCCGAACACTTCGGTAAACACCCAGAACCCCTTCCGGTGAATTCCGGAACCCTTCCGGAGATCAAAACACTATTATCACATATATCAATCTTTACCTCCGGACTCTTCCGGAGATCCTCGTCATGTCCGGGATCTTATCCGGGACTCCGAACAACCTTCGGTCACCAACAAAATAACTCAACTATACTAATCGTCACCAAACGTTAAGTGTGTAGACCCTGCGGGTTCGAGAACTATGTAGACATGACCGAGACACCTCTACCATCAATAACCAATAGCGGGACCTGGATGCCCATATTGGCTCCTACATATTCTACGAAGATCTTTATCGGTCGAACCTCTATGTCAAGGATTCAGTTAATCCCGTATACTGTTCCCTTTGTTCTTCGGTATGTTACTTGCCCGAGATTCGATCGTCGGTATCTCTATACCTAGTTCAATCTCGTTACCGGCAAGTCTCTTTACTCGTTCCGTAATACAAGATCTCGTGGCTAACACTTTAGTCACATTGCTTGCAAGGCTCATTGTGATGTTGTATTACCGAGTGGGCCCTGAGATACCTCTCCGTCACACGGAGTAACAAATCCCAGTCTTGATCCATGCCAACCCAACAGACATCCTCGGAGATACCTGTAGAGCACCTTTATAGTCACCCAGTTACGTTGCGACGTTTGATACACACAAGGTACTCCTCCGATGTCAGGGAGTTGTATGATCTCATGGTCATAGGAACAGATACTTGACATGCAGAAAACAATAGCAATAAACTGACACGATCATATGCTACATTTATAGTTTGGGTCTTGTCCATCACATCATTCTCCTAATGATGTGATCCCGTTATCAAATGACATCTCATGTCCATGGCTAGGAAACCTTCACCATCTTTAGATCAACGAGCTAGTCAACTAGAGGCTTACTAGGGACACAGTGTTGTCTATGTACCCACACATGTATTTGAGTTTCCAATCAATACAATTATAGCATGGATAATAAACGATTATCATGAACAAGGAAATATAATAATAACTAATTTATTATTGCCTCTAGGGCATATTTCCAACAGTCTCCCACTTGCACTAGAGTCAATAATCTAGTTCACATCACTATGTGATTTACATTGTAATGAATCGAACACCCATGCAGTTCTGGTGTTGTTCATGTTTAGCCCTTGGAAGAGGTTTAGTCATCGGATCTGCAACATTTAGATCCGTGTGTACTTTGCAAATATTTATGTCGTCCTCCTTGATGTAATCGCGGATGGAATTGAAATGTCGCTTTATGTGTCTGGTCCTCTTGTGAAATCTTGGTTCCTTGGCTAGAGCAATGGCACCAGTATTATCACAAAACAGAGTCATTGGGTTAAGCGCACTAGGCACTACTCCAAGATCTGTCATGAACTCCTTCATCCAGACACCTTCCTTCGCCGCCTCCGAGGCAGCGATGTACTCCGCTTCGCATGTAGAATCAGCTACCACGCTTTGCTTGGAACTGCACCAGCTAACCGCACCCCCATTAAGAATAAATACGTATCCGGTTTGTGACTTAGAGTCATCCGGATCAGTGTCAAAGTTTGCATCGACGTAACCCTTTACGACGAGCTCTTGATCACCTCCATAAACGAGAAACATGTATTTAGTCCTTTTCAGGTACTTCAGGATATTCTTGACCGCCGTCCAGTGTTCCATTCCTGGATCACTTTGAAACCTTCCGACCATACTTATGGCAAGGCTGACACCGGGTCTTGTGCACAGCATTGCATACATGATAGAGCCTATGGCTGAAGCATAGAGGATGACACTCATCTTTTCTCTATCTCCTGCAGTCACTGGGCATTGAGTCTTACTCAACTTCACACCTTGCAAAACAGGCAAGAACCCCTTCTTGGACTGATCCATTTTGAACTTCTTCAAAATCTTATCAAGGTATGTGCTTTGTGAAAGTCCTATTAAACGTCTTGATCTATCTCTATAGATCTTGATGCCTAATATGAAAGCAGCTTCTCCTAGGTCCTTCATTGAAAAACTCTTGTTCAAATATTCCTTCACGCCTTCCAACATTTCTATATTGTTTCCAATCAGTAATATGTCATCCACATATAATATTAGAAACGCTATAGAGCTCCCACTCACTTTCTTGTAAATACAAGCTTCTCCGTAAACTTGTATAAACTCGAACGCTTTGATCACCTCATCAAAGCGAAGATTCCAACTCCGAGATGCTTGCACCAGTCCATAAATGGATCACTGGAGTTTGCAAACTTTGTCAGCATTCTCTGGATCGACAAAACCTTCTGGTTGCATCATATACAACTCTTCCTTAAGGAAACCGTTAAGGAACGCTGTTTTGACATCCATCTGCCAAATTTCATAATCGAAAAAGGCAGCTATTGCTAACATGATTCTGACGGACTTAAGCATCGCTACGGGTGAGAAGGTCTCATCGTAGTCAACTCCTTGAACTTGTGAAAAACCCTTTGCCACAAGTCGAGCTTTATAGACGGTGACATTACCGTCCGCGTCCGTCTTCCTCTTAAAGATCCATTTGTTCTGAATGGCCTTACGCCCTTCAGGTAATACTTCCAAAGTCCACACTTTGTTTTCATACATGGATCCCATCTCGGATTTCATGGCCTCTAACCACTTCTCGGAATCCGGGCCCATCATCGCTTCTCCATAGCTCGTAGGTTCATCGTTGTCCAACAACATGACCTCTAAGACAGGGTTGCCGTACCACTCAGGAGCAGTACGCGTCCTTGTCGACCTGCGAGATTCGATAGCAACTTGATCCAAAGCTTCATGATCATCATCATTAACTTCCTCTTCAGCTGTTGTAGGCTCTACAGAAACATCTTTCTGCGCTGCGCTACTTTCAGGTTGAAGTAAAGGTTCAACAACCTCATCAAGTTCTATCTTCCTCCCACTCAATTCTTTCGAGAGAAACTCTTTCTCAAGAAATGTTCCGTTTTTAGCGACAAACACTTTGCCTTCGAATCTGAGGTAGAAGGTATACCCAACTGTCTCTTTTGGGTATCCTATGAAGACGCATTTTTCCGCTTTGGGTTCCAGCTTTTCAGGCTGAAGCTTTTTGACATAAGCATCACATCCCCAAACTTTAAGAAACGACAGCTTTGGCTTCTTGCCAAACCAAAGTTCATATGGCGTCGTCTCAACGGATTTCGATGGTGCCCTATTTAAAGTGAATGCAGCTGTCTCTAATGCATAACCCCAAAACGATAGTGGCAAATCGGCAAGAGACATCATAGATCGCACCATATCCAATAAGGTTCGATTACGACGTTCGGACACACCATTACGCTGTGGTGTTCCAGGCGGTGTTAATTGTGAAACAATTCCACATTGTCTTAAGTGACTGCCAAACTCATACTGCCAAACTCATAACTCAGATATTCTCCTCCTCGATCAGATCGTAGGAATTTAATCTTCTTGTTACGATGATGCTCAACTTCACTCTGAAATTGCTTGAACTTTTCAAACGTTTCAGACTTGTGTTTCATTAAGTAAATATACCCATATCTACTTAAGTCATCAGTGAAGGTGAGAAAGTAACGATAACCACCGCGCGCCTCAATGCTCATCGGACCGCACACATCAGTATGTATGATTTCCAATAAGTCACTTGCCCGTTCCATTATTCCAGAGAACGGTGTTTTAGTCATCTTGCCCATGAGGCATGGCTCACATGTGTCAAGTGATTCAAAATCAAGTGACTCCAAAAGTCCATCAGCATGGAGCTTCCTCATGCGTTTTACGCCAATATGACCTAAACGGCAGTGCCACAAGAAAGTGGTATTATCATTATCAATTCTACATCTTTTGGCATCAATGTTATGAACATGTGTATCATTACTATCGAGATTCAATAAGAATAAACCCCTCACATCGGGTGCATGACCATAAAAGATATTACTCATATAAATAGAACAACCATTATTCTCTGATTTAAATGAGTAACCGTCTCGCAATAAACAAGATCCAGATATAATGTTCATGCTTAACGCAGGCACTAAATAACAATTATTCAGGTTCATCACTAATCCCGATGGTAATCGAAGAGCGAGCGTGCTGACGGCGATCACATCAACCTTGGAACCATTTCCCACGCGCATCGTCACTTCGTCCTTTGCCAGCCTCCGTCTATTCCGCAGTTCCTGTTTTGAGTTGCAAATATGAGCAACCGCACCGGTATCAAATACCCAGGCACTACAACGAGAGTTGGTAAGGTACACATCAATAACATGTATATCATATATACCTTGTTTGTTGTTGGCCACCTTCTTGTCAGCCAAATACTTGGGGCAGTTCCGCTTCCAGTGTCCAGTTGCCTTGCAATGAAAGCACACAGTTTCTGGTTTGGGTCCAGCCTTGGGTTTCTTCACGAGAGGAGCAACTGCTTTGCCACTCTTCTTGGAGTTACCCTTCTTACCCTTGCCATTTTTCTTGAAACTAGTGGTTTTATTGACCATCAACACTTGATGCTCCTTCTGAATTTCAGACTCAGCGGCTTTCAGCATCGCAAACAGCTCGGCGACTGACTTGTTCATCCCGTGCATGTTATAGTTCAACACGAAGCTCTTGTAGCTAGGTGGCAATGATTGAAGAACTCTGTCAGTGATAGCCTCTGGCGGAAGGGGCATCCCCAATTCAGCCAGACGGGTGGAGTACCCAGACATTCTGAGTACGTGATCACTGATAGACCCGTTCTCCTCCATCTTGCAAGCATAGAACTTATCGGAGATCTCATATCTCTCGATCCGGGCATTCTTCTGAAAGATAAACTTCACCTCCTGGAACATCTCATATGCTCCATGACGTTCAAAACGTCTTTGAAGTCCCGGTTCTAAGCCATACAATATTGCACATTGAACTATTGAGTAATCTTCAGAACGAGCCTGCCAGGCGTTCACAACGTCTAGAGACTCAACTGGAGCGGGTGGATCACCAAGCGGTGCATCAAGGACATAAGCCTTCTAGGAAGCCGTAAGGATAATCCTTAGATTACGGGCGCAATCCACAAAGTTACTTCCATCATCTTTCAATTTAGCTTTCTCTAGGAACGCATTAAAATTCAGGGGTGCTACTGCGCGAGCTATGATCTACAACATAAATATTGCAAAGACAACTTAGACTATTGTTCAAGATAATGAGTTTAGTTAATCATATTACTTAAAAACTCCCACTCAAATTGACATCCCTCCGGTCATTCGAGTGTAACATGATCCAAATCCACCAACTCAAGTCCGATCATCACGTGAGTTGAGGTGGTTTCAATGGTGAACATCTTCATGTTGATCATATCTACTATATGACTCATGTTCGACCTTTCGGTCTCTTGTGTTCCGAGGCCATGTCTGTACATGCTAGGCTCGTCAAGTTTAACCCGAGTGTTCCGCATGTGCTACACTGGCTTGCACCCGTTGTATGTGAACGTAGAGTCTATCACACCCGATAATCACGTGGTGTCTCGAAACGACGAACTTTCGCAACTGTGCACACTCGGGGAGAACACAATTTTTATCTTGAAATTTAAGTGAGGGATCACCTTATAATGCTACCATCGTCCTAAGCAAAATAAGATGCATAAAAGGATTAACATCACATGCAAATCATAAGTGACATGATATGGCCATGAACTTGTGCTTTTGATCTCCATCTCCAAAGCACCGGCATGATCTCCATCGTCACCGACATGACACCATGATCTCCATCATCTTGATCTCCATCAACGTGTCACCATGAGGTTGTCGCGCCGACTGTTGCTTCCACGACTATTGCTAACTCATAGCGATAAAGTAAAGCAAAACGGCGAAAATAATTAAAGACAACTCTATGGCTCCAGCCAGTTGCCGTACTCATCGACATGCAACTCGTGATATTCTATACAACACATGATCATCTCATGCATCACATATATCTCATCATGTAATTGGCCATATCACATCACAACATACCCTGCAAAAACAAGTTAGACGTCCTCTAATTGTTGTTGCAAATTTTACGTGGCTGCTACGGGTTTGCAAGAACCGTTCTTACCTACGCAAAACCACAACGTGGTGTAGTGATTGATTTTTGATCTTCTAAAAGAACTCTCTTCATTGAAATCGATTCAACTAAAGTGAGAGAGACAGACACCCGCCAGTCACCTTTATGCAACGAGTGCACGTAGCGGTGAAACCTGTCTCTCGTAAGCGTACGCGTAATGTCGGTCCGGGCCGCTTCATCTCACAATACCGCCGAATCAAGTATCAACTAGTAACGGCAAGCAATATGTATACACCCACGCCCACAACTCGTTTGTGTTCTACTCGAGATCTCATCTACGCATAGACCTAGCTCTGATGCCACTGTTGGGGAACGTTGCATGGGAAACAAAAATTTTCCTACGCACACACAAGATCTATCCATGGTGATGAGCATCTACGAGAGGGAGAGTGAATCTACATACCCTTGTAGATCGCTAAGCGGAAGCGTTAAGAAACGCGGTTGATGTAGTCGAACGTCTCCGCGATCCAAATTGCAAGTCGTCCCTCGATCCGATCACGAACTAGTGCCGAACGGACGGCACCTCCGCGTTCAACACACGTACGGCTTGATGACGCCTTCACCTCCTCGATCCAGCGAGCGATGATGAAGTAGTAGATGAGTTCCGGCAGCACGACGGCATGGTGATGGTGGTGAGGAACAATCTCCGCAGGGCTTCGCCAAGCACTACGGAGATTATGACGGGAGAACTAGAGGGTTAGGGTTGCCGACACACGGCTTGGGAAATCTTGATGTGTCCCGTGTGTTAGCCTTGCCCCTCTATTTATATGTTGAGCCCTGGGGTCTAAACTTGGAGAGAAAACCTCCACAAGGTCGGTTTTGCCCGCACAAGGTCGGTTTGGCCCGCACGGAAAGAGTCCAACTCGGATTCCAGTAGTACCGCGCACAAGCGGTAGTATCGCTTGAGCGGTAGTACCGCTTCATACAAGCGGTAGTACCGCTTACGCGGTAGTACTGCCTTACCAGCGGTAGTACCGCTTAAGGCAGCAGCAAAACTTCCTTTTGCACTTTCCAATACCTCGTGGGCTTTACCCTTTTGGTCCATATAAAGTGTTGCTGCACCCGAACACTTCGGTAAACACCCGGAACCCCTTCCGGTGAATTCCGGAACCCTTCCGGAGATCAAAAAACTATTATCACATATATCAATCTTTACCTCCGGACTCTTCCGGAGATCCTCGTCATGTCCGGGATCTTATCCGGAACTCCGAACAACCTTCGGTCACCAACAAAATAACTCAACTATACTAATCATCACCAAACGTTAAGTGTGTAGACCCTGCGGGTTCGAGAACTATGTAGACATGACCGAGACACCTCTACGATCAAAAACCAATAGCGGGACCTGGATGCCCATATTGGCTCCTACATATTCTCCGAAGATATTTATCGGTCGAACCTCTATGTCAAGGATTCAGTTAATCCCGTATACTGTTCCCTTTGTTCTTCGGTATGTTACTTGCCCGAGATTCGATCGTCGGTATCTCTATACCTAGTTCAATCTCGTTACCGGCAAGTCTCTTTACTCGTTCCGTAATACAAGATCTTGTGGCTAACACTTTAGTCACATTGCTTGCAAGGCTCATTGTGATGTTGTATTACCGAGTAGGCCCTGAGATACCTCTCCGTCACACGGAGTAACAAATCCCAGTCTTGATCCAAGCCAACCCAACAGACATCCTCGGAGATACCTGTAGAGCACCTTTATAGTCACCCAGTTACGTTGCGACGTTTGATACACACAAGGTACTCCTCCGATGTCACGGAGTTGTATGATCTCATGGTCATAGGAACAGATACTTGACATGCAGAAAACAATAGCAATAAACTGACACGATCATATGCTACGTTTATAGTTTGGGTCTTGTCCTCATTCTCCTAATGATGTGATCCCGTTATCAAATGACATCTCATGTCCATGGCTAGGAAACCTTCACCATCTTTAGATCAACGAGCTAGTCAACTAGAGGCTTACTAGGGACACAGTGTTGTCTATGTACCCACACATGTATTTGAGTTTCCAATCAATACAATTATAGCATGGATAATAAACGATTATCATGAACAAGGAAATATAATAAAACTAATTTATTATTGCCTCTAGGGCATATTTCCAACATCACAAGGTGACACAGGAGCCACCCAGGGCAAGACTCCGGGGGACGATGATTGCCTGTGGTATGATGGGAGAGTCACGGGTCAGGCAGGTTTCGTTGAAGCAACGCTGGTCCACCCGAATGGGGTCATGAGGCCAGGTACTTCATGGTGTGGGTAAAGTGCGCAACCTTTGCAGAGTGAAAAATCTATTCGAATAGCCGGGTCCACGGTATTGGACAGCCCGTCCAGACCTCACTAGGTGGTCAACCGTAATGATGCTAATAATGATGGAAGAACTCGTCTTGTGCAGACATCAGATGATGTCAGGAATATGATATGTTAGCCATGGGATGGCTATGAGATGAGTGGTCGGATGACCACATGATTTGGATTGGATATTGGATCAGATTCAGATTGGATCGTGAGAATGTTCGGAGTATGGAATATTTACTTAGTATGCTTTACTTTACTGTATTTACTTCTGTAGTTATCTTGCTAGATAATCCTGTTATGCCATGATAATTAATATTGCTCTAATAACAAATGCATGCTTGAATGCCATGGATTGCTTTGCTTGGTGTATATGTTAGTTTGGTTTGCTTGCGAGTACATTCAAAAGTACTCAGCGGCCTTTAACATGGCCAGTTCACATAAGGATCCATCGTCCGTCGACGAGGAGCCGGAGCGTTCGCGGGCTAGAAGAGTAACCTTGTCAGATCCCTGTGGATTGGAGCCGCACCAAGACCATGCTGCCTTAGATAGAGCCTTTCCGCTACCATCACCTCTTGTAACATATCGTGTAAGACTTATATATCCATTAATAGAAATGCCTGTGCTCATGATACTTGTTGTAAACGCGCATGCCAGAGTGATTTCCTGGGCTGGTATGCGCGGCGACCGTTTGGCTACAGTGGTAATCAGGCTGGGCGCCACAACGGATGGTATCAGAGCAGCCAGGCTGACTATTGGTTACCCTAGCCAGACTTCATTGTCTTGTGCTCAGTAGAAAGCCCAGATGGATTTCAGCCATCTTTGCCAATAGGCACGGCTACTATTGATCATAAGGCAACCCCATAGGTCTTCGGCTCCACCAGACCCCAACTCCCGTGGCCCTTGCCTCTGTTGTGAAATGCTCGCACCCGGCAATGACCCGTGAGCCCTGAAACCCCTAGGTAAACCAGATACCCTTACCATGCTTGCTAACCATGGCATTTCTCTTCTTACTCTAGTTTCCTTTGGGAAACACTTATAAATTATATCTCTCCTCGACAACCTTAGGAACGTTGACTAAGCCATTTTGGCTATGGTCTTGCGTTGAGTGTGATGCTCCCTAAGGAAGTAGTAGGAGCTTGACACCAGTGCTACCAGGAGCATGGTGTGGTTTCGCTTCTAAATCCTTAGAGGTGCATCGAGTGCGTTATAATAGTTATACTAGTGGATCCCTGGCCATGTGTGTAAGGTCCGCATCACTTGAGCTTTATTTGCTTCCTGGTTTTTCGCGGTTTTTGTTTCTTTTGTCGGTTCCGTTTCTTCGCTCCGACTGGATCCATCCGCAAGTGCCGCCAAGAAGATCAGCATGCAACTGGGATAATACCCAATAATCCCAATTCAGCAAGAGTCATGTCCAGCCAATTACCTGATATGCAGAACATTACCACCGAATCTGTCAAGAATGAAGAATGGGTCAGAAGCAGAATCCGTGTGCAACAGACAAGGCCAGAATATACCTGAGAGAGTTCGCCTCCGAACAAATCACGCCTAAGGAACAGGCAGATGAGCTACTAAGAATGAACCCCAATAAGAACAAATGATTCCGTCCTCGACACAAGGATTATTTCAGTCAGTGAGGTGAACCTTGAGTCTTTTCTCAAGGGACTCAAGAACCATCTATTACCCACCGAGGACATATTTCAAGAAGGTGAATGTGCCAAGAACAACAACAGAATTCTGGTATGTTGGTACAAATGTCAAAGCACATCTTGGAATTCACCGATGCAGATACAAAATTTTCTAGGCACTGTGAACAAGGTCTGCAAGGAATATGGATAAGTTTGCGGTTGCCAGAATCAATGAGAACTTCAAATGCTTGGAAGCTCAGCTGAACCAAATGGAATTATCCGTCAACTGCTTATTAGCGGCAACACTTGGTTTGAATACAAAGGGTATTCCGAATTAATTACCAACATGAAGTCTGCACCAGTTCTGCCACCATTACAGCAGCAATAATCAGACCAGCAGAAGGACAAGCGATGTGCGTGACCATCGGAATATCTTCAGTCAAGGTATGGCCTATATCAAGTTTTGGCTCTGCTATGGGTAAAACTTCGGATACTTCGGAAGGAAGCCAGAATCGGCCATAGATCCGACTGTGTACACAAGGCTTCTCGTATAAGGAACCCAGCCTTCCCCCGCAAGCTACCGAGAAGATCTTACGATACCAGAC
The DNA here is from genome assembly GCA_039707655.1 of Elymus sibiricus. Classification (NCBI taxonomy): domain Eukaryota; kingdom Viridiplantae; phylum Streptophyta; class Magnoliopsida; order Poales; family Poaceae; genus Elymus; species Elymus sibiricus. Next base: position 180,812,168 of record CM077665.1, read on the forward strand.
TGCCAATCTTCCTCGGTACGCCACTCGGTGAGAGATCCTTCTGGGATACGGCACTCCCATCTTTCACAGCGTGCTACCGCGGAAAACTTCCGGCATAAGGCACCTGACCTTCCGCGGCAAGCCACACATGAAGGAAAACTTTCGAGGCACGATACCCAGCCTTCTTCAGCACACTACCCTGGCAGAAGCTTCGAGCATAAGGAATTCAGTCTTCTTCAACACACCATCGTGCCCCAACAAGCGTGTCAGAAGCAAGAACTAGTCTGTACACACATTCGCCTCAGAACTCAGTGGATATGAACGGAATAACTTACCCCTGCATATGTTGTGAGCATGCAGTCCAGTGGATCAGTTCATGCGAGCCACTCGTACACGGGAATGACTGTGTTCAGAGGAACATTGGCCCCATGTTTAACAGAAGAATATGAGCACAGCAGTCCCTACGAGGTATGCAAGAGTAAGTTCTGAGAACAAGCCCGAAAAACCGAGAAAACAATCAAGGAGCCGTGTTGGCAGGTCATTACAGGTCCACCAAAGGAGTCCGCAAACACAAAGAAGTTGTGGACAAACAACCTCCATGACGGTCAACAAGATACAGCTTCACGGACAGGGTGGTATTACCAACCCTTGTCAGACCCTTGGATATGCGGCCACAGCAATGCCCTACCTGCGACTACAAACGAGCTTGCCGCACTCATCATAAATATGGGCCATCAACCAAGATAAAAGGATATGCTCCAAAGGATACACCGGATGCTAGTCATACTATGCTTAGCTCAGTGGTCACAGCAAGGACTACAGAGGCTATATATATGACAGAGCCATCTCCACGAGCGATAGAGTTTGAAACAAGGCATTCAGATAAAATGGCTCAAAGCACATCAGCATCAACAGCTTGTAAACATTATGACATCATTGGAATAAGAGATTACCGTCTATGATTACTTTGTGATTATGCCTGACATTTCAGTTGAGAATATAGCAGCCATAGTTCAGTCATGTTGATTCCTTGAATTATGGATCACCTAAGGGCAAAGTCAGGATGCATAAGCCAGAAGAAAACGTCAGGATGGAACCCACAACCAGACTGAGCATCCTGACACGGCAAAAAGAGAACCACCCCTAGTAGCTCGAGGCCATACTAGCCCCAGAGCCTGGTACCAGGAAAGGATGTCTTACCCATAACAGTCAGGGTACGAAGCATCGCAATAAAACCCGAAGCAGTCACTTGCAGACCATGGAAACTGGGCCGTTTGTTGGTATTACCCGCTACCCCACCCAGCAATACCACTATAGGACAAAAGGTACACCTGATAGGAAAGAGAAGGATTCCAGGAAGCGATGTGCAGAGACAACACGTGGTCCCTCAGAAGAGGCAGTTAAAAGGCCAGTGAACCAACGAAGACAAGAGCGTTGATGGATCCAAGTCGCACACAGGTAAGTCCCCCTTCACCGGGAGGTAAGCCCAGAAATCTCGAGGACGAGATTTTCTTAAGGGGGGTAGGTTTGTAACACCCTGGTTTTCGCTCCCTGTTTTTTTTTCCTTTGCGGGGTTTGACTCCCGTCTTTTTTCTCGGTGTTATCGGATTTCTCTAGCTCTTGGGTATGTGAAGATGGTTATCTAGCCTTGCCTTCCCTATCCAACCAGAGATTCTCCCCAGTCCAACCTTGCCACCCAGGATCTATCTCCGGACTTTGCCGTCGAAACCCTACCTTCCGAGTTGCCGGAAGGGAAACCCTGATCCTTGCAGTTACAAAGGAACCTCAATTTCCTTTGATCTGTGCCTCCCAAATCTTTCTCAGTGATCATCCCACCTATATAAACCCTGTATATGCAAAAATATTGCCAAGTGATTTGCAATATTTTTCATTTATAATTAATTCCTTTTTCTGCCAGTTAAGGGAATTAAATCCAGGAAAATATCTATCCATCTCCAAAGCTCATGAAAACTTGTGGAGATATTCTTTGTGATCATTCTGAGCTCCCATAAAAATATTGGCCATAATTAAATAGGGGAAATTGCCTTTTCCTATTTAATGCCAATATTGCATTTTGGGTACTTTCTAAAGGAACTACCATTTTGCTAGCCAGGAAAAATCCCAAATAAACTGTGGAGCTTATCCTATCCACATCTTCATCATTTCCATCAAGAACCCAAGTTCCATAGTTCAAATATTGAGCACCACATCAATTTGCAGATTCTGTCCAGTTGGGCAAGTTGCAAAGGAAGTGCTCTATTCCTTTATCTATTTGAGCTGAAACTTTTCATGGTGGTTAACATTGCTAAATCACTCATGGATACCAAAAACCAGCTCAATTCATCTATCCATTTTTCCCTAGCATTTTTCTCAAGTTTCTGTCCATTTGGAAGTGCTGTGAAGGAAGTACCACGTTGGCATTTCCAAATGAGCTGAAACTTTTCCAGTAGCTTCATATATTCAATTAACTTCTCTCCACCAAATTTCAGCTGTTTTCGTCTAGCCAAGTTTGCCCAGCACCCTCTTCTGCATTGCTGGCCAGTTTGCAAGTTTGCAAATTATGTGCCATTTATCCTCCTCCTGATGAGCTGCAAATTTGCAGAGAGGATCATCTTAGTGAGTGATCACTCTCAGCCAAAAACCAGAGTCTGTCTCCTGCTCAACCCCACTCAGCTCACATCAAACAGTCTGCTGCCAGAATCTCTTTTGGTATGTTTCTTCCACCTCAGAGCCACCTGGCCGGTTCCAGCTACCTTTCTTATCTATTTGAGCAGTGGAGGACCTATTGGACAAGGTGTGACAAGCAGACGTGGGCCAGAGCGCGTTGTGCCCGTGGTGACCAAGCAATGGCCATGCAGAAACGACGCTCTGTGCCCTGTCAGCTCCGTGCGGTCGCCTCCGGCCTGTCCTGGCTCGTCCGGGCATGTCCAGTGGCTCCGCGTCAGCCGCATGCATCCTCTCCAGCAGCTTCCTCCTCCCTTCCTCCTCCCCACGCCATGGCAACTCCGGTGAACTATTCCGCCCGTGACGCCAATGTCGTTTTCTCCTCTGTCCTCATCTCCCTCGAGCTCTCTCGAGCGCCCTCGAGCTCTCACTCTCCCCTCCGCGAAGCCGCCCAACCCCGCTACCAGCCAGCCACGCCATCCCTATAGCTCCAGTGAACCGATAAGGTTGCCACGGCGGCCGAGCTCATCTGCTCGCCGTCGGGCACCTATTTATAGGCCCTCCCCCCGCCCCTCAAGCTCACCAACCTCCTCACCGCACTCCCCTAGTCCTCCCCAACCTTTTCCCCGAGCTCAAGGAGCTCTCTAGCTCCCGAATGGCCGCCATGGCCGCCGCTCTCCCCCTCTCAAATTCGCCCGAGTCCGGCCCTCTTCCTCCACCTAGCCACCACCAGTAGAACCACCAGAGGCCGGCGGAGCTCCCTCGCGCTTCAGCTCCTCCTTCGGCGCACCGTGGCTACGTGCCCACCGGCGCCCGTGACCGCCGTCCGCCGCGGCCAACGCCCGAGCCCGACCCGAGGTCCCCGGCGGCTGTGCCCTACCTGGGTGGGACCGCCTCGCCGCCCGGAGCCCATTGGTGGTCGCCGCACCTTGGGGGACGGCCGGAGTCGCCGGGCCGGCGCTCGGCCGGGCGCCTAAGCCTCTCCCCGTCGGGAGGTAGACGACAGCGAGAGGAGAGAGAAGGAGCACGGCGGGACCCACGTGTAAGCGACCCAGGCGTGGACCCGGCTGCTGACTGGGATAAGTGATGGCATACTTTACTAAAATACGTCTTCGGGTACTGAAAGCGTAGTCTAATGCATCTTCTGTCAGAAATACGCTTTCCCTACTGCGAAAACATATTTCTCAAAACGCGCTTTCTCTTTTTAGCAGCCACCGCCGAAACCCTTATATAGCGGACGTTCATCGGTTAGCAACAGAAAAGCATATTTTTAATTGTTTTTCTGCCTAACGAACGAACGGCCGTAAATTTTCAACCGTGACTCCGATTCATGTGATTCCAGCGCTCACATCTTCGTCTCGCCGAGCCCGTTCTTTTGGCATCACTTTCACAATGTGTTCACATTCTGCAAATGACCATGTTGCCCTTGCCTCTAAGCAGCCCTCTCCGAGAGAGAACGATTTCCGGCGATCCTTTCCGTGGACTCTCCGCACTTCTTCCCGGAGTATTCTTCAACCCCAGGCAAACCGACCATCTGATATATGCCCTAAAGCATTGCTCTGTGTTTTCATTGCGTGTTTAATTAATGATATGCTTGTGCTAGAAATAATTAAACTCCTGCTATTTCGATATTGTCATTTACATTACCTGCTACTGCTCATCTTATCATTGCACTAATGACTTGTCATGATATTATATGGAGATAGGTGGTTATGTTTTTATCATGCTTAGCTACTGCCATCTCAAGTTATTGTGATAAACAACCATGCTTGTTAAATACTTGCTAAGGCTAAACCTAGTCGGTTGATCTAGAGTCACCTGTCCGGGCTTATCCGTGCAACCACATTTGCCGGTATGGGACGGCCTTGACTTGGTCTGATCGCGTGCTCTTTCACCGGTACCTCCAAACAGGGAAGGTTCTACGCGCGCGCTACCCTGGCCCGGTAGGCGGCGATAACCTTCTGAGCCCAGTTGATTGTTTAACCCGGGAGTCCCCGTTTGGGACAGTTTAGTTTGGCCACGACGGTGCAAGGTGTCACGAGGTGACACAGGGGCCACCCAGGGCAGGACTCCGGGGGAGGATGATTGCCGGTGGTATGATGGGAGAGTCACGGGTCAGGCAGGTTTCGTTGAAGCAACGCTGGTCCACCCGAATGGGATCACGAGGCCAGGTGCTACATGGTGTGGGTAAAGTGCGCAACCTCTGCAGAGTGAAAAATCTATTCGAATAGCCGCGTCCACGGTATTGGACAGCCCGTCCAGACCTCACTAGGTGGTCAACCGTAATAATGCTAATAATGATGGAATAACTCGTCTTGTGCAGACATCAGATGATGTCAGGAATATGATATGTTAGCCATGGGATGGCTATGAGATGAGTGGTCGGATGACCACATGATTTGGATTGGATATTGGATCAGATTCAGATTGGATCGTGAGAATGTTCGGAGTATGGAATATTTACTTAGTATGCTTTACTTTACTGTATTTACTTCAGTAGTTATCTTGCTAGATAATCCTGTTATGCCATGATAATTAATATTGCTCTAATAACAAATGCATGCTTGAATGCCATGGATTGCTTTGCTTGGTGTATATGTTAGTTTGGTTTGCTTGCGAGTACATTCAAAAGTACTCAGCGGCCTTTAACATGGCCAGGTTCACATAAGGATCCGTCGTCCGTCGACGAGGAGCCGGAGCGTTCGCGGGCTAGAAGAGTAACCTAGTCAGATCCCTGTGGATTGGAGCCGCACCAAGACCATGCTGCCTTAGATAGATCCTTTCCGCTGCCATCACCTCTTGTAACATATCATGTAACACTTATATATCCATTAATAGAAATGCCCGTGCTCATGATACTTGTTGTAAACGCGCATGCCATAGTGATTTCCTGGGCTGGTATGCGTGGCGACCGTCTGGCTACTGTGGTAATCAGGCGGGGCGCCACACGCACATACATTGTTTCCTTTGTTGTGTGTATGTGTAGGATACTTCAACTACATGTCAACTTCCACTTCACGTGAGTTGACCATTTGAGCTCTTGAGAGCGAGCCATTCTACATCGACGCATTTCTACATCGCACTTGCTTGCGCATCGGCATTGTGACGAACGCACAAGGTCACGCCTTCAAGGTGACATCCTTCTTGAGCATGGATATTGTAGATCATCCTACTTTTGTTTCTTATACCATGCCATATATTGGTTATCTTGGACCACTTACTTGCACACATGTTAGAGATATTGCTTTCACTCATGATTGCCATCGTTCCATGCCTCATGACATATATGCCTTGTGTGTTGCATCCAACTTGTGGATTGTTTGCCCTTATCATATGCTTGGTTGCAACAATGCCCATTCTTCACATTTGCCATGCCACATTGCTTGCTACATGCTTGACTTGATTGCCTCACACATGATGAAGAATTGCTCTTTCTATTGTGTTGAGTGCCACACTATCTTTACTACACCATGTGCACATTCTCCTTGGATTGCGTTGCACTTTGGATTGCGCCATGTGTTTAGACACATCATATTGTTTGGTGTTGTGAATGATTCATATGCCTACCATAGACCTTCCGTTGATTGCTTTTTGCATGAGTGCTATGACCTTGAGGTAGATGCTCGTTCTATCGTCACACATATTTGCATCCCTACTTCACATTTTCATGCTTGTCTCCATGATGCCTTAGATTGTGCTTAATTCATTTGCTTACATGTCATGACACAATCCCTTGTCACACCATATGTTATGCATGATGACGACACTTGTTTGGTGAATAACCACTTGGATGCTTGGTTTTGCACTAACGCTAACCACATTTATTTTTCCAAGTGTTTGTCGTGTTTGCTCCTTTTGAAGGAATTACTAGACGGTGCGACATTGAAGAGTGCCCCTTTAGAGTTTGATGATGATGAGTGCTTGGTGATAGTCCACTTTTACACGGCGATGCCATCTCTTTCCCATGGTGATTTGGATTTTGATCCGAGGACGGATCTTTCCCAAGGGGGAGGGGATGATGCAGAGCATCCTACGGACATCACCATGACAAGAGTCCGTTTGGCAAGTGACACGTGCCACAACTACTTCACATACATAAAGGTGAATCATCTCCTTTACAAGTGTTCACTTGACCCCTTCGAGGATGGTATACTACTTGACACTCCTCTCGTGTGCATGCATAGGTATTGTCGGAGCTTCACGGATGACGAGGAAGAGTGCCGGCACCTACGTACAACTACACCATCCACGAGGGAAGCTTGCAAGCGGAGACGGAAGAAGACGGAGTCCCGAAGAAGGAAGAAGAGCCAGGACACCTTCCAGGCCCCGGAAATCCGGCCCTTCGCCCAGACATCCGGCCCCTGGAGATCACACAAGCGCCAAGGGCAAGCTGCAGCCGAAGCTACAGGGCCCGGACATCCGGCCCCTGGACCCCAGACATTCGGCCAGCCTCGGAAATTCGACCCCTCGCCCGGATATCCGGCCGCGAGAAGCCAGAACCGAAGCTCTCTGACCAGACGCAGCCCGGACATCTGGCCCAGCCGCCCGGACATCCGGCACGGCACTGAAGCCCCGGACATCCGGCCCCTGTGCGGGCAGCCGAGGGCCAACATGCCATGTATCTCTCTCTCACCCCCCATCTTGCCTTGTACTATAAATAGACATCCCCCTCCTAATTTCTAGGGTTAGAAATGATTTATCTCATAGATAGATGAGCCTTTGCTCCTTCCAGTACCTCTCCCATGGAGTAGATGCCTCTATGAGAGAAGATCCCTAGTGGATGTCAAGGCCCCATTGCGTGGGAAGATCCCTAGTGGATTCAATGCCCCATCTCCCTATGGGATTTGGGATGAACTCTACCATGTATCCTCTTTCCCTTTGTTGTTCTTGTACCCTTGTGGATCTTGTGTGGATGTGAGCATAGTGGATGTGTGATTGGACTTGTTTTGAGTGTTTCTCTTGTGATTTCCCCCTCGTGTTCTTCGTGTTCGTTCACAAATCCACCTCCAATTCGTGAAAGATTGACGCACACGGGCGTGCCTGACATGGCTTGAGACTGTGTCGGTATTTCCCCAAAGAGGAAGGGATGATGCAGCACAGCGACGGTAAGTATTTCCCTCAGTTATGAAACCAAGGTTATCGAACCAGTAGGAGGATCACCACCACCCAATAAGCAGCACCTGCACACAAATAACAAATACTTGCAACCCGACGCGAAAGAGAGGTTGTCAATCTCTCTACGGTAAAAAGATAGATTAGGTAGTGATAGATAGGAGAGATAGATCTCTCAAGAACACAAAATAAAAAGGGCAAATAAAAAGTGCAGCAATATATTTTTGGGTTTTTGGTTTAGTAGATCTGAAAACAAAGAGGCAAAAAGATAGATCGGAAAGCAATATGTTGGAAAGGTAGACCCGGGGGCTGTAGGATTCACTAGTGGCTTCTCTCATGAGTATAGCACACGGTGGGTGAACAAATTACTGTTGGGCAATTGATAGAAGATCAAATAATCAGGACGATATCCAAGGCGATGATCATTATATAGGCATCACGTCCAAGATAAGTAGACCTACTCCTGCTTGCATCTACCACTATTACTCCACACATCGACCGCTATCCAGCATGCATCTAGTGTATTAAGTTCATGGAAAACGGAGTAATGCAATAAGAACGATGACATGATGTAGACAAGATATATTCATGTAGGAATATACCCCATCTTGTTATCCTTAATCGCAACGATACATGCGTGCCTTGCTGCCCCTTCTGGCACTGGGAAAGGACACCGCAAGATCGAACCCATCACAAAGTACCTCTTCCCATGGCAAGAAAAAACGATCTAGTCGGCCTAACTAAACCAAAGATTCTAAGAAGAAATACGAGGCTATAAGTAATCATGCATATAAGAGATCAAAGAAGACTCAAATAATATTCATGGATAGAAACTGATCATGAACTCAAAATTCATCGGATCCCAACAAACACACCGCAAAATTTTTCATCAAATAGATCTCCAAGAGACCATTGTATTGAGAATCAAAAGAGAGAGAGGAAGCCATCTAGCTACTGCCTACGGACCCGTAGGTCGATGGTGGACTACTCACGCATCATCGGAGAGGCATCTATGAAGAAGATGAACCCCTCTGTGGTGGTGTTTAGATTGGATCTCGAGGTTCTGGCACTTGCGGTGGTTGGAATTGTGTTTCGTCGACTCCCCTAGGGCTTTCTGAATATTTGGGAATTTATAGGCGTCAGAGGCGATGGAGGGGGGGCCCGTGGAGGGCACAACCCACCAGGGTACGTCGGGGGCCCCCTGGCGCGCCCATGTGGGTTGTGGCCTCCACAGCCCACCTCTTTGATACTTCTTTGGCCCACTGGGTGTCTTCTGGTCCAGAAAAAATCTCCAAAAAGTTTCGTTGCATTTGGACTCCGTTTGGTACTGATATTCTGCAAAGTAAAAAACAAGCAAAAACAGCAACTAGCACTTTGGCACTATGTCAATAGGTTATTCCCAAAAAATGATATAAAGTTGTTATAAAATGATTGTAAAACATCCAAGAATGATAATATAACAGCATGGAACAGAGACTTGCGGCGGCGGAAAAAGTGTTTCGGGATGCTCTCTAGGGTTTTTGGAATATATGTGAATTTATAGGCCAGAGAACGGGGGCAGGAGATCCACCGGGGAGGGACAAGCCATCAGGGCGCGCCGACCCCCCTGGGCCCGCCCTGTTGGCTTGTGCCTCCCTCGTGCGGCTTCCAGTCTCCTCCCGAAGCTTCGAGGTCTTATTTTGGTCCAGAAAAAATCATAAAAAAGTTTCGGGGCAATTGGAGTTCGTTTGGTACTGTAAACGTGAAAAGCCAGAAACACGCAGAAAACAACAACTGGCACTGGGTCAATAGGTTAGTGCTCAAAAATAATATAAACTGGTAAATAAATACTCAAAAAGTACCCTAGAATGATAATATAATAGCATGGAACAATCAAAAATTATAGATACGTTGGATACGTATCAATGACTTCCCCCCTCTGCTCTCTAGGCCAGCCCGCTCGGTTCGCTCAGCCACTTTCTCTGGGCCATCTTCCCTTGTCGCGGCCTCCATTCAGCCTGTTCCTCGGGGCTATAAATGGCTGGCACTGGGATGCCACGACCCGTCCCTAGGTTTCCTACTAGCGCCGTTGAGATCCGCCGCTTTGCCTTCTCCGCTCGTTGCATCTCTCCCCTCCCTCCCCCAACTCATACTCCGTCCCTTTGTCGTGGTCGTCACCATGGATTGCTCGTGCGGCTCCTTGTATGATCGGAACTCCAACGGCAAGCGCCGTTTGGATGATTCCAATAATCCCGATGTGGACGCAATCTCCTACGAGGCATAGCTAAGATCCAAGCTCGAGGCCGAGGAAGCGGCCTGGGAGCGTGCCACTGCAGATCGGGCGGCATGCGGCTCATCACTGCCCTGGCTTGTGGATGGGCAGAGGTGCAAGGAGGAGGCGACCCGCGCAGCCTTGGGTGGCGATGATGGTTTTGGTTCATCGTCGGCGGCTGCTCCGTCCTCATCGGCTGTTGTGGATCCCTGGGAGGTCGCCGCGGCCACCTCGTAGGCGCCGCCTACGCTCGGACTCCAGGCCCTCCTGCCAGTGGCCATGGTAGTAGATTCGCCGCTAACAATTCTTATGGCTTCCTCGACAAAAACATCGCTTTCGTCGTGATCTTCCTCTTAATCCCTCCAATGGCATCCTCCCCCCTCCCCCACCTCCCGCGCCTGGATCTGGGCTGAACCCCAACCGTGCCCACTCCTCCTCCAAAGCTCCGTCCATGCCCTCCTGCTTCGCCTGTCATCACCTTGGTCATTTCCAGGCCCATTGCAGCTTCCTCCCTATCGGTGTCAAAACCGGCAGACCACGGGTAGGCGGGCCGAGCTGTGAGAACGGATCGATGGGTTACAAGAGACGAAGGACATGAATCTTTTACCCAGGTTCGGGCCCTCTTGAAGGAGGTAAAACCCTACGTCTTGCTCTTGTTGTATTATGGTTGTATCAAAGTACAGAGTTGATCTACCTTGAGATCGTAAGTTGTGGTCTAAACCCTAGGGGTGATGATGATGAATGTCTATATCTCTTTTGCGGGCTAAACCCTATGGTTTATATAGGCACCGGGGGGATCTAGGGTTACATAACGGTCGGTTGCCATCTAGGGATAAGACGCCGAATCTAATTACTGGGAGTACACGCCAAGTCTTCGATAAAGTCCGATATGCTTACGCCAGGCATTGAGGGCCTCCAAAGTCCTGCCTTCTGGATGAGCCTCCAGCCCGGACCACGAACTGGACCAGCTCGGCTAGGACCCCCTAGTCGAGGACACCGTCGGTAGTCCCCAGACTAGTCTTTGATGTTGAGGATGACAATCTTCTTCGGACATGCAACTTTGGCTTAGGAGTCTTCGGCTTGACAGGCGAGTTCCTGTCCCGACTTCGGAGCGTTCAATTTGAATACGAGAGTTCACTTTAGCCCTGGCCCCACCATGGTCCACCTCGAGCGTCGTGTTGCATGGGGAGCCGAGACACCTTTATGATCAAACATTGAAGCGTCGCATTTCCTTTATTTAACCTACACGTGCCCAAAGCTGCGTCCAAACGCATCATGGTCTTCCCTTCGCCGCTCAGTGCCATTTTCTTCCCAAAGCCCAGCTTCCAGATATCCAACCATGGCTAGTGGCGCATGACCCTCTAAATGTCCCAATGGTCCCCTCATGGGAGACTGGGGGAGTTGCGCCGTTGCGCACCTCCAAGTGCATAGGGTTGCCACTCAGGGCTACCTTCTAGATCCGGATTTGGCCCCAATTCTCCCCGGGCTAATATCTGTCGACGGGCAAACACACGCCGATAGCCATCCCATCCCTCACGGAGGTGAGTGGGTATGTTTCGTCCCTTTCCTCCTCTGCGGTATGCGTTCCCTATCCACCCTTTTCTTCGAGGCTTGCTCGAGTTCTACGGGATCCAACTCCATTATCTTACTCCCAATTCGATATTGCACATTGCGGGATTCGTCGCCTTTTGCAAAATGTACCTCTATTGCAAAGCGCACTTCTTGTTATGGAGGAAATATTTTTGCATGATGCCCTGTTCCCGAGATGGGAAATTACTTGAAGTAGGAGCCACAGAAGTATGCAAAATAGCTGGGACCGGCTACCCCACCGGCACCCCCCGTGAAGACGATGCATGGGCATCCGAGTAGTTCTACATGGCCCAGTTCGGACCTGGCTTCCCCCCTTCTCCTCGAACCTTAAAGAAGCGTTTTATCTGGAGACCACGTAGCACTTCTCAGAAGGACGACACTGATGTGTCCTGTCTCGTGGCCAAAGTGAAGTGTCTGACTAGCACTGGTCTGACTATCATAGGCGTGATGGCAACAACCATCATCTGAAGAGTCCAACCTCTTCGTCAACGCTAGCATCTGTTGTGTACGTACAACGGGACCGATGACGCCACCCGGTCAATTCAAAAAGACTTGAAAGATGACGCGGCCTTTGGTGTGGCCCTAGCAGACATATACAAGGAGAAGCCGCAGATTTTGCCAAGAAAAGATTCATAGACGGCCTTTTTTATAGTAATCCAGGCGACATAGTAAGTCCTTTTAAACTTCTTCCTTTATCCGAGCAGCTCGCCCTGTTAGTTCTAACTAATCATCGTGTTTATCCAGAGATGGAGGCGTTTGGTTGAGACATTGAAGTGTCCGACGCCCAAGCCAGGGACATATCATCGTGACGACAACCTCGTCTTCCATGAAGACAAGGAGATAACCATCATATACAATGGGGAACATTTTATCAAGAGAGCCTTGATGGCTCCCGAGTGGCTATCATCCCGGACTTGCCGGGGATACTGCCCTCTTCATTGGTAAATCATCTTCCTATTACCTCTCGAAAGAGAACTTCGACATGAGGAACCCCAAGCACCCTGACTCCTCTTCCTAAGGGCGATGCTCGAAGCGTTCGCGTAGCGATACGGCCCGTCCCGGGGGCCCTTCCATTGCTGCACTGGCTACCCCTCAGCAGGGAACGACCAAGAAGGCGGAATGTGATGTTCAACCCTCGAACAGCTCCCCATCCTTATACTCTTTTCCAAAAGTACATGATCAAGTGCCTAATTACTTGGTTTGGTATAGGCCGTCTGCTAAAGCAACGACAGCCCGGGGAATCCACCCCCAAGGACTGGTGTCGAGCCAACCTTCTCCTCGGGGGATGACCATGAGGTGCCTCAACTGGCCACTTCGGGGACCTGTTCAACTATAGTCTCTCGGGTAGACATCGCGATGAAACACTGGCACTGGCAAACCACTTTGCAAAACCCTGCGTTTACCAATCAGGAGTTCAATGCCCTCAGCTCGGTGGATGCTTATCTTGGCACTACTCGTTCCACTTTTGCAGCGGTAGTGGACGTCATGGCCAAAGGCTTGTAGTTTTAGGTACTTATTGTTTTTGCTATTTATGTCATACTAGGTAGTAGCCCCCAAGACACTGGTCGGATGGCGCATCCGACCGGTGGATTTGGTTAATCAGATGAGGTACTTGTTAGTGCGGAGGCTAGTAGCCCCCAAGCCGAAGTGTGAACACATGTGGCCATACTGAGGCTTGATTAATAATTTAATTGTTTTGCAGTCTTCTTGGGAGACGAACGAGAAATTGTCCGAGGAGTTGGCTGAGACCAAGAAGCTTCTAAATGCCTCGGAGGCTGAGGTGAAACAAGTAAAAGGCTTTACCATAGAAGAGCATGGTAAGTGCATCTGACATACTATAACTTGCTTGTGAGAGGCTCGTAATCAGTGTTTGAAGTACTTCATTCCTTAGCAGTGGAAGTCATCAGTGATTTGGAGTCTGACTTGAAGCAGGCTCGCGAACACCAGCTATATGCTGAATCGCAAAGACAAGCTGGCCAGCGAGTTCTGACCCGGTGCAGGGAAGAGGTCAACACACTGAAAGCGAAGAACGAGGAACAATCCCAAGAGATTAATCAACTACGGGCCCAGCTAGCTGCTGCCGAGGCTAAGAGCCAGAAAATCAGTGAAGATGTGTCTGGTAAGCGTGTTCTTTTAGAAAAGGATTCGATATGATAGCTTGTTTGATTTCAATTAACACATGCTTCACCTGGTATTGGTGGTAGGCCAACCGAAAGAGGCACCAGGCCCTTCGTCCGATGGCGCATGTGCGCAGCCAACCGAGGAGCATGAAAGAGCTCAGAAGGCGATGACGATTGTTTTTAAGGCTTTATGGACCGAGGAAGAAAATGCGCCCGAGGGCATGTCCGAGCTTACCGAACACCTCGAAGGTGCTCAACGCCGTATAAAAGCTTTGAAAATGTCGACCTGTTGGGAGGGAGCTAGAGAGGCATGGGAAATGATCAAGACCCATTACCCAAAGGTAGACACGGAACATCTTGCCGAGGTAGGCCCGACAGGTCCTGGCAGGGAGGAGGTTCAGACCTTTTTGGCCTATGACAATATGATGCCCGCCGCTTGTTTCTCCCAGCGGGACTGTAGCCTTAAATCCTTAATAGACAGTATGGACAAGTTTTAAGTTATTTGTGATGACTCTATGTATCTATTTACGTTACGTCAATTGTAATGCTTCTGATGTACAATACTTTGTTAGCCAGCCTTCGGCTTCTCCCTCCTTGGCAAGTGGACGAGGAATGCTTCCTACTTCGGTTCCTAACAAGTGCACCAGGTATTTCGGATAGCAAGGCAATCCAGTTGTGTGGCTCAAAAAACAAAGTGATCCGGAGCTTATGTTATATCACGTGTAGGCGTAAGAAACAGCTTCCAAGGAAAATAGTTCCTCTATCGATTCCTTTCCTTGGGTAATTGCATATGATCATGATGAACGACCTGATCAAGGCAGGGTATAAAAATCCGAGGTGGGTGTAAAGCCCCCGGTTATAACATGTGTTACTTCCATCGCTGCCGACCAACTATTTTCTTAAGAATGCTAGCTTCCAGCTTCACCTGTCTGAGATGCCAATCCGGTTGACCCGGTGGCAACAATCGCAAAGGTGCTCCCTTTACCTCCTAGCCGAACAATCGGGGATGTAGGGGGTAATCACAGGAGCCAGGCAACCCAGCTTGGCCAAAACTTAGACAAGTTGATGCATATTAAGGCAAAAAAAAACAAGAAGATTGTATGGAGGCACCAATAGTACCCGGGATATATCTGGCTGCGAAAAAGCCTGAAGCATAGTATTTGTCGTACATGTAATATGTGTCCGAAGGAATCATATCACTTCAGATGTACCGATCGTAACTAGCAAAGGATGTCTTATCTTAAAAGAAAAACTGAAAAGCCTATAGCTATAAAATGCTAAACATAAATTTAAAATGGTAGAATGGGGGTGACTGTGTTTAACCATAAAAGCACCGGAGCAGGAAGGCGTTCCAAGGACTCGGCTCCATTTTGTTATCTGCAGGATCTCGGATACGATATGCCCCTCCAGTGAGCACTTGGTCAATTATTAATGGTCCATCCCATCTCAGGTGAAGTTTATGCTTCTGCTTTTTCGGATGAAACCTCATGACCAGGTCACCTTTGTTGAATGCTTTCGTCCGGACATCCCTACTCTGGTAGCGACATGCCTATTGTTGGTAAAAGGTGGAACGCACCCGAGCCACATCCCGTTCCTCTACAAGGGCATCAAGGTCGTCCTGCCGATCTAGCTCGGCCTCCCTCTCTTCATACATGCGCACTCTAGGTGCGTCGTGAATGAGGTCGCAAGGTAGGATGGCTCGGCTCCATATACCATGAAGAAAGGTGTGTAACTTGTAGACCGGTTAGGCGTAGTGCGTAAGCTCCATAGTACGGAGTCGAGCTCCTCTACCCAATGACAGTCGGACTCCTTCAAGGAGTGGACCAAGCATGGCTTAATACCACTTAAAACAAGTCTGTTTTCCCGTTCGATCTGCCCATTAGTCTGGGGGTGATACACGAAGGCATAGTCAAGCTGAATGCCCATCTTTGCGCACCATGCATTGATATCATTGGCAGTAAAATTTGAGTCGTTGTCTGTAATTATACTGTGGGGACGTCGTATCGGTGCACCACGCGAGAGATAAATTCTAGGGCATGTACGGCCTGGCGGTTGAGACCGTCTTAGCTTCGATTCACTTTGTGAACTTCTCTATCATGACAAGTAAGTGTTTATTCTTGTGCGAGCCCCCTTTAAGAGGGCCGACCACCCCCAGACCGCAAAGGGCCTGGTAATCGGGATCGCCCGAAGAGCCATGGCTGGCATATGGCTTTGATTTGCAAAAACCTGATAGTCGGGTCACCGCTCTACCATGGTTTTTGCGTCCTCCTTGGTGGTAGGCCAATAAAATCCCACTTGGAAAGCTTTACTGACTAGAGCCCAAGCTGCAGCATGATGGCCGGCCTTGCTGGAGTGGATTTAGGCAAGGAGTTTGTGTCCATCCTCTTCAGCTATACACCTCTCGAAGACACATGTGACGCTTCTTTTATATACCTCACCCTCGTGGACCTAATATGACTTGGATCGGTGAATTATCCTTCGTGCTTCGGTCTGGTCATCGGGTAACTCGTTATGGATTAAGTACTTGAGAAAATGCTCGGTCCATGGCGCGATCACTTCCATGATGTCGTGTGCCGAAGTTGTTTCCTCAATGGATGAGCCTCCCATTAATCCCTTGTTTTCTTCGGATGCCGGAGAGTTGACCTTTCCGGAGTCTTGGGTGGCCGCGCTGGTGCTCCCGTCTTGCCAGACCACTGACGACTTAAAGATACGTTCTAAAAATGTGTTCTCTAGGACCGGATCGCGCATTGCGCCCATTCTTGCAACTGTATCGACGGCCTGACTGCTATCTCGTGGGATATGATGGAATTCCAGCCACTCAAAGCAAGTGATATAGTCAA
The DNA here is from genome assembly GCA_039707655.1 of Elymus sibiricus. NCBI lineage: Eukaryota > Viridiplantae > Streptophyta > Magnoliopsida > Poales > Poaceae > Elymus > Elymus sibiricus. Next base: position 180,828,724 of record CM077665.1, read on the forward strand.
GATGGTATTCCGGTATGCTGTCATCTTTGTGTCCTTTGCGTTGAATTCGCCATTTACTTGTGATATGGCAAGGTTGAGTCGCCTCGGACTTCGAGACGCTGGACTCCCATCGACGCGGCTATCCGTAGTCCGTGTAGCAGAGCCTCGTATTCGGCTACGTTGTTTGAGTCGGCATACGTGATTTGAAATATGTACCATATATTATCGCCAGTGGGCAAGGTGAGAACCACACCGGCTCCCAGCCCAGCCAACATTTTAGAGCCATCGAAGTACATCATCCAATGTGAGTATGTGATGTACTCTCTAGGGAGTTCGGCATCTGTCCATTTGGCCACGAAATCGCCTAACACCTAAGATTTAATAGCTTGTCATGGGCGAAAGATGATTTCGGAAGGGAGGAGCTCTATGGCCCACTTAGCGATGCGCCCAGTTGCATCTCTGTTGTTGATGATGTCGCCTAGAGGGACCTCGGATGCAAATGTAGTATACTGGCTTTTCACCTCAAATTTATGGCCTTCGGCGTCGCGTTCGACCACCAGGACCGCGCCGATGACCAGATTAATTGCCGAGATGTATAGCAACATTGGCTCGCCCATTCTAGGAGTTGTGAGTATTGGATTGGTAGCGAGGAGCTTCTTAATTTCCTCTAGAGCATCTCCTGCCTCGCTAGTCCATTTAACATTCTTAGTCTACTTCAGGAGTTTATATAGTGGCAAGGCCTTTTCTCCCAGTCGAGATATAAATTGACTGAGGGCATCCACGCAGCCTGCCAACTTTTGAATGTGCTTGAGTTCGGTCCGTATTGCTAACGCAGCTAGAGCTCGGATTTTGGCTGGGTTGGCCTTGATTCCTCTTTGGGAAACGATGAACCCGGTCTGTTTTCCTATCGGTACCCCGAAGACGCACTTCTCCGGATTGAGCTTGATATGATATACCTGGAGACTGGTGAATATGTCACCAAGATCCTTTACTAGCTGTCGGACGTCCTTGGTTTTGACAACCACGTCTTCTACGTAAGCCTCGGCAGTTTTGCCGATGTGATCCTTTAGGCATGTTTGAATCATACGCTGGTACATTGCGCCGACATTTTTTAATCCAAAAGGCATTATGTTGAAACAAAATGGCACATCGGGTGTGATGAAGGTTGTTGCTTTTTGATCTGATTCTTTCATTTTAATTTGATGATACCACGAGTACTTGTCCAGGAAACACAGAGAATCTTGCCCAACCGTGGCATCAATGATCTGGTCTATGTGTGGTAGCAGAAAAGGGTCCTTGTGGCAGGCTTTGTTAACGTCTTTAAAATCGACATGGAACCGCTAAGATTTGTCTTTCTTTGGTACCATCACCAGATTAGCCAGCCATTCGGGGTGTTTTATGTCTCGGATGAACCCGGCCTCTAGTAGTTCGGCTAGTTCTTTGCCCATGGCCTATTGTTTAGGTTCGGAGAACTGCCATAGTGCTTGATTGACTGGTTTAAATCCTTTGATGAGATTCAAGTTGTGCTCAGCCAAATTGGTTGGGATTCCTGGCGTATCCGATGGGTGCCGAGCGAACATATCCCAATTTTCCTGAAGGGAATTCCACAGGGCTTCATCAATTTATGGGTCAAGCTGTGCAACGGTGGACGCCATTTATTGGGGTATGTTGGGTCTACATGGAATTTGACGATTTCATCTACTGGTTTGAACGAGGTTGACTTAGAACGCTTGTCCAGAATGATGGCATCTCTATCGACCGAAGCCCGAAGTGTCGCTAATTCTTCGGTTGCGAAGGCCTCGGCCAGCGACTCTAGAGCGAGGGAAGCCGTTTTATTTTCGGCCATAAGCGCCATGTCTGGGTTGCTGGCGACGGTGATTGATACTTGTCATCCGCGTTGGGTTTTTCCCCGAAGAGGAGGGGATGATGCAGCACAATATAGATAAGTATTTCTCTCAGTGAGAACCAAGGTTATCGGACCAATAGGAGGACTACACAACTCCCGTCTTCAGCGCCTACACACAAAAGAGCAAACACTTGCACCCAACGTGGGCAAGAGGGTTGTCAATCCCCTTGAACTCGTTACTTGCAAGAAAATGAGTAGTGTAGATGATAGTTGATAAATATAAATTGCAAAATAAAAATAAAACAAATAAATGGCAGCAAGAAAATAAGAGTCTTTGTAAATATATGTGTGAATAGACCCGGGGGCTATAGTGTTCGATAGAGGCTTCTCTCATAAATAAAGCATACAGTGGGTAAACAAATTACTGTTGGGCAATTGATAGAAAGCGCATAGTTATGCAATATTTATTCATGGCAATGATCATGTGTATATAGGCATCACGTCCATAAACAAGTAGACAGACACATGCCTGCATCTACTACTATTACTCCATTCGAGACCGCTTCTATGCTTGCCTCTCTAGGTATTAAGTTCATGCAAACAGAGTAATTGATACGTCTCAAACGTATCTACTTTTCCAAACACTTTTGCTCTGGTTTTAGACTCTAATATGCATGATTTGAATGGAACTAACCCAGACTGACGTTGTTTCCAGCAGAACTACCTTGGTGTTATTTTTGTGCAGAAATAAAGTTCCTGGAATTGGACGAAACTTTTTGTGAATTATTTTTGGAATAAATTATGAATTATGGAGCGAAGATCCACCGGAGGGGGGCTGCCTGTGAGCCACAAGGCAACAGGGGACGCCCACCCCCCTAGGCGTGTCCTGCTAGCTTGTGGGGCCGACGTGGCTCTCACGACCCTAATTCCACTCCTATAAATTCACATCTTCGGAGAAAAAAATCAAAGAGAAGATTTCATCGCATTTTACAAGACGGGGCCGCCGCCACCTCCCGTTTTCATCAGGAGGGCTGATCCGGAGTCCGTTTGGGGCTCTAGAGAGGGCGGTTCGTTGCCGTTGTCATCACCAACCCTTCTTCATCAACACCGCCATGATGCTAACCACCGGGAGTGAGTAATTCCTATGTAGGCTTGCTGGACGGTTATGGGATTGGATGAGATTGATCATGTAATCGAGTTAAGTTTATAGGGTTTGATCCCTAGTATCCATTATGTTCTGAGATTGATGTTGCTATGACTTTGCTATGATTAATGCTTGTCACTAGGGCCCGAGTGCCATGATTTCAGATCTGAACCTATTATGTTTTCATGAATATAAGTGTGATTTGGGTCCGATCCTGCAAGCTGTATGCACCTATTACGTGTCATGATTCGCATACCCCAAGGTGACAATAATTGGGATTCTTTCTGGTGATTGTCGTAGTTTGAGGAGTTCATGTATTCACCTTGTGTTAATGATTTTTTCTCATTCTCTATTAAAAGGAGGCCTTAATATCCTAGAGTTTCCATTAGGGGCCCGCTGCCATGGGAGGGTAGGACAAAAGATGCCATACAAGTTTTTATCGCAAGCACGTATGGCTATATACGGAATACATGCCTACATTACATTGATGAATTGGAGCTAGTTCTGTGTCACCCTAGTGTGTAACTGTTACATGATTGATGTCATCTAAATCATTATCCATCACCGATCCACGTGCATACGCTTTACATATACTGAATCTTGCTAAGTGACTATTGATGCTGCTACTGTCACAACTGCTACAAAATTACTGTTGTCACTACTACTGTTACTGTTATTACTATCACTTGCCATGCTACTATAACTTTGCTACAGAGAGATATCCCAGGTGTGGTTAAATTGACAACTCAACTACTAAGGCCGATAAATATTCTATGGCTCCCCTTGTGTCGAATCAATAAATCAGGGTGAAATACTACCCGCGAAGACTATTGCGATCCCCTATACTTGTGGGTTATCAAGTCCTTTTTCTGGCGTCTTTGCCGGGGAGCATAGCTATATTTATTGTGTTAACTTGAGGATATCCAATTGCTACTATGAAGAATCTGAAAGATACTCGAACCAAGATCGTCCCCTCTCGTACGATAGCAGGTAAGGAACTACCATCTAGCTCTGCTTTTTATTCACCTACTGTTTCGAATCAGCTTCTAACACCACCACATATTGCTCGTTCTGATATATAGCATGAACTTGATGATGCCACTTCTGAAATTAATGATGATACTACTGCTACACTTGATGAAACTAAAATTGTGCCATTGAATGAATTACTTGATGCTCATATCACTAAAGCTGGGGAACTTGAAAATGCTGAAACTGATGAAGATTTCGAGTCACCTATTACACCTCGCTCTCCTAATAGATATGATGTGCCTGATGTACCTGAGGGTTATGTTATCGATGGAGGGGTAGCTAGGGACTTTCTTTCTTGTAATGATAGAGATGATTTAAAGAAACTACTATGCAAACTGAAAGAAAAATCTATGATGGAGAAAATGAAACATGATCCAAAATTTGCTACTTCTCCTATATTTGTTACTAATAAGGATGAAATCTCTGTACACCCTGAGTTAATCCCTATAGTAAAGTATGCTCCTTTCCATGGTTATGAAAATGAAACTGTTGTGGGACATCTTACTAAACTAAATGATATTGTTGCCTTGTTTACTAATGAGGAAAAGATGTGCTACTATTACATTCTTAAGCTTTTTTTCCTTTCTCGCTAAAAGGTGAGGCCAAGGAATGGTTCCTCACTCTTGCTCCTGGTTTTGTGCGTAGCCCCCAGGATATGATATATTACTTTCTGAAAAATATTTTCCTGCTCATAAGAAACAAGCTGCTTTACAGGAAATATTTAACTTTGTGCAAAGTGAAGAGAGTCTCCCTCAAGCTTGGGGGAGGCTTCTCTAGCTATTAAGAGCTTTACCAAATCATCCTCTCAAGAAAAATTATATACTTGATATCTTTTATAATGGACTAACCGATGCTGCTAGGGACTACCTAGATAGTTGTGCTGGTTGTGTTTTCAGGGAAAGAACTGTTGGGCAAGCTGAAGAATTATTGAATAACATATTGCAAAATGCTGATAATTGGACACTTCCCGAGCCACCGTCGGAACTTATTCAAAAGAAGAGAGGTATTCTATTCCTCAGTCCTGAAGATATGCAAGAAGCCAAAAGAACTATGAAGGAGAAAGGTATTAAATATCAAGATGTCAAGAAGTTACCACCTATCGAAGAAATACATGGACTTGACACCCTGACGTAGGTAACAGAGGTAAAATATCTCTGTGCCTTTAATGAAAGTGATATACCTTATACTAAGACTCCTAGTCAATGCATGGATGAATTTGATAATTACATTGTTAAGCCAGAACATTTCAATAACTATGTCAGAGATCAATTACGACGTAATGCCATGATGACTGGATGTTTAGAATTGCTAATGATGTTAAGGGTCTAGCTAAACATGCTTCTATGGTTCATACTCAACTATACCAAGTGGCTAAGTCACAAAATGATTTTCTTGCTGAATTAAATGAGAATATGAATGATCATGTTGTTAGAGTAATGACTAGAGGAGGTAGAATGACTCGGGAACCTCTTTATCCTGAGGGTCATCCTAAAACAATTGAACAAGATTCTCAGACAACTAATGATAATGCACCTAGTCCATCTAAGAAGAAAAAGAAAAAGAAAAATGATAGGACTTTGCATGCTTCTAGTGAACCTGTTATAGAAAAAACTGCTGAAAAACATAATGATGTTTCTATTTCCCATGCTGAGACACAATCTGGTAATGAACGTGCACCTAGTGATAATGAGAATGATAATAATGATGATGTTCACGTAGATGCTCAGCCAGATAATAATAAAGAACATGATAATGGTGTGGAAATAGAACCTGCTGAAGATCTTGATAACCCACATCCCAAAAATAAACGTTATGAGAAGAAAGACTTTGTCGCTAGAAAACATGGTAGGGAAAGAGAGCCATGAGTTCCAAAACCCATGCCATTCCCTCGTAAGCCTTCCAAGAGTAAGGACGGGGAGGATTTTGAACGCTTTGGTGAAATGATTAGACCTGTCCTTTTTTGCACACGCTTGACTGATATATTGAAAATGTCTTTGTATGCTAACTACATGAAATATATTATTACCAGCAAAATAAAAATACCTGAAGCTGAAATTGCTACTATGCTTGCTAATTATTATTTTGATGGTGGAGTGCCTAAGAAGTTGGGAGATCCGAGTATACCCACAATACCTTGCTCCATTAAACGAAGTTATGTTAAAACTGCTTTATGTGATTTACGAGCCGATGTTAGTGTTATGCCTTTCTCTCTTTATAAAAGACTTGATTTTAATAATATCACACCTACTGAGATATCTTTGCAATTGGCTGATAAATCTACTACTATACCTATTTGAATCTGCGAGGATGTTCCTGTTATGGTTGCAAATGTTACAATCTTAACAGACTTTGTTATTCTTGAGATGCCCGGGGACGACAACATGTCGATTATCCTTGGTAGACCCTTTTTAAATACTTCAGGGGATGTTATTGATTGCAACAAAAACAAGGTTACTTTTCACGTGAATGCCAAACAACATACTATGCATTTCCCGAAGAAGAAAACTTTGGTTAATAATATTAATATCATTGAGCCAAGTGCCACAATCATCATTGGAGGTTTTAAATTTCCTCTTCCTACTGCCAAGAAGAAATGTGATATTCTTATTATTGGGGATATGCAAATCCCTATTGAGGTAACCTAGTGTTATACAAAAATTCTTCGGTTTCATGTCAATCAGAAACGATTATTAATAAGACTTGATCAACCTTATTAATGGATCCTTTTTGAAAGACATGTTGTTGATGAATTTAGTAAGCACAACCTTCTCTATCATAAGTTTATCTTCTGTTATTTCTAGCTAAATAAAATAAAATGACATGATTATCCTGTTTTCTGAATTTCCCGTGCAATAAAAATGACCCCAAAATAAAAAGTCTCAGATCGCCACAAAATTTTAACATGAATTTTTCTGGAATATTTAAGATTTTTTGGTGCTGAAAATACATCTGGGGGGGAGCACCTATGGGCTACAAGCCAACATGGCGCGCCCACCCCCTGGGCGCGCCCTGATAGCTTGTGGGGCCCACAGGGGCCCCCTGCCTTATCTCTTCAACCCATGTCATCCCCTACCTCCAGCAAAAATTCATTAACACACTCTCCCTCATGTTCTTGGTCCTCAAACTGAAATTTTTGATCTCTTTGCTCGGACCTCCGTTTCCGAAACTGTTTTGAGGAATTGCTCCTTGGTATGTGACTCTCCCATTCCTCCAATTAGTTTTTGCTCTAGTGGTTTATATTTTTCATATTTTTCTGCACTTGGTGCAACTGAAAATGAGCTTGCATATTGAATTCTTTGAGTTCTAAGTAGTATGAATGCTTGACATGGCCTCTAGGTACCTATATGAGTAGTTGCTACCAATCTTGCATGGTTTTATTGACATAATTTTGTGGCCCAAAAATTTCAGAAATGTGTGCTTAGGGAAATGAATTTCCTAAGGAGGGGTTCTTCGAGCCGGAGCCCCAAGGGAGTTGTTGGGAGGACTCAAGATCGAGACATCAACATTTTTCGCAACACAGTGGTTAGGCCCTGTGAATGGCCACATGAACCCTTCATGAGCGAAGAGGGTTTTTATCAAGAATTTATGCAATTTGTTGCAAATGTCGGGCTGACCAACTTCCTCGTAGATGAGTGTGACCAATACTATCTCCTTACTAATTCCTTTGTGCAAAATTTTCATCTCGCAAATACGCCCGGTGCTCCCATGGTACGCTTCGATTTATATGCATCACATTATGAATTACCACTTGCTGAGTTTTGTGAAATATGCTTGCTTCCCTCTGACGGGGAATGTGTGACCCTAAACAAGAGAAGTTTGAGGATTTACTCCTCACCTTAACTGTGGGAGAAACTAGGAGCGTATCAAACGCTAGGGCCACCAGTTTACATTTTCCGTCTGTGCATTACTTTGCTTTATTCATAGGAAAATGTGTAACTGCTATGACTCAGGGTGGTGGTCTCAGTGCCCCCATCGTTGCTATTTTGCACCGCGCACTCTATGGTGATAACACTTACAACTTAGGAGCTATTGACGCATGCCGCTTTCATCTTAACCAAGCCAAGGGCAAGGTTCATGGTGGTATTTATGCCACTCGCTTAGCAAAACATTTTAATGTCACCGTACGCCCCACTGACTACCTGTTGCCTCAGGTTTATCTTGATCACCAGTCCATGCTAGATCACCAGTACATAGAGGAACCTCGGCCACCGCAGCACATTCGTTATAACTTAGTATATAGCAAGGAGACTCGCGATGTTATTGTGTTGCCTGCACCTTCTTTGTTTAACTAGCATGCCAGGAATGGATGCACCATCATGCCACCAGACATAATTGCTTACCAGAATGAGTTGGCTGAGGCGGAGGCTGCACCTCAGGCGTGGGACGCTTAGGTACCTCAGCCCAACTACTTTCCTCCGGGACCAGATGGCTACTATGGATGGTGATCACCAAGGTAGGCAAACGCCTAAGCTTGGGGGAGTACGTATTTCTCACGGACATTACATTCATGTTCACACACTTCATATAAATTGTCGGTGTTCATCCTTTTTCATTGTATATCCATGTTAGCTTTGTTTTCCGCCTTCTTCTTGTGTGTATGAAAAACTTTGAAAATCCAAAAATATTTCTCGCCTCTTTTCCATTTTTCTTTCCTGTTCAGTTAGCTGTAGTATTAAAAGAAGACCCAAAAAGATTTCCTTTGCATGTTGGGAGCTTTCCCGAGTAAATAATTTTTCTCGTTCTTGTTTTCCCTTTTTTCTTATTTGCTTTCTTGAGAAAAAAACTTCAAAAACATTTCAGTGTGTTTCTCTGAATTTTTTTGTTTTCATTGAGTCGTTGAAAGGAGAAGACCACGATGAAAATGTTGTGTGGCTCCCATATGCATTATTGTTCATCTAACAGAGAGGCAATATTACCTCGCCTTCTCCTTTGTATAAAACGGTCTTGTAGATTCCAGCTTAGTCCACGACACTCTAGCGCTATTATTATTATCACATCATTCGGTCGTGCAAGTGAAAGGCAATAATGATGATATTTGTTGAAGTGATCGTGGTAAAGGAAGCTGGTATGAACTCCTCTTGTTTCCATTTTTGCAAATATATTTAGCTCGTTTGATCTCGATTCCGTATATCATGAGTGAACATGTTTATGATGAAAATTAGAGATTATAGTTGCTCATGCCATGCTTAAATAGCTAGGAGTGGATAATGATTTATCTTATGTGTTAACATGCATTAAGATGGTTATGATGTGGTATGGTAGTATGGTATTTCCCTCTGAGTAATTCGAGCGGCTTGACTTGGCCCATGTGCAAACATGTAGTTGATTCAAAACCAATGCATCCTTCATGATGTTTAAATTTAGTGTGTCCATATCCTACTCATGCTATGTTCAACGTTAATTATTCACAATGCATGATTATCACCATTTTCGCTCTCTAGTTGGTCGCTTCTCAATCTATTGCTAGCCTTCACCTGTACTAAGTGGGAATACTGCTTGTGCATCCAAATCCTTAAACCAAGTTATTCCACATGAGTCCACCATACCTACCTATATATGGTATTACCTTGCCGTTCCAAGTAAATTTGCATGTGCCACCTCTAATATTCAATAAACATCTGTTTTGTGCGCTTGTACAGCTCATGGAGCGATGGGGCGTTCGGTATCTTCCATGCTAAGTGGGTTATTCTCAAGATGGGCGTTTATACGCTTGTCATTGCATGTGAAAGGCTGGTAAAAGGGATGCCCAGTCTTGCAAAATTAAAAATAATTAAACATAACTCCCGGGATAGTTGATATGTTGGAGGGCATCCGTGGATTCGGTCAACCATGGCTTGTGTATGTATGGTGGATGTGAGTAAACTTTACAATTCCGCTTGGGAACCTCCAATAATGTGCTTAGCATGGAAGATATTGAAATCCTTTGTCGTGATGTTCACAGGAAAAGCACACCACTCAAAATTTTAATTTCAATCATGTTTTAAACCTTGATCTCTTGTACCTCTGCAAATCAATGCATCCCTCTACGAAGGGCCTGTCTATTTACTTTTATGTTATTCTTGAGTCATCACCCTCTTACTAAAAGCACCAGACCGGAGAGCACTATTGTCATTTTTCTGCATTGAGTCTAGTTAATGTTGGATGTGAGCATGACTGGATCTTTTCTACCTTAATTATAATGTTTATTCACTGCTTGAACCTCAGAGGTGCTCTGCATTTATGTTTTGCAGTCTCAGAAAGGGCTAACGAAATACCATTTCATCATATTATATCATCATTGTTTTCACAAATTGTTGGCATGTGAGATATCTTATTATGGCTCGCTAGTTGGTTATGTACTGCCATGAGTGAATATGATGTTTAATTGTTATCATGGATATGGTTATTTATAATTTATGCTAAAAACTTGAACACTACCTAAGCATGTGTATAACAACGAGAACAAAAGAGTTTGTAAAAGTTTTCTTTATCACTTTCAGTTTATCAACTGAATTGCTTGAGGACAAGCAATGAGTTAAGCTTGGGGTGCTGATATGTCTCAAACATATCTACTTTTCCAAACACTTTTGTTCTGTGTTTGGACTCTAATTTGCATGATTTGAATGGAACTAACCTGGACTTACGCTGTTTTCAACTGAACTACCTTGGTGTTATTTTTGTGCAGAAATAAAAGTTCCTGGAATTGGACGAAAATTTTTGTGAATAATTTTTGGAATAAATAATGAATTATGGAGCGAAGATCCACTGGAGGGGGTCTGCCTGTGAGCCACAAGGCAACAGGGCGCGCCCACCCCCCTGGTCGCGCCCTGTTAGCTTGTAGGGCCCACGTGGCTCCCCCAACCCTAATTCCACTCCTATAAATTCACATCTTCGAAGAAAAAAATCAGAGAGAAGATTTCATCGCGTTTTACGAGATGGAGCCGCCGCCAGCTCCTGTTCTTCATCGGGAGGGCTGATATGAAGTCCGTTTGGGGCTCCGGAGAGGGGGATTCGTCGTCGTCATCACCAACCCTTCTTCATCAACACCGCCATGATGCTCACCACCGGGAGTGAGTAATTCCTCTGTAGGCTTGCTATACAGTGATGGGACTGGATGAGATTGATCATGTAATCAAGTTAAGTTGATAGGGCTTGATCCCTAGTATCCACTATGTTCTGAGATTGATATTGCTATGACTTTGCTATGCTTAATGCTTGTCACTAGGGCCCAAGTGCCATGATTTCAGATCTCAACTTATTATTTTTTCATGAATATAAGAGTGATTTGGATCCGATCTTGCAAGTTGTATGCACCTATTACGTGTCATCCGCATACCCCAAGGTGACAATAATTCGGATTCTTTCCGGTGATTGCCGTAGTTTAAGGAGTTCATGTATTCACGATGTGTTAATGCTTTGTTCTGGTTCTCTATTAGAAGGAGGCCTTAATATCCCTTAGTTTCCATTAGGACCCCGCTGGCATGGGACGGTAGGACAAAAGATGGCATACAAGTTCTTATCACAAGCACGTATGACTATATAAGGAATACATGCCTACATTACATTGATGAATTGGAGCTAGTTCTGTGTCGCCCTAGTTTGTAACTATTACATGATTGATGTCATCTAAATCATTATCCATCACCGATCGACGTGCCTACGCTTTACATATAATGAATCTTGCTAAGTTACTATTGCTGCTGCTACTATCACAACTACTACAAAATTACTGTTGTCACTACTACTGTTATTGTTATTACTATCACTTGCCGTGCTACTAAAACTTTGCTGCAGAGACATATCCCAGGTGTGGTTGAATTGACAACTCATGTGCTAAGGACGATAAATATTCTTTGGCTCCCCTTGTGTCGAATCAATAAATTAGGGTGAAATACTACCCGCGAAGACTGTTGCGATCCCCTATACTTGTGGGCTATCAGTAATGCTTGGAGAGCGATGACATGATGTAGACAAAGTAAACTTAATTAATATGAGTGAACCCCATCGTTTAATCCTTACTAGGAGCAATACAAATACGTGTCTTGTACCCTACTTTGTCACTGGGATATAGAGCACCACAAGATTGAACCCACTACAACGCACCCCTCTCAGTGAAGATAAACCAATCTAGTTGGCCAAACTAAACCGATAGATCGAAGAGATTTACAAAGCTATGATGATCATGCAAATAAGAATCAAATAAGTATTTAGAGATGACTCAAATCTTTTATCATAAATAATCTGAACATAAACCCACAACTCATCGGATCCCAACAAACAAACCGCAAAAGAAGATTACATCGAATAGATCACCGTGAAGATCGCGGTGAACTTTATATTGAAGATCAAAGAGAGAGAAGAAGTCATCTAGGTACTAGCTACGGACCCGTAGGTCTGTGGTGGACTACTCACACATCACCATGGGAGCAGCAAGGATGATGAAGAGGCCCTCCGTGATCAATCCCCCACCAACGGGGCATCGGAAAAAGGATTCAGATGAGATCGCGGCGGAACAGAGACTTGAGGCGACGAAAAACGTGTTTCGGGAGCTCCCCTAGGGTTTTTGGAATATATGTGAATTTATAGGCCAGGTTACGGGGTCAGGAGAGCCGGGGGGCAGAAGCTAACAGGGCGCCCCCCTGGGCGTGCCCTGCTGGCTTGTAGGGCCCCCGTGCGGCGTCCGGTCTTCTACCGAAGCTTCTAGGTCTTCTTTTGGTCTAGAAAAAATCAGAAAAAATTTCGGGGCAATTGGACTTCGTTTGGTAGTGTAAACCTGAAAAGCAAAAAACATGCAGAAAACAACAACTCGCACTTCAAACATGGTTAATAGGTTAGTTGTCAAAAATAATACGAATCAGCAAATAAATGCCCAAAAAGTGTCCTAGAATGATAATATTATAGCATGGAACAATAAAAAATTATAGATACATTGGAGACTGATGTCGACTACGCAACTTTATTCTTGTAGACTTTGTTGGGCCTCCAAGCGCAGAGTTTTGTAGGACAGTAGCAATTTTCCCTCAAGTGGATGACCTAAGGTTTATCAATCCGTGGGAGGTGTAGGATGAAGATGGTTTCTCTCAAACAACCCTGCAATCAAATACAAGAAATCTCTTGTGTCCCCAACACACCCAATACAATGGTGTATAGGTGCACTAGTTCGGCGAAGAAATGATGATACAAATGCAATATGGATGGTAGATATAGGTTTTTGTAATCTGAAAATATAAAAACAGCAAGGTAGCAAATAGTAAACAGCGAGCAAAACAGTATATTAATGCTTGGAAACAAGGCCTAGGGTTCATACTTTCACTAGTGCAATCTCCCAACAATGCTAACATAGTTGGATCATATGATCATCCCTCAACGTGCAACAAAGAATCACTCCGAAGTTCCTATCTAGCGGAGAACAATAAGCTGAAATTGGTGTAGGTAGTAGAACCATGTCAAAGTTATTCTTTCCGATCAATCTTTTGAGCTATTCCTATAAGTGTCACAAACAGCCCTAGAGTTCGTACTAGAACAACACCAATGATACATATCAATCAACCCTAATGTCACCTAGATACTCCAATGCCACCTCAATTATCCGTGGGTAAATTATGCGACATGCGTCAAACAATTTCAGGTCTATCATATTCAATCCAACACAAAGAACTTCAAGGAGCACCCCAAGATTTCTATCGGAGAACGTGGTATGAAAATGTGTAATCAACCCCTATGCATAGATCCCCAAGGTCACCCGAATCCGCAAGTTGATGCCTCAACATATATCAAGTGAATCAATAGAATACCCCAATGTCACTACGGGTATCCCACACAAGACATACATCAAGTGTTCTCAAACCAAAATATTCAATCCAACATAAGGAGACCTCCTAGGTAAAGATTCAATTCATCACAACAAGGTAGCAAGAGAATAACATAATATGATCGACTATATTAACAAAGCCCGTGATACATCAAGATCGTGACATCTCAAGAACGTGAGAGAGAGGGAGAGATTGAACACATAGCTACTGGTACATACCCTCAGCCCCGAGGGTGGACTACTCCCTCCTCGTCATGGCCTCCGCCGGGATGATGAAGATGGCCACCGGTGATGGTTTCCCCTCTCCGGCAGGGTACTAGAACGGCTCGAGATTGGCTTTTCGTTGATACAGAGAGTTGCGGAGGCGGAGCGGAGTCTCTGTTTATTTCTGGGATTTATAGGATTTTTCAGCGTTAGAATCACGCGCAACGGATCCACATGGGCCCCACCACATATCAGGGCGAGGCCTAGGGGGGGCCTGATGGTTTGTGGCCCACGGGTGGCTCCCCTCCGGTGGTTTTTCGCTCCAATATGGCTTATTTCCTCGAGAAAAAAATCACAAAAACGTTTCGGGCGATTCCAAGAACTTTCATTTTCTACACAAAAACAACACCACGGTAATTCTGCTGAAAACAGGGTCAGTCCGGGTTAGTTCTACATAAATCATATAAAGTGCAACAAAACCATATAAAAGTATTGTAAACATAGGCAATCATGGCATGAATACTTCATAAATTATCGATACGTTGGAGACGTATCAGCATCCCCAAGCTTAATTTCTGCTCGTCCTTGAGTAGGTAAATGATAAAAGAAATAATTTATGAAGTGTGAATGCTAGCATAATGTATAACATTGATCAAGGAAAATTTCAGCCACTTTTCTAGCATCAAAACCAGCAAGTATTTCTCATAAAACTTCTCATAATCAAGTAGCAAGTTATTCACATGTTAAAGTATAGACCATAAACTTTCTTGAAAACTAGCAAACTATGTTTTCAGTCATCAAACAATTACAATTCATCTTATTTCCAGGAAGGGTCTATGTAAGAGCTTTGGTTTAGCAAATCCCACATACTCAACTATCATTTAGTCTTCTATGATTGCTGACACTCAAAGCATATTTTTAGAACAAATAGTTTCAGTCAAACACATAGGAAGATAGGGACTTAAAGATTTGCCTCCCAACTTATTTATCTCGGGGATAATGTCAACAAATAATGAATCATGATCACCTATATTCAACTGGATATATGTGTCTGGATCTTTCCCCACCACATGATGCTTGCCAACTAAATAATTAATAGATTGGAATAAGAAGTTGACTCAACATGAAAAGTAAAAGATAGGCCCTTCGCAGAGGGAAGCAAGGATTTGCAGAGGTGACAGAGCTCATTATTTTAAAGCAGAGATGAATATGTAATTTTGAGTGGTATACTTTTCCTGTCAACATCACAATAGAGTTTTCAATATCTTCCATGCTAATCACATTATTGGCGGTTCCCAAATAGAATTGAAATTTTACTCCCCCTCCACCATTCAAACACATTCCATGGCTAGCCGAATCCATGGGTACCATCCAAACAATCACTTTCTAGGGGGAGTTCTTGTTTATTTATTTGTATTATGCAGGACTAGGCATCCTTTTTACCGACCTTTCTCATGCAATGACAAGTGAATAAACACTTATCTTGAGAATAACCCGCTTAGCATGGAAGATAATGACTGCCCCATCGCTCCATGAGCGGTACGAGCACACAAAACGGATGTTTATTTGAAGGTTTTAGAGGTGGCACATGCAAATTTACTTGGAATGGCAGTGAAATACCATATATAGGTAGGTATGGTGGACTCTCATGGAAGAAACTTGGCTCAATTATTTGGATGCACAAGTAGTATCTCTACTTAGTATGAAGTTTTGGCTAGCAAAAGGTTCTAAACAAGCATCACATGTTAGAGGATCCATGACAATATAACTGCTATGTGAATATACACAAACATAACCATTACATTGTCTTCCTTGTCCAACGTCAACTACTTGATCAAGTTTGAAAATAATTAATGGGGGTTCACAATCATAGAAAATGTCCAAGATAGTGTATTTATATGTGAAACCTCTCTTCCTTCAATATTCTTTCATGAATTGTTTAAATGACCAATGCTATGTTTTCTAACTTCCAATGAATTTTACCGCTTATACTCCTAGTATGTGAAGTCACTACTCCCCATGGGACAAGAATATGAAGCATATATAATTTCACATTTATGACATTCAATTCATTCAACGTTTACTCTCAGGATATAAGTGAAGCACAAGAGTAAATTTTGAACAATAAACTAGCTATGTGAGGACTCTCTCTCTCAATGAAGATTTTCAGATCTGAGTATTTTAATCAAGCAACAAACAAAACAAAAATACACTCCAAGAATAGCACATATCATGTGAACGAATAAAAATTTAGGCTCAACATAGGCTAACCGATAGTTGACGAAGAGAGGTGGGATGCGTAGCATCCCCAAGCTTAGATGTTTGAGACTTATTGAAATATTTACTTAGGGTGCCTTGGTCATCCCCAAGCTTGAGCTTTTGTATCTCGTTCAATCCTCTCATATCCCGGTTTCACCCAGGTCTCAAAAACTTCATCCACACAAAACTTGGAAAGAACTCGTGAGATAGGTTAGTGCACATAAGAATAAATCAACACTTTATGTACTGCCAAGACAAGTTGCATAACAACTTTCAAACATTATCTACTGTATAAAATCATTTCCACAATTTATATCTACCAATATAAGTCATGAAAACTATAGGAGAAGTAGATAACAAAACTATGACAGCAATCTGTCTAAACATGACATTCTGTAGCAATTAATTTACAAAGTGCACTTCTGTAACTCTTAAAATTATGAAAATTTAGGACATGATCAATAATTTATCTAACAATACTGTGTAAAAACAGAAACTTTCCACGTTCCAGTAAAATATGAAAATTCAAACACTACAGCAAAAGTTTCTGTTTTTACACAGCACACATCAAACATGCAATTCAAGCATCCTAAATGCAATTCTTGGAACTTTTTATTGAAAAACAAGATTATAAATAACAGAAAGCAAATACTAACAAAATAAAATGACGCTCCAAGCAAACACATATTATGTGACGAATAAAAATATAGCTCTAAGTAAGATATACCGATAGTGTTGAAGACGAAAGAGGGGATGCCTTCCGGGGCATACGCAAGCTTAGGAGCTTGAGTATTCCTTGGATATTACCTTTGGGGTGCCTTGGGAATCCCCAAGCTTAGGTTCTTGCAACTCCTTATTCTCCTCATATCGGTGTCTCACCCAAAACTTGAAAACTTCAATCACACAAAAACTTAACGGAACTTCGTGAGATGGGTTAGTATAATAACTAAAGATCATTCACTTAGGTACTGTCAAGACAAGATTCATAATCGTTCTCACATAATACCTACTGTATTATACCATTCACATAATTTATATCACTGAATATAAGCTATGGGAACAATAAAACAAGCAAACTATGCATGCAAAACAGAATCTGTCAAAAACAGAACAGTCTGTGAAGATCTATAGTATAGCCATACTTCCCTGTCTCTAAAAATTCTGAAAAAATAGTAAAACTTAAAGAATTTTCATATAAATACTGTGTAAAAATTTCAGAAATTTTTCATGCTCCAATAAAATCACAGAAATTCTTTACTGGAGGCAAAAGTTTCTGTTTTTGCACAGAATCAAATCAACAAGTATCCATACTATCCCAAAGACTTTACTTGGCACATTATTGAAATAAAAGACACAAAACATGATTATTACAGTATCTTAATCATGTGAACACACAAAAACATAAAGTAAAAGTGTTGGGTTGTCTCCCAACAAGCGCTTTCCTTTAATGCCTTTTAGCTAGGCATGATGATTTCAATGATGCTCACATAGGAATAGTAATTGAAACATGAAAGAGAGCATCATGAATCTCATGACAAGTTCATTTAAGTCTAACCCAATTCCTATGCATAGGAATTTAGTGAGCGAACAATTTATGGGAGCAAGAATCAACTAGAATAGGAAGGCAAAACAAGCATAACTTCAAAACTTTGAATACATAGAGAGGAAACTTGATATTATTGCAATTCCTACAAGCATATGTTGCTCCCTCATAATAATTTTCAGTAGCATCATGAAGGAAAGCAACAGTATAAATATCACATAAAGCATTATCTTCATGATTCCCAAGCATAGAGAATTTATTACTCTCCTCATAAGCAATTTTCTTCTCATTCATTATAGTGGGAGCAAACTCAACAAAATAACTATCATGAGATACATCATTGACATAACCAAATTGAAAATTAAAATCATGATGACAAGTTTCATAGTTATAATTATTATTTATAGCATACATGTCATCATCATAATCATCATAGATAGGAGGCATGCCATCATCATAATAAATTTGCTCATCAAAACTTGGGGGACTAAAAATATCATCTTCATCAAACATAGCATCCCCCATCTTGTGGCTTTGCATATCACTAGCATCATGGATATTCAGAGAATTCATACTAGCAACATAGCAATCATGCTCATCATTTAAATAATTCCCATTAAGTATTTTCATAAATTCTTCCTCTACCAGTTGAGCACAATTTTCCGAACCATCATTTTCATGAAAGACATTAAAAAGACAAAACAATTGAGGCAACCTAAATTCCATTTGTTTACAGTTTTCCTTTATAAAACCAAACTAGTGAAAAACAAGAAACTAAAAGATTTAATTAAAAGATCTAAATATATACCTTCAAGCACTCACCTCCCCAGCAACGGCGCCAGAAAACGGCTTGATGTCTACTACGCAACTTTATTCTTGTAGACTTTGTTGGGCCTCCAAGCGCAGAGTTTTGTAGGATAGTAGCAATTTTCCCTCAAGTGAATGACCTAAGGTTTATATATCCGTTGAAGGTGTAGGATGAAGATGGTCTCTCTCAAACAACCATGCAATTAAATACAAGAAATCTCTTGTGTCCCCAACACACCCAATACAATGGCAAATTGTATAGGTGCACTAGTTAGGCGAAGAAATCGTGATACAAGTGCAATATGGATGGTAAATATAGGTTTTTGTAATCTGAAAATATAAAAACAGCAAGGTAGCAAATAGTAAACAGCGAGAAAAACAGTATATTAATGCTTGGAAACAAGGCCTAGGGTTCATACTTTCACTAGTGCAATCTCCCAACAATGCTAACATAGTTGGATCATATGATCATCCCTCAACGTGCAACAAAGAATCACTCCAAAGTTCCTATCTAGCGCAGAACAATAAGATGAAATTGGTGTATGTAGTAGAACCACGTCAAAGTTATTCTTTCCGATCAATCTTTTGAGCTATTCCTATAAGTGTCACAAACAGCCATAGAGTTCGTACTAGAACAACACCAATGATACATATCAATCAACCCTAATGTCACCTAGATACTCCAATGTCACCTCAAGTATCCGTGGGTAAATTATGCGACATGCATCAAACAATTTCAGGTCTATCATATTCAATCCAACACAAAGAACTTCAAGGAGCACCCCAAGATTTTTATAGGAGAACGTGGTATGAAAACGTGCAATCAACCCCTATGCATAGATCCCCAAGGACACCGGAATCCGCAAGTTGATGCCTCAACATATATCAAGTGAATCAATAGAATACCCCAATGTCACTACGGGTATCCCACACAAGACATACATCAAGTGTTCTCAAACCAAAATATTCAATCCAACATAATGAGATCTCATAGGTAAAGATTCAATTCACCACAACAAGGTAGCAAGGGAATAACATCATATGATCCGACTATATTAACAAAGCCCGTGATACATCAAGATCGTGACATCTCAAGAACATGAGAGAGAGATTGAACACATAGCTACTGGTACATACCCTCAGCCCCGAGGGTGAACTACCCCCTCCTCGTCATGGCCTCCACCGGGATGAAGAGGATGGCCACCGGTGATGGTTTCCCCTCTCCGGCAGGGTACTGGAATGACTCCGGATTGGTTTTTCGACGATACAGAGAGTTGCGGCGGCGGAGCAAAGAGTCTCTATTTATTTCTGGGGTTTCTGCGATTTATAGGATTTTTCAGCGTTGGAATCACGCGCAACGGAGCCACGTGGGCCCCACTAGATATTAGGGCGCGGCCTAGGGGGCACGCCCTGATGGCTTGTGGCCCACAGGTGGCTCCCCTCCGGTGGTTCTTCTCTCCAATATGGCTTAGTCCTTCAGAAAAAATCACAAAAAAATTTCAGGTGATTCCGAGAACTTTCATTTTCTGCACAAAAACAGCACCACAGTAATTCTGCTGAAAACAGCGTCAGTCCGGGTTAGTTCTAAATAAATCATATAAAGTGCATCAAAACCATATAAAAGTATTGTAAACATAGGCAATCATTGCATGAATACTTTATAAATTATCGATACGTTGGAGACGTATCAGAGACGTATCAGCATCCCCAAGCTTAATTCCTACTCGTCCTTGAGTAGGTAAACGATAAAAACAGAATTTTTTGATGTGACATGCTACCCAACATGTAATCTCTTGCATGTATGCTCATTGAGAAATGATGAATTAACAAACATCAACATAGTAATATTTATAAGCATAAGTAACACAATCATCAATCTTTCAAAATATACGATCCTCAAAGAATCTTTACCCCCATTCATTTTATCATATTAGTACGGCATGACTCCGTCTTCACCACATTAATACAAATGTCAAGCACCACGGTGTCCAAGTCAGGTAATTGGTCGTACTTTTTAATGCGCCAGCTTTTTATTCTTCACGCAATACATGAGCGTGAACCATGGACATAACATATAGGTGGAATAGAATATGGTGGTAGATATCAAAGGGGTAAAACTGGAGAAAAGAATTATCACATAAACTAGGCGTATCAACAAGCTATGGAGATGCCCATCAATAGATATCAATGCGAGGAGTAGGGATTGCCATGCAACAGATGCACTAGAGCTATAAGTGTATGAAATCTCAACTGAAGCTAAGTGGGTGTGCATCCAACTTGTTTGCTCATGAAGGCCTCGGGCATTTGAGGAAGCCCGTCATCAGAATATACAGGCCAAGTTATATAAGAAAAATTCCCACTAGCATACGGAAGTGACAAGACATGAGACTCTCTATATGAAAAACATGGTGCTAATTTGAAGCAGAAGTGTGGAAAAGAGGTAGTAGGATTGTCCCTTATCTCTTTTCTCTCATTTATTTTATATTTTTCTTTTTCTTTATTTTCTCCCCTTTTTTTCTTTCCCTTTTATTTCTTTCTTTTTTTCTCTTTTTTTCTTTTTCTCCTTTTTCCCTCACAGTGATAGTGCCCTAATAATGAAAATCATCACACTTTTATTTACTTACAACTCAATATGAAAAACTATGAAACAATATGACTCAATATGAATGCCTTCTATAGTGTACTAGGATGTGCAATGATCTAGCATAGCATGTATGATAATGATGAACGGTGGCTTTGCAACAAATACTATGTCAGCTACATGATCATGCAAAGCAATATAACGATGAGTGAATTAGTCATATGATGTGACAGTGGAAGTTGCATGGCAATATATCTCAGAATGGCTATGGAAATGCCATGATAGGTAGGTATGGTGGTTGTTTTGAGGAAGATATAAGGAGGCCCATGTGCAACAGAGTGTATCATGTCGCGGGGTTTGGATGCACCGGCGAAGTTTGCACCAATCCTCGAGGTGAGAATGGGCAATGCACGGTACCGGAGAGGCTAGCAAAATATGAGGAGGTGAGAGTGAGTATGCCCATAGATTCACATTAGTCATAAGAACTCATATACTTATTGCAACGTTTTATTAGCTTTCTCGAAGCAAAGTACTACTCACACTAGGATTTCAACGAGGAATAATAATGCTCACACATCCCCGCCATGCCATAACCAATATTTAGACAAACGGGAAATTAACTACTTTTAATATTGATACTCCTACAAACCTACAACCATGCACTCACACCTTTCACATTACCACATCAATATTGTTAACCCACGGTTTCTCTTTTATGTGCTACATGAAGGTTTTGATTATGCACTCCTTGAATACCTATTATTTTTGGACTAATCTTATAACCCATGAAAATTACCGTCACTATTTATTAACTCTCAAATATAAGTGAAGAACGAGAGTGCAATTATTTCTATAAAATCTATACGCCATCGTGCTCATAAAGATATAAGTGAAGTACTAGAGCAACTGATAAGCTCAAAAGATATAAGTGAAGCACATGGAGTATTCTAACAAATCATGGTGAAGGTGTGTCTCTCTCAAATAGGTGTGTCCAGCAAACAATGATTGTGGCAAACTAAAACAAAAACAAGCAAAAGAAACGACGCTCCAAGTAAAACTCATATCATGTGATGAATAAAAATATAGCTCCAAGTGACATACCGATGGATTGAGACGAAAGAGGGTATGCCTTCCGGGGCATCCCCAAGCTTAGACGCTTGAGTCTTCCTAGAATTTTACTTGGGGTGCCTTGGGCATCACCAAGCTTAGGCTCTTGCCGCTTCTTATTCCTTCATCCATCGTGATAACACCCAAAACGTGAAAACTTCACCACACAAAACTCAACAAAACTTCGTGAGATCCATTAGTATAATAAACATATCAAATACTTTAGGTACTGTTATAAATTATTCATATTTTATTATTGCATAAGGTATTGTATTCTAACTTTGACGGGGTTATTACCCCTAGGTAGGCCAAGTCTAGGGAATCCGACCCCTTCTAAAAAAACCATACGGCCGGCTGATCCACGACCAGCTGGTACGCTGCCGGCTGGCCCACGGCCGGCTGGACCGAGGCCGGCTGGTGCGCTGCAGGCTGGCCCACGACAGGCTGGACCGAGGCCGGCAGGCGAGATACCGGCAGGCCTGCTGCCGGCTGGCCCGCGGCTGGCTGGTCAGGAGCCGGTCGTCCCGTCCCCGGCCAGCTCGCGGCCGGCCGCTACACGACCAGCCCGCCCGCTGACCTCTGGACGGGCAGGTATCCGTCCCCTCCCACTACGGCCAAGTACGCTGACGGGACGCGACCCCCACGACGGACTCCGATGTGGCTACAGCGACCGCTGACGCACGGGCGCGCATGGCTACAGTCCGGGCGGTCGTACCGCTGACCGAAGACTGATCGAGACCCAGCGGAGCCACAGTGCCGATGCGCCACCGTCCACTCCGTTACCTACCCCGGCATGGCTACAGCGCAGCCGGTCGTACCGCTGACTTCGGCCGGCTGGCGCAAGACGACGCCGGGCGGGGCGGCCCGTGCCGGGGCTGGTGGGCGCGGGCCAATAGAAGAGCCGGCTGGCGGGCCCCTGTCGGCGATGGGACCGCAAAGCCGGTGGGCCCTATGGACGGCGAGACGGCTCAGCCGGCGGGCCCCCAGGCCGGCTGGAGATGCCGCCAGCCGGGTCCCCCCCCCCCTTTAGTACCTTAGGGATATTGTAAGCCGGGGGGTTGGCCTATAAAACCCCCCGAGGCCTCCATGCATCGGGAGGGGAAGCACGAGAGGATTCTCCCATCCCACACTTTCACGCTCACGTAGCAAGGGAAGAGGAACCGGCTGCTCCTTCTTCCTCCTCTAGACCTCAACTCAGAGAGCACTATTGTAACATCACCCTCCATCTAACTAGACCAGCAGGACTAGGGGTATTACCTCCTACGGAGGGCCCCGAACCTGGGTACATCGTGTGTCCTTCACCGCTTGTGCCTAATCCCGCTCCCGGAGCCCGTCGGCGTCCTTCGGCCCCAACCACTATCGATAAGACACCCCATGGCATCTGCCGTGAGAAAACCACGACAATTGGCGCCCACCGTGGGGCCGTCCGCGGCGCCGGCCGGAGTCACGCTCCGGGCGGGACCCTTCGCCACCTCCCCCGGCCGCATCGCGTCCGGGCGGAACTGCACGCTCGTGGGGCTTGCTCCTATGGGGCAGAACCTCGTTCCTGCTGGCCCTGCGGGCGACGCTGCCGGCCTCTCCGACGAGTGCCTCGGCAGCGACGCTCTGGTCGACATCGCCGTCCTCACCGAGCGCGTTGGTAGGCTGAGCCTCACCGACGAGCCGGTTGCCGACGGGTATCCTGGCCAGGTGCTCGACTGCCTCGACCCGCCCTCGTCCGTGGGCACGCTCGCCCCTGGCGAGGCCGGCGACTCCCGCGTCCGCGCGGGGGTAATGGCCACCGGCTCCTCCACGAACTCCGGCCGTGGCAGGGCGGAGGCGGACGCGGCCGCCGCGGCCGCTCGCGCCGGCACCTCTGACCCCCTTGGCTCCGTGCTTCGGGGCCTCAGCACCCCCGTCGCGCCCACGACGAACCCAGCCACGGCTACGGCCGAGCTGGAGGCTACTCGCCGGCTGCTGTTCGACAAGGCAACCGTGCTCGCCCCCACCAAGCGCCAGATGGAGTCCGCGCAGCGCGAGTATAACTCCGCCTACGGCCTCACCCCCGCCGGCAACGAGCCCAGCCGGCGCGGTGATGTCCGCAACCACGGCCGCGTGGTCGTGGAGATCCTCGGCGGCAGGTTCCCCACCTACGACATGCCGGCCGCCAACTTGAGGGCCGCCCACGTAGCCTACGCCGACCTCGCCGGCCTGGAGGGCGAAGAGCGAGAGCAGCAGGACCGACACATCCAAGACCTCATCGCCACCGCCAACGCCCAGCAGGCCCGGCTCCACGGCATCAACGCCGGCTTCGAAATTCCCGTCCCCGAGGGAGACGCCCCGCTTGCTGCTGGCCAGCGCCGGCCGGTCCAGCAAATCTCTTCCCCACGCGGCTCTGGCCGGCGGGGCGCTGGGTCCCATAACGGACGCACCCGGCCGCGGGACGAGCAGCCGGCCGTCAGCGGTCGGCGCAACGACGCTCCGGCTGGCTGCAGTCGGCGCAGCCGAGGCCATACCCCGCCCCCGCGGCGGGAACGCGCCCGCTCGCCTGCCCCGACTGTCCGCCCCGAGCTCGCCGCTCGGCTCGACCCGCGCGTTCCGCGGAGCGAGAACGATGCCCGAACCCGCATCGACTGGCTAGCACAATCGCCCCTCCTCGAGGATGAGGGCTCGATCGGCCCGGCATGTTTCGGCCCCCGGATCCGCAATGAGCCGTTCCCGGCCGGCTTCACTCTCCCTCGCGACACCCCAAAGTACAACGGCACCGCCAAGCAGGAGAACTGGCTGATCGACTACACCACTGCAGTCGGCATCGCCAGGGGAAACAAACGCGTAGCCGTACGCTACGCTCCCCTCATGTTGACTGGCTCGGCCCGAACCTGGCTTAACAGCCTGTCGGCCGGCAGCATCAACACCTGGACGGACTTCGAGGAAGCCTTCGTCCGCAACTTCATCGGCACCTACAAACGGCACGGCCGGCCCCGCGAGCTGGCCATGTGCGTCCAGCGGTCGGAGGAGCCCCTCCGCGACTACCTCACACGCTGGACCGAGCTCCGCAACGCCTGCGAGGGGGTGCACGAGGTGCAAGCCATCCAGTACTTTATCGAGGGTTGCCGCGACGGCACCCCCCTCAAGCACAAGCTCTTGTGCTCCGAGCCGGCGACCCTAGCGGATCTGATGGCCAAGGCGGACAAATACGCCATGGCCGACTCCGCGATGCGGATGAAGGTAACCGCGCCGGCCAAGCCAGCTCCACCGCTTGCCGTGTCGTGGGCGGCCACCGACAACCGGCTGCAGCAGAACAACAAACACAAGCCCGACCAGCCGGATCCCCGCTACGGGAGCCGGCAGGTCGCCACCATCGAAGAGGAGCAACCGGCTGCCCAGGCCCCCAGCCAGCGTCAACGCACCGGCAAGGCCGCCTGGCAGCCCAAGCTTACCTTCGAACAAATGCTCGACCTACCCTGCAAGCACCACTCCGGGGCCAAGCCGGCCACCCATATGCTCCGGCAGTGCAGCTTCTCCCAGTGGCTAGCCCGAGGCTAGGGCCTTCTGGCTCCTCCGCCTCCGGCTCCCCGTGCGCCGGCTCCGGCTCCGGCCCAGCCGCCCGCTCCGGCCCCGGCTGCCAACGACGGCCGCCTCCATGACCAGTTCCCTAACCAGGACGGGTCCTACGTCGTCTTCACCAGCGAAGCAACCGACAAGCACAGCGTGCGCCAGCACCGGTGCGAGGTGAACGCCACCGTCCCCTCGGTCCCCCAGTTCATGCACTGGTCCGAGAAGCCGGTCACCTGGAGCCGGGCGGACCATCCAGCCGTGATGCCAAAACCGGGCAGCCACGCCCTCGTCCTCGATCCCACCATCGTCTCCGAGAGGCGCACCTGCCGTTTCTCGCGGGTGTTGATCGACGGGGGCAGCACCATCAACATCCTCTATCGCGACACGATGCTCAAACTGGGGCTTGGGGAGAAAGACATGCGGGCAAGCCAGACGGTTTTCCACGGCATCGTGACGGGAAAGTCCTGCACCCCCAACGGCAAGATCGAGCTCGACGTCCTCTTCGGCAACCAGAGCCACTTCTGCCGTGAGCCGGTCTGGTTCGAGGTGGTGGACCTCGACAGTCCCTACCACGCGCTGCTGGGCCGGCTGGCCCTCGTCAAGTTCATGGCGATCCCCCACTATGCCTACCTCAAACTCAAGATGCCGGGTCCCAAGGGCATCATCACCGTCGCCGGCGACTACAAGATGTCGGTCGAGTGCGCGCGCGACGGCAGCCAGCCGGCCGAGGCCCTGAAGATAGCGGAGGAGAGGCGGTAGCTCGACCGGCTCGTGGCTCACGCCTCCAACCAGCCGGCCGTGCCGGCTCCCCCGTCCCAGTAGGCCAGCGAGGCGTCGTTCCAGCCGTCCAAGGACACCAAACAGGTGCCACTCAACCCGGCCAACCCCAAGCAGTGTGTCACCATCGGCGCCAACCTCAGCAGCAAATAGGAAGGCGAGCTCGTCGACTTCCTCCGTGAGAATCGGGACATCTTTGCATGGTCTCCAAAAGACATGCCGGGTGTTCCGAGGAAGTTCGCCGAGCACAAACTTCATGCGTGGCCGGATGCAAAGCCGGTCAAGAAACCCCTGCGCCGTTTCTCCGAGGAGAAGCGGCGTACTATAGGAGAAGAGATCGCCCGGCTGCTCGCAGCCGGCTACATCATGGAAGTGTTCCACCAGGACTGGCTGGCCAACCCAGTCCTGGTGCTGAAGAAAAACAAGACCTGGCGCATGTGTATCGACTACACCAGCCTGAACAAGGCATGTCCCAAGGACCCATTTGCCCTGCCCCGGATCGATCAAGTCATCGACTCCATGGCCGGCTGCGACTTGCTGTCCTTCCTGGACGCCTATTCCGGCTACCACCAGATCAAGCTGGATCCAGCCGACCGGCTGAAGACCTCCTTCATCACCCCTTTCGGAGCCTACTGCTACATCACCATGTCCTTCGGTCTGAAGAACGCGGGCGCTACCTTCCAGCGCTGCATGCAGAAGTGTCTCCTGCCCCAGATCGGCAGGAACGTCCACATCTACGTGGACGACATCGTCGTCAAGACCAAGAAGCATTTCAGCCTCCTCGACGATCTCCGGGAGACCTTCGCTAACTTGCGCGAATACAAGATCAAGCTGAACCCAGAGGAGTGCGTCTTCGGCGTGCCAGCCGGCCAGCTCCTGGGTTTCTTCATGTCCGCCCGCGGCATCGAAGCTAACCCAGAGAAGATCAGGGCCATCGAGCTCATGCACAAGCCGGCCAAGCTTCTCGACGTCCAGAAGTTCGCCGGCTGTCTTGCCTCGCTCAGCCGGTTCATCAGCCGGCTGGGCGAGAAGGCGTTGCCCCTCTACCAGCTCATGAAGAAGATGCCCAAGTTCGAGTGGAACGACCACGCGGACGAAGCATTTCGCGACCTTAAGCGCGCACTCTCCAACGCCCCTGTCCTGGCAGCGCTGGCTGAGAAGGAGCCAATGCTCGCGTACATCGCGGCCACCACCCACGTGATCAGCGTCGTGCTGGTGGTGGAGCGGCCAGAGGAGGGCAAAGCGCTGCCAGTCCAGCGCCCCATCTACTACCTCAACGAGGTCCTCTCCGCATCCAAGCAGAACTACGCCCACTACTAGAAGATGTGCTACGGCATATACTTTGCCGCCAAGAAGGTCAAGCAATACTTCCAAGAGCACACCATCACCGTGGTAAGCACGGCCCCGCTCGGCGAGATCATGAGCGGCCGGGACGCCACCAGCCGGATCGCCAAATGGGCCACCGCTCATGCTGACCACGAGATTCGGTACGAGCCGTGCACCGCCATCAAATCGCAGACAATGGCGGACTTCCTCGTCGACTGGGACGAGACCCAGTTCGTGCCGCCTCCCCCAGATTCCACGCATTGGCGCATGCACTTCGACGGCTCGAAGATGCGAACCGGCCTGGGAGCCGGCATCGTCTTCTCGTCCCCGAAGGGGGACCAGCTCAAGTACGCACTCCAGATCCTCTTCGCTGCCTCCAACAACGTGGC
This sequence comes from Elymus sibiricus, assembly GCA_039707655.1. NCBI lineage: Eukaryota > Viridiplantae > Streptophyta > Magnoliopsida > Poales > Poaceae > Elymus > Elymus sibiricus. The sequence goes on from CM077665.1 coordinate 180,857,045, forward strand.
CGAGTACGAGGCACTCGTCCACGGCCTCCGGCTCGCCAAGGAGATCGGGATCCGGCGCATCATCTGCTTTGGCGACTCCGACCTCGTGGTGCAGCAGGTCTCTGGCGCATGGGATGCCAAGGACGCTAACATGGCTACCTATCGCTTCCTCATCCAGCAGCTCACCGGCTCCTTCGAGGGCTGTGAGTTCCACCACGTCCCCCGGGCGGACAACGAGGCAGCCGATACGTTGGCAAAAATCGGCTCCACCCGGCAGGCCATCCCAGCCGGCGTCTCCCTCGAACGGCTGCTCAAGCCTTCCCCCGAATCGGAGTCTATCTTCGTGCCAGCTGCTCCGGCAGCTCCGCCGGTGCCGCCGGCACCATCAGCCCCGGCGGCGATGCCGACTCCGTTGGCTCCAGCATTCGGCACCCCCGCGGCGGCTGGCTCTGACTCTACGGCCATCCTGACGGCGATCGCCGCACCCCCCGCTATCCCAGTCTCGGGGACTGGCGAGCTGGTCCCGGGGGCTAGCGAGCCGGTCCCGGGGACTGACGGGCCGGACCCGGCGGCTCCGGCTGCCCCCGGCGTTCCACTAGAGCTCGAGCCGGCTCCCGTCTCGGCCCCCTCGTGGGCCCAGCCCATTCTGGCTTTCCTCTTGCGCGGCGAGCTCCCCCCTGACGAGGTCGCGGCAAGACAAATCCAGCACCGGGCCCTGGCTTACAGCATCATCAACCGCGAGCTAGTTCATCGCAGCACCACCGGCGTGTTCCAACGCTGCGTCGAGTCGGAGAAGGGGCAAGAAATCCTCCTCGACATCCACTAGGGAGAGTGCGGGCATCACGCCGCCTCCAGAACCCTGGTGGCCAAGGCATTCCGCCACGGCTTCTACTGGCCGACAGCCTTGGAAGAGGCCAAGCGGCTGGTCAACAAGTGCGAGGGATGCCAGCGCTTCAGCACACAGAGTCACCTGCCGGCAACGGCCCTCTAGACCATCCCACTCTCGTGGCCCTTCGCTGTCTGGGGGCTGGACATGGTAGGGCCCTTCAAGACCGCCCGGGGCGGCATGACGCATCTGCTGGTGGCTGTCGACAAGTTCACCAAGTGGATCGAAGCCAGACCCATCAAGAAACTGGACGGCCCCACAGCCGTCCTGTTCATCAAGGATATCACGGTCCGCTACGGCGTCCCCCACAGCATCATCACCGAAAATGGCACCAATTTCGCCAAAGGCGCGATGGCGCGTTTCTGCTCTCAGGAGGGCATCCGGCTCGACCTCGCGTCAGTGGCCCACCCACAGTCAAACGGCTAGGCGGTGAGGGCAAACGGCCTGATCCTAGCCGGCCTCAAGCCTCGTCTCGTGGCGCCCCTCGTGCGGTCGGCCGGCTGCTGGATCGATGAGCTGCCGGCCGTCCTCTGGAGCCCCAGGACCACGCCCAACCGGTCAACCGGCTACACCCCCTTCTTTCTCGTATACGGGTCCGAGGCGATCATCCCCACTGACATCGAGTTTGACTCACCTCGGGTCACCCTATATATGGAGAAATACGCAAAGGAGGCAAGAGAAGATGGTGTCGACCTACTCGAAGAAGCACGCGAGCTGGCCCTGAGCCGGACGGCCATCTACCAGCAGAAGCTCTGGCACTACCACAGCAAGCGGATCCGGCCCCTCTCCTTCCGCGAGGGGGACCTAGTGCTCAGGCGGATCCAGCGGACAACCGGCCAGCACAAGTTGTCTTCCCCATGGGAAGGCCCGTTCATTATCAGCAAGGCGCTGCACAACAACGCCTACTACCTGATAGACGCCCAGAAGTCGTAGAAACGCAAGAGAGACGCCTCCGGCGAGGAGACGGAGCGCCCCTGGAATGCGGCGCTCCTTCGGCCGTTCTACTGCTAAGGAAAAAACCCGTGTATGTATGTATATTCCCTTCTGGTGGAACTTAATGAATGCAATGGGGGCCCCAAGCCGGCACTCGGGGCACGCCCCTTTTTCAATTCCATCAAAGGCTTGTCATTTTTTAAGCAAGGCACCCGGGTCCGGCTCCCTGGCCCGGGGGCTCGCCGGCTCTTCTCCGAAGCAGACAAGTACCGTGGGCAAGCAACCCTTTCCTACCCTACCTACCCAGCCACAAACCAGCCCCCGGCTGTCCGGCTGGCGGAACCATGGGGTAGGAAGAAACTTACCACGCGAACACCGCCTGAAGAGTAGTAGCCGGACAGGTCCAACCGGACCGTGTTACCTCTAGAAACCAGCCTCTGCCGGCTTGCCCCAACCCTAGCCGGACGACTCTAAGGCCCGCTCGTTTTCCCCAAGGACGATGCCCCGTCCCTGTTCCAGTCCGGCTCCCAGCTGGCTGACAGGCGGGGCGGAAGCCGGACGGAACCCTTGCGTAAAATATGAGTCGAAAGGTAAAAGGCAGCGGAGGAGCCGGCACGCAAACATTTTAGACTTCAATCAAATTCATAAACAAAAGGCCACAGGCCGAGGATTCTTTACAATACACCCCCAGTGGGTGGAAATGCGTCTTAAACAAGTCTTGCAGCAAAACGAAAAGATACAGCAAAAAAAGAGGGGCGCCTAAGCCTCCGGTGCATCGCCGGCCGGCTCTTCCTCCATGGCCTCCGCGGCCTCGGTGTCGCTGCTGGTGCTGGAGGCGGTGCTCTCGTCGGTGACGTCGTCGTCCTCGGGGCCTTGAGGGTTGCCGAAGGAGTCCTCGGCGATCGGCTCACCGTCCTCACCTAGCGCCGGCAGGAGCTCGTCCGGGTCGACGTAGGACGTCAGCTCGTTGGCTTGGCAGACCAGGGTGCCTTCGCGGGCAGCTCGCTCTGCCTCGGGAACCTCACGCATCGTGACCAGCCGGTCCAAGTTGACGCCGGGGTACCACGAGGTGACAAACCGAAGGGCCATCTGCGCCCCGGAGCGGGTCGCCGACGCCTTCCAAACCTCGAGCCGGGCCACCGCATTCTCCAACCACAGCGCCACGCGGCCCACTGGGGCCCCACGACCCGGCCAGAGGGCCGAAATCACCTCCTTGCCGGCCGTAAGGAGCCGGTCCATGCAGCGCTGAACGTGGATCAGCCGGTTCTCGACGGCCAGCGCAAGCTCCGGCACGTCCCAGCCGGCGTGCTCCTCGACCTCCTGCCCGCACTGCCGCAGGCACTCCCGGTGCTCCGCGACAGCCCGCTCGGCGCGGCGCTGGGTCTCCGGGAACTGGTCTAGGGAGAGAGAGGAATCAACAAGACAAAAACAAGTCGAAAGCGGTCGGCAAAGGAAGAAGACTCGAAAACAAAACTCACGCTGGAAAGCCTCGTCCATCTCGAGGGCAAACTGAAGGCCTGCGCTCCGCTCCCTCTCCAGCGCCTCCTCCACCTGAGCAAGGGCGGCCCCGCGCGTCTCAAGCTCCCCCTTGAGGCGATCCACTTCGTCTTGAAGAGCAGTGGCCCGCTGGGTGGCGTCGGCCGCTTGTTTGGCGACGTCCTCCCGGCCCGCCACTTCCCGCTGCAGCTCCGCGGTCAGGCGCTCCCGCGCCGCCTGGTCGTCAGCAACCAGGCCGCCCAGCTGGTCCCGCTCCGACGTAGCCGCCTGGAGCTCCTACCCCAGCCGGTCCCGTTCAGAGGCCAACTCATCCCTCTTCTGTCGAATGGGGATCAGCTCCTCTGCGAAAAACCCAACATGAGCTACTCAAACGCGGAAGACCCGGGCCGACTGCCGAGCAGCCGGCCCGACTCTCGGGGGCTACACCTAGTGGGTGCGCTCGCGCGCCCCCCACTGGAATAAACATACCTTGCGCCTTCTTCAACTCCTCCTGGACCCGATAGAAGCCGAGCTTGCCGCGGTTGTGGATAGCGACCGCCTCATCAAAGAGCGCCTGCCGCCTGGCGTTCTCAGCCTGCTCCGCGCCAAGAAGCAAGAAGTTAGACAAGCAAAAGAGGAATAGATCCGGCCCGGCTGCCACGCAGCCGCGCAGCCGGCCCGAATCTCGGGGGCTACATCCAGTGGGTGCGCTCGCGCGCCCCCACTGAAAGTTCAATGCAAGGCAGAAGAATCTCACCTCCACCGCCTCCTCCACGCGCCGAAAATTGCTTTCGGCGGTCTCCGCGAACCTAGCCAACCCCTCACGGCAGTGCGCCATGATGCGGCCCGGCTCCCCAGGTGCAAGGGCCCGGATGCTGGCTGACGGGGCCGGGACAACCGGGACGAGAGCCGGCGCCTCCCAGTCCCAGATCACGTCAAGCATGGTCCTCCTCGACCGGCTCAACCCACCGCTCGACCCGGCGTCTGCCACGGCGGCAGCCGATGGAAGGTTGGTGGTGACCACCAGGGCTCGGGAGCCGGCCTCGTGTCCCTCCACGTCCGGCACCACCGGCTCGACAGCCGGCTGAGCCGGCTCACTCCTCCCGCCGGCCGGTACCCCCGGTGCCGCCTCTGGCATAGCCGGGGCGACGGGCACATCCGCCGCGGCCGGCTCGACGGTAGACGGGGTCACTACCGCCTCCCCCCGTTGGGCCATCTCCGGAGCCGGCTCGGGAACCGCTCCCGCCGGCCAGGTCACCTCCGCCATAGGCGGGGCCACGGCCGTCTCCACGGCCGGCTCTCGCGGCTCACTCGATGGAGGCCTCGACCTCCGCGTCGATTCCGCCGCTGAGTCCGTCACACGCGCCGGGTCGACGGACTGCCTCTGCCTCCCGTCGCTCGAGGCCCCCGAACGCGAGGGCGCGCCCTTCGCCCCTGCCTTCGCGGCTCGCATCTCTGCGAGCCGCCTCTTCTCCTCCCGCACCGTGGCCGCGTGCTCCTGCGCCTGCAGGCTGGCGGCGTCCACCGGGTCGGCGGTCGACTCCGTGTCGTGGAGCTCGATGGCATCCCTGGGGCAGACAAAAGATGGGCACTCAGGTGCTTGCCGGCTCGAAAACTCGAAAGACTGATAAGAATCCAGAAGAAGTGCTTACCCAGTGACGACGGGGAGGGCCCGCCTGGCCCGAGGCGGCGGCTTCGCGGTGGCCGCTCGCACTCTCTTGCGAGTTGGCGGCGGCGTCGACGGCTGCCCTGAGGCCGGCCTCTTCCCCAGACGGGAGGCCTCGGCCGTCTGGCCACGAGCCGGCCGCTCCTCGCTCCGTCCGCATGGCTCCTGCCGAGCTGCGGGGGGGGGGGGCGCGTCCAAGATCCGGACATCATCGTCATCATCATCGTCGTCAGTCCAATCTTTGATGGAGGGTCCGGAGGGGAACTCACCAGCCACTCTAGACCCGCCGGCTCCCGGGTCGCCCATCGTCCCATCCACCTCAACCTCCCCCGAGGAGTCGGCTCCCTCTTCGACGCCTCCCCCCAGCTCGAAATCCTCCGGGTCGGATTCGGCGCGTTCCGCCTGGAATACCCGGGGGTGCGGGCCGTCCGGCGTGTTCTGTCGAACAAAATGCTGCGGTCAGCGTGGCGTGTGAGCAAGAGGAGGCCGGCTGGAAAAACAGAGAGGGAAGAAAATCATCACATCAGGGCATACCAGGGGCGCCGGATCGTGCCTGCTGTACGGCAGCTTGCCGAATCTCCAAGTCCCTGGCTTCAGCTTGAAGTTGGTGATGGCGTTCACCCGCCTCGCCACCTGGGCTATCGACAGGTCGAAGGTGGACAGCCGGCAGGGGTCCCGCCGGCCCGACATGTCGCAGATCCGGTGCGGCCTCTGCTGCAGGGGCAGCACCCGGCGGTCGATGAAGGCGGCCACCAGATCGGCCGCAACCAGCCCCTCTCCAGACCTCATGGTCCGGAGCCGGCCCAGCTCCCCGACCAGCTCTCCAGTCGGCCCATCGCCCGTCCAGTTCACCCCCGAGGACGGGGCGTTGACGAAGGCCGACAGCCAGATGTAGTCCCGCGCCGGGTCAACGTTCTTCACATAAAAGAACGTCCGGTTCCATCTTTTGACGGAGTCGATGAGGATGATGCGGGGAAACAGCGGGCCCCAGACGCATATCACCGCGCCCCCGCAGGCGTACGGCTCGTCGTCGTTCCTCAAGGCCTTGAGGTAGAAGAGCTTCCTCCACAACTCCACGAAGGGCAGAAGTCCAAGGTAGCCCTCGCAGAGCGTCACGAAGCTTGAAAGTTGAAGGATGGAGTTGGGCCCGAGGTGGTGCGGCTGGAGATCAAAGGTGTCCATGAAGAAGCGGCAGAACTGGCTCACCGGCAGGCCGAAGCCGCGCGAGAAGTGCCACGCGAACACCACGAACTCCTCCTCCTGGGGCTCGGGCACCACCTCACCGCCCGGCTGCCACGCAGGCCACACGGTCCTCTGGCGGCAGCATGCGGGCGCGGCGGAGGTGCGCGATGTCCTCCTCGGTGATGATGGAACCGCTCCAGCTGCCGGATGGTCCGTCGGCCATCTCCGAGGCGATCGAGCGCAAGGAAGCAGGCGAGTGGAGCAGCGGCGCGAGCCGAAGCGACGGACTGCGAGAGGAGGAAGACGATGGGGAGAGGGGTGCGCGAACTGCCACTGCCCCTCCCCCTCCCCTTATAAATACGGGGCGACGCCCGGGAGACGTGGGGATTAACTGCGCCCACTCCCCCAGGGAATCCGCGGGACGTGGGCACCGCGTGCCGCGGCCGCTGGGGTCCGGGCGCAGAGGATCCCAGTCTACGGCCCGAGGCCTACTAGGCAAGGCCCGCGGCCTATCGGGCTAGGCCCAGGAGGACGTCCTGTCGGGCCCTAGGTGCGGGACCCTCGGCATCATTATGCCCCGTGTGGCGCGCCGCGGTCCGGCACAGGGCCCGAAGCGGCGCGACAGGACCCGAGGCGTCGGGAGCGGTAGCCGGCGCAGCTGACCGACCGGTCCCACACGATAGGCGAGCATCGCGGGATGAAGCCACCGGCTGCCCCTCGTCGGGCGAACGCGGGCCCCTGCCGGCTTCGGGGACTATTGACGGAGTTATTACCCCTAGGTAGGCCAAGTCTAGGGAATCCGACCCCTTCTGAAAAAACCATACGGCCGGCTGATCCGCGACCGGCTGGTGCGCTGCCGGCTGGCCCAAGGCTGGCTGGACCGAGGCCGGCTGGTGCGCTGCAGGCTGGCCCACGACCGGCTGGACCGAGGCTGGCTGGCGAGATACCGGCAGGCCTGCTGCCGGCTGGCCCGCGGCTGGCTGGTCAGGAGCCAGTCGTCCCGTCCCCGGCCAGCTCGCGGCCGGCCGCTACACGACCAGCCCGCCCGCTGACCTCTGGACGGGCAGGTATCCGTCCCCTCCCACTGCGGCCAAGTACGCTGACGGGACGCGACCCCCACGACGGACTCCGATGTGGCTACAGCGACCGCTGATGCACGGGCGCGCGTGGCTACAGTCCGGGCGGTCGTACCGCTGACCGAAGACTGATCGAGACCCAGCGGAGCCACAGTGCCGCTGCGCCGCCGTCCACTCCGTTACCTGCCCCGGCATGGCTACAGCGTAGCCGGTCGTACCGCTGACTTTGGCCGGCTGGCGCAAGATGACACCGGGCGGGGCGGCCCGTGCCGCGGAAGGTGGGCGCGGGTCAATAGAAGAGCCGGCTGGCGGGCCCCGGTCGGCGATGGGACCGCACAGCCGGCGGGCCCTACGGACAGCGAGACGGCTCAGCCGGCGGGCCCCCAGGCCGGCTGGAGAGGCTGCCAGCCGGGTCCCCCCCCTTTAGTACCTTAGGGATATTGTAAGCCGGGGGGTTGGCCTATAAAACCCCCCGAGGCCTCCATGCATCGGGAGGGCAAGCACGAGAGGATTCTCCCATCTCACACTTTCACGCTCACGTAGCAAGGGAAGAGGAGCCGGCTGCTCCTTCTTCCTCCTCTAGACCTCAACTCAGAGAGCACTATTGTAACATCACCCTTCATCTAACTAGACCAGTAGGACTAGGGGTATTACCTCCTACGGAGGGTCCCGAACCTGGGTACATCGTGTGTCCTTCACCGCTTGTGCCTAATCCCGATCCCGGAGCCCGTCGGCGTCCTTCGGCCCCAACCACTCTCGATAAGCCACCCCATGGCATCTGCCGTGAGAAAACCACGACAAACTTCTCTATGTCTTATACCCCCCGATACAGTCCATAGCATCATCAAAACAAGCAAACTATGCAAGCAAAAACAGAATATGTCTAAAACAGAACAATTTGTAATGATCTGTAAAGAAACTATACTTCTGTAACCTCAAAAATTCTGAAAAATTAGTAAAACTTAGGGAATTTGTATACCAATACTTTATAAAAAATTCAGATCAAAAAGACGTTCCAGTACAATCGTAGAAATTCTGCACTGGACGCTAAAGTTTCTCTTTTGGCACTGTATCAATTCTACTCATCATGCAAGTCATCCCAAAGGCTTTACTTGGCACAAACACTAATTCAAGCATAAAAACACAATCATTACATAGGAAATAATTATGTTATCACACACAGACATAAATTAAAAACAAAAATTTAAAAATAACTATTGGGTTGCCTCCCAACAAGCGCTATTGTTTTATGCACCTAGCTAGGCATAATGCATAGTATCATGTGGTGTCATCTTTAACGCTCAGTCCATAAGTAGCCCTCATGATAGATTAATATGGTGGTTTAATTATCTTCTTAGGGAAGTGTTCCATCCCTTTCTTTAATGGGAATTGGAATCTTATGTTTCCCTCTTTCATATCAATAATTGCACCTATAGTTCGTAAGAAAGGTCTTCCAAGTATAATAGGACAAGACGGATCGCATTCAATATCAAGAACAATGAAATCTACAGGCACATAATTTCTATTTGAAATAATAAGCACATCATTTATTCTACCTAAAGGTTTCTTAATTGTAGAATCCGCAAGATGCAAGTTAAGGGAAGAATCTTGAATATCGGTGAGACCTAGCACATCACAAAGAATTTTAGGTATTGTTGAATGACTAGCACCAACGTCACACAATGCATTACATTCATATTATTTAACCTTTATTTTGATAGTAGGTTCCCATTCATCATGCAATTTTCTAGGTATAGAAACTTCAAGTTCAAGTTTCTCATCATAAGCTTTTATCATCGCTTCTACTATATGTTTTGTAGCGTCCCGACTCAAAACGAGTCAAGCCTCTGTGTGTCAGTGCCATCCCTGGATCAGTATGCTGGCACACACAGTACATCAATGTATATATCAAAGTGCAATCACATGTAAATAACGTAAAATTGATATATACCTCTTAAATCTCAGCGGAAACAGTCAACGGGAGTGGAGTCCAAATAAACACCAACGGCAGGTTGAGTGTAAACCGTAACCCTGAATCGTACTCTTACTCGTCGTAGAAAAGTATCTGCAACATAAGACGTTGCAGCCGTGTAGGTCAGTACATTGAATGTACCGGCAAGATCACCATAGAATGAAATGATAAAGACTATTCTATATGCAAAAGGCTTTGTGGCTCTGTGTCTGAGTTTTTGCAGAAAAGCTGGTTTTATTTTCCCTACAACAAAAGAGTCAAACGGAATATCACTATAAAAGTTGGTTGTTAATGAGATGGTTCCACCAACCAATTCTCATGTCCCAAAAGTATTAATAGACCCACTCATCATAATTTATTAATTGTGTTGAGACTGGCTGATAGTATCATCTCCGGTGCTCATGTTGTCCGTAACCGGGGACACGTCTAATTGATTAGTTTGACACTCTGCAGAGGTTTGTACACTTTACCCGCAAGATTCGATCCCTCTCGTTGTGTCCTCGCACTGCCTGATGTTTGAGAACGAGACGATCGAAACATGGTCTTCCAAAGAGATCCTCTGATAGAAAGTTAGTGCCCATCCAATCCTACCGTTCTCCTACATCTCGTAGCAATCTGACCTACCAGAGTCACCACTAAGGTCAACCAAGCCAGAGCCCATATTGACTTGCGGTTGCACACGTAAGCTTTCCGGCCTTGAAGTATCCATCCATCTCTATGAGCCTGGGTGGCATTCCGTTGGGATGATCACAGGTAGATACCAGGATTCCCGGGCATAACCATGATAGATATCAGGCTGCCAGATGCATGTCCAATCCACCCAGAGGTATATTGAGTCCTTGAAGTCTTGAAGTCTTGATCATCATGTAGGTCTTGAAATAATTAATTAAGCTCACAACACTCCTGAATCTCATAACCAAACCCCGTCTACTAAAGCGTAGCAATTGTGAAGTAACGTCCCTTCCCGGGCAATGGTAACAGGGTGTTGGGTTTCTCCTACCTCATGAATACTACCTCAAGTTCAAGCTCAATATCCTACTGGATGTATGATGGAGAGATTGATTCTAATGCAAATAAAACATAGGTAATGTAAGATGATCAAAGTGAACTTGCCTGGTAAGGTTGATGAAGATAATATCGCTCTCAGAAAATAACTTGATAGAACTATTCATCACTCTCCGATGAAATCTATATAATCAAACATTGCACTCATATAAGCAATCAATACTAACAATCAAAAAGTAACACAAAAACCAAACACAAAAGTGTTGTGATGAAGGAAATACTTAAGACAAAAGTTAAAACAAAAAAACTTCATCACAACAACCAAATGTAGTTTTACCTACAAATAACCTATTTTCAAATGCAACAAAATAATAACAAGGCAAAATCTAACAAAAGTATTTTAGTAAATATTTTACTAGCAAAAGAATTTCTTTTGAAGAACAACTAAGAACTATGAAAACAACACCCTAAACAATATAAGTTTTCTAGCTAATAAACTTAACAAGAGAAACAAAAAAATACCAAAGTAACAGAAACAAACATATGAAGCAAGGAATTAACAAAAATTATTTTCTCCTAAAACTTTATTAGCAAAAAGGTACTAATTGAAAAGCTTTTATTAAACACTTCCTATGACCCAAACAATGTTAACCTAGTATTAAACCACCAACAATTTCAAATATAATACAAATTGTTTTCTGGTCTAAACTAAAGTTAATAGAAAATAAAACTTATAAAACAATTTATAGAAATAATTTTCAAATAGGAAATCAAACTAGCAATGGAATCAATTTGCAAGTTATAATTGAACTAGAATTGATTTCATGCAATCAAAATAATAAAACAAATAAAAAAATAGTCTTGGTTGAAATACTACTGTTAACTAACAGAAACCAAAATAAATCTTGTCAACTAATATAAAAGAAAATAAATTAAAACAATTTAAAACAAAAGAAATAGAAATAAACCTAAAAAGAACTAAAACAGATTCTGTTTTGCTTGAAACCTTAATTTAAAACATTCTAAAAATTCTCAAATTGAACAGGGTGATAAAAATAACTAATACAAAACAGCAGCAAAAAGAATCACTCAAAAATATGTTTTGAAACTCAAGTTATTCACAAATTGGTGTTTGAATCAAATCTGTTTGAATTCAAATTTAAATTATTTAAATATGGTAAAATTTTATATCTACAGAAACTAGAATAAATTTGTGACACAATGCAAAAAGAATCAAATAAAAACTCTAAATATCCGAAAAGATAAAGTAAAAACAAAAAACAAAAAACAGAACTATTCTGTTTTTAAAACAGAAAACAGAAAAAAGGAAAAATTTAACTAACGGACAGAGTGCTACGTGTCATGCTGTGAGTGGCCGGGAGGTGCGCGCGTTTGAACTTAAACGGACGGACGGCCGCTAATTAAAGAAAAACGGTTCGGCGACGTTAGTGATCTAATGACGTGCGTTGGATCTAGATCGGACGGTGGATGGCATCTCCGGTGACTTACACAGGAGAGAGGAGCTCTGGCGAGGTCGATGTCGACGGCAGGGGCTCGGGTGCGTCGTAGGCGAGTGCTCCAGCGGTCTTCGAGCTTCGGGAGATGGTCGTCGTGAAGAAGTCAAGGATGCCGCGTCTCCTGGTGGGCTCAGGTGAGGCCGGGGACGACGGGAGGGTCGACGGAGAACTTCGGGGCGGCGGTGGCGCTCGGGTGGTCGTCGGGGGGGCGCTCCGGTGGGTGCGGGGGTTTGGCGAGAGCACGGGGGGTGTGGATGATGACGGCGGAGTGGATGGTGGGCTCGGACGACGTCGGGGAGGCCAGGGTGGAGCGGATGATGCGGCGAGGCGCGGCGGCTGCTACGGACTCCGGCGAGCAATCACGAGTGGGAGAAGGCACGGGCGGGGGTCTTTCCGACGGGAACGGAGCGAGGGGCTCGGTATTTATAGGAGGGGAGCCGTGAAGGAGGGGCGGACTCGAGAATGGCAAGAAATCGGCGGCGGCGGTGCGGTCCGGCGAGGTATGGAAGGAGGGGAGAAAGAAGGAAGGGGATGACCAAGGAGGGATTCGATCGGGTGTGGGTCCCGGGTGTCAGTGGGGGAGAGAGAGGGGCGGAGGGATCGGGCGACCGATCGGATGCCGATTCGGGCGCGGGCGAAAGAATCCTGGGCCTGATTCGCTGATGGGCCGCGGGGTTTGTTTCCGTTTAAAGGAAATCCCTTTCCTTTTTATTTAAAACAAAGAAGGTAAAATAAAAATAGAAATAAAACAAAAATTTTACATAGGCATATTATATGTCAAAATTTGCAGAAAAAGATTTCCTACAAGATGAACATATTTTCAAGGTCAAACAAAATTTTCACAAATTCAAATAATTCAAACAGTGCTACTGTTGAATTTTAAAATGCAATAAATATTTTCAAAAAATATCAAAATGATTTCAAATTCATTTCTCTCCATTTATATATTAAAGGGAATCATTTTACCCAATTTTCCCTGTATTTTATTTCGGAGAAAAATAAATTTTGAAAACCACTTCAAGAATTGCTTTTGAAACCTAATATGAAATATTTTCAAAATAGTCTTCTGAGTTTTATAAGTTCAAATATAATTCAAATGGCGCCTGGTTTGGAGTGTCATATTGCTCCTCTCAAGATTTTGAATTTGGGTAAGGGAATTTGAATTCATTCAAACTTTGAAATAGAACCAAATATGAAATGGATTCCAATAGAATGTTTCAGAGATTTTCAAATCCACTTTTCAAATCCTTTTATTTGAAGAAGTCATGTCATCTTCTCTCATTGATTTGAATTGGGTGAATCTGAAATCAAACACAAAGGGAAAGTCATTTTATTCCTTCTCATTCAAAAGTTTCAAAAAGTTTCAAATTTCACTCAATTTTCAATCACTCAATCAAACAATCAATCATTCTATTGATTAATATAACATTCCAATTTTTGGGATGTTACAAACGTACCACACTTAAAATGAATCTCATCCTCGAGATTCGAAGGGGCTAGAAAGAATAGGTTAGGGTTTGGGGGTCTTCTAACAAATCCATTGACCGAAAAGTGTGGGGCTACCACACTTAAAATGAGAGTTACTGGTCCCTTAAAATCATGACCATTACTCTTGTGTCTTTGGCAATATCCGTCTCTCCAAATCCCGCACAGTAACTCCTTTGTTGATGCTCTTCCGTTATAGTCATAATGTTTCCTTAAAATTCCAGTGTCCTTCCGCTAATAAAGCTCTTCCATCACTGGGTCTTCTTAGTTGGCAAGTCTCTTCATCATTCTAAATAACTTATCGATGTTCGGATGGTGGTTTACCATTTGTGGTTATCCTGAAGTGAAATGGGTCTTGGCTTCATCCTCACCGTAAAATATTCCTACGTTTTGCAACAGCTGCCAAGTACAAGGGTCTTCATCATACCATTCTAAGGCTTAAACAAAAGCTTCAAAGAACGTCGTCTCTTTACTATGGGTAAGTCGCTCAGATTTACCATTCCGAATAGCAAGAGCAAATGATAAGAGTAAGTCGTCATGGTGATCAATCCATTCCGCACCCAAATCATTACCTTGTATAAGGTTTAGTGAATCTCGTATTCTAACACTTGGGCATTCTCACAAGCATTGCAAAATTTCTCTTGTCCATGAACGAAGTTCGGTTAAATCCATTGATTCTGCAAGCAGAACAAAACATCTATCGTTTCTTCACAACTCTCAGGTTTACGTGTTCTCCTAAGAAAACATCTGCTGATCTGTCATAGCTTCTTTCGAGTTCCTTCCTTCATAAAGGTAGGGCTTGCTCCTTATCAATCTTGAGGTCGTGGCTCACTTTAATACTTGTACGGCTTTAACTCGCCCTTGGGGTTACTAGCGTTTCATATTCCAACATTACTTCATTCCATCGTACCCTTGGGTAATCAAAATAAACCACAGACTTATTCTTGATACAGACTCCACTTTGTGGAACTCATTTTCCTCTCCATTGGTCTGTTTTATCAATACAGGTGTTGGTTCATCAAAAGTCATATTGTTCTCATATTCAATCCTTTATTACATCCTCAATCACTCCTCAAAACTCCAAATTTAAAAATACTTTATTACAAATGCTGCCATCCACATAGTTTGGTATGGTCAAGCATCACTTCCAACTTTATTCATTTGGTCCCCTTGGATATATTTTAGTACCACTGGAACTTTGCCATGTGCTCCTTGAAATCATCCATCTTTTGCTTTAGCAGAGTGGACATGAGCTTCATCTCCATCATCTCTGTATGCACCTCCCATAGGTATTCCTGAGTATGACAGAGTCTTGCTTCAAGTATTTCTCCAATATGTCTTATGGCTTCCATGGCAGCTTCACGAACAGCGTCGAAGAAAGTTGCTCGGGGTACACAAGAGATGAAAAATTATTGCCCCATAGTCTTTGGGCAAACTCCTTTCACACGGTGGAGGTGTACCCCCACATGCCAGAGTTCCACTCCATTTTCCATGAATGGGTAGCCTTTGTTGACTGCATCTCCTTCAAGATGGATGTGCTTCATCATATCCTTCAGGATCTTTGGGTAATCATGATCACTAGTCAGGGTCATGATCGTCTCCGGGCCCTTGAGGAAAGACTCATAAAGGGTTTTCATCTGCAGGAGTCAGAAAAGGGTACTCAGAGTAATGTATGTATCTCCTTGGATAAACATCCATATCATCCAAACCATGCTTCAATTTCACTTTCCAACATCTTACAGGGTATTGTCATCCTTAAAACAAAATGTAATGGGTTATCCATTGACCATATTCTATTGTATCCTTGTACTTTTAGCAATTCCCAGTTTATGCATCAACAACTCATTTTCATCCCTGTTTACGCACATAAGTAGTTCAAAATAATTGATAACAACACAAAAACCTCATTGAGCCTTTCAGCATAGGTCACATCAACTTTCATGAACTATTACAACCTCCAAGTCTTCCATTACATAACTCAACCCATCGTACTTATAAAATTTCTTACCACTACACTTATTATAATCATCAAAATATCAACTACTCAGTTCCAGCTTTCTTCTTGCCTGGACATTTGTTAGCATAATGTCCTGCTTCCCTACAGTGAAAGCAAATGACTTCCGATAAGTCTCGGGGCTTCTTGATGATGATTTCTGCTCCTTGGGGTCTCTGCTTTTTTTCCGGGCATTGGTCAGCGTAGTGACCTAATTCCTTGCACCTCAAACACATGATATGACTCTGGTCCTTCTTTGCAGAAATAGGGTTGTTCTCGGGATGTTTTCGGTTTCTCTTCCTGGACTTGCTTGTTCCGATCAATCCCTCTATTTCGTGTGGATTAAGCTCCACTTTTTCTGTCGAGAAGTCTCCCAGATACTCTTGGCTTTCCTTCGTGCAATCCTGGGAAAAATGTCCTTTTTCTCCACATGAGTAGCAGGCATTGGAGAAAAATTTGGTTAAGCCTTGTCCATCAGGGTCTTCCAAATCTTCCTTCATCACTCGTTCTTCAAAAATCCCCTTGAATGTTTCCTTCATTGCTTCTTTCTGATTCTTGATAACTTGTTGCACCTTGGGGTAAATGTGGCACCGAGCTGGGTAGTGGGTGGTTCCTTCACACAAGAAACAAGTCACCTGACTAGTTGGGCATTCCTCGGTTGGATGATTTTCTTCACAATGAGGGCATCCATCCTTGTGTTCTTCCTGGGTATGTCCTATTTCTCCACAGATCTTGCAAGCACAAAGCTTCTTTATAGGGCTATCATAGTGCTTCCGGATGAGACGAGATCTTAACAGAGTCTTCTTGAATTCCTCCCAGGTTTTTGCTCCATTACATCCCTGTATGGCTTGATGCATTTTCCACCAAGTTGCAGCACTTTGGGTAAAGTATTGAAGAGCGTATTGAACCTCATACTTCTTTGCAATCGAGTTGCTCCCGAAGCTATACTCCATGTTTTGAATCCATACTTCTGCCTCCAGCTGGGTCATTGGTCAAGAGAATACAAGTCCAGCTTCATTCACCATCTATTGGGTCCAAGGGTTTTTGGGATGAGATACAGGAGAGAGATGGAGGGAGATACACACAATACAAACAATAGTTTTTTTTGGAAATAGGTTTTATTTGTGACTGTCGAAAAAATACACACAAATGACAGCTCACGAATCATCGTATCTAACGTGAGTATACAACAGGGGTTTGGTCTTCTAGAGGACATAAAATATTGGAATTTCTTCAGGGTCTTCAATTTCTTCAGGTCTTTATAGTCTTCAATTTTTGTAGCTCTTTCCATAGTGAAATCCATTTTTTTTGTCTGAGTTGGTCATCTTGTCCTGATTGAAGTGACATTAGTTGATTCCTCCGAGTGGTCAATGGGACAAGGGTATTGTCTAACTATCTGGGGTAAGGGGAATATTTGATAAACTCAGAAGGATAAGAAGTAAAAGATCTTTTTGAGAATAAAGTTTGAGAGATATCCTGTCCTATGGGCTTTCCAGTTTCTAGGGTCACGTCCTATAGTCAACATGTGCTCTGATACCATTTCTGTAGCGTCCTGACTCAAAACGAGTCAAGCCTCTGTGTGTCAGTGCCATCCCTGGATCGGTATGCTGGCACACACAGTACATCAATGTATATATCAAAGTGCAATCACATGTAAATAACGTAAAATTGATATATACCTCTTAAATCTCAGCGGAAACAGTCAATGGGAGTGGAGTCCCAATAAACACCAACGGCAGGTTGAGTGTAGACCGTAACCCTGAATCGTACTCTTACTCGTCGTAGAAAAGTATCTGCAACATAAGACGTTGCAGCCGTGTAGGTCAGTACATTGAATGTACTGGCAAGATAACCATAGAATGAAATGATAAATACTATTCTATATGCAAAAGGCTTTGTGGCTCTGTGTCTGAGTTTTTGCAGAAAAGCTGGTTTTATTTTCCCTACAACAAAAGAGTCAAACGGAATATCATTATAAAAGTTGGTTGTTAATGAGATGGTTCCACCAACCAATTCTCATGTCCCAAAATTATTAATAGACCCACTCATCATAATTTATTAATTGTGTTGAGACTGGCTGATAGTATCATCTCCGGTGCTCATGTTGTCTGTAACCGGGGACACGGCTAATCGATTAGTTTGACACTCTGCAGAGGTTTGTACACTTTACCCGCAAGATTCGATCCCTCTCGTTGTGTCCTCGCACTGCCTGATGTTTGAGAACGAGACGATCGAAACATGGTCTTCCAAAGCGATCCTCTGATAGAAAGTTAGTGCCCATCCAATCCTACCGTTCTTCTACATCTCGTAGCAATCTGACCTACCAGAGTCACCACTAAGGTCAACCAAGCCAGAGCCCATATTGACTTGCGGTTGCACACATAAGCTTTCCGGCCTTGAAGTATCCATCCATCTCTTTGAGCCTGGGTGGCATTTCGTCGGGATGATCACAGGTAGATACCAGGATTCCCGGGCATAACCATGATAGATATCAGGCTGCCAGATGCATGTCCAATCCACCCAAAGGTATATTGAGTCCTTGAAGTCTTGAAGTCTTGATCATCATGTAGGTCTTGAAATAATTAATTAAGCTCACAACACTCCTGAATCTCACAACCAAACCCCGTCTACTAAAGCGTAGCAATTGTGAAGTAATGTCCCTTCCCGAGCAATGGTAACAGGGTGTTGGGTTTCTCCTACCTCATGAATACTACATCAAGTTCAAGCTCAATATCCTACTGGATGTATGATGGAGAGATTGATTCTAATGCAAATAAAACATAGGTAATGTAAGATGATCAAAGTGAACTTGCCTGCTAAGGTTGATGAAGATAATATCGCTCTCAGAAAATAACTTGATAGAACTATTCGTCACTCTCTGATGAAATCTATATAATCAAACATTGCACTCATATAAGCAATCATACTAGCAATCAATACTAACAATCAAAAAGTAACACAAAAACCAAACACAAAAGTGTTGTGATGAAGGAAATACTTAAGACAAAAGTTAAAACAAAAAAACTTCATCACAACAACCAAATGTAATTTTACCTACAAATAACCTATTTTCAAATGCAACAAAATAATAACAAGGCAAAATCTAACAAAAGTATTTTAGTAAATATTTTACTAGCAAAAGAATTTCTTTTGAAGAACAACTAAGAACTATGAAAACAACACCCTAAACAATATAAGTTTTCTAGCTAATAAACTTAACAAGAGAAACAAAAAAAATACCAAAGTAACAGAAACAAACATATGAAGCAAGGAATTAACAAAAATTATTTTCTCCTAAAACTTTATTAGCAAAAAGGTACTAATTGAAAAGCTTTTATTAAACACTTCCTATGACCCAAACAATGTTAACCTAGTATTAAACCACCAACAATTTCAACTATAATACAAATTGTTTTCTGGTCTAAACTAAAGTTAACAGAAAATAAAACTTATAAAACAATTTATAGAAATAATTTTCAAATAGGAAATCAAACTAGCAATGGAATCAATTTGCAAGTTATAATTGAACTAGAATTGATTTCATGCAATCCAAATAATAATAAAAAATAGTCTTGGTTGAAATACTACTGTTAACTAACAGAAAAAAAAATAAAACTTGTCAACTAATATAAAAGAAAATAAATTAAAACAATTTAAAACAAAAGAAATAGAAATAAACCTAAAAAGAACTAAAACAGATTCTGTTTTGCTTGAAACCTTAATTTAAAACATTCTAAAAATTATCAAATTGAACAAACTGATAACAATAACTAATAAAAAACAGTATCAAAAAGAATCACTAAAAAATATGTTTTTAAACTCAAGTTATTCACAAATTGGTGATTGAAACAAATCTGTTTGAATTCAAATTTAAATTATTCAAATATGGTAAAAATTTATATCTACAGAAACTAGACTAAATTTGTGACAGAATGCAAAAAGAATCAAATAAAAACTCTAAATATCCGAAAAGATAAAGTAAAAACAAAAACAGAACTATTCTGTTTTTAAAACAGAAAACAGAAAAAAGAAAAAATTTAACTAACAGACAGAGTGCTACGTGTCATTCTGTGAGTAGCCGGGAGTTGCCCGCGTTTGAACTTAAACGGACGGACGGCCGCTAATTAAAGAAAAACGGTTCGGCGACGTTAGTGATCTAATGACGTGCGTTGGATCTAGATCGGACGGTGGATGGCATCTCCGGCGACCTACAGAGGAGAGAGGAGCTCCGGCGAGGTCGATGTCGACGGCAGGGGCTCGGGCGCGTCGCAGGCGAGTGCTCCGGCGGTCTTCGAGCTCCTGGAGATGGTCGTCGTGAA
Organism: Elymus sibiricus; assembly: GCA_039707655.1. NCBI lineage: Eukaryota > Viridiplantae > Streptophyta > Magnoliopsida > Poales > Poaceae > Elymus > Elymus sibiricus. The sequence goes on from CM077665.1 coordinate 180,876,534, forward strand.
GAAGTCGAGGATGCCGCGTCTCCTGGTGGGCTCAGGTGAGGCCGGGGACGACGGGAGGGTCGACGGCGAGCTTCGGGGCGGCGGTGGCGCTCGGGTGGTCGTCGGGGAGGGTGCTCCAGTGGGTGCGGGGATTTGTCGAGAGCACTGGGGGTTGCGGACGATGACGGCGGAGTGGATGGTGGGCTCGTACGGCGTCGGGGAGGCCAGGGTGGAGCGGATGGTGCGGCGAGGCGCGGCGGCTGCTACGGACTCCGGCGAGCAATCACGAGTGGGAGAAGGCACGGGCGGGGGTCTTTCCGACGGTAACGGAGCGAGGGGCTCGGTATTTATAGGAGGGGAGCCGTGAAGGAGGGGCGGACTCGAGAATGGCAAGAAATCGGCGCGGCGGTGCGGTCCGGCGAGGTATGGAAGGAGGGGAGAAAGAAGGAAGGGGATGACCGAGGAGGGATTCGATCGGGTGTGCGTCCTGGGTGCCAGTGGGGGAGAGAGAGGGGCGAGGGGATCGGGCGACCGATCGGATGCCGATTCGGGCACGGGCGAAAGAATCTTGGGCCTGATTCGCTGATGGGCCGCGGGGTTTGTTTCCGTTTGAAGGAAATCCCTTTCCTTTTTATTTAAAACAGAGAAGGTCAAATAAAAATAGAAATAAAAAAAAAATTACATAGGCATATTATATGTCAAAATTTGCAGAAAAAGATTTCCTACAAGATGAACATATTTTAAAGGTCAAAAAAAATTCTCACTAATTCAAATAATTCAAACAGTGCTACTGTTGAATTTTAAAATGCAGTAAATATTTTCAAAAAATATCAAAATGATTTCAAATTCATTTCTCTCTATTTATATATTAAAGGGAATCATTTTACCCTATTTTCCATGTATTTTATTTTAGGAGAAAAATAAATTTTGAAAACCACTTCAAGAATTGCTTTTGAAACCTAATATGAAATATTTTCAAAATAGTCTTCTGAGTTTTATAAGTTCAAATATAATTCAAATGGCCCCTGGTTTGTAGTGTCATATTGCTCCTCTCAAGATTTTGAATTTGGGTAAGGGAATTTTAATTCATTCAAACTTTGAAATAGAACCAAATATGAAATGGATTCCAATAGAATGTTTCAGAGATTTTCAAATCCACTTTTCAAATCCTTTTATTTGAAGAAGTCATGTCATCTTCTCTCATTTATTTGAATTGGATTAATTTGAAATCAAACACAAAGGGAAAGTCATTTTATTCCTTCTCATTCAAAAGTTTCAAATTTCACTCAATTTTCAATCACTCAATCAAACAATCAATCATTCTATTGATTAATATAACATTCCAAATTTTGGGATGTTACATGTTTAGTAAAAGCCTTATTTTGTAAATAAGCATTAGGTGAGCTAATAACGGATTGCAACAAGGAACATTCCATCAACGAACAACTTTCATAATTAAATTCCTTGTAATCACACTTTTTTCAAACCTACTTTTTTCAAAAAAAATCATTAAAATCATCACCCTCCGAATAAACGGGGCGCCTTCTAGCTAGAGTTGACTCTTATCTAGTCCCATTATCATCTACTTTCAGATTAGTAAACAAAGATTCAATGGGATAAGTACCAATCATTTTAAGATCTTCATCATGATTACGGTAAAAACCGGGTGGAAGAGCTTTTTCTAAGAATTATTGTTTGGCTCTCAACCTTGCGGTCCTCTCCTTACTCTCATTAATAGATATTTGAATAGATTTAATAGTTTCATTAATATCATGCTTGGGTGGCAAAGTTTTATTTTTAAGAGTTTCCACATCAAGAGCAATTCTATCCATGTTCCTAGCCAAATCATCAACTTTATGCAGCTTTTTTTCTACCATAGTATTAAAAATCTTTTGAGAACTAATAAATTCTTTAATGGTGTTCTCAAGATCAGAGGATATCCTATTATTATTTATATAAGAATTTCCATAATCTTTAGAGGAATTACCGAGATACGGTCTAGCATTGAAATTTCCTCTATAAGCATTGTTGTTGAAATTTTTTCGCGAGATAAAGTTCACATCAATAGCATCATCATTTTTTCAAATCAAGGTAGACAAACATCATTGGGATCAACATGAGCATTTTTACTAGCAACCATTTTCATAAGAGCATCCACTTTTTCTCTCAAATTAGTGATTTCTTCGACATAATTTACCTTCTTACCAGTTGGAGCTCTCTCGATATGCCATTGAGAATAAATTGTCATGATGTTGTCCAGAAGTTTGGTGGCCTCTCCTAATGTCACTTCCATGAAGGTACCACCTACAACAGAATCTGGAAGATTTCTAGACACAAAGTTTAGTCCAACATAGAAATTTTGCATGATCATCCATAAGTTCAAGCCATGAGTTGGGAAATTTTTAATCATCAATTTCATCCTCTCCCAAGGTTGTGCAACATGTTCATGTTGTTTAAAATTCATAATTTGATTTCTAAGGGAGATGATCTTAGCAGGAGGAAAATACTTGGTAATAAAAGCAACTTTACATTTATCCCATGTTCCAATACTATTGCGCGGTAAAGATGAAAAGCGAGCCTTAGCTTCATCTCTTAGAGAAAAAGGAAATAATTTTAATTTGACCACATCATTATCCATATCCTTTTTCTTTTGCATATCACATAATTCAACAAAGGTATTGAGATGCATAGGCGGGTCCTCATTAGGACTTCCAGAAAATTGTTCTTTCATCACAAGATTTAGCAATGCAGCATTAATATCATAAAACTCCGCACTAGTGACGGGTGGTATAGGAGTACTAATAAAATCATTGTTATTTGTATTTGAGAAGTCACACAACTTGGTATTATCTTGAGACATGGTAACCAAGCAAGAAAAGCAAGAAAACTAACAAGTATAGCGAGCAAACAAATAAACTAGCAAGAATAAATATATATTTTTTATTTTTATAGAAAGAAAAATATAACAACAAATAAAAATTAGAAAAAGTGAATGATAATTTGTTAGAAGGTACTTGATAGTAAGTTGGTGATACTCCCCGGTAACGGCACCAGAAATCCTTCCTGATACTTGTGATCTGGATTGGGTTTTTCCCCGAAGAGGAGAGGGTGATGCAGCACAGTATAGATAAGTATTTCCCTCAGTGAGAACCAAGGTTATCGAACCAATAGGAGGACCACACAACTCCTGTTTTCAGCGCCTACACACAAAAGAGCAAACACTTGCACCCAACGCGGGTCAAGAGGGTTGTCAATCCCCTTGAACTCGTTACTTGCGAGCAAATGAGTAGTGTAGATGATAGTTGATAAATATAAATTGCAAAATAAAAATAAAATAAATAAATGGCAGCAAGAAAATAAGAGCGTTTGTAAATATATATGTGAATAGACCCGGAGGCCATAGTGTTCGCTAGAGGCTTCTCTCAAAAATGAAGCATACGGTGAGTGAACAAATTATTGTTGGGCAATTGATAGAAAAGCGCATAGTTATGCAATATTTATTCACGGCAATGATCATGTGTATATAGGCATCACGTCCATAAACAAGTAGACCGACTCCTGCTTGCATCTACTACTATTAATCCACTTCGAGAGCACTTCTATGCTTGCCTCTCTAGGTATTAAGTTCATGCAAATACAGTAATGCTTGGAGAACGATGACATGATGTAGACAAAGTAAACTCAATTAATATGAATGAACCCCATTGTTTTATCCTTAGTGGCAGCAATACAAATACGTGTATTGTTCCCTACTTTGTCACTGGGATATAGAGCACCGCAAGATTGAACTCACTACAACGCACCCCTCTCACTGAAGATAAACCAATCTAGTTGGCCAAACTAAACTGATAGATCGGAGAGATTTACGAAGCTATGACGATCATGCTGTCAGAATCGGGGCTCCGGGGACCCAAGAGAGGTTCGAACTCCGGGGTGCGCCGGCTCTCCAACCTCGCTCTCCCACCCTAACCTACGGCGATGCTTCGACATGCTTGAGCTTCGGGGGAGGACAACAAACACAACGATCTACCTAGGTTCGGGCCACCTTGCGGTGTAAAACCCTACTCCTGCTTGTCTGGATTGCTTAGTCGGAGAGAGTGAATACAGTGGGCGTGTGATACGTCTCCAACGTATCTATAATTTTTGCTTGTTCCATGCTGTTATATTATCATTCTTGGATGTTTTACAATCATTTTATAACAACTTTATATCATTTTTTGGGACTAACCTATTGACATAGTGCCAAAGTGCCAGTTGTTGTTTTTGCTTGTTTTTTACTTCGCAGAATATCAGTACCAAACGGAGTCCAATCGCGACGAAACTTTTTGGCTATTTTTTATGGACCAGAAGACACCCAGTGGGCCAAAGAAGAGCCAGGAAGGTGGGCTGTGGAGAGCACAACCCACCAGGGCGCGCCAAGGGGCCCCTCTGCACCACCTCTGATGCCTATAAATTCCCAAATATTCCAAAAACCCTAGGGGAGTCGACGAAACACAATTCCAGCCGCCGCAAGTTCCAGAACCGCGAGATCCAATCTAAACACCATCACGGAGGGGTTCATCTTCCTCATAGGTGCCTCTCCGATGATGCGTGAGTAGTCCACCATAGACCTACGGGTCCGTAGGCAGTAGCTAGATGGCTTCCTCTCTCTCTTTCTCTTATGATTCTCAATACAATGGTCTCTCGGAGATCTATTTGATGTAAACTTTTGCGGTGTGTTTGTTGGGATCCGATGAATTTTGAGTTCATGATCAGTTTCTATCCATGAATATTATTTGAGTCTTCTTTGATCTCTTATATGTATGATTACTTATAGCCTCGTATTTCTTCTTCGAATCTTTGGTTTAGTTAGGCCGACTAGATCGATTTTTCTTGCCATGGGAAGAGATGCTTTGTGATGGGTTTGATCTTGCGGTGTTCTTTCCCAGTGACAGAAGGGGCAGCAAGACATGCATGTATCGTTGCTATTAAGGATAACAAGATGCGGTCTATTCCTACATGAATAGATCTTGTCTACATCATGTCATCGTTCTTATTGCATTACTCCGTTTTTCCATGAACTTAATACACTAGATGCATGCTGGATAGCGGTCGGTGTGTGGAGTAATAGAGGTAGATGCAGGCAGGAGTCGGTCTATCTATCTTGGACGTGATGCCTATATAATGATCATCGCCTTGGATATCGTCATGACTATTCAATTTTCTATCAATTGCCCAACAGTAATTTGTTCACCCACCGTGCGCTATACTCATGAGAGAAGCCACTAGTGAACCCTACGGCCCCCGGGTCTACTTTTCCATCAAATTGCTTTCCAATCTACGTTTTTGCAATCTTTATTTTCAGATCTACAAAACCAAAAACCCAAAAATATATTGCTGCATATTTACTCTTTTTATTTGTGTTCTTGAGAGATCTATCTCTCCTACCTAATCTATCTTATTACCGTAGAGAGATTGATAACCTCTCTTTCGCGTCGGGTTGCAAGTATTTGTTGTTTGTGTGCAGGTGCTGCTTATTGGGTGGTGGTGATCCTCCTACCGGTTCGATAACCTTGGTTTCATAACTGAGGGAAATACTTACCGTCGCTGTGCTGCATCATCCCATCCTCTTTGGGGAAATACCGATGTAGTCTCAAGCCACGTCAAAGGAATTTTTGGCGCCGTTGCCGGGGAGGAAGCGGTCTCTTCTACGTGCCTATCGTAGGCGCCGAGGGGACTCCACCATCATCTACCAGGTTCCTAATCACAAATCTCATCTCCTTGCAATTATATTATTTGCCATTTGCCTCTCGTTTTCCTCTCCCCCACTTCACCAATTTGTCGTTTTATTCGCCCTCTTTTTCATTTGCCCTTTTTCTTGCCGGATCTCTTCCTTGCTTGCAATCTTGTTTGCGTAGTCACGATGACTCAAGAGAACACCGACTTGTGTGATTTTTCCAATACTAATAACAATGATTTTATTAGTACGCCTATTGCTCCTCCCGCCACTAGTGCGGAGTCTTGTGATATTAATGTCGCTTTGTTGAATCTTGTCATGAAAGATCAATTTGCCGGTAATCCTAATGAGGATGTCGCGTCCCATCTAAACACGTTCGTAGAATTGTGTGATATGCAAAAAAAAGATGTGGACAATGATATTGCCAAGTTGAAACTATTTCCTTTTTCCTTGTGGGATCGTGCAAAAATTTGGTTTTCCTCTTTGCCTCGCAATAGTATCGATTCTTGGAATAAGTGCAAGGATGCTTTTATCACTAAGTATTTTCCGCCCGCGAAAATTATTTCCCTTAGGACGCAAATCATGAATTTTAAGCAACTTCAGCATGAGCATGTTGCACAACCTTGGGAAAGAATGAAGTTGATGCTAATAAATTGTCCTACTCATGGTTTAAATCTTTGGATGATCATACAAAAAATTTATGCGGGATTGAATTTTGTCTCTAGAAATCTTTTAGATTCCGCCGCGGGTGGTACTTTTATGGAGATTACTTTGGGTGAAGCTACTAAATTGCTAGATAATATCATGGCTAATTATTCTCAATGGCATAACGAAAGAGCACCTACTAGTAAAAAAGTTAATTCGGTTGAGGAAGTTTGCACTTTGAGTGATAAAGTTGATGCTTTGATGAAATTGGTTGCTAGAAAAAATGCTCCTAATGATCTTAATGATGTGCCTTTGTCTACCTTGATTGAGCAAAATAGTGATTCTGTAGATGTGAACTTTGTCTCGCGAAACAATTTCAATAACAATGCTTATAGAGGTAATTTTAATCCTAGGCCTTTTCCTGGAAATTCCTCTGATAATTATGGTAATTCCTATGGTAATTCTTCTTACAATAATAATAGGAACACCTCTTATCTTGAGAGTAAGATTAAAGAATTTATCAATGCGCAAAAGGCTTTCAATACTACGATGGAAGAAAAGTTAAATAAGATTGATGATATGTCTAGAAGCATTGATAGAATTTCTCATGATGTTGAAAATCTCAAGTTGAAAGATTTTGTGCCTAAGATTGATGAATCTATTAAAGCTTTATATGTCTCTATGGATGAAAGTAAGAAAAGAACCGCTATGCTTAGAGCTAAAAGAGAAATCTTAGAAAAATCGTTTTCTAGTGATTGCCTTCATAAGAAAGATGAAGATCTTAAAGTGATTGGTGTTTCTTCTATTGACTCCTTGTTTAGCAATATTAAAATTGATAATGAAGGGACTGAAGTAGAGTCAACTTTAGCTAGAAGGCGTCCCAATAATTTGGAGGGTGAAAATCTTGATGCAAATTTTGCTAAAAGTGGGTTTGAAGAGGTCAAAACTTTAACTAGTGATGTGCCCACTATTTTGGATTGCAAAGACTTTAATTATGATAGTTGCTCTTTGATTGAATGTATTTCTTTTTTGCAATCCATGTTGAATTCACCCCATGCTTATGAGCAAAATAAAGCTTTTACTAAACATATCGTTGATGCCATGATGAAATCTTTTGAAGAAAAGTTGGAGTTGGAGATTTCTATTCCTAGAAAATTACATGATGAGTGGGAACCTACCATTAAGTTCAAGATTAAAAATTATGAATGCTTTGCTTTGTGTGATTTGGGTGCTAGTGTTTCCACGATTCCGAAATCTCTATGTGATGTGCTTGGTCTTACCAATATTGAAGAATGTTCTCTTAATTTGCACTTGGCGGATTCTACTATTAAAAAACCTTTGGGAAGAATTAATGATGTTCTTATTCTTGCAAATAGGAACTATGTGCCCATAGATTTTATTGTGCTTGATATTAATTGCAATCCGTCTTGTCCCGTTATACTTGGTAGACCATTTTTACGCACTATAGGTGACGTGATTGATATGAAAGAAGGCAATATTCGTTTTCAATTCCCCTTGAGAAACGGTATGGAACACTTACCTTGAACAAGAATTAAGACACCATATGAATCAATCATGAGGTCATCCTATGGATCTGAAACCAAGGATGACAATACTTGAATCTATCCATTATGCCTAGCTAGGGGCGTAAAACGATAGCGCTTGTTGGGAGGCAACCCAATGAATAAATAAATTTTTGCTTTTTCCTTTCTGTTTTTGAGTGTTGAAACGATTATTCCTCTGTTATGATTGTGTTTTTATGGTTTATTTAGTGTTTGTGCCAAGTAAAGCCTTCAGGATTATTCATAGGATGAGTAGAAGCGATGCTGAATCTGAAACAGAAACTTTGCGTCCAGTATATGAATTTTCATTTTTTGCTAGAATGTGATCTTAAGATGAAATTTTAACACAGTGTTTCTATACAAATTACTTACGTTCTACTAATTTTGCAGAATTTGTAGAGTTACAGAAGTATGGGTAGAGTACAAATTACTACAGACTGTTCTATTTAAGACAGATTCTGTTTTCGTTGCATTGTGTGCTTGTTTTGATGAATCTATGGTTTGTATTGGGGGGTATAAGCCATGGTAAAGTTAAAATACAGTAGGTATAATGCAATAATAAAATATGAATGGGTTTGCAACAGTACCTAAAGTAGTGATTTGCTTTATTGTACTAACGGATCTCACGAAGATTTTGTTGAATTTTGTATGATTGAAGTTTTCAAGTTTTGGGTGAGATCACGATGGATGAAGGAATAAGGAGTTATAAAAGCCTAAGCTTGGGGATGCTACCGCACCCCCAAGATATATCCAAAGAGAAACAAGCAACTAAGCTTGGGGATGCCCCCGAGTGCCATCCCCTCTTTCTTCTAACGACCATCGGTATTTTACTTGGAGCTATATTTTTATTCGTCACATATCATGAGTTTTGCTTGGAGCGTCTTGTATCTTTGCTTGCTTTGTTTGTTAGTTTTTCCCTTGTATCCTTGCTGGACACACCTATTTGAGAAAGCCAAAATCAAGCTATGATTTGTTAGAATTGCTCTATGTGCTTCACTTAAACTTTTTGAGCTATAGAATTGCTCTAGTGCTTCACTTATATCTTTTTGAGCACGGTGTGCTTGGAAATTTTTGTAGAAATACTCTCATGCTTCACTTAGATAATTTTGAGAGTTAGTAAATTTTGAAGAAATCCTCTCATGCTTCACTTATACCTTTTCGAGAGATGAAATCTTTATGCTCATGTGCTTCACTTAAATTTGTTTGAGCTTGCCAAAAAGCAATGGCAATATATGAAACAAGTCCCAAAGTGATAGATATCCAAGGAGGATATAATAAAAACTTTCATGAAGATCATTGGACAAATTAAACTTGATTCTTTGTAATAGTTTTGAAACATGATGATAGTAATATGTGAGTCATGTTAGTGAGTAATTATGCTTAGTAGGAATATTGGTGTTAAGGTTTGTGATTCCCTATGCATGCACGAAAGTCGATAGTTATGCAATGAAGTTACATCCTACTTGTGGTGCATTATTCGGTGTAAGTTATGTTCAACACTTATGTGAATTTTCGTTTCTTGGTTTGGTTGCTTCTCAATCTATTTGCTAGCCTCCATTTGTACTAAGTAGAAATACTACTTGTGCATCCAAAATCCTTAAACCAAGTTTTGCCTTATGAGTCCACAATACCTACCTATATGCGGTATTTCCATGCCGTTCCAAGCAAATTTGTATGTGCCATCTCTAAATTTTCAAAATAAATTTTCTCTTTTGTGTGCCCGTACCGCTCATGAAACGGTGGGGAGTGTCCAATATTTTTCCATGCTAGATGTGTTATTCTCAAGATGAGTGTTTATTCACTTGTCATTGCACGAGAGTGCGGCGGTAATAGGGATTCCCATTCCCGAAATGAAAAAGAAAAAAATTACTTCTTGTTGTCAAATAATAAATTCCTTGGAAAGTGTTGGTATGGAAGGCAACCGTGGATACGGCCCGCCATGGAAAGTGAAAGTTTGGTGGAAAAAGGAATAAACTTTATTTTCTGTTTGGGAACTGCCTATGATATATCTAGCATGGAAAGTATTGTGAGCTACTTTGTCGTTTTCGTTGACAGGAAAAGCATGCCACCCTAAATATTTTCTCTCTCTCAATTTAAACCTTGAGGTCTGGCACCTCTACAAATCCCTACTTCCCTCTGCGAAGGGCCTATCTATTTACTTTATGCATTTTTTATTTTTACTTTGAGTCTCCATCTTCTCTTATAAGCACCAACTAGGGGGCACTATGATCGTACGTGAGCATTGGGCATAGCTAATATTTGAGTGTGTTTCATGAATGGATCAATGATTGAGCATGATGGGCTAGGGATAACTTTCTTTAGTGTTGATATTTTGACAGACATGGTTGCTTGTTGACATGCTTGAGTATTGAAGTCATTATGTTAAAACTAGACTATTGCTTTGAATCATTACAAGTCCAAATGTCCATTCTATACAAAAGAAAAGAATGTGACGAACATGTTAGGCAGCATTCCACATCAAAAATTCTGTTTTTATCATTTACCTACTCGAGGACGTGTTCGGCATGTGATACGTCTCCAACGTATCTATAATTTTTGCTTGTTCCATGCTGTTATATTATCATTCTTGGATGTTTTACAATCATTTTATAACAACTTTATATCATTTTTTGGGACTAACCTATTGACATAGTGTCAAAGTGCGAGTTGCTTTTTTGCTTGTTTTTTACTTCGCAGAATATCAGTACCAAACGGAGTCCAATCGTGACGAAACTTTTTGGAGATATTTTCTGGACCAGAAGACACCCAGTGGGCCAAAGAAGAGCCATGAATGTGGGCTGTGGAGAGCACAACCCACCAGGGCGCGCCAGGGGAGTCGACGAAACACAATTCCAGCCGCCGCAAGTTCCAGAACCGCGAGATCCAATCTAAACACCATCACGGAGGGGTTCATCTTCCTCATAGGTGCCTCTCCGATGATGCGTGAGTAGTCCACCATAGACCTACGGGTCTGTAGGCAGTAGTAGATGGCTTCCTCTCTCTCTCTCTCTCTTATGATTCTCAATACAATGGCCTCTTGGAGATCTATTTGATGTAAACTCTTGCGGTGTGTTTGTTGGGATCCGATGAATTTTGAGTTCATGATAAGTTTCTATCCATGAATATTATTTGAGTCTTCTTTGATCTCTTATATGCATGATTACTTATAGCCCCATATTTCTTATTCAAATATTTGGTTTAGTTAGGCCGACTAGATCGATTTTTCTTGCCATGGGAAGAGGTGCTTTGTTATGGGTTCGATCTTGCGGTGTTCTTTCCCAGTGACAGAAGGGGCAGCAATACACGCATGTATCGTTTTTATTAAGGATAACAAGCTGGGGTCTATTCCTACATGAATAGATCTTGTCTACATCATGTCATCGTTCTTATTGCATTACTCCGTTTTTCCATGAACTTAATACACTAGATGCATGCTGGATAGCGGTCGATGTGTGGAGTAATAGAGGTAGATGCAGGCAGGAGTCGGTCTATCTATCTTGGACGTGATGCCTATATAATGATCATGGCCTTAGATATCGTCATGACTATTCGATTTTCTATCAATTGACCAACAGTAATTTGTTCACCCACCATGCGCTATACTCATGAGAGAAGCCACTAGTGAACCCTACGGCCCCCGGGTCTACTTTTCCATCATATTGCTTTCCGATCTACGTTTTTGCAATCTTTATTTTCAGATCTACAAAACCAAAAACCAAAAAATATATTGTTGCATATTTACTCTTTTTATTTGTGTTCTTGAGAGATCTATCTCTCCTACCTATCAGTACCTAATCTATCTTATTACCGTAGAGAGATTGACAACCTCTCTTTCGCGTCGGGTTGCAAGTATTTGTTGTTTGTGTGCAGGTGCTGCTTATTGGGTGGTGGTGATCCTCCTACTGGTTCGATAACCTTGGTTTCATAACTGAGGGAAATACTTACCGTCGCTGTGCTGCATCATCCCTTCCTCTTTGGGGAAATACCAACGCAGTCTCAAGCCACGTCAGCGTGCCCTCTACGGTTGACGCCTTCTCCTTCTTATCTTGGCATTGGTCCTCTTCCCCCGAAAACTCCCGGCGGGGAGGGTTGCCACAACAGCCAGTTTGGAGGGAGACAGGACTGCAGCTTATCCTGACGAAATTAGTCTTCGCCTGCAAAACCCTCCTGTCGTGATGTGCTGGTGGGCTCGGTGGTGACCTGCGTCCTGACGAGCTCTCCACTCCGGTCTTCTTACACCAAAGAGGAAACCTTTGGAGCTTACCTCGGGGACCGGCAGGCTGGCCCTCCCCTTTTAGCACCAAAGGGGAAATCCTCCTCGTTCATGCATGCTGGTGCGGCTCCAGGGCGCCCATGCTCAAGAGGCGGAGGGATGCCTCGCCTGAGGCACCCCCCCGCATGTCTCCTGCCGGCGCGGCCTTAGCCTCCGCGTTTGGCTTGGCAGGGTCTGGGGGATCCGCGGCGGAGCCCTGGGGGCGTGCAGCTGCCGCCACCGCGCACACCCCCCGACACACCACGCACGAGGCGAAACTGGCCCGTAGGGAGGTGGTCGTGATCGAGTGGGAGGCCGATGTGGCCCTCCGCGAGCGGGTGGCCCCCCGGACCGCCTTCGACCAGAAGGGGGAACGCGAGCGCCTCGAGACCCTAGAGGGTCAGTTCCCCGCCGACAAGGCCGCCTTCGAGGCGACGCACGATGAAGCCTTCACCCAGCTCAAGAGGAGGGAGGCTGTAGGTAGAGCTGATGCCGACGCGAGGGTGGCTCGGGAGTGGGAGGCCGCCCTGGAGGAGTGCCACGGTAAGCTGGCACAACAGAAGGCCCGCTTCCAGTTCCGACACAGCACGTTCCTGGAGGAGGTGGGCGAGCTCAAGGCCCGGCTGCAGAGCGCCGAGGCCGATCTCCAAGCTGCCCTCGGGAGCAAGGGTGGCGTCGAGGCAGAGCTGACGTCACTGCAAAGCCAAGTCGGCAAAGCTGCTGACGCTATGCAGAGGGCCAAGGACGACGAGGCGCAGGTGCAGATGATGGAGGCGTAGCGCGCCAGGCAGTTCTTGGACCTTGCCTGGCGCACTGGTGGCGCGCTTCACCGCTTCGTCAGCGACACCTCGGAGCTGCCCCGTGCGCAAGGGGACGGGGGCTACCACGACTTCTTCCTCAAGGTGGTAGAGGCGCTGGAGTCGGCCGTCTCCAAGGTGGACGCAGATATCGAGTCGAGCGCTTGCGACCTCCTGGACTGTGCGCTGACGTGCGTCTTCTCCAACCTCCAGCGCTTTGATCCTGCCTTCGACTTTCCCACATGGTGGACCCGGTGCCTGCGGAGCTCCGGAGCCCCCTCAGGGACGAGGTGCGTGGACACGTGGAGTCCTTGGTCGGGCGGTTCGCCCAGGCTGCATCTTCCGAGGAGAGCGACAGTCTTAGCGCAGACCTCCCTAGCAGCCATGAAGAAGACAGCGCCTCCTCCGCCTAAGTTTTATGTTTCCTTCCTGTTGCGTTATGAACTACCCTGCCCCAGGGGGGCGTGAAGACTTTCGTAGGACGCTTTTGTTTTATGTGGTAGTTGCTTGTCATGCTTGATGCGTCTTTGCTCCTTCTGCGAGGCCTTCTTGCTTTCCCTTGCACTGCCCCCACGCCCTGCGTCGCTGGGACCTGTCCTCCGAGCTTGCATTGCATCCTCGGCGAGGCCCCGCCCTTGCGTGACCCCCGGGGGCCAACGGACGGGGGCTTTCGGAGCTGGTGGTGGTCCTTGATGCGCGGTGTGCAGGGTCCCCATCTTCGACGCGTGAGAGGCCCCGTGACGGTAGCCCCCGAGGGGTTGCAGCACCTGGCTGTCGTCCTGCCAAGGCGTCATCTTTTGCCGGGTGCGCCTCGAGGGACCCTCCGGGCGATGCTTTGCAAGGAAAGTCCTCCGCGGGATGCTTTGTTCCGGATGCCACACGCTCACCAGCTTGCACTTTGGCGTCGCGTGAGGAAGCTAGGCACAAAGGGCCTTAGTGGGGTGATGTGCACGGGGGTAAGCCCGCGAGCCAGGGATCGGTCCCTTAGGCTTTTCAGCGCTACCGGGACCAGCCTGAGCATAGGCACCGCGCCCAACCCCCGCTCACACGAGGCCTAAAGTGGAACTGGTTAGTGCGCGTCTCGGGGCGAGGTGACGCCTTTGACCGCCATCCACCAGCGCGGAGCATGGGGCTTCCACTACTGGGCGTGGGCATAGTCGCGGTTCGACAGTTATTCCGCAAGCACGGGCATGGGGCTTCCACTTGGGCGTGGGCATAGTCGCGGTTCGATAGTTATTCCGCCAGCGCGGAGCATGGGGCTTCCACTTGGTGTGGGCGGGAGTCCTCCCGAGGCCCAGGGGCGGCGCTCCGGGAGGCTCTAGGGCGTGTATAGCCCAAACCTCATTCCAACGTGAGAGGGTCACGAGCGGCGATAAGGGAGGGGTCGAGCGTTCCAAGCGCTGGGCTTGGGAGCTTCCCCCTCGGTTCTCTAGGCGGTTTGCACCTAGTTTTTGGCGCAGTTGCACGCTCTCGCGACCCATGGTATGGGCGCGGCGCATGCCGTGCGGCCACTGTGGTGCGGCGCCCGGGGTGAGAAGCGCCTACCCAGCAGCCACACGAGCTGAGCCGGGTTCCAATGTCCTCCCGTGATGGTTTTCCGGGAGGGCGAGACACTAAGGACCCTCGTGAGGTGACGTGCATGGGGGGCCAGCCCGTGAGCCAGAGCTCGGTCACTTAGATTTCTCGGTGCTGCGACGACGAATCCTGGCGCAGACGCCATGTCTTAGCCCCCAACCATGGAACCATTGACGGGACGATCGCGGGGGCGCGGCAATTCCAGGCGATGAGGAGGCATCAAGATTCAGGATTTAAACAAGTGACATATACTCAATTGAATGGTTAATCGAGTTCATTACATGATGAGGAAGTACTAGCCCGAGGTCAATGCAACAAACGGGAGGGAGACACTAAATTTGAAATAGACCGAAAAATCACCTGGCGCTCGTGCCTCTGTGGGGGTGCTGGACACTTGTCGTAGCAGGTCACGAGTGCACTTCGGGAGCGCCTGGGGCCTCAGGAGGTCTACTCACGCCTCTGCCTGAGGCGCAGGATGTACTCGCGCAAAGTCTCCCCGGGGAGGTGCCTCTCCCGCTGCAGGCCACAGTTGGAGGGGGAGACGTCGGGGTGGGGGCGGCCATGCGTGTCCTTGAAATTGTCGATGAACAGCTCGCAGAGCTCGCTCCATGAAGAGACCGATTCCTCGGGCAAGCCCATGAGCCACGAGCGCGCGCCACCCTTGAGGGCCTTGGGGAACCAGTTCGCCATGACCTTGTCGTCGTCACTCACCGCCCTAACGCACATCGTGTAGAGCCGGAGGAACTCCACGGGATCTGGGACTCTATCATAACGTGGGGGCAGCTCGAGTCTGAACTTGTCGGGACAAACCACCGCGCGCAGCTCGCGAGCGAAAGCTCGGCAGCTCACGCCACCCGAGGGAGCCCTGCGCGCGCGAGTCGCCAGGCCCTGGTGCCCGGCCCCTGCAGCATCTTGGATTACCTGAACATGACGTTGGCGCTCCTACTGCTGCTCGGTGGAGCCTCGAGTGTGCAACGGCTGCTTCTTCCTTGGGGGCGAGGCTTCGCGAGCCGGGCGCCTTCTATGTTGCCTGAGTGCCCAATTGCGGCAACTTGACGGGCGCGCTCGAGGGACCAGGCAGCCTCCTTCTCGTCATAGGCGACAGTAATGACGCCGCTGCAGCCCGGCATCTTAAGGATGTTGTAGCCGTAGTGGACCGCTGCCATGAACTTGGCCAGCGCAGGCTAACCCAGGATAGCATTGTACGGGAGGTAAATACGCGCCACGTCAAAGTCGATGAGCTCGACGCGGTGGTTGTCACGCGTGCCGAAGGTGACGGGGAGGCTGATCCGCCCCAGAGGAGCGGTAAATCCACCTGTTACTCCAAAGAACGATCTGGTCGGTGCTAGCCGGTTGTAGAGCACCCTGAGCTTCTCGAAGGTTTCGACAGAGAGCACGTTCAGGCCGGCGCCCCCGTCAACGAGGATCTTGGGGACAGAGACGTTGTTGATGAAGGGGGTGCATATCATGGGGAACATGCCTGCAACGCCCGCGCACTCGAGGTTGTGGGCGCGGTTATAAGGTGTTCCTAAAACCTAGCGCGCACCCCCTTCCACGTGGGGCCCGGCCCATTTAACTTTTTTTTTCTGGTTCACACCATACATCACACGCATCACTTTCATGTTTGAAGACTTAAAAAACACTTTCATTTTTTACCTGTCTGTTTATTTTTCTTTCTCGCCGGTTTTGAAGGGGTATTTTTTTACTTTTTCTTTCCGTATTTTCATTGACTTTTTTTCTTTCTTTTTCAAACTTCATGGTTTTTTTCAAGATCTTTAAATTTTCCTAAATACACAAAAAACATGAAATTTTCCTAGTTTGTCAACTTTTTCTTTAAAATGCACTAATATTTTTGCAAATTCATGAAGGTTGTAAATGGATGGGTTTTCTAAGAAAAGTGCGACATTTTTTCAAATCAATGAACTATTTTGAAAGCCGTGGTTTTTTTTTTTTTTGAAATTCATGTACTTTTCCTAATGCGTGGAAAAAAATTCAAATTTTGTGAACTCTTTTTCAAATTGATAAACTCTTTGGAAATTCATGATTTTTGTGAAATCCGTGAACAGTTTTTCCAAATTGATGAAGTTTTCCTAATGCGGGAACTTTTTTAAATTCATGAACTTTTTTTGTATTGCTAAACATTTTTTATTTTTTTGAAAATTAATTGGTCAATTGGTCGAACGGTTAGTGCTCATGGAGTCATGGTCAAAACGGATGAACAAGCGAAGCTACCATCGAGCGAGGCCTCTCAAGTGAGATGCCTGTCGAGATCGCTTGCTCGTGCTTGATGGGCCGCCCGAATAGACCGGACGCGTGAGCGCCGGCTAACCAAATGGAGATTAAGGCGCCGTTTAGGAGCTCCCTTGATGTCCACAGGCATCCAATATGAGTTCTCGATGAAAACCAGGGAGTTGCCACATACGACATGGGCGGGGGCCCATCAGCTTGACCCGAGCATAGGCCCAAAGTAGGACGGCCCGCGCAGGCACAAGCCCAGTCGAGCCACCGACGCAAGCAACAACATACGAAGAAATTTTGGTGTGAGAAGTGTGGAGGGACCAAACGAAAAATAGTGATCTACAAACACCAACTTCCCTTGGTGTGAGAAGTGTTGGTGCTACTTATTTAGGGAGGATGACTGTCCATATGTAGAGAGAGAAGTGTTGGTGCTGCCATATGATGGTTGTGCTATTTGCAGTGAGAAAGAGATAAGTGTTTTCAAATCGTAGTTAAAAAGATAGTTATAAGGTACTCCCTTTATAAAGAGATATAAAAGTGTTTAGATCACTACTTATATTTCTTTACAGAGGGAGTACTATTAACACATAGGAGAGAGATAGTGACAATCTGCATACAGATAATCTGTTAGAAACTACTCTCACCGTCCCATAGTGTCAAAAAACGGCTGGCATTATGGGACAGAGCAGTAGAATATTTTGAGAGTGAATCATTTTAAACCATGTCTACATAAAAGTTTTGATAAGCGACTTTGGACAATCTCTCTTAGTGCTAGTTCTTTTGTGGGTGAACAAAGGGTAGTGTAGTTGGAGCATGGGCACTCCAATTATCATTTTAAGTAGTCATGCACGACGACCCACTCTGCACTCTGTCTCAGTTTGTCTGAGCTGTTCTTTTCTTCTCCTGTCACACGCCACTAAACCGTGAAACCTATGATGTTTCATGTCAAACTGAGTCCTAGTCAGATGGCAACAGAAGAAGACAATAAGTAGTAGTTAACATATATAAACGATAAGGTAGGTATCTTTATCTAGGAACTGCATCTCAATGCTCCTGCTAGCTAGCAGCCCATCAGTACTACTGGACTAGTCAAGCATTCTACAAGATGCTGAGATGGGTTCCATTCCATCTCCATGCACCACATGGTAGACGGCCAAGTGCTCTAGGCCGGCCTCCACAATCCATGGGTTGTGCATGTTGAAACGACCACTTGCGTGAAAGCTCCTTTTGAGTTTTGCCCGTATGATAAAGACAGCAAAAAAGAAAAAGGGATGCCGTGAGCCCTCTTCTCGTGCACATCGATCACTACTAGTAGTTATTTATCGCTGTGCGGCAGGAAAGACGAAAAAGCTCATCGTTGGCAGTGGTTTATCGGCAGACCTGCAATTGCAGATTCTCTGAACCTTTCTGGCCGGTCGAAATCCTTACGCCCTTTTCTGCCACCTCGTGGCCGCCCGTTCTCGTCTCGCGCTACGCTTCTTCCTTCTCTTTTAGAGCTGTTCAGAGCAAGTATAACAGAGCTAAGTCAGCGGGCTATAAGAAATAAACTAGTATATTTTTGTTTAGTTGGAGGAAAGAGAAGAGGAAAGAGAAGGTAAACGGGCTATTGGTTAAGAGCCAGTTCTAGCACGTGCTCCTAGACACTTTGTGAGAGTGAAAAATGGGCCATATAATAAAAAAGTAACACACTTTTCTAATCAACTATTGTACATGTTGACTATAAGATAAGCTATAGATAACATGGCAATGGCTTATAGCCAGCAGCTGGCTATACTATTAATCATGCTCTTAGCACGTGGAATGGAAGTAGTACCAATAGTAACCGAGTTCGTGTTGTTTTGCTCCACATGACGCGTGAGCGTGATCGATCAGAAGCTCCATTCCTCCGCTTGTATCCGCCGGAGATGGGCAAGTGCGACGTGAAATGTGAATTAGTTTTGGTTTTGGCTATGCCATCCGCGGTGCATACCCCTACCTATGCCATCGCTAACAATCACCTCTTCTCTTTCCTTTCTATTGTAAAAGCAACTTCAACAGCGCGACTCAAACGGACGCACGCTTTATCCGTGTTTTATTCGTTTGGGTCGGCTCGTCCGTCCCTTTTTGTAAATGGTCGATCGTGCACCCAACACGACGATTCATTTTTCATCCGCACGGTAGACTTATGGTATTTTTTAATCGCTTTGATAAATAATATCACAGAAAATAAATGCTCGATACAAAACATTGCATAGTTCGAGAACTATAAAAAATATCTTATAGTTTAACATTAAATTGTCTTAAATATATTTAAAAGAAAAGGTTGCCGATACATCTACTGGTTGCCGACATGAATCCACATATGCTCAACCAAATCATTTTGCAACTGCATGTGAGTATCCCAGTCACGCATCTTATGATGAAATTCGACGAACTCTGCAAACGTTGCCTCTCCTTCATGCTCAGGCACAACATTGTAACCCTGAAACTCAAACCCTTGATCACAGAGACGTTCTGGACACTCATCCTCTACGATCATGTTATGCATGATCGCACATGCTATCATTATCTTCCATAACTTTTTGGTGCTCCAAGTTCTAGCAGGATACCGAACGATGCCCCATCGAGATTGAAGAATGCCAAAGGCACGCTCTACATCTTTTCTAACACTCTCTTGCTCTTGGGCAAACCTCTTTCTCTTCTCTCCTACAAGGTTGGAGATCGTCTTCACAAGAGTAGACCAATGTGGATAGATACCGTCAGCTAGATAGTATCCATTGGTGGACTGGTGGCCATTAATCTCAACATTGACCTCTGGGCAATTGCCTTCTGCCATCCTAGCAAACACCGGAGATCGCTGGAGCACATTGATATCGTTGTGAGATCCGGCCATGCCGAAGAAAGCATGCCAAATCCAGAGATCTTGGAAAGCCACGGCCTCAACTATGACGGTGCAAGCTCAGACATGGCCCTTATACTGCCCTTGCCAAACAGAAAGGCAGTTTTTTTTACTTCCAATGCATACAATCTATGCTACCAAGCATCCCCGGGAACCCCCTACTGGCATTCATCGACAACAACCGTGTTGTATCGGTAGCTGTTGGCTCTCTCAAGTACTCCGGCCCAAACACAGCTATGACAGCCCTGCAGAATCTATACATGGACTCAAGGCAGGTGGACTCACTCATCCGAACATACTCATCAATGAGATCGCCGGGGAATCCATATGCAAGCATCCGAATGGCAGCAGTGCATTTCTGATAAAAGGAGAAGTCAATCTTTCCAAGGGCATCCGTCTTGCACTCGAAATAGTTATCGTACTCAACCACCCCCTCTCGAATACGGTTGAAAACATGTCCAGCCATCCGAAAACGGCGAAAGAACAAGTGATGTTTGAAGAGAGGATTTGGGGTCTCGAAGTAGTCTTTCTAGAGTAGGAAATGCCCACTCTCCCGATTGCGATTTAGTGCCGGCGTGTGCCCCGGCATGGAGCCCTTAAACTGTGACCGCTCCATACTTACGTGGTCATTGACAACCAACGCAGTCGCCACCATCTTCTCATCATCAGATGAAGAATCATCCGACTCCAATAGAACGTTGTAGAAAAAAATATTCATCATCAGAGTCCATTTGTACCTTGGGCAAAGCGTCGAAAACCTTGCGGGCGTTGTGGAAGACTACGGCCGGAGAGGAGCCTCAGGCCCCACTGAAAGGAAGTGGCGGAGCTGGGAAAAAGAAGGCGGACGATATGGACGTCCGCTTCGTGTCCGCGCCAACGCAAATACCGTCCAAATTTGTGTCTGGAATGGCTCGTCCGGTTGAAGTTGCTCTAAAACCCATGCGCTTCTGTGGAAGGCATTCTGAAATGAGGTCTCATTCTCCGGATCCACGTGAAACGGACGAACCAAACCCAACAGACGCGACAGGCCAGGAGAGAAGTCAGAGCATCTTCAGCCACGACTTGCAAATCCGGCCCCTCAAACGCCCGCGGACACGCCCGGTCACTGACCGGGCATGTCCGTTTTGAACCCCTACTTTTTCATCCGTGCAGCTGCATCTCTCATATTTTTCGTCATATGTCCGGTCACTTGCACGAGATTGGTGGAGAAGAAGAGAGAGAAAGAAAAGAATGAATAAAGAAAGAGAAAAGGTGGTCCGGGGTGAGGTCACGTCTTACATGGCGGACTGACCGGGCGCGCCCGGGTGCGTCTACGACCCCTCATATCGTCCTCATATTTGAGATGGATATGAGGGGTGCCGGTCAGTCCGGGCGTTTGAGATGGGTATGAGGGGTCCGTCTGGATCGATTTTTTATGAGCATACAGTGACCGGGCGGCCTGTCCGAACGTTTGAGAATGGTATGAGGGTCCGGCCGTAGATGCTCTCAGAACCTCTCCACCCAGCCGCTAGCAT
The DNA here is from genome assembly GCA_039707655.1 of Elymus sibiricus. Taxonomy (NCBI): domain Eukaryota; kingdom Viridiplantae; phylum Streptophyta; class Magnoliopsida; order Poales; family Poaceae; genus Elymus; species Elymus sibiricus. Next base: position 180,897,690 of record CM077665.1, read on the forward strand.
GCGCGATTGCTCCTCCCGTCCCGTGGCGCATGCATGTGCGCCGCCCACCTCGGGCTCGGGCCGAAGACGAGAACATGGCATAGTTCAGTATTCTAATGCGCTGCGCTCTTGCGTGGAATCACAACTCGTTACTAGATAGATCTCGACTACTTTATTATCAGGATAACGCAGGGATATGCAGCGATTCGGCCTCGGCTCTTGTGCTGTCTCTTCTGTTCCTGGAGACCACAGTTGTAAAGCACACGCCCATGATTCCTTCCTTTCCTTTGCCTCGGGCCCGTGCCGTGATGAGTGCCGCATCACAAGCCATCTGTCTAGCTATGATCGGTCTCTGGGTGCTAGCTAGGCTGCATACGAATAACGCGTAATGCGTAGTATATGATCATCGTGTACCCAAATGTACATAAGCATGCATATACAGTACTGATTATACGGCATACGCGGCCCCAGCGAATCAATCAGTGCAGTGCATGTCTGCACATTCTTGCGCTCTGGATATCGGGAGGAAGTTTCTGAATTGGGTGCGATTCCACGCGCGCCATCTCCGCGTAGCATGTCACCGATCTGATCGATCTCCCATCATGCAGGGTGTCCCAGAAGCAGTGCGAACTTGCGTTGATTAGACACTATAGTGGGGCTAATAATCAAACGCTTGGGAAAGAACAATATATACGCATGTGCCTCTCTCTTTAATTGATGCGATGCATTAGTATAGATAGTAACATAACATAGTACGTAGAATGATAGTATTTGGCACCAACAAAGCATACACAGGGACAGGGGAATGATATTTGGCGCCATCCCGAATCCTGCAGTTCATTACCGTTACTTGCAGATCTGCACATTGCTTTTTCCAAGACCAAATGTCTCACTTTTTGTTTGAGAAAAGGCGATGGTGAAAGGGGGAAATTGGGAAAGGTGCGTTTTTACTTCTGGCTTCTGCTCCAAAACAAGAATTGGACTGCGGACAGGCTGCTGAGAAGGGGATGGCCACATAACCCACGCTGCAAGCTCTGCGATTTGCAAACTGAGTCAGCGGTGCATCTTCTGCTTTTCTGCCCATTCGCGAGGCAAATTTGGGCTGCTCTTTCTGTTTCCGATCCGGAAGTCTCGCTCATTGGTTCATCCTCTTTCTCGGTGTCCTCTTGGTGGCATAAGCTCAATAGCATCACTCCAAAGCGGCGAAGAATGGAGTGCCTGTCAGTCGCCTCCTGCATGGGTTGGCACATATGGAAAGAGAGAAACCGTAGGGTGTTTGAAAATTCGAGCCTCTCTGCTCGAGAGGTTTGCCATCTTGCAAAAGCTGAGCTCAGCCTCCTTCAGGAGGCGCGGGAGTAGTCTTCCTTTGTAATAGTGGAAGGCTAACTTATGAGCCTGAGGAGGACCTGAAGTTTCTGCTCCCGAGCTCATTTGAGCTTCGTGAACAGTAAAATTGAAAAAAAATCGAAAACGTTTCAAAAAAATCTGAATTTTTTTTGGGACTAACATTGACAAAAGTATTAAGTGTGTGCAAAAATTCAGCATGAAATAACATTCCTACGAGACGTGGAAAAAATAACAAAATCGATACTCTGAAAATGCGCATTTTGAGAGCATCGATTTTGTTTTTTTTCCACGCCTCGTAGGAATGTTATTTCTTGTTGAATTTTTGCATGCGCTTAAAACTTTTGTCAATGTTGGTCCCAAAAAAAATTCAGATTTTTTTGAAATGTTTTAGATTTTTTTCGATTTTACTGTTCACCGAGCTCAAATGAGCTCGGGAGCAGAAAGGCACTTTCGGCCTGAGGATCCCTTTTTTGGTTAAGCCATTTGGCTACTCTGTAAGCTGGCAACAGCCGATGTACAGTTTTTTCCCCTTCTAAATGCAATAGCAGAACTCCTGCTGACTCCGGTCAAAAAAAAAAAAAGAAATTGGTGGAGTTGGGGGAAATACAAACACACGCACGCTTGAGGAAAAGGGAAGGCAGGGAAAGTGGTGGCCATCGAGTACCTCGGGTCGGGATATCCGCCTGCCAAATCTTTTCTCCAGAGAAAGGCCTCGAATGAATAAACCACTCGAACTTTTTCAGTCTTTATGTGTTTCCCCGCGAAACATTGGAATTTACAGATCTGAAGGTACTAGCACGTGTAAAAGTACCATTGCAAGGCACTTCAGCATTTGACTACTCCCTCCTTTTTCCAAAACAAGACTCGAAACTTTCTCTTTTTTCCTCCAAAAACAAGGCGTGAGGCTATCATCCAATCAGGAGGTGAGCTTGGGTGTAAATAGGTTGGTGGGATTTGGTTTGTGTTGTTATGTGTCCATCAGCATCCACACGCCCTGTTTTTGAGAATTGAGGGAGTACTAACCTAGTCTCAGACACGTAAATTTAAATTATGGACCTTCAATCAGAAGATAGAAATTCTTCCAGAGAAAAGAAGGATAGAATTTTTACTGCACTTTGACGGAAAATAGTTCAATTCACGTAATGAGGGAGTTAATTCCATGTTACATATCCCGCGGAAATACAAAAGGGACCCAAGCGTTTTCTCCCCTTCTCCTCGGCATCTAGGGCGAACTTTCCCCTCTAGGCTTCGTCGGCCAGCCCGTGGGTTCGTCTCCTCTCTACATGTTGCTCTGGTTGCTGGTGGGGGGGGGGGGGGGGGGGGGGGGGGAGGGATTTCTGGTGCTTTCACTCCGGTCAGTAGTTTATGTTATAATTTCTAGTCCTCGCGGTGAGGCGCTCAAGCTGATGACAGCGCTTCTTCTTTAAGTTTATCTTTCAGGTTTAAATCCTCCTCGAGTTTGTCCATTCGGATGTAGTCAATGGAGTTCAGGTGTATATTTTTGTCGTCTTCTAGGCAAAGATGTTAGGGTTTCTTGGCGTGCATATGTGACGACGAGATTTGGTGTGAGCCGCTTCATGTCTATTTAAAAGTTCAAAGACGACGACGATTGTGGCTCCAGGGCGCTAGTCCTTAAGAGGACATGCACGAAGACTTTCTGATTGTCGTCAACAAGGTCAAGCCGGCTCAGGTAAATAAATCATGTTTCATATCACATTTTAATTATTTCCCTAAGTTAGCAACACTTACATTTTTATTTTGGGGTTTCGGTTAAGTTTTATCTTTCCTAACTAGTAAATGTGTATGTGCAATGCACATCAATATTAGGACGTTGATATTAGCTAGGATCCTTTACACATTAATTATGCGATTATTACAAACATTGATGTGTCATATGATATTAGTTGCACATTAAACATGTTGAGCGCTCATGATAGTAGCAATCTAGGTCGTTGGATTGTCCTGGTTTGATGGCCAAAATTAATTGGATCTGTTTGTCTGGGTCTTTCTATATTGGTGCTAGGACAATACCCATGCATTAGAGCAACTCTAGCAGACCCGTAAAGTGGTCAAACCCAAAAAAACGAGGTGTTTACAGTTTCGGTCGGAAAAATGGCGCCTAGCAGACCCCGTAAAAGTTGTTCGACCCTTAAACTTTTTAAGGGTCACGGTAAATCCATCCGCGAAAATCTTATATATACAGTTCGAAGGCAATATACAGTTCAACCCGTAAACCGGTCAAACCTCGTCGGAGCAGACGCGCCGCCGCGTAACTGGCCGGAATGTACCTGGAACTCACCGGAATCCGTCGCCGCACGTCGGAAGAAGCCACCGCACGCTGGAATTTGGGTCCGAATTGCGGACGGCTCGACCTCCACTGCCGAGGCGAGGCCATCCACGGGCAGGGCGGAGCAGGCCACTAGCGGCCCGAATCAGGGCGAGCGCCACCGAAGAAGAGCGGGGCGGGGTGGGGGAGCTCGCGCGGCCACAACGGGGAACGCACGCGCGGTGGGCAGTGCCAGGCTCAATCGGGGACGGGCGGGCGCGCCAAGGAGCGCGCGGTCGGGGCGGGCGACGCAGGGCTCCTCCACTGCATGCGTGGCCGGGAACGGGTGGCGTCGGGACGAGGTGGGCGCCGCCGGGGCGAGCCGGGGCGCCAGGGCGAGACACGCCGTGGCCGGAGACGGACTCGCCGGGACGGAAGAAAAAAAGACAAAAAAAGAAATAATGGGCTATAGTGGGATACAGTTTTATTTACGGGTTTTGTTCTGTCCGGGGCAATTTCACACCGTAAAAACGGTTTACGGTGCCCCTTATACGCGTTTCTAAGGGTCGACTTTTAAGGGGTCTGCTAGAGATGCTCTTACAACGGTATATAAATATTCTAGTCCGTTAGCTCGTGATTTACCTGTCCGTATTAATACGATTGTGTAAATAAATGTTTATGAAATACCGCGTGGTTTACTTTATTGTTTGATGAGAAGTTTGGTAAGTAAATTAAGGTGGAATTGGTTCAAAAAGTAAGTAAATTAAGGTGATTAATTAGTGTGCGGTGAAGGTGCAGACAAAGGACGCGATGAGCTACAAAAATGTCTGGACGAAAGAAAATGACGAAGGGACGTGGTGGGAGGGGGCGAGGGAACTGGTTGTCGAAGTGTTCTGCCGGCAGGAAAATTAGCGCTTTGTTTTTAAATAATACTCCCTCTGTTTTTTTATAGAGGGAGTATATACAAAGATAGAGATAGAGATAGAGATTCTGGGGAGAGGTTCAACCTGTTTAGGGCACACTTGGAAGTTAGAGCAAAAATGCATTTTGTTGGATTTTCAATCATGTGAATTTTGTTCTTTTTTCATTTTGCACTCCTTGGAACGTTTTTGCACATTTCATGGAGAAAAATAATTATCTGTCAACATATATATTCTAAAGAAGACCAAGGTAATATGTATCATCATCCCTCCAATCTTGGTCTTCCATATGTTTTTTTCGTTCCATGTACTCATATATTGTGTTTCAAACATTGGAATCTTGGATCTCTTAAATCTTGAGGCTAATGGTTCCTTGGATAACTCAACCTAGGATAAAACAAAATTTTGAAGCAGCAAATGCCTCGCACCTCTCTACCGTCTGCCACCCCCCCCCCCCCCCAACTGGCCCTAGGCCGACCGTGGCAATCGGTCACCTCACACGTGTCACTCCGCCCATGTAAGCCACCCTCTCCCCTTCTTGAGGACCCATCACTCCGATCTCCTCAACCACCTAAGATGCTGCTCTTGGACCTTCTTTTCCAATCAGGTCTGGAGTTTGAGGACAATATGAGAAGAAGCTTCGACACCTAGGTAAATCATCTCGAAGGAGAAATCTCTCGTGAATTCTTGCTAGTGGCGCATTTTCTCTCGTTCAAAGCTCCGGTTAAATGTCGATATGGTGGGTTTGATCCTATAACCCTACTTCAGAGGTAATGCTGCTCGTTTCAAGGTTTTGTTATTACATCAGTGGTGCTTCAAGTTCTCAGTTGCCTCCAAGGACATTGGATTTTCTATCCATAATGGATGAAATATTGCCAATGATTGTCTATTTCTTTCTTTGGGGCAATGGGAGTCTGAATTTCAGAATAGAGTATGAATTATTGTTTGAAGAACAAGATAAGGAGTGGACTCTGGTTTCTAGATCCAAGGCTCAAACTAAATCGTTTGTTGATGTTGTTAGATCGCCTCGCCTCTTCGAGGATCAAAGCTTGGGTTCAAATTCAAATTTGAACAGGAACAATTCTTAGCATTCAAATTAGGTTTAGTTTTTCAGCGACTTGAATTCCCCACTAATGAGTTGAATTATGACAAGGAGGTAGCTGGCGATAAGGCGGGGTCTCAGGATATTCAAACTAGGGAGAACCGGTCCATGGGGAGAGACCCGACCCGCAACTCTAACGAGGATAATGTGTTACGTGGATGTTGTCTTTCAGTGGGCCATGCATAGAAGGCCCAATTGTTGGAATAAAATGAGATACATTAATTGTAAAGGTTGGGCCCATATTGCATCTAATTGTTGGTCTTTGGGTGATTATTCTAAGAAGGATATTAATCATAATTCTAATCCCCACTCTCGGGTGGGAACTTCTAGACCTCAATCAAAGGATAGTTTGCCTATTAAGGCAGTTTGACAGCCAAACGCTAGGATGGAGATAGTGGAACAAGTGGACAATCAAGATCCTAAGTATGACGTCATACCCCCAGCGAGGGGGGTTCAAGGGTTAGTCCCTTCGGCTTCTCCTTCACTTCCCCCCACCTACCAGAAACCCTCTCTCGGCCTCCTCTGCTCCACCCACACTGTCCTGCTTTGTTATTGCCCGGCGCAATGGCGACGTTCCTCTTTGACCCTGCTCCGTTTCTCCCGGTTGGAAATCAAGTGCTTCACATTGATGGCCGTTTGGCCCAGGTGCATGTCACTAGTGGCCATTGTCACGATGAGAATGAGGACCTAGGGATTGTGTGTCATGGCCCACCTTTTCAGGCATATGATTTGCGTGTGTTTCTATGCCAACCCCTGGATCAAATCGTCGGCATACATGGTAATAGATGTAGTATCATAAACAACCGCATCATTCATTACATTGCGTGATCCAGAATGCAAATAGTCTTACAGACTCTACCCATAGGCTAGCCAAATACATAGTGATGAGGATGCCTACCCTGGGTAGGGTCGTAGGCCTAACATCTAAGGCCCACCTATGGACCTTCAATGTCATTAAAGCCCCTGGGCAGAGACTCATTCGGATGAATAAGCCGTTCACTCAGATTATTCATATCACTCGGATTACACGGCGCCATTCGGACAGACAGAAGCTCAGGCGACTCGGAAGACAAAGCGTCCGTAGAATTCGAGTAGTCATTCGTTAAGTGTTAATTCACCGTTACCAGTAACGTCAAGATAATCAGCCGTTCCTGTAACGCTGTATTCATTGGCATTTATTGCCCTAATCATGGCGCTCGGCCGGTGGTGGCGCACTCTATATAAGCCACCCCCGGGCGCCAGAGCAAGGGTTCCGACCCTCTGTAATCTTCTGCCACCATAAGCAAACACCACAGCCCCTAGGCACCGAGACGTAGGGCTGTTATCACTTTCGAGTGAGGCCTGAACTCGTACAAACCGAGTGCACACTTGCGCCGTAGTTAGACTTCGCTCCTCCTTTCGTACCCCCTAGTACTATTGTCAGGTTCATTCCCACGACAGTTGGCGCCCACCATGGGGCTGCGCGTCTAGCGAATTCCGGCGCAGGTGGAATTTCCATTTTCTCGTTCATCATGAACACATTCGGCGGTGAGATCCTCTTCGGGTCCCTCAGCTTCGCTGTCGACGATTCGGCGTGGCTGCAGGAGGCACCGCTGGACGCTGAGGCACTGCCCGCCCGAGGTGCGGTGCACTTCAGCGCGACGACGTTCGGAGTTCTCCTCCGACAACCATCTACACCCTATCGACCGACTTCTCCAACTTGCCTTGCAGCTTGTCGCCGGTGCTCCGGGCGCTCACGGCTGCAGCGTTGGATCAAGCACGCTGTGGCAGCCCAGGCCGCAGGACAGCAGGTGGCTGCACTCGAAGCCGACGAGTCAGTCCACTGCCTCTTCCCGTCTTCGAATGACGAATCATCCGAAGCTGTCGAGCACGAGAGCAGCGGCGACGTAGCGGAGGTCTTGATGGCCGGCCCAGCCCGAGGTGCTGCTCCTCCTGGGCATTCGGCGGGAGACACCCGCGATCGGGACGGCGATTGCCTCAATGCCAGCTCCGACGGCTATGTTCCCCGACCCCTCACCCGGGAGCAGCGGGAGGAAATCAGGCGCAGGAACAACCAGGTCCTTCAGACGCCCATAGCGGGAAACACCCCGGAAGAGATAGCCCTGGAGGCTGCTCACCAAGCCACCCTGGCTGAGCGCGAGCGTCTCGAGCGACTGCAACGTTCACTTGACGAACGCGTGGTGAGGGAGCTTCCCAGCTCCAGCCGTAGCCGACGTCAGTTGTTCACGAAGGATCGTCCATACACCATCCCGGTGATGCACACGCCTTTGCTGAATCTGGCCACGGCCACTCGGATTGCAGATTCGATCCAGCCGTCTGATTCGGCAGCAGGCAAGGGCATTCGGCAAATCCAGGCTTTGTTGAAGACCGCCCTACAACAAAACTCAGAGGTATCCCAATCTCATCAATGCATTCGCAATGAATCCACTCGGGCAGATACTGTGCAGTCAGCTCACAGTCCGCTCACGTCGAGGAAAGACCCGCGAACTCCTCCTCATCCGAGAGGTCCGTACGGAGGACGCGGGCACGACGATCATGATTTCAGTCGGACTCCCCCTCCGAGGGGCGGTCCACGTGGCCAACGTCCGTATGACGGAGGCTACCCACTCGGGAGAAACCGTGAGCGGAGCCCTGTTCGGCACAGAGGCTACGATGCCCGGTCTGATATCACTCAGCGAGTGGTCGATCGGAATAGGCATGACAGAGACCGAGCGAGCGGCTGGGGAGTTACCGGCCTTGGGTGTTTCAGCAGATACATCCGAGAGGCGGAAATACCCCCCCCCCCCCAATTACCGGCTGGCGACCGGAATTGGGAAGTTCAATGGCGAATCCAAGCCAGAGACTTGGCTCGAAGACTATCGAGTCGCTATCCAGATCGGCGGCGGCGATGATTTCGTTGCCATGAAGCACCTTCCGCTCATGTTGGAAGGGTCCGCGCGGGCGTGGCTGAATCAGTTGCCCGCCAACTGCATTTACTGTTGGGAAGATTTGGCCCGAGTGTTCGTCAAAACATTCGAGGGCACGTACAAGCGCCCGGGTGGACTGACAGAGCTACAACACTGCGTCCAGAAAAGTAACGAAACTCTCCGGGAGTACATTCAGCGCTGGACCACGTTGCACAACACCGTGGAAAATGTCACCGAGCATCAGGCCGTGTGCGCCTTCAAGGCAGGCACTCGGTATCGGGAGTTGATCTTGAAGTTCGGCCGGTCTGGGATCTGTCCCTCAGTCGGGCCATGGAGATCGCAAACAAGTATGCCAATGGCGAGGAAGAAAACCACCTCCGTAGCGTCAAAGCGAGAGCTGGCAACGCCCCTCAATCGGGAGGCAATGCCGGGAAAAATCAGAAGCGGAAGGCTGACGCCTCCGGCAAGGCGGAGGTGGCAGTAGTCCAAGGGCAAGGACAAGGCAAGCCGAAGCCCAAGAAAAAGAAGAAAGAGTGGACTCCCAAGAAGAAGTCTGAATACAAATCCGACATTCTCGACCAACCGTGCCAAATTCATACCAAGACGGATGAAGAAGGCAACGTTGTGCTCCCGAAGCATACCACTCGGGAATGTCGCCTGCTCAAGCAGGAGATGGGTGCTGAGCCCTCGAGTGAAAAGGTCGATGTCGAAGATGAGGAAGATACTTCCGAGTATCCGAAAGTCGATAAAGTCCTCAACGTGATCTTCGCCGACGTTGAGAGCAAGAGGCAGTTAAAAGTTGTCAATCGGGAGGTCAACATGGCAGTTCCGACTGACCCCAAGTACCTCAACTGGACGAAGACGCCTGTCACCTTCGACTAGTCCGACCATCCGCCTCACATAGCCACCCCTAGGAGGCAGGCGTTGGTCGTCGACCCAGCAGTGGGTGGTGTCCGACTGCGCAAGGTCCTTATGGACGGAGGCAGCGGGCTTAATATCATATATGCCGACACGCTCAAGGCAATGGGCATCCCGATGTCTCAATTGAGCAAGAGCAACATGCATTTCCACGGGATAGTCCCTGGGAAGAAGGCAGAGTCACTCGGCCAGATCGCTCTGGACGTTGTATTCGGAGGCGAGAAGAATTTCCGAAAGGAAAGGTTAACCTTCGAGGTGATCGACTTCCGCAGTGCTTATCACGCCATCCTGGGTAGGCCCGCCTACGCACGTTTCATGGCCGGACCATGTTACGTGTATCTCAAACTCAAGATGCCAGGGCCTAAGGGCGTGATTACAGTGACTGGCGACCGGAAGGTTGCCGAAGAGTGCCTCCAGCAAGGCTCAAAGATCGCCAGCGAGCAAGTGCTTGCAGTCGAGCTTGAAGGGTACAAGAAGGAAGTAGATACGACCGATCTGCTCAGATCAAAGCGGCCGGCTTCAGAATCAGCCTTCCAGTCGGCTGGTGAGACCAAGCAAGTCCATGTTCATCCGAGTGATCCGAGTGCTGCTCCGACGAACATCTCCACCTCACTCGGAGAGAAATAGGAAGCCGAGCTCATCCAGTTCCTCCGTGAGAACTGGGACATCTTCGCATGGAAGCCGTCTGACATGCCTGGTGTTCCCAGGGAACTGGCTGAGCACCGACTTCGAACCGATCCCAAAGCCAAGCCAGTCAAAGAGTACAAGCGCCGATCCTCCGTCGAGAAGCGCAAGGCGATTGGTCAAGAGATAGCTTGGCTCCTTGCCGCCGAGTTCATTCACGAGGTTTACCACTCCGAGTGGCTCGCGAATGTCGTTTTGGTACCAAAGAAGGACAAGTCACTCCGTATGTGTATTGACTTTAAACACCTCAATCGGGCCTGCCCGAAGGATCATTTCCCTTTACCACGGATAGATCAGATAGTTGACTCTACTGCCGGATGCGAACGTCTGTCATTCCTGGATGCGTATTCCGGGTACCACCAGATCCGAATGTACGGTCCTGATGAAATAAAAACAGCCTTCATCACCTCATTCGGGTGCTTTTGCTACGTCACAATGCCATTCGGCCTGAAGAATGCTGGGGCCACTTTCCAGCGCATGATCCAAAAATGCTTGCAAAAGCAGATCAGTCGGAACGTGGAGGCTTATATGGACGATATCGTAGTCAAGTCTAGGAAAGGTTCCGACCTCCTGATTGACCTTGCCGATACCTTCGCGAACCTACGGCGCTTCGGGATAAAGCTGAATCCAGCTAAGTGCACAATCGGAGTGCCTGCCGGAAAGTTACTCGGTTTTCTTGTTTCCGAACGAGGGATCGATGCCAACCCAGACAAAATCGGCGCTATAGTCCGAACGAAGCAACCAGAGCGCTTACACGACGTGCAAAGGCTGACAGGATGCCTTGCGTCCCTAAGTCTATTCATCTCAAGACTCGGAGAGAAGGCACTCCCTCTCTACCGACTGATGAAGAAGTCTGACAAGTTCGAGTGGACAATGAAGCGCAAGCCGCGTTCGAAGAACTCAAGGCATTGCTCTCCACCCAGCCGGTGTTAGCTGCTCTGGGCAGCCAGGAACCTTTACTCCTGTACATCGCAGCGACTAGCCAGGTGGTGAGCACAGTCCTTGCAGTAGAGTGCGAAGAGCCAGGAAAATCATTCAAGGTTCAAAGACCCATATATTACATCTCAGAAGTGTTAACCCCTTCCAAGCAAAGATACCCGCACTACCAAAAGCTGGTCTATGGTATTTACCTGACTGCTAAGAAGGTGGTTCATTACTTCCAAGATCATTCGGTCATGGTCATCAGCAACGTTCCCCTGTCGGAGATCTTGCACAATAGAGACGCTGCTGGCCGAGTGGTAAAGTGGGTAATTGAACTCCTTCCACTGGAGATCAAGTTCGAAGCCAAGAAAGCAATCAAGTCCCAGGCACTGGCAAACTGGGTCGAGCAAGAGCAGCCAATTCCAAGTGTTCCCGAACACTGGACTATGTTCTTCGGCGGATCCAAGATGCTCAATGGCTCGGGGGCTGGTGTGGTTCTTGTCTCTCCCAAAGGATATCGGCTGAACTATGTCCTCCAAATCCATTTCGACTCATCAAACAACGAGACCGAATACGAAGCCCTCCTGTACGGGCTCCGCATGGCCATATCACTCGGCATTCGTTGTTTGATGGTCTACGGCGATTCGGACCTCGTTGTCAACCAAGTGATGAAAGAGTGGGATATTTGGAGCCCAGCGATGACTGGTTACTGCAATGCGGTCAGAAAGCTGGAGAAGAATTTTGAAGGTTTAGAGCTGCATCACATTCCTCGCGCAAAGAATCAGGCAGCAGATGACCTGGCAAAGATTGGGTCCACTCGGCGAGCAGTACCGAAAGACATATTCCTTGAACATTTGCGCGCCCCAACAATTGCAGAAGATCCTTTCACAGAGGAGCCCCCACAAGCAGTCGGTCCATCTGATCCGACTGAGGTTGAAGTGCCAGCTGTAGTGGATCTGGTCCACGAAATGCTGGTAATCACTCCTGAGTGGACTCAACCCTACTTGGCATACTTGCTCAGGCAAGAACTCCCCGAAGATGAAGAAGAAGCACGTCGGATCATCCGTCGATCTAAGTCATTCGAAGTTCTGGGAGACCAGTTATACAAGAAAAGTACCACGGGAGTCACCCAAAAATGCATCTCCCCAGAGGAAGGGCTGCAAATCTTACATGAAATTCACTCGGGAACTTGCGGCCACCACGCGTCCTCTCGGACTTTGGTCGCTAAGGCTTTTCGAGCAGGTTTTTATTGGCCCCGAGCCAATGAAGCAGCAAGGGACTTGGTGGACCTGTGCGTCGGGTGTCAATTCTACAAGAATAAATCCCACAAGCCTGCGTCAGCGCTCAAGACGATCCCACTCACCTGGCCAATCGCGGTATGGGGCCTGGATATGGTCGGTCCCCTGCGGACTGGGTCGAGTGGATTCACACACTTACTTGTGGCAGTTGACAAGTTTACCAAGTGGGTCGAAGCGAAGCCCATCAAGAGTTTGGATGCAGGTACTGCCGTCAGTTTCATTCGGCAGATCATCATCAGATTCGGCGTGCCGCATGATATTATCACGGATAATGGGAAGAACTTTGACTCGGACGAGTTCCGTGAATTCCGTTTCTCTCAAGGCACTCGGGTTAATTATGCCTCAGTGGCTCACTCGCAGTCGAATGGACAGGCAAAACGTGCAAACGGAATGATTCTGCAAGGTCTGAAACCTCGATTCATGAGAGACCTGAAGTATGCTGCAGGAGCCTGGGTCGAAGAATTGCCGTCTGTCGTATGGGGCATTCGGACAACCCCAAACCGCTCTACGAAGCGCACGCCTTTCTTCATGGTGTACGGATCAGAGGTTGTGCTGCCGAGTGATCTTCAGCACAATTCCCCCCCGAGTGGAACTGTATGATGAAGCTAAAGCTGAAGCCGCACGGCAAGATGGCCTTGACCTTTTAGAGGAAGAGAGAGAGCTGGCCCTCATCAGATCGATGCTCTATCAGCCAGATCTGAGGCGTTACCATGACAGACACGTCCAGGGCCGAGCTTTTCAGGAAGGAGATCTTGTCCTCCGACTGGACCAGCAAAACCCCCACAAGCTAGCGCCTCTGTGGCAGGGGCCGTATGCAATCTCCAAAGTCCTGCACAATGCAGCCTACCGGCTCTACAACATCGAGGATTGCTTAGAAGAGCCCCGAACTTGGAACGCAGACCTGCTTCGCAAGTTCTACACCTAGAACATAACTACTTTAGTTTGTCATTCCAGTGATGAATCCGAGTGATCTCGATGAATAAAGTTTCGCTCTTTTATATTTTGTCAAAATATAACTCTTTTCACTCCGGTGAATCAATCTCCTGTGTCACCCCCAGTGGGTGTAAAACGCTTAGCCGCGATTCCGCATCGCCTAAGTTAGAAATTATTTCGAGTGGGATGCCCTCCACACTCAGACTCTAAGATGGACAGGACCATCATTGTTCTCTCGAACAATTCCGAGTGCGGGCCTCGCCCACACTCGGGGGCTTAGCTGCGGCCCCGCGTCGCCTAAGTTACAAACTGTCTCGAGTGGGACATCCTCCACGCTCGAACTCCAAGATGGACAGGACCATCATTACTAAGATGGACAGGACCATCATTGTTCTCTCGAACAATTCCGAGTGCGGGCCACGCCCACACTCGGGGGCTTAGCTGCGACCCCGCGTCGCCTAAGTCATAAACTGTCTCGAGTGGGACATCCTCCACACTCAGACTCCAAGATGGACAGGACCATCATTACTAAGATGGACAGGACCATCATTATTCTCACGAACAATTCCGAGTGCGAACCACGCCCACACTCGGGGGCTTACGTCGCGTAAGTCATAAACTGGCTCGAGTGGGACATCCTCCACACTCGGACTCCAAGATGGACAGGACCGTCATTACTAAGATGGACAGGACCATCATTGTTCTCTCGAACAATTCCGAGTGCGGGCCACGCCCACACTCGGGGGCTTAGCTGCGACCCCGCGTCGCCTAAGTCATAAACTGTCTCGAGTGGGACATCCTCCACACTCAGACTCCAAGATGGACAGGACCATCATTACTAAGATGGACAGGACCATCATTGTTCTCACGAACAATTCCGAGTGCGAGCCACGCCCACACTCAGGGGCTTAGCTGCGACCCCGCGTCGCCTAAGTCATAAACTGGCTCGAGTGGGACATCCTCCACACTCGGACTCCAAGATGGACAGGACCATGATTACTAAGATGGACAGGACCATCATTGTTCTCTCGAATAATTCCGAGTGCGGGTCTCGCCCACACTCGGGGGCTTAGCTGTGGCCCCGCGTCGCCTAAGTTACAATCTGTCTCGAGTGGGACGCCCTCCACACTCGAACTCCAAGATGGACAGGACTATCATTACTAAGATGAACAGGACCATCATTGTTCTCACGAACAATTCCGAGTGCGGGCCACGCCCACATTCGGGGGCTTAGCTGCGACTCCGCGTCGCCTAAGTCATAAACTGTCTCGAGTGGGACGTCCTCCACACTCGGACTCTAAGATGGACAGGACCATCATTGTTCTCTTGAGCAATTCCGAGTGCGGACCACGCCCACACTCGGGGACTTAGCTGCGACCCCACGTCGCCTAAGCGTAAACATCCAAAAAGCAAAGGTCGAATGAAACCAAGGCAAATAAAAACTGCGTCACTCGAGATAAGAGTACTGATAAAAGTCTTAACGACAAGAGCCTCACGCTCATTCGAAGTTTTACGGTTACAGCTACCACTCGGCATTCCGAAGCAAAAGTTTAAAGACTTTAAAACCCGACGATCACTCGGGCTGAGGCACTGCTTCGACGAAGGTGTCCAGGTCGATGATGTCTGCGATCCGAGTGGCAGCTTGCATGAACATCTCCATGAAGTCTTCAACCTTGGATGCTTCCTGTTGGCGACCTCCAAGGACTTCAGCTTATTCTCATCCACTCCCTTGCAGTGAACGCGGACCAGTGAGAGGGCAATGTCGTCTCCGGCCCAAGCTGCAGATTTTTTCCAAGCTTTCACTCGGCTTGGTACGTCCCTCACTCGGGTAAGGGCTGATTCTAGATCTGTCGAGGGCTCTTCCTCAGAGAAGACGTCTCGGTCAATCTCCGAGACGGCGGTGTTGAGCCTCTTCATATAGGAGGTTACTTGATCGACATGTTCTTCCAAGCGAAGAATGGCCAGGGCAGCACTGTCCTTGAGCAGCTCTCAAGACGGGTCCAGCTCCTTCTCGATCTTGTCAGTCTCCTCGGCAAAGTCATCACAGAAATCTGGGTTTGCAACGAATGAAGAAAAGAGTCAGAAGTGGTCAGAATTCACTCGGCCAGACAAGGGTCATTCGGGAATATTACCTTTGAGTTTTTTGCTCACGGAGTCACCATACTCCTCGACAAACTGTTCCAACTCATTCTTCTTCGCGGTGACATGCTTGAGTTTGTTCTCCCACTCGGAATATGACTTCTTCAGATCAGCGAGTTCCTCCTTGGCCTTCGTCGCAGCAGCTTCCAGAGCTTTCTTTTCTTCCTCCAACTTCCCGAGTGCCTTCAGCTTCTCTTCGACCTCCTTGGTCTTTCGGCTGGCTTCCTTTTGAGCAGCCGCCAGATCTGTGTCCTTCTTCTCGAGGGCCATCTTCACAGTTTCTAAAGAAATAGAATTCTTCAGCCTCTCGACAAGTTTACGATTTTCGCCACGAAGGTCTGATGAAATAGACTCAGTCGGACGGGGAGGAACGACACTTATTGCAGCAGTCGGGCAAGATGAGCATACCTTCAATTGCCTTCTTTTCCTCCTCCAGTCGGGCATTCTTGGCCTTCTCGGCCTCAAGACTGATGCGCAGGTCCTGCACCTCTTTCTCCAAAGTTTTGTAGTGGCTTTCGAGCTCACAAACGGACTGCAAACAGGAGTTAAAGCGAAAGATATTGGTCAAAATTTAGACTCGGACTCTAAGACTCCCGTTGACTGCTTTAGTCGACGGCAGTCTCGGGGACTACACCCAGTGGGTGCGCTCGGCACGCCCCCACTGGAAAATCAAATGCAAGGGTTTTGATCCAGACCTAACAGATGGATCGAACGTTAAATTCATTCGGACTCTAAGACTCCCGCCGACTGCTTCAGTCGACGGCAGTCTCGGGGACTACACCCAGTGGGTGCGCTCAGTGCGCCCCCACTGGAACTCAAAGACACCCAGCCGGTGTGTGCAAATCCTCACAAGGCAGAAATTCCAACTGAGGAAGGTACTTACAAGAGTACTTACTCGGACATTCTTCTTCAGCGCCTCGCTTGCATCGTACACCGTCTTCATTCGGTCGCTCATCACCTCCAGCTGGATTAACGCCTTTTTGCTCGCTCCCACTTGGTCCTCTGGGACATGGTGTAGCGCAAAGATGTTGGTCGCAGGGGGAGTCAATGAGGGGGGCGATGTACCAGTACCGAGTGCCGCCCCAGCTCCCGTGCTGGCCTCTCGTGCTGGCACCAAAGTATGGGCAAACGAGGACTCCTGCATCACGACGTCTACGTTGGCCGAAGGGTTCGGCAGATCAACCCTCTCGTCCGCATCAATGTCGATCACTTCACGCGGAGCTGCAAGCGTTCAAAGCACTCAAAGATGAGTAAAAAGTAAACACTCGGGAATGTCTAAAGTTTCCGAGTGAGTCCGGGGCTTACCTTTTGAAGACGCAACATCAGCGTCGGCCCGCTCTTTCTCCAGAGTATTGGGATCAGGTGAAGCAGTTGAAGTATCAGCACTGTAAGGGTAACACTCGGATCATTTCATCACTCAGACAAATACAGACAACAATTGACAGGATGGAAATGCTTACCCTGAGGCCACGGGAATGGCCATCTTAATTTTCGGGATGAAGACCGCCTTCTGAGGCTTGGTCGTAGTGACTTTGGGCTGCTTCGCCGTCTTCTCAGGTGAGGAGGCAAGCTCTCCACGCCCGCGCTTCGAGCTGCGGGTCGGAAGGGCAGACCCAGTCGGTTTGGCGGCCTTCGGCCCCTTCAGACCTCCACCGCGGACTCCCGAGTCCTGGCGCGCCTTGGAATGGGCTTCAGGCACTCGGTCATCCGAGCGTGATGACTCCGCCTCGTCGCCGCCCTCCGACCCTTCCTCTTCCTCGTCTTCATCATCTTCGTCGTCATCGGGCTCTTCATACTCCCCAGCTTCCGTCAAATCTTCTGGATGATCGGTGTCGCTGGCAACATCAACCGGCCCCTGTCCACGATTGGCACCTGGCTGTTCATCTGTGTGAAGGCCTACCGAATGAAGAACAAGATTAGTCGGGTGAACTACAATAAACATTAACATCACTCGGATGATGGACCGTTGGAGTTACCTCATTCGCCGGGTTATCTGATGAGAGTGGAGCCACCAGCCTGCTCCCCCTGGGGTTGTCGCGTGCTGGAGTGATCGCCTTGATCTTAGCTTCCACCATGTCTTCGGTGAGCTCCTTCGGGTGAGTTCGAGTGGGGTCACTCGGTCCGGTGTACTCCCACATGGGATGAGGTCTGGCTTGCAACGGTTGGATCCTCCTTTGGAGGAAAACCTCCAGCAAGTCGAGGCCGTTGACACCTTTCTGCACCAGAGCCACCAGAGCTATCACTAGGATATTCACTTCGGTTTTCTCCTCCTTGGTTACAGTCAGCCTGGGAACCGGCCGAATGCGCTCAGATGTATATGGTGGGAGTCCCGGTTAACCTTCACCGACTGGAATATCGTGGCAGTAAAACCAGTTCTCCTGCCTTTACCGAATCGGGAAACGTCATCTGCGGAAAACAGACTTTGCCCCGTAGTTGGATTCCTAAACCCCCACACAGCTGGGCCACATTCGTCTTGTCTTTCAACCGAGTGGGCTTTTTTACGGTCATCACTCGGCAAGTGAAGAGGTGTTTAAACAAGCCCCAATGAGGATGACAACCCAAGAAGTTTTCGCAAGAGAGATGAAAGCGGCTAAGAAAACGACAGCATTGGGGGGAATATGGTGGAGTTGAGAACCAAAGAAACCCAAGAATCTTTGGAAGAAGGGATGGGGCGGTAGAGAGAAACCTCGCTCGAGGTGAGTCACCAAGAGCACGCGCTCGTCTCCCTTCGGCGAAGGCTCCTCCTCACCCGCTCCCGGCAACCGCCAGCTCCCCTCGGGCACGAACCCTTGGCCCTCCAGCTCGAGCATCCGGGCCTTGGTCACCCGCGACGGCAACCACTCGCCCTACGTCCATCCAGCCGGCGCTTTGACGCTGGAGGAGGAGGCGCGCGAGCTCCTCTTTGCCCCGGCCTTCGCGGTCGCAGACGCCGCGCGCATCGTCACCGACGAGCTCGGAACGGCTTTCGGGTAAGGAGAGGTGGAAGGGGCGCGGGTGGGCGTATGATACGTCTCCATCGTATCTACTTTTCCAAACTCTTTTGCCCTTGTTTTGGACTCTAATTTGCATGATTTGAATGGAACTAACCCGGACTGACGCTGTTTTCAGCAGAATTGCCTTGGTGTTATTTTTGTGCAGAAATAAAAGTTCTCGGATTGACCTGAAAATTTACGGAGAATATTTTTGGAATTAATAAAAAATATTGGCGAAAGAATCAACCAGAGGGGGTCCACCCATTGGCCACAAGCCAGGGGGGCGCCCCCCCCCCTAGGGCGCGCCCTGGCGGCTTGTGGGTCCCACAGACCTCTTCCGACCCTAATTCCAACTCTATATATTCACATCCGTGGAGAAAAAATAGAGGAGAAGAGTTCATCGCGTTTCACGATACGGAGCCGCCGCCACCTCCTGTTCTTCCTCGAGAGGGCAGATTTGGAGTCCGTTTTGGGCTCCGGAGAGGGGAAATCGACGCCGTCGTCATGACCAACCATCCTCCATCACCAATTTCATGATGCTCACCGCCGTGCGTGAGTAATTCCATCGTAGGCTTGCTGGACGGTGATGGGTTGGATGAGATTTACCATGTAACCGAGTTAGTTTTTGTTAGGGTTTGATCCCTAGTATCCACTATGTTCTGAGATTGATGTTGCTATGACTTTGCTATGCTTAATGCTTGTCACTAGGGCCGGAGTGCCATGATTTCAGATCTGAACCTGTTATGTTTCCATGAATATATATGTGTTCTTGATCCTATCTTGCAAGTTGTAGACACCTATTATGTGTTATGATCCGCATACCCCAAGGTGACAATTATTGGGATTCTTTCCGGTGATTACCATAGTTTGAGGAGTTCATGTATTCACTAAGTGCTAATGCTTTGGTCCGGTTCTCTATTAAAAGGAGGCCTTAATATTCCTTAGTTTCCATTAATTAGGACCCCGCTGCCACGGGAGGGTAGGACAAAAGATGTCATGCAAGTTCTTTTCCATAAGCACGTATGACTATATACGGAATACATGCCTACATTACATTGATGAATTGGAGCTAGTTCTGTGTCACCCTAGGTTATAACTGTTGCATGATGAATGCCATCCGACATAATTATCCATCACTGATCCATTGCCTACGAGCTTTTCACATATTGATCTTTGCTAAGTTACTTTTCCGTTGCTACTGTTACAATCACTACAAAACTGCTACTGTCACTTTTGCCATCGTTACCGTTACTTCCATACTACTTTGCTACTAAATATTTTGCTGCAGATATTAAGTCTTTCAGGTGTGGTTGAATTGACAACTCAGCTGCTAATACTTGAGAATATTCTTTGGCTCCCCTTGTGTCGAATCAATAAATTTGGGCTGAATACTCTACCCTCGAAAACTGTTGCGATCCCCTATACTTGTGGGTTATCAGCGTCGGAGAAGACGAGGGAGAAGGGGAAAATGAGATCTGTTCTCACCCCCAACAGTGCCTCCAGTTTTTATATCGAAAATCCGGCGAGATCTCTGGCCGTCAATCTGGCGAGATCTCTGGCCGTCAATCCGGCGAGATCTCTGGCCATCAATCCGGCGAGATCTCTGGCCATCAATCCGGCAAGATCTCTGGCCTACATCTATGGTATTAAGTTCATGACAAATAGAGTAAGGCTTTAAGCAAGATGACATAATGTAGACAGAATAAAACCAATCAATACGATTAAACCCCATCATTTTATCCTTGGTAGCAACAACACAATACGTGCTTCGCTACCCCTTCTGTCACTGGGTGAGGACCGCAAGATTGAACCCACTGCTATGCACCACTTCCACTTAAGATCGATAGATCAACTTGGCCAAAGAGGACCCATAGATCAAAACTTGGGGGACAAAAATATCATCTTCATCAAACATAGCATTCCCAAGCTTGTGGCTTTGCATATCATTAGCATCATGAAAATTCAGAGAAGACACACTAACATTGCAATCATTCTCATCATTCAAGGATTTAGTGCCAAACATTTTATTAAATTCTTCTTCTAACTCTTTGGCACAATTTTCTGATCCATCATTTTCAAGAAAAATATCATAAAGGTAAAGAACTTGATGCAACATCAATTCCATTTTTTTGAAGTTTTCTTTTATAAAACCAAACTAGTGAAAAACAAGAAACTAAAAGATCCAATTGCAAGATCTAAAGATATACCTTCAAGCACTCACCTCCCCAGCAACGGCGCCAAAAAAGAGCTTGATGTTTACTACGCAACTTTATTCTTGTAGACTCTGTTGGACCTCCAAGCGCAGAGTTTTGTAGGACAGTAGCAATTTTCCCTCAAGTGGATGACCTAAGGTTTATCAATCTGTGAAAGTTGTAGGATGAAGATGGTCTGTCTCAAACAACCCTGCAATCAAATACGAGAAATCTCTTGTGTCCCCAACACACCCATACAATGGCAAGTTGTATAGGACTATATGTGCACTAGTTCGGCAAAGATATGGTGATACAAGTGTAGTATGGATAGGATAAATAGGTTTTTATAATCTGAATAAATAAAAACAGCAACATAACAAGTACTCCCTCTGTTCACTTTTATAAGGCCTTGTAGACATTTAAGACATAGTGCAAAACAGTTCAATTTCAGTTGTCTGAAATGGCTTATAAAAGTGAACGGTGGAAGTAGTAAACAACGAGCAAAATTGTATATTAATGCTTGGAGATAAGGCCTAGGGTTCATACTTTCACTAGTGCAATCTCTCAACAATGCTAACATAATAGAATCATATGATCATCCCTCGTGCAACAAAGAATCACTCCAAAGTTCATATCTAGCAGAGAACATAAGATGAAATTGTTGTAGGTAGTAGAACCACCTCAAAGTTATCCTTTCGGATCGATCTATTGAGCTAATCCTATAAGTGTCACAAACAGCCCTAGAGTCCGTACTAAAATAACACCATATGATACGCATCAATCAACTCTAATGTCACCTAGATACTCCAATAACACCACAAGTATCCGTGAGTCAATTATACGATATGCATCAAACAATTTCAGATTCATCATATTCAATCCACGCAAAAGAACTTCAAAGAGTACCCCAAGATTTCTATCAGAGAAAGTAGGACAAGAACGTGTATCAACCCATATACATGGATTACCCCATTGTCACCACGGGAATCCAAAAGTTGAGTACCAAAACATATATCAAGTGATTCAATAGAACGCCCCATTGTCACCACGGGATCCACATGCAAGACATACATCAAGTGATCTCAAATCCAATATTCAATCCGACATAACAAAACATCAAAGGGAAAGATTCAATTCATCACATCAAGATAGTAAGGGAAGAACACCATATGATTCAACTATATTAACAAAGCCCATGATACATCAAGATCGTGACATCTCAAGAACACGAGAGAGAGAGAGAGAGAGAGAGAGAGAGAGAGAGAGATCATAGCTACGGGTACATACCCTTAGCCCCGAGGGTGAACTATTCCTTTCTTGTCATGAAGACCGCCGGGATGATGAAGATGGCCTCCGGTGATGATTGCCCCCTCCGGCAGGGTGCCGGAACAGGGCTCCGGATGAGATTTCTTCGGTACAGAGGCTTGCGGTGGCGGAGCGGAAGTTCTAAGTTAACTTCTAGGCGTTTGGGGATTTATAGGATTTTTCAGCGTTGAAATCACGCTAAACGGAGCCACGGGGTGGTCCCAAGCCATCAGGGCGCGCCTAGGGGGTGGTTGCACCCTGTTGGCTTAGAGGCACCTGGTGGCCCCCTCTGTTGGTTCTTCGCTCTAGTATTTCTTATTTGTTCTAGAAAAAATCATCGAAAAGTTTCGGGCGATTCTGAGAATTTTTATTTTCTGGTAAAAACAACACAACGGTAATTCTGCTAAAAACAACGTCAGTCTGGGTTAGTTCCAATTAAATCATATAAAGTGCATCAAAACCATATAAAATTATTGTAAACATAGGTAAATATGGCATGAACACTTCATAAATTATCGATACGTTGGAGACGTATCAGCGTCACGTCGCATTCATGCCGACCCAGAGCATGCAACGACTGTCATTGAAGCCGCGATTTGACCAGACGGGAAGGCGGTGCAGACGCACGCGACCTCTCAGGCTTCACCGCTTCAATGCGGATGCCGCGTCCCGAGAAAAAAACTCCGACAGTTGCGCCGCGTTGAAGCGGGCTGACAACCCCACCTCCTGGCCTGGCCGCGGCTATTTAAGTCGCGCTTCGGCGTCGTCGAGAGCACCGTACCGTCCTCCTCCCCCTCGCCGAGTCTTTCCTTTTCTCCGATCTCTACATCCTCTCCGAGCCTAGCCAGCGGCGATGCCGAAGTCCTGGTTCTCCGTGCCGACAGGCGACATCGATGGGAGCTCATTGTATAGCGGATCGTGGCGCAGGCGCCCTCGCTCACCGGGGCCATCAGCATCCACGACGGCGGGCTCCTCCGGCAACGAGGAGGAGGAGCTGCAACAGCGGCCACGTCTGCTATTGGAGGTGGCTCTGACGAACAAAGAATTCCTCCGTTAGATGGAGATCATGACAGAGCGTGCTCCGTCAGATGGGACTGGCGCCACCATCACCGACGCACATGAAGGAGGACCCACCATCCCCGTCGTGGGTCCGCGTCAAGCATGAGCCGGCATCCCCGCTTCGGTAGGTGAAGGACGAGCCGATGTCCTCGCCGCGCAATCGCGGCCTCCACATCGACGGCCGCGTGAAGCAGGAGCTCATGTCCCCCAGCGCCTCCACCACGTGAAGCCGGAGCCGGCATCGCACCCGCCGCACAGCCGCTACGCGCGGATCGACGGGCCATCCTCGCCACTTCGATGCCCCTGCCGCCAGATAAAGGAGGAGGTGCTGCCTGCGATCGCCAAGGCGCGTGGCCGCATCCTCCACTACCTGGGAGGTGACGGTTATGGCGGTGCCTTCGGCTCTCGGGCCGTGGTGTTCGAGGCCGAGCACAAGGCGCGACAACAGGCGAGGTATGACCGACGCAATGTCGGTCGCCGCTCAGCGTTCGCCAAGACGAACGTGGCACCGGAATGGGTCCACAACTACCCGGACCTCGCCGCGGCGTGGGCGCTCGACCGCTCCGTGACCATCGCGGATACGGCCACCAGGCGTCGCCGCCGCCTTGTCGGCGAGCTTGCCAAGATCGACGACGAGTGGTCGCTTAGCGACTGCTCTACCAACGTCGGTCGCGGAAGGCCACCGGCAAGGATCCAAAGGCCACGTCGGCAATGGCCGCGGCGGCACTCTGCACGGCGAAGCAGGAGGCGGGGCGGCTCCCCCGCGAGCGGCAGGCAGCCGCCGAACAAGGCTCTCACGGCCCTCCGACGTTGTTCCGCCGCTGGAGAGACCACGACAACGACAACGACAAAGACTGCGGTGCGGCAGGGTAGGGCGGCCACGCATATGAGGTGGTCGTCCAGTATAGGGTTTAGGTTTTTTGCTAGTTTTTTAGTTGAACGGTCGAAATATCAACCTTTTGATGTAAATTATATCCGAATTTGAATGAAATCCATTTGGTTTGATCGAATTTCGTGAGGTTGGTTCGAATTGTTGGCCCGATATATGCGGCTAGCGTTGGATGTCGTCCTTCCGCGTTTGTGTGAACTGATCCCTTTGTCCGTGGACGGATGCGTGAGGAAATTTGCGGGAGATGCGCTAATAAGATCTTACCAATCTATTGAGATGTATATGGACCCCATAAGAGATATACTAGTGTAATTTCTAAACAAATCCGTCCGTGGGTGCCCACAAAAAATCCAGCAGTGTATATAAGAGAAGAGAAGCCGTACTGTGAACATCATCTTCTTCTCTCCATGCTCGCGGGCAGAGAGAGAATCTAACCTTTGCCCCCCAACAAAAAGAGCAAAGTGACGGTCCTTTTCCTCCGGTTCCTCGTTTTTGTAGTATTCCGCCATTCAATTCTCCGCCTTCCTAAGGGACAACCATAACTCACCCAGATACAACAAAAGGGAAGACATACCGCGGGAGGCAGCTGCGTCTGCGCACACGCCCAACGTCACCAAGGCATGGGGGACGCCACCTCCAGCCATCCCGTAAGTCTCTTCCCGTCCAATCTTCAATCGGCTCTAGTCGCCACACGATCTTCTTGCTTGCCCCGGCCAACTGGAAGCGATTTGGATCTTCCATGGCGACGACGCATCATGAAGCCGCTTGTCCTTTTTAGGCTGTGATGTGAATTTCTCTTTGTTTGATTTGATTGAAGAACTTCGGTTTCATCGCCGGTAGATAGGTTCTTGCTTACAGGACAATAACACTGCCGTTCCTTTTTAGGTTGTTGCACAGTCGAACTCGGACGCCAGCCACGGCGCCGCGACCGGTGGGTTCGTCGCCCTCGACGTCGCCGCCCTCTCTTCGCTGGCCGGCGACGGCCCGGAGACGATGCCGGCGGCGCCGGGGGCCTCGACCCCGAGGACACCTGTAAGTCTGTTCGAGGCTGGCCGGCGGACGACGGCGATATGCGCGTCCAGATTTCTTTAGGCCGTCGTTCTTAGTAAGAGTTTGACACCATCTCTATCTTAATTGTGCTGCGAACGAAACAGAGGGTGGTGAGGTCGCTGTCGAGGAAGGGGTCAGAGAGGAAGCAGGCCGACGGCGACGCCGCCACTGGCACCACAGGTTAGCCTGCCCAATTGATAATCTGCCTTTTCAATTAGGACCAAAATTCTGTTTTTTTTTTCTTCTTTCACAAAATTACGACTCAATTACTAGTCCCTCGGTAAAGAAATATAAGAGCGTTTAGATCACTAGTTTAGTGATCTAAAAACTCTTATATTTGTTTACTGAGGGAGTACTACCTTGTAGCCTAAGTGACTAGTGACCGGTGACACTGGCGTGAACTGCACAGTTTCGAGTTCTGACGACGAACGGACGGGACCGGGTGGCTTGTTAGCAGGCGCTAACGTTGGGTTTGATCCGTTTGTGTGCAGGAGGCGGGGTGGGGACGGGCGAGAGGCCCCCGCTGTCCCCGCTCTTTGTCCACGTGGCGGCCGCCGACGAGATGCTGAACGGGCTCCGGCTCGTGAACACGCCGGGGGGCGCCGGCACGCCAGGAGGGAAGTCCAGGCGGCTCGGGCGGCGTCCGGCGCCGTGGCTGGATCCCCGGAGGGTCGTCTTCCTCTTCGCCACGCTGTAAGAATCTTCTTCCCCTTCCCCTTCCCCTTGGTTTAATTTTTGTCCTGCTCAGATCCAATCACTGAGCCAGCCGCTATGCAGAGTGTCAAGTGTCAAGTAGAACTAGGCAGTGTTGCTGGCTTGCTGGCACTCCTCTGTAGTGCTAATACACACACGTTTCACTTGGTGAAATGAAATCTACTAGCATCTGGACGTGTTAGGTGACTTAGGGGTCATGGATCAGTAGCAGTACGCTCTCATTTGTCGTCGCCGCCGGCGACTTTTCGCCCCCCCAAAACCCGCCGTGCTTCGTTGCCATTCATGGACTAGACGAACCATCATTAAGCGGAGCTGTTAAGCATTCAGTGAGTGTACCTTACAAGTTCACTGGCAGCTGCAGTACGCAAGTGAATCCTGTTGGCGTCTTCTGCCAGCGGTAGCATAGCGCATCAACCGGACCTAGCAAATGCAACTAATCGATCTGATGGGACAGCTCTCCTCCGGCTTCAAGGGAGCCGATCGTGGGATCATCATCGGCAATAATTCGCAGCGTCTAGGACGGGTCCGTCGCGGCCGGTGATGGTGCACCTCGTGCGCGCGGAAATCCTGAGAAACAACGGCCCTGGTTTCTCGTTGGCAAGTCCCCGTTGCACAACTGGTTGGCAGCTTCGCCTTCGCCACGGTGATCGAGAGACGAGAGAGGGCGATTGACCAACAACCAGCCTAGTTTAGTACTCACTCGGTCACTCCGTTCCATATTAAGTTTAGTACTACTCCCTCCGTTCCATATTAACGGTTACCGATTTAGTATTCCCTCCATTTCATATCAACAGTTGTACTAAATCATCGACACCTGATATGAAACGGCCGAGTATCTTTTTTTCTTCCCTGAATTGGTTTTAATTCATCCATATGTGGTAGTATCTGCACCCAAAGCGGTAAATGATGAAACGGTTTTGCTAAAACACATCTAGATGTGACATAAGTATTGCACATCTAAGTCCTATATCATTGATGTTACATGAAGATTCGTGTAGGTATTTTCTTTTCCTTTTTCTTTTTATATTTGATTTAGTCATTTAGATGTGCAATAACTATGCCACATCTAGATGTGCCCTAGACACACCCATGATAGAAAATATGCCCGGAGGATAACGTTCGTTGGTCAGCACGGTCTCTCTGAGCTCCAACTGATTTTTCCTTCTTGTGTTATGCAGGTCCAGCGTGGGGACGCTGATTCTGCTCTACTTCACGCTTTCCATGAGCAAGATGGACGGCGCCGGAAGCGGCACGGGAGCCGACAGCGATGCGCGGTGAAACACCAGCCTCATAGAGCAAAGAGATTTTCGCGTGTTCATCGCAGGGTTTTCAACGTGTGATCTGTAGAGATTGTGACGGGGACTGATATTACCATAATTCGGGTGAAAATCGTGTGGTGACATGAGAAGCCACAGCAGACGGCAGAGAAGAGATTAGGCCGGTTGAGGTCCTGATGGAGAAGTTTGTGATGGCAGTCCTCTCTTTCTATTCTGGTTTCTTCTGTTATTGCCCCCCCCCCCCCCCCCCCCCCCCCTTTTTTTTTTTTCCTATTCTCATTGCTCAAAAGAAAGAATACCAGTCGCTGTGGTGCGACGACGATAGGGTTTTCTCCTTTACACATACTGCAAACTTGCATACACAAATATACACTGATGTTTTTGAAATAATTGTCTTTGCCTGGGTCATGTCTAGAAGAGGCTGTACATGAGTGCTTATTAACTTTAAAAGGAAAACTAAACCAATGAACAACCAACACATGACAACACATGCTATGATGATTTAAAACAAGAGCAGTTTTAACATGGCCCTCTTACCTTCTATGCACAATGACTCTAGTCTAATCGCCGACTTGAGACACACAAGAAGTAGCAGATGGTAGGCTCTATAGTTTCTGATTTCGCTTCGCTGCTGCTGCAGAACACATTCATACGTCCATAGCCAATACCTTTTGAGGCTCAAGAGGAGTGTTAACCATCTCTGACAAAGAATCATAGACTCGAATTGGAGCTACCCTGCAAGAACATAAACATATTCCTTGAGACATTCATTTCAATGCATACAAATTCAGGACCCCAGCTAAGCATCATACTCGCGATGCAATGAAAACATCCTGGAGCATATCCAGGATATTTCAGAAAAAATATGTAGTTGCACGATAGCTACAGCTGCCATGAGCTTGAAACCTTTTTGCAGGATACAAAGTGAGCAGAAGGCAATTTGTTGATTCAAGAGACAGTCTTAAAAATTCAATTTCAACTTTGTACCAAACAGAAACAAGATAACAAGAACCAAAACAAGGATTATGTGAGACGGTTGGTCCCACCCACGTTCTGAGTCCTGGACTCTGCGCGGTGTGCTCGTGGCTGCTCCTCCTATCAAAATATGCCGCCAAGTGCTAGTCTTGGCTGGTCTCATTTTTAAGCAAGTATTGATTAAAAGTAGCGCCTTCCAAAATTTATCTTCACTTTGTATCAAAAAGGAACAGGATATCAAGTACTACCATATAGCCAGATTCCTGATCAGCTCAACCAGACTTATGTTACCACACGTCTGGTTCAAGGTGGCCCTGGTCTGACAGAGAAGCTACATTTTGGTTGAAGCACATCTGACCAGAAATTTATTGTCTACTTTCAACCACGAATCCACAAGATAAGACGTGTAGTTCAACCGGCAACCACAAAGTAGAAGGAAGCATACTTCCAAAAAACAAGGGTTTTCAAATTTGAAGAAACCTCATAATGGAAACAATAAATAAACAAAGGAAAGGAATATCAAAAGAAAAGAGTAAAAATAGTTCTAGTGCATGATGTTCTTACTGAAATTACTTTTATATGGCCTTCCTATCGAATCTAAGAGTGAACACATCCTTGCGCAAATGATCCTAGTGGTCAAGCTTAGAGGACTAATCGTTGTGATGTCCCATGCACCCTGTCTTGGCAGAGCTTTTTCAGGAGGATAGGACATTATGGTCCACATCTAACAGTCCTTTGCAAGAAAAATATTACTCTGATTTTCATTTTTCTAACAAACTCAGCTCAGCCTACAATTTACTTAACAGACTCAGAATAGTTCAATAACTGAAAATAATTTAAGGAATGAAAAACTAGAGAACGAATTATACATTTATTTCCTGCTGCACTATACTGTGAACTCGTTATCTTTGAGATACAGAAGCCACCTAGAAGGTGGTCAGTGGTCACACAAAGCAAGATGGTAAGAGCTAATAATAACAGGCTAAGGTACTGTTGACATGTTGCTTATCAAAGCACACATACTTTACAAGACGGGGTAGAATAGATAGAACATGGTGCTAGTACCGTTTTGATATGCGTGGCATGGAGCACTTCTGTTTCCTGTCATGGTATATTCTAACAATGACAGCAGCTGTTTCCTCTACGGCTTTTCCAGTGACCTCTGCATGAAAAATATATGGTTATAACATGAGAAAAAACAAATTAGCTCTCCATAAAAGACGACGAAAATGATCTTACGGATCACTGGCCATGTTGGGTGCCGAACAAAAATTTGATTTGCATGGTCGAGCTCCTGCCTCACATGCTCCATTTCAGCATAATTACTCTTCTGCCCATGAAATCCTAGTGTGTTTGCTCTCGTCTTTCTGATTGCCTGAAGAACCATGGGGTTTATCGTCAACCCAAAGATTTTATCCTGGTCGATCTCAAATAGGGCCTTTGGAAGATCAATACCCATCACAATTGGGACGTTTGCCACTTTGTACCCTTTTTGTGCTAGATAAATTGACAATGGTGTTTTCCCAGTACGTGAAACACCAACAAGCACAATGTGTGCACGGGCAAGGTTCTGTGGCTGAGCACCATCATCTTGTTTGATGGTGAAATCAATTGCTTCGATTCGTTGGAAGTAATCCTCAGAAAGTTGACCCTTTCGGCTAGCAGAGCTTCGTGAAATCCCAGATGGAGCAACACCAATATGAGAAGCTATGGCGTCAATAGTAGGACGAAGAACATCGGTGGATGGAACACCCCATAAATCACAAGCCTTCTTAGTTGCCTCGGCCATTGAAGGATCGGCAAGGGTATATAGAAGCAATGCTCCTTCTTTTGCTGCTTGCCTTACTATCTCAATAAGGTTATCCATGTCATCAATCTAAAGAAAATTAGCAGCAATGTGTAAGAGATGCTGATTACTTCCGAGTTCCGACAAGTGATGTGCAGTTAACTTTTTCTTAGCCCATGCTTGTGCTAAGCTTGGGTGAATAGTGTCAAATAACTGTTTCTGAACTAAGACTACAACCAACTGACAGATTTTGTTCAATAAAATGATCCAATCCAAGTAAACACGTAAAACAAAATAGTATGGCCAATTAGCAATATTTTGACTATGTCCGAACATCCCATCTACCTGGTGTAAAGAGCGCCAAATATCAATTTGCACAAATAGAACATATAGATATGTATGAAGCAACTGTACAGTTCTCAATTTACACATGAACATTCAGCCTTATTCAACTGCATGGTCCGTTTTTATTTCTTAAAATGTCAAAAAGATCGATTGCGTAATTCATCCAAAGTTTCTGTGAGGGATTTTTCCTTCATTGGAACATATGCGACTTTTCTTCTTCTTAGTATTAGAGTATTTGATGGGCAATACCAACTTTTGCAGGGTAAGATTGATATTGTAGCTTTCATTCTCTAATATATGATAGTGTCATGTTAGCCCAAGTAATCCGCCAGCACTGAAGTTCAGAGGCAAACCTTAAATTTAAAATGAACCAAAGTATCGCCAATTAAACCACTCTGACATTGCATAGCAAGCCACATGGGAATACAAGCTACAGGTATTACAGTAATCAGTCTGAAAAGAGAGAATGTCGGTGCACAAATTATGAAATTAATCACAAAGCGAAGTTGCAGGGTTGCACGGTATGCCCATAAAATGTTCCATTTCATTCATCTCTAAATTTGAACTCTGTTTATTTCAGGCAAGGTTAGTATTATTTTGGCTGTTGAGTTGTCATGGCGAAGTGACTACCTGTCACACAAATTTACTGGTACAAATTCTCGCACTTACCCTCGTTATACTGGAAAGTAGGAATCCTAATTTATAGCGACACTACACTAGCAAAGCAGAAAAGCATTTCGTGGAAACCAGAAATCGCACTGGAGCGCGGGATCAAAATCTAATGGCACGAATTGAGGTAATAAAGGGCAGAGAAAATGATGGATGTTTACCCCCGAGAACAGGTGGGTGCTTGTGGCGCAGCGGCGGTCGACGAGGCAGTGCTCGAATTGCCCGAGCACGGCATTCACCGAGTGCTCCAACGTGGAACCCGTCCCGTCCGACACCATGTAGATCGAGTTCCCCGCTGCCTCGCTCCCGACCCCGACCACCTCGTCACCATCATCGTCCTCCTCCGTCGCGGCGGCCTCTTCCACGGATGACGGCGGCAGCTTGGTCGGCACCGAGAGAGCCGCGCTCGCCCGCATGGCCGGCAGCTCCAGCCTCCGCCCGGACCGGAGCGCGCGCGCGCGGGACCAGCGGCTCAGCTGAGAGCTCGCGCGCGAGCGCGGCTGGGAGGGGGAGGAGACCGTCCCCGCGGTCGCCGCCGCCTCCTCTTGCCCGGGCGCGCCAGAGTACTCCTGGTCCGGTCCCGCGCTTAGAGGCGGGCCGATGGCGGTCTCGGGGAGGCATGACGCGGCGGTGGGGGAGGGGCGGAGGCCGTGGGGCCGAGGGGAGGGCGGGAGGAGCACGGACGGCGTCGCCGCGCCGAGCTTGGCGCTTATCATGGAGTCAGGCGAGGCGATACACCTAGAGCAGCGTCAGACGTGTGACCGAGTGGCGAAGCAGGAATTGGGTTCGTTTTTCGCAACGTTTTTGCGTGCCGTGAAGCGGTGGTGTTTGGCATGGCCCCAGGTTTGGTTCGGTCTGCGAAAGACAACGGGCGGGCGCTGATGCCATGTTTGCCGCCAGCTGGTTTGGACTTTGGACCGGATACGGTTGGCCATTTTTTTTTCTTCTAGATCAAGTCTGGCTCATACTCACACCAAACAAGCTTTCGCGCTGCTTTATAGATAAAGCAATCATCAAATCCAACAACGAGTATCACCGCAACGCACGAAATAGTTTGTTGGGGCCACAACACAGTCTGGCTCATACTACACCTAGCAGAATGACTTACATGAAGAAACAAAATTGAAACAAAGTTTAAAACTAAACATTTATCAGCTACAAAAGGTCTTGTGATGGAGCAAGTCCATCTCAGTAGCATTCACTTTCTTGGTCAGTGACAAACAATCAGATTGCGGGATCACCTTGTGAAGACCTTCATCGAGTGTGAGAGTAACAACACAACGGAACGCCAGAGCTTCTGCAATCTTTGGTGTAGTGATCCCATGAAAAGACTGACGTCAGCCCATCAAACATTTGCCCAAATAATTTTGCACCACTACACCAACTACTGAACTCAATCAAGATGAGAAGATTGATGCATCCACATTAAGGCAAAGCAAACAAGCTGACGATGGAGTCCATTTAATAATTTTCTTTGGAACATGGCTCGTTCGGTTTCAAACAATGCAGAGTGGTCATTCCCACATAGGCTTTAATTTTCTTAACTGCCATAGGGAAACACAACTTAGATTCTGAGATACTGGTTTCATTCCATGCGACCCATATATGCTAGTAAATAATCATGACCACCATATTTTACACCTTCATCGCAGTATTGGTCTCCTCATGGGATTTTATCCGTTCATACTTGTGTGGATGAAGCGGAACTTCGTGCATGCCTCGCCGGTTTATACATAGGTATTACTCTCCACAAACCAATTATTTTGGAAACTGATTGTTCCTTTGTTGCATCCTTTTTGGCAAATGAATCCATGGACTGGTCTCCTTTCATGGATCTGAAAAAGGAAGTGCTAAGTGTCTCCAAGTTTATTCAAGATCTCAAGATCGTAAAGATTGATAGGCAGGCTAATGGGGTCGCACATGAGATTGTGAAATTTAGCTTTGATAGTAGGTCTCGTGGTTTGTGCTGTAATAGTGTTCCACCCTGCGTGGCGTACTATGTAATGAACGATTGTAAGGATGTTTGTCTTTAATTAATTAATATATGGGTGGGGTTTTCAAAAAAATCAAACAACCATTGCTTAGGATTCTGCATGTTTTTGGACGTGATGTTTTTGCACCCGAGCTCTGAACAGTAAATTCAAAAAATATTTTTAAAATGTATAAAAGAATCTGATTTTTCATGGCAAACTTAGACAAATATTCTAAGAGCTCGCAAAGTTTCATCATGAAATCATATTCGTAAAAGTCGTGGCAAAAAAAATAAAAACTCTGAAAATGGTACTTCGAAAGCATTTTGGAGCGCTAATTTTGTTATTTTTTGCCACAACTTACACAAATGTGTACTGAAATTTTGCAAACTCTTAGAACATTTGTCAAATATTTTTTGAAACTACTGTTCACCCGAGCTCATTTGAGCTCGGGTGTAGAAGGACACTTTCCCATGTCTTTCCTCTATAATTGAATGTCAAACTATGCCTTGATGGGAGTGTTTGACAAGAAAACTACCAATTTAGGGGTTGCTGTCCCACAAAACTACCACATTTGAAAGGTTGACCAAAGATTACCAAAAATTCGTAATTTTGTGACTAAAAATTACAACTTTCGGATAATGGTCAGTTTAGACGATTTAAACGTGTTTATGACAGGCAGGGCCCACCCGTCAGGGCTGACGTGGTGGCAAAGTCAACTCCATTTATTTTGATCGTTAAGTTGACCGTTATTACATGTGGGGCCCACACGTCAGCAACCACTTCTTCTTCCTCCTCGGCGGGGCAGTGTCCGGTGCGCAGTACCGGTCGCAGTTAATGCACTGCGACGACACGCACTGTCGCGTGCCTCGGTACTCAGCGGGGTAGTGTTGGCAAACGTTGCAAGAGAAACAAAAAAATTCCTACGCACACGCAAGATCTATCCATGGAGATGCATAGCTATGAGAGGGAGAGTGTGTCTACATTGCCTTGTAGATCGCTAAGCGGAAGAGTTAAAAACGCGGTTGATGTAATCGTACGTCTTCACGATCCAATCGCGATCCGACCTAATCAAGCGCCGAACGGACGGCACCTCCGCGTTCAGCACACGTGCGGCTCGATGACGTCTCTGCCTCCTCGATCCAGCGAGCGAGGACGGAGTAGTAGATGGGTTCTCAACCAGCACGACGGCGTGGTGGAGGTGGAGCTAGTTCAGCAGGGCTTCGTCGAGCACTACTAGAACGAGGACGGAGGAGCTACGAGTAACGGGAGAGAGAGAGGGGCACCAAGGGCTTGGTGTGTCCTCTTGGGGCGCCCCCTCCCCTCTAATTATAGGTGGAGGGGCGTGGTGGAAAGCACCTCCAAGCCCTAGGGGCGCAACCAAGGGGGGTGGAATCCTAGTCCTCCTCCTTCCCTTCCATACAAAGGTGGACTTTCCACCTTTCCCAACTTCATGGGCCTTGAGGGACTTGTGCGCCTGGCCCAATAAGGCCAGGGCGCCTCCCCTCAGCCCATGCTGACCCTTGGGACGTGGTGGTACCCTTGGTGGACTTTCGGACTCCTCCGGAAGTTTCCGGAAGCTTTGCTGGGGAACGTTGCATGGGAAACAAAAAAATTCCTACGAACACCCAAGATCTATCTATGGAGATGCATAGCTACAAGAGGGAGAGTGTATCTACATACCCTTGTAGATCGCTAAGAGGACACGTATATAACGCGGTTGATGTAGTCGTACACTTCACGATCCAATCGCGGCCCGATCCGATCTAGCGCCGAACGGACGGCAGCTCCGCGTTCAGCACACGTGCGTCTTGATGACGTCTCCTCCTTCTTGATCCAGCAAGCGAGGAAGGAGAAGTAGATTGGATCTCAACCAGCACGACGTCATGGTGGAGATGGTGGTGGAGCAATCCCGGCAGGGCTTCGCCAAGCGCTACCGTAGATGCGATCTGAGGAGAAAACGGAGTAACGGGAGAGGGAGGACTGTCAACGGGGCGTAGGAATTGGTGTGTACAACCCTCCCCTCCCCTCCACTATATATATGAGGCAAAAGGAAGAGGGGAGGCGCAGCCTTGACCCCTCCTCCAAGGGAGAGGTCGGCGGCCAAGGGAGAGTCCTCCCTTTACAAGGGAGGGAGGAGTCCCCCTCCTCCAAGGCACCTCCGGGGTGCCTTGCCCTTTGGGACTCTTGCCCCCAAGCCTAATTCACCTCTAGGGGCTGATGCACCTAGCCCATGATGGCTAGGGCACACCCCCTATGTCCCAAGTGGGCCCACGGGGCATGTGGACCCCCCGGTGGACCCCCGGAACCCTTTTTGGCACCCCGGTACACTACCGGTAATGCCCGAAACTTTTTCGGCGACCAAAATAGGACTTCCCATATATAAATCTTTACCTCCGGACCATTCCGGAACTCCTCGTGACGTCGGGGATATAACCCGGGACTCCGAACAACATTCGGTCACCAACGTACATATCCCAATACTACTCTAGCATCACCGAACGTTAAGCGTGCGGACCCTGCGGGTTCGAGAATCATGTAGACATGACCGAGACACCTCTCTGGACAATAACCACTAGCGGGACCTGGATGCCCATAGTGGTTCCTACATATTCCACAAAGATCTTCATCGGCCGAACCACGATGTCAAGGATTCAGTCAATCCCGTATGCAGTTCCCTTTGTCTAGTGGTATGTTACTTGCCCGAGATTCGATCTCGGTATCTCCATACCTAGTTCAATCTCGTTACCGGCAAGTCTCTTTACTCGTTCTATAATACAAGATCCCGTGACGAACTCCTTAGTCACATTGCTTGAAAGCTTCTCGTGATGTTGTATTATCGAGAGGGCCCAGAGATACCTCTCCGTCATACGGAGTGACAAATCCCAGTCTCGATCCATGCCAACCCAACAGTCACCCTTGGAGATACCTGTAGAGTACCTTTATGATCACCCAGTTACGAAGTGACGTTTGATACACACAAGGCATTCCTCCGGTGCCAGGGAGTTGCATGATCTCATGGTCTTAGGAACAGATACTTGACATGAAGAAAGCAGTAGCAATAAGCTAATACGATCAAATGCTATGCTTACGGTTGGGTCTTGTCCATCACATCATTCTTCTAATGATGTGACCTCGTTATCAAATGACTACTCATGTCTATGGTTAGGAAACTTTAACCATCTTTGATCAACGAGCTAGTCTAGTAGAGGCTCACTAGGGACACGGTGTTCTCTATGTATCCACACATGTATATGAGTTTCCGATCAATACAATTCTAGCATGGATAATAGACGTTTATCATGAATAGGGAAATATGATAATAACCAATTTATTATTGCCTCTAGGGCATATTTCCAACAGTCTCCCACTTGCACTAGAGTCAATAATCTAGTTCACATCGCCATGTGATTCACACCCAATGAGTTTTGGGGTTTGATCATGTTTTGCTTGTGAGAGTGGTTTTAGTCAACGGGTCTGCAACATTCAGATCCATGTGTACTTTGCAAATCCATATGTCATACTGTAGATGGTGCTATCACATTCCACTTGAAGCTATTCCAAATGACTGCTCCACTATACGTATCCGGTTTGCTACTCATAGTCATCCGGATCGGTGTCAAAGCTTGCATCAACGTAACCCTTTACGACGAACTCTTTATCACCTCCATAATCGAGAAACATTTCCTTAGTCCTCTAGTTACTAAGGATAATTTTGACCGATGTCCAGTGATCCACTCCTAGATCACTCTTGTACCCCCTTGCCAAACACGTGGCAAGGCACACATCAGGTGTGGTACACAGCATGGCATACCGTATAGAGCCTATGGCTAAGGCATAGGGGACGACCTTCGTCCTTTCTCTTTCTTCTGCCGTGGTCGAGCTATGAGTCTTACTCAACTTCACACCTTACAATACAGACAAGAACTCCTTCTTTGACTGGTCCATTTTGAACTCCTTCAAAATCTTGTCAAGGTATGTACTCATTGAAAGTCTTATCACGCGTCTTGATCTATATCTATAGATCTTGATGCCCAATATTTAAGCAGCTTTTTCCAGGTCTTCCTTTGAAAAACTCCTTTCAAACAACCCTTTATGCTTTCCAGAAATTCTACATCATTTTCGATCAACAATATGTCATCCACATATACTTATCAGAAATGATATAGTGCTCCCACTCACTTTCTTGTAAATACAAGTTTCTTATAAACTTTGTACAAACCCAAAAGAGCTTTGATCACCTCATCAAAGCGCATATTCCAACTCCGAGATGCTTGCACCGGTCCATAGAAGGATCGCTGGAGCTCGCATGCCTTTTAGCATCCTTAGGGTCGACAAAACCTTCTGGTTGTATCACATACAACCTTTCCTCAAGGAAACCATTAAGGAAACGATGTTTTGACATCCATCTCCCAGATTTCATAATCGAAAAATGCAGCAACTGCTAACATAATCCCAACATACTTTAGCATCTCTACGGGTGAGAAAGTCTCATCGTAGTCAACTCCTTGAACTTGTCGGAAACCTCTTTGCGACAAGTCGAGCATTATAGATAGTGACATTACTACTAGCGTGTGTCTTCTTAAAGATCCATTTATCCTTAATGGCCTGCCGGTCATCGGACAAGTCTACCAAAGTCCACACTTGGTTATCATACATGGATCCTATCTCGGATTACATGGCCTCTAGCCATTTTTCAGAATCTGGGACCACCATCGCTTCTTCATAGTTCATAGGCTCATCGTTGTCTAACAACATGACTTTCAAGACAGGATTACCTCACCACTCCGGGCAGTACGTGTCCTTGTCGACCTACGAGACTCAGTAGTAACTTGATCCGAAGTTTCATGATCATCATCATTAGCTTCCTCTTCAATTGGTGTACGCATCACAGGAACACTTTTCTGCATTGCGCTACTTTCCAATTCAAGTGAAGGTTCGATAACCTTATCAAGTTCTACCTTCCTCCCACTCACTTCTTTCGAGAGAACCTCCTTCTCTGGAAAGGATCCATTCTTGGCAACAAAGACCTTGCCTTCGGATCTGTGATAGAAGGTATACCCCATATTTCCTCTAGGGTATCTTATGAAGATGCACTTTTCCGCTTTGGGTTCGAGCTTATCGGACATAAGTGTCGAATTCCCAAACTCTAAGAAATGACAGCTTAGGTTTCTTGCCAAACATAATTCATACGGTGTCATCTCAACGGATTTAGATGGTGCCCTATTTAAAGTCGGTAAGAGACATCATAGAATTGGAAACTATAAATCGTGGCAAATCGGTAAGAGACATCATAGAACGCATCATATCCAATAGAGTACGGCTACGACGTTCGGACACACCATTACACTGTGGTGTTCCAGGTGGCGTGAGTTGTGAAACAATTTCCACATTGTCTTAAATTGCATACAAAACTCGTAACTCAGATATTCACCTCCACGATCATATCATAGACATTTTATCTTCTTGTCATGATGATCTGCAACTTCACTCTAAAATTGCTTGAACTTTTCAAACGTTTCAGAATTGTGTTTCATTAAGCAAATATACCCATATCTACTCAAATCATCAGTGAAGATAAGAAAATAACGATATCCACCGTGCGCTTCAATACTCATTGGACAACACACATCAGTATGTATGATTTCCAACAAATCATGCGCCCGCTCCATTCATCCGGAAAACAGGGTTTTCGTCATCTTGCCCATGAGGCATAGTTCGCATGTATCAAGCGATTCAAAATCGAGTGACTCCAAAAGTCCATCAGCATGGAGTTTCTTCATGCGCTTTACACCAATATGACCTTTAGCGGCACTGCCACAAGTATGTGGTACTATCATTATTAACTCTGCATATTTTGGCATCAATATTATGAACATGTGTATCACTACGATCGAGATTCAAGAAACCATTCACATTGGGTGCATGACCATAGAAGGTATTATTCATGTAAACAGAACAACCATTATTCTCTGACTTAAATGAATAACTGTATTGCAATAAACATGATCTAATCATGTTCATGCTCAATGCAGACACCAAATAACATTTATTTAGGTTCAACACTAATCCCGAAGGTAGAGGGAGCGTGCGATGGTGATCACATCAACCTTGGAAACACTTCCAACACACATCGTCACCTCGCCCTTAGCTAGTCTCGTTTATTTCGCAGCTTTTGTGTCGAGTTACCAATATTAGCAACTGAACCGGTATCTAATACCCAGGCGCTACTAGGAGTACTAGTAAGGTACACATTAATAACACGTATATCAAATATACTTTTGTTGACGTTGCCAGCCTTCTTATCTACCAAGTACTAAGGGCAGTTTCGCTTCCAATGACCGTTCCCCTCATAATAGAAGCACTCAGTCTCAGGTTTGGGTCCAACCTTGGGTTTCTTCACTGGAGCGACAACTGGCTTTCCATTCTTGAAGTTTCCCTTCTTGCCCTTGCCCTTCTTTAAACTAGTGGTCTTACTAACCATCAACACTTGATGCTCCTTCTTGATTTCTACCTTTGCGGCCTTAAGCACCACGAATAGCTCAGGGATCATCATCTCCATCCCTTGCATGTTATAGTTCATCATAAAGCTCTAGTAGCTTGGTGACAGTGACTGGAGAACTCTGTCAATCACTATCTTATCTGGAAGATTAACTCCCACTTGATTCAAGCGATTTTAGCACCCAGACATTCTGAGCACATGCTCACTGACTGAGCTATTCTCCTCCATCTTGTAGGCAAAGAACTTGTCAGAGGTCTCATACCTCTCAACACGGGCATGAGCCTGAAATACCAATTTCAGCTCTTGGAACATCTCATATGCTCCATGGCGTTCAAAACGTCTTTGGAGCCCCGATTCTAAGCCGTAAAGCATGGCGCACTAAACTATCGAGTAGTCATCACAACGTTTCTATCAGACATTCATAACATCCACATATGATGCTAGAAGGGTTGGCACACCGAGCTGTGCATAGAGGACATAAGCCTTCCGTGTAGCAGTGATGACAATTCTTAGATTACGGACCCAGTCCGCACAATTGCTTACACTATCTTTCAACTTAGCCTTTCTCTATGAGCGTATCAAAATACAGGGGAGCTATAGCGCGAGCGATTGATCTACAACATAATTTTGCAAAGACAACTTTAGACTATGTTCATGATAATGAGTTCAATTAATCATATTACTAAAGAACTCCCACTCAAATCAACATCCCTCAGGTTGTCTAAGTGTGACATGATCCAAATCCACCAACCCAAGTCCGATCATCACGTGAGATGAGGTGGTTCCAATGGTGAACATCGCTATGTTGATCATATCTACTATATGACTCATGTTCGACCTGTCGGTCTCCTGTGTTCCGAGGCCATGTCTGTACAAGCTAGGCTCGTCAAGGTTAACCCAAGTATTCCGCGTGTGTAAATCTGGGTTACACCCGTTGTATGCGAACGTAGAGTCTATCACACCCGATCATCATGAGGTGCTTCGAAACGACGATCCTTCGCAACGGTGCATACTCGGGGAGAACACAATTTTATCTTGAAATTTTAGTGAGGGGTCATCTTATAATGCTACCGTCGTCCTAAGCAAAATAAGATGCATAAAAGGATAAACATCACATGCAAATCATATAAGTGACATGATATGGCCATCATCGTCTTGTGCTTTTGATCTCAATCTCCAAAGCACCGGCATGATCTCCATTGTCACCGGCATAACACCATGATCTCCATCATCGTGTCATCATTTGGTTGTCGCTCCAACTATTGCTTCTACAACTATTGCTAACTCATAGCGATAAAGTAAAGCAAATGGCATAAATGAATTAAAGACAATCCTATGGCTGATGCCGGTTGCTATACTCATCGACATGCAAGTCGTGATAACTATACAAAGCATGATCATCTCATACATCACATATATCAAATCACGTCTTGGCCATATCATATCACAGCTTGCCCTGCAAAAACAAGTTAGACGTCCTCTACTTTGTTGTTGCAAGTTTTACGTGGCTACTATGACCAACTAGCAAGAACCGTTCTTACCTACGCAAAGCCACAATAGTGATAATAAAGTTGCCTTTTAATCTTCTACAAGGACCGCCTCTGTCGAATCCGATTCAACTAAAGTGGGAAAGACAGACACTCGCCAGCCACCTTTATGCAACTAAGTTACATGTTAGTCGGTGGAACCGGTCTCTTGTATGTGGACAAGTAAGGTTGGTCCGGGCCACTTCATCCCACAATACTGCCGAATCAAAATAAGACTAAGAAGGTAAGCAATCTGAACATCAACGCTCACAAACTCTTTTGTGTTCTACTCATGCATACCATCTACACATAGACCTAGCTCATGATGCCACTGTTGGGGAACGTTGCATGGGAAAAAAAAATCCTACGAACACCCAAGATCTATCTATGGAGATTCATAGCTATGAGAGGGAGGGTGTATCTACATACCCTTGTAGATCACTAAGCGGAAGCGTATATAACACGGTTGATGTAGTCGTACTCTTCATGATCCAATCGCAATCCGATCCGATCTAGCGCCGAACGGACGACACCTCCGTGTTAAGCACACGTGCGGCTCGATGATGTCTCCTCCTTCTTGATCCAGCAAGCGAGGGATGAGAAGTAGATGGGATCTCGACCAACATGACGGCATGGTGGAGATAGTGGTGGAGCAATCCTGGCAGGGCTTCGCCAAGCACTACCGTAGATGCGATCTGAAGAGAAAACGGAGTAACGGGAGAGGGAGGGCTGTCACCGGGGCGTAGGAATTGGTGTGTACAGCCCTACCCTCCCCTCCACTATATATAGGAGGCAAAGGGGAGAGGGGAGGCACAGCCTTGACCCCTCCTCCAAGGGAGGGGCCGGCGGCCAAGGGAGAGTCCTCCCTTTACAAGGAAGGGAGGAGTCCCCTTCCTCCAAGGCACCTCCGGGGTGCCTTGTCCCTTTGGGACTCTTGCCCCCAAGCCTAATTCGCCTCTAGGGGATGATGCACCTAGCCCATGATGGCTAGGGCGCACCCCCTATGGCCCATGTGGGCCCATGTGGCAGGTGGACCCCCCGGTGGACCCCCGGAACCCTTTTCGGCACCCCAGTACACTACGGGTAATGCCCGATACTTTTCCGGCGACCAAAATAAGACTTCCCATATATAAATCTTTACCTCCGGACCATTCCGGAACTCCTCGTGACGTCCAGGATCTCATCCGAGACTCCTAACAACATTCGGTCACCAACGTACATATCCCAATACTATTTTAGCGTCATCGAACGTTAAGCGTGCGGACCCTGCGGGTTCGAGAATCATGTAGACATGACCGAGACACCTCTCTGGCCAATAACCAATAGCGGGACCTGGATGCCCATAGTGGTTCCTACATATTTCACAAAGATTTTCATCGGCCGATCCACGATGTCAAGGATTCAGTCAATCCCGTATGCAGTTCCCTTTGTCCAGCGGTATGTTACTTGCCCGAGATTCGATCGTCGGTATCTCCATACCTTGTTCAATCTCGTTACCGGCAAGTCTCTTTACTCGTTCCGTAATACAAGATCCCATGACTAACTTCTTAGTCACATTGCTTGCAAACTTCTCGTGATGTTGTATTACCGAGAGGGCCCAGAGATACCTCTCCGTCATACGGAGTGACAAATCCCAGTCTCGATCCATGCCAACCCAACAGTCACTGTCGGTGATATTACCCCGCGGTATAACCCGGCCTGAAGTATGACCCGGCCGGGACTCGGCGACTCACTACTGCGCCAGCCGATCTTGGCGACTCATTGGTGACCCGGCAGGAGGTATGACCCGATAGGAGGTATGACCCGGCCCATCGTATGGCGGCTCATAGGTCACCTCTATTACCGGGTCACAGGACGACCAGGCCCAAGGCCCAGCGTGTAAGCCGGCGCGAGGCGGCTCATAGAGAAGGCCCAAAGGAGAGGAAGGATTCCCTTACAAGAGAAACAAGACCCGGATTAGGACTCAAGAGAGACTAGTCCTAATCCTACTCCTAGTAGGACTCTACATGTAAATCTACCCCTTCCACTTATATAAGGAGGGGTAGAACACCCCTAGAGGGACAAGTTCAAGTCACTAGAGATAGACAGATTAGAGGCTCTCGAGATTAGAGGTAGCGACTCCGCACCCTTGTAATCGAGATCGTCATCATCAATATAGACACAAAGCAGGACGTAGGCTTTTACCTCCATTGGAGGGGCCGAACCTGGGTAAACTCGCGTCTCTCGATTCCGACCAACCCCTCTCAAGCCGCCACATAGTTGCGATGGCCTCACACCTAAGTTCTCTCATGAGGACATCTTGCCGTGACAAAACCACGACAGTTGGCGCCCACCGTGGGGCATGCAGCGCGGTGGTATTGTGTTCTTGGAGTGATCTCTCTCAGGGATTGAGAGCTGAGATTGAAAGAGTTTCGACGGCGGTATAAGTCAGATCCAAGTCAAAAAGTAATCTCGACGGAAGCGGATACGTGCGGACGATCGCAACCGCAAACTCCTCCATCGCTACAGCCGCCGCCTCGCCAGCGACTCGCCTCGTCGCCTCTGCCGACCATCTTCGAGTCGGCCAACACATGTGTATGGCGGGTGTTTGAATCTGCTACAATGCCAACAATGGATCCAGGGGAGGGATCCGTTACAATGCACGCTGCAAAAAGAAGCATGATCTCAGCGGCCATAAGCCCCGCATCATGACCTATGCCTGTATAAACAATGCTATACGTGAAGATGTCAGAAAAAGATGGTCAAAATCCCAATACGACCTGTATCAAATCAAGGATCAGGACTAAAAAAATGATGATGTTCCTTTATGACTTGGAGACGGATGTGGTCACGGTGTGACCCGGACGCCTCCTTCAACTCCGCCTCCACCACGCCTCGTCTGGCCGACCCGGCCACCCTCGCTAGGCGCCTGCGCCAGGCCGCGCCAGCCGCCGCCGCAACTGCTCCGCCACGCTCTTGCGCTGGCCCCTCCGCCGGCTCGCCTCTCTCACCCCACCTCGTCTGCCCCCGCCAGCCAGGGCTCGCTCCGCAAGCCGCCGGCCCCGTCACAACCGCCTCCGTTGCGGATGGACCCGCCTTGAGCCGTCCCTCTCCAGAGCCATGGCTTAGCCTCGCCGTGCCTGCCACCGCTGTGGCTGGCCTCGTCTCGACCGGGCACCTCTCGTCTGGCCCGATGCCGCAGCCGAAGCCCAGAGAATCCACGCCGCGGCTGCTCGCCCTCCCGCTCCCAGGAGTCTCATGCAGTACATCTAATTGTCCTAGCCTGCGGCGGCGAGGCAGTCCCGCCGAGCACATTGGGCTCTGACAACTGTGCCACACCGCCGGAGCGCCTCGCCATGAGCATGGCCAAGGAAAGGGACGTAAGCTCCCGTACGAAGATAAGACGCATAGCCGCCGAGGAAGAGGTGGAGCTTTCATCAAGGAAGTCGATGCAAGTGCATAGTTTTGACTCGTTAGATCAAAACACCAGG
The DNA here is from genome assembly GCA_039707655.1 of Elymus sibiricus. NCBI lineage: Eukaryota > Viridiplantae > Streptophyta > Magnoliopsida > Poales > Poaceae > Elymus > Elymus sibiricus. The sequence goes on from CM077665.1 coordinate 180,941,804, forward strand.
ACCTGCGCACACACGCACGTACAAAGCAACCAAGCAAGTTGACTGGTAGATTGATCAATAAACAGTGCGCCAAATGGATGGATTGCAACAGGCCCGTCTCCAGCCGGACGTATACTGATGCATGCCCTAATTGACCAATCAAGATCAACAGACAGACAACCGTGCCTGCTATTCTCGCTCTACGTCCACGTTCATGTGAGAAAACATCTGCGTTCATTCGCAAAAATACCAAGTGCTATCTGCCTTATTTATTTTATCAGTACAATTTAAATTCCTCCGAAAACAATTACTCTGGCCTGCAATATATTTTTTGCGCAGGACAATTATTCATTACAAAAATGGCATTATACCGCGGAGATGGAGCGCATGCCAATATCATCAGTCTGCGCCACCCCGCGTGCTATTCCGTCCCGCCGTGCTATCCGACGGACACGTGTGCAAGCCGCCGCCCCTATTGGTCTAGGCTACATCAACATGCCACAGCCGACTCGCCGTCCGCACCGGTTTACAACGCCGCGGCCGTCTCTCGCAACCGCACCGGTTTACAACGCCGCGACCGCCTCTCGCGACCGCACCGGCTTACAACGCCGCGGCCGTCTCTCGCGACCGCACCGGCTTACAACACCGCGGCCGTCTCTCGCGACTGCACCAACTTACAACGCTGCGGCGGACTCTCCCGTCGGCGCCAGCTTACAACGCCACGGCCGACTCACCGTTCGCGCTGGCCTACCACGCCGTGGGCGACTCGCCGCCCGGCGGTCCGGTCTATATCGCCATGCTGGTGCCACGCCTGCTCACTTAAGCCGCCCAACGGACGCTCGTGAGCTGCCGCCTCTGCGGTCTAGTCTACATTGACACGCCGGTGTCGTGCTTGCTCGCTCAAGCCGTCCATCCGCACAAGCTGCTCAGCGGGCGCGCGCAAGTCGTCGCCCCTGCGGACAATCTACTACAACAACTCTGGAGCAAATAACAATATATTATCAGCTTCTGCTCGCATCAGATGGCTCAATGGGCAGGCGCACAAGTCGCTGCCACTGCGGTTTGGTTAACTTCAGCAAACCAGCCGGGTCGAACCATCATCCGGGTTACTGACAAAACTCATATGGGATCATTTATAACCCGCCATCTCAGCCTCCCGCGGGTTCATGTTGCGTTATCAACGCCAAGGACATACAATGAGTGTCGCGAAGATCATCAACTCGCCACACGCTTTTGGCTTCAATAAATTTCAGTTATCAGCCGTCAACCATATGTCGGCTTATGCCATGGCCAAGTGTGAAGAATATCAAGCCAACTCCTCGAGTCGTCTTAAGACTCGGGGGTTACACAGACATGACTCGGCAGAATTGGCCTTTGCCATAAATTTAAGAACCTCGGTCCTTAAGGGGAAGACACCCGGTCCTGGAGACTGCTGCCGCATTGATGAAAGTTTACGGATGTTAGAAAAAAATTGGCTCACAAAAGTGTCGGGCAGTTAGAAAGGTCCTGTTAAAAATCCGGCTCAAGGGAAATCTGTTTCTCGCAAAGTTTTGACCTCTCAATATCCGGCTCAACATCCGGTTCAAGAAGAATCAATATCTCGCAAGTTCGAGTTCTCAAGAAAATTTAAGGTCGCCCAAGAGGACGAGCCGCCATGATGCGACCGTTCAAACATGGGTGCCCTACCTTATTGGCGGAAGATTTAAAGTCGCACGAGAGGACGATCCGCCATGATGCGCCATTGAAACATGGGTGCCCTGCTCTATTGGATCTTCATAAGGTCACTTGGGGGCTTCCAACCCACTGGGTTTAGCTTTCATACCCTCTTGGCCATGCTTTATATGCCATGATCGAGTTAAACCTGCCTGTTTGCAACTTGCTACTCCACCATGTGACCCGCCGAACTCTTGACAGTCAATCTTGCTCAGAGACCTTGAACTTTCCTAGTCAATCTCGCACAAAGACCCTGAACTTGACAAGGTTTAAACGGCGGCTTTTGTCACGAGAGAGCTGGCTTACAGTGAGCTAGGATAAACTCGCCTTGTCTGCTGTAGTCTCTCCGCTATGTGGCCCGTTCGTACTCTTAACAGTCAATCTTTTTTAAGACCCTGAACTTGTTAAGGTTTAAACGACGGATTTATGTCATGTGAGAGCCAGCTTACGGGATGAAAGGCTTTCATGCCAAGCTTCTTTGAAGCTGAAAGTGCGTTATATCGGCTAGAGGGGGGATGAATAGGCGATTTTTACAAATTCGTCACTTGAGGAAATACTAGTTGAGGAATTTGCTAAGTGACGAACTACTCGCAGCGGAATAAGTACTCAAGTGCATGTGAAACATAGCAGTAGCATAGTCATCATGATGAAATGAAACATACACAGAGCATGAGTAGCGTGAACAGGATAAGCAGGCAGAAGATAATGTAACTGAAGAATTTGAGGTGAGGAAATTGAGAAAGTCTTCAGTCAAATTCTTCAAACAGTAATGATCAATTTCATCAACACATATATGAGGAAATGAAAGGGTTGAGTAAATAGAAACAGGGGCTCGATGAAGACAATGATTTGATGACCCAGTTCCAACTGCTGTGGCAGTCGTACGTCTGGTTCGGAGCGGCCTGTTATTTAAACCAGAGGACACACAGTCCCAGGACACACAGTCCTTACCGTATTCTCCTTGAGCTAAGGTCACACAGACCTCGCCCAACACTCGTGGTAAGTCTTCAGGGTAGACTTCCAAAACCCTCACAAACTGGTCACCCGGCAATCCACAATTTACTGTTGGATGCTCTAGACCACGGTCACCCGACGATCCCCAATTGACTGCAGGATGCACTAGACCATGATGCCTAACCGTCTGGAAGATACACAGTCTTCAAAGGTAACAAGCGTCGGTTCCACACAGGAACAATTTCTTCAGTGATGCTCAATCACTTTGGGTTGGTGGTTTGGTTTTGGGGTTTTTCCTCACTGGTGATTTTCGCTCAAAATCCTCGAGGAATGGGATGCTCTCAAATGACAAGTGTCAAGATCTCTCTCAAAGCAGCCAACCAGCTAGTGGTTGAGGGGGGCGGCTATTTATAGCCAGGGTGCATCCCGACATGATAAGACATAAATGCCCCCCAATCATATGACCGTTAGGTGGATAGAATATCTGGACATCTGGCGCAAAGCACAGCAACGGTCGGAATTTGAACTGTCAAATTCCTCAGGGCTTATCATATTCCTCACTTGTAGGCAATTCGCACTGGCGAAATCCTAACTCCTCAGTCAGACCAATTTCTCAGAGACCAGAAGAACATCATCTCTGTCTCTGAAGATCTTGACTGAACTGCAAGAGATTTCCAAAGGCTTCACTCGAAGGATTGGTTATGTTGAGGCTTTTGAGTTGAGCATCAGATGGAAATTTTTCCTTAGTTTTACCTCGACCCCCTTTAACAGTACGGTGTTTCCTATGACTCAAAGAAAGAAAATGAAACAGTAAAAACAAAAGCCTTCACGCTTCATTGTCCTCATTCATATCTTCAAGGTCGCACCATCTTCTTCACCTTCAAAGTCTTCAGGGAATACCAAAGTCTTCAGCAAAGTCTTCACCAAAGTCTTCAGTTGAAGACATTCATTTTTAGGGGTCGATATTCTTCGAATATACCAAACTCCTCATCGTCTTATAGAGCCTGTGTACACTCACAAATATATTAGTCCCTTAACCTATAAGTCTTCAATACACCAAAATCACTAAGGGGCACTAGATGCACTTACAATCTCCCCCTTTTTGGTGATTGATGACAAATAGGTTAAGTTTTCAACGGGATTGAACATATGAAGTGTAAGTACTGAGTTTGAGGAATTTGATTGCAAGATATAGAGGAACTCCCCCTGAAGATGTGCATTTTTGAGGGATTTTGCTTTGGACTGCAAATGCACATGGCAGGATAAAATCTTGGAGATCTCCCCCTATATCTTGTAATCCATACACGCATTTAATATATATCATGAGGAAATTGAAATGCATGATGGTAAATGGGGTCTGAGGAAATTCAGCATGCGTGCATTAAGATACTTGAGGAAATAAGCATGCAGAAAGCAGTTCAAAAGTATCAGACCACCATCGGACTTAAGTTTACAACTCAATCAACAAAAGCTTCAGAAGAGCGAGAGTTGTAACTTTAAACAAAAACACAACCCATATAGAGAGACCCGCTTGAAGACTAACTCAAATTTCTCCCCCTTTGTCATCAAGTGACCAAAAGGTACGAAATTGAGGACTAACGCCCCTAAAAAATTTCATCTTGAAGGTGGTGGAGGAGCGCCAGCGTTGTCGGGGTTGGTAGGTGGAGCAGGGCCTGCAGCAGTGTCGTCAATGTCCCCAGCTTCATCCGTCTTACGCGATGAAGAATATGAGCTTGTCACCAGCTGAGGAACTTGAACTTTCTTCCACTTCTTCTTTGGAGGAATCGACCAGTCAAAGTCCCGCTGAAATTCCATCTCCACAAGTTCTTCAGGAGTATAAAGATGTTCAAGGGTAGCCCAGGTGCGGTCGAAGACTTCATGCAGGTAGTAATGGTTTTTCCTCACCACATTGTGAGTGACTGTCATGTCCCGAAGAAGTGCACCAAACTGTCGTTTGACCCATTTGTGATTGCGATCCACCTTTTGGTGAAGACTGAGGAGAAGCTCACGATCAGTCATCACCCTTGGAGCAGCTTCTCGAGGTCTTTGAGTTGTGGCCCTTCCAACCGAGTCTTGAGAAGCAGTGTCATCATTTGTTGAGTAAGAGGCAGCAATGCGAAATTGACCATTTAATGGTTGAGATCCTTCATCAATAACAGTTTTGCCTTTCCCATCCATTGAAGAAAATGTGTCCTTGAGGACTTCAATTGGCGGCAGAAAACTGAAATGATTTTGGAAGTCAGCTTCATAAGGCATTGAGGATCTCGCCCTGATGAACTTCATGATCCATGGAGCATAAGGCTTCAGTTCGAAGGGTGACAGTGCAATGTTGGCCAATGTCCTCAAGAAGAAATCATTAAGATTTATGGGAATGCCATGAATTATGTTGAAGAGCAGATTCTTCATTACTCCAACCACCTCTTCTTCTTCATTGTTGTGGCCTTTGATGGGACTGAAGGTTTTGGTCATAATGCGATAGATAGTGCGAGGCACATATAGTAAGTGCTACACCAGAAAAGTTGTTCTGGGTGCTTGACCAAGCTTCAAAGGCTTCATAAGGACTTGCATAAGGTGATTGGGAAGCTCAGGTTCATCATATAGGCATCTGGCTTTAGCTGAGGGAATACTGACAGGGACAACTCGAAGCAATTCAGAGGCAGGCGCAGTAAAGTGAGTGTTGCCTGTCATCCAGTCAAGCATCCAAGTGCTGATGTCTTGTGCTTCACCAGAGATGCGAAGAGTGGCATAGAATTGAAGAATGAGTTCTTCATTCCAATCACAGATGTCAACGCAGAAGGGCAGTAATCCAGCATCATGAAGAACAGTGCGTACTGGATTGAAGCATGGGATGTTTTCCATATCAGCATGAGGAATTGAATAATGTTGGAAAACTTTGTCCTTCTGGAATAGCACAGCTGCATAGTAATTAGCCTGAGTAGGCGTCTAGAATTTCTTATGACGTGACCTTTGGGAGTCATAAGGATTTGCTCCTGTGAAGAAGTGATGCTCATCGTAGAAATTTTCTTTGATGAATTTGGGCCGCTTCTTGAAAGGCATAGCTGGCTTTGGTTGAAGATTTGGCTTGAAGCGCCCATGAATCTCCTTTGGCATAACAGCGATGATGGCAGTTTGAGGAATAGACGGAGCAGATACTTCAGCAGCCTTGGTTGGGGCAGTTTCCTCATTCACAATTACTTCAGCAGAGGCAACATGAGTTTCTTCAGGCACTAACTCAGCTGGCATTTCTTCAGTCGCAGCTGGAGACTGAGGAATTTGGGTGAGGGGAGTGGTAAGAGAAGAGTTTGGATGTTGAGATTCCCAATAGTCATCATTGATAACGGGAGTGGTGTTACCAATGTCCACCTCATCTTCCATTTCCTCAGTGCCAGCCTGAGGCTGGGGAGATTCAAGTATTGGAGTTGGAGCATTTTCCTCCATTTGAATTTCTTCATCAACCGGCTTAGAAGCAGCAGACTGATTTTCTTCAGGTTCGTCATTTGGGATTTCATAATCCTCACCAAATGGAATCAGATCATAGGCTGGGATAGTAGACAGTGGAGTTGCATCAATTGGCTCAGTTGAGGAACTGGGCAGTGTCTTCAACTTCTTAGGTGCTGAGGACTCTACAGATGCTGAGGCCTTCCTTTTCTTCGCATCAGTTGCAGACGAAACATCAGTTTCTTCAGGCTCGACTGCTTCAGTCGCCCTTGCAGTTTCCTCAGGCACGACAGTTTCTTCGACTGTCCTGGTAGTTTCTTCAGATTGTGGAGTAGAGGAGCTGGGCAGAGGGTTTGAGGCTTGAGCTCGTGCTGCAGCCCGAGTGTTGTGATCTTTGATGACTTTGTCAGCCATCGTGATGAATCTGCCCTTGGCTCCTTGCCAATCTGAGAGGTGGCTATTGTACTTCTCATTGAGGCCTTTGATATCTCTCTGGACAGAGATGAGTTGATCAGGCGTCAGGTTGAGGACATTTTCCTTCATGAACCTCTCTTTCCTTTGTTTCGCTATCTTGGTTCTTCTGATATGCTCATGCTTCCGTTTTTCTTCACCAATGAAAGCAGCTAGAACATGACTTGGGCCCGGAGGAAGCTTCAAATCATCGATAGGTGTGTTTGGGTCCTGGTGCCACAAGTCGATGAAATCTAGCACGATCTTCGGATCAAGTAGCAGAGGAATTGAAGTGCCCTTGGCTTGGGCCACTCTTTCCTGCTTATTCCTCACAATTGCAGCTAATTCTTCATCATCTGCATCATCATCCTCAGATGCTGAGGGAACTTGAAAGACCACTTTCTTATCATGAGGACTTGGACGTTTTCCTCGGCCAGCTGTGGTTTTCATTTTCAGTAGAGTGGGACTGCTTGAGGAATTTGCTGATGTCCCAGAGGCAATTGAGAACCCTCCTGTTCTTTGACATGAAGCAAGGTGTACGGGCGTTGAGGACTTGGCTGCGGCAGCAGAAGATTGTGCAGCCACTGAAAGAGCCCTTGATGATTTTGCCTGGCGCATTTGCTGCGAGGAGCTGGGGGCAGAAGACACTGGGGTTGTGGATTTCAACTTGACGGCTGATTTCTTTGCCATTGCCTTCTTGGGAGCAAAAGCACTGACAGAAGCATTTGCTAAGGCAGTAGCAGCAGAGTCTTCATTGAATTGCCTCACTGCCTCTTTTGCTTGCCTAGCCAATTTTGCCTGGCGCCTTTCCCATTCATGCGGAAAGTCCTCACCAGTTTTGAGGCTAGCTGGATCAGCATGTTGTCCTGCTGCCAAGGGTGGTCTTTTGCATGGAGGCTTGAGTGCAAATTTCTTCATGTACTTGGGGGTAACATAGCGATATTCCCTCCATTCCTTCACCCATCTCCTCTCAATCCTCTAAATGCGAACTTTGCGCTGTTGTTTGGTCTCTTTGCCACGAGTTGCTTCATCAGGTGTACAATATTCCTCATAGAGATCATCAGGAATCTCAAAAGCAGTTTGCACTTCAGGTCTCTTTCCTCCTTTCTGAGGTCTTTTGCCATCAGCCATTTTCTTCGGCTGAGGATTTTGCATTTTTGAGGATTCTGAAGAGGTGTGTAATTTTTCTTCAAGGAATGCTGCAAATGAGTTAAGTTGATGAGAACCTAGAGATTCATCAGCTGACATTTTGTACCTGTGAATAGAGTGTAGGTGCGAAGAATTTGAAGAGGTCATATGCGTTCTCAGATTTTTTTTGCAAAAAGTATCAAGTTTGAGGAATTTGACCAGAGATGTCTTGAAGAATTTCACTGAGTGTTCTTGTCTTAGGTTCCAGAGTTGTGCAGATTGTGAGATCCACACAATTGATGAATCATGAAGAATATTGTTACTTAGGGAGATTTCTCAAGAGAACATTGGTTGATTGAATCTAGAGAGATGGATTCTTGAAGAATAAACTTAGTTTGAAGTTTTTGTGAGAATCATGATGATCAAAAATGCGGTAAAATAAGATTTTATTTACCGTAAGCGAAGAACACGACGAACAGAGAAGGAAGTGAAGGAGTTCGTCAGTCCAGATCTCCCACGCCCTAGCTTGGCAGAGGGAGAGAGCTACAGCGGCAGTGGGGTGAAGACTTCCGCGACCGATGCGAGTACGACGACGGCGAGGTCGAGGCAGTGAAGCTCTTCCTCTCCGGCGACGATGAAGTTAGCGGCGGCGCTAGGTCTAGAGCTCGGGAGAGATGGGAGTGAAGAGTAACCCGAGCAAGTGGAAGGGAGGGGGTATTTATAGCGGCAGTAAAACTAACTGGCCCGAAGACTTTGGACCAGTTTACCCCTGACCCTTGCCATCCACGTGACATGTGTCACCCACGTACTGTGTAGTGGAGATCGTGGGGGATCGTGGGTTATCCAGTCGTGGGAATCGGAACGGTTTGAGCGGCAACCGCCAAAAATTGAGATTGAAAATTTTAAAGTTTCGTTCGCAAATTCTTCAGCTGTCAAGGACACAGTGAAGACTTTGAACGGGTTTCAAAGTAGAACGCATATGAAGAATTTGTGAACATACTTGGTTGAGTTTAGCATAGAGGGGGAACGGGTCCGATCACATTCACTTAGAAGAAAATCAACTTGAAGAAATAGCTATAAGTGAATGCTGTTGAGGACATTGAAAAACTCAATATTTATATATATATATAGTCAATGAAGAAAATCTCATGTGAGGAACATCAGTTGAAAAGTTTGAAGAATTTGAAGTTTGAGGAATTTGCAAACTTGAAGAAATTGAAAATTTGAAGAATTTGCAAAATGATGAAAAACTCAAACTTGAAGAATTTCAACTGTTGTTGGTGGCGTTACCCACCGTATAAGAATGATGATTTCAGACACCGCGTACAATTGTCACAGGGTTCTAAGAATCAAATTCTTCATTATTTTCTTCACACTTAGAGTGTCAGTCTTCATTGATTGAAGAAAAACGTTACTTCGTGTGTTGCACATCAAAGTCATCAATTTTGCATAAGTGTTAGGATGTGTGTCCTTTCAAAGAACATTCGAAGGTTCTAAGATATTTAGCTCACACCACAACTTGCAAAATCTCTTCTCATCCAAGGGCTTTGTGAAGATATCAGCCAGTTGTTCTTCAGTCTTCACGTGGTCGAGGAAGATATCGCCCTTCATCACATGGTCACGAAGAAATGACGACGAATTTGGATGTGCTTGGTCTTGGAGTGCTGAACTGGGTTGTGAGCAATCTTGATGGCACTCTTATTGTCGCAGTAGAGAGGAACATTCTTCACATTGATGCCGTAGTCCTTGAGGGTTTGCTTCATCCATAGCAATTGAGCATAGCAAGAACCCGCAGCAATGTACTCAGCTTCAGCAGTTGATAGTGACACGCAGTTCTGCTTCTTTGAGGACCAACAGACTAGGGATCGTCCGAGGAAATGACAAGTGCCTGACGTTGACTTGCGGTCCACACGATCACCAGCATAATCAGAATCAGAATATCCAATGAGGTCAAGATCTGAGCCCTTGGGGTACCATAATCCTAGTGTTGGTGTGTGAGCTAGATATCGAAGAATATGTTTCACAGCCTTATGGTGTGATTCCTTCGGTTTCACTTGAAATCGGGCACACATGCAAACACTAAGCATAATATCTGGCCTAGATGCACATAGATACAATAAAGAACCAATCATGGAGTGCTACTTCTCGAGCTTGCGTTGGTATTCCCTTGAAGAGGAAAGGGTGATGCAGCAAAGTAATATTTCCCTCAGTTGTTGAGAACCAAGGTATCAATCCAGTAGGAGATACAAGCAAGTCCCCAATCTTCGCACCTACACAAACAATCAAACTCTTGCACCCAACGCTAAAAGGGGTTGTCAATCCCTTCACGGTTATTTGCAAGGATGAGATCTGATACAGATAAATATAAAATATTGCTAGAATGTAAAGTAAAACAAAAGTAAAAATAATGCAGCGAGGTATTTTTGGTATTTTTGGTTTATATATCTGAAAATATAATATGGAAAATAGACCCGGGGGCCATAGGTTTCACTAGAGGCTTCTCTCATGAAGAAAAATAATACGGTGGGTGAACAAATTACTGTCGAGCAATTGATAGAAAAGCGCATAGTTATGATGATATCCAAGGCAATGATTATGCATATAGGCATCACGTCCGTGTCAAGTAGACCGAAACGATTCTGCATCTACTACTATTACTCCACACATCGACCGACTCCTGCCTGCATCTAGAGTAATAAGTTCATGAAGAACAGAGTAACGCATTAGGTAAGATGACATGATGTAGAGGGATAAACTCAAGCAATATGATGAAAACCCCATCTATTTATCCTCGATGGCAACAATACAAATACATGCCTCGCTACCCCTACTTTGTCACTGGGTGAGGACACCGCAAGATTGAACCCAAAACTAAGCACTTCTCCCATTGCAAGAATTACCAATCTAGTTGGCCAAACCAAACCAATAACTCGAAGAGACTTGCAAAGATATGAAACCATGCATATAAGAATTCAGAGAAGATTCAAATAATATTCATAGATAAGCTGATCATAAACCCACAATTCATCGGATCTCGACAAACACACCACAAAAGAGTATTACATCGGATAGATCTCCATGAAGATCATGAAGAACATGGTATTGAAGAACAAAGAGAGAGAAGAAGCCATCTAGCAACTAGCTATGGACCCGAAGGTCTGTGGTAAACTACTCACGTATAATCGGAGGGGCAATGGAGTTGATGTAGATGCCCTCCGTGATCGAATCCCCCTCCGGCAGATTACCGGAAAAGGCTCCAAGATTGGATCTCACGGGAACAGAGGCTTCCGGTGACAGAAAAGTATTTTTGTGTTTCTTTTTGGTATCCAGGGAATATTTGGGAATTTATAGGCCGAAGAATAGGGTTAGGAGGGCTGTCGTGGGGCCACAAACCAGGGGGGCGCCCCCCCCTAGGGAGCGCCCTGGTGGCTTGTGACTCCACGGCAGGTCTCCTGCCTTCATCTCCAAGTCTGCTGGGTTTCTTCTGGTCCAAGAAAAATCATTCCGAAGATTTTATTCCGTTTGGACTCCGTTTAATATTCCTTATCTGCAATACCCAAAAACAAGGAAAAAACAGAAACTGGCACTAGGCTCTAGATTAATAGGTTAGTCCCAAAAATAATATAAAATAGCATATTAATGCTTATAAAACATCCAAAACAGATAATATAATAGCATGGAACAATAAAAAATTATAGATACGTTGGAGACGTATCAAGCATCCCCAAGCTTAATTCCTGCTCGTCCTCGAGTAGGTAAATGATAAAAACAGAATTTTTGATGTGGAATGCTACCTAACATATTTATCCATGTAATATACTTTATTGTGGCATGAATATTCAGATCCATAAGATTCAAAACAAAAATCTAATATTGACATAAAAACAGTAATACTTCAAGCATACTAACAAGGCAATTGCGTCCTTTCGAAATAACATGGCCTTAGAAAGTTATCCCTACAAAATCATATGGTCTGGCTATGCTCCATCTTCCCCACACAAAGTATCTAAATCATGTACAACCCCGATGACAAGTCAAGAAATTGTTTCACACCTTTTATGTTCTCAAACCTTTTCAACTCTCACGCAATACATGAGCGTGAGCCATGGATATAGCACTATAGGTGGAATAGAATATGGTGGAGGTTGTGAGGAAAAAGGAGAAGATAGTCTCACATCAACTAGGCGTATCAACGGGCTATGGAGATGCCCATCAATAGATATCAATGTGAGTGAGTAGGGATTGCCATGCAACGAATGCACTAGAGCTATAAGTGTATGAAAGCTCAAAAAGAAACTAAGTGGTTGTGCATAAGATGAAAAATTCCACTAGTTATATGAAAGTGACAAAATAGGAGACTCTCTATCATGAAGATCATGGTGCTACTTTGAAGCACAAGTGTGGAAAAAGATAGCAGCATTGTCCCTTCTCTCTTTCTCTCATTTTTATTTATTTTGGTGGGCATCTTTGGCCTCTTTTTTTTATTTGGTCTTCGCTGGCCTCTTTTATTATTTGTAAAGTCCGGAGACTCATCCCAACTTGTGAGGGAGTCATAGCTTCCATCATCCTTTTCTCTCATGGGACAATGCTCTAATAATGAAAATCATCACACTTTTATTTACTTACAACTCAAAAATTACAACTCGATACCTAGAACAAAATATGACTCTATATGCAATATGAAAGTGATGGTGCGTGTCATGAAAAACGGAACGGTGGAAGTTGCATGGCAATATATCTCGGAATGGCTATGGAAATGCCATAATAGGTAGGTATGGTGGCTGTTTTGAGGAAAGTATATGGTGGCTGTTTTGAGGAAGGTGGGTTTAATGCACCGGCGAAAGTTGCGCGGTACTAGAGAGGCTAGCAAAGGTGGAAGGGTGAGAGTGCGTATAATCCATGGACTCAACATTAGTCATAAAGAACTCACATACTTATTGCAAAAGTATATTAGTTATCGAAGCAAAGTATTAGACGCATGCTCCTAGGGGAGAGGTTGGTAGGAGTTAACCATCGCACGCTCCCGACCCTCACACAAAGGTTGACAATCATTAAACAAATCATGCTCCGACTTCGTTACATAACGGTTCACCATATGTGCATGCTACAGGAATCACAAACTTTAACACAAGTATTTATACCAATTCACAATTACTCACTAGCATGACTCTCATATTACCATCTTTACATCTCAAAACTATATGCAAGGAATCAAACTTCTCATAGTATTCAATGCACTTAACATGAAAGTTTTTATTATATCCCTCTTGGATGCCCATTATATTAGGACTAAATTCATAACCTAAACCAATTACCATGCTGTTTAAAGACTCTCAAAATAATATAAGTGAGGTATGAGAGTTAAATAATTTCTATAAAATAAAACACCACCGTGCTCTAAAAAGATATAAGTGAAGTACTAGAGCAACATTGCCTAGCTCAAAAGATATAAGTGAAGCACATAGAGTATTCTAATAAATTCATGATTAATGCGTGTCCCCCTCAAAAGATGTGTGCAGCAAGGATGATTGTGGCAAACTAAAAAGCAAAGACTCATATCATACAAGACGCTCCAAGCAAAACACATATCATGTGGTGAATAAAAATATAGCCTCAAGTAAATTTACCGATGGATTGAAGATGAAAGAGGGGATGCCTTCCGGGGCATCCCCAAGCTTAGGCTCTTTGGTATCCTTTAATATGGCTTAGGGTGCCTTGGGCATCCCCAAGCTTAGGCTCTTGCCACTCCTTATTCCATAGTCCATCAAATCTTTACCCAAAACTTGAAAACTTCACAACACAAAACTCAACAGAAAACTCATGAGATCCGTTAGTATAAGAAAAATAAATCACCACTTTAGGTACTGTTGTGAACTCATTCTTTATTTATATTGGTGTAATATCTACTGTATTCCAACTTCTCCATGGTTCATACCCCCCGATACAACCCATAGATACATCAAAATAAGCAAACAACACAAAGAAAACAGAATCTGTCTAAAACAGAACAGTCTGTAGCAATCTATAGACTTCGAATACTTATGTAACTCCAAAAATTCTGAACAATTAGGAAAATCAGGAAATTTTTTATATCAATCTTTTGTAAAAATTTCAGATCAAAAGCACGTTCCAGTGAATTTACAAAATTCCTGGACTGAGAGCAAAAGTTTCTGTTTTTCAGCAAAATCAAATCACAAACACCGTAGACCATCCCAAAGGTCTTACTTGGCTCAAACACTAATTTAAACAAGAAAAAACAATTACTACAGAGGTAATAATGTGTAAAACACTCAAAAACAGAAGCAAAAACAAAAGCATAAAAAATAAAATTGGGTTGCCTCCCAACAAGCGCTATTGTTTAACGCCCCTAGCTAGGCATAACGCAATAGATCTAGGTATTGTCATAATAGTAAGGGAGATCATCCATGCTCATCTCATACTCCCTTCTTTCAGCGGCAAGTTTTCTTTGTGGCAAACAAAAATAATCAAAAGGGCTAAATTTAATAGGATAAGGATCCTTAAGATCAAGTGCGGGAGGGATAGGTTCCTCCTTCGGCCCCCTATAGTGTATAATCAATTCATCATTGTAGGCTTTCCTTTGGTGGAAAGTCATAAGCCTATCTCTTAATATGAACTCTAATCCGTTATTTTGTATAGCAAAATTATCATTGAGTTCAGAAATCTTATCAATCAAAACCTCAATAGGGACCCTTTTTCTCAAATTTTCATTATAAGCAACGTAATCCGGGGATTGCAATCTCCTTATTTCTTCTTGATTAAAAATGATCTCCTCTATAGGGGGACATCCACCATTAATTTTATAATGAACAAAGATTTCACTAGCCTCTTTCATGATGAATCTAAACTCGTGGGCTAGAAATATAGTGGCGGCACGCTTAACAGAAGAATACTGAATATTAGAGAACTCAAGAAAAATCCTTTGTATGCAAGGATGCATTTGAACAAATTGCCTCTCAAGTTCAATTATTAGAAGTGTTATGGCATCCGCAAGACTATTAGTTTTATTGAGAATAGACCCTCCTAAGGTAGGTAGCGTACCAGCATAAGTAAAGAAATCTTGAATAACGCCTTTTCCAATAATATTACCGCTACCTATGCGGATTTTTTGTATGCATGATAGTAGGTTCTTTATGAGAGTCGTTTTTAGCAAAGTTGTCAAAATTCCCCTCAAGATTATTACTATCCTTTTCAATAAAAACCTCTCTAGATTCAGACATGGTGGCACCGAATAGATCTAGCACACAAGCAAACGAAAAGCAAACGGAAAGACGAACGGAAGAAGGGCGAATAAAAAGGCAAATCTTTTTGTTTTTTCTGAAAATTGTTTTAGAAGTGGGGGAGAGGAAAACGAGAGGCAAATGGCAAATAATATAAATGCAAGAGATGAGTTTGTGATGGGTACTTGGTAGGCTTGATGTAGATCTCCCCGGCAACGGCGCCAGAAATCCTTCTTGCTACATCTTGAGCTTGCGTTGGTTTTCCCTTGAAGAGGAAAGGGTGATGCAGCAAAGTAGATAAGTATTTCCTCAGTTGTTGAGAACCAAGGTATCAATCCAGTAGGAGATACAAGCAAGTCCCCATACTTCGCACCTACACAAACAATCAAACTCTTGCACCCAACGCTAAAAGGGGTTGTCAATCCCTTCACGGTTATTTGCAAGGATGAGATCTGATAGAGATAGATATAAAAGATTGCTAGAACGTAAAGTAAAACAAAAGTAAAAATAATGCAACGAGGTATTTTTGGTATTTTTGGTTTATAGATCTGAAAATATAATATGGAAAATAGACCCGGGGGCCATAGGTTTCACTAGAGGCTTCTCTCATGAAGGAAAATAATACGGTGGGTGAACAAATTACTGTCGAGCAATTGATAGAAAAGCGCATAGTTATGACGATATCCAAGGCAATGATTATGCATATAGGCATCACGTCCGTGTCAAGTAGACCGAAACGATTCTGCATCTACTACTATTACTCCACACATCGACCGACTCCTGCTTGCATCTAGAGTATTAAGTTCATGAAGAACAGAGTAACGCATTAGGTAAGATGACATGATGTAGAGGGATAAACTCAAGCAATATGATGAAAACCCCATCTTTTTATCCTTGATGGCAACAATACAAATACATGCCTCGCTACCCCTACTTTGTCACTGGGTGAGGACACCGCAAGATTGAACCCAAAACTAAGCACTTCTCCCATTGCAAGAATTACCAATCTAGTTGGCCAAACCAAACCAATAACTCGAAGAGACTTGCAAAGATATGAAATCATGCATATAAGAATTCAGAGAAGATTCAAATAATATTCATAGATAAGCTGATCATAAACCCACAATTCATCGGATCTCGACAAACACACCGCAAAAGAGTATTACATCGGATAGATCTCCATGAAGATCATGAAGAACATGGTATTGAAGAACAAAGAGAGAGAAGAAGCCATCTAGCTACTAGCTATGGACCCGAAGGTCTGTGGTAAACTACTCACGCATCATCGGAGGGGCAATGGAGTTGATGTAGATGCCCTCCGTGATCGAATCCCCCTCCGGCAGATTACCGAAAAAGGCTCCAAGATTGGATCTCACGGGAACAGAGGCTTTCGGCGATTGAAAAGTATTTTCGTGTCTCTTTTTGGTATCCAGGGAATATTTGGGAATTTATAGGCCGAAGAATAGGGTTAGGAGGGCTGCCGTGGGGCCACCAGCTAGGGGGGCGCCCCCCCCCTAGGGCGCGCCCTGGTGGCTTGTGACTCCACGGCAGGTCTCCTGCCTTCATCTCCCAGTTTGCTGGGTTTCTTCTGGTCGAAGAAAAATCATTCTGAAGATTTTATTCCGTTTGGACTCCGTTTAATATTCCTTATCTGCAATACTCAAAAACAAGGAAAAAACAGAAACTGGCACTAGGCTCTAGATTAATAGGTTAGTCCCAAAAATAATATAAAATAGCATATTAATGCTTATAAAACATCCAAAGCAGATAATATAATAGCATGGAACAATCAAAAATTATAGATACGTTGGAGACGTATCATGGAGCGGTATACCTACTGATCGAAATCTTTACCACTTTCGTCAGAGCAGAGTTGAGCCGATGTGGGCATAGGAATATTGACGCCTTTGCAATCCTGCATGCCGAATTTCTTCAGGACATCCTTGAGGTATTTCTCTTGAGATATGAAGATGACATTGCGTTGTTGACGAATTTGAAGCCCTAAGAAGAATTTGAGCTCTCCCATCATAGACATTTGATATTCTTCACCCATCATATAGGCAAATTTGTCGCTGTAACGTTTGTCAGTACATCCAAAGATAATATCATCCACATAGATTTGACACACAAATAATTCATCATCATATGATTTTGTGAAAAGAGTTGGGTCAAGTGAACCGGGTTTGAAGCCTTTCTTCATGAGGAATTCTTTCAGTGTGTCATACCACACCCGAGGGGCTTGCTTGAGGCCATACATGGCCTTGTTGAGTCTGAAGACTTTGTCAGGATACTTAGGATCTTCAAAACCTGGGGGTTGAGCAACATATACTTCTTCCTCAAGCTTACCATTGAGGAATGCACTTTTCACATCCATTTGATATAAGATGATATTATGATGGTTAGCATAAGCAAGCAATATGCGAATAGCTTCGAGTCTAGCAACAGGTGCAAAAGTTTCATCAAAGTCAATTCCCTCAACCTGCGTGTACCCCTGTGCCACAAGACGGGCCTTATTCCTCACTACCTGACCAAGTTCATCTTATTTGTTGCGGTAGATCCACTTGGTACCTATCATATTGTGCTTGCGAGGATCTGGGCGTTTGACAAGTTCCCACACGTTGTTGAGCTTGAATTGATGTAATTCCTCTTGCATGGCTTGAATCCACTCAGGCTCCAAGAATGCTTCATCAACTTTGGTGGGCTCTGTGATAGAGACAAAAGCAAAGTGCCCACAAAAGTTAGACAAATGTGAAGATTTTGAGCGTGTGAGGGGACCTGGTGCGTTGATGTCGTTGAGGATTTTTTCGATCTGCACTTCATTTGCAAGTCGTTGATGAGCAGGTTGAAGACTTTGCTGTGGCTGAGCATTTTCTTCAGCACCATTGTCTTCAGGTGTATCAACATGAATGTCTTCAGCGTTGGGCACAACTTCTTCAGAGAGTAGTTGTTCTTCAGTAGGGATCACGTCTTCAGTGGCCTTGAACCTAATGGATTCCTCAGGAGGCATTTCATCTAGCACAGGAGGCAGGTGCTCTCTTTACGAGCCGTTAGTTTCATCGAACCGCACATCTACAGTTTCAACAACCTTGTTGTGATAGGTGTTGAAGACTCTGTAGGTGTGCGAGTCCTTTCCGTAACCAAGCATAAAACCTTCATGTGCTTTTGGTGCAAATTTAGAACTGTGATGAGGATCTCTAATCCAGCATTTAGCACCGAAGACTTTGAAATAACTCACATTGGGTTTCTCGTCAGTGAGGAGTTCATATGAAGTCTTCTTGAGGAATTTGTGAAGATATACCCTGTTGATGATGTGGCAAGCAGTATTGATTGCCTCAGGCCAGAAGCGACGAGGGGTCTTGTATTCATCAAGCATGGTGCGAGCCATCTCAACAAGAGTCCTGTTCTTTCGCTCCACAACGCCATTCTGCTGAGGAGTGTAAGGGGTAGATAGCTCATGAGTAATACCAAGTTCATCAAGATAATCATCAAGACTAGTGTTCTTGAACTCAGTGCCATTATCACTCCTGATATGCTTGATTTTTACGCCGAAGTTCGTCGAGGCCCTTAAAGAAAATCGTCTTGCTTTTGCCTTTGTCAGCGTAGGTGATATGCTTCAGATGAGAGGGAGCCAGTGGGATATTCATCAGTAGGTTCTTGTCACCAGTCAAGTGGTTGGTGCATCCACTGTCGAGGACCCACTCAGTTGCTTTGGGAGTTTCATCCTGCAGATGAATTAGTATAGTTTACGAACGCATATGCTTCAGAGTGAAGAATATGACTTCAAATTCATCAAATTGAATTTCATCACATAGTATAGTAATCAAAGTAATATGAGGACGTGAGAAATGAATGATTCATTTCATCGTGATTAGCTTGCGTCCTTTCAAGCATTTCTTCAGGTCTCCAGCAAATTCATCAGACGTTCAAGTTCGTCTGGAGACCTGACCCTGCAAACAAGATTAGTTCGATTTCTTCACCACCCACATCTGGAGGGGTGGTAAAGAGTTCATCACTCTGCGATCACCATATGAGAAGGGTGGCATAGAAGCAAGTGCACTTTGTTTCACAGGACGGGGGTTAGAGTACTCATATGAATAAGCAGAGAAATTCTTCGAGGACTTATGAACATAATGATTTGAAGAATAATGAACATATTCATGAACCTTAGATTTTCCCTGCGAAACAGAAGCATTAGCACGAGAATGATATGATTTTTTGACCATATGAGAAATTTGGTCCATGTGAGGACTTTGGTCCTTGTGAAGACTTTGGTCCAACTGAAGAATTTGATCTGGGGTTCCTATTCTTCACTGGTGGTGTCATGTGGACATTCTCTTGAAGATTTTCAAGGTGCCTTTTAGGAACCCAGATTTTCTTCAGAGGGGGACCATTCCTGCAGTTAGTTCCAACATATCTAGCAAATACTTCACCATTCTGATTTTTGAAAAGTTTATAGTTGGAGTCAATTGACTCATCAGAGGAATATGAAGATTCACAAGTAAAGCCAGATAAAGTGGATGGATCTACAGGAGGTCCTTTTGCAGCAACCCATGAGGTTGTGGGATACTGCTCAGGTTTCCAGTAGGATCCATCAGCATTGAGTTTCCTCTCAAAGGCAATACCCTCTTTCCTAGGGTTCCTGTTCAGAATCTGCTTTTTAAGCACATCACAAAGGGTTTGATGCCCTTTGAGGCTTTTGTATATGCCTGTCACATACAATTCCTTCAACCCTGCATTTTCGTCAGTGATACTAGTGGTATCCTCAGATGAGAAATTTGTGACCACAGAAATAGTTGAAGAATTTATAGCAATAGAAGCATTTGAACATTCAGGTGAAGAATGAGCAGTTTCACGTTCGATGCATTTCAAGCAAGGTGGAACAAAATCTTCCTGAGCGGTACTGATCTGTTGAGCAAGCAAGGAGTCATTATCCCTTTGAAGATCTTCATGAGACACCCTTAGTTTCTCAAGATCTTGCTTTCTTTGAAGAAATTCATAAGAAAGCTTCTCATGATCGACTAAGAGAGCCACATGACGACTTTGAAGGTTATCATACTTGGACTGAAGACTTTGAAGGTCCTTAGTCAAAGTTTGAGTATGATCCACTTCCTCATTCAACAGATCATCGCTTTTGTCTAGCTGTTTCTGAAGCTTTTCGATGACACTTTGTTGTTTAGTAGCAATATTAGCAAGTTTGGAATAGCTAGGTTTCGTGTAATCCTCAGATTCACCATCACTTGATTCAGAAGAGGAATGGTATGAGAGTACCTTTGATCCTTTTGCCATGAGGCACATAGATGAGGAAGATGAAGTTGGATCAGTCTTCTTCGTTTTGAGGAAGTTCTTGTATTCGATGAACCTGGGATCTTGACGAGTGCGATAGCCTTCATGAACATCAGAGAGCCTGTCCCAGATGAGCTTAGTAGTGTGAAGATGGGAGATGCTTTTGAACATGACCTTTGACAAGCTAGAGTAGATGATATTCTTCGCCTGGGCGTCCAGCTGTGTGTACTTAAGAATGTCATCAACATTGGCCATTTTGCAGAGATCAGTCAGTCCAAGCTCAGTAACAGTCCATAGCTCGCTGTTCTTCGTTATGAGGTGCTTCCGCATGAGGACTTTCCAATTGGGATAGTCAGATCCATCAAAGACGGGGCATACTGTGGTTGCCTGGGCACTCCTTGCCATGAAGCAATAGGTGGGAGCATAGTCATCATTGCTGACGTCAGAGTCGTTGGAGTTGTCATTTTCTTCATCGTTGAAGATGGACTTGCTGACGAAATCAGTAGCGAGAGCTAGGCTCGCCACCCCAGAGTCCGACTCCTCCTCAGATTCCTCCTCTTCCTCATATTCTTCAGATTCTTCTTTAGAATCCATTTCCTTGCCAATAAGTGCCCGAGCCTTCCTTGAGTTGTTCTTCTTGTGCGATGAGGACTTTGAAGATGAGGACTTTGCAGATGAGGACTTTGAAGATTTCTTCTTTTTCTTCGAGTCATCAGAACTGTCATCCTTGTATTTCTTCTTTCTTGATTCTTTCTCCCAGAGAGGACAATCAGAAATAAAGTGACCAGATTTCTTGCATTTGTGACAAGTTCTCTTCTTGTAGTCGCTTGAAGAATCTGATTTCTTCATGCCACTTTTTAATGATTTTCCAAACCGACCTCTCCTAGAGAACTTCTGGAATTTCCTCACGAGCATTGCTAGCTCATGACTCAGTTCCTCAGGATCACCAAGACTACTATCAGATTCTTCGTCTTCAGATGAGGAACTTGCCTTAGCCTTCAGAGCACGATATCTTCCATAACTTGGCCCGTAGAGGTCTCTCTTCTCAGCTTGTTGGAATTCATGAGTATTGAGTCTCTCAAGAATATCAGCAGGATCTAGTGACTTGTAGTCTCCACGTTCTTGGATCATCAAAGCAAGTGTATCAAATGAGGAATCAAGGGATCTCAGCAGTTTCTTCACCACCTCATGGTCGGTGATGTCAATGGCACCAAGAGCCTGTAGCTCATTGGAGATATCAGTGAGGCGATCGAAAGTTTGCTGAACATTTTCGTTGTCGAGTCTTTTGAAGCGGTTGAAGAGATTGCGAAGAACATCAACCCGAGAGTCACGTTGAGTTGAGATGCCTTCATTAACTTTGGACAGCCTATCCCAGATAAGCTTAGCACTCTCCAAAGCACTCACTCTGCCATACTGACCTTTGCTCAGATGGCCACATATGATATTCTTCGCTTGAGAGTCGAGTTGCTTGAATCTCTTCACATCAGCAGCGTTGATAGTGGGGGTGACAAAGGGAATACCATTTTCCACAACATACCAGAGATCGTTGTCAATTGCCTCAAGATGCATGCGCATCTTGTTCTTCCAGTAGGGGTAGTCCGTCCCATCAAAGGTAGGACACCCAGCTGAGACCTTGATCATGCATGCAGTCGACATAACTAAAACTCCAGGTGGTTAAACCAAAATCACACAGAACATGGGAGTACCTAGCTCTGATACCAATTGAAAGTGCGTTATATCGGTTAGAGGGGGGGTGAATAGGCGATTTTTACAAATTTGTCACTTGAGGAAATACTAGTTGAGGAATTTGCGAAGTGACGAACTACTCGAAGCGGAATAAGTACTCAAGTGCATGTGAAACATAGCAGTAGCATAGTCATCATGATGAAATGAAACATACATAGAGCATGAGTAGCGTGAACAGGATAAGCAGGCAGAAGATAATGTAACTGAAGAATTTGAGGTGAGGAAATTGAGAAAGTCTTCAGTCAAATTCTTCAAACAGTAATGATCAATTTCATCAACACATATATGAGGAAATGAAAGGGTTGAGAAAATAGAACCAGGGGCTCGATGAAGACAATGATTTGATGACCCAGTTCCAACTGCTGTGACAGTCGTACGTCTAGTTCGGAGCGGCCTGGTATTTAAACCAGAGGACACACAGTCCCAGGACACATAGTCCTTACCGTATTCTCCTTGAGCTAAGGTCACACAGACCTCGCCCAACACTCATGGTAAGTCTTCAGGGTAGACTTCCAAAACCCTCACAAACTGGTCACCCGGCAATCCACAATTTACTGCTGGATGCTCTAGACCACGGTCACCCGGCGATCCCCAATTGACTGCAGGATGCACTAGACCATGACGCGTAACCGTCTGGAAGATACACAGTCTTCAAAGGTAACAAGCGTCGGTTCCACACAGGAACAATTTCTTCAATGATGCTCAATCACTTTGGGTTGGTGGTTTGGTTTTGGGGTTTTTCCTCGCTGATGATTTTCGCTCAAAATCCTCAAGGAATGGGATGCTCTCAAATGACAAGTGTCAAGATCTCTCTCAGAGCAGCCAACTAGCTAGTGGTTGAGGGGGGCGGCTATTTATAGCCAGGGTGCATCCCGACATGATAAGACATAAATGCCCCCCAATCATATGACCGTTAGGTGGATAGAATATCTGGACAGCTGGCGCAAAGCACAACAACGGTCGGAATTTGAACTGTCAAATTCCTCAGGGCTTATCATATTCCTCACTTGTAGCCAATTCGCACTGGCGAAATCCTAACTCCTCAGTTAGACCAATTTCCTCAGAGACCAGAAGAACATCGTCTCTGTCTCTGAAGATCTTGACTGAACTGCAAGAGATTTCCAAAGGCTTCACTCGAAGGATTGGTTATGTTGAGGCTTTTGAGTTGAGCATCAGATGGAAAATTTTCCTTAGTTTTACCTCGACCCCCTTTAACAGTACGGTGTTTCCTATGACTCAAAGAAAGAAAATGAAACAGTAAAAAACAAAAGCCTTCACACTTCATTGTCCTCGTTCATATCTTCAAGGTCGCACCATCTTCTTCACCTTCAAAGTCTTCAGGGAATACCAAAGTCTTCAGCAAAGTCTTCACCAAAGTCTTCAGTTGAAGACATTCATTTTTAGGGGTCGATATTCTTCCAATATACCAAACTCCTCATCGTCTTATAGAGCCTGTGTACACTCACAAACATATTAGTCCCTTAACCTATAAGTCTTCAATACACCAAAATCACTAAGGGGCACTAGATGCACTTACAGAAGCGAAACTTGAGTTTTTTCAAAAAACGAAAAAGAGCTAGTCTCTTTTTGTCAAGCCTTGAAAGCCAACATTTTTATACTCTGTTATCATACACATACATCATCATACATTGCATCATCATTGCATCGTCATACCATGCATCATATATGCATGAATATCCTGGTTTATATTAGAGGAGCCGGTTTTCAAACCGGGATACATATTCCAATCTTCAATAGCCAACATGGCTGGATTTCCATTATGGTTGTTGTAACCAATATTAAATACTTGAGGTTCTCAAACCAAGTTATATTATTATCTTAAATAGCCAACATGGCTGGATCTTCATCATGGTTTATCATAACCAGTATTAAATGATTGGGGTTTTTCAAGCCAGCTCGGAAGAATTGACTATTCTCGAAGAGCCGCCCTATCACATATAATGCCATGTCATTTAGTTGACCGGCTCTTGGATTTTTTCAACTGGTGCTCTGTAGTAAACTACAACACTTATGGATTTTCTCAAACATATGTTTGCCAGGTTGCACCGCAACCACAAGCAGGGTTTTCATGTCAAGGACAAAGGCATTATTCCAGGATATTCATACCGGGTTACATTACAACCACAGTCAAGGATTCATTCAACAAATTATGATGAGTTCTATTATTCTTACACAGTACCAGGTCGCCGCAGGCAAACGACCCGGCACTTGGGGGCTACACTGCTCAGAGAAATTTTTTCTAAAGTCCCAAGTCGCTGCAGGCATGCGACCCGGCACTTGGGGGCTACAGTATCTAGCTGTTCAAATGGATTGTAAAAGTCCAAATTGAAGACCCGGCCCATCACATACTGATGAGCCGGCCCTTGGGGGCTACACATGTGAAATACAAGACATTCAGTCTATATCTGGCGACTCAGATGACAATCCAGATTTCTCAACATTCAACACCAAGTTCAAAGTCCCATGTCGCTGCAAGCATGCACCACGGTACTTGGGGGCTAATGAAAGTTGTTACATTGTCAACAGATCCTGTTATCTCAAGGAGATGAGCCGGCCTTTCTATCTTTTTCTAAGTCCCAACCCAGTATTTTCTTACTGAGCCGGCCCTTGGGGGCTACACATTGCTCCTCAAGTCTTTATGATCAGATCTACAAAAAGTTCCTGCTCATTATTGCATAATGACCCGACCCTTGGGGGCTACACTGGCTGAAGTTTTATGAGCATAAGACATTTACAAGTCCCAGGTTGCTGCAGGCAAGACAACCCGGCACTTGGGGGCTACAGGTAATATGGATATATCAAAAAATAGCAGAACATTTTCAAGCTATCAATTTTGAGTGAGCAAGGTCTCATGTCTTGGTGGAGCTGAAGAATTGAAAGCCGGCTCAGCATTACATAGATTTTCTTTATTCCCAATAAATTTATCAAGTCAACTAGAGTCCGCTTATTTTGACCCGGCGTCACCAACGATCATGACCCGGCATTGTCAAAAATCATGACCCGGCATATTCTATATAAACAACCCGGCTTCACAGGTTGAAGTGGTTTAACAATGGACGAATTTCTATTTCCCAATATTTTTATCAAGCCGAAGCAATGGAAGCCGACTCAACTTCATATGGTTTTCTTATCTCCAACAATTTCATCAAGCCAAGAGCATGGGAGGCCGACTCAATGACATATGGGTGTTGTATTTCCAATATTTTATTTCAAAGGACACTGACAAGCAAGACGATTGTGAAGACATCTCGTTAATTGAAGAAACCCGGATTTTCAAGGAGCTACTTCATTAAATTAAGCCGGCCAGTTGAGCAAGCTGGTCCCTTAACATATTTATCCTTATTTAAGGAGCTTACCATGAATAAATTCAAGCTAACCTGGGGGCTAATGTCGGGGATATTACCCCGCGGTATAACCCGGCCTGAAGTATGACCCGGCCGGGACTCCGCGACTCACTGTTGCGCCAGCCGAGCTTGGCGACTCATTGGTGACCCGGCAGGAGGTATGACCCGGCCCATCGTATGGCGGCTCATAGGTCACCTCTATTACCGGGTCACATGACGACCAGGCCCAAGGCCCAGCGTGTAAGCCGGCGCAAGGCGGCTCACAGAGAAGGCCCAAAGGAGAGGAAGGATTCCCTTACAGGAGAAACAAGACCCGGATTAGGACTCAAGAGAGACTAGTCCTAATCCTACTCCTAGTAGGACTCTACATGTAAACCTACCCCTTCCACTTATATAAGGAGGGGAGAGCACCCCTAGAGGGACAAGTTCAAGTCATTAGAGATAGACATATTATAGGCTCTCGAGATTAGCGGTAGCGACTCCGCACCCTTGTAATCGAGATCGTCATCATCATCAATATAGACACAAAGTAGGACGTAGGCTTTTACCTCCATCGGAGGGGCCGAACCTGGGTAAACTCGCGTCTCTCGATTCCGACCAACCCCTCTCAAGCCGCTACATAGTTGCGATGGCCTCACACCTAAGTTCTCTCACGAGGACATCTTGCCGTGACAAAACCACGACAGTCACCCTTGGAGATACCTGTAGAGTACCTTTATGATCACCCAGTTACGAAGTGACGTTTGATACACACAAGGCATTCCTCCGGTGCCAGGGAGTTGCATGATCTCATGGTCTTAGGAACAGATACTTGACATGAAGAAAGCAGTAGCAATAAACTAATATGATCAAATGCTATGCTTACGGTTGGGCCTTGTCCATCACATCATTCTCCTGATGATGTGACCTTGTTATCAAATGACAACTCATGTCTATGGTTAGGAAACTTTAACCATCTTTGATCAACGAGCTAGTCTAGTAGAGGCTCACTAGGGACACATTGTTCTCTATGTATCCACACATGTATCTGAGTTTCCAATCAATACAATTCTAGCATGGATAATAGACATTTATCATGACTAGGGAAATATGATAATAACCAATTTATTATTGCCTCTAGGGCTTATTTCCAACAAGCTTCCCGGTACAATACCGAAAAAACTGAAACTTTTTCGGGAACCCTGAAAACAACTTTCCATATATAAATCTTTACCTCCGGACTATTTTGGAGCTCCTCGACATGTCCGGGATCTCATCCGGGACTCCGAACAACATTAGGTCACCAACATACATAACCCAATAATACTATATCATCATCGAACGTTAAGCGTGCGGACCCTACGGGTTCGAGAATCATGTAGACATGACCGAGACACCTCTCCGGTCAATAACAGTAGCGGGACCTGGATGCCCATATTGGTTCCTACATATTCCACGAAGATCTTCATCGGTTGAACCACGATGCAAAGTATTCAATCAATCCCGTATGCAGTTCCGTTTGTCTATCGGTATGTTACTTGCCCGAGATTCAATCGTCGATATCTCCAAACCTAGTTCAATCTCGTTACCGACAAGTCTCTTTACTCGTTCCGTAATACAAGATCTCGTGACTAACTCCTTAGTCACATTTCTTGCGAGCGTCTTGTGATGTTGTATTACTGAGAGGGCCCAGAGATACCTCTCCGTCATACGGAGAGACAAATCCCAGTCTTGATCCATGTCAACCCAACAGACACCCTCGAAGATGCATGTAGAGCACCTTTATGATCACCTAGTTATGAAGTAACATTTGATGCACACAAGGCATTCCTCCGATGTCAGGAAGTTGCATGATCTCATGGTCTTAGGAACATATACTTGACATGAAGAAAGCAGTAGCAACAAACTAAGTGATACGATCAAATGCTACTCTTACGGTTGGGTCTTGTCCATCACATCATTCTCCTAATGTTGTGATCCCGTTATCAAATGAAAACTCATGTCTATGATTAGGAAACCTTAACCATCTTTGATTAACGAGCTAGTCTAGTAGAGGCTCACTAGGGACACGGTGTTGTTTATATATCCACACATGTATTTAAGTTTCTCATCAATACAATTCTAGCATGGATAATACATCATTATCATGAACAAGTAAATATGATAATAACCACTTTATTATTAGGGCAATATTTCCAACAGTCTCCCACTTGCACTAGAGTCAATAATCTAGTTCACATCGCCATGTGATTCACACCCAATGAGTTCTGGGGTTTGATCATGTTTTGCTTGTGAGAGACGTTTTAGTCAATGGGTCTGCAATATTCAGATCCGTATGTGCTTTGAAATCTATATGTCATACTATAGATGCTGCTACCACGCTCCACTTGGAGTTATTCCAAATGACTGCTCCACTATACGTATCCGGTTTATGACTCACAGTCATCCGGATCGGTGTCAAAGCTTGCATCGATGTAACTCTTTACGGCAGACTCTTTATCACCTCCATAACCGAGAAACATTTCCTTAGTCCTCTTTAGGTACCTAACTATAATTTTGACCGTTGTCTGGTGATCCACTCCTGGATCACTCTTGTACCCCCTTTGCCAGACTCATAGCAAGGCACAAATTAGGTGTAGTAGACAGCATGGCATACATTATAGATCCTATAGCTGAGGTATAGGGGACGACCTTCGTCCTTTATCTTTCTTCTGTCGTGGTTGAGCTTTGAGTCTTACTCAACTTCACACCATAAAATACATGCAAGAACTCATTCTTTGACTGATCCATTTTGAACTCTTTTAAAATCTTGTCAAGGTATGTGCTCTATGAAAGTCTTATCAAGCGTCTTGATCTATCTCTATAGATCTTGATGCTCAATATGCAAGCAGCTTTATCCGGGTCTTCCTTTGAAAAACTCCTTTCAAACAACCCTTTATGCTTTCCAAAAATTCTACATCATTTCCAATCAACAATATGTCATCCACATATACTTATTAGAAATGCTATAGTGCTCCCACTCACTTTCTTGTAAATACAAGTTTCTTCATAAACTTTGTATCAACCCAAAAGCTTTGATTATCTCATCAAAGCGTATATTCCAACTCCGAGATGGGTGCTGATGTGGACATGGCTAGCTCAGATACGCTCAAATATTGCACGCATTCACATTTTAAAGAATGGTTGGAGATTTATTCAAACAACGTGTCAAGATACAGTTGCTAATGTATATGTACACATACATGCTTATGTGTACACACATCCATATACTATGGATGACTTGGTGCAGCCATGCATACTCGAGACACTTATGTGTGTGCATGCTTCATTACCAAATTACCGAAGTCAGAGGCATGCATGCCCTCCACCACCGAACCATCCATCCCATCCATCATGCATGCATGCAAGAAGCCAACACTACAAGGTTCATTTATTTTGGCTACATGGAACAAGAGGACTTTCATGCCAACACGTCTTGTCAAACGAAGCAAACGACACCACCATACACTGTCCGGTCTTTGTACGACCCGACGTTCCGTGACACCAGCGGGTCATCCCTCTAAATAAATACTACCTCTGTACACTTTTATAAGACATTTTGGTTCACTAAAGTAGTGATCTTGAACGTCTTATAAAATTTTACGGAGGGAGTAGCTAGTTAAATTAGGTTTAGACTTGGGTTTTATTGTATTGTCTAGCCATCGCTACAATTTGCATCTACGAGACATGTAGGACTACCGCCTTGTCAGATCCACAGTGGAACCCCAACTTGTTCATCTATTTCGTGTGCTCAATTTATTATCTGCAATTTCAGATTGCAATCATCATTGTTCTTGTTGGTTCTTCGGTTGCTTGCAGGAACTTGAACCTCGTTGTTCAGGTTGATCGTGCCTACGGCAAGGTCAATAACCATCGGAGATTGGTTTAGCGATTGTCGAGGCGTATTGTCGGGTACGGTATAGCCGGATCGTCAAGGTCAAAATCCACCAAATCGATAGTTATTGTAAGAGCACATTTATCCATGTGTGGTTTTGGTAATTGATGACAATCCCTATGGACTAATGGTTGCCTTGAGTTATATTCGAAGGATTTGTCCATAGGCACTTCTTGAAGTCCATCTGTTGGTTTCAAGGAGTTTATATGGTGACCAAGGTGGTATTCAAGGTTTTATCCAAAGATTGGTCATGTGAGAGATGAGCTTATTGCAAGCATGTCTTGAAGAAGAAGATTGTGTCAGCATTCATGTTTACCTTCAAGACATCATCTTTATGAAGAGAGAAGATAAGATACAAGGTTGATCAAGACTAAGTCAAAGAGTGAACCAAGTTGATCAACACACAAAACGTGCAAGATATACCAAGAGGGATCAAGTGATCCCATGGTATGGTAAGCATTGTCCATTACGCTTTGTGTACTAACCCATGGTCTACTTGAGTGTTCTTTGTAGGGTTAGGTATATTTCCATGGGATTGCATCAAGAGGAAGATCCCAGACAACCCATGGAAGATGACATCAAGTGGTGATCGTCATCAAGGTTGCGGTGTGCAAGTTCAAGTGAAGCATCACGGAGAGATCATGCTTGAAGCTTGCCGTCCATTGTGGTGACAATGGACTTGTGAAGATGAGCCGAAGAGTGGCTCACCCATAGTGGAGTATGGGGGAGCAATCTACTAGTCTTCATCGAGCCGGCGCAATCAAGAAAGGTGGTCCATCTTGAGAAGGACAAGATCGTCATCATCTAGCTCAAGTGGACTATGCGCAAGGCAAAGGTTTGACCTTGATAGGGTTTTCTATTTTACCGGTCTCATGGTGGTAGTTGGGAGACCGGGTTATAGGATCGATAGCCGTACTATCAAGGGGGGCTCTCAAGTGAGTAGCTTGATCGTATCGTTCGTTGAGAGCTCAATTCATTGCATTCTTGGCATCATCATCTTTCTTGGTTCTTGGTTTGCTTTTTTCTATGTGGGTTCTTGAGCTTATGGTCAGCTTCATGACAAGCTCAAGTTCATGGAAAACGGAGTCCATATGCATCTTTTATGATGTTTTCGATGTTGGAGTTTTTGCCGGTTCTTCATTCATAGAGGTTTCACATCTCTATATCATTGGCTGTTGGAAAGCTCTTGTCGTCCTGAGTCCAACAAGCTTGAGTTTGCTCAATTCGGAGCTCATATGCGAAGGTTATGGCAGTTCTGGTTTTACTGTTTCCATCTGGTTGCTTGGGTTCTTTGTTACTCTTCCGTGGGCGGTAGTACCGCTGGCCACAGCGGTAGTACCGCTGGGGGGTTCCGACTCCTTACGCGGTAGTACCGCTGGCCACAGTGGTAGTACCGCTGGGGAGTTCCGACTCCTTACGCGGGACACCAGACACCACCTTGTCTGGTGTGTGGTACCCCGCGCCACCAGAGCGGTAGTAGGGCGGTAGTAACAAGCGGTACTACCGCTGCCCCCTACTACTGCTGAAATCTGTGTGCGGGCGGTAGTACCGCTCCCAGGGGCGGTACTACCGCTTGTGTGCGGGATGTGGGGGTAACGGTTGGATTTTCCCCCACCTATTTAAGGGGGTCTTTTTCCCCAATGGATCTTATCCTTTGAGCTCGAGTTTGCCCCCCATTGTTGACCTTCTTCGAGCTTGCTAACTCTCAATCCCTCCAATGATTCTTGCTAGTTCTTGAGGGAAAAGAGAGAGGAGATCTAGATCCACATTTTCACCAATCACTTTCTCCTCTAAGTGAGGGGAACCCCTTGGATCTAGATCTTGGAGTTCTTCGTGTTCTTCTTCGTTCTTCCTCTCATTTCCTCCATAACATTTGTTGTTGTGGTGGGATTTGGGAGAGAAGGACTTGGGCACTCCGTGTGCCCTTGCCATTGCATTTGGTGCATAGGTTTGAGTTCTCCATGGTGATACGTGGAAGTGAGAAGTTGAGAAGCTTATTACTCTTGGGTGTTTGAGCACCCTAGAGCTTGTTCCTCTTGGGTGCTTTGGCGCCCTAGATGGTTGGTGGTGGCTCGGAGCTCAATCATTGTGTTGCAAAGCTCCGGGAAAGCGTCAGGGTCTCCAATTAGGTTGTGGAGATTGCCCCGAGCAATTTGTACGGGTACCGGTGACCGCCCCCAAGGGTTGCCAAAGTGTACGGGTACCGGTGACCGCCCCTAAGGGTTGCCATTTGTACGGGTTCGGTGACCGCCCTCAAGGGTCCCTTAGTGAAATCACGAGATCTTGCATTGTGCGAGGGCGTGAGGAGATTACGGTGGCCTTAGTGGCATCTTGGGGAGCATTGTGCCTCCACACCGCTCCGAACGGATATTAGCATCCGCAAGGGTGTGAACTTCGGGATACATCGTCGTCTCCGCGTGCCTCGGTTATCTCTTACCCAAGCCCTTTACTTATGCACGTTACTTTGTGATAGCAATATTTTTTAATGCTGTATATCTTGCTATCACTTAGTTGTTTATCTTGCTTAGCATAAGTTGTTGGTGCACATAGGTGAGCCTAGTTGTTTTAGGTTTTGTGCTTAACATATTAAACGTTAGTTTTCTTCCGCATTTGTTCAAGCCTAAACCGTAATTATTTTAAAGCGCCTATTCACCCCCCCTCTAGACAACATCCATGTCCTTTCAGTTATCCTCACTCTCGTCGAAAGATCGGGCCACCGTCACATCAAGTGGTATCAGTTTCCAGGTTCATTGGTGAGAGATTTACAGTTTTCATAGATTACTTTATTTTTTTGTCCTATAAACCCACGAAACATCCCTCAAACAAAATTTTAGATTAGTTCATCCTTTACACCCATAATTTTTTTAGCCTTTAGCAATTTTTGCATCTAGTATTTGCTTTGTTGAATCTTTGGTTGCATCCATCCGTGAATAGTGCTGGTTTAGATTAGTCGGAGAAAATCATCTACGAACCTTGTTTTGTCCGGCGTATTTTCCGCGGCAAGCTCATCCGTAGTCTGGAATTTTTTTTAGCAAGATTGCATCAGGTTGTTTCTAGTTTTCCCGATTCTTGCGTGCACTCCAAGGTCGCATCAGTTAAAAGTCCGTCCTGTCCGCCGCTTTCGAAGCATCTTTGCGCCTGTCATCGTGGGCACAGAGTCCGCAACATTGCGTATTGAGAAGACGTTTGCGATTACCTCTCTCTCTCGCGTGTGTGTGTTCCGATTTCTAATCATTTGTTTTCAGGACACGGGTCTGAGCCAGCTGGACGTCTCTTGCACCCCTAGTACTCCACGTCCCCATCTACACCAAAGGGTCGCTATCCTGTCGCGCGTGCGTGTCAGTTTCCAGCCGCTACTTGATTACAGACACCACTAGTAGCTAGCACACCTTTTCATCAACGTGAGTTGCACCTTGCTTGTTTTCATAGCTCTTGTAGCACACAAGTGTGATCACGTTATTTTCTAGTCTCATCTTTGGTACGTGACTTCTTGCTAGTTACCGGCTTGACAAAAAAAGGAAAAAAAGAGTGAACGAAGAGAAGAAAAAAAAACGTAGAAAGAAAAAGAAAAGAAAGAGAAAAAAAAGGTTATAAAATGTCAGGCCGGCTAGCATCTGTTTAGGGCAAACACAATAGATCTGTTTATATTCCAAATATTCCAGATATTCTTTTTGCTGCTACGAGCTTGACCATCACACCAAATCATCTATTTTGAGCCTTGTCATACACTCACGTGTCTCAACCACCATATATTTTTCTTGACACTCACTTTGTTCAGTATCTGGGCTTAGATTGTTTTATCTCTTACTAGTTGACTGCCAGCACTAGTTAGGAGTTTGAGCAATTATTCAGCTTGCATTACTTTTTGCTTAATTGTGCCACTAAATTTGTGAGTTGAGGAAACCTTCACCAAGCTCCACTTCCTATATTATACCTTGTTCGGTCACTTGGTAATCTCTATATCAATCTTTTGATAACTTTTGACATCGCCAACGGCCGGCAACCACTGCAGCACGGTAAGAACTGGTAAGAGCTTGGTCATTGCTAGAGAGTTGAGAGACAGTTTTCACCACCTCCGAGTAGTACTATAGGAACATTATACTTGTGATTTTGTTTTTGTTTGGTACTGAACATGACAGGTTCTTGAGTGACCAATAGTTGGGCTACTTCTATTGTCGGGGATGACGTGCCATATATTGATGCGAGTCATTATCTCCCACCACAGCAGGTACGACGACCGTCACAAGATGTATATGAAGGTAGAAGCGCACATGACCAGGTTATCTCTTTGCCACAGTTCGAGGGTAAATATGATCCCGATTCGTATATTGATTGGGAAATGGAGGTAGACGAAATATTTTCCACCCATAATGTTTCTGAACAAAAGAAAATAAATGGTGCCACTTAAAGCTTTTTCGGTTTCGTTTCAGTATGGTGGAGAAATTATTGTAGGGAAAATATTTATAATGGACCTTCTACTTGGAAAGCTTTAAAACTTGTCATGCGCAACCGATTCGTTCCTTCATACCATGCTAGTGATTTGCTTAGAAAATTGCAACGTTTAGCACAAGACAATAACACCGTTGAAGAATATTATGTGTACTTTTTGTTACGTTGTGGAATAGAAGAATGCGAAGATGATTTTCTGAATAGATTTTGGAAAGGTTTAAATCATGATATACAAGACATAATAATGCATGAAGAACTATATTCTGTCGACCATTTGTTTCGTCTTGCGTGTAAAGCAGAACAAAACATAAGAGGATGTCTATACATGACGAACAAGTGTGTGGTGCAATCCCCGTCAAAGAAGCTTACTTCCTCCGCTGCACCACCAACTATGATAGAGTACGGTTACGACGTACGGACACACCATTACACTATGGTGTTCCAGGTGGCGTGAGCTGTGAAACAATTCCACATTATCTTAAATGCATACCAAACTCATAACTCATATATTCTCCCCCACGATCACATCATAGACATTTTATCTTGTTGTTACGATGATTTTCAACTTCACTCTGAAATTGTTTGAACTTTTCAAACGTTACAGACTTGTGTTTCATTAAGTATATATCCCAATATCCACTTAAGTCATCCGTGAAGGTAAGAAAATAACGATATCCACCGCGCGCTTCAACACTCATTGGACCGCATACATCAGCATGTATTGTTTCCAATAAGTCACTTGCCCGCTCCATCGTATCGGAAAACGGGGTCTTAGTCATCTTGCCCATGAGGCATGGTCCGCATGTCTTAAGCGATTCAAAATCGGTGAGTCCAAAGATCCATCAGCATGGAGTTTCTTCATGCACTTTACACCAATATGACCTTAGCGGCAGTGCCACAAGTATGTGGTACTATCATTATTAACTTTGCATATTTTGGCATTAATATAATGAACATGTGTACCACTACGATCGAGATTCAATAAACCATTCACATTGGGTGCATGACCATAGAAGGTATTATTCATGTAAACAGAACAACCATTATTCTCTGACTTAAATGAATAACCGTATAGCAATAAACACGATCTAATCATGTTCATGCTCAACGCAGACACCAAATAACATTTATTTAGATTCAACACTAATCCCGAAGGTAGAGGGAGCTTGTGATGGTGATCACATTGTGACGCCCCCAATTTGATCGTACGCTAATCATACACGCAAATGCGTACGACCAAGATTAGGGACTCACTGATCGATATTACAACACAACTCTAGACACAAATAAAAGTCATACAACTCCATATTACAAGCCAGGGGCCTCGAGGGCTCGAATACAAAGCTCGACAAGCACGAGTCAGCAGAAGCAAATAATATCTGAGTATAGACATAAGTTAAACAAGTTTTGCCTTAAGAAGGCTAGCACAAACATAACAACGGATCGAACGAGGCGAGGCCTCCTGCCTGGGAACCTCCTATCCTACTGCTGGTCGGGGGCCGCCTCCACGTAGTAGTAGGCTCCTGCGGTGGTGTAGTAGTCGTCTCTGGCGTACTCCATCTCCTGGGCTCCATCGTCTGAACGCAGAATCATATCGAGGGGGAAAGAGAAAGCAAAGCAGCAGTGAGTACTCATCCAAAGTACTCGCAAGACTGACATCAGAACTATGCTAAGTATGCATCAGTATCAAGGAATGGGGTTATATCTGGGCTGACTGCAGAAAGCAAGAATAGGGGGAAGGCCTAGTCCTATCGAAGACTAGCATCTTCAGCATCTTGTAGCATTAGAAGAGAGTAGACTGGTATCTCATATATAGCAATATTATAGTAGCAAATTTTTATAAGTATCCACGCCCAGATATTCTTCCTCGACTCCCTGCGAGGAAGCAATCCCGGAGCCAACATTCATTTCAATTTAAAGTCACAATTTTAGTTGTAGTAGATCAAGGTACAACTCCAAGTCGTCCTGTTACCGTGGACACGGCTATTCGAATAGATGAATTCATCCCTGTAGGGGTGCACCGCATTTCCAACACGCTTGATCACCTCCGGCCGGACACATTTTCCTGGGTCATTCCCAGCCTCGGGATATCAACCCGTCGTCGCCCCACCTAGGCTCAACAGAGAGGCCAGCCCGCCGGTCTAAATCCTAAGCGCGCAGGGGTCATGGGCCCACTCACCCTTTGCACTCCTGCACGATGCGAATGCGGCCGAGGTCAGCCCTAGCACACTTTAATCCAAGACATGTGCCGTCCAGGCCACTCGGGCGCGCGCCTCTCCATTGCTGACGTCCGAAGAGCTTCGGCTGATACAACGACGTTGAGTACCCATAACTTGTCCCATGTGAAGGTTTGGTGCGTAAAAGGTCCAATCGACCAACTCAGATCAAATACCCAACCCATTAGCATTTTATTATTGCGGGGCAAGCGCGACCCATGAAGTGCGGTCCCGTCGCCCCGTCTCGAGGATGTGTGGCAAGGGCCTCTCCTGCCCGGCCACGCCTCGTCATCATCAAACCGTGGGTACCCCTCAGGGTCGACCCATCACCAACATGTTTCTGTAACCAGGTCATAGTAACTGTGTGTATAAAACATCAAGACGGAACCTGAGGAATCACCCTCAAAGGGTCCCGCTCGATGAAACCGTCAAGGTGGGCTTAGAGGAATCACCCTCGAGGGTCCCACACTTGAGGGGTTGCACGAAAGAGTCATCATCGGGAATGGTGAAGGAGGAATCACCCTCGATAACCACGACCGACTAGCTGCACTACAGAGTTAGCATCATGAGTACTTCACGAGGTGTCACCCTCGGTACTCGATAGTAGCTCTGCAGAGTCGTACAACTAAGGGGTGTGCGGTGAATGTGACGGGCATGGCTTGTCGGTCGGTTGGCCGAGTCTTCGAGTCTTCGAGTCGTCGAGTCGTCGATGAAGAAGCAGGGGCAACTGGGACTAAGGGGGTCACAGAGGATTCATTGATCAACCTATACTAAGCAGTTGATATAATAGCAGTTTATCAAAAACAGGCTATGCATCAGAAATAGGAGCTAGCTAATACAGTAGCAAAATCTAATGCAAGAATGAGAGGGAAAGAAATGGGCGATATCGGAATGCTCAAGGGGGGTTGCTTGCCTTGCTGCTCTGCGGCAAAGGCCTGATCGTCAGCGGGGTAGTCGTACCCGGTAGCACCGTCAGTCTCGGAGTCTACCGGTAAGAAGAGGGGGGAAGAAACAATAAATATAAAGCACAGATGCAACACGATGCATGACATGGCAATATGCAGAGCTAGGCATGCACTAACGCAGTATTACACGTCGCAGACGGGTCGGAAGAATATCTGACGATATTTTCCGGGTCTCGGGCTACTACCGGACAAACGAAATCAATGGAAAAGTTCCCCGTTCATTATGATAGGAGCACATGACAGACGAACGGACTGCGTATTCGGATTCGTGGGAATTTTCTGATCAACTTTCATGTATAAATTATTTTCATCTGACTTACATATTATTTTATATTAATTTTTAAAGTTTTATTAATATTCTGAAATTAACAGATTTAATATTAATTTGAATTAAAACAGAAAATACTATTGTCACCTAGTGGTATTCTAGTCATAGTGTATGACAGTGGGGCCAATGGGGCTGGGTTGACCCAGTCAATATCTGACTGGTCAAAGGGGTGAATAGGGTATGGGGTCCCACATGTCATTGTCTAATTGGACTAACTTAGGGTTAATTAGTTATTAATTAACTAAATCCCTAATTAATTAATTAATTAATTATTTTTATTATTTAAACTGCTTCTTTTTCTTAACTAAAAAAGGGGGGTTCGGCCGCACATGTCAGGGGGGATTGGTAAAGTGGGGATTATCCCCACTAAACAGGGAGGTGCCGGCCGAGCGGCTAGGCTCGCACGGCGCGCGAGGGAGCCGGCGGCCAAGGCCAGGAGGCCGGCCGGTGGGGAGCGGAGGCGGTCGGCGGCGGTGGCGGCCAGCGGCGGCCGAAGGGTGCGCGGCCAGTGGGGAGCGCCAGCGGTGGTGGCCGGAGGCGGGCGCGACCGGTGGCCGAAGCAGCAGCTGCACATAACAGTGGAAGCCGGGGCCGCAGGCGCGGGCGGCGCACGTAGGGGCGCGGTCACGGCGCAGTGGGCGCGCGGCCGGAACTGCAGGCGTCGACGGCAGGCGCGGCAGCAGCAGCTGCCAGAGCGCGGGGGCAACAGCGGGAGGGGTCGCGCCCGGGGCGCGTTGGCGGCACGGTGAGCACGAGCGGGACCGGGGGCGTAGCGGCCATGGCGAGCGACGAGCGGGGCGTGATGGGGCCGGGTGCGGGGCCGCGGCAGCGCAGTGCGGCGACGGGGAGCGCGGCGACGGCGTGCGGGGACGTGGTCGGCCGGAGGAGGAAGAGGGAGGGAAGGGAGGAGCCCCGGAAGGGCTCACCGGCGGCGCAGGGGAGGGGGGCGGCGAGGCTTGATGGCGACCGGTGGGGAGGAGACGGGGAAGAGGACGGCGAGGCAGGGCGACGTGGTGGCGGGGTGAGGTCCGGGGCGCCGGCGGCGCTGGGTGGCGTCGGCCCCCGATCCAGATGGGATCGGGATGAGGGAGACGAGATCGTGGGTGAGGAGGGCGAGTGGGGTGCGGGCTAGGGTTAGTGGGGGACATGGGGGGGGGTTATGGTGGGCGCCGGCTGGGCCGCTCTGGTTGGCCCGATGGCCAGGTGGGTCAAGGCCTAGTGAGGGGGGGGTGTTTTCTTTAAATTTTGTTTTTAGTTTTTCTTTTCTTTTTTATTTTTTTAATGTCTCTGTTTTTAAATATTTTAGGGCACTTAATCATTTTATTAATTGTTGGTTCACCACCATAATTAGGCATGGATTATTTGCCACAATATGAACATTTTAGATTTCGTGTGTGACAAATTTGAATATTGACTTTAGATTGTATTTGAATTTGAATTTCGATTTGGATCAAGTGAAGATTAGCAAAATGGATTAGCATAACCCATAGGTTACTGTAGCTTGATTACATGGATTACTGTAGCTGCAAATCCAGGGCGTCACACACATCAACCTTGGAAACACTTCCAATACACATTGTCACCTCGCCCTTTGCTTGTCTCCGTTTATTCCGCAGCTTTTGTTTTGAGTTACCAATATTAGCAACTGATCTGGTATCAAATACCCAGGTGCTACAACGAGTACTAGTAAGGTACACATCAATAACATGTACATTAAATATACTTTTGTTGACGTTGCCAGCCTTCTTATCTACCAAGTACTAAGGGCAGTTCCGCTTCCAATGACCGTTCCCTTCATAATAGAAGCACTCAGTCTCGGGTTTGGGTCCAACCTTGGGTTTCTTCACTGGAGCAACAACTGGCTTTCCATTCTCGAAGTGTCCCTTCTTGCCCTTGCCCTTCTTGAAACTAGTGGTCTTACTAACCATCAACACTTGATGCTCCTTCTTGATTTCTACCTTCGCGGTGTAAAACATCACGAATAGCTCAGGGATCATATTCTCCATCCCCTGCATGTTATAGTTCATCACAAAGCTCTAGTAGCTTGGTGGTAGTGACTGGAGAACTCTGTCAATCACTGTCTTATCTAGAATATTAACCCCCACTTGATTCAAGTGATCGTAGCACTCATACATTCTGACCACATGCTCGCCGACTGAGCTATTCTCCTCCATCTTGTAGGCAAAGAACTTGTCAGAGGTCTCATACCTCTCAACACGGGCATGAGCCTGAAATACCAATTTCAGCTAGTGGAGGCGGAGCTAGTTCAACCGGTCTTCGCCAAGTGCTACTAGAACGAGGACGGAGGAGCTACGGAGTAACGGGAGAGAGAGGGGCGCCAAGGGCTTATTGTGTACTCTTGGGGTGCCCCTCCCCTCTATTTATAGGTGGAGACGCGTGGTGGACAGCCCCTCCAAGACCTAGGGGCGCAACCAAGGGGGAGGAGGTGGAATCCTAGTCCTCCTCCTTCCCTTCCATACAAAGATGGACTTTCCACCTCTGCCAACTGCATGGGCCTTGAGGGACTTGTGCGCCTGGCCCAATAAGGCCAGGGCGCCTCCCCTCATCCCATGATGACCCTTGGGACGTGGTGGAACCCTTGGTGGACTTCCAGACTCCTCCAGAAGTTTCCGGAACCTTCTGTAAGCTTCTCGGTACAATACCGAAAAAACCTGAAACTTTTTCCGGAACCCTGAAAACAACTTTCCATATATAAATCTTTACCTCCTAACCATTATGGAGCTCCTCGTCATGTCCGCGATCTCATATGGGACTCCGAACACCATTCCGTCACCAACATACATAACCCAATAATATTATATCGTCATTGAACGTTTAGCGTGCGGACCCTACGGGTTTGAGAATCATGTCACTACTGCAGGGTGGTCCGAAGACGACACATCAATCAGAGACCCTTCGATGAAACTGTGTACGATGCACGAATCGCAAACGGTATAGTTCAAGCTCCATCGCCAGTAACACGAACTGTGTGCGATGGCGGACCCATCAAATAGGTTCATAAAATAGTTGCGTGTGCGATCTATGGCAGACGGTTTGTTCTTATGAACCGTTTGTGATTAGCGACGATAACAGAAACGGTTGCACAAATCCAGATGTGTGCGATAGTGGGAACTCAGATCACTAACATAAACTGTGTGCGATGATATAGAAGAACACAAATGATTCGGCATAACAAGATGTGTGCGATATAGGGCACACAGTTCACTACCATAAACTGTGTGCGATAATACAGCAGAACACAAATGATTCGGTATAACAAGATGTGTGCGATATAGGGTACACAGTTCACTGCCATAAATTGTGTGCGATGATATAGCACAACACAAACGATTTAGCATAACAAGATGTGTGCGATAGAGGGCAAACAGGTGCGTAATCAGAATCGTGTGCGAACACTAGAAATAACACAAACGATTGGTGTTAATAACCTGTGTGTGTTCTGCGGCAACGCTTGCTGGTATACAATTTGTCAGCGACTGATGAAATCATCACCGACGGGTTTCGTAGTTTTGTCCGTGTGTATTGTGATTTTCTCTGTCTGCACAACATCTATGCTGCCTACAGGTCACTCGGGTGAATTATTTGCGATGAGCCAAAATAACACAAATGGTTGCACAGATCAAGATGTGTGCGACAGATGGCATACCGTGCGCTTGGATGAAATGTGCGAGCCAAAATAACACAAACAATTGGGCGTAACAAGATGTGTGTGATGCCCAGCAAACAGGTCAGTGAACTAAATTGTGTGGAAAGACAAAAAATAACACAGACATATAATAACACAGACAGTTCTTGGTAATAAGCATCTGATTCAGAGATGATAGCGCAAATTATCGTTCACACTCCTGCATATTCGGCTAAACAACATAATAGCGACCTTACATATCAGCAAGGTTCAGAAAACAGCAAAATGGAAATAGCTACTCGTCGGCGTTGTTGCGGGGCTGGCCTGTTCGTTTGTCAATGTTGAAATATCGTCTGCACTCATGCAACATCCTCTCTATGGAAGAAGGATCCACTTTCGGGTCGGCGATGACCATGTTCTTGGAACGCTTCATAGGCCCGGCCTTTCCTCTGCTCCTGCTCCATCGCAGTAGCTCCGGTCTCATGGAAAATCCCATCCACGGCCAAATGCGTGCGTGCGACCCTCTGATGACGGAGATATTCAAAGCGGTCGTAAACAAGAAAACCAAGAGCTGCGTGCTGTGCTAGAGCGGTAGCAGACTCAAAGGAGGCTGTTGTCCTTACCGCGGCCAAATCCACGCGAGCCGCCAAGGCAACGGCAAACTAATCGGCGCATGATGCCCTTTCGACGTCCACAGCCGCGCGTTCCGCGTACAGTACCACGTTTGTGTCGGCGTCCTGGGAACGGGGGTACCCAGACTTGCATGCCTGCGGCCCAGGGCGTGGCCTGCCTCGACAGTCCGTACGGCCCGGCGCGGCTTCATTCAAGACAAGGCCCTCACGAGAGCTCCACCCTCGCGAGGAGGACAACGCCAAGGCTCCCGGAAGGAGGAGGCCTCCCCAGGCCCCCTCCCGAGCGGGAGAGATTTCTATGCAATGCTCAGCCTCGGGAGGTCAAGGATGACGCAAGGCGAGCCAGGCGGGCACCAGCGCGCCAGGGGAAACAGTTTCCTCTTTAGTGCAAAGGGGGCAAAGGCGTACGCGGGTTCCCGGGGCGTCCCACCAAAGGTTTCCATTTCGGTGCAACGAGACCAGGCCAGCGGGCACGGCAGGACAGATGTCACCAGCGAGCCCACCACCGCGTCATCACCAGCCACTTTGCAGGCGAAGACCACCTTTTGTCAGGATAAGATGTACCTCCTGTACCCTTTCGAATTTGGCCGTTGTGGGATCCCTTCCCGCCCTTGCGATAAGGGAAGAGGACCCAGGCCGCTATAAATAGAGGTGAGGCTGCTCTGTGGAGAAGAGAGAGAACCACCCGAGCGCCCTCACGAGGCAACTCACCACTGTACTAGTTCACCCACAAACCTCCTCGTGAGGCAATCCACCAAAAGCAGGAGTAGGGTTTTACGCTTCGCAGCGGCCTGAACCTGGGTAAATCCTCGTGTGCTAATCCATTTTCCTTTGATCGTGCAAGTTCGTCGGGCCAGGCTATCGAGCAGGGAGCTTGAGGGGGAGCTGTGGAGATCTTCGCACACGCCCCTGAGTTCGAACCTCTTTGGGTTTTGCGGAGCCCGAAATCCGACATTTGGCACGCCAGGTAGGGGCGTGTCGGAGTCTTCCTCAAACTTCGCTCCTTCTGCGCTCCACCGCTCTGATGGCTGACGCTCGCTGAGCCCGTGCCGAGCGCCGTGCTGCTCGTGTCGCCCAGACGGCGCCGGTGGGCCACACCGCCGCGCGCTAGTCCGCCTCTCCTGTGGCCAACGCCGCCACGGGCCCAGATGCCCACGAGCAGTAGGACTCGTCACAGCCGGTCACCGCGCGGCGCGACGGCCGCACCGCCACTTCATCGATCGTTCTAGCTACTGGGTCGTCCTCCCACGCTCGCCCCGGGCCGGCGCGTGAGTCGGGCGCACTCCTCATGGCGCGCGAGCTGCTGCGTTACCGCCCTGCCCCCAACCGCTACGACGACTGGCTCGGGCGCATCGCAGAGCTCGTCAGTGCCGTCGGCGATGCCTCGGCGCTCTCCTACTCGTTCCGGCCCCAGCCCTCTCTGGCAGGCGACGAGGCCCATGATGTGCCGCCCCCTCCTCCCCAGCGCGATGTCGACCCCGAGCCCAAGCGTGAAGCACGCCCGCGCGACCAGCCGCGCGGGCCCCCGGCGAGGGTGAGAGATGAAGTAAGCTGCCAGGTGGTGCCGCGGCCGCGCGCTGACGCGCGTGCGCTCCCCGCGCCGCTGCGCCAGCGTCACGACCGCGCGCCCCTGGAGGCAGCAGCGCAGGAGCACCAAGACCGGGCCCCTCCCATGCGCGCGGCACCCGCGGGTCCAGTGGGTTGCCGCGCCATCGCCCCGGAGCTGCATCCGGTCATGTGGCCCTACAAGTTCAAGCCTGAC
Organism: Elymus sibiricus; assembly: GCA_039707655.1. Taxonomy (NCBI): domain Eukaryota; kingdom Viridiplantae; phylum Streptophyta; class Magnoliopsida; order Poales; family Poaceae; genus Elymus; species Elymus sibiricus. The sequence goes on from CM077665.1 coordinate 180,985,009, forward strand.
CTACCTCCTCGCTACGACGGCACTCCAGATCCCGCCGAGTTCCTACAGCTCTACTCGCTGAGCATCCAGGCGGCCGGCGGAGACGACAAGGTCATGGCTAGCTGGTTCCCTATGGCACTCAAGGGTGGTGCACTCTCCTGGCTCCTCAACCTCCCGGAGGGGTCAATCACCTCCTGGGACGACCTGCGGAGCGTTTCGTCACCAACTTCCAAGGCACCCACGACCGCGCCCTCGGTGTGGGTGACCTGCGTCGCGTGAAGCAACAGCCGGACGAGACCTTGCACAAGTTCATACAGCGCTTCACGACTGTCCACCTCAAGATCCCGAGGGCGTCGGATGAGGCCATCATCTCGGCATTTACCGACAGCATCAGGGACCTCAGGATGAGGGAGGAGCTCGCCATCAACGATGACCTGAGCTCAGCCCTAGAGATGTTCAACCTGGCAAACAAGTGCGCAAAGGCCGAAGAAGGACGCCTCTCACTCCTCGAGCTTCCAGAGGTGAACCCCGAAGACAAGAAGACCAAGACCAAGGAGGCGAAGTGCAAGGCCCCCGCAGTGCTGGCGGCGGATACTGAGGCGAAGCGCAGTCGAGACGAGGAACCCCCCGTGGGAGGGCGACCATTCTGCATCTTCCATGGCACCAATAGCCACAACACCATCTACTGTCAGGAGCTCAGGGTGGTCCGTGACGAGCATTTTGGTCGACGCCCTGGGCGTGGCTATGGTCGCGGTGGAGGCTGCGGCGGAGGCCACTGGGACAGTCGAGACCCGCGCCCGGAGTGGCGTGACCGGCCTCGGGAGGACCGCTGGCCCGATCAGGCTCGGGAGGACCGCTGGCGCGACGAACCTCCGGAGGGGTTGCGTCGCGGTCAGCCTCGTGAGGCCCGCCCTCGTGAGGCCGGCCTTCCCCCACTGCCGCCGCCACCCAGGAGGAAGGAGGAAGACAGGCAGAACGACGGGGCTGGGGGCTTCCAGGAGGTCAGGGCAATAGCTTGCATCCTGGGCGGCGCCCAAGCCCCAACATCGAACCGTATCTTCAAGCAGTTCTCGCGGGAGGTGAACGCGGCTCTCCCGAAGCTCGAGGCTGCGCGCCCCCTCAAGTGGTCCCAGTGCGCCATCACCTTTGACTTCAAGGATCAACTCAGGTGTTCAGCCATGGCAGGCGCGCTCCCCATGCTGTGCACGCCTACCATCAGCAATGTCCTCGTCACCAAGACCCTCATCGATGGTGGCGCGGGTCTCAATGTCCTCTCCATCGAGACGTTCAAGATGCTCCAAGTGCCGTACGACCAACTCATGCCAACCAAGCCTTTCTCAGGGGTCACTGACAGCTCCACTGTCCCCATCGGGCAAGTGCGCCTGCCTGTCACCTTTGGCGAGTGTAACAACTACCACACCGAGCTCATCGTCTTCGACGTCGCCCACATCCACCTCCCGTATAACGCGATCCTCGGGTACCCCGCCCTCGCCAAGTTCATGGCGGTAATTCACCATGGCTACAACGTCCTCAAGATGCCGGGGAGTGGTGGTGTCATCACCATCGCCTGAGATGAGACGGATGTCCTTTGCTCCCTCGAGCGCGCCTACCGAGCTGCAGCGGCCGAGCACTCAGACGACGAAGGGGAAGTCCTGCCTCGCGAGGATGTCCCCAGGAAGAAGAAGCAACTCCTCTCCAAGGGGCACCAGGGGGCTGAACCCTCCAAGGACGGTGCCTCAGGCTCCACGCCCGGGGCCAAGGCCCCTCCCTCCCTCACATAGGAAGGCGCGCCCGACGCTTCCCAGTGAGACGAGGGAGGTGCTCGGGCACAACCTGGAGGCGTGTTTCGATGCGCATCCACCCAAGTAGGGGGCACGGCGCGAGGCGCCAAGTTCGCGGGAGTTTATCACCAGTGCAATTGAGGAGCTTCAGGAGGCACAGGCCATGCGCGGTGGGCGCCGCCCTGCATCACCAAGCATGACCGCCGTCGTCAGCTCGGGCGGCGTGCCGCGCGTCTGTGTCGACGTACTCGGCATCAAGAGGGTTGCACCCCATGACGTCTTCTGGCCGTCGCACGTCGGTTGTGGCGGAGTCTACCCATGCAACTACGTTCGCATGCCTTTTGGCCTGATGAACGCGGGCGCCATGTTTCAGCGCCTTGCTCAGGCCATGCTCGCGCCCTATGGGGTCCGGCGCCGCGAGGTGCTGGAGGAGGCGCCGGGCCCGAGCGAGGGCCTCGAGCCTCGGGAGGCGGCGAGCCCATGAAGGCCAGGCCCACGGAGATGCAAGGCCAAGCTTCGACGACTACCTCGACGCTTCATCGGTACCGCTGCCAGGTGACTTTTTGGTTCGTACCAGGTAACTTTTTTGTTTGCTTAGTTTGACGGCACCCATCGAGCTGCATCATCCTCAGGCGGTTAGGGCCCATTCCCGCAGCCGCCTCATTTACGCATGTACCAGAACCTTTCATGCATTTGATCAATTCCCTAAATATTCCAACCTGCATGCTCGGTGTTTCGCCACCATGAATGTCGTCGCGCCCTAACGATCCTGCCTTCGACCGCCTCGTGATTAAGGGCTGGCACGGCGTCTGTGCTCGGGTCCGTCCCTGCAGCGTTGATAAATCCAAGCGATCGAGCTCTGTCTCGCGGGCTAGCCCTGTGTACGTCACCTCCTGTGGTCCTTGGTGCTTTGTCCTCGCATGAGCTATTCGAGAGTGGGTGAGTCAGGGCGCGCGGCACGGTTCCTGCAACCACAGTCGGCCTTTTGCCGCCGCGAGAGACGCGCGCCGGGTGTTTTCTCCTCGGAGTTGTCGCATGAGAAGACTGGGCATGGCGTCTGTGCTCAGGTCCGTCCCTGCAGCGTCGATAAATCCAATGGCTGAGCTCTGTCTGGCGGGCCGGCCCCGTTCACGTCACCTCCTGGGGTCATTGGTGTTCGGCCTTCTCAAGCGATGGCCCTTGGAATTCCATTCGGCGCAGGTTTCTCCAAAATATACATGACTTGCAATGGCGCTCTCTACCGGAAGACTCAGGCGCAACCCGCCTTTGAGGTAGGGCCTCGTGAGACCCGTGCTGGCTCACGAGTGCCCAGATACACCTCCCAGTTCTACCGTGCAAGCCACGCGTACGAACTTAATGGGCTGTACATGCCCGGGGGGCTCAGGAGCCAGGGCCCCCCATTCCCACGCCCAAGTGGAAGCCCCATGCTCCGCGCTGGCGGACAACACTGCCCTCCAATGGCTATGCCCACGCAACGTGGAAGCCCATGCTCCGCGCTAGTGGATAAACAACTGAGGGCACCCTAGCGGCTGCATCCAACCTCAGGATGGCCCCTCGCGGCCCCGTTTCGCCGCATTCCCCTGGGATGCCTGCATGAGGGGGCTGCATGGGGGCTATGCTCAGGCTGGGCCTGGCGCGCGCCACCTTCCCAGGTCCTTGATACCTGGTCTTCACGCATCCCTCTCAGGCGAAAGCCGGCGAGGAAAGGTATGGGAGCCGCTCGTATGTCAAGGGGGACTCCTGAGCATCGCGACTCAGGAGCCTCATGGTCACGTAGCCCCTCACCCCTTGGCACCGTCCTGGTGATCCGGACGCCCCAACGGCGACTGAGGTATGCGCGGGGCCGGGTCCTGCCGACGCAGAGCTCAAGGCGCTCCAAATCTCCAAGCCAACCCCGTCTTCACCACGTTCCCTTCATGAGGGCTGCTCGTACGTCAAGGGGGACTCCTGAGCATCGCGACTCAGGAGCCTCACTAGTCGCGTAGCCCCTCGCCCCTTAGCATCGTCCTGGTGATCCGGATGCCCCAACGGCGAACGAGGTATGCGCGGGACCGGGCCCTGCCGACGCAGAGCGCTACGGCAAGCAGGAAGGAAACAAGGCAAGGAAAGAAACCACATAATTTAGCTGTCATTACAAGCATTAAAATGTGTCCGGAAATGCAAACAAGTCTAACGCCTCCACGAGGCACGATGAAACGTTACAGGGAAAGACCCAGGAAGAGGAGCTAGGAGGAGCTGGCACCACCACTTGTCCCGACCGCGGGGAGTTCGTCGTCAACGTCGCTGCCATTGTCATCGTCGTCACTAACCCTTGCAGCCGCAGGGGGAGGTGAGGGAACGGCGACGCATGCGAACTTCTTCATCAGCGCCTCCACAGCCATCGCCGTAGTGGCGCGAACCCCAGGATCAACCGGGCGGATCATGGAGCCGAAGTCGAAACTCGGCTCGCGAAGGTAGAGGTGGCTGAAGACACGCATCGCGGCCGCGGAGAAAAGGTCGCGACACTCACTCTCTGAGATGTTCTCCACCCTGGCGACGACACCCTCAAGCACCTCGACGATCTTTGAAGAGAGCCCCACGAAGCCGCTCTCAGGAGTCACCAGGGGCTCCGCGAATCCCCCTCGGCAGATGGCGTTCAGCGCCTGACGAAGCCTGAGCTTGACGGAGGGGAGAGCACCAAGCTCCGCAGCCTTCCTTTCCTCATCCGCGACAAGGGTCTTCTCCCTGGAGTCAAGCCAAGCCTTTTCCGTGGCTACTTCCTCCTCCAGCCTTTCCAGACACTTGCGCTCCGCAGCTTGGTCGTTCGCCTCCTTGGACAGCGCGGAGTCACGGTCAGCAAACTTGGCCTCGCGGGTCTTGAGGTCTTCCTCCCGCTGGCGAAGCCATTCCGCTAGCCTGGTCCTTTCCTCCTGAAGAGCCTTCAGGCGGGCCTCCGCCTCGTCGTAGCGCTTCACGGCAGACGCTGCATCGGCCAGCACCGCATTGCGGGCTGCCTTGGCTGACGCGGCTTCCTTCCTGCTCTTAGCCGCAGTGGCCTCGGCTTGGCTCCAAACCGCCACGGCTGAGGCGTCGGACTGGAGCCACCCAGAAAGAAGCCCCAACCGTTCCTTCGCGAGGCGACCGTCGGCGCCCCCGAGGGCGTCTCGGACCTGATCCAGGACGGCGTAGGCCCCATCTAGGGCGCCTAACTCGACCGGAGGGCCACAAGTCGGAGGCACCAGGGCACGGCCTGGAGGCGGCGCCTGCGCGGTGGCGGGAGCCGCCTCCAGGGGGGCAGAAGCATGAAGGGCAGAAGGCGCCGAGGGCCGCGCTACTGCCACAGGCAAGGCAGGGATGGACGGTCCTGCAGCCAGCTGGCCCTCGGGGGCTGGTCCTTCAGGCAGCGGCGTGGACGCGCCCCTAAGGGCAGAAGCAGCCTTCCCAACGGGCATCGGGGGCTCCGCGGCCGTGACAAGGAGAGTTGTCCCGCGATGCTCCTCGCCCACGACGTCCAGCACCTCATCAGGCGTCGGCAGGGCACCAGGAACGGGCGTCACGTCGCAAGGCACCTTCGGCTTGACGCCCGCCTTCTTCTTCTTCTTTGCCTTCGGCGTGGCGGCGCTCCTGATTGCCAAGCAAAGAAGGGACCATCAGCACAAAAACCACTGGAAGGCGGCCAAAAACCAAGCAGGACTACTTACTCCTCGACGTCGACCCACTTCCTCTTTTTCTCCACCTCGGCGAAGGCGGGAATGCCCCCGCCCTTCTCCGGAGAGGCGCCATCGCGTGGAGGAGCAGAGGAACCACACGTAAGGGCCACGGCTGGAGATGTAGCACCAGCCCCAGACGCGGCCGCCTCGCCCACAGGCTGCAGCTCGAGCAGGGGTGAGGCGGGCGCTTCAGCCATCTTGCTGGCGCGAGCTGGGTACTCCGGAGGAGGCCCGGCCTCGCGTTTCCTCGGGGTCACCCGGCAGGCGGACCGTGCGGCCCTAGGTGTGGGCCCCGACCCCTTGAGGACCCTGGCGAGCCGCGGAGGACTTGCAGCAGGGGGCTCGCCGACATCATCATCATCGAAGCCGCGGAGAAGCGCGCTCTGTGACGGAGGGGCACTTCCTCCAGATCGTCATCCGCTGTCCCCTCCGAGTCTTCCTCATCCACGGAGTCATCGAAGGACACCGCCACAGGGGCGCCAGGGCACTCGGCCGGAGAGAGCCCCAGCTCATCGAAGATGGGCATCACGGCGACCAAATCGGCTTTGTCGTCGCTGTCGGATTTCGGGCTCCGCAAAACCCAAAGAGGTTCGAACTCAGGGGTGTGTGCAAAGATCTCCACAGCTCCGCCCTCAAGCTCCCTGCTCGATAGCCTGGCCCGACGAACTCGCTCGATGGCGAGGAAGAAGACATCACAAGAGGATTTACCCAGGTTCGGGCCGCTGCGAAGCGTAAAACCCTACTCCTGCTTTTGGTGGATTGCCTCACGATGAGGTTTGTGGATGAACTAGTACAGTGGTGAGTTGCCTCGTGAGGGCGCTGGGGTGGTGTTGGATCCGTCCCCCGCTACAGGGTAGCCTAGCCTCTATTTATAGCAGCCCCAGGTCCTCTTCCCTTGTCGCAATTGCGGGAAGGGATCCCACAACGGCCAAATTCGAAGGGGGACAAGGAGTACACCCTTATCCTGACGAAAGGTGGTCTTCGCCTGCAAAGTAGCCGGTGGTGATGCAGAGGTGGGCTCGGCGATGACGTCCATCCTGCGGAGCTCGTGGTCTTGGTCTCGTTGCACCGGAATGGAAACCTTTGGGGGGTTCTTTGGGAGCCTGCGTGCACCCCTGCCTCCTTTGCACCAAAGAGGAAACTGTCTCCTCTGGCGTGCTAGTGCCCGCCTGGCCCGGCTTGCGTCACCCTTGACCTCCCGAGGCCGAGCATTGCATAGAGATCTCCGCCGCTCAGGAGGAGGCCTGGGGAGTCCTCCTCCCGCCGAGGGTCTTGGCGCCGTCTCCCTCGCGAGAGCGGGGCTCTCGCGAGGGCCTTGTCTTGAGTGAGGCCGCGCTGGGCCGTGCTTGGTTGTCGAAGTGGGCCATGCCCCGGGCCGTAGGCTGGCAGGTCTGGGTACCCCTGTTCCCAGGACGCCGACAGCAGCCCCCGGGCCCAAGGCGCGCTCAAGTTGGCTTCTGGGCGAAGCCATAGAAGATGGCCCAAAGAGCCGCGGGCCCCAATCGCCTGCGGGCCAGGCTTGACACGCGACGCCCTCCGAGACACTGATGTCTCCATTTCTTCACGCTGTCTCGGCAACCGCCCTGGCTGACAAAATACCTGGCGTACGCCACCGAGCCGTCACTGTTCTCCATCAATCTTGCCGTCCGTTCTCCCTTCTTCCGCGGCTCGCGCCTTCTCCATCAAATCTTGCGTCCGCCCCGGCCTGGCCGTCCGCCCTGGCCCCCAAGAAGAGAGGGGGCGAGGCTCCGAAGGCGCCGGATCCTTCGTCGACGCCGGAGCCCGCGTTAGGTCGATCCTTGGTGGTCAATCTTGAGGGGTTGGATAAGGTCCATCTGGCAGTCGCCGCCGGCTCCAACGAGTGGGGGGTGACCAAGATCTGGCTGGGCTCGCTGCCTCATACCGAGCTGGAGGCCTCCTGCATTCCCCTTCATCTTCACGCCCTCCTCTCCGGCTTGCTGCCGCCATTCTCGGACTTCTTTTCTGCCATGCTCATGCATTATCAGGTTCATGCGCTTCATCTTGACCCTGGCTCCATCGTCCTCCTTTTCTCTTTCGCGTTCCTGTGCGAGGCCTTCATAGGCGTCTCCCCTTCCGTGGCCCTGCTTCGCCACTTCTTCTCCCTTCAGTTGAACCCTGGGGGACACTGTTCTGGATGTGTGTCCCTGAGAGCAGTTGATGCGACGGCCAGCGGGGCCCTAGACGCCCGGCTTTCCCCGAACGCAGAAGGCTTCTGGAGGCAGTGGGTGTACGTCGATGCCGCTGAGGCCGGCCCTCTGCTTCAACTCTCGTCGGTTCCTGCAGAGCCAAGTCCCAGGTGGGAGCACGAGGAGCTCGTCGACCCGCGGCTCGCGCAGGTTTTGGTCAAGCTGGCGGAACTGAAGAAGGCTGGCGTGACAATGGCGATGGTGGTGCGGGAGTTCTCCCGCCAGCGAATTGCTCCTCTTTAGCATCATTCCCTCCCGATGTGGACCTTCACTGGCCCTCACGACTCCATGAGGCTCCAGGTTCCTTCTCTTCTTTCCAGCGCGCTGCGCGAGCTGCTTCGTCGCCTGACCGGCGGGGAACCGGATGAGCTTCCCCGGGACGGCCTCCCCTTGTACAACCGCAAGGATGGGGAAACCCTTGCTCGGGGGATGCCACACTTCGATGAGTGGGGGTTTCTTCCTTCGATGGGAATGGGTCGCCGGGGCGATCCCCCCGCGGGAGCCTCGGGTCCTGGGGGTCCTGAGGCCGTGGCTCCCCCTTTGGTCGAGGTGGGGCGTCCTACGTCGCCCATCCCCCGGGCTCCTGCCACGGTCCTTCCCGGGAGTGAGGGCAACACCCCGCCGGTGGAGGCGGCGGTCGCCTCCGCTGCTGGATGCCTGGCGTCAGACGCCGACATGTCGTCCCTGGGTTCTCGCGCTCGCCGGAAGAGGAAGGGGCCCGGGAGCGGCTGCCGCCCGATGCCGTGGGTGCCGATGAAGAGGAAGTGGGTTGCCTTGGATGAGTAAGTGCCCGAGTCCCCTCAGCCTTCCCCTGATTTGCCCCCTCTGAATCTCTGTTCTGCAGGTTCCCCCCTGATGAAGAGAGAGGCGCGACGCCGCCGCCGCCTCCCGAGGCCACCGGTCCCGTCGTGACCCTGTCTTTAGCGGGCCCTAGAGTTCCGTGCAGGAGGTTGCCCGTACCCGAGCTCGCGCGGCCCTCGGGGGGTCCAGAGCGCGAGTTTCCCGCAGTCTTCCTCATGTGTGGCCTCCAACTTGCAGGGGAGGGGCTGCGTCCTCCACTGACAGTCTTCCCCGGGAACCAGTCGCGCCGTGCCCTAGGGCCCTCCTTGAGCGAAGACGCGGACCCCCACGGGGTGCGGCCTTCACCTGGGAGAAAGGGGAGGAGCCCCCAGCCCCTGGGCGCGCACCGGGGCCAAGCGTCCCCTTGCATGCCTTCCCTACTAATCTAGAGGAAGGTGGAGATCCTGGTTGGGCCCTCGAGCTCGCGTGTGACCGAAGCGCCGTGCGGCGCGGTCTGCTCCAAACCGCAGCGAACGCGCTGGGGCGCCTGGGGGCGGAGCTCGCCAGCACCGACACCCATCTCGAGGCGGAGCACCAGCGCCCCGCTGGAGAGTGGCACCGTCTTGATGTTGCCATTAACCTCGGCCGTCTGCAGCGCGAGCGCGCCCACGCAGACGCCGAGGGGTCCCTTGCCACGGCGAGGGAGGCCCGCGACCGCGCCCTTGCAGAGGCCCAAGACACCGACAGCCGACGCAAGGCCTCGGAGGAACGCTTGGAGGAGCTCGAAGCCTCCAACGCCGCCCTTGAAAGGCGAATCCAGGTGCACAGGGCCACACTTGATGACCTGACGATTGAGCTGCCCTCCGGCGGTGCGGGGCCCCGCGTACCTGAAGACGCGCTAATGATGGAGGCGCTGGAGCAGAGCCTGGAGCACGAGAGGCTGGAGGTGAGGGAGCACCAGGTGTCCCTTGCCGAGGACTCCCTCGCCACCCGTGAGGCGAAGGTTCAGGAGGAGATCAGCGATAAGGTGGCAGAGGTTCGGCGCTCCCTCCTCCTGGACTACCGCGCGAAGTTGAAGCTCCAGGAGTCCCGTTTCCGCAGGCGACGTGACCACCTGAAAAGGGAGGCTGACGACCTCAGGAGAAGGTTAGATCAGGCGGAGCGACGCCAGAAAGCTGCAATGGATGCCCAGACCGCTGCCGAGGCCGAGCTGTCTTTTCTCTATAAGTAGGTGAAGGGCGTCACTTCCCTCGCGGAGAAGGCTTCTGACGAGGCGGATCGTGCCTGCGGCCTTCAGTACACGCGCTCCAAGATGTTCCAATCCCTCGAGAAGAGGGCCCACCGAGCCTTGAGCAACATCTGCGGCGAGAGCGTCTCGAGCCCTCTCGTTCCTGATGACGCCGGGTACCTGGGCTTCTTTTCCAGGGTCGTGGAGCACCTTGAGGGGGGTGCGGAGAAGATCCGCGAGCTCGTGGAGGAGAAGCGCCGCGACCTCCTTGCGCGGGCGGCCTCGCACATCTTCAGCCATCTCCTTTGCCTCGATCCGTACTTCGACTTCGGGGCAGTGCTCACCCCGTGCCCGAAGTGATCCAAGGTGCCCTGGCTAAGTGGGTGGAGGACCATGTGGAGGACTTGATTGAGGGGTTTTCTTCTGATGAACCGGAGGACCATGCCGGAGCCGGGGAGCGTGAGCCCGGCGGCGGTGGTGGCGATGAGGGCGACGATGGTGGCATGTCACCATAAGTAGTCTTCGCGTTTACCTGTCAGAGTTATGAGTGCGGCCCTGCGGCAGCTTGAATGTATTTTTGGAAGGACCCTTGAGGATGCTCCCGTGTGACGTGATGCATAACATCGTGCTTCTTTTTGCCAAAAATTCCTGCCGATCAGGATGATCGTGTTGCGCCAGCGTCCGAGCGTTTAGGCCTTGGCAGGGTGTGCGTGGTAGCGCATCCACTGCGTCCAGCTTCCGCTCATGGGTCGCACGTGGGAGAGGAAGGGGGTCGGCAGCTGCCGAACTTCCCAAAGAAAGCAAGATGTCAAACGGAAATCGTTACCAAAAAAGAATGACCCCCCTATCTCCAGAAGAAAACCGCAAGAACTCCAAGTTTTTATTCCAAGAGAAGGCAAATCCGAATACAAAATGGGCAAAGAACAGCCGCGTCCGGCACCTAGGCTAATCTTCGTCTTCGTCTTGTTCCCAGCGCGGAGCGTAGGGCTTCCACCTTGCGTGGGCATAGCCATTGGAGGGCAGTGTTGTTCGCCAGCGCGGAGCATGGGGCTTCCACTTGGGCGTGGGATGGAACCCCTCTGCGTCCTCGGGGGGCTCCGGGCGTATACAGCCCACTCATTATTACGTGAGAGTGTCACGGGTTGAGCCTGGGAGCTCCATGCCTCCTAGACATGGAGCCCACTTCCAGCCCCCAAGCATGATGCGGCGAAGTGGATTTGGCCCCGGACGGGCCCTCGAGCGCGAAGGGAGCCCCCCACGCTCTCCGCAGGGAGGGCCCACCTCGGAACAGGGCCTCGGGCACTCCAAGGCCCGGGGACGGGTGTCGTCGTTGTAGTAGCGCCGCAACCCCCTGTGTTGCAGGCGAGGCTCAGCGCAGGGCCCCTCCGTTGCGCGCGAGGCCGAAGCCCAAGGCGGTACCCCAGCGCGTCTCGCTGGGGTACCCGGGGGCCCCGCACGGGTACCTAAGCCCCTGTCCCCAGGTGGACCGAGCCGGACCCGGAGACATGGGCGAGTACGTGATCCCCTGCCGTTGGTCGAGCGAGGCCTGGCCCAGAGACATGGGCGTGTGTTCCACCCTCCGTCTCTGGGTAGGCGACGCGCGTCCTGGAGACATGGGCGTGTGCTCCACCCTCCGTCTCCAGGTTGGGAGCACCTGGCCTGGGGACATGGGCGTGTGTTCCACCCTCCGTCTCCAGGTTGGAAGTACCTGGCCTGGGGACATGGGCGTGTGTTCCACCCTCCGTCTCCAGGCTGGGGTCGCCCGGCCTGGGGACATGGGCGTGTGTTCCACCCTCCATCTCCAGGCAGGTGACCCCCGGTCCGAGGACCCAGGCGCCTGTCCAGGGTAGCTCCCCACCAGCGGGCTCGCCTCACGAGGCTGCCTGTGCCAGGCAGCCTCGTGAGACCGGCCCCGCCGGCCGCCCTCACGAGGTTGTACATACCAGACCCGATGAAAGCCGCTTGCGAGGTCGCACATGCTCCTCTTGTTGTCGTGGTGGCCGGCGCTGCTCCCGTCGTAGCCCGGGCGCTAGTCAACATGGTTGTTGTGGAGTTGCGCGAGCCCCCGGGCGCTGGTGTAGACGAGTCGCCGAGCGTCCACCTCGGACGCGCCGGGCATGCTGGAAGGCACGAGGCGGCGCCCGCCCCGCGTGGCCAGCATCCCCCGCCAGTCCCCGTCTGCGCCAGGGGCTAACTTCTGCGTGCCCGATGAACCGGGCCGCGCCCCCAGTGGGTGCGGGTCGCGACGCGCTTCCCATGGGCATCCGCGCGTCCTCCGCGCCACGCCGGTTGGTCGAGTGATCCCATGGACGCGAGCCCCCAAGCCCGTCCCGTAATGGAGCGCCTGGACCTCGCCTACTGTGGTGGCGCGCCTGGCCGCGCGACATACCTAGTCATTGTAGCGTCCGCGAGCAGTGTGGAAATGCTGCAGTTCGCGGGCCACGAGGAGTGCGACTCGCCTGCGTGCCAAGTCACGGCGGGCTCGGGAGGACGATGCCATGGCGCGGACGCGGGGGAGGGTCGGGGCGACGAGAACGTGCTGCGCGGTCGATGAGGGTGACAGCCCCCGGCACCTGTCGAAGGTCGGGCTGGCGACGGCGTCCGTCACCAGGGGGGCAAGGCGACGCGGGGTGCCGAGGTCGGTAAGCATCGCCCGAGCAACGTGAGCAGCCCATCGTTCGGCGTGGGCTCGGTGTCCCTTGGCCATGGAAGCGACGAGCGGAGGCGAGGTGAAGCTTGTGTAAGGATTCCGACACGCCCCTACCTGGCGCGCCAAATGTCGGATTTTGGGCTCCGCAAAACCCAAAGAGGTTCGAACTCAGGGGCGTGTGCTTAGATCTCCACCACTCCGCCCTCAAGCTCCCTGCTCGATAGCTTGGCCCGACGAACTCGCTCGATGGTGAGGAAGAAGACAGCACACGAGGATTTACCTAGGTTTGGGCCGCTGCGAAGCGTAAAACCTTACTCCTGCTTTTGGTGGATTGCCTCACGAGGAGGTTTGTGGATGAACTAGTACAGTGGTGAGTTGCCTCATGAGGGCGCTCGGGTGGTGTTGGATCCGTCCCCTGCTACAGGGCAGCCTAGCCTCTATTTATAGCAGCCCCGGGTCCTCTTCCCTTGTCGCAATGGTGGGAAGGGATCCCACAATGGCAAAATTTGAAGGAGGACAAGGAGTACACCCTTATCCTGACGAAAGGTGGTCTTCGCCTGCAAAGTAGCCGGTGGTGATGCAGAGGTGGGCTCGGCGATGACGTCCATCCTGCGGAGCTCGTGGTCTTGGTCTCGTTGCACCGGAATGGAAACCTTTGGGGGGTTCTTTGGGAGCCTGCGTGCACCCCTGCCTCCTTTGCACCAAAGAGGAAACTGTCTCCTCTGGCGTGCTGGTGCCCGCCTGGCCCGGCTTGCGTCACCCTTGACCTCCCGAGGCCGAGCATTGCATAGAGATCTGCGTCGCTCAGGAGGAGGCCTGGAGAGTCCTCCTCCCGCCGAGGGTTTTGGCGCCGTCTCCCTCGCGAGTGCGGGGCTCTCGCGAGGGCCTTGTCTTGAGTGAGGCCGCGCTGGGCCGTGCTTGGCTATCAAAGTGGGCCACGCCCTGGGCCGCAGGCTGGCAGGTCTGGGTACCCCCATTCCCAGGACGCCGAAAGTCGCGGCAGTACAGCGGGGCGTAGGCCTCAGGAAGGACCCCGGGGTCGCCGTTGAGCAGGGTCGCCATAACCCCGTTCAACTCCTCGGAGGTCAGGCGCGCGGAGCGGAGACTGATGTCATCACCACCGCCCTGATAGTCCCACATGGGCCTCGAGTGAGACTGGAGGGGCGCCAGGCGTTGCGCCAGGAACTCCTTCACTATCATTCCCCCGGTCAACTTCCTGGCGCTGATGTCTTGAGTGATCCACTCCAGGACGGGCTTGGCCCGCGGGTCGGGGAGCCTTGCGGAGCTCCATGCAGGAGTCTTCTCCGGCAGCCCCTTTGGAACCTCCAGGCGGGAGTTGACGCTCTTGAGATCCAAGAGGACCCAGCGATGCCTGAAGTTCTCCACCTTCTTCCCGGCCTTTAAGAGCATGTTCCCGCTCTGGACCGCGACAAAGGAGACACATGCCGACCGCTGAGCGCCGTCATGAAGCCGCAAGCTGAAGAAATGGCGGAACAGGGCCACCGAAGGCATCACGCCCATGAAGGCCTCGCAGTAGAAGGAGAAGACGGACAGAAGCAGGATGGAGTTGGGTTGGAGATGGAGAGCCTGGATCCCGTAGTGCTCAAGGACGGCGGTGAAGAACGCAGAGAAGGGCGGGACGATCCCGGAGAAGATGCTGTGGAGGAAGAAAGGGTAGACCGACTTGGCCAGACGGTGCCTCTCGGCGGAGCCCCACCATATCAAAGTCCGCCCCCGCTCATTGGTATCATCCGCCGTCGACGGAAGCACCGGGGCGAGGTCCCCGTCCTTGGCTATGGTGGACTCCAAGAGCGTTGGCGAGATGGAAGCGGAGACCGAGCTCTGAGCCTCGGGTTTCGACTTACCAGCGGGAGCCATCGAGGAGTCCTTGAGGCCGAGGAAGCGAGAAGGAAGACGGTGCGGTGCTGAGATCTGGGGAGGTCCTCGCAGAGGATGGGGATCTGGGAGAAGGAGCAAGAGCGCAGAGAAGGAAAGCAATAATGGCTTGACACCGGACGTCAGGCTTTTGTCGGTTCGGGCAGTTGCCGAGGAGACACGGGAGCGGGGACATCTGCACCCAACCACGCACCGCGCGTCGAGCCAGGCCCGCAGGCGAAGGGGGCCCGTGACGCTTTGGGCCGTCTTCTTCGGCTTCGCCCCGAAGCCAGCTCGAGGGTGCCTTGGGCCCGGGGGCTACTGTCGGCGTCCTGGGAACGGGGGTACCCAGACTTGCCTGCCTGTGGCCCGCCTCGATAGTTCGTACGGCCCGGCGTGGTTTCATTCAAGACAAGGCCCTCACGAGAGCCCCACCCTTGCGAGGAGGACAACGCCAAGGCTCCCGGAAGGAGGAGGCCTCCCCAGGCCCCCTCTCGAGCGACGGAGATTTCTATGCAATGCTCGGCCTCGGGAGGTCAAGGATGACGCAAGGCGAGCCAGGAGGGCACCAGCGCGCCAGAGGAAACAGTTTCCTCTTTAGTGCAAAGGGGGCAAAGGCGTACGCGGGTTCCCGGAGCGTCCCACCAAAGGTTTCCATTTCGGTGCAACGAGACCAGTCCAGCGGGCACGGCAGGACAGATGTCACCAGCGAGCCCACCACCGCGTCACCACCAGCCACTTTGCAGGCGAAGACCACCTTTCGTCAGGATAAGATGTACCTCCTGTCCCCTTTCGAATTTGGCTGTTGTGGGATCCCTTCCCGCCCTTGCGATAAGGGAAGAGGACCCAGGCCGCTATAAATAGAGGCGAGGCTGCTCTGTGGAGAAGAGAGAGAACCACCCGAGCGCCCTCACGAGGCAACTCACCACTGTACTAGTTCACCCACAAACCTCCTCGTGAGGCAATCCACCAAAAGTAGGAGTAGGGATTTACCCTTCGCAGCGGCCCGAACCTGGGTAAATCCTCTTGTGCTAATCCCTTTTCCTTCGATCGTGCGAGTTCATCGGGCCAGGCTATCGAGCAGGGAGCTTGAGGGCGGAGTTGTGGAGATCTTCGCACACGCCCCTGAGTTCGAACCTCTTTGGGTTTTGCGGAGCCCGAAATCCAACAGTTTGCCCGCAACCGATCTGATGTAACCTTCAGCTCTTCCGCTCTTGCCGCCAAGGCCTCCAGACCCTCAGCAGTGTGTATCGCCGCCAAGGCCGCCGGACCCTCAGCAGCGCGTACCGCCTCCAAGGCCTCCGGACCCTCAGAAGCGCGTGACGCCGCTCTCCTCCGCGCATAAGATCTGCCTCAACCGCGCGCTCCTCCGCCGCGGGCTCCTCCGCCCGGATGGCATGTCTAATGTTGAGGATTTTGTGGAGGCGAGGACAGTGGGGAGAAGAAGGCCAGATTTGGGGGCTGTGAGAGGGGAAAGAGACGATGGAGAGAGAAGAGTGGTGATATTTATTTATGGCTCTATACACGATTGCAGGCGGTGGCAACATTTTTTCGTGTGCGATTATGCGTGCACCAAAAAAGCGAATCGCCTCCGATGAATGACGCAACCACACACAGGTTTAAAGTACCAACTGTGTGGTACGACTAGCCACCCATTGTTGCCATACCCTCACTCACCAATGGCGGCTGTTCGTCGCTCATGGGCTCCATTTAGTCTTCCCACCCCCGACCCAATGCTTCCCGCGGAAGCGCAAGCGCCAGCCACAGCGGTAAATTGTAAAATCCCCCAATCCCCTTGGCCTTGGCAGCAGCTAGCTATAAATAACACAGCGATGGCCGGCAGGGGCGAGCTGAGTCAACGATCCCCTAGCTAGTTTCCACACATACCATCAAACCCCCAATGGCCGACAACAGGATGGAGTTGGGCGACGGAGGAATCCAGGCTGCCGGCGCGATGGTTGGCTTGAGGGTCGACGGTCATGTCGCCACCTCTCCCGAAGACAGCCAGAGGAGGCAGGAATCACGACACGAGCAAGCCAGCAGATTAGCCAGGGTCGTCTTGAAAGTAGCTAGGGATCGCTAGCGGGCGCTATTGCGGGCTCGGCGCAGAGTGCGACGGATGGTGCGGGCGGCAGAGCGGGAACCGCGACGCCGCAAGGACAACTACGGCAGTGGTCGCTGCACGAGGCACATGCTTATGTCCCAGATGGAGGAGGACGCAGCTCTGGACGCCTGGGGAGGCCTGGCGGCCGTTGCTGCAGCACTGGCGATAGCCAGGGTCTCGTCGGCCGCCGGGACGATGTACGAAGACCCGGCCGACGCCGCAGTCCTAGTGAGAGCCGCGTCCGAGGTTGTAGTGGTGATCACCAATGTCAAGGCTGGCCCTTCCTCGGTCGATCGAGGTGTAGATCATCGACTTGGCGACCTCCTGTCCTCCCGAGCCAAGGAACGACATGATATCGATGGACGATGGCAGCTGTGCGTGCTCCGTCGGCGTTAGGGGCAGTAGCACTTTTGTGCGCGCGCAGTTCATATATACTATATTGATGTAAAATAACGAGCTAATGTTTTGTAAATTACTCCGGCAACTATGCACTGTACCAATTTGAGCATGTAAATGTTCGATTGAATTGTTCATGCCTGATTTGTGCTTGCACTCTGGACACTACGACGACTTTTTTTCCTCGGGTATTGACACGGACATACGAACTGCGATAAGCGATGCTCAAATATTTGGCAAAATTATTTACCTGGTTCTGCATTAGAAAAAAATGGCCCAATCCCGTAGAAATCCCCAATCGAGCAGCGTCGAGAAAGTTGGCACCGATAGGCGTCGGCGAGGGGATGAAACAAAATGCGGCGGCGTTTGTCGGCGGCAGCCGGCTACGACAGGCGTCGTCGAGCTCGAAGATTTGGGCAGGACGAGGTGGAGAACGAGCAAATATACAGCAGTGCGAATGAGGACGAAGGGGGAGAGGGCCGGGGTAGAGGGTCCGCGTAGGAAATGGTTCGTAAACATGAACCATGTGTGATTAATGCCATTAAAGTTCTTGTTGGCAGCTTAATTTAGTGCATGTATGAAATAAAATCCCAACTACAGTATACGGGTGTGACGGGAGAGGTGTGGTTTGCCATTCGATCGCGGTGCATCCTACAGTGTGCATGCGCTATCCGTGTAGCTGGGGTTCTGGCCAATCAGAATACAGCACAAAATAGGGTGAACACACACGGCATTCGCAAAGTAACTGTTTGCCCCAACAAATCACAAATTTTCAAGGGGAACCCATATTTCCTTGGTCCTTTCAACTTGCATTATTTTCTACGGTCATCATACCCACTAGAATACACCGTGTCCAAATTTCACATTTTCAAAGGCTCGTTTACCATATTTAGTCTTTTTGTGTACTTTTCTAGGCATTTGCTGCTCATAATTCAAGTTCGAACGTTCCGTATGTGAAAAGGTGTTCAAAAAGGACTCGAAAATTCGTAATGGTGTCGTTGAATAACTTTTCATGTATGTACAAGAAATTAATAGAATTTTGAAGGATATGTGTGGGAAGAGGCAACCACAGATGTGTCATTTATTTGTTCTGTAACTCTAGAAAAAATGGAAAACATGCTTGAAAAACATGTTACCTCGTGTGGTGCCTAGGCATGACCTCAATATGATGCGGTGAATATTTGAGGAGGTATGGATAATGTTGTCATACACACTCTTCATATACCGGACCATCACCTATGGAGTTTCATGGTTCGGGGAGCGAAATCGCCATGTTTTCAAGGGGAACCCATATTTCCTTGGTCCTTTCAACTTGCATTATTTTTTACGGTCATCATACCCACTAGAATACATCATGTCCAAATTTCACATTTTTTCAGGCTCGTTTACCATATTTAGTCTTTTTGTGTACTTTTCTAGGCATTTACTACTTATAATTCAAGTTCGAACGTTCTGTACATAAAAAGGTGTTTAAAAAGGACTCAAAAAATTCGTAATTGTGTCGCTGAATAACTTTTCATGTATTTACATGAAATTAATAGGATTTTAAAGGATATGTGTGGGAAGAGGCAACCACAAATGTGTCATTTATTTGTTCTGTAACTCTAGAAAAATGGAAAACATGCCTGAAAAACATATTACATCGTGTGGTGCCTAGGCATGACCTCAATATAATGCGGTGAATATTTGAGGAGGTATGGATAATGTCGTCATACGCACTCTTCATATACCGGACCGTCACCTATGGAGTTTCATGGTTCGGGGAGCGAAATCGCCATGTTTTCAAGGGGAACCCATATTTCCTTGGTCCTTTCAACTTGCATTATTTTCTACGATCATCATACCCACTAGAATACACTGTGTCCAAATTTCACATTTTTTCAGGCTCGTTTACCATATTTAGTCTTTTCGTATACTTTTCTAGGCATTTACTGCTTATAATTCAAGTTCGAACATTCTGTACATGAAAAGATGTTCAAAAAGGACTCAAAACTTTGTAATTGTGTCGTTGAATCGTGTATTTTTAGGAAATCAATAGGATTTTAAAGGATATGTGTGGGAAGAGCCAACCATGGATGTGTCGTTTATTTGTTCTGTAACTCTAGAAAAATGGAAAACATGCCTGAAAAACATGTTACCTCATGTGGTGCCTAGGCATGACCTCAATATGATGTGGTTAATATTTAAGGAGGTATGTATAATGCCATCATACGCACTCTTCATACACCGGACCGTCACCTATGGAGTTTCATGGTTCGGGGAGCGAAATCGCCATGTTTTCAAGGGGAACCCATATTTCCTTGGTCCTTTCAACTTGCATTATTTTCTACGGTCATCATACCCACTAGAATACACCGTGTTTGAATTTCACATTTTTCAGGCTCATTTACCATATTTAGTCTTTTTGTGTACTTTTCTAGGCATTTACTGCTTATAATTCAAGTTCGAACGTTCTGTACATGAAAAGGTGTTCAAAAAGGACTCGAAAATTCATAATTTTGTCTTTGAATAACTTTTCATGTATTTACAAGAAATTAATAGGATTTTAAAGGATATGTGTGGGAAGTGGCAACCACAGATGTGTCGTTTATTTGTTCTGTAACTCTAGAAAAATGGAAAACATGCCTGAAAAACATGTTACCTCGTGTGGTGCCTAGGCATGACCTCAATATGATGCGGTGAATATTTGAGGAGGTATGGATAATGTCATCATACGCACTCTTCATATACCGGACCGTCACCTATGGAGTTTCATGGTTCGGGGAGCGAAATCGCCATGTTTTCAAGGGGAATCCATATTTCCTTGGTCCTTTCAACTTGCATTATTTCTACGGTCATTATACCCAATAGAATACACCGTGTCCAAATTTCATATTTTTAGGCTCGTTTACCATATTTAGTCTTTTTGTGTACTTTTCTAGGCATTTACTGCTTATAATTTAAGTTCGAATGTGTTGTACATGAAAAGGTGTTAAAAAGGACTCAAAAATTCGTAATTGTGTCGTTGAATAACTTTTCATGTATTTACGGGAAATTAATAGGATTTTAAAGGATATGTGTGGGAAGAGGCAACCACAGATGTGTCGTTTATTTGTTTTGTAACTCTAGAAAAATGGAAAACATGCCTGAAAAACATGTTACCTCGTGTGGTGCCTAGGCATGACCTCAATATGATGCGGTGAATGCACCGTGTCCAAAATTTGACATTTTTTCAGGTTCGTTTACCGTATTTGGTCCCCAAAATACAGCTTTAACAACAAACATTTTCTTACAACGAACCGTTTGCGAAACGTCCAATGTACACGAGAGAGAGAAGGCTTGAAATTTTTCCGACGTGGGATCACCAATTTTCTCTTTTCTCACACACGGGTATTTGATGCGCTTCGTCTGTGTTGCGTGTTCCCCCCGTAAGGTTCGAGTTTCGCCGCCAAATTTTCAATAGGCGCGCGATTTCAGAAGTTATTCCTCCCACCCCATAATCACCCATCACATTTCCCCCCTATCACCCACCGCCCCCCTTACTACAGCCCAAATCGCCGCCGCCGCCGCAACCAAATCTACGTTCTGCCCCAGTCTCGCTCATCGATCTCGTGAGGTAACCTCCGATCTCCATCACCGCCCCGGCCTGATTGCTCAGATGGAGCCTGCGAACCACCCTCATGCCTCCACATCCCCACCCACTATCGCCGAGCATCCCTGCGTAAGCCCAACCACATATCACGCGAAGGTCGAGGAGCTGACCATGGTGGTCGATGGCGCGGTGGACGCTATGCGTGCCAACCCGAAGGAACACCTTGCCGCCGACACCGCCAACTTGGTGCGGGCTCTGGCCGAGATGTAGTGCCCTACGCTTCTAACACTTACTTGTTGTTTGTACACATACATACTGTAGCGGTACTGATCCACGCTTCGATCCGCAGGAACACCTTGCCGCCGACTTTGGACAGGCTCTAGTCGAGATGAAATGCCCAAGCAACTACCCCTCGGGATTTACGAAGTATGAGTTGTCCAGTTCATTATTACGAATACCAGTTGCAAGTTTAACCGTGTCAATTTCAGTTTCAACGGTACACGTTTAAATTGCCATGTTAGGTTGTGTGTACTCTGTAGTTAACACGTCCGTTGTTCATTTCAGTTATGCGCACTGTGTTGTTCAAGTATGAACTGTCCAGTTCAATTTCACCAATACCAATTACAAACTTACAATGCCCATGCTAGTTTGCTGTTAAGCCTGCTGTAGTGAACAGTTATATCCATTTTTTACGCTGTCCATTCGGTACCGTGCTACTCTTCGCAAAGAAGATATCACTGGAGATGATGTCCTTCAATTACCATTAGATTTTTTTGGTGGATGTTAACCCTGTTGTAATTGACATGCCTTTCCATGTACTTACGCAGCGTCACAATGCACGATGATGTTGTTTACCATCGAGGTTAGTCACATCCTAATATCTTATACTCCCTCTGTCCCATAATATAAGAGCATTTTTGACACTATAGTGTAAAAAACGCTCTTATATTATGGGACGGAGGGAGTAGTATTTTACATCATTTGTTCAATTGTAGTTTAGCTTCTAACATTTACTTGATGCTTGTAGGTACATACGCTAGCGGTACTGATCCACGCTACGACCAGCAGGAACACCTAGCCACTGACTTTGTGCGGGCTCTGGCCGAGTTGAAGTACCCCAACAACTACCCCTCGGGATTTACCAAGTATGAACTGGCTCGCGATGTTTAACCGTGTCAATTTCAGTTTCACTGGTACAAGTTTTAATGACTATGTTAGGTTGTCTGTACTAAGAAGTTAACACGTCCGTTGTTTATTTCAGTAATGCGCACTGCTGTTCAAGTATAAACTGTCCAATTTATTTTCACCAATACACGTCCCTTTGTTACCGTGCTACTCCTCGCAATGAAAATACCACCGGCGATACTGTCGTTTAATTAACATTTGCTATTTTTGGTGGATGTTATCCCTCTTGTATTTAACACACCTTTTTGTGTGCTTATGTAGGGCTACGATGCACGATGCTGTTGTTTACCATCGAGGTTAGTCACATCCCATTTTCTTATAATATTTTACATCATTTGTGCAATTGCAGCTTAGGTTCTACTCCCTCCGTCCCATAATATAAGAGCGTTTTTGCACTACACTAGTGTCAAAAACACTCTTATATTATGAGACGGTGGGAGTAACATTTATTTTTTTCTTGTAGGTACATATGCCAGCGATACTGATTCACGCTTCGACCCCCTTTGCATATGGGGCAATGAGATAAACATGAACAAGCATCAAGTGAGGAAACTAAGAAAAATTGTTAGGCAGAAGAGACATCTGATTGGAATTAAACTCTTTATTTATACTTTATCCAAGACATCGGTGAACTTTAGGATGGTAAGTAATCTGTTGCCTTCTTTTCCAGCCCAGAACAAGTTCCTCTATTAGACATGAATACCTGAAAGTTGCCTCTTTTCAGTACCGAAGTGGAGGCAACAAAGGTTATAGTATATAATTCATGCTGCCATGATAATGGTCTAGAAGTCTTCTTGAAGGCGATGAAGGATGGACGGGCGATCATCACAAGGGGTTGGACAAAAGTTGTGCGCACCTTTGGCATGGAGGAGGGCACATTATGGGTATTCCGCTTCTTCAACACCATCGACAGCCAAAAGCATTTACAATTCTCTCTTCACCTTTACCGCCTCTAGTACTACATATTGTGGTTCATCATATTTAATCTTCTACCGAACTATGTAACCATCGAACATGTACTGAGCTTTTGATTTATGCATTGGCTGTTGAACCATTGTAATTAGGGTATGTATTGATGGATGTGAAATCCACATTTCATAATTAAAAATTTGAAATTTCCAATTCAAATAATAAATTAACGAAAATAAGCTATTAGGTAATAAATTACAACGCACACAGTTATAACGATTAAACCGTGTGCGATGGTGTCATATGTCACACGCGATTGTTTGAAGAATAGTGTGTGTGATTATCAGCTTTACAACACATGGTTGCATATTTTGCGCGTGTGGGATGCGCATACTGTCACACACGCGTTTGCATGTCATTACCGTGTGCGCTTGTCGTCAATAGCACAAACGGTTCCAAACCTACATGCATGTGTAAGGTAGGACGATAAGAAGACAATTGACATACGTTTCACGTGTGTGATACGAATAACTATCGCACACAAATATATCTGTGCCATCATCTCGGATGTGTGCTTGATCACAAACGTAACGTCAAAGTGTGGCATGTGGGATAGGCTACGAGTTCGCATACGTTTATGTTAGGCGAATCATCAGCGGGCGCTCGCACCATCGGAGACGATGTTTTGGTGTCGTGTGGGATGACCCCCCCCTATTGCCCACATAGGCAAGGCGAGGGTTCGGAACTACGTCACGGAAAGGGGTTAAAAACCGTTTGTATAGCACGTAACGGTACCAGTGTGTAGACATGACCGAGAAACCTCTCCGGTCAATAACCAATAGCGGGACCTGGATGCCCATATTGGTTCCTACATATTCCACGAATATCTTCATCGGTTGAACCACGATGCCAAGGATTCAATCAATATCGTATGCAGTTCCCTTTGTTTATCAGTATGTTACTTTCCCGTGATTCGATCGTCGGTATCTCCATACCTATTTCAATCTCGTTACCGGCAAGTCTCTTTACTCATTCCGTAATACAAGATCCCGTGACTAACTCCTTAGTCACATTGCTTGCAAGCTTCTTGTGATGTTGTATTACCGAGAGGGCCCAGAGATACCTCTCCATCATACGGAGTGACAAATCCCAGTCTCGATCCATGCCAACCCAACAGACACCCACGAAGATACTTGTAGAGCACCTTTATGATCACCCAGTTACGAAGTGACGCTTGATGCACACAAGGCATTCCTCCGGTGTCAGGGAGTTGCATGATCTCATGGTCTTAGGAACAGATGCTTGACATGAAGAAAGCAGTAGGAAGAAACTAAGTGATATGATCAAATGCTATGCTTACGGTTGGGTCTTGTCCATCACATCATTCTCCTAATGATGTGACCCTGTTATCAAATGACAACTCATGTCTATGGTTAGGAAAACTTAACCATCTTTCATCAACGAGCTAGTCTAGTAGAGACTCACTAGGGACACGGTGTTGTTTATATATCCACACATGTATTTAAGTTTTCGGTCAATACAATTCTAGCATGGATAATAAACGATTATCATGAACAAGGAAATATGATAATAACCACTTTATTATTGCCTCTAGGGCATATTTCCAACAGGCAGAACTACGTGATGTAGTGCGGCGCGAAGTAGAAGTTGGGCTCTGCCTCCCCGTGCAGCGCCTCTCCAGCCGCGTCACAACGGTGCTCGACGTGCACGCGCCGCGAACCAAGGCGCTGCTGGCTGGAGTCTTTGGGGAGGCGAAGGAGGGCGAGATCCTCGCCGTGATGGGCGCCAGCGGCTTCGGCAAGTCCACGCTCAGCGACGCCCGCGCCAATCGCATCCCCCTCGACGCGCCCAAGGGCTCCATCACGCTCAACGGCGAGCCACTCACGGGCAACATCCTCAAGTCCATGTTCGCGTACGTCATGTTGGACGACATGCTATTCCCCGTGCTCACCGTCACCGAGATGCTCTCCTTCGCCGCTGACTTCCGCCTGCCGCGCTCGCTCCGCGCCGCCAAGAAGTGCGCGCGCGTGCACGCGCTCATCGACCAACTCGGCATTGGCACGGTCGCCAACACCATCATTGGCAACGAAGGCCACCGCGGGGTCTCCAGAGGCGAGCGCCGCAGGGTCTCCATGGGCTTATTCGCCTTCGCCAGGTCCACCATGTTCTACACCTGCGCCGACACTTGCATTGCCACGGGGCGGAGCGTGCTGCGGCAGGTTGTCGAGCGCCACCATGACGGGGCCGGAGTTGTCGCAGCCCCCGCGATCCACCAGGAGCACCACGGGTTGGCCTGACCGGGACTTGAACATCGTCGCCCGGAACGGCTTGCACCCGGTGGCCTGCCTCGTGTCTGTCGGGTACAGTACCACGCCCATCAGCATGCCGCCGTAGTCCGGGCAGGCTGCAGGAGATAGCCGACGGCATGGGCGAGGACTCCGTGAAGTGGACGACGGGCTAGTAGCCGCCGCCTCCGGAGGCCGCGTGCAGCGCGCTAAGCATCGTGTGCACATGAACCGTTTGTTGAAATGCCACATAGAGAGAGGGGAAGAGGAGGAAGAAGAGGTGGATGCTGACATGTGGGCCCCATCTGTCATAGATCAGTTTCACGGTCAAAATAAAAGGAGTTAACTTTGCCACCACGTCAGCCCTGACAAGTGGGTTTTGCCTGTCATAAACACGTTTAAATTGTCTAAACTGGTCATTATCCGAAAGTGGTAGTTTTTAGCCATAAAATTACAATTTTTTGGTAGTTTTTTATCAACTTTTCAAATGTCGTAGTTCAGTGGGATGCAAACCCCTAAAATGATAGTTTTTTTTGTCAAACACTCGCCTTGTTGGTGTTCCAAACTGATGTTGCAAAAGGGAACAACAAAAAACAATGTTCAATTGTTTCTTCGCGGCTACAGAAACAACACAAATGACTAGTTGGGATGTGACGTATCCTGATGTCCTGTAGCTAAACAATTATGAACAATGTGACACAAAATAATTTTCATCTTACTTGTGGCTTTAATAGTCCATAATTTTTTCCAATTCTTCTCCTCACCAGAAATGTCAGACGTGAAACAAGAACATTGCTTACTTCAGAAAAGAGCAAAAGAGGAAGCTCTAGCAAAATTATACACTGACTTGACAGTGTAAACACCAAATTTATTGTGAGGCCAAGAAGCAAAATTCTCCTACTCACCTGTAGGTATAGGAATCTGTAAGATTTTCTTTCCCACCTTCGGTGTAAAAAAGGCATTGACTGTGGCCTAATCCCACTGTCTAGAATCAAAATCAACGAGTGCATCAGCAATTTGAAGTTTGGGCATAAGAAACACCGGTGAAACACGTCCAACAATACATCAAGAACCCATTTATCACGGCTAATACGGGCGGATTTACCATTGACAATTTTCCACACAGTACCTTGATCTAACAACCTCTTGCCAAACATAATGCTACGCCAAATATAAGAAGCTGGTCTAGGGCGTGATGCTTGACGATCGTCCGGTCGTCGTCCTCTGAGCTCTCCTCCAGCGAGCTCGGATATGCAGTCCGACCTCTATTTGTCGCACATGCCGGGCTTGAAAACCGTTCCCAAGGGCCGCCATCTCGTGCTTATGCGCTGACGAGAGCCGCTTTCACATATGATTGCCGCTCACCGTTATTGCACTGATGGTTGTTGTGGAAGGAGGATGAAAGGAAGCGGAGGTGCATCGATGGTCGTGGACGGAGGAGGAAGGAGAAGCGGAGGTGGTCGGTTTATGCCATGCGCGACCATGTTTATATAGCGGGTGGACGGTAGCCGGCTTCAGTGGAGTAGGAAGTTGGCACGCCGCCTAGTCGGTCGCGTCGCTCTGAGCCGACATTGGATGTGGCGTGGTGAGTGAGCAAGCGAAAGCGACATGATTGATGCTCTTGGCCGACGTACCCCTTCAATGCCCGACATATTGCAGAGCAGTCGCGTCTGCTATGGACCGGCATAAATGTGACGCCTCTTAATAGAGCGGGCACGGGAGATGGAAAACGGTCGCACATGAGAGGTTTTCCACTGGGACACGTACGTGGTGAAGGTCCGAACTCCTTGAAAAACCTTCTCTGGATTTAATGCCAGTTTGTGAGAATTCGAACGCACGGACACGTCTGCAGATTTTTGCGGCATTGTGTTGAATGAAACAAAAATGTTCGGACACGTCGGTCCAGACTTTTGCGGGCCGCACGGGAGCGTTGGAGGGGCCATCACTTTGCTTAGGCCTCTTCCAATGCAAAGGTGCTTAGATGATGTGCTAAGTGCATTAAATAGCTTAGCAACTCAACTTCCCAATGCATAGGTGTTTAGCTTGTTGTTGCTAAGCTCACTTTATTTAACGATTTAGCACCTAAAATCTTTCATGCATTGGTCAACTTCTCTCATTTAAGTGGTTTGCCTAGGTTCACGTGCTTGGCATTGGTTCTTCCTGGGGTCACCAAAGTGCTCTCTCTCCTCCTTAATTATTGTGCCATGTCATATTTTTTTCTTATGTGGCATGCTTAGAGCATCTCCAGCCGCACCCCGAACAGGCCCCCCGAGACGCCATTTTTAGCGCCAGCGCAAAAAAAATCAGTCGCCCCCCCCAGGACGTCGAATTCAGTCGGTTCGGCCCATTTTTTGGGCCGGTGATCCCGGGCCGAACCCAGCGCACTGGGGGGGCACTTGGGGGGCTCCGGCAGAAGAAAAAATGGCGCGTGAGCCACCACTGTCAGGCAAGAAACGCCTTTTCCCCGGTCAGAATCGCCCCGCGTGCCACGGGACGCCACTTCCCCGATCGCCGCCTGATAACCCACAAGTGTAGGGGATCGTTTATAGCCTTTTTCGATAAGCAAGAGTGTCGAACCCAACGAGGAGCTAAAAGTAGAATTAATATTCTCTCAAGTTCTATCGACCACCGATACAACTCTACGCACGCTAACGCTTACTTTAACTAGAAGAAGTATGAAACTGCTTTGCGGGAAAGAAACTAGAAGTACTTTATAGGCGTAAAGATGGTTTTGCAAGGTAACGAAGAACGTGGAAATAAAAATTAGGTGCTGTTTTAATAAAAGAACAATAAAGTAAATATAGCGAGTGTGGAAAAGTGGTGATAGGATTTGCGAGATTTTCCTAGGCAATTGATAACAAGATCGGTAATCATTATTGCAGTTTTATATGAGGGAGAGGCATATGCTGACATACTTTCCATACTTGGATCATATGCACTTATGATTGGAACTCTAGCAAGCATCCGCAACTACTAAAGATCATTAAGGTAAACCCAACCATAGCATTAAACATTAAGTCCTCTTTACTCCCATACGCAACAATCCCCTTACTCGGGTGTAAGCTTCTGTCACTCCAGCCGCCCACTATAAGCGAATCATGAACGTATTGCAACACCCTCCAGCGTGAATCTTTCACGTGTGCGCCTCACGGAAAGCACCTTAGGACAACACCAAAATAAACCACGCAACTCAAACCAATCAAGATCATCAATCAACCCATAGGACAAAAAGGAACTACTCAAACATCATAGGATAGCCACACATCATTCGATAATAATATATAGCATTAAGCACCATGTTCAAGTAGGGGATACAGCGGGATGCGGGAGAGTGGACCGTTGTAGATAGATGAGGGAAGGTGATGGTGGTGGTGATGACGGCAGCGAAGTTGTTGGTGTAGATCGCCATCACGATGGTTGCCCCGGCAGCGCTCCGGCGCCACCGGGAGAGAGGGGAGAGAGCCCCCTCTCCTTATTCTTCTTCCTTAGACTCCTCCCTTGGTGGGAGGAGGGTTTCCCCTCTGGTCCATGGCCGCCATGGCTCCCAGAGAGCAGGAGCCCCTCCGAGATTGGATCTCTCTCTCTCTGTTTCTCTTTTGTTTTCGCGACTTGTTTCTGACCCCTTCGCCGTTTCTTAAATATCCGGCGATCCGTAACTCCGATCGGGCTGAAATTTTGAGGGGATTTTTATCGCGAAAATATCTTTCTTGCGGCGGAAGGAGAGTGTCAACCGACTTAAGGGGGAGGCACAAGCCATCAGGGCACGACCCCCCCCCCAGGCCGTGCCCTGATATGTGGTGGGGCCCTCGGGGTATCGTCTTGCGTTGATTCCGACTCCCAAAATTCATATATATTCCAAAAACAATCTCCGTAAATTTTTATCGTGTTTGGACTTCGTTTGATATGGAATTTCTACAAAACAAAAAACACACAAAAAACAGGAACTGGCACTGGGCACTGGGTCAATTGGTTAGTGCTCAAAAATAATGTAAATTGGTAAATAATTACTCAAAAAGTATCCTAGAATGATAATATAATAGCATGGAACAATCAAAAATTATAGATACGTTGGAGACGTATCAAGCATCCCCAAGCTTAATTCATGCTCGTCCTCGAGTAGGTAAATGATAAAAACAATTTTTTTGATGTGACATGCTACCCAATATGTAATCTTTTTGTGTATGCTCATTGAGAAAAGATGAATTAACTAACATTGACATAGTAATACTTATAAGCACAAGCAACAAAATCATCAATCTTTCAAAGTATGTGATCCTCAAAGAATGTTTACCCCTGTTCATCTTATTATATTATCAAGGCATGGCTCCATCTTCACCACATTAATACAAATGTTAAGCACCACGGTGTCCAAGTCAGGCAATTGGATCGTACTTTTCCAGTATGCATCAACTTTTAATTCTTCACGCAATACATGAGCGTGAACCATGGACAGAGCATATAGGTGGAATAGAATGTGGTGGTAGGTTTCAAAGGGGTTAAAGTGGAGAAGAAAGTCTCGCGTCAACTCAGCGTATCAACGGGCTATGGAGATGCCCATCAATAGATATCAATGCGAGGAGTAGGGATTGCCATCCAACGGATGCACTAGAGCTATAAGTGTATGAAAGCTCAACTGAAGCTAAGTGGGTGTGCATCCAACTTGCTTGCTCATGAAGACCTCGGGCATTTGAGGACGCCCGTCATCGGAATATACAATCCAAGTTCTATAATGAAAAATTCCCACTAGCATATGGAAGTGACAAAAGAAGAGACTCTCTATATGAAGAACATGGTGCCACTTTGAGGCATAAGTGTGGTAAAGGATAGTAGCAAAGTCCCTTCTCTCTTTTTCTCTCACTTATTTTTTTATATTTTTTTCATGGTGGGCTATTTTTTTCCTTTTTCTTTTTTTTCCGCCTCCCCCATTTCTTTTTTTAATGGTGGG
This sequence comes from Elymus sibiricus, assembly GCA_039707655.1. NCBI lineage: Eukaryota > Viridiplantae > Streptophyta > Magnoliopsida > Poales > Poaceae > Elymus > Elymus sibiricus. The sequence continues at coordinate 181,014,614 of CM077665.1, forward strand.
CTCATTTGGCCTCCCCCATTTTTATTTTTCGTCCGGAGTCTCATCCCAACTTGTGGGGGAATCATAGTCTACACAATCCTTTCCTCACTGGGACAATGCTCTAATAATGATGATCATCACACTTTTATTTACTTACAACTCAATATGAAAAACTGAAAGGATGATATGACTCTATATGAATGCATGTGGCAGTGTACCAGGATGTGCAATGATATAGCATAGCGAAAGATATCAAAAAATGATCAAGCCATGTAAATATCATGCTAGCTATCTTACGATCATGCAAAGCAATATGACAATGAAGGTACAAGTCATATGAAGTGACGGTGGAAGTTGCATGGCAATATATCTCAGAATGGCTATGGAAATGCCATGATAGGTAGGTATGGTGGCTGTTTTGAGGAAGATATAATGAGGCTTATGTGCAACAGAGCGTATCATGTCACGGGGTTTGGATGCACCGGAAAGATTTGCACCGATCCTTGAGGTGAGAATGGGCAAGGCACGGTACTGAAGAGGCTAGCAAAATATGAATAGGTGAGATTGCGTTTGTCCATGGTTTCACATTAGTCATAAAGAACTCATATACTTATTGCAAAGTTTTATTAGTTTTATCACAAATCAAAGTACTACCCGCATGCCCCGAGGGAGGAGGTTGGGAGGAGTTAACCATCACGTGCCTCCGACCCGAAACAACACTAGGATTTTAACGAGGAATAGAAATGCTCACACATCCTCACCATGCCTTTTTAATATTTAGACAAACAGGAAGTTAACACCTCTTAATATCAACACTTCTACGAATCAACAATGATGCACTCACACTCTTTTGCATTACCACATCAATATCATTAACCCACAATTTCTCTTTAATGTGCCACATGAAGGTTTTGGTTATCACTCCTTGAATTCCTATTATCTTTGGACTAGTCTTATAACCCATGCAAATTACCGTCACTGTTTATTAACCCTCAAACAAATATAAGTGAACAACGAGAGTTTAATTACTTTCTACAAAATACCTGGACATGATCTAATAAATATAAGTGAAGCAAAAGAGCATTCTACAAATAATAGTTTTCTATCTGTAGAGAAACAGGCATCCAACTTCAAATGATACAAGTGAAGCACATGAAGCATTCTATAAAGCCATACTCAAAATATATAAGTGAAGTGCAAAGAGAATTCTATAAATCAACCATGGAATTTCCTATACCAGCATGGTGCATTGCTAAAAGGAAAATAAAAGGCACATGACGCTCCAAGAATTTACGCATATCATGTGAACAAAACAAAAACCGAAACATACCGATAGTTGTTGAAGAAGAAAGGTGGGATGCCTTCCGGGGCATCCCCAAGCTTAGACGCTTGAGTATCCTTGAATATTTACTTGGGGTTCCTTGGGCATCCCCAAGCTTGATCTCTTATCTCTCCTTATTCTTCTCATATCGACACCTCCTCGATCTTCGAACACTTCATCCACACAAAACTTGACAGAACTTTCATTAGAAACGTCAGTACATAATCATCAAATCTCATCATGTCCTGCCATAACATTATTGCATAATTATAATATAATATTAACCACTGTATACTATCACAATTCTATGGCTCCCAAGTCATTGAGTCTCAACAAGAATTCAAACATAAGCACGCAAAGGAACTATAACAACAATCTGTGAAAAACAGGACAATCTGTAAAGATCTATTTGGTTACCATACTTATGTAACTCAAACAATTCTGAAACATTAGGACGTAATAAAGAATTTGCATATAAGTACTGTGTAAAATTTTCAGAATTTTTGCACGTTCCAGTAAAATATGAAAATTCAAAGAATACAGAAAAAGTTTCTGTTTTTACACAACACATATCAAACAAACAATTCAAACATCCTAAAGGTAATTCTTGGAACATTATTTCTATCATAAAATGGATTTGTACAACGGGATAATTATTTTTGTTGAAAAGTTGCTGTAATCAAGATTCACAAAGCTTCCATGGGCATGAACAAAAGTTCAAGGCTAGCCCCCACTTCAACGATGTTCGTGTTTCTCACTTTCACTTCTCTTTTTGAAAAGGTTTTAAGTTCCCCACTTTATTTTTTTGTTTTTAATTATTTTAAAAGCACACAATAGAAATAAATGACTCTCTAAAACTTTCGGGTTGTCTCCTTGGCAGCGCTTTCTTTAAAGCCATTAAGCTAGGCATATAGTGCTCAAGTAATTGATCCACCCGGATCCCAAGGTATATCAAAGCCAATTTTAATTAACAATGATTTGTAATTTAGTAGTGAGCACAAAGTGATATATATCATGTGACAATGAAGTCTAACTCTCTTCCTATGCATTGGCATGTCATACAAGAACAATTCATTCACACAAAGTAAAGGCCAATTCATAGCATAAGTAGTTTCTTGCAATTTTATCGTATTGGAAACATAGAGAGGTGAAGATTTGGTTCCTCTCTCATAATAATTGCAAGTAGGAGAAGCAAGCACATGCATATGATATTCAACAAAATCATCATGTGTGATAGTAAAACGCAACCCATAAATATAATCCTTAATAAGTGAACTGAAATGTATTATTAGGGAGGGACATATGCTTGTAGGAATTGCAATAATATCAAGTTTCCTCTCTATGTGTTCAAAGTTTTGAAGTTATGCTCGTTTTGCCTTCCTATGCTAGTTGATTCTTGTTCCCATAAATTGTTTGCTCACAAAATCCCTATGCATAGGAAGTGGGTTAGACTTAGATGTGTTTTTCATGATATTCATGATGCTCTTTTGCATTTTTCAATTACTACTTTTTATGTGAGCATCATCGAAATCATTATGCCTAGCTAGGGGCGTAAAACGATAGCGCTTGTTGGGAGGCAACCCAATGAATAAATTTATTTTCCTCTTTTTCTTTCTGTTTTTGAGTGTTGACACAATTATGCCTCTGTTATGATTGTGTTTTTATGTTTTATTTAGTGTTTGTGCCAAGTAGAGCCTTTAGGATGATTCATAAGATGCGTAGAAGCGATGCTGAATCTGAAACAGAAACTTTGCCTCCAGTGTTCGAATTTTCATTTTTTACTGGAACGTGATATTGAGCTGAAATTTTAACACAGTGTTGCTATACAAATTCTTTACGTTTTCCTAATTTTTCAGAATTTTTAGAGTTATATCGGTATGGTTAGAGTACAGATTACTACAGACTGTTTTGTTTAAGACAGATTCTGTTTTCGTTGCATTGTGTGCTTGTTTTGATGAATCTATGGGTTATATTGAAGGGTATGAGCCATGGTAAAGTTAAAATACAGTAGGTATAATGCAATAATAAAATATGAATGGGTTTGCAACAGTACCTAAAGTAGTGATTTGCTTTATTATACTAACGGATCTCACGAAGATTTTGTTGAGTTTTGTGTGATTGAAGTTTTCAAGTTTTGGGTGAGATCACGATGGATGAAGGAATAAGGAGTGATAAAAGCCTAAGCTTGGGGATGCTACCACACCACCAAGATATATCCAAAGAGAAACAAGCAACTAAGCTTGGGGATGCCCCCGAGTGGCATCCCCTCTTTCTTCTAACGACCATCGGTATTTTACTTGGAGCCATATTTTTATTCGTCACATATCATAAGTTTTGCTTGGAGCGTCTTGTATCTTTGCTTGCTTTGTTTTTTAGTTTTTCCTTTGTATCCTTGCTGGACACACCTATTTGAGAAATCCAAAATCATGCTATGATTTGTTAGAATTGCTCTATGTGCTTCACTTAAACTTTTTGAGCTATAGAATTGCTCTAGTGCTTCACTTATATCTTTTTGAGCACGGTGTGCTTGGAGATTTTTGTAGAAATACTCTCATGCTTCACTTAGATTAATTTTAGGGTTAGTAAATTTTGAAGAAATCCTCTCATGCTTCACTTATACCTTCTTGAGAGATGAAATCTTTATGCTCATGTGCTTCACTTAAATTTGTTTGAGCTTGCCAAAAAGCAATGGCAATATATGAAACCAATCCCAAAGTGATAGATATACAAGGAGGATATAATAAAAACTTTCATGAAGATCATTGGATAAATTAAACTTGATTCCTTATAATAGTTTTGAAACATGATGATAGTAATATGTGAGTCATGTTAGTGAGTAATTATGCTTAGTAGGAATATTGGTGTTAAGGTTTGTGATTCCCTATGCATGCACGAAAGTCAATAGTTATGCAATGAAGTTACATCCTACTTGTGGTGCATTATTCGGTGTTAGTTATGCTCAATGCTCGCTCATGTGAATTTTCGTTTCTTAGTTTGGTTGCTTCCCAATCTATTTGCTAGCCTCCATTTGTACTAAGTAGAAATACTACTTGTGCCTCCAAAATCCTTAAACCAAGTTTTGCCTTATGAGTCCACCATACCTACCTATATGCGGTATTTCCATGTCGTTCCAAGAAAATTTGTATGTGCCATCTCTAAATTTTCAAAATAAATGTTCTCTTTTGTGTGCCCGTACCACTCATGAAACGGTGGGGAGTGTCCAATATTTTTCCATGCTAGATGTGTTATTCTCAAGATGAGTGTTTATTCACTTGTCATTGCACGAGAGTGTGGCGGCAATAGGGATGCCCATTCCCGAAATGAAAAAGAAAAAATATTTACTTTATGTTGTCAAATAATAAATTCCTTGGAAAGTGTTGGTATGGAAGGCAACCGTGGATACGGCCCGCCATGGAAAGTGAAAGTTTGGTGGAAAAAGGAATAAACTTTATTTTCTGTTTGTGAACCGCCTATGATATATCTAGCATGGAAAGTATTGTGAGCTACTTTGTCGTTTTCGTTGACAGGAAAAGCATGCCACCCAAAATATTTTTTCTCTCTCAATTTAAACCTTGAGCTCTAGCACCTCTACAAATCCCTACTTCCCTCTGCAAAGGGCCTATCTATTTACTTTATGCAATTTTTATTTTTGCTTTGAGTCTCCATCTTCTCTTATAAGCACCAACTAGGGGGCACTATGATCGTACTTGAGCATTGGGCATAGCTAATATTTGAGTGTGTTTCATGAATGGATCAATGATTGTGCATGATGGGCTAGGGATAACTTTCTTTAGTGTTGATATTTTGAAAGACATGGTTGCTTGTTGACATGCTTGAGTATTGAAGTCATTATGTTAAAACTAGACTATTGCTTTGAATCATTATAAGTCCAAATGTCCATGCTATACAAAAGAAAAGAATGTGATGAACATGTTAGGCAGCATTCCACATCAAAAATTCTGTTTTTATCATTTACCTACTCGAGGACGAGTAGGAATTAAGCTTGGGGATGCTGATACGTCTCCAACGTATCTATAATTTTTGCTTGTTCCATGCTGTTATATTATCATTCTTGGATGTTTTACAATCATTTTATAACAACTTTATATCATTTTTTGGGACTAACCTATTGACATAGTGCCAAAGTGCTAGTTGCTGTTTTTGCTTGTTTTTTTACTTCGCAGAAAATCAATACCAAACAGAGTCCAATCGCGACGAAACTTTTTGGAGATTTTTTCTGGACCAGAAGACACCCAGTGGGCCAAAGAACTGTCGGATAGGTGGGCCGTGGAGACCACAACCCACCAGGGCGCGCCAGGGGGGGCCCGGCATGCCCTGATGGGTTGTGCCCTCCTCGGCCCCCTTCCTCACCGCCTGTGATGCCTATAAATTCCCAAATATTCCAAAAACCCTAGGGGTGTCAATGAAACACAATTCCAGCCATCGCAAGTTCCAGAACCTCGAGATCCAATCTAAACACCAACACGGAGGGGTTCATCTTCCTCATAGGTGCCTCTCCGATGATGCGTGAGTAGTCCACCATAGACCTACGGGTTCGTAGGCAGTAGCTAGATGGCTTCCGCTCTCTCTCTTATGATTCTCAATACAATGGTCTCTTGGAGATCTATTTGATGTAACTTTTGCGGTGTGTTTGTTGGGATCCGATGAATTTTGAGTTCATGATCAGTTTCTATCCATGAATATTATTTGAGTCTTCTTTGATCTCTTATATGCATGATTACTTATAGCCTCGTATTTCTTCTTCGAATCTTTGGTTTAGTTAGGCCGACTAGATCGATTTTTCTTGCCATGGGAACAGGTGCTTTGTGATGGGTTCGATCTTGCGGTGTTCTTTCCGAGTGACAGAAGGGGCAGCAAGACACGCATGTATCATTGCTATTATGGATAACAAGATGGGGTCTATTCCTACATGAATAGATCTTGTCTACATCATGTCATCGTTCTTATTGCATCACTCCGTTTTTCCATTAACTTAATACACTAGATGCATGCTGGATAGCGGTCGATGTGTGGAGTAATAGAGGTAGATGCAGGCAAGAGTCGGTCTATCTATCTTGGACGTGATGCCTATATAATGATCATCGCCTTGTATATCGTCATGACTATTCGATTTTCTATCAATTGCCCAATAGTAATTTGTTCACCCACCGTGCGCTATACTCATGAGAGAAGCCACTAGTGAACCCTACGGCCCCCGGGTCTACTTTTCCATCATATTGCTTTCCGATCTACGTTTTTGCACTCTTTGTTTTCAGATCTACGAAACCAAAAACCCAAAAATATATTGCTGCATATTTACTCTTTTTATTTGTGTTCTTGAGAGATCTATCTCTCCTATCTATCACCACCTAATCGATCTTATTACCATAGAGAGATTGACAACCTCTCTTTCGCATCGGGTTGCAAGTATTTGTTGTTTGTGTGCAGGTGTTGCTTTTTGGGTGGTGGTGACCCTCCTACTGGTTCGATAACCTTGGTTTCATAACGGAGGGAAATACTTACCGTCGCTGTGCTGCATCATCCCTTCCTCTTTGGGGAAATACCGACGCACCCTCAAGCCACGTCACCATGGCAAGGCCCATTTACGATCTCCAAGGTGTTGAACAATGGAGCTTATCGACTCTATAACTTCAAAACGGAGGTAGCAAAGCCTCGAGCTTGGAACACAGACCTGCTCCACAAGTTCTATTCTTAGAGAAATGAACACTCTTTCATTCCTGTAATGAACACCCAAGTGATTTTGATGAATAAAAGTCTTTACTTTTTCTACACTTTGTCAAAAAAAATCCTCTAAACCTTTTTCCATTCACTCCGGTGAACTACCTGATGAACTTCACCCTCGGTGGGTGTAAAAACTACTCCGAGTGAGGACATCATCCACACTCGGGGGCTTAGTTGTGATCCAGAAATCGCCCGAGTGAGGACTTCATCCACACTCGGGGTCTTAGCTGCAATCCATAAATCGCCTAAGTTAAAACTATTCCGAGCGAGGACATCATCCACACTCGAGGGCTTAGTTGCGATCCAGAAATCACCTAAGTTTAAAATACTCTGAGTGAGGACATCATCCACACTCAGCGGCTTAGCTGCGATCCAGAAATTGCCTAAGTTTAAATCTACTCTGAGTGAGGACATCGTCCACACTCAGGGGCTTAGCTGCAATCCAGAAATCGCATAAGTTTAAAATACTCCGAGTGAGAACATTATCCACACTCGGTGGCTTAGCTGCGATCCAGAAATCGCCTAAGTTTAAATCTACTCCGAGTGAGGACATCATTCACACTTGGGGGCTTGGCTGCGATCCAGAAATCGCCTAAGTTTAAAATACTCCGAGTGAGGACATCATCCACGCTCGGTGGCTTAGCTACGATCCAGAAATCGCCTAAGTTTAAATCTACTCCGAGTGAGGACTTCATCCACACTCGGGGGCTTAGCTGCGATCCAGAAATTGCCTAAGTTAAAAATTATTCCGAGTGAAGATATCATCCGCAATCGGGGACTTAGATGAAATATAGTAATTGCCTAAGTTAACATTATTCCGAGTGAGGATATTATCCACATTCGGGAGCTTAGCTGCAATTCAGTAATTACCTAAGTTAAAAACTATTCCGATTGAGGACATCATCCACACTCGGAGACTGGGCCACACGCTCAAAAAGTCAAATGAAGGCAAATAAAACTGCATATTGTTCGAAGCAAAAGTGCAGATAGTCGTGGCCGCTAGGTCACGTTAAATGTACGGTTACATAAACCACTCGGCATCCCGAGGCAAATTTCATTCGAAGTTTTTTATCCGAGGATCACTCGGCGGTAGTTGGAGCTGCTGCGTCAATGAAGGTGTCGAGGTGGATGACGTCTGCAATCCGAGTGGCAGCCTCGAGGAACGTCTCCATGAAGTCTTCTATTTTGGCATTCTTCCTGTTGACGACCTTGAGGGACTTCAGCTTCTCCTCATCTACGCCCTTGCAATGGACGTGGACAAGTGAAAGGGCGATGTCGGCTCCACCGCGGGCTACAGATTTCTTCCAAGATTGCACTCGGCAAGCTACGTCTTACAGACGGTTGATGAGAGCGTCCAAGTCGTTCGTGAACTTCTCCCTGGGGGCGACTTCTCGGTCGATATGTTTGACGGCCGTGAGCAGGCGGTTGAGGAAGACAGTCACCTCCCCGATGCATTCCTCCAGTCGGAGGAGAGCAAGTGCTGAACTATCGCGAAGAATGCCCAGGGCCGGATCCAGTTCCTTCTCGATCTTGTGTGTCTCTTCTTCGGCATCCATGCAGAACTCTGTTGAACGGATGGAATCAAAGTAACTTGAAACGCAATCGGGTCATTGGCATACCTTTGAGATTCTCATTCATTTCATTGCCGAAGTCTTCGATGAACTTCTCCAGCTCGAGTCTCTTGGATGACACCTGCTTCAACTTTGATTCGGTCTCGACAACCTCCTCCATGGATTTCTTGGCAACGGCCTCCAGTGTCTTCTTCCCCTCCTCCCACTTCTCGAGTGACTTCAACTTGTCCTCAACCGCTTTGATCTTCCGGTTGGCATCCTTCCAAGCGGACGCCAGCTTGGCGTCTTTCTTCTCTAGGGCCTCCTTCATGGTGTCTATAGAAATGGAAGCCCGAAGCCTCTTAGTAAGTTGAAGATTTTCACTACGGACATCTGATAAAGTAATTTCAGTTGGACAGGGGAGGAAACAAGTTCTTTGGCAGTCGGACGGAACGTGTTTACCTCCGAGTGAACGTTTCTCTTGCCCCAGACAAGTAGTCTTGGCACTCTCAGCCTCCAAGCTGACGCGCAGGTCCTGCACCTCCTTCTCCAAGGCTTTATAATGAGTCCCTAACTCGCACACACTCGGCCGACAGAAAACAAGGAAACATCAGTGATGACAGTCGGATACTACGAAAGGGTTCATTCGGTTAAACTACAAGACTCTAAGACTCCCGCCGACTGCTTCAGTCGACGGCAGTCTCGGGGACTACACCCAGTGGGTACGCTCAGCGTGCCCCCACTGGAAATTCACTTGGGATGAAGTACTTCCACAAGTTGAGTAACATGTTCTACACCCCGACGGTCAACGTCGAGAGGCTCTGGTCCATGGACCATCACCGCATCCTCTTCGACAAGTATCGCTACACTCGGGATGAGGTATTTCCACAAGTTGAGTAACAGGTTCTACACCTCGACGGTCAACGTCGAGAGGCTCTGGTCCATGGACCATCACCGCATCCTCTTCGACAAGTACCACTACACCTATTTCTACAAGCATCATTCAGACTCTAAGACTCCCGTCGACTGCTTCAGTCGACGGCAGTCTCAGGGACTACACCCAGTGGGTGCGCACAGCGCGCCCCCATTGGAACCAGAGAACACCCAGTGGGTGTGCCCTCGACGCAAACCCACTTGGGACCCAAAGAAACTGCATACAAACAAAATTTCTGACTGAAGATGGTACTTACAAGGGTATTTACTCGGACGTTCTTCTCCAGCGCCTCATTGGCATCGTTGTTGGGGAACGTTGCATGGGAAACAATTTTTTTTCCTATGCACACCCAAGATCTATCTATGGAGATGTATAGCTACGAGAGGGGGAGTGCATCTACATTGTAGATCTTAAGCGGGAAGCGTTAAGAAACGCGGTTGATGTAGTCGTACGTCTTCGCGATCCAATCATGGTTCGTCCTGATCTAGCGCCGAATGGACAACACCTCCACGTTCAGCACACGTACAGTTCGATGACGTCTCTGCCTCCTCGATCCGGCGAGCGAGGGCGGAGTGGTAGATGAGTTCTCCGGCAGCACGACGGCGTGGTGGCGGTGGTTGTGGAGCAATCTCGGTAGGGCTTTGCCAAGCGCTACCGCAGATATGATGGGAGGAGAAAACTGATCTAGAGAGAGAGGGAGGGCTGCGCCGTGGCTTGTGGTGTGGTGATACTCATGATCTGCGTTGGGTTTTCCGTGAAGAGGAACGGGTTATCGCAGCATAAAGTGGGTAAGTATTTCCCTCAATTATGAAACCAAGGTTTATCGAACCAATAGGAATATCAATCCTCAACGGTCTTCAGCGGCTGCACACAAATGAACAAACAACTTGCACCCAACGCGGGCAAGAGGGTTGTCAATCCCCTTGATCTCGTTATTTGCAAGCAAATGAGTTGTGTAGATAATTGTTGATAATTGTAAATTGCAAAATAAAATAAAAAGTAAATAAAGGCAGCAAGGTAAATGTAGCATTTGTAAATATATAAGTGAATAGACCCGGGGCCATAGTTTTCCCTAGCGGCATCTCTCATGTAGGCAGCATACGGTGGGTAACAAATTACTGTTGGGCAATTGATAGAAAAGCGGATAGTTATGCGATTTTCATGGCAATGATCATGTGTATATAGGCATCACGTCCATAAACAAATAGGCCGACTCCCTCCTGCACCTATTACTATTACTCCACTCATCGACCGCTATCCAGCATGCATCTAGAGTACTAAGTAAAATAGAGTAATGCATGGAGAATGATGACATGATGTAGACAAAGTAAACTCAGGCAATATGAATGAACCCCATCGTATTATCCTTAGTAGCAACAACACAAAGACGCATCTTGTCCCCTACTTTGTCACTGGGATATCAAAACTCGTCAGGTTGAACCTACCACAACGCACCACTCCCACCGATGAAATATCAATCTGCCTGGCCAAAGCACATCAATAAATCGGAGAGCATTACGAAGCTATAATGATCATGCAATTAAGAGTCAACATATATCAGAGGTATCTCAAATACTTTTCATGAATAATCTGAACATAAACCCACAATTCATCGGATCCCAACAAACACACCGCACAATAGGATTACATCGGATAGATCAAAGCGAAGATGCGATGACCATTGTATTGAAGATCAAGAGATAGAGAGATTGCCATCTAGGTACTAGTTATGGACCCGTAGGTCTATGGTGAACTACTCACACATCATCATGAGGGCAGCAAGGTTGATGTAGAGGCCCTCCATGATCGATCCCCCCTCCGACAGGGTGCCGGAACGGAGCTCCAGACGGCCTCGCGACGGAACAGAGACTTGCGGCGGCGGAAAAAGGGTTTCGGGACTGCCTCTAGGATTATGTGGCTGCCCTCCCTCTCCTCTCATATATATAGGGGAAGGGAGGAGGGGGCTGCGCCCTAGGGTTTCCCCTAGGGTGGGGCGGCGGCCAAGGGGGTGGCTTGGCCCCCAAGTTGGGTGGCCGGCCCCCTTTAGGGTTTGCCCCCACCAACCCCTTAGCCGCATGGGCCTAGGTGGGAGGGGCGTCCAGCCCACCAGGGGCTGGTGCGCACCCCTCTCAGCCCATGTGGCCCTCCGGGGCGGGTGGACCCCTTCCGGTGGACCCCCGGAACCCTTCGGCACTCCCGATACATTACCGGCGATGCCCGAATTCTTTCCGGTGACCAAAACGGAACTTCCTATATATGAATCTTTACCTCCGGACCATTCCAGAACTCCTCGTGACGTCCGGGATCTCATCCGGGACTCCGAACAACTTTCGTTCACCAACATACATAACTCAATAATACCATATCGTCATCGAGCGTTAAGCGTGCGGACCCTACGGGTTCGAGAATCATGTAGACATGACCAAGACACCTCTCTGGTCAATAACTAATAGCGGGACCTGGATGCCCATATTAGTTCCTACATATTCTACGAAGATCTTTATCGGTCGAGCCACGATGTCAAGGATTCAGTCAATCCAGTATGCAGTTCCCTTTGTCCATCGGTATGTTACTTGCCCGAGATTCGATCGTCGGTATCTCCATACCTAGTTCAATCTTGTTACTCGCAAGTCTCTTTACTCGTTCTGTAATACAAGATCCCGCGACTAACTCCTTAGTCACACTACTTGCAAGCTACTTGTGATGCTGTATGATGTCTACTACGCAACCTTCTTCTTGTAGACTCGTGTTGGGCCTCCAAGCGCAGAGTTTTGTAGGATAGTAGCAAATTTCCCTCAAGTGGATGACCTAAGGTTTATCAATCCGTGGGAGGCGTAGGATGAAGATGGTCTCTCTCAAACAACCCTGCAACCAAATAACAAAGAGTCTCTTGTGTCCCCAACACACCCAATACAATGGTAAATTGTATAGGTGCACTAGTTCGGCGAAGAGATGGTGATACAAGTGTAATATTGATGGTAGATATAGGTTTTTGTAATCTGAAAATATAAAAACATAAAGGTAACTAATGATAAAAGTGAGCACAAACGGTATTGCAATGCTTAGAAACAAGGCCTAGGGTTCATACTTTCACTAGTGCAAGTTCTCTCAACAATACTGACATAGTTGAATCATATGTAAATCTCTCACGTGCGACAAAGAGTTCACTCCAAAGTCACAAATAGCAGAGAACAAACGAAGAAATTATTGTAGGGTACGAAACCACCTCAAAGTTATCTTTTTCGATCAATCTTATGAGCTATCCCTATGAGTGTCATGAACAGCCCTAGAGTTCGTACTAAAATAACACCTTAAGATACACATCAACCAAAACCCTAATGTCACCTAGATACTCCAATGTCACCACGAGTACCCATGGGCTTGATTATACGATATGCATCACACAATTTCAGATTCATCATGTTCAATCCAACACAACGAACTTCAAAGAGTGCCCCAAAGTTTCTACCGGAGAGTCAAGACGAAAATGTGTGCCAACCCCTATGCATAGATTCCCAAGGTCACGGAACCCACAAATTGATCACCAAAACATACATCAAGTGGATCAATAGAACATCCCATTGTCACCACGGATATCCCATCGCAAGACATACATCAAGTGTTCTCAAATCCTTTAAAGACTCAATCCGATAAGAAAAGTTCAAAGGGAAAACTCAATTCATCACAAGAAGATAGAGAGGGGAAAACTCCATATGATTCATCTATATTAATAAAGCTCGCGGTACATCAAGATCGTGTCATCTCAAGAACACGAGAGAGAGAGATCAAACACATAGCTACTGGTACATACCCTCAGCCCCGAGGGTGAACTACTCCCTCCTCGTCATGGAGACCGCCGGGATGATGAAGATGGCCTCCGGTGATGGTTTCCCCCTCCGGCAGGGTGCCGGAACGGGCTCCCGATTGGTTTTTCATGGCTACAGAGGCTTGCGGCGGCAAAACTCCCGATCTAGGTTTCTTTCTGGGGGTTAAGGGATTTATAGGAGTACTTGGCGTTGGAATCAAGTCAGGGGGACTCCCGAGGGGCCCACAATCCAGGGGGGCGCGCCCTATGGGGGGCGCCCCCTAGGCTTGTGGCTGCCTCGGGACTCCTCTTCGGTATCTTTTTGCTCCAGTATTTTTTATATTTTCCAAAAATATTCTCCGCAAATTTTTATTCCGTTTGGACTCCGTTTGATATTGTCTATGTATCCACACATGTATCGGAGTTTCCGATCAATACAATTCTAGCATGGATAATAAACGATTATCATGATCAAGGACATATGATAATAACCAATTTATTATTGCCTCTAGGGTATATTTCCAAAAGTCGTAGGGTCTTTCATCCTGCCGCTCATCAGCTCCAGCTGGATCAGTGCCTCCTTGCTCGCCCCCACCTGGTCCTCCGGGAGGTGGTGCAGTGTGAAGATGTTAGCCACGGGAGGAGTTGACAAGGTAGATCCGAGTGCGGTAACGACCCCCGAAGGAGTTCCCCGAACCAGTGCTGATGCCTTAGCGGGCGAAGCATCCCGCATTAAGACGTCCGCGTTGGCAGAAGGGTTTGGTGGGTCGACCTTGTCATCTTCGTCAATTTCTATCACTTCGCACGGCCCTGCAAACACTTGAAGATCATTCGGGAGTAAGCACAAAGAAAAAACGCAGAGTTCAAAAATCATGTTCGAGTGAGTTCAAAGGTTACCTTTGAAGACACAGCGTCAACATCAACCTTGTCCTTCTCCGGTGAAGCAGTTGAAGTGTCAGCTCTGCAATGAAGCCATTCGGAATGTCATATCACTCGGTCAAATAACGAGAATGTCAATCGGTGCAAATATACTTACGCTAAGGCCACCGGCACATTCACTTTAATTTTCGGCAGGACAGCCTTTCGGGGTTTGTTGGCACCAACTTTCGGTTGCTTGGCCGTCTTCTCGGGTGACTGTGCAAGCTTGCCGCGCTCGCGCTTCGAACTCCGAGTGGGAAGGGCAGGCATAGAGGGCTTAGGGACACTCGGCCCCTTGGTGTTGCCTACACGGACTCCAGGGTCCTGACGCGCCTTGGAGCGGGTCTCGGGCAGGACCTCCTCCGACGGAGAAGATTCTGCCTTGTCCCCCGAGTCCGAGTCCTCTTCCTCCCCGTCGCTCCCGCCGTCCTCCACGTACTCCTCTTTGCCGTCCGAGCCCTCCAGGTGCTCGGTGTCACTCGTCACATCAGCAGAGGCATGGTTGACGGCGGGTATCAGGCTCACCATACCCGTGAAGGCCTGCCGAGTGAAAATTATGTCAGTCAAGATTTTAGTCAGCAAACATTACAATCATTTGAACAACAACAGCAACACACGGAGTTTACCTCATTCGGTGGATTCTCTGCTGAGAATGGAGGCACCAGCCTCGTCCCCCTGGGGTTGTCGCGAGCCGGAGTGATCGCTTTGAGCTTGTTCTCCATGGCTTCAGCACTGAGTTCCTCCGAGTGCATGCGCGTGGGATCACTCGACCCCGAGTACAACCACATGGGGTGGGCTCTGGCCTGCAGCGGCTGAATTCTCCTTTGAAAGAAGACCTCCAGCAGATCCAAGCCATTGATGCCTTGCTTCACCAGGGCCACCAGCGCGATCACAAGTATTTCCACTTCTGTCTTCTCCTCTTTGGTCAAGATCAGCTTGGGAAGCCGCCCAATGCGCTCACGCGAATACGGTGGGAGACCCGACTGATCCTCGCCGACTGGAATGTCTTGGCAGTAAAACCAAGTATCTTGCCAACCCTTGACCGAGTCTGGAAAGTTCATTTGTGGGAAACTACCCTTCCCCCTCAGTTGGATGCCTAGACCCCCGCACAACTGAGCTACGTTCGTTTCCCCCCCAGCCCGAGCAGACTTCTTGAAAGTCATCACTCGGCATGTAAAAAGATGTTTGAACAATCCCCAGTGCGGATTGCAACCAAGGAAGTTCTCGCAAAGGGAGATGAAAGCCGCCAAGTAAGAAACGGCATTGGGAGGAAGATGATGGGGTTGAGCACCGTAGAAATCGAGGAAAGAACGGAAGAATGGGTGCGGGGGCAAAGAGAAACCTCTCTCGATGTGGGTCGTGAGGAGCACCCGCTCGTCCCCTCGCGGCGCGGGCTTGACCTCGCCCGCCTCCGGCGCTCGCTAGCTCCCCGCGACCAGGAGCCGTTGGCTCTCCAGTTCCTTCAGCCGGCCGACGGTGGTCCGCGGCTGCAACTAGTCGCCCTGGATGAAGCCCGCCGGCACACCGATGCTCGATGAAGACCCACGCGACACCTTCTTCACCCTCTCGGCCTTCGCGGTCGCCCCCTTCGTCATCTCCAGTAGATTGGGGGGCGGGTCGGAGGTGGTCCGGTGGGGAGAGGCTCTCGGCGGAGCGACGGAGAGATTGAGGAGGCGAGAAGTGGGAACTGCCTCTCTCTCCTTCCTTTCAGTTAATTTTTATACTCCGGCGCGGCACGATCTTGGCCATTGATTCGCGGGTGGCGCAATATCTACGGGCAGTGCGAAATTCGCGAGATCTTCAGTGCAGCATTTCGAGGACGCGTGGCGTTAATCGCAGAGCGGTTATCAAGGCGCCACATCCACTTTCCCCACTAACACAGTGCAACCGTCCTCGCACGCGCGCACGACTCCCACGATTTCAAAATCAACGAAGTTTTCGCCGCGGCGTGATCCGAATAGGCTCTGTGCCCATTGATGCGTTCCGACGTGCTTTGACACTCCCAATCCACGAGGCAGACCCGTCGAGCACTCAGGCAATTTTCTGATCGCTGCAAGAATTCCGCAAGGAAACTTGAGAGGTCAGCCTCTTTCTTGCATCATCATTCGGAAAACCTTGATGGACATGCACTCGAGCCGTCAGATCGTTTCTCCCGAGAGGTGATCTGACGCCAACCGAGTGGCTTGCGTAGTCAAGCTATCCCAGTCATTCGGAAAATACAGAACCTGAATCTGTTGCGGTCATAGGCCGAGCGATAGGCAACCTGGGTCGTTTCCTGACGCCTCCGAGGCGCCGACGACATTCCTGCGCATCGTCCACTCGTCTCTCAAACCTCAGCTGATTCAGGGGCTACTTATGAGGTCACCTACCACGGGTAGGGTTATAAACCTGACATCTAGGGCCCATTTGGGGGCCCACATTAGCATTAAAGTCCCTAGACTACCGATGCATTCGGATACATCTTCAGGATCCATTCGGATCTGGATGGTCACTCGGACGTCACTTCGTCAGTCGGCCATGATCCAACACTCGGACGAGAAGGAGAGGAGCCAACGTAGGAGTCGTAACGTTCGAGAGATGTGATAACTCACATGAAGTGATGTGAAGACTAACGTTACCAAGAACGTCTTAGTTAAGATGGCAGTTCCCAGTAACGCATGTAGTTACTCACATTTAATGTCTTGTAATGGCGCTCGGCGGGTCGTGGCGCACTCTATATAAGCCGCCCCGAGCTTCTGGACAAGGGTTCCGAAATCTCAGTAACCAGACACCCCCCATAAGCAAACACTAAGCCTCAGGGCTCAAGACGTAGGGTCTTTACCACTCCCGAGTGGGCCCCGAACTTGTACATCCGAGTGTTACACCTGTGCTGTAGCTAGGCTCCGCCCCCTTCATTCGTACCCCTAGTACTATTGTCAGACTTACTCCCTCGACAAGTTGCCTTCCTCAATATGCGTCAGGAAATCCGAGACCCACAGGTGCATCAAGAACTAAAACACGATCTGGTGGAGCACCTATGGAGGCTCAAGGGCAACGCCTAGTTCGATGTGTTTTAATCTGTGTTTGAATTATGAGTTTGCTTCGTAGAACTATGTGATTTGTATTTATTTCTGTGATGAACTATGTGATAAAAAATAGTTTTTATTGAATTTGTGCCGAAGTGTGCCGAATTTGGGCCGAACTCGGTTGCTGGGGAGCGAACTTGCGGGGTCGGCTAAGAACCCGACCCCCCACACCGAATATATTGTCGGTAAACCCCCAAACAACGCTATTTCAAGCCTTTAGGGGGGCGAACGGTTAAAGATGCTCTTAGCATCTCCATGGTGAAGCACTGGGAAAGTCCTTAATACAGAGAGGCTGAAAGGAGAGTAAATCGATGCCGCACTGAGAGACCACTGATAGCAAAGTCTGGCTCAACGTCATGCATGACATGGAGTATTGACGAATCACATGATCATAGAGCACGTGATCAAAAACCAACTAGACTACTATATAGTAGTACTATGAAAAGTCTAGCTGCCATTTATCAGTGGTCACCACTACTCGCTGGTAGGAGTACTACGGCAGTCGGCATGGAGGAGGAGGGGCTGACGCTGGTGGGCTACTGGTCGAGCCCGTTCGCGATGCGCGCGCGCTTCGCCCTCAACCTCAAGGGCCTCCCCTACGCGTACGTGGAGGAGGTGGGCCTCTTCGACGGCAAGAGCCCGCTCCTCCTCGCCTCCAACCCCGTGCACAAGAGGGTGCCGGTGCTCATCCACAACGGCAAGCCCGTCCCCGAGTCACAGCTCATCGTGCAGTACGTCGACGAGGCTTTCCCGGCCAGCCCCCCGCGCTTCCTCTCTTCCGACCCGCACGAGCGCGCCGTCGCTCGCTTCTGGGCCTCCTACGTCGACGGCGAGCTGCTCAGCGCGTGGATGCCCGTCTACGGCGGACGCACCAGCGAGGAGAGGGCTCAGGCGGCGGGGCAGGTCGGCGCCGCCCTGGAGACGCTGGAGCAGGCCTTCGGGGAGTGCTCCAAGGGGAAGGGCTTCTTCGGCGGGGACACGGTGGGGCTCGTGGACGTCGTGCTCGGCGGCTTCGTCGGCTGGCTGCAGACGTCCGAGGCCATGTGCGGCGTGAGGCTGCTCGACGCCGCTGTGACGCCGCTGCTGGCGGCCTGGGCGGAGCGGTTTCGCGCGCTCGACGGCGTCAAGGAGGTGATGCCAGATGCGCAGAGGCTGCTGGAGTACAACCTGATGAGGCGAGCTCGCCTCGGGCTGCCGCTGCCGCCGCCGCCGCAGCAGCACCAATAGATAAATCTATCTATATATAAATAATGCTAGAACCAGGGCTAATACACCACGTGTAAGTAGCCTGTACCAATAACTGAGCATATATCCCTACTCTAGTACGGTGTGTGTAAAAAGGTCTCGCTTTTCCTCTCTTCCCTGGCGGCTGGGAGAGGATAATCTTCCAGCGCCATCCTCGGCGACTCTTCTCCGCCAGTGACCTCGGTCACCGATTGTGAAGGGGGTCGTCGGATTCACGCATGTGGATCGTTTTTTAATCCTTGTAGTCTAGGTTTTTAGGTTGTTCATCGTTTTGGCTTCGGCAGCGGCGATGGCGGCGCTGAATAAAGATTATTCGAATCCTTCCCTGACGAGTTCATCGGTTCTATGGTTGGGGATGGATTTGGAAACCAGTCTGTTCAAGCAAGGATGGTGTGGCGGCGGCGGCATCCTTGTGGTGGACCTGTGTCCTCGGGTTCCGCCGTTGCGACGACATTTGCTCCAGCGTCGACGCGGAGCTTGGGAGGTAGTGCAGGAGCGGATGCAGATTGTGGTCTGCATCGACGATAACTGGAAGACGGAACATGTGCTGGGTTTGTGGTTCGTGGATGGCAGGTATGGTTTCCTCCTTCGACGTCTTAGTCGTGGTGGGGCGCCAGATCTGGAGTTCGATGGCGTGTCCGGGGTGTTGCCCCAGTCTGATTCATTCAATGGCAAGGGCTTCACTTTTGGTGAGCCACCTTGGAGGTCCGCAAAGCTGCATATCAGCGATGGAGCCGCGTCGAGCTCGGGTGAGGAGGTGATTCGTCATTCTTTTCTTCGGTGGCTGCTGTGGTGGTGCCGGAGGCAGGTGACGGACGTTGGTGTCAAACTCAAAGATGTTTTTCTATCTTTTCAGTTTTGTCTTGTTGGTCTTTACGTGACTTGTACCTTGATCTTTATGATATGAATGAGACACATATTACCAAGCAAAAAAAAGTACGGTGTGTATTCTACCTGTTGTAATCCACCTTCTCTATCGTAACATTCGTCGACGCGGAGTTTGGGAGGTAGTCGAGGAGCGGATACAGATTGTGTTCTGCATCGACGACATCCGAAAGACGGAGCATGTCTGGGTCCGTGGTTGATAGATGACATGTATGGTTTCCTCATTCTACGTCTTAGTCGTGATGGGGTGTCAGATCTAAAGTTCGATGGGTGTTGCCCCGGTCTGATTCGTTTAACGACAATGGCTCATCTTTGGTGAGCCACCTTGAAGGTCCGAAAGCTGCATATCAGCGATGGAGCCGCGTCGAGCTCGGCTGAGGAGGTGATCCGTCATCTTTCTCTTCGGTGGCTGCTATGATGATGCCGAAGACAGGTAACGGACGTTGGTGTCAAGCTCAACGATGTTCTGCTATCTTTTCAGTTTTGTCATGTCAGTCTTTACGTGACCTATAATTTGATCTTTATGATATGAATGAGCCATGTATTACCATGATTTATTTATTTTTTTGAAATTTAGTGATTCTACCTTCTGCAATGCACCCTTTGTACCGTAACATGCGTAATTTAGTGAATACCGTTTGCCCCTAATGGTGTACGGGTTGAGATTCTCTGCTGTAACATCCTAACAATTGGCACTGATGTTGGCAACTCTTAATCATGTACTGAGTTTGATCTCAATCCAACAGTTATGCACTATCGTGGTGCTCTATCAAAGAAAAGGGAGTTTTTTTTCTCACTATCCATAGCCACAGCTCCGTCTGGAAATAACTATCGCTCAAACGTATCTGTTACTGCTAAGTTTGAATGACAGCAAAAGAATACGAAGTGCCGGTCAGTCATGTTAAATAGCCCCATATCTTTACTATTACAAGATGCCTTTACAAGACATGAAATCAGCTTGGAGAACGGGGTCCCTAAAACGAGGGTTTGACAATATGCTGACATAGTGTGTGAATAATGGGTAAGCACTAATCAGTCATTTGTCAAGTCAGCATATAGCACGTAAAGTACTCACTGCTTAGAGTGCAAAATATACAAACCGAAGGAAAACTGCGATTGGAAATATATGCGACTGGCATAAAACGTTGTACTCCCAAAATCATCTGGATGCAGTGAAGAAAATCATCTCATCTTGAAAGGAGAAGACCACATATAACAAACAACGTGACCCCAAAAATCCTCTAAGTTTGAAGACTTTGCAGTGGACGTTAGATACATCTAGAGTGATCCAGGTATCCTCCGTTATCCCAGTGGCAGCACAATACGTGAAACTGAACATCATCATAAGTACAAAATCAAAAGAAAACGATATTGGCACCAAATATCAGTTTCAAAGTGGCGACTGAGATTTGATACCACAAGGGACCTTTCGATAATTCTAAACAAGCTACATATCCTCAATGTCTTGCTCAGATGATGTGGGGCGACCTTCATACCCCAATTTTGCTCCTAAGCTTCCCGTGATAACGCTGAATTTCAGCCTTATCTCCCTCATCATGCGTTGAAGCTGCTCATCCTCTGGATCAGACAAAGGATAGTTGCTCACAAGTGCAGCTAGTTGCTCCATGTATTTCCTCACCCGAGCTGAGAATGCATCTTGATCGAGGCGAATTACTGACATCCACACATCCAAGCAGCCCTGATAGAATCCCAGTTCTTCGCCTACCTGGAAACCATTCTTTAAGCCAACCTGCCTCCCCTCTTCCTTTCCGGATACCAGGCCATCATCATACCCATTTCTATAACCCTCTTGATAATGGGTCTCATCTAAGGCTAATATTGGTTCAAGAAAATCCATGGTATAAACCGAAGTCTAATATCGTTGAACAATATTCAGTTTGCGAAAATATGAGTTTCAACAGTTTTTTGTCTAACCAACAGCTTTCATGCCCTTCACAAAACAATGGAAAATATCATTGCCAGCAACAGCACAGTAGCTCAATGGCAAATAGTATCTTTTATCTGCTTCTTCTCTAAATTAGTAAATTTGAAACACCGTATTTCAGTTCTGAACTTTATAATGTCGTACTCACTTGGTAACCGCAGATCCATGTTCCAGACTCTTAGTATTCAGTCTGACCAGGTGTCATGCTCGATATATTCTTCCAATGAAAATTAGGGTGTGTCTACTAAGTTATACTAAAAAGTTCAGTTTGACAATTTGCCTTTTCTAAACAAACCAAACTGAGTGGTGCAAAAGAGTTAACAGGTTCCCTTCATATTTGCTCAACACAGCTCCACTGAAGAATGATGTTTCTCCTTATTCGCATATGTGCGAGAGAAAATATGAGTTTCAACAGTTTTTTGTCTAACCAACAGTTTTCATGCCCTTCACAAAACAATGGAAAATATCATTGCCAGCAGCAGCAGCACAGTAGCTCAATGGCAAATAGTATCTTTTATCCGCTTCTTCTCTAAATTAGTAAATTCGAAACACCATATTTCAGTTCTGAACTTTATAATATCGTACTCACTTGGCAACCGCAGATCCATGTTCCGGACTCTTAGTATTCAGCCTGACCATGTGTGATGCTCGATATATTCTTCCAATGAAAATCAGGGTGTGTCTACTAAGTTATAACTAAAAGGTTCAGTTTGACAATTTGCCTTTTCTACACAGACCAAACTGAGTAGGTGCAAAATAGTTTTATACTTTTGATGATAACTAATTTTTGTGTAAGAGAAGGTACCATCTACAAGCTTGAGTATGATACAGATAGCTTCAAACATGTATGTAGACTCATGAGCTTGTTTTATATTACTAAAGAATGGATGTATATTTTTTGTAAGTATAAAAATACCCAACAGTCATACTTGTTTCGTTACTAGGGCTAAGGCCCATGTTGGTCTGGCCCCAATCAAGATGTACAAGGGTAGGTAACGTCAATTTGATATCTCGATGTCCACAAGTTCTAAGTGATTGATTCAGTCATTATAATGCCCCATGACTTTAAACTAATTTACAATACTGCTAATGTTGGTATATGTGCTGTCTTATATCCTTATACTGTCTGGTTAAGATTTTTGTAGGACACAATTTACAGGATATTGAAGTAAAGGACAACTTATTACTCCCTGCCACCCTACACACCACGGATTGCACTGACAACTCATCCCCACGTGAGAGACTCCCTAGGCCGCAAGCGGAACATCCCTCAACACCAAGCGACTCGACGAGGGCACAGACATCCTTTCCTGTGAGCAACCATCAATCTCCCACTATGTGCTTATATTCCACCATTGTGAATGATATAGCCTCCCCATGGATGGTTTTAACATGTCAGAGATGGAGAATCATCATGCAGCTGCATCTCCGTAAGGATCATGGGTACATTCCCTGTTTAAAGACCAAATGAGCATAATATATCTAGAGTTAGTTCTTTTTTGTCTGAAACTGTCAAAATTTATTGTTGCAAGTTCATCGCCGACAACCAAGGGTTCATGCTCTAGAATGACGGCTTCTTACTGCGGTCTGCCAGCTGAAGTAGGGGGGATCGGCGTGGCTAAATCCTTTTTGCATGGTGTGAAAGGCTGCTGATTGTCCCAACGTTCTTTTTTCTGCAAGAGTAAATCATGTCTGGTACTTGACTATAATGATTGTTTCCAACATTCCAAGAGTTGAGCACATGCATTTATATACCTGGATTTTATATATTGGGAAGCTTTTTAAGTGCAGTTACCAAGCACCTGTCCCATTTAGCTGTCCAGTTTGTATCTATAGTTATATTATACTCAAGACCCTAAGTGTGCGCGTGCATTTTTAGCTCTACTTGAAGCCATCTCACTACAACCATCTCATTTTCCATCAAAGCTGTATTAATAGTTCAACATGTCACCAAACAAAATCTTTCCCTGGTCACTATACATACTTACATTTTAAAATATGTTTTGAACCAAGTTAGTTCACCCAGGATGACAATTATGCAATGGCGGTGACACATGGCTCTTGGGACAACGATATTGCTTCGTTGTGGCATGATGTAGTGGGCACACTAGGGATGCCAGCAAACGCTCTCTGCAGGCATTGCACTCCATATGTCCGACAAGATGTCCACACCAAAGATAGATTGCAATAAAAAGGAAAACATTGCAACATGGACATCACCCGATCAAAACCACGCCGAGTCATCACGGATTTCGCTTCAGCTTACTGCAAGGTGTAAGTTGTCCGGATTTGAAGTTGAGGACTAACAATAGAGTTTTCTCTTTATTTTCATACAAGTGTGATTCAGATTTGGGTTAGTCGATTTTGAAGTTCGCCGGAGGGAGGCCGGAGGGATGGAAGGGCTCGCCGGAGGGCTACCACATTATCTATCGTTGATAATTGGGGGGGGGGGGGGGGGGGCAGCACGATGGTGGTGCAACTTTGCCGGAGAAAATCTCTGTCAGCGCCCGCCAGGCTTAGAGGGATGGCCGGGGGAGTACGACTGTGGACCGCGGTTGGGGGGAGGACGGTGCGCCAAGGCTGCGAGGGAGCACTGCCGGCCGCGGCGGCGGAAGCAGGCGGCTAGGATCGCGACGACGCGGCGGATCAAAGGAAGAAGAGGAGGGGCTGGAGGTTTAGGAAGATGATCATGCCGTCCATTTTTCCTCGAATGACCTAAACCAAATCGACTAACCACAAAAAAAATATCCAGGAGACTGTCTTCTGGCTACACCTATTCTTATCGGATCAACATTTGACGTGCGTCGCACGTGCAAACTTACTAGTCAAAGAAAAGAGAGTTAATTTTTTTCCACTATCCATAGCCACAGCTCCGTCTGGAAATAACTATCGCTCAAGCAGATCTGTTACTGCTAAGTTTGAATGACAGCAAAAGAAAACGAAGTGCCGGTCAGTCATGTTAAATAGCCCCATATCTTTACTATTAGAAGATGCCTTTACAAGACATGGAATCAGCTTGGAGAATAGGGTCCCTAAAAAGAGGGTTTGACAATATGCTGACATAATGTGTGAATAATAAGCACTAATCAGTCATTTGTCAAGTCAGCATATAGCACGTAAAGTACTCACTGCTTAGAGTGCAAAATATATAAACCGAAGGAAAACTGCGATTGGAAATATATGCGACTGGCATAAAACATGTACTCCCAAAATCATCTAGATATAGTGAAGAAAATCATCTCATCTTGAAAGGAGAAGACCACATATAATAAACAAAGGACCCCAAAAATCCTCTAAGTTTGAAGACTTTGCAGTGGACGTTAGATACATCTAGAGTGCTCCAGATATCCTCCGCTATCCCAGTGGCAGCACAATACGTGAAACTGAACATCATCATAAGTACAAAATCAAAAGAAAACGATATTGGCACCAAATATCAGTTTCAAAGTGGCGACTGAGATTTGATACCACAAGGGACCTTTCGATAATTCTAAACAAGCTACATATCCTCAATGTCTTGCTCAGATGATGTGGGGCGACCTTCATACCCCAATTTTACTCCTAAGCTTCCCGTGATAACGCTGAATTTCAGCCTTATCTCCCTCATCATGCCTTGAAGCTGCTCATCCTCTGGATCAGACAAAGGATAGTTGCTCACAAGTGCAGCTAGTTGCTCCATGTATTTCCTCACCCGAGCTGAGAATGCATCTTGATCGAGGCGAATTACTGACATCCACACATCCAAGCAGCCCTGATAGAATCCCAGTTCTTCGCCTACCTGGAAACCATTCTTTAAGCCAACCTGCCTCCCCTCTTCCTTTCCAGATACCAGGCCATCATCATACCCATTTCTGTAACCCTCTTGATAATGGGTCTCATCTAAGGCTACTGTTGGTTCAAGAAAATCCATGGTATGAACCAAAGTCTAATATCGTCGAACAATATTCAGTTTGCAAAAGGATGTAATTCCAAGAAATCTGCTCCATCAACGAAATAAAGGTTGCACAGTAAGTAACTATTTGAATACATGTTCAAGGTAAAAAGAAAAAAAGTCATGATTGAAAGTGACGTTATAGATCAAGGGAAATCAAACTTTTGGTAAAATATAACCTAAGTGTTGTTGCAGAATGCATGAAGACAATACAAATGATTGATTAAAACTCAAAAATCAAAGAACTTCGAAACATTACACACGAAAAGTGAAAGCAGTCCTAAATTCCATCCCCATTCTTCCTTTGCTCCCACAGGGAAAAGTAGGGGAGTTATCCTTCCTTTGTCCAATACGACTTCAACACAAAGAGATACATTTTATTTTGTTCTAATAACTAAGGCTCTACATTCTGCAGGTTATACGGAACTAATGACCATGGGCCATGAATAAAAACAGCAAGGACGACATTCTACAGCCACTCCATATCATAATTCGTTCATCAGAGATCCCTCTTGTTAGATAAAAAAAAATTCAATCTATATGGCCTCAAAACAAAATGTGTTGTCTAAAAGTTCCTATTTCATCAGCGTCGTGATTATCAGGACGCAACACTCCTATCTCAGAGTGGTTGTCAGTTAGTCACAATCATGTATCCCGTGTTTGACAAAAGTGGGGATGCACATAATCAAAATCTGGTTACTCTATCCATCAAAACAGTAACACGCCAAAACCCAGGTCTCCAAATCTTATCATCAGAAGGAAGGATTTCCTCCAAACTGATTTTTTTCCATAACCGTCTTACAGTTCAAGGAACACCCCAACAATCGAATGCCTCGGGTCTAACAATCCGAAGTAAAACAGAACTTCTGCAGTGCGTACCCCTAATCCGTCCGTGGCTCCAAGCGAGGCGGCGAGCAGGGGCTGCGGGCGAGGGAGGGGGGAGGGGGGGGGGGGGGGGGGGCGAACGCCTAAGGGCCGCAGCCGGCAGACGGCGAACATCAGAGAAATCGTATAATATTTGGAAGAGAAATCAGAGGAGAGAGTTCACCGCAGTCGGCGCGCACCTTCGTCTTGCGATAGCCGCTCCGCCTCCGCACCGCAGGACTGCTGGGTTTCAGGTTTCTTTCTTCGTTCTTAAATATCCTCCAGGGACCTGTTTGTATTAAAGTTAGTTACAAGGGGCCAACTGGAAAACAACCTGCGCGGCGCGCTGCGGCCTTCCTTCGTCTTCCTCTGGACCACTTGACCGCTCTTTCTCCCGTGGCGATGTTAAGCTAGGGTTTAGTCTTGTAGGTACAGGGTTTAGGATCCAGGAGCAGCCCAGCTCCCCTCCCAAACCGCTCTCATGTCGTCTTCCTCCCGAGTAAGTCACCCCATCCTCCCCCTCCCCGGCTCTCTCTCTCTCTCTCTTTCTGTCAGCGCCCGCGCGCGAATTCATGTCGGATTGTTATTGTGATTGAGCCGTTATCGGAGACGGATCGAACTGTCTTTTTATCAGAGTTTTCCTGTGCATCTGGGGTCGGGTGGGTTCCAGCTGCACATTTCGCGTGGCTGGTGTGTGCATTCTGTTCATGTGGCATGTTGGTTCTGTGTGTAGGTAAGGGTTGGGACTCTGGTTCCGTTTGTTGAAGGCAAATCTGGGCCACCGAATGCGTCGTCGCTGCCAATGCCAAGCATTCCCATCTTTGAGGGCTCCAATGTCCTTGGGAGGAGTAATTTGGTGGCTGTTGACAAGAGGGTCAGCCGCAAGCATTTGAGTCTGCGCGCCTTGCCTGATGGCTCCGTGGAAGTCGTCGTGGTGAGTACGTCAGAAGGATATACTGGATGATTCCATTATTGCTTTTGATTGGAAAAATAAGCTGTTGTAGTCCAATGTCGATGCGTGTGCAGGAGGGGCCAAATCCCATTGTTGTCCGATCAGAGGGTCAGAGAAGAAAATTTTGTGCTCAGCAGAGAGCCAAGATTATGCACGATGATGTCCTGGAGCTGATTCCTGGTGAATATTTTATGAAGTATGTGAATATGAGCGAGGAGCGTAAAAGCTCCACATCAGTCGAATCACATGACTTAAAGAAGGGGAAGAGGCATAGCGAGGAAGATAGTGTAGCTGCGAAGAGAAATCGACAAGTTATGGAAGATGAGGCTTTGGCAAGAACATTGCAGGTCAGTTGACTCTATATGTTGTCAACTTGGGTCTGGATGGTATTTATGAAATTTCGTTTTGGGTGATTTCTTGCAGTTCTAAAACAATACTCGTGTCTGACAGTGCAAACTAGAAAGAGGAAACTTTTTCAATGCCCTACATAATTTTACAGCACAAACTAAAGCAAATTAAGCTAGGACTAGGTTTACATGCAGACGAGTTCTTACCTTATATGGCTGCAGATTAACTGACAACACCAAGGTAGTGATTCTTAATCTGTTGTTTGTGTTTGCTCAATGAACCTCTATTTTTTTACTTTTCTTTTGTTGTGATTTGGAATTTTGGATCATCACGTTGAGTTTCAGAAAAATAACTTACACCAATACCAGCCGCAGAAATCACTCATGTCATTCAGCTGCTTTACTCATGTAAAGGAAAAATAATATGATGCCTTAATCCATTGTGTGGAATAAATATTAGTAGTATTTATTTACTCAACATCGAAACCATAATTCATTCAAGACTCGAGTGTTATGTTGTGGAGATTCAGAATGTCTCTGACACAACATGTATAGGTGGATGTCGTATCCATGTATATTACTATTTTGCCTTCTTTTTCACTGAATATGCTTCAGTGCTCTGCTGCTATTGTTACTGTTCTTTTGATTTGCAAGTTCATGAGAAATCTCTTGATAGGAGGATAGACAATAGTTTAGCTATCCATGTACATAAAAATACCACATATTATTTTGCATGTCCTTAAAATGTCGATGAATTGCAATTGCATAGACAGGGTAATGATGGATTATTCCTGTTAGAGTATTACATATATAGCCATGTAACCTTTTCGTATTTACCCCATTGTATAAGGGGTTTCCTGCATATATTCCACACCTGTACATGTATATATACTGGCCTATGGCCTCCTGGAAATACAAGTTGCATATTTCCTAACATGGTATTAGAGCCTAGGTAATTTTTTTCCGCACGCGCAACTCGTGCTCCTCCCCCCGATCCAACTACTCGCGCAGCCGCATCCGCCGGCTGTTCCTGCCGAAGGTGCCGACGGCTGTTCCCCGCTGCAGGCCGCCTCGCTGTTACAACTACCGCTCACGACCGAGTCCTCCTCCTGATCGGATCGTGACCAAGTCTTCCTCTCGCCATCGAGCCGCCAGGTCTTCTGCTCGTGACCGACTCCTCCTCCCGATCGGATCGCCCCGCCTGTCTTCTGCTCGAGCCCCCGGTCTCCGTTGCTGTCTCCACCTGCTCCTCTCGCCGCCAGCCCTCCATCCTCGCCGGATCCCATCGGCAGACCGCCGTTCTCGCCGGCGCCTGACCGTCACCTCGCCGGATCCCGTCGCCAGAAGGCCATCCTCGCCGGATTCCATCGCAGTCCTCGCTGGATCTTGCTGCCAACCGCCGTCCACACCGAATTCCGCCGCTGTTCAGGCCGTACTCCGCCGCTGACCAAGTTGCCAACTGCCGGTCTGCCTGCCCTCGTCTGTCGCTCGCACGTTCGCTGGGTGCGGTTCCGTTCGCTGCTGCTGCCTGTTGACTGACCAAAAAAAAATGTCTTCGTCGCCAGGCTATGTCGCTGTTCCCCGCTGTCCGATGATCTTTGATGGTACCAACTACATTGAGTTTGTTGGCTTCATGCGCATTCATATGCATGGTCTTCGTCTTTGGGGAGTGTTGACACACGAACGCGTCACGCGTACCCGCGGCGCCGAGGGAGATGCTCCGCAGCTCGCACCGTGGGAGGCCTGCCGGAAGCGCGATACGCAAGACAATCCGGCAGGCGCTTTTGTAGACCCGACGCACCGCTTCTCCGGGATGGAACCCGTCAGGAGTCACGGATGGACGATGGGCTGCCCTAGGTCGGTTCGCCCGCCCCTAGAGCCTCGAGGATCGCCGCACTTCAATACGAAGAACGAACGAAGAACGAGAAGAAAGATACAAGGGAGAGGGATAAAAGTAGGGTAAAAGGATGTAGATTTGTTTGTTCGATTGTGTATATTTTCAATCGGCCGTCACCCCCAACATATATAAGAGGCGGCTGGACTTCCCGTACAAGCAAAGGATTCATCTAGGCTTTCCTTACAAGAAAATTACATTAATTTACGTCCTAGAGTCCTAGTTCTGGTCCCGCTCGGATTCAGCCTGAATCTGGTCCAATCTCCTGTCTTGCTCCTTGCGTGGGCCGTGGAATCTGCACACGACCTCCGATGGAGATGGTCCAAACACGAATTTTGTGCGCTTCGACGAGGCCAATAATCCGTATGTTGATCACTTTTCCAAATAAGGCCATCTTGAATACTCCACGGGGTCATCTTTAATTTCGAGTCGGACTCGGTTATGTAGCTGACTGGACCGTCCGACTCTTGTAGCGTCTCTGCAGGTCGTATACTATGTCGGATGATGATGACTTCAAAAGCAAAGTTGACCGTCTCGACGTTACGAACAACTTTCATGTTGAACACTTTTTCATCTGAGGCCATCTAGATAATTATTTGAGCCCATCTTCAGCTTCTGGTCGGATTTGACAGTTTCCACCCCGGCAAGCTTTTCCCGGCAAGCACCCCGGCAAGGTTTCCATCCCGGCAAGCTTTCACCCCGGCAAGGTTTCCATCCCGGCAAGATTTCCCCGGCAAGGTTTCCATCCCGGCAAGCTTTCACACCCCGGCAAGGTTTTCATCCCGGCAAGGTTTCCCCGGCAAGGTCTCCATCCCGGCAAGCTTTCTGGCTGTGCCTTGCGGGTCTTTTTTGTGGCAGTAAACGACCTCGGATGAAAATGTGCCCAAAAGCAAAGTTGACCGTTTCGACGTTACGAACAACTTTCATGTTGAACGTTTTTCGATTCGAGGCCATCTTGAATGGCTAATTGCTCACGCATTGCGTCAGACACTCGCCAAGACGTGTCTGGTCTCCCGCGTCTTATTTCGCCCCTTGACATGGCTGCATTCAGATAGCTCTAACTTTTGCATACGAACTCGGATTGAGACGATTTTTATATGAAAATCGACCGACTCGACGAGACGAAGACAATTCATGTAGAAAGTTTTCTCATATGAGATCATCTTGAGGGCGTAATCAGCCGAATAGTGTTCTGGATACAAAATCCCAGTACTTCGAACACAATTTCGGCTTTCGAGATGAGATCGGATGGCAATGGCCCAAACTTCAAAGTTTCTCCTTGCCGGATCTCCTCCTTGCCGGGCCGTCTCCTTGCCGGATCGCCTCCTTGCCGGGCCGTCTCCTTGCCGGATCGCCTCCTTGCCGGGCCGTCTCCTGCCTCTGTTTGGGTCTTCGGCAAGCACTCAAAACCGGCAAGCTTTTCGCTTGAGTCCACCTTTACTGCATTTTGCATCGTGCCAAAATCAGGTGTCAACACATGCCCCCCTGTTTTTCGGCAAAACTTGTGTGCCGAAAAATAATTTGCATTAGGCTTGTTCTAAGGACGATGTCAACACTCCATCGGCCATTAATATGTGCTGAGGGCGATAATTATATATCGGCCATTGCCTATTTAGGCTTCTTGCCACACACTTGGGTGGTACTTCTTCAAATATCTGCCATTGAGAGCTCGAGGTAGCAATGTTCCTTGCATGGATTCCACCAAATATGAATTTCCGGGAACTATTCTTGCAATCTTGAAAGGACCTTCCCAGCTTGGAGACCACTTCCCGAATTTTCTGCTCTTTGAACCAATCGGTAGAATCACCTTCCACACAAGATCACCAATCTGAAAATTCTTCAACTTGACCTTCTTATTGTAAGCTCTTGCTACCCTCAACTTGTCCCTTTCTATGGCTTTTAATGCAGTCAAACGTTTATCGGCAACCTCATCAACGTTGTCCATCATCAAGTTATAAAAGTCCACTGCCGATAAATCATTTTGTTTGGCTATTCTCAAAGCATTCAAATTTACCTCTACCGGTAAAACGGCTTCTTGACCGTATACGAGCTCATATGGAGTTACCTTCGTCGCACCATGCCTTGAGATTCTATGCGCCCACAAAGCCTCGGACAATAATTCATGCCACCTTCTTGGATTATCTTCAATCTTCTTCTTGATGAGCTTGATCAAAATTTTGTTGCTAGACTCAGCTTGTCCATTGGCTTGAGCATAATACGGGGAGGAATTGAGCAACTTTATCTTATATGATTCGGCAAATTCTCCAACTTGATGAGACATGAAAGATGAACCTTGATCCGTAGTTAATGTTTGCGGAATACCGAATCTATGAATAATGTGCTCACTTATGAATTGAATTACCTCCGTATGCGTCATATTCTTGAGAGGTACTACTTCAGACCACTTAGTGAAATAATCAGTTGCCACCAACACGAACCGATGCCCCTTTGAAGAGGAAGGATGAATCTCTCCAATAAAGTCTAATCCCCAACCTCTAAAGGGCCACGGCTTGATAATAGGATGTAACATAGCAGCGGGAGCTAACTGAATATCACCAAACTTTTGACAAGATTCACATCCTTTATAATACCTGAAGCAATCATTGATCATCGTCGGCCAATAAAATCCAGCACGTCGTAACAACCACTTCATCTTGGGGGCCGACTGATGAGTACCGCAAATTCCTTCATGAACCTCTCCCATAGCAACTCTTGCTTGATCCTTGTCCAAACACTTCAAAAGAACATCTTCAACCGTTCGGCGATAAAGACCACCGTCTCTTATTGTATATTTGAAAGCCATGCGCCAAACAGCCCTGTCCACCCTTTCACTCGGATTGTACAAGTAATCAATAATGGGCTTTCTCCAATCATGATTTTCACCTGCACTAGATTTATTGTTAGTGACCGAATCAGTGGGCTCTGGTCCGGCCTCCCCTATATTAGCAAGACAAGACATCGGCTCTTGAGAGATATGAAACATGCCATGATTGACATGATAGCCAGATGCTTGCTGTGCTAACTCATTTGCTCTCCAATTATCATGTCTAGATATATGAGCAATGCTAAAATGATCCAAAGTAGAAATTATATCCAGACATTTATCAAGATAAACATTAAGTGATTCGTCTAAACATTGAAAAACTTTGGATACTTGTCGCACTACTAATAACAAATCACCAAAAGCCTCAATATGTGTAGCACCTATGGCCAGTAACATCTCTAAGCCGAATAACAATGCTTCATATTCGGCTTGATTATTTGTGCAAAAATATTCTAAGCGGCATGAGGCTTCAAAAACAGCACCATGAGGAGATATATAAGCAATACCAACACCTTGGCCGTTGCTACAAACTGAACCGTCAAAATATAATCTCCATGGTACTAACGAGACAAGGTTTATATCAATATTTTGCTCGTCATTAATCCGATGCTCAACGATAAAATTAGCAACAATTTGGCCTTTCATGGATTTTAGAGACTCATAAGCCAAATCATACTCAATTAAAGCATAAGCCCATTTACCAATTCTACCACTAAGAATTGGTCTATGCAACATGTATTTAATGACATCGGTTTGACAAGCTACTATGCAAGCACTTGGTACTAGATAATGTCTCAATTTTGTGCAAGCATAGTATAAGCATAGGCATAATTTTTCAATAAATGTATACCTTGTCTCGGCATCCAATAGGCGTCGGCTCAAATAAGTGATAGCATGCTCTTTTCCTTCGGTTTCTTGAGTCAAAACAGCTCCAATAACGCCTTCCTTGGCTGCAATATAAAGTCTAAAGGGCTCTCTATGTTTGGGTGCCTTCATCACCGGAGGAGTGCACAAATAATTCTTAATCATATCAAATGCTTCTTGCTGTTTTGCCCCCCAAGTAAAATCAACATCATTCTTCAACTGAAGGATATGAGTAAATGCATCAACCTTCCCTGACAAATTAGCTATGAACCTCCTCAAATAATTGACTTTGCCAAGGAATTTTTGCATATCTCTCTTGCATGTTGGAGCCTCCACTTTTTGTATAGCTTCTATCTTTTTGGGATCAATCTCTATGCCATCTTCATGAATAATGAAACCCAAAAACTTACCAGCCGACACGCCAAACGCACACTTCAAAGGATTCATCTTCAGCCCATATTTCTTCATCCTCTCAACAGCTAAACGCAAATCGGCTAAGTGAGATTCAAAAGCATCCGATTTGACAACAACATCATCAATATAGACTTCAAGTATAACACCGAGTAAATCATGAAAGATCAAATTCATAGCCCTTTGATATGTGGCGCCGGCATTCTTCAATCCAAAGGTCATCACTGTCCACTCAAATAATCCAAGGAAACCGGGGCACCGAAAAGCCGTTTTGGACATGTCCTCTTCGGCCATGAAAATTTGGTTGTACCCCGCATTGCCATCAAGAAAGCTAATAACCTTATGTCCAGAAGCATCATTAATAAGCATGTCGGCTATAGGCATAGGATACTCATCTTTGGGCGTAGCTCTATTCAAATCCCTGAAATCAATGCACACCCTCAACTTGCCGGAGCCTTTCTTTTCCACTGGCACAATATTAGAAATCCATTCGGCATACCTGCAAGGTCTAATAAAATTAGCTTTAAGCAAACGACCGATCTCTTCCTTGATCCGGTCATATATTCTTGGATTAAACTTTCTAGCCGATTGTTTGTACGGTCTAAAACCGGCTTTTATAGGCAACCGATGCTCCACTAGCTCTCGGCTTAAACCTGGCATTTCATGATATTCCCATGCAAAGCAACAAACATATTCTTTCAATAGCTCGATCAACTTAATTTTACAATCGGCTTTCAAATTTTTGTTTACAAATGTCGGCCTAGGAATTGAACCATCTCCAATATCTATTTCTTCTAATGGATCGGCCGACGTAAAACCTTGTCCAAGTTTATCCATATCATCTAACTCCTCTACAGACTCATACATATCGTTCCCATTGGACCGATATTCTGCAAGCCGTTTTTGCAACCACTCAGAGTTAGCACCCATTTAAATACATTATGCTTTGGAGCCGATTGCTACCAACCGGCTTTAGAGAAACGGGGACAAAACCGCTTTTGGTAGCGCTGAGAAAATCAAACTCTGACAAGTCCCGTCCCGTCAAGCAAGCAGCATTGGGGTGTTGCCAATCTACCGGTGCATCAGCCAAAGCAACGCAAGCCGAATTATCCGCATGAATGATCTCCACTTCATCATCAACCCACTGAATTAAAAACTGATGCATAGTAGATGGCACGCATTGGTTTGCATGGACCCAATCACGGCCTAGTATGACGTTGTAGTTACCTTGTACCTTGGCGACAAAGAATGCAGTAGCCAAAGTTTTGCTCCCAACCGTAAGCTCCACGTACATCACCCCTTTGGCTTCGGTTTTCTCTTTGCCTTCAAATCCATTGAGCACCATATTGGTCTTCATCAATCCTTCGTCGGGCAAACCCAATTTCTTGAAGACTGAATAAGGCATGAGATTCACTACAGCACCACCATCGACAAGCATTCGAGTAATCGGTGACCCGTTGATATGGCCTCTGAGGTACAACGGTTTCAAGTGCGTCACTGGTTCTTTTGGCTTCTCAAATATTGCATTCTTAGGACCAAAATCCAGCTGAGCCACCTCCCCTTCTTCATCTATAGCACGAAACTCAGCGGGTAAATAAAACACCATGTTGATATCCATGCCTTCATGTACTGGTGTAGGCTCACAATCTACCACGTCGCCCTCCTCCTCGGGTGTGTTCAGTGCCGGGCTTGCCGGTGTTGGGCTTGCCGGGCCTGCCGAGCTTGCCGGGTCTGCCAAGCTTGCCGGGTCTGGGTTTGCCCTCTTCATTGACTCTGAAATCTGTTCGGGCGAAACGGAATCAATAGGCGTTGTAGACGATGTAACAGCAGTAGCATCGTCCTTCCTTGGTGGTGCAGGTGCTGATGTGACAGATGTAGAAACCACCGCACTTTGTATTTGCTTAGGCACCCATACTTGTTCTGTAGGTACCATGGGCCGAACGTCATTGAACCACTCATCTCTTTGCTTCTCGGCCTCCTGTTCTGCCATCTCATGACTCCTTAACCTCTGTAGTTTCCTCTTTTGTGTTTTTGTTAGCCCTGGAGGACACCACTTAGGCTGCATGTACTTTGGATCTTTGAACTTGGCTTTGCTTGTGCTAGCTTCATGATCATTAGCCGAGTGCTTTGGTGCGATAGCAAGTATCGGCTCAGTAGGGTTGTTCCGCACAGTCGGCTGTTGTATAGTGAATGTCTTAGTGCCCAAGATGAGTGAACCGGCATCAACTCTTTCTTTGCCCTTTCCAGACTCGACCACTGCACTTGGTGACTTGGCACGCCACACTTGCTTATTGATCCTTCCTTGATTATTCTGCATTGGCCGATTGACTCCTTTGTTCAAACGGCCTCGTGTGGGATAAGAAAACTTCTCACGTATAGGCCTCCTTGGTTCTGCCCATCCTGGATGAAAAGCATAAGGGGCCACTGGGGGCTGCCCCCATCCTCCATTAAATCCTCCCACGTGGTATGGTGCATAGGGAGGTGGCGCCATCCACAGTCCTGGTGCCCATGACCCATATGGCCTTGTGCGATGTTGCAATTCTTGTCTTGGAGGTGATCTTGGGCGCTTCAAATATGATGACCGGTTAGAGCTAGAACCGGCCGCTTGATTAGCATACTTGGACAGCAACATATCAAAAGTTGGCTTGATTTTCTTGCGCTGCACTTTGGCTTCATTCAGCTTCCACTTGCCAACTTCCGGACTCTTGGGCTTGACAAACTTAACACGGGTATTCTCTTGCTCTTGCGGTTGCCCCCCGAGTGTAGGATTCTTGACGGTGATCTTGATTATCTCCCCACCATCGGGTTGCTTGTCAAGCACCACTTGCCTTCCTAGGACCTTGTCGCCATCTTTGTTTTTCCTGGGCTCACCAATGACAACATTAGTTTTATTAGCAGATTCGGCCACCTCCGGCCGAATGAGTAACTTTTTCCCCTCCAAATCCAGAGTATTCATTGGGAAGGGCTGCTTATCAACTTGCATTTCAGAAAAGTTCAATCGTCCGTCATTAATGGCCGATTGTATCTGTCGTCGAAAAACATTGCAATCATTAGTAGCATGAGAAAAAGAATTATGATACTTGCAATAAGCACGCCGTTTCAGCTCTTCAAACGGCGGTAAAGTATGAGATATTCTAATAATCTTAGCTTGTAGCAAAGCATCAAATATTCTATCACATTTAGCAATGTTAAAAGTAAACTTCATATCATCATCACGATTCTTATGAATCGGCCTTAAATCATGACAAGTAAAAGGTTTGGCCTTCGAGGGCCAAACAAATTCAGCAGCATAAATATCACCCTCATCGTCCGAATGATCACTATCATATTCAACCATATTCATCTTTGGACGATCAGTTTTATATCTATGCACTTCTTTGAGGTCTTTGCTTCGGCTTTCATGAGCCAAAGCCCTCTGTAAGACTTGGTTGATACTTATAAATTCATAGCCTTCTAGCTTTTCTCTAATATGAGTTCTCAAACCATTGAGCACAAGATCAGCCAAGTCTCTCAGTTATCACTAAACTATAGCACCGGTTTTTTGTCTCTCTAAATCTCTTGACGTAATCGGAAACCGATTCATCATGCTTCTGCTTAACCGATGTAAGATGTGACAACTTAAGTTCATTGTCGCCGCTATAAAAATGATCATGAAATTTTTGCTCTAGTTGTGACCAAACACGAATAGAGCCATGCGGCAAAGAAGAAAACCATGAAAATGCAGTACCAGTTAATGACAAAGGAAATAAACGCACTTTCAATTCATTTATCAAGCCTGCTTCACCCAATTGTGCTAGGTATTGGCTAACATGCTCCCATGTGGTTTTCGTGCCCTCTCCATTAAACTTAACAAAATCTGGAATTTTATATCCTTGAGGGCACGGAATCGCATCAAAGTACTCGGGATACGGTTTTTGATAAATCCGATTCCTAGGTAATTCAACACCAAAATTCTCTCGAAGCGTTTTAGCCATCTCCTCTCTAAAATTAGCTAAAGCATCGTCCATAGTAGACGATGAAGCTTGTGGCACTGGCATAGGAGGATTAGCGACTATGGGTGCAAATTGTGGCATGTTTACCGAACCATAGTTCGGCAATGATCTAGCAGTGTTTCCACTCATAGGTAAGGTTTGGTTCGGCGTTGCCACCGAACTCTGCATATTCATAAAAGGATTAAGTGGTGCAGCCACAATTTGATTGGTATGGGTAGGAAAATAATTCATCGGCATGGGGGGCGCCGATGAGATAGGCAAAGCTGAATTAGGGTTTCCCATACTAGCAGGCATATTAGGCATATTCTTCTGAGCATTATTATTTTCTAAGAAAGCTTGATAGATCCGATTATTGCTATCAGAAATACGGCTCTCAATTTCAGCCCATTGCTCAGGAGAAAAGGTAGTACTTACAGGGGGTTTAACCTGTTCGGCTTGAAGAGGAGGGAACTTGATTTCTCCAACCGGAGTGATATTGCCTTGGCGATCCTTCTTGAAGTTTCCAAGGAACTCCTGCAACTCCTTCTCTTCACGCGCCTTCTTGTACTCCTCATAAGCTTGGCGATGCTCAGCCGATAACTCCTCCAGATTGGGCTTGATGATGTTATCGGCATCAACTTCCGAGGGCTTGGGAAGATTGGACATGATGGATGATGATGATGGATCAAAGTTCCCCAGCGGAGTCGCCAAAAAGTGTGTTGACACACGAACGCGTCACGCGTACCCGCGGCGCCGAGGGAGATGCTCCGCAGCTCGCACCGTGGGAGGCCTGCCGGAAGCGCGATACGCAAGACAATCCGGCAGGCGCTTTTGTAGACCCGACGCACCGCTTCTCCGGGATGGAACCCGTCAGGAGTCACGGATGGACGATGGGCTGCCCTAGGTCGGTTCGCCCGCCCCTAGAGCCTCGAGGATCGCCGCACTTCAATACGAAGAACGAACGAAGAACGAGAAGAAAGATACAAGGGAGAGGGATAAAAGTAGGGTAAAAGGATGTAGATTTGTTTGTTCGATTGTGTATATTTTCAATCGGCCGTCACCCCCAACATATATAAGAGGCGGCTGGACATCCCGTACAAGCAAAGGATTCATCTAGGCTTTCCTTACAAGAAAATTACATTAATTTACGTCCTAGAGTCCTAGTTCTGGTCCCGCTCGGATTCAGCCTGAATCTGGTCCAATCTCCTGTCTTGCTCCTTGCGTGGGCCGTGGAATCTGCACACGACCTCCGATGGAGATGGTCCAAACACGAATTTTGTGCGCTTCGACGAGGCCAATAATCCGTATGTTGATCACTTTTCCAAATAAGGCCATCTTGAATACTCCATGGGGTCATCTTTAATTTCGAGTCGGACTCGGTTATGTAGCTGATTGGGCCGTCCGACTCTTGTAGCGTCTCTGCAGGCGTATACTATGTCGGATGATGATGACTCCAAAAGCAAAGTTGACCGTCTCGACGTTACGAACAACTTTCATGTTGAACACTTTTTCATCTGAGGCCATCTAGATAATTATTTGAGCCCATCTTCAGCTTCTGGTCGGATTTGACAGTTTCCACCCCGGCAAGCTTTTCCCGGCAAGCACCCCGGCAAGCTTCACCCCGGCAAGGTTTCCATCCCGGCAAGCTTTCACCCCGGCAAGGTTTCCATCCCGGCAAGCTTTCACACCCCGGCAAGGTTTTCATCCCGACAAGGTTTCCCCGGCAAGGTCTCCATCCCGGCAAGCTTTCTGGCTGTGCCTTGCGGGTCTTTTTTGTGGCAGTAAACGACCTCGGATGAAAATGTGCCCAAAAGCAAAGTTGACCGTTTCGACGTTACGAACAACTTTCATGTTGAACGTTTTTCGATTCGAGGCCATCTTGAATGGCTAATTGCTCACGCATTGCGTCAGACACTCGCCAAGACGTGTCTGGTTTCCCGCGTCTTATTTCGCCCCTTGACATGGCTGCATTCAGATAGCTCTAACTTTTGCATACGAACTCGGATTGAGACGATTTTTATATGAAAATCGACCGACTCGACGAGACGAAGACAATTCATGTAGAAAGTTTTCTCATATGAGATCATCTTGAGGGCGTAATCAGCTGAATAGTGTTCTGGATACAAAATCCCAGTACTTCGAACACAATTTCGGCTTTCGAGATGAGATCGGATGGCAATGGCCCAAACTTCAAAGTTTCTCCTTGCCGGATCGCCTCCTTGTCGGGCCGTCTCCTTGCCGGATCGCCTCCTTGCCGGGCCGTCTCCTTGCCGGATCGCCTCCTTGCCGGGCCGTCTCCTGCCTCTGTTTGGGTCTTCGGCAAGCACTCAAAACCGGCAAGCTTTTCGCTTGAGTCCACCTTTACTGCATTTTGCATCGTGCCAAAATCAGGTGTCAACAGGGAGTTCTTTCTGGCGAGGTCCCCAGTCCGCCGTGTCCGATTCCTCCCGTGGCTCCTACTCCGCCGACGCCATCGGTTCTTGCTGCGGATGCTACTCAGGCTGTGAAGGATGCAGCTAAGCTTGCTGACGAGGCTGCTGTTAGTGCCTATGATAAGCAGGTTTTGACTTAGGAGGAGGCTCTTTCTACTTATCATGAGGCTCTGTCTGCTTACACCCAGTGGCTTAATGATGATGCTCGCGCTGCAGCCGTTCTCACCGCTAGTGTTCTGCCTCAGTTTGCCTCTGAGTTTCTAGGCCTTCCTACAGTATTTGAGATGTGGACCCGTCTCCGTCAGCGCTATCAGCCCTCTGGTGATGCCCTATACTTGTCTGTGGTCCGTCAGGAGCATGCCCTTCAGCAAGGTGACTCCACGGTTGATGATTTCTATGCACAGAGTTCTGCTATCTGGCGTCAGCTTGATTCTCTCCGCATTGCTGGTTGTCGTACTTGTCAGTGTTGCCAGGCTGTGCGGGCTGATTTGGAGTTTCATCGTGTCTACGAGTTCTTGTCTCGGCTCCGTAAGGAGTTTGAGCCCCGGCGCGCTCAGTTGTTTGCTCGTGGTCGTATCTCCCTTATGGAGGCGCTTTCTGAGATTCGTGCTGAGGAGACTCGCCTACGTGGCGTTGGTTTACTTGAGGTTCCCTCTGTGCTCGCTGCTCGAGTTCCTGTTATGTCGCCTGCTG
This sequence comes from Elymus sibiricus, assembly GCA_039707655.1. Taxonomy (NCBI): domain Eukaryota; kingdom Viridiplantae; phylum Streptophyta; class Magnoliopsida; order Poales; family Poaceae; genus Elymus; species Elymus sibiricus. Next base: position 181,055,186 of record CM077665.1, read on the forward strand.
CACCGACTCCATCCCGCTCCAGTGCTCCTCCGCTCTTGCCTACTCCTACGGGCGGTGTCGGTGTACCAAAGTATGGGTCTTTTTAGTACCCCTTACTTGTGCACGGGCAGTTGTAGCCGTTCCGCGGCAAGCCTTGCCGGGGAATAGCTAGGAGTAATCACGAGACTAAGACGACAAGGAGACATTCAAGTCAACGATCAGACCAGAAAACAGAAGACCAAAGGGTTGCGGAGGCCCGGCAAGACCCTTGCCGGCAAGGCCTCGCGCCAGACAAGACCCGGTCCCGGCAAGCCCCGGGCCCGGCAAGGATTCGGTCCCTGCAAGCCCCGGGACCGGCAAGGATTCGGTCCCGACAAGCCCCGGGCCCGGCAAGGATTCAGCCCCGGCAAGGCTCTGCACAGTACAGCGCTATCGCTCCAGTGCAGCGGCCAGCCTTGTCGTTTAGGGCTTGTCCTCATGGTGACGTGGCGTAATGCTGGCCACGCGATGCTTAAGCGGTGTTGATGGGATGGCCGCTTTTGCCCATCCCCTGTAAAGCTTTTCCAAGCCCGAGAAGCTAAGGGACACCTCGACGGACACCTCACGGTGCATTTAATGAGTTTGTCCTAAGCCGTCAGGGTTAGGTATGATAATACTGTGGTAACACTGTAGTTACTTTCCACCTCATGCCTTATCTTGTACGTCACTGTGGTAGCCCCTTTGACTAATATAAAAGGAGGCCCGAGACGTACAGGGGAGGGGGAGGACACTTCGAAAGCCCATTCTGCATGCGTAGCTGCTACTGTAGTTTCCAGAACTTGGCCAAGAACATCCACAATAATACAATCAAAGCAGGAGTAGGGTTTTACGCATCCGTGCGGCCCGAACCTGGGTAAATCCCCCGCGTGCTGTTCGTTAGTTCTGCTCTTTGTGCAACCCTCTCCCCTTGCCGAACCGTAAGGGATCTCCTTGATCCCATAGGTGTTCGTTTCCCACGACATCTTTGGCGCGCCAGGTAGGGGGATCGAGGTTGTGCGAACCTGATCTAGTGATCAGCGCGTCAGATCTTTGATCATCTTCACCACCATGGCTCCCAAGAAGAAGGGTTTCACGGCGGTTGGTCCATCCGCATCCATCGTGCCTGATGCTGCGCGCGCAGGCGACGGGGTAGACGCGGGTGGAGGAGGTGGAGGCTCCGAGCTTCCACGGCGTTCCGGCGATCCGAGCCGGACGAGCAACAGGTCCAAGGATGGAGCTGCGCAACCTGCGGGTGGTGCAGCGACTTCCAAGGATGGAGCGGCGCCTTTCAGGACGAATACGCCGGCGCATGCACCGCGACCTTCTCAGGACGCGCGTGACGTGCGGCCTCAAGACGTTGGTGGTTCTGGGCGTCCGCATGGGAAGACCCCTGCGCATCACTCCCAGGGTGCGCAGGGCCAAGATCCGCGCCAGCGAGCTGGTGGAGGCCGAGCGCGGGTGCAGAGTCATGATGGTGCTCCTTCTAACCCTGTTAGGAGTTTGAGCACCTCACGCTCTTCGCACCTGTCGCCGCCGCCTACGCCAGCAGAGGCGTTGGCGCGAGCTCAGCTGCTCCTAGACTTCCCTCCCGCTGCGGAGAAGCTAGACGAGTGGCGAGCCGCTATCCAGAGCCTCATCGGCCTAGCCAACAACGACGTACCGCAGCAGGGTGAACCCTCGCGGCTGCAGTCGTCTAGGCTGGTGCGTGGCGATGGAGAGAAGACCGGAGCTGGAACGACTACGTTGCGTTCCCCTCCGCTGCATCAAGAGCGGTCGTTAACTCGGCGGACCGGCGCCCGTGAGGATGATTCCACGGCATCGTCTGACCCGCGGGTTCGCCGTGATCAACGTCACGTTCTTCGGGAACGGAAGAAGGAGGACGCTCGAACCACCATCGAGCGCCGAAGGGAAGCGCGTCGCCAGTCCGACAAGCGCGCTGGGACCTCTGTTGACGAGCCCGCGCCAGGGTACCCTGGCTGCCTACCTTACGAGGTGGGTTGCCCAGCGTTTACTCGTGAGCTGCGGCAAGTCCAGTGGCCTAGCTCCCGCTCCTTCAAGCCGGAAGTACCGGAGAAGTACGACGGCAAGACCCATCCGTCCGAGTTCTTGAGCATCTACACCATCGCGGTGCAGGCTGCCGGGGCTCGTGACGATAAGGTGCTGGCCAACTACTTTCCGTTGGTACTGAAGCCCAACGTGAGATCGTGGTTGATGCACCTGCCCGAGAATTCCATCTCTTCTTGGGTCGACCTGTGCCATCAGTTTGTTGGCGCCTTGATGACAAATAGGAAGGCGCGCTCGTTGCCTTCCTGCGGGCGAATGTCGATGTGTTTGCATGGTAACCATCTGACATCCCCGGTGTTCCCAGGGAGGTAATTGAGCACCACCTAGCTGTCTGTCCCCACGCGCGGCCCGTCAAGCAGAAGGTGCGGAAGCAAGCCTTGGAGCGGCAAGAGTTTATTGCGGAAGAGATTAGGAAGCTTGAGGCGGCAGGCCTGGTTAGAGGAGTCCTCCATCCTACATGGTTGGCCAACCCAGTTGTTGTGCGCAAGGCGAATGGTAAATGGAGGCTATGTATTGACTTTACAGATATCAATAAAGCCTGTCCAAAAGATCCCTTTCCCTTGCCGCGCATCGACCAGATTGTGGATTCCACTGCCGTCTGCGATTTGCTGTCATTTCTTGACGCATACTCAGGCTATCACCAGATCTTCATGGCGAAAGAAGACGAAGAGAAGACCGCGTTTATCACCCCGTGTGGCACATATTGCTTCTTGCGTATGCCTTTCGGGTTGAAAAGTGCTGGTTCGACCTTCGCTAGAGCGGTCCAGATTGGTTTCGGGGCCCAGCTGCATAGAAATATGGAGGCTTACATGGATGACATAGTGGTCAAAACCAAGGACAAGGCAACGCTCATTCAAGATCTGGAGGAGACATTTGCAAATCTGCGCAGGATCAACCTGAAGCTCAATCCCGAGAAGTGCGTGTTTGGCGTCCCATCCGGCAAGCTTCTCGGGTTCTTTGTATCTCAGCGTGGAATTGAAGCCAATCCCGACAAGATCAAGGCAATTGAGCAGATAGAAGCGCCAAGACGAGTTAAGGATGTGCGCCGCCTTGCCGGCTGCGTCGCTGCTTTGAGTAGGTTCATCTCAAAGTCTGCTGAGCGCGCCCTGCCGTTTTTCAAAATTTTGAAGAAGGCAGGTCCAATGAAATGGACTCCAGAAGCGGAGGCAGCGCTGCAGGATTTGAAGAAGTACCTCTCCTCTTCGCCAGTACTAGTCGCGCCTAGACCACAAGAGCCGTTGCTGCTATATCTGGCGGCAACGAATCAAGTGGTTAGTGCTGCGCTGGTGGCAGAGAGAAAAGCAGAGGAAGATGCAGCGGCAACGGCAGGCCCGCCAAGCGACTTGCCGGGGCCAGCCCTGGCAAAGTCTGGTGCCGACAAGGAAAGACCCGCGCAGTCAAGTCAGGCGGTGCAGAAGAAGAAGATGGTGCAGCGCCCAGTCTATTTCGTCAGCTCCCTGTTGCAGGGGGCTAGGTCGAGGTATTCTGGTGTGCAGAAGTTGCTCTTCGGCCTTCTCATGGCCTCGAGGAAGCTGCGCCATTACTTCCAAGCACATGAGATTACCGTCGTCACTCGCTTTCCGCTACAACGGATTCTCCGGAACCCAGAAGCAACCGGCAGGATCGTGGAGTGGGCGTTGGAGCTGTCATGCTTTGGTCTCAAGTTTGAAAGTTCTTCAACTATCCAGAGCAGGGCCTTGGCAGAATTCATTGCAGAATGGACCCCAACGCCAGACGACGAAGTTCAAGAATCAGCGATTCCCGGCAAGGAAACAGATCGCGAATGGATCATGTACTTTGATGGAGCCTTTTCGCTGCAAGGCGCCGGTGCCGGCGTGCTGCTTGTCGCACCCACCGGAGAGCACCTCAAGTACGTCATCCAGATGCATTTTCCCCGGGAGAGATCGACCAACAACACGGCAGAGTATGAAGGACTGCTTGCCGGTCTCAGGATCGCGGCAGACCTTGGGATCAGGAAGCTCATCGTCAGGGGTGACTCCCAGCTCGTCGTGAGGCAGGTCAACAAGGATTATCAGAGCCCGCTGATGGAAGCATACGTCGATGAAGTGAGGAAGCTGGAGGAGCGCTTTGACGGTCTTCAGACAGAGCATGTTCCTCGATCAGAGAACAGCATTGCCGACGACCTGTCGAAGCGTGCCGCACTCAAGCTACCTGTGGAACCAGGGACTTTTGTGCTCCGCTTGACTCAACCATCCGTGTCGCCATCGACAAGGCCTGATAAGAGAAGAAAGTTAAGTACCGGCGAGTACTTCCCGGCAGGGCTTCCCGAAGCCCCCGGCAAGGATCTTGCCGGGAACGACACGGTTGCCGGTGAGCAGCGGCTTCGCGCAGAACCTCAGGTTCTTGCCGCGGAAGCAAGCGCCCCTGCTGCCGAAGAAATACCGGTTGCCGGTGAGCAGCGGCTTCGCGCAGAACCTCTGGTTCTTGCCGTCGAAGCAAGCGCCCTTGCTGCCGAAGAAATACCAGTTGCCGGTGAGCAGCTGCTCCGCCAAGAGCCTCAGGTTCTTGCCGTAGAAGCAAATGCTCCCGCAGCTGAAGAGTCGCCTTTAGTCCTTGTCGTCGAGCCACAGGCTCCGGCATGGGCACAACAAATAGTCCATTTCCTTCAGATAGGAGAACTCCCTGAGGAGCAGGAAGAAGCTGAGAAAGTAGCCCGTCAGTCAAGTATGTACCAGTTCGTCGACGACGTCCTGTACAGAAAGAGACCCAACGGTGTGAAATTGAAGTGCATTCCTCGGGAGGACGGACTAGAGCTGTTGGCAGAGATTCATGGGGGCGTATGTGGATCCCACATAGGCTCAAGAGCCCTTGTCGGCAAGGCATTCCGACAAGGATTCTTCTGGCCTACTGCCCTCCAGGATGCAACGGCACTAGTAACCAAGTGTGAAGCGTGCCAGTTTCATTCGAAGCAACTTCATCAGCCAGCTCAAGCTCTCCAAACGATCCCTCTCTCCTGGCCCTTCTCGGTCTGGGGGCTCGACATACTGGGTCCCTTCCCCCGCGCTGCCGGGGGCTTCGAGTACTTGTACGTTGCTATCGACCAGTTCACGAAGTGGCCAGAAGTGGAAGCAGTGAGGAGGGTGACAGCACAGTCAGCAGTCAAGTTCTTCAAGGGGATTGTGTGCCGTTTTGGTGTGCCGAACAGGATCATCACTGACAACGGTACACAGTTCACAAGCCGCACCTTCATGCAGTACGTCCAAGACCTTGGCGGCAAGATTTGTTTTGCCTCTGTTGCTCACCCGAGAAGCAATGGCCAAGCGGAGAGGGCAAACGCTGAGGTGCTGCGTGGTCTCCGGACCAGAACTTTCAACAAGCTGCACAAGCATGGAAGACGCTGGATTGATGAGTTGCCGGCGGTTCTTTGGTCGATCAGGACGACGCCAAATCGAGCCACCGGCCAGACGCCCTTCGCTCTGGTCTACGGAGCGGAGGCAGTTCTCCCCACGGAACTCATATACGGGTCACCTCGAGTGCTCGCTTATGATGAGCTTGAGCAAGAGCAGTTGCGGCAAGATGACGCGCTGCTCCTTGAGGAGAACCGTCTTCGGGCTGCTGTGCGAGCCGCTCGCTACCAGCAAGCTTTGCGCCGCTACCATAGCCGCAAGGTTCACGCCCGGAGTCTTGAGGAAGGCGACCTTGTTCTTCGGCGCGTTCAGTCGGCCAAGAATTCCAACAAGTTGACGCCGAAGTGGGAAGGCCCTTACCGGGTAGTGCGAGTCACCAAGCCTGGCGCTGTCCGCCTGGAGACCGAAGAGGGCTTGCCAGTGAGCAACTCCTGGAACATCGAGCACCTTCGCAAGTTCTACCCGTAAGGCGCCGTTGTTCGGGTTTCTTGCTGTGATAGCGATACGGCCAGCAGGCTGCTGACGACCCGAATCCAGCGCCCGCGGCAGCGTAACGCTCCGGCAAGATCCCGGCAACGCCATTCTGTACAAGTGTTGCCGCTGGCATGTAATCCTTTGTACAGAGCAGGCACATCCCTGTGCATATTTTGATGAGATCTGTGTGCTTTACATCTCTTGTTGATTTCATGTTATTCTATATGCATGTATTATCTGAGATATGTATCGCACTTGATCCCGGTAAGAGCTAACGAACCGTCAGGGTTCCATACCTTTATTTTCTCTTCTTTCTTTTTCTCAAGAGATAGAAGATTCCCTCGCCCGCAAGTTTGCCGGGGGGGTAGGAGAATGGTGGTATGGAGGCCAGACGACGTTCAAGGTTGGCGCCTTGCCGGAAGAAAAGGAATAGCGACAAAAAGCAGAGCTAAGTTGCTAAACCCCTTAAGCAGATTTTGATTTTTGTAAGGCTGTATTCCCTTGAACGATTTCGGCTTTGTATGGAAAACCTGCACGCGATGGAATCTTGTCGTGATCGGCTGCGCCCCTACTCTGTTTCGAGTCCGCTCAACAGTCTAGGTGGCCGCGCTGAAAGCGTCAAGATTTCTTGCCGTGAGCAGCACTACCCGCAAGCTGCTGACGACCCGAATCCAGCGCTCGCGACAGGGTTATGCTCCGGCAAGTTCCCAGCAAAGCGTAGGGTACACGCCATACAGAGAGAAATTGAACAAAGGGAATAGCATGCCATAATTCAAAGAGAGCAAGTTATATTACATCTAGTGCTTGCCGCGTTTCTGACATAAGACGAATTGTCTTTTACATTGAATGCTGGCGGCAAGATGAGGAAGAGATAGGAGGCTACAGTTAATCCCGGCGATCGCCCTCGACCCTCTTCACCTGGCTCACCCGATCGACGATGGGCGCGACAAGCTCCTCGAGAGCCTTGACGTCCGCGTCCTTCGGCAAGCTCTTCAAGGCTTTGAAGAGGTCGACGCCAGGGTTCCTGTACGCCACCTTCATCAACACCTTGCGGAGGACGAGCTGGCAGAGCTTCCGGGATTCGTCGGCCAGCTTGCTTGTCTGATTCGCCTGGAGTAGCTTGAGGGCGTCGACGAGCTTGTCGAAGAACATGGTTAGCCTGGCGCTTGAGGATATGTTGTCGTCGACTGAGTATTCGAAGCCCGGCAAGTCCATGGTCTCCAGCTCCGCGCCAAGCTTCTCGGCGACGTCCGCCAGCCTGGCAGTCCAGAGCTTCACGCTTGAAGTGTACTCGTTGTGGGTGGTGGCGGCGTTCTGGAGCAGCTCCTGTTCGTCATGGAGGTCTTTGATAAGAGTCCTCTCGCGAACTCGGGCGGCCTCAAGAGACTCCTCCAGCGTGGATAGCTTTAGCTTCAGATCTTCAATGGAGTCCTTGGCAGAGGAGAGCTGCTGGATCCTCTCGGATGCGGCGGCCTGCGTCTCCATCAGGCTGTGGAGAGCCTTGTCTCTCTCGGCCTCGAGTGTTGAGACCTTCTTGCCGTGGTCCTCGAGAGCGACCTCCAGCTGCTTCGTCTTCTCCTCCAGCAAGTTCTTGGCGGTCTCCGCAGCTCCGGCAGCGTCGAGGGCCTCTTTGAGCTTGCCGGCGTGGTCTTCAGTTAGAGCTCTGAGCGTCTTCAAGTGTTTCTGCTCAAGCTCCTGGACCCGCCGCGCGACAAGACTTTCGAGCTCTTCATCATTGTTGCGAAGCTTGGCGGCAAGCGCCGCCTCGCGGGCGGCAAGGTCCTCTTCTTGGGCGTCAAGGCTGATGCGGCGCTGCGTCAAGAGGGCTTCTGCCGCGGCGGCTTGCTGGGCGGCCTCCTCCTACGCTTTCTCGATGTCTGATTGCTTCAGTAGGAGGACGTTCCGCTCTTCCGCCAGCTGCTCCCGATAAATATTCAGCTCTTGGAGGGCCTCGCCATACCAAGCCTGTGTCTCCGTGACGCGTTGTTGGAAGTCTCCTTCCGCGGCCTCGACGAGCGCTGCCCGGGAGTCCAGTTTCTCCTTCCGGGCGCGATAGCGCGTCTGGAGCTTCTGATAATTGTCATTCATGGCTTGAAGTAGTTGCTCCTCCTTGGGCTCACTGACGGCAGCGACGGTGATTTCCCCGTCAAGATGTTCCCCTTCAACCAGCTCTTCAATGTTTGCCGACCCCGGCATGCTGACAATGTTCTTGCCGGCCCTGATATATTGGCTTGAGGGAGGGGCCTGGAACGACGAGGATTGGTCTTCGGCAGTCGAGGGCCCCGCGGCAGTAGAAGCGCCTGGCGCTCCTGCGGCGGAAGCGCCGTCAGTATTGCCGCGGGTCACCTCGCCGGCCCCCTCGGCGGCCTTGGCGGCCTCAGCGGCAGCGGCCTTGGCGGCCTCGGCGGCAGCGGCCTTGGCGGCCTCAGCGGCAGCAGCCTCGGCGGCAGCAGCTTTGGCAGCCTCGGCGGCGGCATGCTTGGCGGCCTCTTCGGCAGCAACCTTGCCGGCTTCAGTGGCGGCATCCTTGGCGGTCTCTTCAATGACGGCGTCAGTATCCATGAGCTCTGTCAGAAGAAGATTGAAAGCCAAGAACTTGATTAAGATGAAGCCGGGAAGGAAGTCCAAGAAGACAAAAAGAAGAAAAACCAAAGCGACAAGAATTCTTTGGGGCAGGTAACTTTACCTGCGTCAAGGAAGGGGTTGCCGAAGCTTGCGCTTGCCGGCCCCTCCTCATCGTCGCGGTAGAGCTTGCCCGAAGACTCACCCCTGGGCGGTGTGGTCGACGGAGGTGGCATGGCAGAGGCAGCTCCTGCTGTCGCTTCTCGCTGTTGCTCCGCTCCTGCACGCCCGGAGATGTCAGCAGAGAAGATGCACACCCCGGCACGCGCCAGTGGGTAGTGAGTAGAAGACTCACGCTGGGGGCTGCGCCGGGGGCTGCGTCGAGGACTGCATCGAGGGTTGCGTTCTGGGCTTGACTCCGAGCTGACGAGAACCGTTTCCGGCGCGCCCGAGGTGCTTGCCGGCGGCTCGACGCTTGTTGAGGTCTTGGCCCTCTTCGCCACCCTCTGTGCCAGAGTCTCCGCATCCCTGAGGAGGCAAAAACAGAGCAAGTTAATCAAGCAAAACTAGAAGGACGAGAATCAAGGCTGTGGCGGGACTCTTACTCGTCTTCTTCTTCCTCAGAGCTGATGGCGGAGAGGTCGAAGCCGACCCTCGCCGCAGTTCCTGACGGAGGAGGAGGAGGATTGGCCCTGGGCCGCTTGGCAGCGGCAGGTTGCGGCGCGGCCTCGCCAGCCGCCCCTTTCCCGGAAGCCTCGCTGCTTGAGGGAGGTTGGCAGGCTGGGGCGCCAGTGGCGTTCTTCCGGAGGACGCGCCTCTTTCTGTGTTGAAGAGCCGGGGGCTCTTCCTCCTCCTCTTCTTCCTCTTCGGCGGCGCCTCCGGCAGAAGAGCTCCCGGCAGCGGCTCCGCTTGGCTCCCCGGCAGCCTCGTCTCGCCCGGCAAGATCTTCCAGCAGCAAGTCCTCGCCTTCGCTGGACTCGGCGCTGCCGGCTTCTTCGGCAAGGTTCGCCTCTTCCGCCCTGTTGGCGATGTAGGCGAGCTGCTCCTCCGTGGTGGCGCGGACAAGGTTCTCCGCGCGGATGGCCTTCTCCGTCAGACTGTCAAAGAACGCCAGCGCCTGCTCCGCGGACGGCTCGATCCACCTCTCGTCGATGCTATTGGCATTAAACGCCGGCATCATGGCGATGATGGAGGTCAGTGATGAGTTGTTGCATAGTGGGACGACGCCCGCCGGCAAGTCTCCCACTGATCCAGAATTGAAGAGCTGTTGGCAGAGGGCTGTGTGCCCCATGGCTGTCAGATCATTATCCAGCCCAGGCCGCACCCTCATGACGTCGGCAGCGTTCATGTACTCCCAGGCAGGGCGCCCCTTGTTCTGTAGTGGGGCGATGCGCCGGCGAAGGAAATCTGAAGCAATCATCTCCACCTTCAGCCCGGCAGCCCTGAGGCGCAGTATCCTGGTGGTGGCGATGGTGAGTTTGCTGTCGTCAGGGTCCGCGGCGCCCCAATCCTTGCCGCGGGCCACCTTCTGCTTCCGCACCTCGCAGAACGGTTGGGGCTCCTTTTCCCGGACCCAGCACCACTTGCCGCGCCACTCATCCCATCTATCGCGGTAGAGCCCCTCTGGATATGTCTCCTTGGTTGCCGTCCTCGGGATCCAAGCGATGCTGCCGGAGAGGGCGTCGCCCCTTTGGATGCGGGGGTAGAAGTAGTGCCGGAAAAGTGCAGTGCTCGGGATGACCCCAACAAAATTCTCGCAAAGGTGCGCGAAAACGGACATACAAGTCACGGCATTCGGCGTGAAATCTAACAGCTGGAAGCCGTAGGTGAGCATGATATCTACGAAGAAATCCGAGTACGGGGGACAGAGGCCGCACCAGAAGTAATCGGCAAAGAAGGGATAGTCTCCTGGCTTTGCCTTGCGAGAAGCTACACTCACTTTGGTGGCTGGATGCGCCGTGGTCTCAGTCGCCCATGCGAACTGGTACCTCTTCTTCAAGGTCTCCGCATCAAGCGTCGAGGGGAAGACGGCGCGTTCCTTCCGCATCTTCACCAGCTTGCTCTCCGCCGCGGCGGCCGCTTCCGCCGCCTTGCCCTTGCTCAGCTTGGGCGGCATGGTGGCTATGGAAGTGGGCGCTGAAGACGTCGAGAGCGCGGTGGAGGCGGGTGGAGGGAGAAAGGCTCTGCTTTGGGCGCGAGGAAGAAGACGATGGCGACGGCTCTGAGATTGAGATTGGAAAGGCGGAGGGGGTAAATGAGCATTGCCCTCTGCGATTCCCTTTTTATGGGGAAGGCGCGAGGCGGGCTCTTTACCGCCCGCTTTTACAGCGGAGTTTCCGCCCACGTCTCTCACGTCGCGCGATTAATGCGCGTAGTGGGGGGGGGGGGGCGTGGTAAAAGAGATAATGATTACGAGCAGTTATTCCCTGCCACGCGTGCCCGTGCACTGTTTTGGGCCTAGCCCAACAGGCCTGGCACCCGTGTATGGCCTAGGCCCGGGGGCTCCTGTCGGTGTACCAAAGTATGGGTCTTTTTAGTACCCCTTACTTGTGCACGGGCAGTTGTAGCCGTTCCGCGGCAAGCCTTGCCGGGGAATAGCTAGGAGTAATCACGAGACTAAGACGACAAGGAGACATTCAAGTCAACGATCAGACCAGAAAACAGAAGACCAAAGGGTTGCGGAGGCCCGGCAAGACCCTTGCCGGCAAGGCCTCGCGCCAGACAAGACCCGGTCCCGGCAAGCCCCGGGCCCGGCAAGGGTTCGGTCCCGGCAAGCCCCGGGACCGGCAAGGATTCGGTCCCGGCAAGCCCCGGGACCGGCAAGGATTCAGCCCCGGCAAGGCTCTGCACAGTACAGCCGTATCGCCCCAGTGCAACGGCCAGCCTTGTCGTTTAGGGCTTGTCCTCATGGTGACGTGGCGTAATGCTGGCCACGCGATGCTTAAGCGGTGTTGATGGGATGGCTGCTTTTGCCCATCCCCTGTAAAGCTTTTCCAAGCCCGAGAAGCTAAGGGACACCTCGACGGACACCTCACGGTGCATTTAATGAGTTTGTCCTAAGCCGTCAGGGTTAGGTATGATAATACTGTGGTAACACTGTAGTTACTTTCCACCTCATGCCTTATCTTGTACGTCACTGTGGTAGCCCCTTTGACTAATATAAAAGGAGGCCCGAGACGTACAGGGGAGGGGGAGGACACTTCGAAAGCCCATTCTGCATGCGTAGCTGCTACTGTAGCTCCCAGAACTTGGCCAAGAACATCCACAATAATACAATCAAAGCAGGAGTAGGGTTTTACGCATCCGTGCGGCCCGAACCTGGGTAAATCCCCCGCGTGCTGTTCGTTAGTTCTGCTCTTTGTGCAACCCTCTCCCCTTGCCGAACCGTAAGGGATCTCCTTGATCCCATAGGTGTTCGTTTCCCACGACAGGCGGTCAGGGGCGGTCTCGTCCTCACTGCGGCTACTGCAATATGGATGGTCATGTTGAGTCTCAGTGCTTCCAGAAGAAAAAACACTTGCGTAAGGCGCGATCATCATCTTCAGGGACTTCTTCTTCTACTTCGACATCTTCAGCCACCGCTTTGACTGAGCAGGATATTTTGAGACTTAAGCGTGTGCTTGCCGCTTCAGGTTCTTCTTCGACGGGTATTGCAGGTTCTGTGACTGATGCTTCCCGCACTGAGCAACCACCATCTACACAGTCAGGTACATCCTCGTGGGTTCTGGACTCCGAAGCTTCTTTTCATATGTCTTCTCATTCTTCTAATTTATCCTCTCTTAGATCGCTTGATTTTCCTGTTCATGTCCTCACTGCTGATGGTACTCCTCTTCTGTTGCTAGTCGAGGCAATCTTACCACGCCTTCTTATTCTATTCCTGATGTTGCTCATGTTCCTCGACTTACCATGAATCTTTTTTCTGCTGGTCAACTTACTGATTCTGGTTGTCGCGTCATCCTTGACGTTGACTCTTGTTCTGTTCAGGATCGTCGAACGCACACTTTGGTTGGGGCTGGCCCTCGCCGCCGTGACTCTCAGGGTCTTTGGGAGCTTGACTGGCTTCATGTTCCTTCCGCTGCCACCACTATCGCCAGTCCATCCGGCTCTGTCGCTTCAGCTACCGGCTCCTTCCAGCAATGGCATCATCGTCTTGGTCATCTTTGTGGTTCTCGTTTGTCATCTTTAGTTCGTCGAGGCCTTCTGGGGTCTGTCTCAGGAGATGTCTCTTTAGAGTGTCAGGGTTGTCGGCTTGGCAAACAGATTCAGTTACCGTATCCTACCAGTGAGTCAATGTCCCAACGTCCTTTTGATTTAGTCCACTCTGATGTATGGGGTCCGGCTCCCTTCGCTTCGAAAGGGGGTCATCGATACTATATTATTTTTATAGATGATTTCTCTCGTTACACTTGGCTATATTTTATGACTTCTCGCAGTGAAGTTCTATCCATATATAAGTGTTTTGCTGCCATGGTTCACACTCAGTTCTCTTCGCCTATTCGTGTGTTTCGTGCTGACTCCGCTGGCGAGTATATTTTCAAGATGTTGCGTGGTGTTCTTGCTGAGCAGGGGACTCTTTCTCAGTTCTCTTGCCCTGGTGCTCATGCTCAGAATGGCGTGGCTGAACGCAAGCATCGTCACCTTCTTGAGACGGCTCGTGCATTGATGATCGCCGCCTCTCTCCCGCCTCACTTTTGGGCTGAGGCCGTCTCCACCTCCACCTATCTCATCAATCTCCAGCCGTCCGCTGCTCTACAGGGTGGTGTTCCTTTCGAGCGTCTTTTTGATCGTTCTCCTGATTATTCGATGCTTCGTTTGTTTGGTTGTGTTTGCTATGTTCTTCTTGCCCCCCGCGAACGCACCAAACTGACTGCTCAGTCTGTTGAGTGTGTCTTCTTAGGCTATAGTGATGAACATAAGGGCTATTGTTGTTGGGATCCTATCGGTCGTTGGATGCGCATTTCTCAGGATGTGACTTTCGATGAGTCTCGTCCCTTCTACCCGCGTCCATCTTCCTCGACTTTTTCAGTGGAGGATATCTCTTTCCTCATTTTTCCTGACACACCTATCACCCCCACCGAGCCTTTGTCTATCCGTCCTGCTAACTCTGCTTCTCCACCTATTGCCGATGATTTGCCGCCACCATCTCCCACGGTTTCCTCATCTCGCATGTCACCGGATTCTGCACCTTCATCCCTGGTGCCTTCTTCGTCTCCACCCCCTGATTCTACCTCGACGATTCCTCCTCGTATTCTTCCATCTTTTCCTCAGTATTATACTCGTCGATCACATAATATGGATGCATCTACTGATGTGCCCTCCTCCTCGTCTCAGCCTACCTATGGCTTGCGTTCTCGTCCGCTTCCGCCTATTGATCGCTATGGTTTTTCAACCGTTGGTGCTGCTGTTCTTGAGCTGACTTCTTATCGCCAGGCTGTTGTTCATCCTGAATGGCAGTTTGCGATGGCAGAGGAGATTGCTGCTCTTGAACGCACCGGTACATGGGATCTTGTTTCTCTTCCTCCAGGTGTTCGTCCCATCACTTGTAAGTGGGTCTACAAGGTTAAGACTCGCTCTGATGGGTCTCTTGAGCGTTACAAAGCTCGTCTTGTGGCTCGTGGTTTTCAGCAGGAGCATGGTCGTGATTACGACGAGACTTTTGCTCATGTGGCCCATATGACCACTATTCGTACACTTCTTGCCGTGGCCTCTACACGCCACTGGTCCGTATCTCAGCTTGATGTTAAGAATGCCTTTCTTAATGGTGAGCTGCGTGAGGAGGTCTACATGCAACCACCACCTGGGTATTCTGTTCCTGATGGCATGGTATGTCGTCTTCGTCGCTCTCTCTATGGCCTTAAGCAAGCCCCCCGCGCCTGGTTTGAGCGTTTTGCCTCTGTGGTGACTACCGCTGGTTTTTCAGCGAGTGCTCATGATCCAGCGTTGTTTGTCCACCTTTCACCTCGTGGACGAACTCTTCTTCTTCTCTATGTCGATGACATGATCATCACTGGCGACGACCCCGAGTATATTGCCTTTGTAAAGGCCCGTCTTAGTGAGCAGTTTCTTATGTCTGATCTTGGACCTCTTCGCTACTTTCTTGGGATTGAAGTCTCTTCTACCTCTGATGGATTTTTTATATCCCAGGAAAAGTATATACATGATCTTCTTGCTCGTGCTGCTCTTACTGATGAGCGCACTATTGAGACTCCCATGGAGCTCAATGTTCACCTCCGTGATACTGATGGTGACCCCTTGCCTGATCCGACGCGTTATCGTCATCTTGTTGGGAGTCTTGTCTATCTAGCTGTCACTCGTCCGGATATCTCTTATCCGGTTCATATTCCGAGTCAGTTTGTCTCTGCTCCCACTTCAGTTCACTATAGTCACCTCCTTCGTGTTCTCCGATATCTTCGGGGCACGATCTCTCACCGTCTATTCTTTCCTCGCTCCAGTTCTTTACAGCTTCAGGCCTATTCGGATGCTACGTGGGCTAGTGATCCCTCCGATCGCCGTTCACTTTCTGCTTACTGTGTTTTTCTTGGTGGTTCTCTCATTGCCTGGAAGACGAAGAAACAGACTGCAGTTTCCCGTTTGAGTGTTTGAGTGCAGAGGCTGAGTTACGAGCTATGGTTCTTTTGACGGTAGAGGTGACTTGGTTACGGTGGTTACTTCAGGATTTTGGTGTTTCTGTCACTACACCTACTCTGCTATTATCTGACAGTACAGGTGCTATTAGCATTGCGCGCGATCCTGTGAAGCATGAGCTCACCAAGCATATTGGTGTTGATGCTTTCTATGTGCGTGCTGGTCTGCAGGATCAGGTTATTGCTCTTCAGTATGTGCCTTCTGAGTTACAGTTGGCGGATTTTCTGACGAAGGCCCAGACTAGAGCGCAGCATGGCTTCTATCTCTCCAAAATCAGTGTTGTTAATCCACCATGAGTTTGAGGGGGGGTGTTAGAGTATTACATATATAGCCATGTAACCTTTTCGTATTTACCCCATTGTATAAGGGGTTTCCTGCATATATTCCACACCTATACATGTATATATACTGGCCTATGGCCTCCTGGAAATACAAGTTGCATATTTCCTAACAATTCCACTGTATTATAAAAACTCTCCGTTGTGCACTTCATGAACATAATTTCCGTATTCCAGTACTTACCGTATAAATGGAAGGGAAAGTGAAAACATATGAGATAAGTCAAGTTTTTTTTAGCTTAAAGGTGTTTTTTGCTATGTACCATATGTGAGTGATGAATATTTCTTAGTTGAACACTAAATACAATTCCTACTTATTAGGTTCACTCTCTTTTTGTTTGGAAAATCTGCAAATACATGTGGTGCAAAAGAGTGCCAAGTGGACTTTGATTTTCATTCAAACATTCATGTTGACCACATCGTTGAACTCTAATCAGGAAAGCTTTGCAGAAGAGAGTACATCTGTTACCAAAGTATTAAGTTCACTTGATAGTGGTGGTTCTTCCGAGAGAAACAAAGAGAGAACGCATTCTGTCGGTCCTTTGAAAGAAGTACTTCCGTTGACTTTTCGACTCATGCGTGTCCAAGGTCTTCCATCATGGACTAACACTTCAACAGTTACCATTCAGGATGTCATACAGGTATTTCTCATTCCATATGACCACTTTAGTTGAAATTGTACGAGCGATCGATTTTTTTTAGCACGCCGTATCACAATATTGTTTAACATATGAGCGCTTTTTAATGAAAATTATGAAAATGTTGCATAAGGGTAAATTCCTTGACCTATTATAAGCATGTGTGAACGTTCTGGTTGTTATTCAGTGAATCATTCTTCCATGTCATTTTACAAGAAGAACTCGAATAAATATTGTTTATCATTTTCACACTATATTTCTGCATTGTCAGATTTGGTTGAGAAGTATGCTATTAGTTCTTACATGATCAGTGAATTGTCAGGGTGAAGTGCTTCTTGCTGTACTCTCAAATTATATGGTGGACATGGATTGGTTGCTTACTGGTAAGTAATTTATTATGAAAGTAAAGTTGTTGATGTTTATGTTATGGTAGATAATTTTTGTCAAACCTAAAGATTTTTATTAGAAGACTGCCGCCACTTGGCACACTCGGAACATTAAACGGTGAATCAAATTATGCCCTGTGGCATCTTATATTATTTGGCTCTACTGTATGTGCATAATTACATTATTGCAACTCATTGGATTTTTTGGACATCATATTTTTATTTCACCACTTAAGTTTAATGTATTATTCTTCATTATCTACATTATTTTGTAATAATGTGATCAGGTATTACATGTTGCAGCATGTCCAAGTCTAAGGAAAGTTCCACATGTCCTAGTTCTGCATGGAGAAGATGGTGGTTCATTGGAGCGCTTGAAGGTGGCAAAATTGCTTAAATAATCCGTTATCTTGTTTATTTAGTTTTCTCATTGCATATTCATTCTTTTGTGACAGAAAACGAAGCCTACAAATTGGATCCTTCACAAGCCCCCGCTCCCAATATCATTTGGAACACATCATTCGAAGGCCATGCTGCTTGTATATCCTCAAGGGATTCGCGTTGTTGTTCACACTGCAAATTTGATACATGTTGACTGGAATAACAAAAGTCAGGGACTATGGACACAAGATTTTCCCTGGAAGGAAGCAAATGATATGAGTGCAAATATTGGTTTTGAAAATGACCTGGTTGATTATCTCCGGGCACTTAAGGTAGCAGGGTATTCTCTCTTTGCTTCTAGTATAGAATATAAATCAACTGTTGCCACAATTCACTCGCTGTGTTTAGTAAAATAACTTTTATTCTCCAGTGTATTTAAATCTTAAATTTATTATGAACAATTTGAAGAAAAAAACATCAGTCACTTGAGCTTACCTGAAGAAGAATGGACTAAATAACTATGTGCAGCTTCCAAAAAGTTATACATTCACAAAGGACACTAGAAACTTGTGTTTTTATCCAGGGGCGCACTACTACTACAGAACAAATGTAAAATTATTAGTTTAGCAATTATAGTGTAGCTAAAATACTGTTGGATGGCTAAATATGCACTTCAGCTTTTAGTCAGATAAAGGTCTAGGAATCAAAGGTAAGATATACTCCCTCTGTACCGAAATACTTGTAGTTGGGGGGAACTAGTACAAGTTCCTCCAACTACAAGTATTTCGGTACAGAGGTAAGTAGATGGTTCTTCTCATATCTCTTACCAGATCAGTGTCAAAGATTCTATAACATATTGTCGTGTCTAAGATTCTATGCAAAATATCCTAAATAAATTAAAAGGATTTTCTACAGATCATGAAACAGGATCTGGTTTTCCGTGGAATTTTCTTCTGTAAAAAGTTATATACTGTTATCTGATAATTCTGGGAACTACCTGGCTTTCACAAGCCTTATCCGATAGTTCCTCCTGAAACTGTCTAGCTTTTAGCCTGCCAGGAAACTCCTTATAATTCATTTTGTCTTCTACCTTTTATTACTTTGTTTCCTTGAAGTTAAAATTTGACCAATTCTATCTTGTCTGTGATGAGTTGTGAACTAAAATGTCCTCTTGATTACAATGCAGTGGCCTGAGTTCAGGGTAAATCTCCCAGTTGCAGGTGATGTCAACATCAATGCAGCATTCTTTCGGAAATTTAATTATAGTAGCTCAACGGTTGGTATATTTCTGTAATCTCACATTTTCTTTAAGCTTTATGAGACATGCTGAATCATAGATATGTTTTTCTTTTCAAATTAGTGGTCTGACATAAAACGAAAAGGGAAAGAAAAACAGACCATCAGGCTTATCAAATGAAGTTACCGTGTGTCTAGATGTAAGTTATTGACTCGGTGTGGCATGATTCTACTAACTCTAGCTTCGCTTGATAAACCATGGCAATTTCTGAAACATGTAGCCATTAGCTCCAGATTATGTTAATCTGTGTGCAGAGTGAACCATATACTGCTTAATCTGAAAGTTTTCTGTTATCCCAAATGAGTCACGGATTCTGTCATTTTGACCAGCTTTATCATGTTCATGCAAAATGACTGCATCGTTCTATTTGTTGTCCATTTTGAGATCCTGCGATTGGGCACCTTGTACCATTCTGGCAGTTGTTGAAATGAGTCTTAGCATGCATTTTGCTAGTGGCTGCATTGCATGTTAAAGGTGTGATATGTTGTTTTTTCTTCCTCCCTTGCATGTTTTGTTTTTAACAAAAATTGTAGGGGAGGCCCCGACAGTAATCCTTGCATGTTTAAGCACCCATTTTCTACACAAAAGGCTTGCCGCTATTTAATCATGATTATGCGGCTACTTGTGTATAATTTGTACTTTGTACTTAAATGTACAAACATGACTGAAATATTGTGGATGTCGCCTAGAGGGGGGGGGGGGTGAATAGGCGCTTTAAAATAATTACGGTTTAGGCTTGAACAAATGCGGAATAAAACTAGCGTTTAATTTGACAAGCACAAAACCTAAATCGACTAGGCTCACCTATGTGCACCAACAACTTATGCTAAGCAAGATAAACAACTAAGTGATAGCAAGATATATAACAAGAAACAATATGACTATCACAAAGTAAAGTGCATAAGTAAAGGGCTCGGGTAAGAGATAACCGAGGCACGCGGTGTCGTGGGAAACGAACACCTATGGGATCAAGGAGATCCCTTACGGTTCGGCAAGGGGAGAGGGTTGCACAAAGAGCAGAACTAACGAACAGCACGCGGGGGATTTACCCAGGTTCGGGCCGCAAGGATGCGTAAAACCCTACTCCTGCTTTGATTGTATTATTGTGGATGTTCTTGGCCAAGTTCTGGGAGCTACAGTAGCAGCTACGCATGCAGAATGGGCTTTCGAAGTGCCATCCCCCCCCCCCCCTGTACGTCTCGGGCCTCCTTTTATATTAGTCAAAGGGGCTACCACAGTGGCGCACAAGATAAGGCATGAGGTGGAAAGTAACTACAGTGTTACTACAGTATTATCATACCTAACCCTGACGGCTTAGGACAAAACTCATTAAATGCACCGTGAGGTGTCCGTCGAGGTGTCCCTTAGCGTCTCGGGCTTGGAAAAGCTTTACAGGGGATGGGCAAAAGCAGCCATCCCATTAGCACCGCTTAAGCATCGCAAGGCCAGCATTACGCCACGTCACCATGAGGACAAGCCCTAAACGACAAGGCTGGCCGCTGCACTGGAGCGATAGCGCTGCACTGTGCAGAGCCTTGCCGGGGCTGAACCCTTGCCGGGCCCGGGGCTTGCCGGGACCGAATCCTTGCCGGGCCCGGGGCTTGCCGGGACCGAATCCTTGCCGGGCCCGGGGCTTGCCGGGACCGGGTCTTGTCTGGCGCGAGGCCTTGCCGGCAAGGGTCTTGCCGGGCCTCCGCAACCCTTCGGTCTTCTGTTTTCTGGTCTGATCGTTGACTTGAATGTCTCCTTGTCGTCTTAGTCTTGTGATTACTCCTAGCTATTCCCCGGCAAGGCTTGCCGCGGTACGGCTACAACTGCCCGTGCACAAGTAAGGGGTACTAAAAAGACCCATACTTTAGTACACCGACAGGAGCCCCCGGGCCTAGGCCATACACGGGTGCCAGGCCTGTTGGGCTAGGCCCAAAACAGTGCACGGGCACGCGTGGCAGGGAATAACTGCTCGTAATCATTATCTCTTTTACCACGCCCCCCCCCCCCCCACTACGCGCATTAATCGCGCGACGTGAGAGACGTGGGCGGAAACTCCGCTGTAAAAGCGGGCGGTAAAGAGCCCGCCTCGCGCCTTCCCCATAAAAAGGGAATCGCAGAGGGCACTGCTCATTTACCCCCTCCGCCTTTCCAATCTCAATCTCAGAGCCATCGTCTTCTTCCTCGCGCCCAAAGCAGAGCCTTTCTCCCTCCACCCGCCTCCACCGCGCTCTCGACGTCTTCAGCGCCCACTTCCATAGCCACCATGCCGCCCAAGCTGAGCAAGGGCAAGGCGGCGGAAGCGGCCGCCGCGGCGGAGAGCAAGCTGGTGAAGATGCGGAAGGAACGCGCCGTCTTCCCATCGACGCTTGATGCGGAGACCTTGAAGAAGAGGTACCAGTTCGCATGGGCGACTGAGACCACGGCGCATCCAGCCACCAAAGTGAGTGTAGCTTCTCGCAAGGCAAAGCCAGGAGACTATCCCTTCTTTGCCGATTACTTCTGGTGCGGCCTCTGTCCCCCGTACTCGGATTTCTTCGTAGATATCATGCTCACCTACGGCTTCCAGCTGTTAGATTTCACGCCGAATGCCGTGACTTGTATGTCCGTCTTCGCGCACCTTTGCGAGAATTTTGTTGGGGTCATCCCGAGCACTGCACTTTTCCGGCACTACTTCTACCCCCGCATCCAAAGGGGCGACGCCCTCTCCGGCAGCATCGCTTGGATCCCGAGGACGGCAACCAAGGAGACATACCCAGAGGGGCTCTACCGCGATAGATGGGATGAGTGGCGCGGCAAGTGGTGCTGGGTCCGGGAAAAGGAGCCCCAACCGTTCTGCGAGGTGCGGAAGCAGAAGGTGGCCCGCGGCAAGGATTGGGGCGCCGCGGACCCTGACGACAGCAGACTCACCATCGCCACCACCAGGATACTGCGCCTCAGGGCTGTCGGGCTGAAGGTGGAGATGATTGCTTCAGATTTCCTTCGCCGGCGCATCGCCCCACTGCAGAACAAGGGGCGCCCTGCCTGGGAGTACATGAACGCTTCCGACGTCATGAGGGTGCGGCCTGGGCTGGATAATGATCTGACAGCCATGGGGCACGCAGCCCTCTGCCAACAGCTCTTCAATTCTGGATCAGTGGGAGACTTGCCGGCGGGCGTCGTCCCACTATGCAACAACTCATCACTGACCTCCATCATCGCCATGATGCCGGCGTTTAATGCCCATAGCATCGACGAGAGGTGGATCGAGCCGTCCGCGGAGCAGGCGCTGGCGTTCTTCGACAACTTGGCGGAGAAGGCCATCCGCGCGGAGAACCTTGTCCGCGCCACCACGGAGGAGGAGCTCGCCTACATCGCCAACAGGGCGGAAGAGGCGAACCTTGCCGAAGAAGCCGGCAGCGCCGAGTCCAGCGAAGGCGAGGACTTGCTGCTGGAAGATCTTGCCGGGCGAGACGAGGCTGCCGGGGAGCCAAGCGGAGCCGCTGCCGGGAGCTCTTCTGCCGGAGGCGCCGCCGAAGAGGAAGAAGAGGAGGAGGAAGAGCCCCCAGCTCTTCAACACAGAAAGAGGCGCGTCCTCCGGAAGAACGCCACTGGCGCTCCAGCCTGCCAACCTCCCTCAAGCAGCGAGGCTTCCGGGAAAGGGGCGGCTGGCGAGGTCGCGCCGCAACCTGCCGCTGCCAAGCGGCCCAGGGCCAATCCTCCTCCTCCTCCGTCAGGAACTGCGGCGAGGGTCGGCTTCAACCTCTCCGCCATCAGCTCCGAGGAAGAAGAAGAAGAAGAGTAAGAGTCCCGCCACAGCCTTGATTCTTGTCCTTCTAGTTTTGCTTGATTAACTTGCTCTGTTTTCGCCTCCTCAGGGATGCGGAGACTCTGGCACAGAGGGTGGTGAAGAGGGCCAAGACCTCAACAAGCGTCGAGCCGCCGGCAAGCACCTCGGGCGCGCCGAAAACGGTTCTCGTCAGCTCGGAGTCAAGCCCAGAACGCAACCCTCGATGCAGTCCTCGACGCAGCCCCCGGCGCAGCCCCCAGCGTGAGTCTTCTACTCACTACCCACTGGCGCGTGCCGGGGTGTGCATCTTCTCTGCTGACATCTCCGGGCGTGCAGGAGCGGAGCAACAGCGAGAAGCGACAGCAGGAGCTGCCTCTGCCATGCCACCTCCGTCGACCACACCGCCCAGGGGTGAGTCTTCGGGCAAGCTCTACCGCGACGATGAGGAGGGGCCGGCAAGCGCAAGCTTCGGCAACCCCTTCCTTGACGCAGGTAAAGTTACTTGCCCCAACGAATTCTTGTCGCTTTGGTTTTTCTTCTTTTTGTCTTCTTGGACTTCCTTCCCAGCTTCATCTTAATCAAGTTCTTGGCTTTCAATCTTCTTCTGACAGAGCTCATGGATACTGACGCCGTCATTGAAGAGACCGCCAAGGATGCCGCCACTGAAGCCGGCAAGGTTGCTGCCGAAGAGGCCGCCAAGCATGCCGCCGCCGAGGCTGCCAAAGCTGCTGCCGCCGAGGCTGCTGCCGCTGAGGCCGCCAAGGCCGCTGCCGCCGAGGCCGCCAAGGCCGCCGAGGGGGCCGGTGAGGAGACCCGCGGCAATACTGACGGCGCTTCCGCCGCAGGAGCGCCGGGCGCTTCTACTGCCGCGGGGCCCTCGACTGCCGAAGACCAATCCTCGTCGTTCCAGGCCCCTCCCTCAAGCCAATATATCAGGGCCGGCAAGAACGTTGTCAGCATGCCGGGGTCGGCAATCATTGAAGAGCTGGTTGAAGGGGAACATCTTGACGGGGAAATCACCGTCGCTGCCGTCAGTGAGCCCAAGGAGGAACAACTACTTCAAGCCATGAATGACAATTATCAGAAGCTCCAGACGCTCTATCGCGCCCGGAAGGAGAAACTGGACTCCCGGGCAGCGCTCGTCGAGGCCGCGGAAGGAGACTTCCAACAACGCTTTACGGAGACACAGGCTTGGTATGGCGAGGCCCTCCAAGAGCTGAATATTTATCGGGAGCAGCTGGCGGAAGAGCGGAACGTCCTCCTGCTGAAGCAATCAGACATCGAGAAAGCGCAGGAGGAGGCCGCCCAGCAAGCCGCCGCGGCAGAAGCCCTCTTGACGCAGCGCCGCATCAGCCTTGACGCCCAGGAAGAGGATCTTGCCGCCCGCGAGGCGGCGCTTGCCGCCAAGCTTCGCAACAAGGATGAAGAGCTCGAAAGTCTTGTCGCGCGGCGGGTCCAGGAGCTTGAGCAGAAACACTTGAAGACGCTCAGAGCTCTAACTGAAGACCACGCCGGCAAGCTCAAAGAGGCCCTCGACGCTGCCGGAGCTGCGGAGACCGCCAAGAACTTGCTGGAGGAGAAGACGAAGCAGCTGGAGGTCGCTCTCGAGGACCACGGCAAGAAGGTCTCAACACTCGAGGCCGAGAGAGACAAGGCTCTCCACAGCCTGATGGAGACGCAGGCCGCCGCATCCGAGAAAATCCAGCAGCTCTCCTCCGCCAAGGACTCCATTGAAGATCTGAAGCTAAAGCTATCCACACTGGAGGAGTCTCTTGAGGCCGCCCGAGTTCGCGAGAGGACTCTTATCAAAGACCTCCATGACGAACAGGAGCTGCTCCAGAACGCCGCCACCACCCACAACGAGTACACTTCAAGCGTGAAGCTCTGGACTGCCAGGCTGGCGGATGTCGCCGAGAAGCTTGGCGCGGAGCTGGAGACCATGGACTTGCCGGGCTTCGAATACTCAGTCGACGACAACATATCCTCAAGCGCCAGGCTAACCATGTTCTTCGACAAGCTCGTCGACGCCCTCAAGCTACTCCAGGCGAATCAGACAAGCAAGCTGGCCGACGAATCCCGGAAGCTCTGCCAGCTCGTCCTCCGCAAGGTGTTGATGAAGGTGGCGTACAGGAACCCTGGCGTCGACCTCTCCAAAGCCTTGAAGAGCTTGCCGAAGGACGCGGACGTCAAGGCTCTCGAGGAGCTTGTCGCGCCCATCGTCGATCGGGTGAGCCAGGTGAAGAGGGTCGAGGGCGATCGCCGGGATTAACTGTAGCCTCCTATCTCTTCCTCATCTTGCCGCTAGCATTCCATGTAAAAGACAATTCGTCTTATGTCAGAAACGCGGCAAGCACTAGATGTAATATAACTTGCTCTCTTTGAATTATGGCATGCTATTCCCTTTGTTCAATTTCTCTCTGTATGGTGTGTACCCTACGCTTTGCTGGGAACTTGCCGGAGCATAACCCCGTCGCGAGCGCTGGATTCGGGTCGTCAGCAACTTGCGGGTAGTGCTGCTCACGGCAAGAAATCTTGACGCTTTCAGCGCGGCCACCTAGACTGTTGAGCGGACTCGAAACAGAGTAAGGGCGCAGCCGGTCACGACAAGATTCCATCGCGTGCAGGTTTTCCATACAAAGCCGAAATCGTTCAAGGGAATACAGCCTTCTAAAAATCAAAATCTGCTTAAGGGGTTTAGCAACTTAGCTCTGCTTTTTGTCGCTATTCCTTTTCTTCCGGCAAGGCGCCAACCTTGAACGTCGTCTGGCCTCCATACCACCATTCTCCTACCCCCCCGGCAAACTTGCGCGCGAGGGAATCTTCTATCTCTTGAGAAAAAGAAAGAAGAGAAAATAAAGGTATGGAACCATGAGGGTTCGTTAGCTCTTACCGGGATCAAGTGCAATACATATCTCAGATAATACATGCATATAGAATGACATGAAATCAACAAGAGATGTAAAGCACACAGATCTCATCAAAATATGCACAGGGATGTGCCTGCTCTGTACAAAGGATTACATGCCAGCGGCAACACTTGTACAGAATGGCGTTGCCGGGATCTTGCCGGAGCGTTACGCTGCCGCGGGCGCTGGATTCGGGTCGTCAGCAGCCTGCTGGCCGTATCGCTATCACAGCAAGAAACCCGAACAACGGCGCCTTACGGGTAGAACTTGCGAAGGTGCTCGATGTTCCAGGAGTTGCTCACTGGCAAGCCCTCTTCGGTCTCCAGGCGGACAGCGCCAGGCTTGGTGACTCGCACTACCCGGTAAGGGCCTTCCCACTTCGGCGTCAACTTGTTGGAATTCTTGGCCGACTGAACGCGCCGAAGAACAAGGTCGCCTTCCTCAAGACTCCGGGCGTGAACCTTGCGGCTATGGTAGCGGCGCAAAGCTTGCTGGTAGCGAGCGGCTCGCACAGCAGCCCGAAGACGGTTCTCCTCAAGGAGCAGCGCGTCATCTTGCCGCAACTGCTCTTGCTCAAGCTCATCATAAGCGAGCACTCGAGGTGACCCGTATATGAGTTCCGTGGGGAGAACTGCCTCCGCTCCGTAGACCAGAGCGAAGGGCGTCTGGCCGGTGGCTCGATTTGGCGTCGTCCTGATCGACCAAAGAACCGCCGGCAACTCATCAATCCAGCGTCTTCCATGCTTGTGCAGCTTGTTGAAAGTTCTGGTCCGGAGACCACGCAGCACCTCAGCGTTTGCCCTCTCCGCTTGGCCATTGCTTCTCGGGTGAGCAACAGAGGCAAAACAAATCTTGCCGCCAAGGTCTTGGACGTACTGCATGAAGGTGCGGCTTGTGAACTGTGTACCGTTGTCAGTGATGATCCTGTTCGGCACACCAAAACGGCACACAATCCCCTTGAAGAACTTGACTGCTGACTGTGCTGTCACCCTCCTCACTGCTTCCACTTCTGGCCACTTCGTGAACTGGTCGATAGCAACGTACAAGTACTCGAAGCCCCCGGCAGCGCGGGGGAAGGGACCCAGTATGTCGAGCCCCCAGACCGAGAAGGGCCAGGAGAGAGGGATCGTTTGGAGAGCTTGAGCTGGCTGATGAAGTTGCTTCGAATGAAACTGGCACGCTTCACACTTGGTTACTAGTGCCGTTGCATCCTGGAGGGCAGTAGGCCAGAAGAATCCTTGTCGGAATGCCTTGCCGACAAGGGCTCTTGAGCCTATGTGGGATCCACATACGCCCCCATGAATCTCTGCCAACAGCTCTAGTCCGTCCTCCCGAGGAATGCACTTCAATTTCACACCGTTGGGTCTCTTTCTGTACAGGACGTCGTCGACGAACTGGTACATACTTGACTGACGGGCTACTTTCTCAGCTTCTTCCTGCTCCTCAGGGAGTTCTCCTATCTGAAGGAAATGGACTATTTGTTTTGCCCATGCCGGAGCCTGTGGCTCGACGACAAGGACTAAAGGCGACTCTTCAGCTGCGGGAGCATTTGCTTCTACGGCAAGAACCTGAGGCTCTTGGCGGAGCAGCTGCTCACCGGCAACTGGTATTTCTTCGGCAGCAAGGGCGCTTGCTTCGACGGCAAGAACCAGAGGTTCTGCGCGAAGCCGCTGCTCACCGGCAACCGGTATTTCTTCGGCAGCAGGGGCGCTTGCTTCCGCGGCAAGAACCTGAGGTTCTGCGCGAAGCCGCTGCTCACCGGCAACCGTGTCGTTCCCGGCAAGATCCTTGCCGGGGGCTTCGGGAAGCCCTGCCGGGAAGTACTCGCCGGTACTTAACTTTCTTCTCTTATCAGGCCTTGTCGATGGCGACACGGATGGTTGAGTCAAGCGGAGCACAAAAGTCCCTGGTTCCACAGGTAGCTTGAGTGCGGCACGCTTCGACAGGTCGTCGGCAATGCTGTTCTCTGATCGAGGAACATGCTCTGTCTGAAGACCGTCAAAGCACTCCTCCAGCTTCCTCACTTCATCGACGTATGCTTCCATCAGCGGGCTCTGATAATCCTTGTTGACCTGCCTCACGACGAGCTGGGAGTCACCCCTGACGATGAGCTTCCTGATCCCAAGGTCTGCCGCGATCCTGAGACCGGCAAGCAGTCCTTCATACTCTGCCGTGTTGTTGGTCGATCTCTCCCGGGGAAAATGCATCTGGATGACGTACTTGAGGTGCTCTCCGGTGGGTGCGACAAGCAGCACGCCGGCACCGGCGCCTTGCAGCGAAAAGGCTCCATCAAAGTACATGATCCATTCGCGATCTGTTTCCTTGCCGGGAATCGCTGATTCTTGAACTTCGTCGTCTGGCGTTGGGGTCCATTCTGCAATGAATTCTGCCAAGGCCCTGCTCTGGATAGTTGAAGAACTTTCAAACTTGAGACCAAAGCATGACAGCTCCAACGCCCACTCCACGATCCTGTCGGTTGCGTCTGGGTTCCGGAGAATCCGTTGTAGCGGAAAGCGAGTGACGACGGTAATCTCATGTGCTTGGAAGTAATGGCGCAGCTTACTCGAGGCCATGAGAAGGCCGAAGAGCAACTTCTGCACACCAGAATACCTCGACCTAGCCCCCTGCAACAGGGAGCTGACGAAATAGACTGGGCGCTGCACCATCTTCTTCTTCTGCACCGCCTGACTTGACTGCGCGGGTCTTTCCTTGTCGGCACCAGACTTTGCCGGGGCTGGCCCCGGCAAGTCGCTTGGCGGGCCTGCCGTTGCCGCTGCATCTTCCTCTGCTTTTCTCTCTGCCACCAGCGCAGCACTAACCACTTGATTCGTTGCCGCCAGATATAGCAGCAACGGCTCTTGTGGTCTAGGCGCGACTAGTACTGGCGAAGAGGAGAGGTACTTCTTCAAATCCTGCAGCGCTGCCTCCGCTTCTGGAGTCCATTTCATTGGACCTGCCTTCTTCAAAATTTTGAAAAACGGCAGGGCGCGCTCAGCAGACTTTGAGATGAACCTACTCAAAGCAGCGACGCAGCCGGCAAGGCGGCGCACATCCTTAACTCGCCTTGGCGCTTCGATCTGCTCAATTGCCTTGATCTTGTCGGGATTGGCTTCAATTCCACGCTGAGATACAAAGAACCCGAGAAGCTTGCCGGATGGGACGCCAAACACGCACTTCTCGGGATTGAGCTTCAGGTTGATCCTGCGCAGATTTGCAAATGTCTCCTCCAGATCTTGAATGAGCGTTGCCTTGTCCTTGGTTTTGACCACTATGTCATCCATGTAAGCTTCCATATTTCTATGTAGCTGGGCCCCGAAACCAATCTGGACAGCTCTAGCGAAGGTCGAACCAGCACTTTTCAACCCGAAAGGCATACGCAAGAAGCAATATGTGCCACACGGGGTGATAAATGCGGTCTTCTCTTCGTCTTCTTTCGCCATGAAGATCTGGTGATAGCCTGGGTATGCGTCAAGAAATGACAGCAAATCGCAGCCGGCAGTGGAATCCACAATCTGGTCGATGCGCGGCAAGGGAAAGGGATCTTTTGGACAGGCTTTATTGATATCTGTAAAGTCAATACATAGCCTCCATTTACCATTCGCCTTGCGCACAACAACTGGGTTGGCCAACCATGTAGGATGGAGGACTCCTCTAACCAGGCCTGCCGCCTCAAGCTTCCTAATCTCTTCCGCAATAAACTCTTGCCGCTCCAAGGCTTGCTTCCGCACCTTCTGCTTGACGGGCCGCGCGTGGGGACAGACAGCTAGGTGGTGCTCAATTACCTCCCTGGGAACACCGGAGATGTCAGATGGTTGCCATGCAAACACATCGACATTCGCCCGCAGGAAGGCAACGAGCGCGCTTTCCTATTTGTCATCAAGGGTGGAGCTTATGGTGAAGGTTCCCCCCGTCCCATCCTCCTTGGCGGGCACCTTCTTGGTCTCAGGCGGAGCAGCCTTGGATTTCTTGATCTGGCCGGCAGAGCTCTCTGGGGCACCCTCGACGGCAGCGCAGCACTCTGGAGAGGCGCGCTTGCCGGAGTTTGTACCAGAGGTCTTGCCGGGCTGCTTCTTCTTGCCGGGATCTTGAGCGGCAGGAGCATGCGCCTTGGCGGCGGACGCTGCAACTGCTTCCCGGTAGAGCTTGTCGGTGCAAATGAGCGCGTCTTTCTTGTCGGAGTGGACAGTGATGACGCTCATTGGACCGGGCATCTTCAAGACGTTGTAGGCGTAGTGCGAGGCCGCCATGAACTTAGCCAGCGCTGGGCGGCCAAGGATTCCATTGTATGGCAACGGAATCCTGGCGACGTCGAAGACGACCTTCTCCGTCCTGAAGTTCAGCTCGCTGCCGAAAGTTACCGGCAGCGTGATCTTGCCTTTCGGCTGGTTCCTTCCCGGATTGACCCCTTGGAAAGAACCTGTCTCCTCGAGATCTTCGTCGGGAATTTGCAGCCTCTTGATCACATCGGGCGAGATCAGGTTCAGGCCGGCCCCACCGTCAACTAACATTTTCGTCACCTGGAGGTTGCGAATCGTTGGTGAAACCAACAACGGCAAGCACCCAACCGCAGTTGTGCGATCAGGGTGATCCTCGGCGTCAAAAATGATAGGCGTGAGGGACCACTTCAGTGGCTTCCGGGCATCGAGGGATGGCTCTGCTGCATTAATCTCACGCGCCCACTGCTTGAGCTGGCGGTGAGAGGAATGCAACGAAGCGCCCCCGTCGACGCACATGGCCTCTGTAGCTTTCTGGAACTCGTGTTCGCTGGACTCGTCGCCCTCTGCATCATCATCATCATTTCCTTGTTCTTTGGTGCGGCCCCGGGCAGGCTTCTCTTGCTGCTGCCTGGGCTTGCCGCGACGACCTCCTCGACCGCGCTTCCTGCCAGACCCTCCGGCACCATCTTGGGCTCTTTCCTTGTCGCGCCTTTCGTACTCGGCGCGCTGCTTCTCGGCAAGCTCCTCAACTTGCCGGCAGTCTTGGAGATCATGGCCCTTGGTACGGTGGATCTTGCAGTACTGCTTGCCGGATCCTTCTGGCTTGTCGGCAGCCGCCAAGGCCTGACACGCCGCACACCCGGCAACCTCCTTGCCGGGGTCGTCGGTCTTGGACTTCTTGGCGGTGCCGGTGTTGCCCGAACCTTCAACGGCAAGCACGGCCTTGCCCTTGCGCTTCTTGTTCTTCCGCCGCCCCTTTCTTGCCGGGGCAGGAGCGTCTTCGCTATCGGAGTCGACTCCAGCGCCAGCGTTCTCGCCGGGGAGTCTCCTTCCTTCTTCTGCCCGAGCACATTTGTCGGCCAAGGCGTAGAGCTCGGCGACATCTCTGACTTTGTTCATCGCCAACTCCTCCCGCATCTTACGATTGCGCACATTCTGATGAAAGGCGCCGATGACGGCGGCGGGATGAACGTCAGGAATGTTGTGCTGGATGCGGCCGAACCTCTGGATATACTTGCGCAAAGTTTCGCCCTCCTTCTGGGGAATGATGTGCAGATCACTCTCCTGGCCAGGAGCTTGATGGCCGCCGGTGAAGGCGCCAACAAACTGATGGCACAGGTCGACCCAAGAAGAGATGGAATTCTCGGGCAGGTGCATCAACCACGATCTCGCGTTGGGCTTCAGTACCAACGGAAAGTAGTTGGCCAGCACCTTATCGTCACGAGCCCCGGCAGCCTGCACCGCGATGGTGTAGATGCTCAAGAACTCGGACGGATGAGTCTTGCCGTCGTACTTCTCCGGTACTTCCGGTTTGAAGGAGCGGGAGCTACCACTGGACTTGCCGCAGCTCACGAGTAAACGCAGGGCAACCCACCTCGTAAGGTAGGCAGCCAGGGTACCCTGGCGCGGGCTCGTCAACAGAGGTCCCAGCGCGCTTGTCGGACTGGCGACGCGCTTCCCTTCGGCGCTCGATGGTGGTTCGAGCGTCCTCCTTCTTCCGTTCCCGAAGGACGTGACGTTGATCACGGCGAACCCGCGGATCAGACGATGCCGTGGAATCATCCTCACGGGCGCCGGTCCGCCGAGTTAACGACCGCTCTTGACGCAGCGGAGGGGAACGCAACGTACTCGTTCCAGCTCCGGTCTTCTCTCCATCGCCACGCACCAGCCTAGACGACTGCAGCCGCGAGGGTTCACCCTGCTGCGGTACGTCGTTGTTGGCTAGGCCGATGAGGCTCTGGATAGCGGCTCGCCACTCGTCTAGCTTCTCCGCGGCGGGAGGGAAGTCTAGGAGCAGCTGAGCTCGCGCCAGCGCCTCTGCTGGCGTAGGCGGCGGCGACAGGTGCGAAGAGCGTGAGGTGCTCAAACTCCTAACAGGGTTAGAAGGAGCACCATCACGACTCTGCACCCGCGCGCAGCTTCCACCAGCTCGCTGGCGCGGATCTTGGCCCTGCGCACCCTGGGAGTGATGCGCAGGGGTCTTCCCATGCGGACGCCCAGAACCACCAACGTCTTGAGGCCGCACGTCACGCGCGTCCTGAGAAGGTCGCGGTGCATGCGCTGGCGTATTCGTCCTGGAAGGCGCTGCTCCATCCTTGGACCTGTTGCTCGTCCGGCTCGGATCGCCGGAACGCCGTGGAAGCTCGGAGCCTCCACCTCCTCCACCCGCGTCTACCCCGTCGCCTGCGCGCGCAGCATCAGGCACGATGGATGCGGATGGACCAACCGCCGTGAAACCCTTCTTCTTGGGAGCCATGGTGGTGAAGATGATCAAAGATCTGACGCGCTGATCACTAGATCAGGTTCGCACAACCTCGATCCCCCTACCTGGCGCGCCAAAGATGTCGTGGGAAACGAACACCTATGGGATCAAGGAGATCCCTTACGGTTCGGCAAGGGGAGAGGGTTGCACAAAGAGCAGAACTAACGAACAACACGCGGGGGATTTACCCAGGTTCGGGCCGCAAGGATGCGTAAAACCCTACTCCTGCTTTGATTGTATTATTGTGGATGTTCTTGGCCAAGTTCTGGGAGCTACAGTAGCAGCTACGCATACAGAATGGGCTTTCGAAGTGCCATCCCCCCCCCCCCCCCCTGTACGTCTCGGGCCTCCTTTTATATTAGTCAAAGGGGCTACCACAGTGGCGTACAAGATAAGGCATGAGGTGGAAAGTAACTACAGTGTTACTACAGTATTATCATACCTAACCCTGACGGCTTAGGACAAAACTCATTAAATGCACCGTGAGGTGTCCGTCGAGGTGTCCCTTAGCGTCTCGGGCTTGGAAAAGCTTTACAGGGGATGGGCAAAAGCAGCCATCCCATCAGCA
The DNA here is from genome assembly GCA_039707655.1 of Elymus sibiricus. Taxonomy (NCBI): domain Eukaryota; kingdom Viridiplantae; phylum Streptophyta; class Magnoliopsida; order Poales; family Poaceae; genus Elymus; species Elymus sibiricus. The sequence goes on from CM077665.1 coordinate 181,087,266, forward strand.
CCGCTTAAGCATCGCGTGGCCAGCATTACGCCACGTCACCATGAGGACAAGCCCTAAACGACAAGGCTGGCCGCTGCACTGGAGCGATAGCGCTGCACTGTGCAGAGCCTTGCCGGGGCTGAACCCTTGCCGGGCCCGGGGCTTGCCGGGACCGAATCCTTGCCGGGCCCGGGGCTTGCCGGGACCGAATCCTTGCCGGGCCCGGGGCTTGCCGGGACCGAATCCTTGCCGGGCCCGGGGCTTGCCGGGACCGGGTCTTGTCTGGCGCGAGGCCTTGCCGGCAAGGGTCTTGCCGGGCCTCCGCAACCCTTTGGTCTTCTGTTTTCTGGTCTGATCGTTGACTTGAATGTCTCCTTGTCGTCTTAGTCTCGTGATTACTCCTAGCTATTCCCCGGCAAGGCTTGCCGCGGTACGGCTACAACTGCCCGTGCACAAGTAAGGGGTACTAAAAAGACCCACACTTTAGTACACCGACACGCGGAGACGACGATGTATCCCGAAGTTCATACCCTTGCGGATGCTAATCTCCGTTAGAGCGGTGTGGAGGCACAATGCTCCCCAACAATGCCACTAGGGCCACCGTATTCTCCTCACGCCCTCGCACAATGCAAGGTGCCGTGATTCCACTAAGGGACCCTTGAGGGCGGTCACCGAACCCGTACAAATGGCAACCCTTGAGGGCTGTCACCGAACCCGTACACTTTGGCAACCCTTGGGGGCGGTCACCGGTACCCGTCAAATTGCTCGGGGCGATCTCCACAACCTAATTGGAGACCCCGACGCTTGCCCGGAGCTTTACACCACAATGATTGAGCTCCGAGGCACCACCAAGCCGTCTAGGGCGCCAAGGCACCCAAGAGGAACAAGCTCTAGGGTGCCCAAACACCCAAGAGTAATAAGCTTCTCAACTACTAACTTTCACGTATCACCGTGGAGAACTCAAACCGATGCAACTAATGCAATGGCAAGAACACACCAAGTGCTCAAGTCCCTCTCTCTCAAATCCCACCAAAGCAACAAAAGCTATGGAGGAAAGTGAGAGGAAGAACAAGGAGAACACCAAGAACTCCAAGATCTAAATCCACAAGGTTTCCCTCACATAGAGGAGAAAGTGATTGGTGGAAAGATGGATCTAGATCTCCTCTCTCTATTCCCTCAAGAAGGAGCAAGAATCATTGGAGGGATGGAGAGATAGCAAAGCTCTAAGAGGTCAACAATGGAGGAGAGAGAGCTGCAAGGGGATAAAGAGCCGTTGGGGGCAAGGGGGAAGAAGACCCCCTTTTAAAGGAGCCCCCAAATCCAACCGTTACCTGTCTCAGCCCGCACAGAGCGGTACTACCGCTCGGGCGGTAGTAATTCAAAAAGCAGCAGGCAACAACAAGAAACTGGAGCGGTAGTGCCGCACCAAGCGGTACTACCGCTCAACTTCCGCGGTACTACCGCTTAAGCTTTCGCAGGACAGAAGAAACAGAGGAAGTGGGGTAGCACTGGAACGGCAGTACCGCAACAAGCGGTACTACCGCTCCACTACCGCCCCACTACCGCTTAGGAAAAAATAGCACCAGAAGAAAACACGGTAGTGCAACGGTAGTAGGGGGCGGTAGTACCGTGTCAAGCGGTACTACCGCTCTACTACCGCTTTACTACCGCTTAGCGGAAAACAACACCAGAGGAAAACACGGTAGTGCAACGGTAGTAGGGGGCGGTAGTACCGTGTCAAGCGGTACTACCGCTCTACTACCGCTTTACTACCGCTTAGCGGAAAACAACACCAGAGAGTTGCACCCGCCGGGTGGTAGTGCTGCGGTAGACCACAACGGTACTACCGCATAAGCGGTACTACCGTGGTACCGAGCGATACTACCGTTTGGGTGACAGGAAAACTGTCCAGATAAACAATAAACCCTGAACTGCCACAACTTCTGCAAATGAGCTCCGAATTGAGCAAACTCAAGCTTGTTGGATAGATGACGACAAATACTATCCAACAGCGACTGGTTATAATAAGAAGTGGCAGGGGAGATATGCCTAACATATAGAGATGAGAAACCTCTATGAATGAAGAACCGGCATAAACTCCAACATCGAAAACATCATAGAAGATGCATACATGAACTCCGTTTTCGATGAACTCGAGCTTGTCATGAAGATGACCAAAAGCTCAAAGACTCACAAAGAGAAACACCAAACACGAACCAAGAAAGATGATGCAAGGATGCAATGGTTTGAGCTCTCTACGAAGATACGATAAAGCTACTCACTTGAGAGCCCCCCCCTTGATAGTACGGCTATCGATCCTATAACCCGGTCTCCCAACTACTACCATGAGACCGGTAAAATAGAAAACCTATCAAGGGCAAACCTTTGCCTTGCGCACAGTCCACTTGAGCTAGATGAAGACGATCTTGACCTCCTCAAGTTGGACCACCTTTCTTGATTGCGCCGGCTCGATGAAGACTAGTTGATTGCTCCCCCATACTCCACTATGGGTGAGCCACTCTTCGGCACATCTTCACAAGTCCATTGTCACCACAATGGACGGCAAGCTTCAAGCAGTGGTCTCTTCGTGATGCTCCACTTGAACTTGCACACCGCAATCTTGATGACGATCACCACTTGATGTCATCCTCCATGGGTTGAATGAGATCTTCCTCTTGACGCAAGCCCATGGAAACATACCTAACCCCACATAGAACTCTCGCATAGAACATGGGTTAGTACACAAAGCGTAATGGACAATGCTTACCATACCGTGAGATCACTTGATCCCACTCGGTACATCTTCTACGCTTTGTGTGTTGATCAACTTGAATCACTCTTCATATTTAGTCTTGATCAACCTTGAATCTTCTATGGACAAACCCTTCAAATATAACTCAAGGCAACCATTAGTCCATAGGGATTGTCATCAATTACCAAAACCAAACATGGGGGCAACGCATGTTCTTTCAATGACTGGCCACTTTAATCACACCCAGGCTCCAGTGTATCACTGTAAATTAGTCTCAGCTAACTTTGCATCATTTGTAGGTCAGGTTGATCGGATCTGTTCCTGGTTATCATGTCGGCCCCAATATGAAAAAGTGGGGCCATATGAAGCTTAGGAGTGTTCTTGAAGAGTGCGTATTTGAAAAGCAGTTTTGCAAGTCACCACTTATTTATCAGGTACCTTCCATTTTCATCCATCTATCCATTTGTCAGGGCATGCAATTTTGCAAGCTTAATAACATCTTATCTTAAGAACTTAAATTGATATGCTGATAAAACTTGATTCCTAGCAAGCAGCTTTGTCATGTAATTATCTTAGAAAAGCCAGTTCCTGACCCGCAAATTTGTTTGTTTGCTTATATCGAAAATTTATGTCGCACTGGTAGACAAAGAAGCACAGCAGTATATTAAATTTTTATGTTGTATTATAGAAGAGTGCAGGATGCATCCCTAGTTAATGTCTTCCACTCAAATAGGGCATTCATATTTCTTTTCATTTCACTGAGAAGTTGATAATGCAATGTATCATTGTTTATTTCTTATTATGTCTGAACTTCTTGAAGGATGCTTAGCATTAATTTCTTCTTGCATGCAGTTTTCGTCCTTGGGGTCACTTGATGAGAAATGGATGAGTGAGTTTGCATGCTCGTTATCAGCTGGTAAAGCAGATGATGGATCACAATTGGGTATCGGGAAACCACTGATTGTCTGGCCAACAGTGGAGGATGTTAGGTGCTCAATAGAGGTATAAATTTGAGCTCTGTAAAAGCTTTACAGTTGTACTTGCTGTGTCATCGCAAAAATCATGATTCATTTGTTAATGGCCCTGCTTGTGCTTCCTTAACCTGTCTTACACTTAGAGCTTGGTAATAGGTTGTGCTATACTAATATTTCATGAGATCAGTGCTGGCCCCAAAAACATGCAAACATATAAATACATGTGTCGACTTTTTAGATCAATGTTGGCAAGATCCATGATAAGAATTGGACTAGTCCTTTTTACTTGAATTCACCATCTATCTTTTTGTCTGTTTAATATGTCATTTTAGGGTTATGCAGCTGGCAGTTGCATTCCAAGTCCTCAAAAGAATGTTGAGAAAGATTTCTTGAGAAAATATTGGTCCAGGTGGAAAGCAGACCACGTAGGCCGTTGGTATGCTCTCCCTTTTCCTGCAGCTACCTGAAAAGCTATCACGTTGGTCAAATGAAATTTCACAGTGCTATCTAATCCAGTAGGATATTGCGTACCAGTGATTGACCCATTCTATCTGCTGTCATCTACTGTACATTTCTCTAGTTTTTAGGACATTTCTCTAGTTTTTAGGACAGCAGTACAGCACAATGGGTAATGTAGCTAATCCTTTGTGGGTGGTTATTTATGCCATGTGTCACAGGAGGATTTGCTTGGGCTGTTTGGTTTTGCCTCATGGTATCCATGATTAGAAGGCTAGCAGCTCGTCAGCACTTAGTGTTTTATGGCCTTCATTTATGTGATGTAGCATTGAAATCTAGCAACTCGTCAGCAATTCTAACACTGATATACTAGGTGTTTTTTGGCCTTCATTTATGTGCTGTGGCATTAAAATCTGTTGCCAAAATATAGCATTTGAAAGAAAGCTTTATATCCTATATTTCCTAGTTATTGGGTAGTATAACTAAAAGAGCGAAGGATGCAGATGTGTCTCTTTTAATCCTGCCATATTCTGTCATGACAGTGCTGAAGCAAGCAGATTGGTCTGCATGGCTGTGACATATTGCTGTGGAGGTTTACTAGTTTAATCTCATCTTGAGTGGTTGGTAACATAAGGTTTTTAAAATCATATACCATGTGGATTTTGCCTTAGTTGGAATGAATAACCCCGTTATGACCTAAATAACAAAAAAAAATGTATTAGTATGTAATGTAATTATCGAAGGGGAGCCTTGGAGTCCTTGACCATGAGGTCATGGGTTGGAGTCCTGGAAACAGCCTTTTGCAGAAATGCAGGGAAAGGCTGCGTACAAAAGACCCAAAGTGGTCGGACCCTTCCCTGGACCCTGCGCAAGCGGGAGCTACATGCACTGGCTGCCCTTTTTTTGTAATATAATTATCATGACTGTATAATGTATATTGATATATCCTGCAAAAGATTGGCATCCTCATACCCTTTGGATACTTCAGTGTTTCTTCTTTGTAACAAGTTCTTTTATTACTGACCAAACTGATATTCTGATCTTGTTTTTTTTTATCAGCCGTGCTATGCCGCACATAAAAACTTTTACTCGCTACAATGGTCAAAATATTGCGTAAGTACTTATCGCAAGTTATTTCCATTGATGACTCGATATCTGTGATGTCATTTCATGATCCCCCCCCCCCCCCCCCCCCCCTACTTTCTTGAAAGTCCAACTTAGACCATCTACTATGAAACTGGTTATCAACAGCACCAACTTTGAAAGGAGTGCGATTTTCACAGCATCGATGGTAATGGTAACAGTTTTTGTTACATGGCATTTGACTGAGCTAGATTCACCTTGTCAGAAAGATTTGTCAGCAAGTAACCTTACAAAGGGCCAGTTCTTTTGGGCTGCAGCTTCTCCAGAGCTGCCCACAATAACTTGAAAACCACTAATCTTCCTCTTCTCTCCTCTCTATTGGCTTCTACTTTAATACATTGACCGGGATGCCACATAAGTAGCTAGCACAGCAACAAGATCCATAGGATAGGTGTTTTGTACTGATTCTCAAAGCTGAGCCGGTTAAATAGCTGAATTTGTAGGGTAATCTGGACTCTGTTGAAAGTATGAGGGGGCTAAAACGTTTTTCCTTACCTAAAATCTCTCTATCCCCATCAGGTGGTTTCTGCTTACCTCATCAAATTTAAGCAAAGCTGCTTGGGGAGCACTGCAGAAGAACAATTCACAGCTGATGATACGATCATATGAGGTACCCAATTGTGATGCTTGCTGCATTTGTATGATTTTGTGGACGCACTAGATTACAGAGCTTCAATAAGAAGCCCTACGCATCTGAAGCATTCAGTGTTAGTTGACTAATAGAGTAATAGTCATCATGGGAACATGACTTTATACCTTGTCATTTGGCCTCTTTTCAGTTAGGTGTATTGTTCTTGCCCAAAACTCTCCAGTCCATTCCACAATTTTCATGCACAGAAAAGAGCCGCTCAAACCTGGTAACTGCAAATCTTTCCTTATAATTCGAGTATTATCGCTATGCAAATATGTCCCTTTGATCATCCTTCATTCCTCACACGTGTACCCAGGATAAACTTGCCCTTGGTAAGAACATCAAGACCAAGTTGGTGACACTTTGCTGGAAAGGCGATGAAGAAAAGGATCCATCCGCAGAAGTTGTGAGATTGCCAGTGCCATATCAACTCCCTCCACAACTCTACGGTCCGGAAGGTTAGCTGATGTTATAATGATTGTCGTGCTTTCAGCTGTAAAACCTGAAAAGCTGTTCTACTTTCAGATGTCCCATGGTCATGGGATCGGAAGTACACAAAGAAGGATGTGTATGGTTCAGTCTGGCCACGCCATGGCTAAGCTAAGCTGCGTGCCGATGATTGTTAAGTGCGGTCAGGTCCACACCCTGGAGTATGTTGATTGATCGCTGGTGGAAATGTGGAATCATTGGTTGATAGGACCTGATTGCTCGTGCACCCTGTTTCTAGGCCTCTCGCTCTCGGTTCCCTGTTTCTAGGCCTCTCGCTCTCGGCCAACCGTCGGAGGAACCAGAAGCAATGGAACGGTCATTTGGTTGACAGAATTATTTGGAACGTTGGATATTTTCAGCTTATTGGAACGTGCAGTGATGTTATTTGCGACTTTGCTGTTGTGATGTTTATGCACCGTCTTGTTTGTATTTGTTCTACGCCGTGCTAAACGTCGTACTCGTACTCGACCATGATCAAATAAGGGAATGACAACCCGTAGGTTGGACCTGAGACGGGTTTCACTGGTGATTGCCTTGCAATGTGTCCAACCTGATTATCGCTTTCCTTTTTTTTTTTTTTGAAAGACCCAGCAAAACGCTGGCATTTCATTCATTAGCAGGAGGCAACGGGAAAACAAAAGGTGGGGTGAAGGTCCTAAGAACAGTTTTTCAGTTTACAACAACATGGTCTAGCATTTGCCAGCCACAACATAAAAGAAATGACGCCGACTCCTCACGGTGGATCCTAGTAGGGGCTCTCTAGGCATGTTGATCCCGCCTCACGCCATAGGTTGATGGAGCTCTGGATGGCCTTCATGATATCATCTGCGGAGGGTGTCTTCCCTCTGAACACGCATCGGTTTCTCCTTCCAGATTTCCTAGCAAGTCAAAAACATGGTGGCCTTGGTTGCTGCTCTTTGCGAAGGTTGTGTCTCGTTGTGAATGATCTCCAAAACAGATCCATTAGCTCCATGGTTACTTGGCAAGAGCTGTTGGCATCCTCCCCTACTGCCCACCCTCGTCCATACATTCTTAGAGGTTTGGCATTCCCTAGAAGGTGATGTGCCGTCTCCAGGTTGTGCATGCAAAGAGGACAGAAATAGCTGTTGGGCTAGCCACGCCTTTGCAGACGGTCATTGGTCCAAAGACGATTTTGCACTAGAAGCCAAGTGAATATCTTGATGTTCCCCGGAACCTTGGACTTCCAGATGAGTTGCTCCCAGTCCGTCTATACTCTACCCTGGAATTGAGCATTGTATGTAGAGCTAACCGTGTACTGTCCTTTTGCCTCTAGGTTCCAGCAGATTTGATCTCTACTTCCCTCCCTAATCTCCATTGCCGCGGCAGAGATCCGACAGTGAAGGAGAATGAAGTCCGGAAGCAGGGGCAACGTGTCTCCGTGTCGCAGGTCCGTCAGCCAGTTTTCATCTCGGAGCGCATCTTGCACCGTCCTATTTTTTTCGTTTTGAGTGATTGTAGAGTAGAGGGAAAGTAGCCGCTAGCGTAGGGTGACCGATCCAGGAGGAATACCAGAATTGGGCGGTGGCACCATCGCCGATCGTGACCGACGTCGCTACTGCGAATAGGGCCTTGTCGTCGTTGCTGCACAGCGGGGGCATGCCTACTCAGGGGCGTCCCGGATTAGCCCAGGCGATCCAAAGCCATCGAAGCCTAAGGGCGCGGCTGAGACGCTCTAGGTCTAGGATGCCTAGCCCCCCTCGCGGCGTTGGAGTGCAGACCGTCGTTTGCTGAACTCGTTATCCTATCGTGGAAGCAATGGAATCAACTATTGGCTCCATTGCATCAGAGCAACATTGTATGTAAAGGAAAAACCGTAGGTGCATGAATTGTGTACTTGCAAAATAAAAACTTGAGAACATGACTCTGCAAAAGACAAATAAAAGAAAATAATTATTTCGCTTTTGAAGCACAATATATAGATGAATGGTTGAAATACAACGATACTTCAGTATTGACAGAGTCATGTTTAAAGTGGTATAGACTGTTGCCAACATTTCTTTCTCCTTTTGAACTATAGTGTTGGTGTTTGCATGAATGTTTTTTTAATAAGATACATTTTATAAGCGGAAACAAAAATTGTAACATATATATACAAATAAAAAAGGGTTGAACTGCAATTGTTTGAAAGCACAATATGCTCTCTTGGTGGTTTTGATAATTCATGACAACATACATTGTCTCTTGGAATAATACTTTTATCTAGTGTATTTCAGATAAAGTCCACAGAGAAGGTTGGCTAAGGATTGTGAAGAGCATCCCCAAAAAGAAGAAGGAGAAGGAATAGCATTGGCAAAGCTTCAAGCAAGAGGACTCTACGTTTTACTTTGTGAGAAATCACTTTAAGTCCATAGGAAAGCCAATACAATTAAAAGGGGGTAAGGTACTGTTGGTGAACAATATGCTCCACGTGCACAAGTGATAGTCATCAAAAACACCCACAAGCTCTTCCACAAAAGTCTGTCCAAGCCTATCATGAAAATCGGTGCTGCCAATATTTCCCACTCGGTCCCACCGATTCCTACCTCAGACAGACTCATGCCAAACCCTAGATCTTCGGTGCAACCGATTCTGCTTCGGTGCCACCGAGTTCAGCTTGCCAACTTTCTGTTACCTCGATTCATAAAATCGGAATTTCCGAGATTTTGGATCGGCGTCACCGAGTTGTGAAAACTAATCGTTGGTCACCTTATCGGTACTGCCGAGATCTTTGTATCGGTCTCACCGAGATTCAAAAGTTGCTACCTTTGGAGCAACTCGGTACCACCGAGTTTTATACTTCGGTGTCACCGAGTTGGTCACTTTAGGTGTAACGGTTGGATTTTTGGAGATGCCTATATATACCCCTTCACCACCACCCACTCGAGAGAGAAGCACTCAGAACTATTCCATACTTGCCCCATCCAATTTTCTGAGAGAGAGCCACCTACTCATGTGTTGAGATCAAGCCATTCCACTCCATCCATATGAATCTTGATCTCTAGCCTCCCCAAGTTGCTTTCCACCAAATCAATCTCTTCCACCAAAGCCAAATCTGAGAGAGAGTGATTGTGTGTTGAGGAGTCTATCATCTTGAAGCACAAGAGCAAGGAGTTCATCGACATTACCGAGCCTATTACCTTTTGGAGGGTGGTGCCTCCTAGATTGGTTAGGTGTCGCTTGGGAGCTTCCTACTTCGTGTTGTGGAGTTGAACCAAGAAGTTTGTACGGGCAAGGAGATCGCCTACTTCGTGAAGATCTACCCATAGTGAGGCTAGTCCTTCGTGGACGGAAGCCGTTATGGAATAGTCAAGGTTGCTACTTCGTGGACCCTTATGGGTGGAGCCCTCCGTGGACTCTCGCGACCGTTACCCTCCGTGGGTTGAAGACTCCATAAACGTGGATGTACGATAGCGCCACTTATCGGAACCACGGGAAAAATCCTTGCGTCTCCAAATTGCGTTTGATCTTCCTACCTCTACTCTCTCTTACATGTGCTTGTCTTACTTTCCGCTACCATACTTGTTGACTAGCATGTGTAGGGTGCATTAGACTTGTTATAATTGCTAAAACTGCCCACCAATTAACTTGGGGAAAAGGTTAGGTTTTAATTCTTGCAAGTAGTCTATTCACCCCCCCCCCCCCCCTCTAGACACACACACTTCTAGTGATCCTACATTGTTGTCTACACCTTTACCACAAAGGATAGTACGACCACTTTAAAGATGGGGCGACGGGAAAGGTGAAACTACTACCACCTTCCTTCGTGGGCGCCGTCGCCGGTCATGGCTCCTCCCTCGTTGCTCTGGCGACTAGATAGTCGGGGCCCCTACTTGTTCAGCTCCAGTCGCAGATAGGGGTAGTTTTCCTGTGTGTGTGTGGGGGGGGGGGGGGGGGGGCTTCTTACGGTGACGGCAACGACACATTCAAGAATAATGCATTCGCTCCAATCTCACCTTGACGATGTTCATGGTGGTATTGCGGAGTTGATGGGCTTAGTCGCTGCTGACCCTTTCGGTTGGCGGGTTTAGGTTTCAACCGGTGGTTGTCGGCGACGTCATTGATGGGCGAGAAATGATGGCGGTTTTAGATATGTGCTTGAGGCTTGACTATTGAAGACGACAGATCTGTCGCTTGGCCTTGGTGGTTGATGGTGGCTCTGGTACGTGTTGTGGGTGAGGACGATCGAGGATCGAGGCACCACATCGAGAAATACGTTGTCGTTGTTGGGCTTATTCATCGACTTGCAATGCCCTTCTGGGCAATGGTTCTCCTATGAGTCCGTCGATGCCAGTTGCAAGATACATGAGGAGTCTTTTAGTACTTTGCTTCTTTTGATGAGGTTTTTGTGTAAAGTTTCATGGGCACGTGTTATCTCTGGACCCGTTGGTTGGTTTCGCTTGCGTGCTCGTATCCACCTGGTTTGTGATTAACGACACCGATAGGTTGCCTAAAAAAATGACTACCGTAAGAGGTTAACTTTTTTAATGAGGAATACCTAAGAGAATACTTGATAAATAAGCAATGCCGTTTTGTAAGTACTCGATCTACTTGCTATAATCTCTCACGAGTTCATCCAATCTCCATTCGATTACAGAGGAATTCAATTCTGTAGTGAGGGGAGGAGAAGTACACACGCCACACCTATCCTAGTCTCGGCCGAAGCCGCCTTCCTTTCCAGTCCCCTTTTTCGTCCTCCATCTGCTGGCCTTATAGTTGTTGGGGAGATCACGTGGTCCACTCCTCTCCGTGGACTCGAGCCGGCCTGGTTACTCTTCGTTTGGGCCTGGTAGCCAGCCCATCTCTCTCATCATCCGATGTTGCTGTATCAGTGCTGTTGACAATCCTCCCCTGACGAAAAACGGCTTGCCCCCAAGCCGGAGCACGCGGAAACATTTGCTTGAGAGGTACCAAGTCTTCCCATGTAGCCATAGCTTCGGTCGATCCACTCCACTTAACCAGAACTTGAGTCACTGTTTTCTGCCCTCCCTGAATGATGCGGCGCTCCAACACTCGCAAAGGAATCTAAACACTGGCATTCGGTAGAGGAAGTTCTGGTAACACTTGTTGATCTGGCTTGATATGGGGTTTGAGTAACGAAACATGGAATACGGGGTGCACTCTGCAATGTTCAGGGAGCTCAAGCTTATATGCTACTTCACCCACTCTGGCAATCACGCGGAAAGGTCCAAAGTACTTGAAAGCAAGTTTATGATTTGCACGAGGAGCAATAGAAGCTTGTATGTAAGGTTGCATCTTGAGGAAAACTGAATCTCCCACGTTGAACACCCTTTCTGTTCTATGTTTGTCAGCCTGAACTTTCATATGTTGTTGGGCCCGCAAAAGGTGTTGTTTCACAGATTCCATTACAACGTGCCGGTCCTCGAGCCATTGCTGCACATCTTGATTTGCAATTGCATCTCCTGGTGATATCCCAAAATATCTGGGCTGATGACCATAGATCAATTCAAAGGGAGTCTTACCAGTAGCCGAATGCCAATTAGTGTTATACCATAATTCACACAAAGGCAGCCACTTAGACCAGTGATGAGGATGAGCACTGATAAAATAACGGAGATACCCTTCTACTTGTTGATTAACACGCTCCGTTTGACCATCAGTTTGAGGATGCTGACCTGAGCTCATCCTAAGTTTAATTCCCACTTGTTTGCATACTTCTTGCCAGAATTTACTTGTAAAAACAGGGTCTCTGTCAGATACTAGAGATACTGGCAGTCCATGCAAATGATACACTCTGTCCAGGAAAATTTCTGCAACTTTACTTGTTGTGTACGGGTGTTTGAGAGCAATAAAGTGCCCATATTTGGACAGCTTATCAATGACCACTAGTATGCAATTGTATTGACCTGACACAGGTAAACCATCCACAAAATCCATAGTCATCATCTCCCAATGAGTGTTAGGAATTGGCAATGGTTGTAACAGACCTGGGTAAGGTACTCGTTCAGGCTTGGACAACTGACAAACTTCACATTGCTGCACCATAGTTTTGATCTGAGTCTTCATACCTTTCCAATGGAATAATTGAGAAATTCGGCGATAGGTTACTGGGAACCCAGAGTGGCCCCCAACAGATGTTGCATGCAAATTCCACACAATCTTTTGTTGTAACTGGACATCATTCCCAATCCATATAGCCCCTTTATGACGAAGCAATCCCCCTTGCAATGTGAAATTTGGGACAACATCAGCATTAACAGACAATTGTTGAACAATGGATGTAGACTTCTCATCATCAACGTAACTATCCATGATTTCTTGCACCCAAGCAGGAGAAACAGAAGTCATGCTCATAATAGTACTACCCTCGTAAGGGCGCCGCGACAATGCATCTGCAGCTCGGTTTTCAGTTCCTTTCTTATACACAATTTTATATGATAAACCCATCATCTTTGTCATAGCTTTCTGCTGCCATTCAGTATGCAAACGCTGATCGGTGAGATGTATTAAGGCTTTCTGATCTGTACGAATTTCAAATTCTCTCAGCTGTAAATATGACCTCCACTGCTCCACTGCTAGTAAGATTGCCAGAAATTCTTTCTCATAGCCCGACAATGTTTGATTTCTGGGTCCCAGAGCACGGCTGACATACGCCAAGGGGTGACCTTCTTGCATTAGTACTGCCCCTATACCAATATCACATGCGTCAGTCTCTATCTGAAATTGTTTCTGGAAATTTGGCAAAGCTAGGACTGGTGTTGTTATTAGAGCTTGCTTCAAAGTAATGAAAGCAGTTTCTTCTATATCAGACCATATAAACAATGTGCCTTTCCTTAGCAAGTTTGTCAATGGTTTAGCAATAATGCCATAATGCTTGATGAATTTTCTGTAGTATCCAGCTAAACCAAGGAAACTGCGCACTTCTTTCACAGAAACAGGGGAAGGCCATTTCTGAATGGTGCTGATTTTAGCTTCATCTGTGGCCACTCCCTCCTTGCTGATCACATGCCCCAAGTAATGTAGCTGTTGTTTTGCAAATTCACACTTAGAAGCTTTCACACACCACTGATCTTTTTTCAAAAGTTGGAGCACATGTGCCAAATGTTGTCGATGCAGTTCCAAGGTAGCACTGAAAATCAGGATATCATCAAAGAAAACCACGGCATATTCTCTCAAACAAGGTGCCAGAGTGGTGTTCATAGCCCCTTGGAATGTGTATGGCCCATCTGTCAAACCGAAAGCTAACACCTTAAATTCAAAATGCCCATGGTGTGTCTGAAATGCAGTCTTATACTCTTCTCCTTCGGCAAGTCTGATCTGGTGATATCCAGCCCTTAGATCCAGCTTGGAAAACCATTGTGCTCCATGTAACTCATCTAACAATTCATCAATAATTGGCATGGGAAATTTTCCTTTTAAAGTGAGAGCATTCAAATGTCTGTAATCTACCACCAACCTCCAAGTCCCATCCTTCTTTTTGATCAAAAGTATTGGAGAAGAAAATGGACTAGTACTCTTCTGAATAATTCCAGCTTCCAGCATCTCCTGAATGTGCTTTTCTATTTCATCCTTCAATTCAGGTGCAAATCTGTAAGGTCTCAAGGAAAAAGGTCTTGCTCAAGGTATTAATGGTACATGATGGTTACACTCTCTGTTAGGGGGGAGTCCAGTAGGTACAGCAAACACCTCAGGAAATTGATCAATAACTGTTTGAATATCATGGGGTAGTTGTTGTTTCTCTGTTTCTGTCACATCCAACAATTCCACCACAGTATATGCATAGTCCTCTTCCAGATCTCCTTGTATGACTACTAACTGTCCAGCAAAATGAAAAGTCATCCATTTTTGCTCCCAATCAACACTCATGGGACTATGAGAAGCCAACCAGTCCAGCCCCAAAATTCCATCATAACCACTAAGAGATAATACTCTGAATTGAGATGTGAATTCCACTCCAGCTGTGGACCAAGCACACTGAGGAAGATGTTGATTACAATCTAGAATCCCTCCATCAACAACCTTGACTTTAATCAATGAACAAGGCTGCACACCAGTGAGAGTTGCTGCCAAATTTTTGTCCACAAAAGAATGTGTGCTTCCTGAATCCACTAGGAATGCTTTTTGCTGCCCTTGTACTTGTACCAGAATTTGAAATGAATTTCCAAAGTTTTTGCGACTTATTGCTGCGGCTGAAAGTGCCATCAAGTTAACCTCATCCCCACTATCACTGAACATATCCTCTGTATTGATTGCACAATGATAGAATTCAACCATTTCCTGCACTACATGCAGTGATACAGTTTTATTGCAGATATGATCTCGACTCCACTTTTCTCCACAAGTAAAGCATAGTCCCTTAGCTCTCCTGTAAGCACGTAAGACACTCCATTTATCCTCTGTAACTGCAGTTCGCTTGTCCTCCGGTGTCCGAGGTGTCACTGGTCGAGTGATCGAGGCAGCTGGCGAGAATTGTTGGAAACTAGAGCGTCTCGGTGCTGAGCTTTGTGGTATGTGTTGTTCAGCCAACGACTCATGCAGAAGAGCCAACTGATAAGCTGAGTCCAAATCGAGCGGCTGTTGTAATGCCACCATCATCCTCACAGCAGGTTTCAACCCATCGATAAACTTAGTGGTGTAATGCAGAGGATCTGGTGATGTTTCGTAAGCTGCCAGTTGGTCATACAAATCCGAGAATCAGTCCACATAGTCCTCGACCGTGCCAGACTGTGTGATCTGCAACATCTGTCGTACTAACACCTGATGCCGATTACGCCCAAATCTGTTCTGTAACAACTTACAAAACTCCTCCCAGGAAGCATGCGGTGCTCTCCTTTGCACCGATTCGAGCCAACGAGCAGCTGCACCTTCAAACATGGATGTTGCGAATTGTACCCAGAGAGAACGGTTAGTTACCCACAACTGGAAGTAATCCTCGCACCTATTCTGCCATAACCTCGGATTTGAACCATCAAAACGAGGTAATTCGATTCGCGGACCTGATCCAAAATGATCGATAGTCTCTCTCGGCAGTTCCTCATTAAGATGCAGAGGAGGTACATGGAATTCAGATCGCAAACCTCGTGCTGGTGGCGGAACATATGGCAAGTGATCTTTCCCCTTGTTGACTGGTGAGGCCCGCAGATCAGCACCACTCCCCGATTTGTCTTCCGCGGTCGATGATGCGGGTCCATGGCCGTCTCCCGCTGAAGGTGGAGTCGGAGGTGTACGGTCCATACCGGCGCGGAGCTCGTCGATGTCGACGCCGATGGAGAGCTTGAGGTCCTCAAGGCGGGATGCCAGATCCCCAACCAGCGTGCGCACCGCCTGAACCACGCCCTCGTCCTGCTGCTTGAAGCGTTGGTCGAGAGTCGCTGCGAGATCTGTCTTGAGGAACTCGTACACCGCTTTCGTCGCTGGTGACATGCCCTCCATGACTGCGCGTCGGCGGTGTTCGGCGAACCGGGTGGCGTGGCGATGAGGGGGATTTTTTTTTCCAGGATTTGAGGGTTCTGATGCCAGATTGTAAGTACTCAATCTACTTGCTATAATCTCTCACGAGTTCATCCAATCTCCATTCGACTCCATTTGATTACAGAGGAATTCAATTCTGTAGTGAGGGGAGGAGGAGAAGTACACACGCCACACCTATCCTATCCACTTAATCTCGGCCGAAGCCGCCTTCCTTTCCAGCCCCCTTTTTCGTCCTTCATCTGCTGACCTTATAGTTGTTGGGGAGATCACGTGGTCCACTCCTCTCCGTCGACTCAAGCCGGCCTGGTTACTCTTCGTTTGGGCCTGGTAGCCAGCCCATCTCTCTCATCATCCGCTGTTGCCATATCCGTGCTGTTGACACGTTTCTTTGGGTTGGCCAAGATCGGACCGCACAGCTATAACGTGATGCGTGCGGCATTGCCGTGAGGCATGGCCTGGTCTTGGAATTTATTCCCACGATGATCTACCACGATCACGCAATCATTGAGCGAGAGCATCCGGAACATCGTCGGTACGATTAAACCATGCACCGACCCGACAAGAAGAAACACCCCTCCTTCAACGCCGACGCGCAGGTTCAGCGCATGGCTCCGTCGGCAGCATCCGCCTCAGCCGCAGCTGTAGACGGTCCTGTGCAAAGTACAGCACCAGCACAACACCATCCGGGTCCATCCAAGGACGCCCATTGTGCCGCGCCGCGTGGTCCGTCCGGCCAGCATTCACGGGAATCCCGTCCCTTCTCCGCGCGGCGCCACCACCACGCGCATTCTGCCTCGTCAGCCGCCACCCCACGCCGGCCGCCCACACACGGGATCCCTTTTGCTTCCGGGAGCCCGGACGCAACAACGCGGCGCTATCCAACCAGGGACGACGCCGGGACGAGAAAGGCGTACGTCGTGCGGTACGTGCCTCCGCGTCCCTGTCGCGTCCGCCACACGCCACCCCCGCGGGGGAACACGATGCGCAGGCAGCGACGGCGCGTGAAGCCTTTCTTACTCCGGCGGGGACGGGTCGCTGGCAGCGGGGTCCGCGCACGAGTCGGCCCCGCGTGGCGGTGGTGGCTTGAGCGGAGTCCCCGCGCGGCCGCCCACGGGACGGGACGCGTTCCCGTCACGAATCTGGAATCCGGTCCGTCCGGCTGGTGGACGGAAGACGGCTTTCCCTCCTCCGTTGCCTCGTCGTAGGGCCCACGTAGAGATCCGTTCCCCGATCCGGGGGATAATAATTGACGCGATTTGCATTGCTGTTGGATTAATCGTTTTTTAATCACCGGTGGACCGCGTCCGTCCCGGCGTGAACTGCCACGGGCGCAGGACGTCGGTCGTGTGTGCTCGGGATTATCTGTGAGTGCATTTTCTTGGGCACATGTGTCTTGCGTTTTCAATGTGAAGCGACGTCTTCATCCACAACAAGACTCGCATGGTGACTCGCCAATTGCAAAAAATTATGACTTTTTTAACACTGTACAGACACAACTACTCATATAAATGCACATACACTTATTCCTAGGAACACATACGTATATCCTATCCCTATGAGCACCTTTGAGAGACTGAGCCGACGTATCATCTTGAGATTAACGAAATCACCGTAGGCGCCTCGTCGTCGACGGGAACGTTTCGTCCCACTGAATTCGCATCGCTAGAAATCCTGAAAGAAATCCAGGAATAATATGAGCATCATGACTTGAACCCTGGTGGGTTGGGAATACCACTGTCTGTCTGTCTCTCTAAGCATCCAACCACATGTTGGTTCGCAAAAAAAACTTTGTGACTCTAATCTTGAGTAAACGCTACATGACCGTGTGTGTGTGTGTGTGTGTGTGTTATTTTCCATTTTATCGGATGTTCCCTTTGTTGTTGTTGTGCGGATGGTGGTGATGGTGGTGCATAAGGGCATCTCCAACGGCAACCCGCAAATTTTCTCCCGCATCTATCCGTGGACAGGGGGATCAGTCCGCACAGGGATGCGGGAGGGTGACATCCAACCGTAGCTGCATACATTTTGACAACAACTCAAACCAACCGGATGAAATTCATGCAAACACGGCCGAATTTCATGCAAACATGATGGATTTCATGCAAACACAATGGATTTCATTATATTTACATCAGTCCGGCTCTAGAGATGTATAATTAATACCTAATCTAAATTGTCACCAGTGCCCGTTCCCCGTGTCCGGCCATGAACCCCGAGAACTTCGCCTTCTCCAGCTCCGCCTCCGTAACCTCCTACTCCGGAGGCCCGGCAAGCGCAGATGTTCGCCTCCACGTCACCGCCAAGCGACTAATTGACCACCGATGTTTGGCCCACCAAGCTTGGCATCGACGTGAGGGGAGGAGCGGTGGCCTTCCAGGGACCTGAGCGTCGGCGACCCCCCCCCCCCCCCCGTGCACTACTCTTTGCCGTTGTCGGCGGCGCCCGTTGAGGGAGTCCGGGACTAAGGGGTCCTCGGGTCGTGTGTTCATCTCCGATGGGCTAGCACGGTGGGCCGCTCTGTGGCGATTACTGGAAGGCCGGACTCTAGGACGATACCGTGTTCGGAAGGAAAGGCCCTGAAGACTTGGCGTGTCCTCCAAGACTAGAGAGAAAGAGTGGGCGTATCTATGCCCGGATGGAAACCGACCATGTGTAACCCTAGGTACCCCTGGTGTCTATATAAACTAGGGGGCTTAGTTCGTAGAAGGACAAGTCAACTCGTCTAGGGTTTAGCTCATTTGATCTCGAGGTAGATCCACTCTGTAACCAACATACTCATCAATACAATCAAGCAGGACGTAGGGTTTTACCTCTTCACGAGGGCCCGAACCTGGGTAAACATCGTCTCCTTCGTCTCCTGTTAACCATCGATCCTAGATTCATAGTTCGGGACCCCCTACCCGAGATCCGCCGGTTTTGACACCGACATTGGTGCTTTCATTGAGAGTTCCGCTGCGAATCGACAAAGGATCGATGGCTCGCTTAATCATTGGCGAGGAAGTCTGTAACAAGGACGTCTTCGTTCTTGGTCAGATCTTCGCTTTCGGAAGCATCCTGCTTCGTGCCGATCCCCCGGGCCGCCTTGGCCAGATCGGAAGCTTGGCCCCTGGTTCAGAAGTCAGGTTCGGGGACCTAGAGTTCGCCGCCGACTCCCGGGGAGATCTGGTTTTAACAAGGACCTCTGCCCTCCTTAAAGAGCCCACGGGTCCTGACGCCTTGACGTCAGAGGCAGGAAACCCCGCCGCTGGGATGACCTCGGTCCCCAGCTCGGTCTTAAAACCTAACCTGGTCGATGCATCTGAGTCAGCCACGGCTGCATACACCCCGGGAGCGCCGTCGAGCGACCCCGGGACGGCGGCGCCGCTGACCGACCCCAGGCGCGCCTTTAGTGTTGACCCAACCGAGGCCCCATCTCCGGGCGAGCTACTCGGTCGGATCCAAGCCTTGAGCATGACTGATCGCCAACCATCGGTTTACGACCAAATCGGGCTGAGGCCCGACAATAGGGAAATTCATGTCCCTCCGATAACACACTTGGTCGCCATCGTCGAGTGCCCGGCCAAAGACACGTCCCACCAGCCGACGAAGTTAAAAACGGTGTACATCCCGATCTCCGTTCACTTGGGATCCGGACTCTCCCCGGATACCGATTCGAGGTCGACAGCCGGCCTAACGCACAATTCGGGATCCGCTCGGCAAAGCACCATTAGTGCCGCGTCCCCCAAGCCCGTTGAGGCGGAGATCGGAGGTATCACACCTAATCCCGCAACGGTACAAAACACGGCCGTCAGTGCGTCGGACACACACCTCGCCGGGGCGCCGAATTTTCCCCCACCCACTACCCAGACCGAGCGCTTTCCAAGCTCAGGAGAGCCCGGTACAATGGGCTTACGGGAGGTCAAACAACAGCCAGGGGAATCGGTCCATCATTTTTGGGCCAGATTCCTCCTCGGCAAAAACAGGATGAAGGGCGTTAATGAACAGGAAATGATTGCAGCCTTCCAGCAGAATTGCTATGATGAAGGAATTCTCAACGCCCTTGCCCGTTGTCGCATCCAAAACTTCTCCGAGCTAACATACTTGATGGAAAAGTACTACGCCATGGAGAGTGCGTGAAAAGAACAACAATTTTATACGGAGCCGCTCCACACCGAACAACCTAGAGGAGTCCAAAAAAGGCTCGTACCCCCACAATATCCGACCAGACACAAGCCTGCCGAAAAGAGGAACAAATATCCCATGAAGGAAAAAACAATCCTTGATGGATTACTGGACAGTCCATGCCCCATACACTCCGCTTCGCCAAACGCAAGCCCGACTCACAGCCTTCGAGCATGCTGGGTCGTTAGGCAGGTCGCAAAGAGCGGAGAGGCCATCCTTATGGCCCCACCCCCAGGCAGACATTCAGTGAGGCCACCCGAAAACCATGCTGAGGTCCTAACGATCTATGAGACATTCCCCTCCAAAGGGCAGAGGAAGAGAGGTCTTCGAGATCTTGATCAGATACACCAGGTGGAATCAAGGAAATCATGGGCAGATATACCGATAACTTTTGGCAAAAATGACCAACCGATAACCCGCACAGAGCGATCACCCGCCTCCCTGGTCCTCAACCCTATAGTAGATGGCTTCCGATTGGACAAAGTACTAATGGATGTAGGCAGTGGTCTAAACCTCATCTACGAGGGTACTCTGGACAAGATGCAGTTCGATAGATCTCGCATTGAGCGAAGCAGCACAACCTTTCGAGGAATCATCCCCGGAAGAGAGGCGCGCTATACGGGACGAGTAACCCTTGACGTAGTGTTCGGTACTCCCGACAACTACAGATCCGAGGAACTTCTCTTTCACATCCTGCCCTTTCACATCGGTTATCATGCCCTCTTAGGGCGCGACTCCTTCACAAGATTTCAGGCCATACCGCATTATGGCTACATGAAACTTAAAATGCTGGGGGCCAACGGTGTGATCACGGTTGCAAGCGACCCGGACAGAGCCCTTCGAGCCGAAAACAAAACAACATCGCTTGCCCTCGAGGCACTAGCTGAGACCCTTGCTGCAGAAGAACTAACCTCACTCCGTTCTGTCGTAGATAAGGACAAGGTGATCCTCGGCAAGAGGCCAAAGTCCACATCGTTCAAACCCGTAGATGAAATCATAAAATTTCAGGTACACCCAACGGACCCCAATAAAACGGCGTCCATCGAAGCTCAGCTGGACCCCATGATTGCTGAAGCACTCCGCACATTCTTGCGCCAAAATTGGGACATATTCGCTTGGCACCCATCAGATATGCCAGGGATCCCACGAAGGCTGGCCGAACACAGCCTGAATATAATCGCAGGCTTCAAGCCGGTCAAACAGGCCCTACGTCGATTTTCCGAACCCAAGCATCAAGCTATGGGCGAAGAACTCGCCAAACTACTCGAAGCCGGGTTCATCGGAGATATCAAACACCCTGAATGGTTGGCAAACCTGGTCATGGTGCCGAAGAAAGACAAATCATGGCGGCTTTGTGTCGACTTCAAAGACCTTAACAAAGTCTGCCCTAAAGATCCTTTCCCTTTACCCCGCATTGACCAGATCATTGATGCCACTGCCGGACATGACTCACTTTGCTTCCTCGACGCTTATTCCGGATATCATCAGATCAAAATGAGGGAATCCGATCAGGCCGCCACCGCCTTCATCACCCCCTATGGGCCATTTTGTTTCAACACAATGCCTTTCGGGCTAAAAAACGCAGGCGCCACATACCAGCGCATGATTCAAACATGTCTGGAAAAATAAATTGGCAAAACAGTCGAGGCGTACGTAGACGACGTGGTCATCAAGACTAAACACGTCAGCCAGCTGGTGGAAGACCTTGGTCAAACATTCGCTAGCCTGCGGGAGTACGATATACGGCTAAACCCGTACAAGTGTGTCTTCGGAGTCCCTGCAAGCAAATTGCTCGGATTCATCGTCTCCCACAGGGGCATAGAAGCCAATCCGGCCAAGATCCGAGTTCTATCACAACTAGCGGTCCCCACGGAGCTAAAACATGTTCAAAGACTAGCAGGTTGTGCGGCGGCGTTAAGCCACCTTATCTCTCGCCTCGGCGAGAAGGCTCTACCACTCTACAGGCTATTGAAGCGAACAAAAAACTTCGAATGGACCGATGAGGCAGCAACCGCTCTGGAGGAAATCAAGACGCTGCTAGCCAGTAACCCCATACTAACAGCACCTGGTATAGGTGAATCGATGTTGCTATACATCTCAGCCACCAACCAGGTCGTCAGTGCGGCCCTCGTGGTAGAACGGGAGGCCGAGGGCCATAAATACTGGGTACAAAAACCAGTATACTATGTATCGGAAGTACTTACTCCGTGCAAGACCAGATACCAACATTATCAGAAGATAGCCTACAGGGAGTTCATGGCTTCACGTAAGCTCAGACACTATTTGCAAGAGTGTTCGGTTATGGTAGCTTCCGAAGCGCCCCTCAATGATATAATCAATATAAGGGACGCCACCGGCCGCATAACCAAATGGGCCATCAAACTCCTCCCATTTGAAATCAATTACAAGCCATGCCGAGCTATTAAATCTCAGGTGTTGGCCGATTTTATCGCCGAATGGACGGAGGCCGAGCTCCCTAGAGAATATAGCACATACTCACACTGGACAATGTACTTCGACAGGTCCAAGACACTCGCCGGACTGGGGACTGGAGTTATCCTCATATCCCCCACCGGCGACAACATCCGATATGTCCTCCAGATCATGTACGCCGACTCAAATAATGCGGCCGAGTACGAGGCTCTGTTGCACGGACTCCGGATGGCAACTTCGATGGGTGTACAACAGCTCGAAGTACGGGGAGACTCTAATCTCGTCATCTTTCAAATCAACGGCAAATTCGATGCTAAAAACCCAAAAATGGCAGCTTATAGAAATGTTGTCCTCAAGATATCCACACGGTTCGAAGGACTAGAATTCCACCATGTCTGCAGAGACAGCAATCAAGCTGCCGACATCCTCGCCCGTATGGGCGCCAAGCGTGACCCCATCCCTAAGAACACCTTCCTAGAGAGGCTCTTCAAGCCCTCTGTGGTGTGGCAGGATGACGGCAGGCATGCTATAACTAATGGAGCAGAACAGGTCATGCCCTCCCACAGTCGAACCAGATGAGCAAGTCATCGGCGGTTCCACAATTGCAGAAACACCCTCGGCCCACGAGGTCATGGCCATAATCGCACCATGGACAGAACCCTTCCTTGCCTACCTTCTGCACAAAGAACTCCCTGACGATCAGACGGAGGCGAGGCGCGTAATACGGCGATCAAAAGCCTACAAGGTCCATGAAGGAGAATTATACAAAAAGAGCACTACGGGGGTCCTCCAACGATGCATATCCGAAGAAGAGGGGAGACAGCTGTTGGCAGAGATACACGCAGGCATGGGCGGCCACCACGCGTAAGAACAGGCCCTGGTGAGCAAGGCATTTCGAGCCGGGTTCTTCTGGCCCACCACCAGAGCGGACGCCCACACACTTGTCCAACATTGTGTCGGCTGTCAGCTCTTTGCAAATCAAAGCCACATGCCTCCTACGGCTCTTCGGACGATACCCATTACATGGCCTTTTGCGGTCTGGGGTTTAGACATGGTCGGAACACTTAAAGGGGGGACCAAGAAAAAGAAATACCTACTGGTCATGGTCGACAAGTTCACCAAATGGATCGAAGCAAAACCAGTAAGTTCAGCAAAATCGGGAGCGGTCATCGACTTCATATCCGGCGTGGTACACCGTTACGGTGTCCCGCACAGTATAATAACCAATAATGGATCCAACTTTACCGCCCAGGAGGTAAAGGACTGGTGCGCTAACCTAGGCATCAAACTTGATTATGCCTCAGTGTATCATCCGCAGACCAATGGACAAGTTGAACGGGCCAACGGTCTCATTATGAGTGGTATTAAACCTCGTCTGGTCCGATCCCTTCAAGAATCTGACTGTCATTGGGTGGAGGAACTCGATTCCGTGTTGTGGAGTTTGCGTACAACCCTGAACCGATCAACGGGATACACACCATTCTTTATGGTGTATGGGGCTGAAGCGGTCCTCCCTTGTGATATCATCCACGACGCACCTAGAGTGCGCATGTACGAGGAAAAATAAGCCGAGCTAGATCGGCAGGACGACCTAGACGCCTTGGAAGGGGAGCGCGATATAGCCCGGGCTCGATCTACTTTCTATCAACAGCAGGCTCGGCGGTACCAAAGCAAGGAGGTTCGAGCTAAAGTATATAATGTGGGCGAGTTGGTCTTACGCCTCCCAGAGAAACGGAAACATAAGCTCAACCCCAAGTGGGAGGGCCCTTTCATAATTGACAAAGTACATAGGAGGAGCTTATCGTCTTCACAACCCACAGGACAATCGTCTCGAACCAAACCCATGGAACGCAACTCGCCTCCGACGCTTCCACGGCTAGACTGGTGTCGTCCTGTTCCCTACCAATTTTTCTCCTTTTCTTTTTTTATCTCCCTTTGTAGGATTGGCTATACTTTTTCTCAGCTTATATTCGGCTTAACCGAACTATGTTAAGGTTTCATCGGTATACATCCTTAAATGTTTTACCCGGTAACACCTGGGGGCTCCTTAATGAAGCCATCTTACTTTCTCTAGATATTTGTCTCATATGCACTCTTCCAGCATCATTTTCACGCCATTTATGCACCAATTAGGCTTAAGATTTAGCCAAGCCGGGTTGCCTTGCTCCTGTGCTTACCCCCCACGTTCCCGATTGTTCGGCTAGGGGGTAAAGGGAGCACGTCTGCGATTGCCTCGACCGGATTACCTGGACACGTACCTCAGACGGGTGAAGCTGAAGGCTAGCATTCTTATGAAACAAATTGGTCAGCCAAGAAGGAAGAAGGCAGGGTTGGCGCTTCTCGCCGTACATGGGGACCATTCCCCAAAATAGCAAAATTATCCGCATAATACGGATACATGGCTATGACATGTACGGTTCACGTAGTAACCTAAAGAAAGGAATCCATAGAGGAACTATTTTCTTTGGAAGATGTTTCTTACGTTAAATAGTAATATAACATACCTCCCCATGCACGTTTCGTCTGTTCGTACCACAAGGTTGGATTGCCTAGTTCCCCGAGATGATTCCATGTTATCTCAGGATGCATAGTACGGAACACTCCTTAGCTATCGGCGACGGAGGCAGAAGCCGATGACCGGTTAAGACAACGTTTATAGCACGGATAGAGACGGTTTTGATAAAAAGTACATAGTTACATAGATTCAAAACTCAAGGCTGTCATTCAAGATGGTCTATTATGGTGTCCAGGATGAAATCTTCTTGTGACATACGAGCCGCGGGCATCACTTGGTCATAAACCAAGCTCACAGGCACCTCTTTACCATCCGGACCTACAGGCCCAACCCGAGCCATATGCTCCGGGTTGAGTTTGGTAAAGCGGGTCTTGACCATGGCCCACGCCTCCCGGGCTCCCTCTCGGCAAGCTGAAGTCTTCCATAGCTCAAAATGACTCCGAGCTCCCCTAAATTTCTCGGCCAGTTCTGCCATCCCTTCCGGAGGCGTCTGAGCCGGCCAAAGAGCTTTGATCATGCTCTTCATAGCCTTCCGAGTTCGCTCGTGCACAACGGAAAGTTCCTTTAACAGATCTCCTCCGTACGAGCTGACTTCTTCCTCGGGACTCCCGGTCAGGAGACCTAGGCAGGAAATAAACGATGCTCCTTACACTCGATACAATACAAAACACTTGGTGGAGTCAAAGGTTAGAATTTCACTTACAGAACATGCCACCCTTCACTCTTTGGTTCTCTTCGCGAATTTCTGACAATTGAGCTTTCAAGCTCTCAATTTCTTTGGCCTGGCGCTTATTTTCCGCTTTAAGCTGGTTCTTATCCTCCAGACTTCGAGTCAATACGCGATGCCCGGCCTCCAGCTGTGGCTCAACATACCTTTGAGATTTTTGGGACGCATCCAAGTCCTTCTGCAGCTGCCCTATGGACTCAGCTGCTACGAGACAATATTTCGTCAGAAAGATATGTCCTCAACAAATTCCGCACAATAAGCAATACCAGGTACTCGTCGTGCGCCTCTCGGGTGAACTTTTTCACCTGTTTAAGCTCGGCCTTAATGTCCTGCGGCTCTGCTTGGCTCGACTCGAGGTCTGCCAATAGCTTCTTGTTTTGTTGCTTTGAAGCCTACACATGCATGAAACAATATTTAGACCCTTGAATTCGCCCGTCCCGACCAAATCAAGGTTCGGGGGCTACTGGGTTAGGAAGTATGTTCGGCAGTCAAAGCCGACCACTTACCTGCATGCTAGTGGATATTATTCTAGCGGCTCCATCAAGTCCCGCTCGAGCGGCTCCGAGGTATGAGTCCACAGAGTTAAGAGCATTAAACTCTTGGTCGAAAAATATGGGGTGACGCAGTGACTCCCTCCTCCGCCGGTGATTCATCGCACTCTCGACCTCAGAGTTGGTAACCAAGATGTCCCCCGAGTCCTCGGGAGGTTGGCTAGTAACAGGAGCTCCCGCATCCACTTCGGCGTGTGCTGAAGACCTTGGTCGAGGGATGTCCGATGCCTTCTCACCATCGTCGGATGGAGGTAGTTCTACTCGCCTCCTGAGTATTTCAGCCGGAGACTGTAATTGTTTGAAGCGGATAAAACAAAGATCAAGTTGCAAGATTAGGTACCTCTTGATAGGAGGAACGGTCGGTGTAACCCCCGTCGTAGTCTCTTGCTCAGGAGTCTTGCCGTTGTTTGGTGTGGACCCCGCTGGAGTAGCCCCCGAGGGGGTCCGGCGCGTAGACCGGCGACCTTTGGGGACGAAGGTCGATGAGGTCGGAATAACGGGAGGCGCGCTCCTTTTCCGAGAAGAAGCTTTCTTTTTGCTTGTTGTGGAGGAAGGGAGCGATCCAGGGTGGTCAGCCTGAAGGGCCACCTTGGATTCGTCAACGCTCCTCTGGTAAAAGGTCCCGTCCTCAAATTCCATTGAAATCTCTGGATCGTCGTGAAATCCGGGGTCGTCGCTATGTGAATAATCCTCTGGTTGTGGGGCAGGACATCTAACTGTCTCAACCCAATGCCTCCATTGATGTACGGAGAGACACGTAGTTCTGATCAGTGAAATTAAAAAATTAGTGGTCTGAGCTAGGGGGTTATGGATGAACTTACCCATTCAATAGGGTTATGAGTTGAATAGCCTTCCCTGATCTTCAGGCAAACAAAATCTTCTTTCTCTCCTTTGAACAGATCGGCTAATATGTCCGCCAACGCTGCTTGGTCGGCAGGCCCTTGTCTTCGAGAACGGGTCGTGTCACTCGTCCCGTTGTAGCACCACAGGGGATGGATCCTCTGTTGCAGGGATTGGACACAACGGGTAATAGCGGCAGCCATCACATCGATAATGGTCAGCTTGCTGTGACCTAGCAGCTTTACCTGGGCGACTAGGCACTTCACCTCGGCGCTTTCCTCTTGGGAAGTGCTCCTCGGGCGCCAGTTGAATCGCTTCTTTAAAGGGGCCTCAGAGTATTCGGGCAGACCCCTTCGAGCTGGGTCGAATAAGGGGACGTCTTCGATATAAAACCATTCTGAAGCCCACTCTTCGGATTCCTTCTTTGGGGTCCCGACGAGGTATCCCGTTCTAGCTATACGCCAAACTTTGGCTCCGCCCACTTCCCGGATTGATCCTCCCCGAGTGCAGGGGACGAGGCAGAAGTACTTCCTCCATAAGTCGAAGTGGGGCTCGTAGCCCAGAAACATCTTGCAGAGGGCGACGAAGCCCGAGATGTGCAGGATGGACCCGGGTGTGAGGTTGTGGAGTTGGATCCCGTAGAACTCCAACAGACCTCTCAAGAAGGGGTGAATGGGGAAGCCCAGGCCTTGTAGAAGGAAGGAGGTGAAGCATACCCTCTGGTCCTGGCGGGGAGCGGGGAAGTGACGTGCTTGGACTGCATCGGTATTTCCCCAAAGAGGAAGGGATGATGCAGCACAACGACGGTAAGTATTTCCCTCAGTTATGAAACCAAGGTTCTCGAACCAGTAGGAGGATCACCACCACCCAATAAGCAGCACCTGCACACAAACAACAAATACTTGCAACCCGACGCGACAAAGAGGTTGTCAATCTCTCTACGGTAATAAGATAGATTAGGTAGTGGTAGATAGGAGAGATAGATCTCTCAAGAACACAAAATAAAAAAAGGGCAAATAAAATATGCAGCAATATGTTTTTGGGTTTTTGGTTTTGTAGATCTGAAAACAAAGATTGCAAAAACGTAGATCGGAAAGCAATATGATGGAAAAGTAGACCCGGGGGCCGTAGGGTTCACTAGTGGCTTCTCTCATGAGTATTGCGCACGGTGGGTGAACAAATTACTGTTGGGCAATTGATAGAAAATCGAATAGTCATGACGATATCCAAGGCGATGATCATTATATAGGCATCACGTCCAAGATAGATAGACCGACTCCTGCCTGCATCTACCTCTATTACTCCACACATCGACCGCTATCCAGCATGCATCTAGTGTATTAAGTTCATGGAAAAATGGAGTAATGCAATAAGAACGATGACATGATGTAGACAAGATCTATTCATGTAGGAATAGACCCCATCTTGTTATCCTTAATAGCAACGATACATGCGTGTCTTGCTGCCCCTTCTGTCACTGGGAAAGAACACCGCAAGATCGAACCCATCACAAAGCACCTCTTCCCATGGCAAGAAAAATTGATCTACTCGGCCTAACTAAACCAAAGATTCAGAGAAGAAATACGAGGCTATAAGTAATCATGCATATAAGAGATCAAAGAAGACTCAAATAATATTCATGGATATAAACTAATCATGAACTCAAAATTCATCGGATCCCAACAAACACACCGCAAAAGTTTACATCAAATAGATCTCCAAGAGACCATTGTATTGAGAATCATAAGAGAGAGATAGAAGAAGCCATCTAGCTACTGCCTACGAACCCGTATGTCTATGGTGGACTACTCATGCATCATCGGAGAGGCACCTATTAGGAAGATGAACCCCTCCGTGATGGTGTTTAGATTGGATCTCGCAGTTCTGGAACTTGCGGCGGCTGGAATTGTGTTTCGTCCACTCCCCTAGGGTTTTCCGAATATTTGGGAATTTATAGGCATCAGAGGTGGTGCAGAGGAGCCCCGTGGAGGGCACAACCCATCAGCGGCGCCGGGGCCCCCCTGGCGCGCCCTGGTGGGTTGTGCTCTCCATAGCCCACCTTCCTGGCTCTTGTTTGGCCCACTGGGTGTCTTCTGGTCCAGAAAAAATCTCCAAAAAGTTTCGTCGCGATTGGACTCCGTTTGGTACTAAAATTCTGCGAAGTAAAAAACAAGCAAAAACAACAACTGGCACTTTGGCACTATGTCAATAGGTTAGTCCCAAAAAATGATATAAAGTTGTTATAAAATGATTGTAAAACATCCAAGAATGATAATATAACAGCATGGAACAAGCAAAAATTATAGATATGTTGGAGACGTATCAGCATCCCCAAGCTTAATTCCTACTCGTCCTCGAGTAGGTAAATGATAAAAACAGAATTTTTGATGTGGAATGCTGCCTAACATGTTCATCACATTCTTTTCTTTTGTATAGCATGGACATTTGGACTTATAATGATTCAAAGCAATAGTCTTGTTTTAACATAATATTCAATACTCAAGCATGTCAACAAGCAACCATGTCTTTCAAAATATCAACACTAAAGAAAGTTATCCCTAGCCCATCATGCTCAATCATTGATCCATTCATGAAACACACTCAAATATTAACTATGCCCAATGCTCAAGTATGATCATAGTGCCCCCTAGTTGGTGATTATAAGAGAAGATGGAGACTCAAAGCAAAAATAAAAATTGCATAAAGTAAAAGATAGGCCCTTCGCAGAGGGAAGTAGGGATTTGTAGAGGTGCCAGAGCTCAAAGTTTTAAATTGAGAGAGAAAAATATTTTGGGTGGCATGCTTTTCCTGTCAACGAAAATGACAAAGTAGCTCACAATACTTTCCATGCTAGATATATCATAGGCGGTTCCCAAACAGAAAATAAAGTTTATTCATTTTTCCACCAAACTTTCACTTTCCATGGCGGGCCGTATCCACGGTTGCCTTCCATACCAACACTTTCCAAGGAATTTATTATTTGACAACATAAAGTAAATATTTTTTTTCTTTTTCATTTCGGGAATGGGCATCCCTATTACCGCCGCACTCTCGTGCAATGACAAGTGAATAAACACTCATCTTGAGAATAAGACATCTAGCATGGAAAAATATTGGACACTCCCCACCGTTTCATGAGCGGTACGAGCACACAAAAGAGAAAATTGATTTTGAAAATTTAGAGATGGCACATACAAATTTGCTTGGAACGGCATGGAAATACCGCATATAGGTAGGTATAGTGGACTCATAAGGCAAAACTTGGTTTAAGGATTTTGGATGCACAAGTAGTATTTCTACTTAGTACAAATGGAGGCTAGCAAATAGATTGGGAAGCAACCAAACCAAGAAACGAAAAATCACATAAGTGAGCATTGAACATAACTAACACCGAATAATGCACCACAAGTAGGATGTAATTTCATTGCATGACTATTGACTTTCGTACTTGCATAGGGAATCACAAACCTTAACACCAATATTCCTACTAAACATAATTACTCACTAACATGACTCACATATTACTATCATCATGTTTCAAAACTATTACAAGGACTCAAGTTTAATTTGTCCAATGATCTTCATGAAAGTTTTTATTATATCCTCCTTGGATATCTATCACTTTGGGACTAGTTTCATATATTTCCATTGCTTTTTGGCAAGCTCAAACAAATTTAAGTGAAGCACATGAGCATAAAGATTTCATCTCTCAAAAAGGTATAAGTGAAGCATGAGAGGATTTCTTCAAAATTTACCTACTCTCAAATTAATCTAAGTGAAGCATGAGAGTATTTCTACAAAAATTTCCAAGCACACCGTGCTCAAAAAGATATAAGTGAATCACTAGAGCAATTCTATAGCTCAAAAAGTTTAAGTGAAGCACATAGAGCAATTCTAACAAATCATAGCAAGATTGTGGCTCTCTCAAATAGGTGTGTCCAGCAAGGGTACAAAGGAAAAACTAACAAACAAAGCAAGCAAAGATACAAGACGCTCCAAGCAAAACTCATGATATGTGACGAATAAAAATATAGCTCCAAGTAAAATACCGATGGTCGTTAGAAGAAAGAGGGGATGCCACTCGGGGGCACCCCCAAGCTTAGTTGCTTGTTTCTCTTTGGATATATCTTGGGGGTGCGGTAGCATCCCCAAGCTTAGGCTTTTATCACTCCTTATTCCTTCATCCATCGTGATCTCACCCAAAACTTGAAAACTTCAATCACACAAAATTCAACAAAATCTTCATGAGATCCGTTAGTATAAGAAAGCAAATCACTACTTTAGGTACTGTTGCAAACCCATTCATATTTCATTATTGCATTATACCTACTGTATTTTAACTTTACCATGGCTCATACCCTTCAATATAACCCATAGATTCATCCAAACAAGCACACAATGCAACAAAAACAGAATCTGTCTTAAACAGAACAGTCTGTAGTAATCTGTACTCTACCCATACTTCTGTAACTCTAAAAATTCTGAAAAATTAGGACAACGTAAGGAATTTGTATATCAACACTGTGTTAAAATTGCAGCTCAATATCACATTCCAGAAAAAATGAAAATTCATATACTGGACGCAAAGTTTCTGTTTCAGATTCAGCATCGCTTCTACTCATCCTATGAATCATCCTAAATGCTTTACTTGGCACAAACACTAAATAAACCATAAAATCACAATCATAACAGAGGCATAATTGTGTCAACACACAAAAACAGAAAGGAAAAAAGCAAAAATTTATTTATTCATTGGGTTACCTCCCAACAAGCGCTATCGTTTTATGCCCCTAGCTAGGCATAACGCATAGATTCAAGTATTGTCATCCTTGGTTTTGGATGAGGAGCTTTTGTTAAGAGGTTTTGCAAATAGAACTTGAAACACATCATCCATAGCAACCTTAGCACTATCAAGTTGTCCCTCTACATACCCCCTTTGATTACCGGCTATGATCCAAGAACATTGTTGGTTCACGTCATTGAAAACTTGTTGGATCATATCTAAAACGGGGACTTCCTTTTTGAGATTCTCATCAACAATTTGATTATTTGCAAGCAAATATCTCATCATATAATCACTATTGTAAAGGATTTCTCCTATTACCGGTTTTTCACGGTTCATACCATAAAAGTCAAAGATCTCCCTAGCTTCCCGTACTATGTGATCAAATTCATTCATAAGAACAAGGGTAGCTAGCTTTTTGGCTTTGGAATTCTTTATGATGGGAAGCTCATAAAACAATCTTTGCAAGGTAGGATGGGTACGAATAAATCTATTCTCAAGTTTTAGAACTAGCGCCGAGATATCTTCTGCATAAGATTTAGTTCTTTTCAGAATAGGGGTATAATCGAGAGTCGAATTCCCAACGCAATTGAAAAACTCTTGAATAGTTTCTTTTCCTATAATGTTCCCTTGCCCCAAAACAAAAGTTTTAGAATCAAGATTAGCATAACGTCCAATTTTAGGAGTCCTACCATCATCCGTTTCTGCCATACCAAAATCACTCATGGTGATAGGAAAACAAGAGATCCGGCGAGAAAAAGGCAAAGAGAAAAAGAGGGCGAATAAAACGGCAAATTGGTGAAGTGGGGGAGAGGAAAACAAGAGGCAAATGGCAAATAATGTAATTGCAAGTAGATGAGATTTGTGATTAGGAACCTGGTAGATGATGGTGGAGTCCCCTCGGTGCCTACGATAGGCACGTAGAAGAGACCGCTTCCTCCCCGGCAACGGCGCCAGAAATTCTTTTGACGTGCTTGGACTGCGTCGGTATTTCCCCAAAGAGGAAGGGATGATGCAGCACAGCGACGGTAAGTATTTCCCTCAGTTATGAAACCAAGGTTATCGAACCAGTAGGAGGATCATCACCACCCAATAAGCAGCACCTGCACACAAACAATAAATACTTGCAACCCGACGCGAAAGAGAGGTTGTCAATCTCTCTACGATAATAAGATAGATTAGGTAGTGATAGATAGGAGAGATAGATCTCTCAAGAACACAAAATAAAAAAAGGGCAAATAAAATATGCAGCAATATGTTTTTGGGTTTTTGGTTTTGTAGATCTGAAGACAAAGATTGCAAAAACGTAGATCGGAAAGCAATATGATGGAAAAGTAGACCCGGGGGCCGTAGGGTTCACTAGTGGCTTCTCTCATGAGTATAGCGCACGGTGGGTGAACAAATTACTGTTGGGCAATTGATAGAAAATCGAATAGTCATGACGATATCCAAGGCGATGATCATTATATAGGCATCACGTCCAAGATAGATAGACCGACTCCTGCCTGCATCTACCTCTATTACTCCACACATCGACCGCTATCCAGCATGCATCTAGTGTATTAAGTTCATGGAAAAATGGAGTAATGCAATAAGAACGATGACATGATGTAGACAAGATCTATTCATGTAGGAATGGACCCCATCTTGTTATCCTTAATAGTAACGATACATGCGTGTCTTGCTGGCCCTTCTGTCATTGGGAAAGAACACCGCAAGATCGAACCCATCACAAAGCACTTCTTCCCATGGCAAGAAAAATCGATCTAGTCGGCCTAACTAAACCAAAGATTCGGAGAAGAAATACGAGGCTATAAGTAATCATGCATATAAGAGATCAAAGAAGACTCAAATAATATTCATGGATAGAAACTGATCATGAACTCAAAATTCATCGGATCCCAACAAACACACCGCAAAAGTTTACATCAAATAGATCTCCAAGAGACCATTGTATTGAGAATCATAAGAGAGAGAGAGAGAGAGAGAAGAAGCCATCTAGCTACTGCCTACGAACCCGTAGGTCTATGGTGGACTACTCACGCATCATCGGAGAGGCACTTATCAGGAAGATGAACCCCTCCGTGATGGTGTTTAGATTGGATCTCGTGGTTCTGGAACTTGCGGCGGCTGGAATTGTGTTTCGTCGACTCCCCTAGGGTTTTCCGAATATTTGGGAATTTATAGGCATCAGAGGCAGTGCAGAGGGGCCCCATGGAGGGCACAACCCATCAGGGCGTGCCGGGGGGGGGGGGCCCTGGCGCGCCCTGGTGGGTTGTGCTCTCCACAACCCACCTTCCTGGCTCTTGTTTGGCCCACCGGGTGTCTTCTGGTCCAGAAAAAATCTCCAAAAAGTTTCGTCGCGATTGGACTCCGTTTGGTACTGAAATTCTGCGATGTAAAAAAGAAGCAAAAACAGCAACTGGCACTTTGGCACTATGTCAATAGGTTAGTCCCAAAAATGATATAAAGTTGTTATAAAATGATTGTAAAACATCCAAGAATGATAATATAACAACATGGAACAAGTAAAAATTATAGATACGTTGGAGACGTATCAGGAAGTTCTCCGCGAAAGCCATGCCGTTCGCAGAAGTCAATCCCGCGTGAGTGGGGGCTAGATCCGAAGCAGGGAGATAACCATGCGTCTCGAGATTGCGTAGCCAGAGGAGGGAGACGGAACAGCTTGCCCAGTCACCTGGAAGGGCACCATGAGGACGCGAGGAAGAACCTGAGATGCTCGCCATATCTCCAAGTTCGTTGATGCTAGAGTTTCTTGGAGGCGATGGGGGAAGAAGCATTGCCTACGACAAGTTTAACTTGCTAGAAATAGGCGTTTGTCCCTCGGCTTGTTGAGGGCAGTTCCGTAAAACCTGTTGGGATGCCTGCCTTCTATTGGCGCACAAGAATCGAGGGGTTTTATCGAACCTTGGGCAGAAGAATTAATATCATGGGCCCGTGTCGTTTTCGGCAGTTGAAGATTTTTCCATGGTCAGGTTATCGTCCGACAAGTCATGAAAGAGGAGAACTCGCCTCGCAAGCCGAAGACTCTGGGCGAACAAAGCTGCTGAATATGGAGTGCCTTGGCGTTGGAGGCAAGTTCGGGGGCTACTGAGGGAGTCCGGGACTAAGGGGTCCTCGGGCCGTGTGTTCATCTTCGATGGGCTAGCACGGTGGGATGCTCTGTGGCGATTACTGGAAGGCCAGACTCTAGGACGATACCATGTTCAGAAGGAAAGGCCCCGAAGACTTGGCGCAACCTTCAAGACTAGAGAGAAAGAGTGCGCGTATCTATGCCCGGATGGAAACTGACCATGTGTAACCCTAGGTACCCCTGGTGTCTATATAAACCAGGGGGCTTAGTTCGTAGAAGGACAAGTCAACTCGTCTAGGGTTTAGCTCATTTGATCTCGAGGTAGATTCACTCTGTAACCAATATACTCATCAATACAATCAAGTAGGACGTAGGTTTTTACCTCTTCACGAGGGCCCGAACCTGGGTAAACATCGTCTCCTGTTAACCATCGATCCTAGATTCATAGTTCGGGACCCCTACCCGAGATCCGCCGGTTTTGACACCGACACCCGTCGACGCGTCGACTTCGTTGGGGGCAGCCTCGGTGTTGTCCTCCTCCTCGTCGTTGGTGTCGCCGAACAACGACACGCCCTCCTCATCGTCGTTGTCCTTGGTCGCTGCCGCCGCCTCTATCACCCGTTGCATGTACTACCAACGCGCAAGGCGAATCTCGGGTGTAGAGCGGAAGGAGTCCAGGATCGCCTCATGCTCCGCCAGGTCTATGTCGGACACGACCGCCCTACCGGCGACGTGCTGCTCCTCTGCCTACAGGTACTCCTGGAGGAGGGCGAGGTTGTAGGCGGTGTCGACCTGCGCCTCCCGGAACCGCTCCTCCCGCACCATGTCCATGTAATGAGCACGGGCCTCGCCTATGGTCATGCTGCAGTGCACCTGCACGGGAGGCACGGCGAAGGAGGAGGGAGGCAAGGTGGAGGAGGAGGGTGGCGTGGCGGAGGAGGAAGACGAGGGCAACATCGCATCGTCGTCGGTCGCATCCTCCATTAGGACATCGACGTCCTCCGGCTGCCCGTTGGCCCACCATGTTGGAAATATGCCCTAGAGGCAATAATAAATTGTTTATTATCGTATTTCATTGTTCATGATAATCATTTATTATCCATGCTAGAATTGTATTGATTGGAAACTCAGATACATGTGTGGATACATAGACAACACCGTGTCCCTAATGAGCCTCTACTAGACTAGCTCGTTGATCAAAGATGGTTAAGGTTTCCTAACCATAGACATGAGTTGTCATTAGATAACGGGGTAAAATCATTAGGAGAATGATGTGATGGACAAGACCCAACCGTAAGCATAGTTTATTGCTACTGCTTTCTTCATGTCAAGTATCTGTTCCTAAGACCATGAGATCATGCAACTCCCTGACACCGGAGGAATGCCTTGTGTGCATCAAACATCACTTCATAACTGGGTGATCATAAAGGTGTTCTACAGGCATCTACAAGGGTGTCTGTTGGGTTGGCATGGATCGAGACTGGGATTTGTCACTCCGTTTGATGGAGAGGTATCTCTGGGCCCTCTCGGTAATACAACATCACAAGAAGCTTGCAAGCAATGTTACTAAGGAGTTAGTCATGGGATC
This sequence comes from Elymus sibiricus, assembly GCA_039707655.1. Taxonomy (NCBI): domain Eukaryota; kingdom Viridiplantae; phylum Streptophyta; class Magnoliopsida; order Poales; family Poaceae; genus Elymus; species Elymus sibiricus. The sequence goes on from CM077665.1 coordinate 181,123,811, forward strand.
TTGTATTACGGAATAAGTAAAGAGACTTGCCGGTAACGAGATTGAACTAGCTATGGAGATACCGACGATCGAATCTCGTGCAAGTAACATACCGCTGGACAAAGGGAACTGCATACGGGATTGACTGATTCGTTGACATCGTGGTTCGACCGATAAAGATCTTCTTGGAATATGTACGAACCAATATGGGCATCCAGGTCCCGCTATTGGTTATTGACCGGAGAGGTGTCTCGGTCATGTCTACATTATTCTCGAACCCATAGGGTCCGCACGCTTAACGTTCGGTGACGCTAGAGTAGTATTGGGATATGTACGTTGGTGAACGGATGTTGTTCGGAGTCCCGGATGAGATCCCGGACGTCACAAGGAGCTCCGGAATGGTCCGGAGGTAAAGATATATATATATATATATGGGAAGTCATATTTTGGCTACCCGAAAAGTTTCGGGTTTTGCCGGTATTGTACCGGGAAGCTTCCAGAAGGTTCCGGAAGGTTCCGGAGAGTTCAGGAGGAGTTCGGAAGGTCCCCTCCAGCCCCTAGGGCATTGATGGGCTGTAAAGGGGGCGCCCTGGCCTTATTGGGCCACGTGCACCAGCCCCACAAGGCCCATGCGCCTAGGGGAAGGTAAACCCTAAGGGGGAGGGCCTTCACTTGGCTTGGAGGGCACTCCTCCCCCCTTGGCCGCCTACCCTCCTTGGAGGAGGGGCTAGGGCTGCGCCCCCAGCCCACCCACACCCCTATAAATAGTGGGGAGGGGGTGCAAGGGCTGGACACTGTTGGAAATATGCCCTAGAGGCAATAATAAAAGTAGTTATTATTATATTTCCTTGTTCATGATAATCGTTTATTGTCCATGCTATAATTGTATTGATTGGAAACTCAATTGCATGTGTGGATACATAGACAACACTGTGTCCCTAGTATGCCTCTAGTGGACTAGCTCGTTGATCAAAGATGGTCAAGGTTTCCTAGCCATAGACATGAGATGTCATTTGATAAGGGGATCACATCATTAGGAGAATGATGTGATGGACAAGACCCAAACTATGAACGTAGCATATGATCGTGTCAGTTTATTGCTATTGTTTTCTGCATGTCAAGTATCTGTTCCTATGACCATGAGATCATGCAACTCACTGACACCGGAGGAATACCTTGTGTGTATCAAACGTCACAACGTAACTGGGTGACTATAAAGATGCTCTACAGGTATCTCCCAAGGTGTCTGTTGAGCTCGCATGGATCGATACTGGGATTTGTTACTCCGTATGACGGAGAGGTATCTCAGGGCCCACTCGGTAATACAACATCACAATAAGCCTTGCAAGCAATGTGACTAAGTGTTAGCCACGGGATCTTGTTTTACGGAAGGAGTAAAGAGACTTGCCGGTAACGAGATTGAACTAGGTATAGAGATACCGACGATCGAATCTCGGGCAAGTAACATACCGAAGAACAAAGGGAACAGCATACGAGATTAACTGAATCCTTGACATAGAGGTTCAACCGATAAAGATCTTCGTAGAATATGTAGGAACCAATATGGGCATCCAGGTCCCGCTATTGGTTATTGACCGTAGAGGTGTCTCGGTCATGTCTACATAGTTCTCGAACCCACATGGTCTGCACACTTAACGTTCGGTGACGTTTCGGTAGTATTGAGTTATGTATGGTGGTGACTGAAGGTTGTTCGGAGTCCCAGATGAGATCCCGGACATCACGAGGAGCTCCGGAATGGTCCAGAGGTAAAGATTGATATATAGGAAGTCCCGTTTTGGTCACCGGAAAGGTTTCAGGTACTTCGGTATTGTACCGGGAGTGTTGGGAGGGTACCGGGGGACCATTGGGAGGGGCCTCTCGCCCCAAAGGGCCTCATGGGTTGAACCTCCCCCCCCCCAACAAGGCCCATGCGGCTAGGGGTGGGAAAGCCCAAGTGGAGAAAAGGAAAACCAAGTGGGGGAGGAATCCTACTCCTAGTAGGATTGGAGTTGGACTCCTCCACCTCCCCACTTGCGGTCGACTCCTAGGGGAAGCCCTAGGGGTGCCGGCCCCGCCCCTCCCTCCTATATATACTAGAGGGAGAGAGGGCCAAAGACACCCAACCCTAAAGGCCACGGTACGACCCTCTCTCCCAATAGATCGTTTCCTCTAGTTTTCAGCAGTGCTTAGGCGAAGCCCTACTGGAATAGTTCCACCACCACCGCCGCCGCGCCGTCGCGCTGCCGGAGAACTCATCTACCTCTCCGCTCCCTCTTGCTAGATCAAGAAGGCGGGTCGAGCTGTACGTGTGCTGAACGCGGAGGTGCCGTCCGTTCGGCACTAGCGTGATTGGATCGCGGGACGCTCGGCGATTTGGATCGCGAAGATGTTCGACTACATCAACCACGTTTCTTAACGCTTCCCGCTTAGCGATCTACAAGGGTATGTAGATCCACTCTCCCTCTCGTAGATGCTCGTCACCATGGATAGATCTTGCGTGTGCGTAGGAAATTTTTTGTTTCCCATGCAACGTTCCCCAACAGTGGCATCATGAGCTAGGTCTATGTGTAGATGAGATCACGAGTAGAACACAAAGGAGTTTGTGGGCGTTGATATTCAGATTTCTTCCTCCCTTGGTCTTTTCTTGATTCGGCGGTATTGTGGGATGAAGCGGCCCGGACCAACATTACTCGTACGCTTACGAGAGACCGGTTCCATCAACTGACATGTAACTTCATTGCATAAAGATGGCTAGCGGGTGTCTGTTTCTCCCACTTTAGTTGGATCAAATTCGACAAAGGCGGTCCTTGAGAAGGTTGAATAGCAATTTGCGTATCACCGTTGTGGTTTTTGCGTAGGTAAGAATTGTTCTTGCTAGATACCCGTAGCAGCCACGTAAAACATGCAACAACAATTAGAGGATGTCTAACTTGTTTTTGCAGGGTATGTTGTTATGTGATATGGCCAATTACATGATGTGATATATGTGATGTATGAGATGATCATGTATTGTATAGAATATCACGACTTGCATGTCGATGAGTACGGCAACCGGCAGGAGCCATAGGGTTGTCTTTAATTATTTTCGCCGTTTTGCTTTACTTTATCGCTATGAGTTAGCAATAGTCATGGAAGCAACAGTCGGCGCGACAACCTCATGGCAACACGTTGATGGAGATCAAGATGATGGAGATCATGGTGTCATGCCGGTGACGATGGAGATCATGCCGGTGCTTTGGATATGGAGATCAAAAGCACCAGTTCATGGCCATATCATGTCACTTATTATTTGCATGTGATGTTAATCCTTTTATGCATCTTATTTTGCTTAGGACGACGGTAGCATTATAAGGTGATCCCTCACTAAATTTCAAGATAAAATTGTGTTCTCCCCGAGTGTGCACCGTTGCGAAAGTTCATCGTTTCGAGACACCACGTGATGATCGGGTGTGATAGACTCTACGTTCACATACAACGGGTGCAAGCCAGTGTTGCACGTGCGGAACACTCGGGTTAAACTTGACGAGCCTAGCATGTACAGACATGGCCTCGGAACACAAGAGACCGAAAGGTCGAACATGAGTCATATAGTAGATATGATCAACATGAAGATGTTCACCATTGAAACCACCTCAACTCACGTGGTGATCGGACTTGAGTTGGTGAATTTGGATGATGTGACACTCGAATGACCAGAGGGATGTCAATTTGAGTGGGAGTTTTTAAGTAATATGATTAACTAAACTCATTATCTTGAACAATAGTCTAAGTTGTCTTTGCAAAATTTATGTTGTAGATCAATGGCTCGCGTAGTAGCACCCCTAAATTTTAATGCGTTCCTAGAGAAAGCTAAGTTGAAAGATGATGGAAGTAACTTTGTGGACTGGGCCCGTAATCTAAGGATTATCCTTACGGCTTCCCAAAAGGCTTATGTCCTTGATGCACCGCTTGGTGATCCACCCGCTCCAGTAGAGTCTCCAGACGTTGTGAACGCCTGGCAGGCACGTTCTGATGATTACTCAATGGTTCAATGTGCAATGTTGTATGGCTTAGAACCGGGACTTCAAAGACGTTTTGAACGTCATGGAGCATATGAAATGTTCCTAGAGTTGAAGTTTATCTTTCAGAAGAATGCCCGGATCGAGAGGTATGAGACCTCCGATAAGTTCTATGCTTGCAAGATGGAGGAGAACGGGTCTGTCAGTGAACTTCAATGGAATACTCAGAATGTCTGGGTATTCCACCCGTTTGGCTGAATTGGGTATGCCCCTTCCGCCAGAGGCGATCACTGACAGAGTTCTTCAATCATTAACGCCTAGCTACAAGAGCTTCATGTTGAACTATAACATGCACGGGATGAACAAGTCAGTCGCCGAGCTGTTTGCGATGTTGAAAGTCGCTGAGTCTGAGATTCAGAAGGAGCATCAAGTGTTGATGGTCAATAAAACCACTAGTTTCAAGAAGAATGGCAAGGGTAAGAAGGGTAACTCCAAGAAGAGTGGCAAAGAAGTTGCCCCTCCCGTGAAGAAACCCAAGGCTGGACCCAAGCCAGAAACTGAGTGCTTTCATTGCAAGGGAACTGGTCACTGGAAGCGGAACTGCCCCAAGTATTTGGCTGACAAGAAGGCGGCCGACAACAAACAAGGTATATATGATATACATGTTATTGATGTGTACCTTACCAGCTCTCGTTGTAGTGCCTGGGTATTTGATACCGGTGCGGTTGCTCACATTTGCAACTCAAAACAGGAACTACGGAATAGACGGAGGCTGGCAAAGGACGAAGTGACGATGCGCGTGGGAAATGGTTCCAAGGTTGATGTGATCGCCGTCGGCACTCTCGCTCTTCGATTACCATCGGGATTAGTGATGAACCTGAATAATTGTTATTTAGTGCCTGCGTTAAGCATGAACATTATATCTGGATCTTGTTTATTGTGAGACGGTTACTCATTTAAATGAGAGAATAATGGTTGTTCTATTTATATGAGTTATATCTTTTATGGTCATGCACCCAATGTGAGGGGTTTATTCTTATTGAATCTCGATAGTGATGATACACATGTTCATAACATTGATGCCAAAAGATGTAGAATTGATAATGATAATACCACTTTCTTGTGGCACTGCCGTTTAGGTCATATTGGTGTAAAACGCATGAAGAAGCTCCATGCTGATGGACTTTTGGAGTCACTTGATTTTGAATCACTTGACACATGTGAACCATGCCTCATGGTCAAGATGACTAAAACCCCGTTCTCTGGAACAATGGAACGGGCAAGTGACTTGTTGGAAATCATACATACTGATGTGTGCGGTCCGATGAGCATTGAGGCGCGCGATGGATATCATTATTTTCTCACCTTCACTGATGACTTAAGTAGATATGGGTATATTTACTTAATGAAACACAAGTCTGAAACGTTTGAAAAGTTCAAGCAATTTCAGAGTGAAGTTGAGAATCATCGTAACAAGAAGATTAAATTCCTACGATCTGATCGAGGGGGAGAATATCTGAGTTATGAGTTTATCAGTCACTTAAGACAATGTGGAATTGTTTCACAATTGACACCGCCTGGAACACCACAGCGAAATGGTGTCTCCGAACGTCGTAATCGAACCTTATTGGATATGGTGCGATCTATGATGTCTCTTGCCGATTTGCCACTATCGTTTTGGGGTTATGCATTAGAGACAGCTGCATTCACTTTAAATAGGGCACCATCGAAATCCGTTGAGACGATGCCATATGAACTGTGGTTTGGCAAGAAGCCAAAGTTGTCATTTCTAAACGTTTGGGGATGTGATGCTTATGTCAAAAAGCTTCAGCCTGAAAAGCTGGAACCCAAAGCAGAGAAATGCGTCTTCATAGGATACCCAAAAAAGACAGTTGGGTATACCTTCTATCTCAGATCCGAAGGCAAAGTGTTTGTCGCCAAAAACGGAACATTTCTTGAGAAAGAGTTTCTCTCAAAAGAATTGAGTGGGAGGAAAATAGAACTTGATGAGGTTGTTGAACCTTTACTTCAACCTGAGAGTAGCGCAGCGCAGAAAGATGTTTCTGTGGAGCCTACATCGGTTGAAGAGGAAGTTAATGATGATGATCATGAAGCTTTGGATCAAATTGCTACCGAACCTCGTAGGTCGACAAGGACGCGTACTGCTCCAGAGTGGTATGGCAACCCTGTCTTAGAGGTCATGTTGTTGGACAACGATGAACCTACGAGCTATGGAGAAGCGATGATGGGCCCGGATTCCGAGAAATGGTTAGAGGCCATGAAATCCGAGATGGGATCCATGTATGAAAACAAAGTATGGGCTTTGGAAGTATTACCTGAAGGGCGTAAGGCCATTCAGAACAAATGGATCTTTAAGAGGAAGACGGACGCGGACGGTAATATCACCATCTATAAAGCTCGACTTGTGGCAAAGGGTTTTTCACAAGTTCAAGGACTTGACTATGATGAGACCTTCTCACCCGTAGCGATGCTTAAGTCCGTCAGAATCATGGACTGGTGGAAGCATCTCGGAGTTGGAATCTTCGCTTTGATGAGGTGATCAAAGCGTTCGGGTTTATACAAGTTTACGAAGAAGCTTGTATTTACAAGAAAGTGAGTGGGAGCTCTATAGTGTTTCTAATATTATATGTGGATGGCATATTGCTGATTGGAAACAATATAGAAATGTTGGAAAGCATGAAGGAATATTTGAACAAGAGTTTTTCAATGAAGGACCTAGGAGAAGCTGCTTTCATATTAGGCATCAAGATCTATAGAGATAGATCGAGACGCTTAATAGGACTTTCACAGAGCACATACCTTGACAAAGTTTTGAAGAAGTTCAAAATGGATCAGTCCAAGAAGGGGTTCTTGCCTGCATTGCAAGGTGTGAAGTTGAGTAAGACTCAATGCCCAGTGACTGTAGAAGATAGAGAAAAGATGAGTGTCGTCCCCTATGCTTCAGCCATAGGCTCTATAATGTATGCAATGATGTGCACAAGACCCGATGTCAGCCTTGCCATAAGTATGGCCGGAAGGTTTCAAAGTGATCTAGGAATGGAACACTGGACGGCGGTCAAGAATATCCTGAAGTACCTGAAAAGGACTAAGGACATGTTTCTCGTTTATGGAGGTGATCAAGAGCTCGTCGTAAAGGGTTACGTCGATGCAAGCTTTGACACTAATCCGGATGACTCCAAGTCTCAAACCGGATACGTATGTATTCTTAATGGGGGTGCAGTAAGCTGGTGCAGTTCCAAGCAAAGCGTGGTAGCTGATTCTACATGCAAAGCGGAGTACATCGCTGCCTCGGAGGCGGCGAAGGAAGGTGTCTGGATGAAGGAGTTCATGACAGATCTTGGAGTAGTGCCTAGTGCACTAAACCCAATGACTCTGTTCTGTGACAACACTGGTGCCATTGCTCTAGCCAAGGAACCAAGGTTTCACAAGAGGACCAGACACATAAAGCGACGTTTCAATTCCATCCGCGATTAAATCAAGGAGGACGACATAAATATTTACAAAGTGCACACGGATCTGAATGTTGTAGATCCGATGACTAAACCCCTTCCAAGGGCTAGACATGATCAACACCAAAACTGTATAGGTGTTAGATTCATTACAATGTAAATCACATAGTGATGTGAGCTAGATTATTGACTCTAGTGTAAGTGGGAGACTGTTGGAAATATGCCCTAGAGGCAATAATAAAAGTAGTTATTATTATATTTCCTTGTTCATGATAATCGTTTATTGTCCATGCTATAATTGTATTGATTGGAAACTCAATTGCATGTGTGGATACATAGACAACACTGTGTCCCTAGTATGCCTCTAGTGGACTAGCTCGTTGATCAAAGATGGTCAAGGTTTCCTAGCCATACACATGAGATGTCATTTGATAAGGGGATCACATCATTAGGAGAATGATGTGATGGACAAGACCCAAACTATGAATGTAGCATATGATCGTGTCAGTTTATTGCTATATTTTTCTGCATGTCAAGTATCTGTTCCTATGACCATGAGATCATGCAACTCACTAACACCGGAGGAATACCTTGTGTGTATCAAACGTCACAACGTAACTGGGTGACTATAAAGATGCTCTACACGTATCTCCGAAGGTGTCTGTTGAGCTGGCATGGATCAAGACTGGGATTTGTTACTCCGTATGATGGAGAGGTATCTCAGGGCCCACTCGGTAATACAACATCACAATAAGCCTTGCAAGCAATGTGACTAAGTGTTAGCCACGGGATCTTGTTTTACGGAACGAGTAAAGAGACTTGCCGGTAACGAGATTGAACTAGGTATAGAGATACCGACGATCGAATCTCGGGCAAGTAACATACCGAAGAACAAAGGGAACAGCATACGGGATTAACTGAATCCTTGACATAGAGGTTCAACCAATAAAGATCTTCATAGAATATGTAGGAACCAATATGGGCATCCAGGTCCCGCTATTGGTTATTGACCGTAGAGGTGTCTCGGTCATGTCTACATAGTTCTCGAACCCGCAGGGTTTGCACAGTTAACGTTCGGTGACGTTTCGGTAGTATTGAGTTATGTATGGTGGTGACCGAAGGTTGTTCGGAGTCCCGGATGAGATCTCGGACATCACGAGGAGCTCCGGAATGGTCCGGAGGTAAATATTAATATATAGGAAGTCCCGTTTTGGTCACTGGAAAGGTTTCGGGTACTTCGGTAGTGTACCGGGAGTGCCGGGAGGGTACCGGGGGACCATCGGGAGGGGCCTCTCGCCCCAAAGGGCCTCATGGGTTGTGGGAGGAGGTGAACCAGCCCCTAGTGGGCTGGCCAAACCCCCCCCCCCAACAAGGCCCATGCGGCTAGGGGTGGGAAAGCCCAAGTGGAGAAAAGGAAAACCAAGTGGGGGAGGAATCCTACTCCTAGTAGGATTGGAGTTGGACTCCTCCACCTCCCCACTTGCGGCCGACTCCTAGGGGCAGCCCTAGGGGCGCCGGCCCCTCCCCTTCCTCCTATATATACTAGAGGGAGAGAGGGCCAAAGACACCCAACCCTAAAGGCCACGGTGCGGCCCTCTCTCCCAATAGATCGTTTCCTCTAGTTTTCAGCAGTGCTTAGGCGAAGCCCTGCTGGAATAGTTAAACCACCACCGCCGCCGTGCTGTCGCGCTGCCGGAGAACTCATCTACCTCTCCGCTCCCTCTTGCTGGATCAAGAAGGCAGAGATCGTCATCGAGCTGTACGTGTGCTGAACGCGGAGGTGCCGTCCGTTCGGCACTAGATCGTGATTGGATCACGGGACGCTCAGTGATTTGGATCGCGAAGACATTCGACTACATCAACCGCGTTTCTTAACGCTTCCCGCTTAGCGATCTACAAGGGTATGTAGATCCACTGTCCCTCTCATAGATGCTCATCACCATGGATATATCTTGCGTGTGCGTAGGAAATTTTTTGTTTCCCATGCAACGTTCCCCAACAGACACAACAATTCCCACGCCCTGCGGCCTCCCCTCTCTCCCGTTCTTCCTCGTTCGTAGTTCCAGAGGCGCTTGGCGAAGCCCTGTTGGGATTGCTTCACCACCATCTCCACCACACCGTCGTGCTAGTTGAGATCCCATCTACTTCTCCCCCTCTCTTGCTGGATCAAGAAGGAGGAGACGTCATCGAGCCGCACGTGTGTTGAACACGGAGGTGCCGTCCGTTCGGCGCTAGATCGGATTGGATCGCGATTGGATCGTGAAGAGTATGACTACATCAACCACGTTATATACGCTTCCGCTTAGTGATCTACAAGGGTATGTAGATACACCCCCCTCTCGTAGCTATGCATCTCCATGGATAGATCTTGGGTGTTTGTAGGATTTTTTTTGTTTCCCATGCAACGTTCCCCAACACGCCAACGGGCAGCAATGAAAGCCATCTCCTTTTTCTGTTCTGACGTGAGCTTGTCCCAGAGAGTTTTGGTGGGGGAGGAGTCCATGGTGGGAGAGGGATCGTAGGTTGATGACTGCGGCTATGGCCGGGGCAGCGATTTATATAGCAATGGCGGACGGCTTATGGATGGACGGGTGGAGCCAGAGGAAACGCCTCGGCAACCACGTGCCATCAATGTAGGCGGAAGACGGACGGACGGGCGGCCATCGTGTCGTTTCAACACGCAGCAGTTGCGTGCACCGGGAAGCAGCACAAACGATGCTCTCTCGGCTGGCGCGCTGCTTCAATGCTGGCGCCAGTGAGCGGTCATGTTCGCTCTGGTCGGGCATTAATGCGGGCACTGGCGCTGTGGAGGCGGTGCTGACCGTTTCGTGTGGGAGGGGTGGATTTTTTGGTGGGCCAGGGCGGACAAAATCAGGCAAAGTAGCGGTCCGGACTCCCTCAAACCTCCCCCATGTTTGTCTCCAGTTTGCGGAAGAAATCGCGTCCAGACCGCTCCGCGGACCGATACATGACCACGTTGGATGGCTTCCGCGACCCGGACCGCACGGTCCGGACCATTGCGGGAGGTTTGCGATTCTGCATTGGAGATGCCCTAACACATGCATTTACTTGATGTTCTAGAGAACATGTTATAAATTTATAAACTGAGTTAGATTTTAAAACATTTTATTGAAAAGAATGATAACCCTGGCTTCTACATCGAGAGATGCACACAACCATCTTTATTATATTATTCAAAAATGTCTTATAAATATGTAAATCAACCAAAGCCACCTTCCTGAAGAAAATTGTCGCCCAACCTATAAGGTTGATGATGTGTAGTGATCACCGCCCCATCTTCAGGAGTAATCAAATGCATTGACCTTGCTAGCCCCTTCTGCCATCTACACCACCACAACGTCAGACAGTGCCACCCTACTGTTCACGTCCATCAAACGATAGCCAGCGCCAAGGCCCCGTTACACCTTGCCGCCAAGACTCGTCATAATCGATACTGTAGATGCCAACTAAGATATGTATAGCAATATTCCGTTGCTTTCTAATGATCAACTAAAATATATCATGTTGGGACGGTTTGTGTTTCCTCAAATTATATATAGGGAAAATCCATCCTACCACCTAGGGGTAGTTATCCCACATGTCTCATATACTATCATGTGGTAGTATATATACTACTTTATCATTGTAAGTATGTGCATATACTATATATAAGATACTTCAAGGTGTGCTACATGAAAAAATTGCAAGTTGACCCATAGTTTCTACTATATTTGTGAAATACGTACATATTTGTAAGTAAAAAGGAGCATACTCAAAATACGACACATACTACCTAAAAAATGAGATACATACTACCCAAATGTTTTATATACTACATACTATGCGTACATACTCTCAATTTTGACAGATACTACATACAACATACAAAACGCAAGTGGTGGTAACTACCACTAGGTGGTAGGAAACATTTGTCATATATATGAAGTATAACGTCCGTGCGTTGCTACGGGCTAAAATAAAAATAAATGAAGAGAAATATATGACAGCTCCCGGATGCCCCTACACCCTCATGAGCAGTAAATTTAAAATAAAATAAATCAAAAAAATAAAAAAACTTTAGGGGATCAAAGATGAGCAAACTTTTGATGTTCTTGCAAATTTTCAGCCACAAATAGCACTGAGAGGAGCCCTCACCAAAAAAATTACTACTTAAAAGAGCGCATAAACTTTGACCACTACTATTTTTAGGTGAGGTCTCCTCAGATGTTATTTGAGGCTGAAAATGTGCAAGAACGTCGAATGTTTAATCATGTTTGTTTGATGTTCCAAAGTTTCATATTTTATTTATTTGAATTTACTCTTCATAGAGGGTGCAGGGGCACCCAAGTGTCGAAAGTCATGTCTCATAAATGAATCAAACAAATAATTTTCGAAACTCACTTCTTCCTCATCGCTCGGGCATGCTTGTATATCAAATGGGTGCCCAGCAAGCTCACCACTCCACGATGCCCTTACCTTTTTCTACCAGACCCTTCCCTTCCCGCCCGGTTTCCCGTCGTAGCGGGACATTTCTCGCTCAAGCTCTCTTTTTTAAAACTGGATAACGCCCACCTCACATTCACCCGGCTCCCTATCTTCTTTACACCATACTTACCCATGGACCGCCAATGAGGAATCCCTTGCCAATCGCCCGTGTTTGTGTGATCCGCCACCACCATCAAGGGATAGGAGGCATGAGCCACCCATGATGCCCCTTGAGAAAACATTGCATATCCGATATCTCCTAAGCCATTGACATGTTGTAACATACAGTTGAATGTCGCTCATTACCATAAAAAATGTGATGGCCATTGTTGGGCGTGCAGCTAAGACGCCACCGTCACCGTTATTAACTCTTCAAACAACCAACAATGAATTTGCCCTTCTATCCTAACCAGAAAATGTACAAGAATGTCGTGCATTACCATGAAACAAAAAAATATGATGGATGTTGTTGTCAGTTGTATGATTGATGATTGTATATGGCAGTGAATGGTAAGAAGAAAAGAAATATCTCATCAATGCTTGATTGATTGTGATTTATTTTTTACTGTATGGTAATCAATCTCTGATGAGAGAACACCTGAGTGAAGAATTAATAGGAAAGTTAGGATTTGAAATCAATTGCTACGAAACTGGATTTCATTGTTTGGTAATGTTCCCGTTTGTAACATGGATGGTTAGGAAAGTTTAGAAAGGTTAGATAAGTTTTTTTGAGAGGGTGAAAAAATCAACATGAAGGGGTGTGATATTTGTGATCTGCTTTGGGTTTTCCGTGAAGAGGAACACGTAATTGCAGCACAATACGGATAAGTATTTCCCTCGGTTAAGAACCAAGATTTATCGAACCAATAGGAATATCAATCAACAACCGTCTTTAGCGACTGCACACAAAAGAGCAAACACTTGCACCCAACGCGGGAAAGAGGGCTGTCAATCCCCTTGGACTCGTTATTTGAAAGCAAATGAAGTGTGTAGATGATAGTAGATAATTATAAATTGCAAAATAAAATAAAAAGTAAATAATGGCAGCAAGGTATTGATATGTTTTATAAAATATATAAGTGAATAGACCCGGGGGCCATAGTTTTCCCTAGTGGCATCTCCCATGTAGGCAACATACAGCGGGTAAACAAATTACTGTTGGGCAATTGATAGAAAAGCGCATAGTTATGTGAAATTCATGGCAATGATCGTGTATATAGGCATCACGTCCATAAGCAAATAGGCCGACTCCTGCCTGCACCTATTACTATTACTCCACCCATCGACCGCTATCCAGCATGCATCTAGAGTATTAAGTAAAACAGAGTAATGCTTGGAGAACAATGACATGATGTAGACGAAGAGAATTCAATTAATATGAACTAACCCCATAGTTTTATCCTTAGTGGTAACAATACAAAGACATGTATTGTCCCCTTTTGTCACTGGGATATAGAGCACCGCCAGATTGAACCCACTACAATGCACCCCTCTCACTGAAGAAGTATCAATCTAGTTGACCAAACTATTTCAATAAATCGGAGAGAATTACGAAGCTATACCAATCATGCAAATAAAATACCAGCAAGTATTCAATATATTTTCATGAATAATCTGAACATAAACCCACAATTCATCGGATCCCAACAAACGCACCGTACAAAAGAGTTACATCGGATAGATCAAAGCGAAGATGCGATGATCATTGTATTGAAGATCAAAAGAGAGAGAGAGCCATCTAGGTACTAACTACGGACCCGTAGATCTGTGGTGAACTACTCACACATCATCATGAGGGCAGCAAGGTTGATGAAGAAGCCCTCCGTGATCGATCCCCCCTCCGATAGGGCACCGGAACCGAGCTCCGGATGGGATCATGGCGGAACTGAGACTTGCGGCGGCGGAAAAAGTATTTCGGGATGCCCTCTAGGGTTTTTGGAATATATGTGAATTTATAGGCCAGAGAACGGGGGTAGGAGGGACACCAGGGAGGGACAAGCCATCAGGGCGCGCCCTGTTGGCTTATGCCTCCCTCGTGCGGCCTCCGGTCTCCTCCCAAAGCTTCCAGGTCTTCTTTTGGCCCAGAAAAAAACATTAAAAAATCTGGGCAATTGGACTTCGTTTGGTACTGTAAACGTGAAAAACCAAAAGCACGAAGAAAACAACAACTAGTACTGGGCACTGGATCAATAGGTTAGTGCTCAAAAATAATATAAATTGGTAAATAAATACTCAAAAAGTATCCTAGAATGATAATATATCAACATGGAACAATAAAAAATTATAGATATGTTGGAGACGTATCAGCATCCCCAAGCTTAATTCCTGCTCGTTATCGAGTAGGTAAATGATAAAAACAGAATTTTTGATATGACATGCTACCCAATATGTAATCTTCTGCATGTATGCTCATTGAGAAATGATGAACTAACAAACATCAACATAATAATATTTATAGGCACAAGCAACATAATCATCAATCTTTCAAATATACCATCCTCAAAGAATGTTTACCCTCATTCATTTTATCATATTAGTTAGGCATGGCTCCGTCTTCACCACATTAATACAAATGTCAAGCACCATGGTGTCCAAGTCAGGCGATTGGATCATACTTTTTCAATGTGCATCAACTTTTTATTCTTCACACAATACATGAGCGTGAACCATGAACATAGCATAAGGGTGGAATAGAATATGGTGGTAGATATGAAAGGGGTGAAAAGTGGAGAAGAAAGTCTCGCATCAACTAGGTGTATCAACGGGCTATGGAGATGTCCATCGATAGATATCAATACGAGGAGTAGGGATTTCCATGCAAATGATGCACTAGAGCTATAAGTGTATGAAAGCTCAACTGAAGCTAAGTGGGGTGTGCATCCAACTTGCTTTCTCATGAAGACCTCGGGCATTTGAGGAAGCCCGTCATCGGAATATACAATCCAAGTTTTCAATAATGAAAATAATTCCCACTAGCATATGAAAATGACATAACATGAGACTCTCTACATGAAGAACAAGGTGCCACTTTGAGGCACAAGTGTGGTAAAGGATAGTAGCAAAGTCCCTTCTATCTTTTTTTTCTTTTTTTTTTCTTTTTTTTCATGTTTTAATGGTGGGCTCACTTGGCCTCTCCCATGATCATCACAATTTTATTTACTTACAACTCAATATGAAGAACTATGAAACAATATGACTCAATATGAATGCCTCTGGTAGTGTACCAGGATGTGCAATGTTCTAGCGTGACATGTATCAAAAAATGATGAACGGTGGCTTTGCCACAAATACTATGTCAGCTCTATATGATCACGCAAAGCAATATGATGATGAAAGAACTAGTCATATGATGTAACGGTGGAATTTGCATGGCAATATATCTCGGAATGACTATGGAAGTGCCATAATAGGTAGGTATGGTGGCTGTTTTGAGGAAGATATAAGAGGGTTTATGTGTGACAGAGCGTATCATGTCACGGGGTTTGGATGCACCGGCGAAGTTCACACCGATCCTCGAGGTGAGAATGGGCAATGCACGGTACGGAAGAGGCTAGCAAAATATGAGGTGGTGAGATTGCGTATGTCCATGGGTTCACATTAGTATCACAAATCAAAGTACTACTCGCATGCCCCGAGTGAGGAGGTTGGGAGGAGTTAACCATCGCGCGCCTCCGACCCGAAACAACACTAGGATTTCACCGAGGAATAGAAATGCTCACACATCCCCACCATGCCTTTTTTAATACTTAGACAAATAGGAAATTAACACCTCTTAATACCGATACTTCTACGACCGACAACCATGCACTCACACCCTTTCACATTACCACATCAATATCATTAACCCAAGATTTCTCTTTAATGTGCTACATGATGGTTTTGATTATCACTCATTGAATACCTATTATTTTTGGACTAGTCATATGACCCATGCAAATTACCGTCACAATTTATTAACTCACAAACAAATATAAGTGAAGAACGAGAGTGCAATTATTTCTACAAAATCTATACGCCACCGTGCTCAAAAAGATATAAGTGAAGTACTAGAGCAACTGCCAAGCTCAAAAGGTATAAGTGAAGCACATAGAGTATTCTAATAAATTATGATGAAGGCGTGTCTCTCTCAAATAAGTGTGTCCAGCAAAACCATGATTGTGGCAAACAAAAAACAAAAGCAAACGACGCTCCAAACTCATATCATGTGACGAATAAAAATATAGCTCCAAGTGACATACCGATGGATTGAGACGAAAGAGGGGATGCCTTCCGGGGCATCCCCAAGCTTAGACGCTTGAGTCTTCCAAGAATATTACCTTGGTGTGCCTTGGGAATCCCCAAGATTAGGCTCTTGCCGCTCCTTATTCCTTCGTCCATCGTGATAACACCCAACACTTGAAAACTTCAATCACACAAAACTCAACAAAACTTCGTAAGATCCGTTAGTATAAGCAACATATCAAATACTTTAGGTACTGTTATAAATTGATTAATATTTCATTATTGCATAATAGGTACTGTATTCTAACTTCTCCATGACTTATACCCCCCGATACAATCCATAGCATCATCAAAACAAGCAAACTATGCAAGCAAAAACAGAATCTGTCTAAAACAGAACAGTCTGTAAAGATCTGTAGACAACCTATACTTATGTAACTCTAAAAATCCTTCCAGATTCTTGTGATCTGCGTTGGGTTTTCCGTGAAGAGGAACAGGTAATTGCATCACAAAACGGATAAGTATTTCCCTCAGTTAAGAACCAAGGTTTCTCGAACCAATAGGAATATCAATCAAGAACCGTCTTCAGCGACTGCACACAAAAGAGCAAACACTTGCACCCAACCTGGGCATGAGGGTTGTCAATCCCCTTGGACTCCTTATTTGCAAGCAAATGAAGTTGTAAATCTGCATCAAATCACGTGATACAACAAACTGAAACCAAAACTACAAGGAAATGCATACATAAACGTTTACCTCTATGTTTCTGGTGTAAATTTTGTAATTCCAATTCTTCGTGTCCCATTCCTCCAATGGAGACATAAGAAAGTGCCACATCCTATGGATCACGGACATCGTGAGAGATGAAGTGTTGTGAAGGAAAGCTACCTCCTCTGCTCTTCCCTGCATTGAAACGTCTTGGCCTCGCAATGGGTCCAACGTATAACACTGGTCTTCGATTGCAAAGAAGGTTATGCTAGATTGCAGGCAGTCATAAAAGATGCAAGTTGTGCTCAGAGCAAGTAGAATTGCTTAGTGATTTTTTTAGTAGAACATAAATTGCAGAAAATAAAGGAAAATACAAATTTCTTGCTGATCCTAATCACCTCAATCTTCCTGGGCCAGCCGGAGGCCTTGTCCGCCAGCTCCGTGTCCCAGCCATTGATGTCCACTTGGTTGTTGTTGTTGCTGGAGTCAGTGGCTGTGGCCGCCCCGGCGCCGGCGGCGACCGTGGCCGTGAACTCGCGGCTCAATCGTCATGAACTGCTCCTAGGAGGAAACAAAGCGGCGAGTCCTCGCAGTTCGTACACAATATTCGTTCGGGACGTGAATGACAGTTGGGGGCTTGGGCATCGGCTTCACAGGGTGGATATTCCAGATCTGGTGGCCCTGAAGTCATGGAACATGGCGTTGGTGATGGTGACGTCGGCTTCCTGCTCGTAGAGGGAGGTAGAAGGTCAAAGGGATGTAACGATGGCATGTGTGAGGCAGCGGTTGAGCGGAGGACCTTCAAGTGGTGTTACTGCACGTAAGAAGAGGTCGACGGCTAGACGGATGTGGCGACAGCATGCGCATGGCGGCGGGCGGGTGTGTAGGGGCATGAGGCGGGGATGAGGAGCAGTTTCTAATGGAGCGGCGGCACTGTAGATGGCGACCCCCGCGGCGGCCCCGAGTTTGTGTGTGGCGGTGATGACCCACAAGTATAGGGGATCAATCGTAGTCCTTTCGATAAGTAAGAGTGTCGAACCCAACGAGGAGCATAAGGAAATGACAAGCGGTTTTCAGCAAGGTAATTTCTGCAAGCACTAAAATTGTAGGTAACAGATAGTTTGATAGCAAGATAATTTGTAACGAGCAAGTAACGGTAACGGTAAACAAGGTGCAACAAGGTAGCCCAATCCTTTTGTGGCAAAGGACAGGCCAAAACAATCTCTAGTAATAGGCAAAGTGTTCTTGAGGGTACACGGGAATTTCCTCTAGTCACTTTTATCATGTTGGTTTGATTCGTGTTCGCTATTTTGATAATTTGCTATGTGGGTGGACCAGTGCTTGGGTGCTGTTCTTACTTGAACAACCTCCCACTTATGATTAACCCCCTCGCAAGCATCCGCAACAACGAGAAAAGTATTAAGATAAAATCTAACCATAGCATTAAACGTTTGGATCCAAATCAGCCCCTTACGAAGTAGCGCATAAACTAGGGTTTAAGCTTCTGTCACTCTAGCAACCCATCATCTAATAACTACTCCACAATGCATTCCCTTAGGCCCATGAATGGTGAAGTGTCATGTAGTCGACGTTCACATGACACCACTAAGGGAATCACAACATATATATCATCAAAATATCGAACACATATCAAATTCACATGATTACTTGCAACATGACTTCTCCCGTGACCTCAAGAACAAAGGTAACTACTCACAAATAATAATCATGCTAAATATCAGAGGGGTATTGAATAGCATATTGGATCTGAACATATAATATTCCACCAAATAAACCATATAGTAATCAACTACGCAAGGTAATCAACACTACTAGTCACCCACAGGTACCAATCTGAGGTTCCGGTACAAAGAGTGAACACAAGAGATGAACTAGGGTTTGAGAGGAGATGGTGCCGTTGAAGATTTTGATGAAGATTGGCCTCCCAAAGATGAGACAGGTGTTGGTGATGACGATGGCTTCGATTTCCCCCTACGGGAGGGAAGTTCCCCCGGCGGAATCGCTCCGCCGGAGGGCAAAAGTGCTCCTGCCCAAGTTCCGCCTCGAGGCGGCGACACTTCATCCCGAAAGTCCTCCTCTGATTTTTTTTCTAGGTCAAATGTGACTATATACCAGAAGATGGGCACCAGAGGTGGGCTGAGGAGGCCACAACCCATCAGGGCGCGCCCAGGGGGGCCTGGCGCGCCCTGGTGGGTTGTGACCACCAGGTTGGCCCCCTCCGGTAGTTTTCTTCTCGAGTATTTTTTATTTATTCCAAAAATAATCTCCGTAAAATTTCAGCTGCATTGGAGTTGTGCAGAATAGGTATCTCTGTTGTGCTTTTCTTGGGTTCAGAATTCCAGCTGCCGGTATTCTCCCTCTTTGTGTAAACCTTGCATATTATGAGAGAAAAAGCATTAGAATCACTCCTTAAAGCATTATTATTCGACAAAACATAATGAATAATAGTAGGAAATCATGATGCAAAATGGACGTATCAACTCCCCCAAGCTTAGACCTCGCTTGTCCTCAAGCGAAAGCCGATATTGAAAAGCATGTCCACATGGTTTGAGAGAGAGGTGTCGATAAAAACAAAATATGGACATAGAAGCATCATGCTTATTTTCATAACAGCAACAAATTCTAACATAAAACTTATTCAATATATTTTCTTCATATAACTTCTTATGCACAAGTTACAATTCATCACAACATAGAAGTATGAAGCATAAACCTTATCGAAAACTAACAAACTGTGTTCTCAGTCAACTTTGCAACTACAATTCATCATATTTTCAGGAAGGGTCTCATGTCGGAGCCTTTTGGCAAGTCCACATACTCAACCATCATTTAGTCTTCTATGATTGCTAACACTCACGGCATACCCATGAACAAAAAGTTTCAATCGGACACATAAGAAGATAGGGGCTTATAGTTTTGCCTCCCAACGTATTCACCTCAAGGGTGATGTCAACAATAATAACTCATGCCCACCCATATCCAACTGGATATATGTGCCTAGATCTTTCCTCACCACATGATTCTTGCAAAAAGGAAAAGTAAAAAGGAATAGGGAAGAATACTTTGACTCTTGCATAGAAGTAAATACATAAAAGTAAAAGATTGTCCCTTTGCAGAGGGAAGCAGAGGTTGTCATGCGCTTATTGGTTTGTATGCCCAATCCTTTAATGTAAAAGAACATCACACTATATTGCCCCCTATGATAGCAACCTTTATTATGCAGTTCGTCGCTTTTATTACTTTGCCATCATAAGTTCGTATAGCGCTCAATTTTCTCTTACAGTAATTGATCAAAACACTTTTAGAAGCAATTTTTATTGCCTTATTGCACCGATGGCAACTTACTTGAAGGATCTTACTCGATCCATAGGTAGGTATGGTGGACTCTCAAAGAATGAGTTTGGCTTTGGGTTTTTTGATGCACAAGTAATATCTCTACTTAGTGCAGAATTTTTGGCTAGCAAAGATATTGAGCAAGCACCACATGTTAAAGGATCTATGACAATATAACTTCTATGTGGATATGAACAAGCATAAATCATTACGTTGTCTTCCTTGTCCAACGTCAACAATTTTGACATATAATATTTGATGGGGGCTCACAATCATAAAAGATGTCCAAGATAGTGTATTTGCATGTGAATCTTTTCTTCCCTTATTAATTCTTTCATGAATTGCATCATTGACCAATGCTATGCTTGTCAATCTCCAACAAATTTTACTACTTATACTTTTCTTTATGTGATTTCATTACTCACCATAAGATTAGCATATGATTCTTTTCTTTTATTTCTCTTTTCTTTATTTTGATTGCAACAAGAAAGTAGAGAGACAAAAACTCAAACTAACTTTATTATATAACTTTCACTCGATTACATATATAGACAGGCCACGAAACTAACACACGCAAATAGATCATGCTAAAATTTTATTCAACTAAAGCAAAGGGAAACTAAAGATCAAACTAAAATAGGTAAAGGTGAATAAAAGTGGTGGTGATACGATACCAGGGCACCTCCCCCAAGCTTGGCTCAAGCCAAGGGGAGTGCCCATACCCGTGTGCTCAAGTCTCCTTTGGTGGTGGTGATGAAGAAGGTGGTGGTGATGAGGTGTCACACTTCAACTTCAAAAGGTGCTCCAATTTGCGGATGACCCTCCTAAGGTTATTGATGTGTTCCTCTAGCAAAATATTTTCACGAATGAGAAATTTATTCTGAACACGGACCGCTTCGAAAACTCTAAAAGCGTCGATTTCAATAGGGGTGAGATGACTGTAATAAGGTTGAAGGATATCTTCTTCTTCTCCCTTCTTTATTGGCATGGATTGATCTCCTTCAGGGAGATGATCCACCATAGCCTCCTTGCCCTTGTCTTCCTTGTTGGCTTCTTCTGGCTCCTCACTCTTCAGCTCTATCTTCACTAGCCAGGCATCTTCTTCCACGTTATTAGAAGAGGGAGAAGACATGATGCCTGACTTGACAGATCTGGCAGGAAAACAGCAAGAAACAAGAACAGAGGATTTTTCTACGATGCGGTCGTCAAAACAGTCTGGGGTATATATAGAGAATTTTTATTGTTGGAAAACAAGCATTTGGAAGGAAAACGGAGTCAGGAAGGTGTCCGAGGTGGGCACAACCCACCAGGGCGCGCCCAGGGGTGCCTGGCGCGCCCTGGTGTATCGTGCTCACCTCGATCACCTTTCGGTTTATTTCTTTATTTCCAAAATTTTCTAATATTCCAAAACTGACCGTATCACGTACCTCCTATTTTTCAGAATTCTGGAGTGTTCCGAAAGGTTTCTTTTATGTGTTCCACCAGTGTCATGGTTTGGATAACATTGCTTTCAATGTTAATAGGCGTACCTGAGATATAGTGCTTAATTCTTTGTCCATTAACCACCTTCGGGTTAGTACCTTCGGCATTATTAATCTTGATAGCTCCATAATGATAAACCTCTTCGATAATATAAGGACCTTCCCATTTGGAGAGAAGCTTACCTGCAAAAAATCTTAGACGAGAGTTGAACAAAAGAACATAGTCTCCTATTTTGAATTCCCGCTTTTGGATTCTTTTGTCATGCCATCTTTTTACTTTTTCTTTGAATAATTTGGCATTTCCATAGGCTTGGGTTCTCCATTCATCAAGTGAGCTAATATCAAATAGCCTCTTCTCACCGGCAAGTTTGAAATCATAGTTAAGTTCTTTAATTGCCCAAAATGCTTTGTGTTCTAATTCTAGAGGCAAATGACAAGCTTTTCCATATACCATTTTGTATGGAGACATACCCATAGGATTTTTATAAGCTGTTCTATAGGCCCAAAGTGTATCATCTAATTTCTTAGACCAATTCTTATGAGACCTATTGACAGTTTTTTGTAATATTAATTTTATTTCTCTATTGCTAAGTTCTACTTGACCACTAGATTGAGGATGATAGGGTGATGCAATTCTATGGTTAACATCATATTTATCAAGCATCTTATGGAAAGCACCATGAATAAAGTGTGAACCACCATCAGTCATTAAACATCTAGGGACTCCAAACCTCGGGAAGATAACCTCTTTAAGCATTTTAATGGAGGTGTGGTGATCAGCACTACTAGTTGGAATAGCTTCTACCCACTTAGTGACATAATCAACAGCAACCAAAATATGAGTGTACCCGTTAGAGGAAGGAAAAGGCCCAATATAATCAAAACCCCAAACGTCAAATGGTTCAACAACTAGTGAATAATTCATAGGCATTTCCCGATGCTTACCGGTATTACCAATTCTTTGACATTCATCACAAGACAAGACAAACTTACGGGCATCCTTGAAGAGAGTAGGCCAATAAAACCAGATTGTAATACCTTATGAGCAGTTCTATCTCCCGCATGATGCCCTCCATAAGCTTCGGAATGACATTTCCATAGGATTTGTTCTTGTTCATGCTCAGGTACACAACGCCTAATAATACCATCTACTCCTTCTTTATAAAGATGTGGGTCATCCCAAAAGTAATGTCTCAAGTCATAGAAGAATTTTTTCTTTTGTTGGTATGTGAAGCTAGTTGGTATATATTTAGCGACAATGTAATTAGCATAATCAGCATACCAAGGGGTGTTTTGTGAAACACTTATTGCAGCTAACTGTTTGTCAGGGAAACTATCATCTATAGGTAGTGGGTCATCAAGAATATTTTCTAACCAAGACAAGTTATCAGCTACGGGGTTCTCAGCTCCCTTCCTATCAACGATGTGTAAGTCAAATTCTTGAAGCAAGAGAACCCACCTAATGAGTCTGGGTTTAGCATCTTTCTTTCCAATAAGGTATTTTATAGCAGCATGATCGGTGTGAACAATAACTTTGGAATCGACAATATAGGATCTAAATTTATCACAGGCAAACACAACTGCTAAGAATTGTTTTTCAGTAGTAGCATAATTTCGTTGAGCACTGTCTTGAGTTTTACTAGCATAATGGTTAACATTCAATTTCTTATCAACTCTTTGTCCAAGAACAGCACCAACAACATAATCACTAGCATCACACATAATTTCAAAAGGCAAGTTCCAATCAGGTGGTTGAACGATAGGTGCAGAGGTTAAGGCTTTCTTGAGTGTTTCAAAGGCTTCCACACAATCATCATCAAAAACAAAAGGGATATCCTTTTGAAAAAGATTAGTAAGAGGCCTAGAAATTTTAGAGAAGTCTTTAATGAACCTCCTATAAAAACCAGCATGACCAAGGAAACTTCGAATACCTTTAATATCTTTAGGACATGGCATTTTCTCAATTGCATCAACTTTAGCTTTGTCCACCTCAATACCTCGTTCAGATATTTTATGCCCCAAGACAATGCCTTCATTAACCATAAAGTGGCACTTCTCCCAATTCAAGACGAGATTAGTTTATTCACATCTCTGCAAAACTCGATCAAGGTTGCTTAAGCAATCATCAAAAGAAGTTCCGTAAACGGAAAAATCATCCATGAAAACCTCCACAATCTTTTCACAAAAATCAGAGAATATAGCAGTCATACATCTTTGAAAGGTAGCAGGTACATTGCATAAACCAAAAGGAATACGTCTATAAGCATAGGTTCCAAAAGGGCAAGTAAAAGTGGTTTTCTCTTGATCGGATTGTGACACAGGTATTTGAGAGAAACCAGAATATCCATCTGAAAGCACAATATGCTCCCTTGGTGGTTTTGATAATTCATGACAACATACATTGTCTCTTGGACTAACATTTCTACCTAGTGTATTTCAGGTGAAAGTCCATAGAGAGAGATGGGTTGGCAAAAAGTATTGTGGAGATACCCCAAGATACAAGAAAATGGATTGGCAAAGCTTCAAGCAAGAGGACTCTACATTTTACTTTGTGAGAAATCACTTTGAGTCCATAGGAAAGCCAATACTATTAAAAGGGGGTAAGGTGCTGTTGGTGAACAAGATGCTCCACGTGCACAAGAGATAGTCACCAAAAACACCCACAATCTCTTCCACAAAAGTCTGTCCAAAGCCAAATATCCAAATTCGGTGCAACCAACCATTTCCACTCGGTGCCACCGATTCCCAAAATCAGACAGACCCATGCCAAACCCTAGCACATCGGTGCAACCGATTCCACTTCGGTGCCGCCGAGTTTGGGTTGCCAACTTTCTGTTACCTCGATTCGCAAAATCGGTACCACCGAGTTTGTTGGATTGGCGTCACCGAGTTGTGCAATCTGACCGTTGGTCACCTAATCGGTACCACCGAGAATTATATATCGGTGTCACCGAGATTCAAAAGTTAGTGCCTTTTGGTCACTTCGGTACCACCGAGATTCACACATCGGTGTCACCGAGTTGGTCGCTTTAGGTGTAACGGTTGGATTTTTGGGGATGCCTATATATACCCCTTCACCACCACCCACTAGAAAGAGAAGCACTCAGAACTATTCCATACTTGCCCCATCCTATTTTCTGAGAGAGAGCCACCTACTCATGTGTTGAGATCAAGCTATTCCATTCCTACCATATGAATCTTGATCTCTAGCCTCCCCAAGTTGCTTTCCACCAAATCAATCTCTTCCACCATAGCCAAATCTGTGAGAGAGTGATTGTGTGTTGATGAGTCTATCATCTTGAAGCACAAGAGCAAGGAGTTCATCGACATTGCCGATCCTGTTACCTTTTGGAGGGTGGTGCCTCCTAGATTGGTTAGGTGTCGCTTGGGAGCCTCCTACTTCGTGTTCTGGAGTTGAACCAAGAAGTTTGTAAGGGCAAGGAGATCGCCTACTTCGTGAAGATCTACCCATAGTGAGGCTAGTCCTTCTTGGACAGAAGCCGTTATGGAATAGTCAAGGTTGCTACTTCGTGGACCCTTATGGGTGGAGCCCTCCGTGGACTCTCACGACCGTTACCCTCCGTAGGTTGAAGACTCCATAAACGTGGACGTACGATAGCACCACCTATCGGAACCACGGGAAAAATCTTCGTGTCCCTCATGCGTTTGATCTCCCCATCTCAACTCCTTACTTCCACGTGCAATGTCTTTATTTTCCGCTGCCATACTTGTTGACTTGCATGTGTAGGGTGTGCTAGACTTGCTATAATTGCTAAAATCTACCAACCAATTAACTTGGGAAAAGGTTAGGTTTTAAATTCTTGCTAGTAGTCTATTCACCCCCCTCTAGACACACACTTCTAGTGATCCTACAAGTGGTATCAGAGCATTGGTCTCCATTGCTTCGGTTTCATCACCGTGGAGGAAGATGGATGTGTCTAGTATAGGGAGTTTGAGTTGTACAGCACCTATTCTTGATGGGGAGTACTATAGTCAATGGAAACATATGATGCTTGAGCTATTTAATGAATTTCAATTGAGCAAGTATGTTAAGAGCCCGTATGTACCTCCCATTGATCCTTTACATCCCACACACGAAGAGGAAATTGATATGCTATGTAATCTTAGAACTGTTAATCTTATTGTTAGAGGATTGCCTAGAATTGTGCTTAATCAAATGAAGAATTTTGAATGTGCTTATACTTTGTGGAATGACTTGGAGAAACGATATCCAAGTTATTCATTGAGTAATGTTGATGAAATTCTTCATAAAACTATTGCCTTTCACAAAATGACGCCTAGTGATCCCAAGTTTGATGACTATCTATTTGAGCTTAGAGACCTCATGCGTGCTAAAGGAGATGTCATAACTATCAACAACATCATTGTAGAAGCCATTCGAATTCATAAATTTGAACATTGTCATGATCACAACCTTAACGAATCTCTTGTTCCTTGTGACGAGGATTTCCCACTTGATGATGACAATGTGGAACATGACTACTATGATGAAGATGAGTTGTTCGACATCGAGCATGAGAAGATCATGAAGAATCTAAGTCTTATGGCAAACTTCAAGGATTACATGTCCGGAGGAAAAGAGTGGATTCTTGATAGCGGATGCACCGATCATATGACCGGAGATAGAGAAATGTTTGAAGAGATCACACCAAACCATGGACTGCGAAGGTACGTAACGTTTGGAGACAACTCCAAGGGTAAGGTACTTGGTCTTGGTAAAGTGGCCATATCCCATGATAGCTCTATTCAAAATATCATGCTTGTTGAATCCCTTGGCTACAATCTTCTTTCCGTATCTAGACTTGCCGATTTCGGTTTTAATGTGCTATTCACGAAAGTAGATTGCCAAGTATTTCGTCAAGATAATCATAACATGGTCTTTACCGGTTTCCGTAGAGGTGATCTATACATTGTCGATTTCACTAAGAGAGCCAAACCACATACTTGTCTTATTGCAAAATCTTCTAAAGGTTGGCTTTGGCATAGAAGACTGGGACATGTTGGCATGCGTAATCTAGACAAGCTTATCAAAGGTGATCATATACTTGGTGTTAAAGATGTTATCTTTGACAAAGATAGACTTTGTAGTGCTTGTCAAGCTGGAAAGCAAGTAGGTGGAAGTCATCCCGTTAAGAATATCATGACTACTAGGAGACCACTCGAGTTACTTCACATGGATCTTTTTGGTCCCAATGCTTACAAGAGTCTCGGTGGAAATTCCTATGGTCTAGTTATAGTTGATGATTTTTCCAGATTTACGTGGGTATTCTTTCTTGAGGATAAGTCACAGGTACAAAAGATCTTCAAGAACTTCGTTCGCAAAGCGCAAAATCAGTTTGAAGTGAAGATCAAGAAAGTTCGGAGCGATAACGGATCGGAGTTCAAGAACACCCATGTGGATACCTTTCTCGACGAAGAAGGTGTTTCACATGAGTTCTCGGCTACGAACACGCCTCAAAAAAATGGAGTTGTTGAGAGGAAGAACCGGACTCTCATTGA
Source organism: Elymus sibiricus (assembly GCA_039707655.1). Lineage (NCBI taxonomy): Eukaryota > Viridiplantae > Streptophyta > Magnoliopsida > Poales > Poaceae > Elymus > Elymus sibiricus. The sequence continues at coordinate 181,151,027 of CM077665.1, forward strand.
GATGGCAAGAACGATGCTTGACGAATACAAGACGCCAAGACACTTTTGGGCAGAAGCCGTGGAAACAGCATGTCATGCCACAAACCGACTCTACTTGCACAAGCTACTCGGTAAAATGGCATACGAGCTACTCACCGGTAACAAACCCCAAGTTGGATACTTTCGGGCATTCGGCTCAAAGTGCTACATTCTTTATAAGCATCATCGTACTAAATTTGCTCCCAAATCTCATGAAGGATTCCTACTTGGTTACGGATCGAACTCTCACACTTACCGTGTCTACAACAACTTCACTCAAAAAGTTGAAGAGACGGTAGATGTGAAGTTTGATGAATCTAATGGTTCGCAAGTCAAACAATTGCCAAATGATGTAGGAGATAAGGACCCTTCGGAAGCTATCCAAGACTTGTCCATCGGCAAGATTCGTCCCATGGAGGTGAAGGAAAGTACTTCGTCAACTCAAGTGGAAGCCCCTACTTCACGTCAAGGTGAACCTCAACACGACATGGAGGCATCCACAAGCGGTACATGACAAGATGAAGAGGAGGAAGTACATCATGAAGATCCACCACAACCTCCTTCACCACCACCTCAAGGAAACGACACCTTCAACAACAATGAAGATGAAGGAGATGATGATGATGAAGAAGCTCCGCCGTCTAACAAGCCTAAGCTACCCCGAGTTTGAGTAAGAGTGACCAAGAACCATCCTCTAAACCAAATCTTTGGTGACATACAAACCGGGAGAATCACTCGCTCTACAACTTGCTTAGCTAATTTTTGTGAGCATTATTCATTCATATCTAGTATTGAGCCCTTGAAGGTAGAAGAAGCTCTTCAAGATCCGGATTGGGTGAACGCTATGCACGAGGAACTTCACAACTTCGAGAGGAACAAAGTGTGGACACTCGTGGAGAAGCCCAAGGACGAGCACAACATCATCGGAACCAAATGGGTGTTTCGAAACAAGCAAGACAAAGACGGTCAAGTCGTACGCAACAAGGCACGTCTCGTAGCCCAAGGATATACGCAGGTCGAAGGTATGGACTACGGTGAGACCTATGCACCCGTCGCTAGACTTGAAGCTATTCGCATTCTTCTTGCTTATGCTAATCACCATGATATCACGCTTTATCAAATGGACATTAAAAGTGCCTTTTTAAATGGTGAGATTGAAGAAGAAGTCTATGTTAAGCAACCACTTGGTTTTGTGAATCCCAAGAAACCTAATCATGTTTACAAGCTTCGTAAAGCTCTTTATGGTCTTAAGCAAGCCCCACGTGCTTGGTATAAATGCTTAACGAAGTTTCTCATTGAAAAGGGATTCGAAATTGGTAAAATTGACGCAACCTTATTCACTAATAGAGTTAATGGTGAATTATTTGTGTGCCAAATCTATGTGGATGATATTATCTTTGAATCTACTAACCCACAATTTAGTGAAAGATTTGGAAGGTTGATGTCTGAGAAGTATGAGATGTCCATGATGTGTGAGCTGAAATTCTTTCTTGGTTTGCAAATCAAGCAAACAAGAGAAGGAACTTTCATCTCTCAAACCAAGTATACCAAGGACTTGATCAAAAAGTTCAACATGCAAGAGTGCAAAGGTATGAAAACTCCGATGCCTACTAGTGGACATGTTGATCTTACCAAGGAGGATGAACCGGTTGATCAAAAAGTTTATCGATCTATGATTGGTTCATTGCTATATCTATGTGCCTCCCGTCCCGATATTATGCTTAGTGTTTGCATGTGTGCTAGATATCAAGCTGCACCTAAAGAGTGTCATCTTTTGGCCGTGAAACGTATTGTGAGATATTTGATACAAACACCAAACTTTGGCATTTGGTATCCCAAGGGATCTTCCTTTAACCTTGTTGGCTATTCCGATTCGGACTATGTCGGTGACAAGGTTGATAGAAAATCCACCTCGGGTACTTGTCAATTTCTTGGTAGATCTCTTGTGTCTTGGTCCTCCAAGAAACAAAACTCGGTATCTCTATCTACTGCCGAAGCTGAGTATATTGCTGCCGGATCATGTTGTGCACAATTACTATGGATGACACAAATGCTTAAGGATTATGGAATCCATGTTAAAAATGTTCCATTCCTTTGTGACAATGAAAGTGCTATTAAGATTGGTCATAATCCCGTGCAACACTCTCGAACTAAACATATTCAAGTTCGACATCATTTCATTCGTGATCATGTTGCCAAAGGAGATATTGATCTAAAGCATGTTCGCACCAACAAGCAATTGGCCGACATCTTTACAAAGCCACTTGATGAGAAAGTGTTTTGTCACTTGAGGAGTGAGTTGAACATCATTGATGCTTCAAACTTGAGCTAGACTCACTCAATTGCATGCAAGGGCATGAGCTTACATGATACTTCCATGATACTCTTGACATGTTATCTTATGCCATGGAATTCTATGCTCCCTTGTATTGCATCTAACCTTTTGTAGGTACTTGGAAGAACTTCATTCCACAAGATTGCCATCAACTCCAATCATAAGCAATCTTGTCATGACCAAGTATCCACAGCCCCTCTTGTTGATGGAAGGAAGAAGACTACTCAAACATATCCTTGACACCATATTTGAATTTGACAATTGGAATCGTGTCATATCATGTTCTTCCTTGCTTGACTAACCTATGTAGGTGATAAGTGTACCAAAACAAGAAGGATTGCTCCCAACTCAAGATGAATTTCATCAACATCGAGCATCCTCAACAAGTTCACCTACAAGCCACGTCATCAACATCACTCAAAGGTATGTACTCATATCCTTGAAAAGGCTTTACTCCAAGTCATGAGCTAAAGCAACTCAAGTGATATGAAAACATTAAAATGCTTAATCAAAAAATGGTAACCCCATTTTGGGCTTAACGATGAGTATGACCTATGATCAAGCATTCTTGCTTGGCTCCTAAGTCAATATACTCTAATATAGGTGACCTAGTCACCGCCCATCATCTAGTTAAGTATCTGGTTTGGTTCATTCTCTATTTGCAAGATTTCTTGGAACCACTCAAATCTTCTCTAGTTGATATATTTTTGTAAAATCTTTTGCATTTCCTTTGAAAATTTCTTTTGACACTCTGTTACAAGTTTTCTAAATTTATTTGCAAGTTTCTCAAACATTGCCAAGTTTCTGTTTTAGCCTCAGAGCCGTCGATACAAATAACTCGGTTCTACCAAATTAGCAGATGAGCTACAAAACAACATCTCGGTACCACCGACTTGTTTGTCTCGAAGCCACCGATTTTATATCTTCTCCAGTCTGTGTTCATGTTAGTGAATCTTTGTTTCCTTAGTGATCCTATTGTGATATTTTCATTTCTTCGATGATCCCTTTCCAAAAAAAGGGGGGGGGGAGAAACTTTATTCAAGGATCCCTAACTCAAAGGAGGAGAAGTCTTACAAGCTCTCAGATCAGCCAAAGGGAGAGAGATTATTTTCCCTGATTTCCTCAGTATTAATGATCTCTAAAATTTTCATGTCTATGAACCCTACATTCAATGACCCTTGTTCTCAAGGATCCCTTCTTAATCAATGATCCCTGTATCTAACCCTGTGTATAACCTTTTTGGGAATTAATTCCAAGGGGGGAGAAATACCAAAGCTTCAAAGCTAAAGGGGGAGATACATGCTTATGCAAAAGGGGAGATATAATCAAGGGGGAGAGGAAAATATCAAGCTTACTTATATAGACAAGGGGAGAATACCAAAGTAGGGGGAGAAAAATATGTTTGGAGAAAAATATGTTTATTTCATTTGAACTACTCATGTTAGACTTTTCTCACCCTATCCAATCCCAATATCTACATGCTAAGATTCAGGGGGAGAGGATGATCTACTACTTTCATATCTAAGGGGAGAAAGCTCTAAATGATCTTGGAGACATATCAATCTTAAGGAATACTATCTTCTATATGTTCTCTATATCTTGGTCCTATTGAGCTCTATTGCTTTTTGATTGGTAGAATACTCTTTTGTTTCCTAACATTGTTTTCTCAAGTGTATTTCTATTACAAGAATGCTCAAGAACTCAAGGTAAGTATATGCATCACAACCTTGATCAAGATGATCTCTTAATTCTTGCACATATTGTTTGCAAGAGTGAAGTCTTGAACAAGGATACACCTCACTCATATATATATATATTTGATGCATATAGCCAAGATACACATGACTCATTATATCCCTTCTACTATATGTGTGTCCATGCATTCCAAAGCAACTATCCTTTAAAAGAATTGCACACATTTAGGGGGAGCAAGTCTAAGTCATGTGTCTCTCAAAGTCTTCATTATATCCATGCATATCTTTATTTGAAGCTTTGATTGTATGTTGTCATCAATTACCAAAAAGGGGGAGATTGAAAGCACAATATGCTCCCTTGGTGGTTTTGATAATTCATGACAAGATACATTGTCTCTTGGACTAACATTTCTACCTAGTGTATTTCAGGTGAAAGTCCATAGAGAGAGATGGGTTGGCAAAAAGGATTGTGGAGATACCCCAAGATACAAGAAAATGGATTGGCAAAGCTTCGAGCAAGAGGACTCTACATTTTATTTTGTGAGAAATCACTTTGAGTCCATAGGAAAGCCAATACTATTAAAAGGGGGTAAGGTACTGTTGGTGAACAAGATGCTCCACGTGCACAAGAGATAGTCACCAAAAACACCCACAAGCTCTTCCACAAAAGTCTGTCCAAAGCCAAATATCCAAAATCGGTGCAACCAACCATTTCCACTCGGTGCCACCGATTCCCAAAATCAGACAGACCCATGCCAAACCCTAGCACATCGGTGCAACCGATTCCACTTCGGTGCCACCGAGTTTGGGTTGCCAACTTTCTGTTACCTCGATTCACAAAATCGGTATCACCGAGTTTGTTGGATCGGCGTCACCGAGTTGCACAATCTGACCGTTGGTCACCTAATCGATACCACCGAGAATTATATATCGGTCTCACCGAGATTCAAAAGTTACTACCTTTTGGTCACTTCGGTACCATCGAGATTCACACATCGGTGTCACCGAGTTGGTCACTTTAGGTGTAACGGTTGGATTTTTGGGGATGCCTATATATACCCCTTCACCACCACCCACTCGAAAGAGAAGCACTCAGAACTATTCCATACTTGCCCCATCCTATTTTCTGAGAGAGAGCCACCTACTCATGTGTTGAGATCAAGCTATTCCATTCCTACCATATGAATCTTGATCTCTAGCCTCCCCAAGTTGCTTTCCACCAAATCAATCTCTTCCACCATAGCCAAATCCGTGAGAGAGTGATTGTGTGTTGAGGAGTCTATCATCTTGAAGCACAAGAGCAAGGAGTTCATCGACATTGCCGAGCCTATTACCTTTTGGAGGGTGGTGCCTCCTAGATTGGTTAGGTGTCGCTTGGGAGCCTCCTACTTCATGTTGTGGAGTTGAACCAAGAAGTTTGTAAGGGCAAGGAGATCGCCTACTTCGTGAAGATCTACCCATAGTGAGGCTAGTCCTTCGTGGACGGAAGCCGTTATGGAATAGTCAAGGTTGCTACTTCGTGGATCCTTATGGGTGGAGCCCTTCGTGGACTCTCGTGACCGTTACCCTCTGTGGGTTGAAGACTCCATAAATGTGGACGTACGATAGCACCACCTATCGGAACCACGGGAAAAATCTTCGTGTCCCTCATGCGTTTGATCTCCCCATCTCAACTCCTTACTTCCATATGCAATGTCTTTATTTTCCGCTGCCATACTTGTTGACTTGCATGTGTAGGGTGTGCTAGACTTGCTATAATTGCTAAAATCTGCCAACCAATTAACTTGGGAAAAGGTTAGGTTTTAAATTCTTGCTAGTAGTCTATTCACCCCCCCTCTAGACACACACTTCTAGTGATCCTACACCATCTAGGTAGCAAAAGTGTGTGTGCTTAGATAATCTTTCTAGCATTTGATCAATGAAAGGCAAAGGGTAATGATCTTTTCTAGTAGCTTTATTTAACTTCCTAAAATCAATTACCATTCTATAGCCAGTAAGAATTCTTTGTGGGATGAGTTCATTCTTATCACTAGGAACAACGGTAATACCTCCTTTCTTAGGGACACAATGAACGGGACTTACCCATCTACTATCAGCAATAGGATAGATTATACCTGCTTCCAGAAGCTTTAATATTTCAGTTCTTACCACTTCCTTCATCTTAGGATTCAGTCGTCGTTGGTGATCAACAACGGGTTTAGCATCAGGTTCCATATTAATCTTGTGCTGACATAGAGTGGGACTAATGCCCTTAAGATCATCAAGAGTATATCCAATAGCAGCCTGGTGCTTCCTTAGAACTTTTAATAATCTTTCTTCTTCATGTTCTGAAAGGTTAGCACTAATAATAACAGGATATATCTTTTTCTCATCAAGATAAGCATACTTCAAATGTGTCAGGCAGTTGCTTTAATTCGAGCACAGGATCACCTTTAGGTGGAGGAGAACCTCCAAGAGTTTCAATAGGCAAATTGTGTTTCAGGAGAGGTTGTTGTTCAAAGAAGATTTGATCTATTTCATTTCTTTCACGCAAGTGCATATCATTTTCATGGTCAAGCAAATATTGTTCTAATGGATCAGTAGGGGGCACAGCAATAGAAGCAAGACCAATTATTTCATCTTTACTAGATAACGCTTTATCACGAGGTTGCCTACTAAACTTGGAAAAATTAAACTCATGAGACACACCACCAAAACTGACACCGACAGTTTGTTTTTCACAATCTATCTTAGCGTTGACGGTGCTCAAGAAAGGTCTACCAAAGATAATGGGACAAAAGTTGTCTTGTGGGGAACCAAGGACTAGAAAATCAGTAGGGTATTTTACTTTCCCACACAAGACTTCAACATCTCTAACAATCCCAAGTGGTGTGATGGTGTCTCTATTAGCTAGTTTAATAGTAACATCAATGTCTTCTATTTCAGCACGTGCTATTTCATCCATAATTTCTTGGTATAAGGTAAAAGGGATAGCACTCACACTAGCACCCAAATCACATAAACCATGATAGCAATGATCTCCTATTTTGACTGAGATAACGGGCATGCCTTCTATGGGTCTATGTTTATCCATTTCATCGGGTTTAGCAATTCTAGCAGCTTCATCACAGAAGTAGATAACATGCCCATCAATATTTTCTACCAAGAGATCTTTAACCATAGCAACGCTAGGTTCTACTTTAATTTTCTCAGAGGGCTTAGGTGTTCTTATATTACTCTTACAAACCACAGTTGATACCTTAGCATGTTCCTTTATCCTAACAGGGAAAGGTGGTTTTTTCAATATAAGCGGTAGGCACAACTGGATCAACATTGTAAAGATGGTTTCTTATTTAGCTATAACCGGTTCATTAATTTCTTCTTTAATAGGGGGATGATATTTAAACCACTTCTCCATAGGGAGATCAACGTGAGTAGCAAATGCTTCACAGAAAGAGGCTACTATCTCAGAGTCAAGTCCATATTTAGTGCCAAACTTGTGGAAAGTATCGATATTCATAAAAGATTTAACACAATCAAACTCAAGCTTTATACCTGACTCGTTACCTTCGTCAAGTTCCCAATCTTCAGAGTTGCATTTAATTCTTTCTAAGAGATCCCACTTGAATTCAATAGTCTTCATCATATAAGAACCAGCACAAGAAGTATCGAGCATGGATTGATCATTCTGAGAAAGCCGAGCATAAAAATTCTGAATGATAACTTCTCTCAAAATGTCATGATTGGGGCATGAATATAACATTGACTTAAGCCTCCCCCAAGCTAGAGCGATACTTTCTCCTTCACGAGGCCAAAAATTATATATATAATTCCGATCACGATGAACTAGATGCATGGGATAAAACTTTTGGTGTAATTCCAATTGCAAACGATTCCAGTTCCACGATCCAAGATCATCACATAGCCTATACCATGTCAATGCTTTTTCCTCCAAAGATAAAGGGAAAACCTTCTTGTTAACTTCATCTCCGGGTAAACCTGCAAGCTTAAATAATCCACAAATTTTGTTCACATATAATAGATGCATTCAGGATGCTCGGTTCCATCTCCTACATAAGGTTTAGCAAGCAGTTGTTCTACCATACCCGAAGGAAGTTCATAACCAATATTTTCAGTAGGTGCAGTAGGTTGAGGGGCAACTAATTCTGGTTCCGGTCGAGGTGAAGATACCCCGAACAAACCCCTCAAAGGATTGTTTTCCATAGTAGCAAGTAACAATAAATTTCAGCACGTAGTATAAGTTTTTCCTTACCGATTTCCACTTACCAAGAGCGCTTCACTCCCGGCAACGGCACCACAAAAGAGTCTTGATGACCCACAAATATAGGGGATCAATCGTAGTCCTTTCGATAAGTAAGAGTGTCGAACCCAACAAGGAGCAGAAGGAAATGACAAGCGGTTTTCAGCAAGGTAATTTCTGCAAGCACTGAAATTGTAGGTAACAGATAGTTTGATAGCAAGATAATTTGTAACGAGAAAGTAACGGTAATGGTAAACAAGGTGCAGCAAGGTAGCCCAATCCTTTTGTGGCAAAGGACAGGCCAAAACAATCTCTAGTAATAGGCAAAGTGTTCTTGAGGGTACACGGAAATTTCGTCTAGTCACTTTTATCATGTTGGTTTGATTCGTGTTCGCTACTTTGATAATTTGCTATGTGGGTGGACCGGTGCTTGGGTGTTGTTCTTACTTGAACAACCTCCCACTTATGATTAACCCCCTCGCAAGCATCCGCAACTACGATAAAAGTATTAAGATAAAATCTAACCATAGCATTAAACGTCTGGATCCAAATCTGCCCCTTACGAAGTAGCGCATAAACTAGGGTTTAAGCTTCTGTCACTCTAGCAACCCATCATCTAATAACTACTCCACAATGCATTCCCTTAGGCCCATGAATGGTGAAGTGCCATGTAGTCGACGTTCACATGACACCACTAAGGGAATCACAACATACATATCATCAAAATATCGAACACATATCAAATTCACATGATTACTTGCAACATGACTTCTCCCGTGACCTCAAGAACAAAGGTAACTACTCACAAATAATAATCATGCTAAAGATCAGAGGGGTATTGAATAGCATATTGGATCTGAACATATAATCTTCCACCAAATAAACCATATAGTAATCAACTACGCAAGGTAATCAACACTACTAGTCACCCACAGGTACCAATCTGAGGTTCCGGTACAAAGATTGAACACAAGAGATGAACTAGGGTTTGAGAGGAGATGGTGTTGTTGAAGATGTTGATGAAGATTGGCCTCCCAAAGATTAGAGGGGTGTTGGTGATGACGATGGCTTCGATTTCCCCCTCCGAGAGGAAAGTTCCCCCGGCGGAATCGCTCCGCCGGAGGGCAAAAGTGCTCCTGCCCATGTTCCGCCTCAAGGCGGTGGTGCTTCGTCCCGAAAGTCCTCCTCTGATTGTTTTAAGTCAAATATGACTATATACCAGAAGATGGGCACCGGATGTCGGTGTCAAAACCGACGGATCTCGGGTAGGGGGTCCCGAGCTGTGAGACGAGGATCGATGGTAACGAGAGACGAAGGGGACAAGGTTTTACCCAGGTTCGGGCCCTCCTATGGAGGTAATACCCTACGTCCTGCTTGATTATATTGATTGTATGGGGATTACAGAGTTGATCTACCACGAGATCGTATGACTAAAACCCTAGATGAGTTCTGTTGTCCTACAACCTAAAACCCTCCGGCTTATAAAGACGTCGGGGGTCCCTAGGGTTTACACATGGTCGGTTACACGTCGAAGGGATAAACATGCCTATTCACTACTCCAAACGTGGAGGACAAACCACGATTCTCGAAGCTTCCTTCTTGGAGATGAGGTCTTCAATTCTTCCAGTATTCGGCAAGTGGCCCATACAGTCCGGCCCATAAGACATAGGCCGGCCTCCCGAGGACCCCTTAAACCAGGACTCCCTCAGTAGCCCCCGAACTAGCCTCCAACGCCAAGGGTCCAGGCTCCAGCTGCTTCGAGTGATCAGAGTCTTCGGCTTGCGAGGCGAGTTCCTTTCTCCAAACAGTGATCGGCCGGGATATTGTTCGGCCTCCGTCGACGTGTAATGTTTCCGATCATAGATCGTCCGTATACCATGAGTAGTTCGGCCTTGAAGGCCAATCGTCAGAGAACCAATAGTGTTTTCTGACAACTTTTCAGATGAAAGGCCACGGCCCACCACGACCTCTAAACCAGTCGTGAGGACTCGGCTCGCGGTTCGAGGCCGTTTCCACAAACACGATCCATTAATGCACAAATCGTGCCCCGTTTTACACGGGATATGTTTAATCATACGCATATAACGGCATGCACGCCTTGGGAAGCGGAGAGATTCACGGCTTCGTGAAGGGAGGCTAACCAGCAGCAAGCCTCAATAAAAGGGGAGGAAAACCCCAAGGCTTATCCGCACCCTCCCATTCGCATCCCAGCTTCGCCAATCTTCCGAGTTTACCGAGCCCAGATCTAGGTCTTCCATTCTTCCCCCTCCGAGCTTAGCCATGGCCAGCTCCGGCTCCAACGGCAAGTGGGAGGCGTCCACGGTCACAGACCAGGACATCCGGGATCTCAAGGACGCCGGCTACCTCCCCGCCAATGTCTTCCACCGCGCCGCAGAGGAGGGCCAGGTGATCCCCACCCCTAAACCAGGCGAGAGGGTGGTCTTTGTCCCTCACTTCATTCGGGGACTGAGCTTGCCGCTCCACCCCTTCGTGAGGGGCCTCATGTTCTTCTACGGCCTCGACTTCCACGACCTCCCACCGAACTCTTTCATGCATATATCGACCTTCATCATAGTCTGTGAAGCTTTTCTGCGAGTCGAGCCACACTTCGGACTATGGCTCAAGATCTTCAACATCAAGCCGAAGTGTGTCGCCGGCGCACACGCGGATTGCGGCGGGGCAGTCATCGGCAAGCTTCCGCGTGCAGTGTGGCCATCCGGCACCTTCATCAACACTATCAAGACTTGGCAAAAAGAGTGGTTTTACATCACCGAGCCAAAGGAGGAGGGCGGAACTGTTCCTGCCGAATTCAGATCTGGCCCCCCGACCAGATTGACCTCATGGGTCCGAAAGGGCCTCGACTGGGGGTCGGACACAGAGGTGGAGGACCTGCAGAGGGGCATCGCCTCCTTGATCAGGGAAGGAGTCGGCCTGACCAACGTGGTCCAGGTTATGCTTCGGCGACGCATCCTCCCCTGCCAGTGCCGGAGCTCTCCTATGTGGAATTATCGGACTGACGACGATCCTACAGTTCGTCAACTCTTCCGTACCACGCGAGAGAAGCTATGGAAGGCGCTGTTCAAGGCGCATGAGAACTGGCCGGGCAAGAAGGAGGACAAGGGTTTGAGCGCCATCAAGCCCACGCCCGAGGTATAACATAGTTTCATTTCACCGGTTCTATCTTCCCAAAGATAGTCTAAGCACTTTCCGATCACCTTTCATAGGAATGGTTGAGCAAAGCCACGGGCATCAAGTGTCCGGCTCCACAGCCCGAAGACCCCAAGTCTCCGCTCCTGTTGGAGATGCTCGTCGTGGCGCCTTACAAGGCGCCAGAGAAGGAGAAGAAGAAGCTAGGCCGAACAGGCCTGCGCAACAGGGACCAGCCAGGGGCTGTGTCCGAAGAGACTCATGCCTCCTCGAATCAAGAGGAGGAGCACGAGGCTGAGGGGGGAGGCGATCCCCCCTCACAGGAAAGAGGGCGGCGTCATCAGACGCCTCGGAGGAGATAGCTCCTCCCGCCCAGAAGAAACCGTGCCGGACACAGGTAGTCTCGTCCGACGATAGTTCAGACTCGAACACTGAGTCCGAGGACTTTGAGAGGGTTCCGCGGAGGAACCTCAGGGTCAAGCCCCTACCTCAAAGGTACAGATCCGAAGACCCTTCCGTGCTATTTATGCAAAGCTTCGAATGTTACTAACACGTGAGCGCTTACTGACTTGCAGCCCACCACAAGTCCTCCCCACCGATCAAGTTTCGGACAGGGAGACCCCACCCGCCGAGCTAGCGGAGAGCGGGACCACATCGCACCCCTCTCCTCCGGGCGCAGCGAAGGACACCGCGGAGGCGTCCTCCCAACAGGCTCCCTTGGAGCCGGACTCTGGAGGCAGGGCGACGAAGTCATGGCCGAGGCAAACACCTCGGCCGCCGAAGACCCGGGGGAGAGGCCCCTCCCGGATACTGAGGAGACCAGACCAGAAGACGTCCAGTCACCTCCAAGGCGGTCTCCGGAGCGTACCATGCCTCCGGAGGTACCGACTCAATCTCTGGTTGGAGATCGGGTCAACCGATCCCCACCGGCGCCACCGACAAATGTGTGGAAGGCCATGGGGGAGGCTCTATCGAGCGCCTCCATCTCCGGGGAGCACCGCACCCTTATGGTGCGGTACTGCAGAGCATTCAGTCCGTGGATTACGGACTGAAGGAGGCCTTCAACGGTCTCCTGACGGGCTTTCAGGTAAGCCAAGTAATGCTCTACTTTGTGAAATATTAATTTCTGTAAGTTATGATTATATGCATGGCAGCCCCCGAGCCCTAGGTGAGTTTGGAAAAACTTACCTGGGGGTCAAATCATAGATCCTTATCCGAACTATGCATAGGACAATATATGTTCGGATCGTTCTGTCAGCCCTTAAGAAGACCGTTCATAGGATTATTGTAGTGATAGTTCGGAGGTTGTAAGCCCCTGTAACGTTATATGATGTTGTTTGTTACAGGCTTCGTCGACGGCAGCGGCCAATAACGCTGCTGAGCTAGAAGAGCTAAATCGGAAGCTCGAGAGCTCCGAAGATGAGCTTGACGCTCTGAACAAGAGATTCGACGAGACGCAAGGTAAGTCGAATTAGAGTAAAAAAACTCTTTGTTATCGTACTGTCAATGCAGTGTTGTTTGATATGCTTAATGCTTGTGCAGCCTCGGCGAAAGAGATTGAGAAGCTCAAGATCGAACTTGAGAAGGCCAAGCAGGAGGCTGCGGTGGAGAAGGCGGCTGCCAAAGAAGCAGCTGCCGTGCTATCCGCCCTAAGAGCTACCAGCGACAAGCACGAGGCTCGGGTGGAGGAAATCCAGCAGGAGCTCAAAGATGCTGGGCGGAAGTGCGAGGATCTGGAGTGGAAGGGCAAGGAGCAGGCCGCCGAAATATCCACCTTGAAAACCAATCTCCAAAAGGAGCGGGTGGATAGGCGGTCATTTGAAGAGGAGCTCCGCCAAGCCAAAGCTATCCTGGATGGTAAGCCATATTCATTGCAGTGTATCTTCGGGGACAGCAAGTTCGAGTTGCTTACCCAAGTATGGCGTTCCTCAGGCGCCTGCTCGGACCTCCAAAAGAACTTAGCGGACGCGAAGCAGTTCTATGCTTCGCGGGGAGAAGGAGATGAAGCTCGGCTATTCTGGGCGCAATTCGAAGCCCCGAGCGTTCTCCTCTCCTTGTGGAGCGGCTGAAGCAGCTGATGGAGCTACACCGGATGGCGGAACCGGCCATGAAGGATCTCTGTATCCGGCTATGGCCCAATGAGCCACTGCCGGGCAGCTACTTCGGCCTGGTGCAGAAGCTGAGCGACGCCACTCCTCGGATCGACGCCTTGAGGCGGTCTTCCTGCATCGAGGGGGCTAGGATGACCTTCGCGAAGGCCAAGGTGCACTGGCCGGGGCTGGATCCGATGAAGGTAGCCACAGCTCCTCCGCCTCCTGGAAAGGGTCATAGGCGCCCCGAGCTGTACTTCTCTGGAGTTAAGGAGGGTGCTCGGGCCATAGAATCACAGTGTACGAGAGAGAATGAATATGAATAGATTACTGTACTATGTCCGAAGACTTGTCACCGTGTATGTATTTAAAATGCATGGTTTTATCATGTCTTGTATGTTTTGCATCCTTTATAACTCCTTTGTGGCCGTTAACCCTGAAAGCTGCGAGTCGTCGGCTTCAGCCCCCGTGTAGATACTACACAAGGTGTCTCTTCCAACCGCACTGTAACCCTTAGCCGAACTATCGGCACCCGAAGGCGGTAGTGTGGAGCGGACAAGGCAATAGGACCATAATGCTTTATTGCTTTCACTTAGCCATAGGGGCGAGAGAAAGGAGCGCGGGAGATGATAACTAGCCCCCAGGTGTTTGTGATGTTCGGATGAACCGCGGCCAAAGCCTATATCACCTGGTTTGTGCTAACACCAAACCCATCGTATGTCACGGAATAACCTCTGACGAGATTTAGTTAAGCTCGGATTCGCAGACCGGTTCTCGCATACCATGACAGTCAGTTTTCGGCTTTCTCCGCTGAGGCGCTTAACCAGACTAGCCGGAAGCACAATCGCAGCGGTGCTCCCTTTGCCCTTTTAGCCGAACGAGCGGAACATAAAGGGGCAAGCACAGGAGCCGGGCAACCCAACTATTGACCCAAGACACGGTTCGGAACCAATGCATATAAAGCAGAATTCCAAGACGCCAAACACTTAAAGAAATTGTGATTAGGGCGATTTTTAAGGTCGAGCCCCCGGTCTATTAGCCGGTTGCATCGTACAGTATACCAAACAGGTTCGCAAGAAGAGGGAGAAAACAGAAAGTGTTCCGAAAAGGGACATCAAAGAGAAAATGATATATCTATATTTTACTCAACAACTCTTATTGTTCAATTTGCCGATGCAACTATTTACAGGTATTTGATAAATGAAATATAAATTTTACAGGAGAGTTTGTACCAAGGGCCTTCGATAGATGACCTAATGTCCTTGATGTGCTCCGTCGCTTATCTGCTCCTGCAGCTCCTAAGGAGGTGTGTGCCTTTATGGGCTTTGTTAGTTCGGCGAACGGACCTTGAAGAAAGGGTCTTGAGAAGTCTTCGAGGTATGGATGAGCTTGACGCCTTTAGCAGGCACTTTATGGTACCTGTAGTGTGTCCGAAGACGTGTTGACGATAATAGTTCGGTCCAGCCGAACACCTACCCTCTAATAGTATGTCCCCACCGCTGCCCATGGAATTTTGAGCGCGATGTTGTGCCTCCGTGGCACGTACCTTGCCGGTTCTAGGGCCGTGCGATGGGGGGTGAGTCCCTATTTGCGGGAAGTGGAAGGTTCTGGTACCTCGGATTGAGACCGAGCTCTTTTCCCAGCCTTGGGTGCCTTGACGGCACATGTCGGCGATTGCCAATCATCGGTGTAATGGAATTCGGCCGCCAGGGCCAACGCATGTTCCTCAGTTCGGAGGGAGCGCTCTGTATTGCCATTAACTGTAATGACCCCCCTAGGGCCGGGCATCTTGAGCTTGAGGTATGCGTAGTGAGGGATGGCGTTAAAGCGAGCGAACGTTGTACGGCCGAGCAGGGCGTGATAGCCGCTGCGGAAGGGTACGATGTCGAAGATCAAGTCCTCGCTTCGAAAGTTATCGGGCGAGCCGAACACAACCTCCAGGCTTACGGAGCCTGTGCACCGGGCTTCAACGCCTGGGATCACTCCTTTGAAGGTAGTGTTGCCGGGCTTGATCCTTGACGGATCTATGCCCATCTTTTTCACCGTATCTGAGTAAATCAGATTGAGGCTACTTCCACCGTCCATTAGGACGTTAGTGAGGTGGTACCCATCTATTATCGGGTCTAGGACGAGTGCGGCCGAACCCCCGTGACGGATGCTGGTCGGGTGGTCGCGTCGATCGAAAGTGATCGGATATGCCGGCCATGGGTTATACTTCGGGGTTACAAGCTCTATGGCGTAGACATCTCGAAGGGCGCGCTTCCTCTCCTTTTTGGGTATATGAGTGGCGTAGATCATGTTTACTGTCTTTACCTCTGGAGAGAATTTCTTTTGACCGCCATCGATCGGACCACGGGGCTCATCCTCTTCCTCGCTGCGTGGGCTCTTGCCTTGGTCCTCGGATGCGAGCTTGCCGGCCTGTTTGAAGACCCAACAGTTACGGTTGGTGTGATTGGCGGGCTTCTCTTGAGTGCCGTGGATCTGGCAAGGTCTCTCTAGGATCTTGTCCAGTGGGGTGGGTCCGTCGTGTTTGCCTTTAAGAGGCTTCTTCCGCTGCCCAGGACGGGAATTGCGGAAGCCGGCATTGACAGCCGTATCATCGGCATCACTATTATTGTGCTGGCGCTTGTTCTTGTTGTGTTTTGGTTTCCCGTTTCCATCCCGAACTTCAGAGGTTCCGGGGTCTTCGGGGTTATGGCTACGTCTAGCTAGCCAATTATCCTCGCCCGCGCAAAAGCGGGTCATGAGTGATGTGAGGGCGGACATTGTCCTGGGTTTGTCCTGTCCGAGCTGTCGAGCCAGCCATTCATCCCGAATATTGTGCCTGAAGGAGGCTATAGCTTCGGTGTCCGGGCAGTCTACGATCTGGTTCTTCTTGGTCAGGAAACGGTTCCAGAATAGCCGCGCGGATTCTCCGGGCTTCTGAACGACGTTACTTAGATCGGAGGAGTCCGGCGGCCGAACATAAGTGCCCTGGAAGTTAGATCGGAATGCCTCTTCTAGGTCTTCCCAACACCCAATGGAATTTTCGGGGAGGCTATTTAACTAGTGCCGAGCTGGCCCCTTGAGCTTTAGGGGTAGGTACTTGATGGCGTGGAGGTCATCTCCTCGTGCCATGTGGATGTGGAGGAGAAAATCCTCGATCCATACGGTTGGGTCAGTTGTCCCATCGTATTGTTCTATGTTTACGGGTTTAAACCCTTCCGGGAACTGATGCCGCATTACCTCGTCTGTGAAGCATAGTGGGTGGGCGGCGCCTCTGACCCGAGCTATGACGCGCCGGTGATCGGTGTCTGTCCTAGCTCGGGCTCGTTCCCGATCTTCATTGCGGTCGAACCAAGGCCTGTACCCTTCCCGTCTATCGGGTGAGTATCCTCTGGATCCGTAGATGGATCGCGTACGACCTGCTCTATAGTCCAGGTTGTGTCGCAGGTCGAACCTGTCATCGGGCTCTAGTGGCTCCTTTCCCCGTCTACGGGGTATCGTCGGCCTATAGCCGGTATCATCAGCCGTCCTGTCGCGTCCTCGAGGGGGGCTGTCTGGTCTGTCATATGGGGTATGCTTGGGAGACGGTGTATCGGTGAGCTCGTCGTCGAATTGTGGCAGCAGCCTTCTGCGTGGGTAGCTCTTAGGTTGGTCCGATAGACCAGTGCCGTATTCTTCCTCAGCGGAGAGGACTCTCGTCCATCGGTCGTTGAGGTCGTTTTGTTCGGCTTTGAGCTGCCGTTCTTTTGCTTTCAGGCTGCGAGCCGTAGATAACAGCTGTTGCCTGAATAGTTCCTGATCTGCAGGATTATCGGGAATAGCGAAGTCATCGGCTTCCGCATTGTCCTCCCCCTCAATAGAGCGGAGGTAGTCGTCGTCCTCAGGATCATCGGGGTTGCGACGGTCTTCGGGTCTCTCCTGACCCTCTAACGGGTGTTCGGGGATTTCGGGGCCGCCGATGTCTTCCGGGGTATCTCCGTCCTCGGTGCCATCGGTAGACTTTCGCCCCTTTTTTCCTTTTGACCGTTTATGCGGCTTTCGGTGTCTTGACGGCGCTTCGTCCGATTTATCACCGTTGTTTTTTGGAGTGTCCACCATGTAGACGTCATATGTAGAGGTGGCAGTCCACTGCCCGGTCTTAGCGGGGGTGAGGGAGTGATCTTCCTCATCCATGTACTCTGCTTCCTCGGAAGCATAGTCTAGCATGTCGGTTAAATCCTCGACAGTGGCTATCAAGTGGGTGGTGGGTGGGACGAAAAATCTGTCCTGACCCGTCTGAGGCCCGATCTGAGAATAGATCGGGGTTGGGTCGTCGTTGATCTTCATCGACGAGATCCGATCTAGAGCCTCGTTGAGTATCGAGAGCTCGATCGGACTGGTCTGCCCAGAGCTTCCGGAGTGAACCTCCGATGCGTCCGTGCAAGAAGAGTGTTCGGCGAGAACCGATGTCCGGACGTCGGGTACTATGACCTGATCCGGACTGAAGGTCGGGCCCTCGCCGGGGTAGATCCCATGGGCGGAGCCGAAAGATGGGTCTGGGGTTAAGGCCTCAGAGTCTTTGGGCATGGCAGATGAGACTGCGAGCCCGGTTAGTGATAGATCGCCTCGAGATTCTATGGAGAACTCTAAGTTCCCGAATCTGACCTCTTGATCAGGGGCGAAACTTCCGATGCGGCCTAGATGGCCGGTCGGGTCGGCGTGCAGCACAATGCTGCCGAAAGCGAAGATCTGTCCGGGGACAAAATTGCCCGGATTGCGGACCTCTTCGTTGATGACTAGGCGAGCCATCGATTCCTTCTGGCGATCACAGCGGAACTCTCAATGAAAGCACCAATGTCGGTGTCAAAACCGGCGGATCTCGGGTAGGGGGTCCCGAGCTGTGAGACTAGGATCGATGGTAACGAGAGACGAAGGGGACAAGGTTTTACCCAGGTTCGGGCCCTCCCATGGAGGTAATACCCTACGTCCTGCTTGATTATATTGATTGTATGGGGATTACAGAGTTGATCTACCACGAGATCGTATGACTAAAACCCTAGATGAGTTCTGTTGTCCTACAACCTAAAACCCTCCGGCTTATAAAGACGCCGGGGGTCCCTAGGGTTTACACATGGTCGGTTACACGTCGAAGGGATAAACATGCCTATTCACTACTCCAAACGTGGAGGACAAACCACGATTCTCGAAGCTTCCTTCTTGGAGATGAGGTCTTCAATTCTTCCAGTATTCGGCAAGTGGCTCATACAGTCCGGCCCATAAGACATAGGCCGGCCTCCCGAGGACCCCTTAAACCAGGACTCCCTCACCGGAGGTGGGCCGAGGAGGCTACAACCCATCAGGGCGCCCAGGGGGGCTTGGCGCGCCCTGGTGGGTTGTGCCCACCAGGTTGGCCCCCTCCGGTAGTTTTCTGCTCCAGTATTTTTTATTTATTCCAAAAATAATCTCCGTAAAATTTCAGCTTCATTGGAGTTGTGCATAATAGGTATCTCTGATGTGCTTTTCTTGGGTCCAGAATTCCAGCTGCCGGTATTCTCCCTCTTTGTGTAAACCTTGCATATTATGAGAGAAAAGGCATTAGAATCACTCCTTAAAGCATTATTATTCGACAAAACATAATGAATAACAGTAGGAAATCATGATGCAAAATGGACGTATCAGGCGGCGCCGGCGGGGCGGGGCGGCGCGATGGCGGGGCCGGCAGGGGCGCGACGCGGTGGTGGGGAGGGGCCAGCGGGGCGGGAAGGCAGGGCGGGGAGACATGCGGATGGGTGGTTTTCGTAAGGGTGGTTGGGTGTGGTTAGCGATCGTGAGATGGGTTGATGTGTTATAGGAGCGATAGTAATTACGTGGCTTGCTGTGTTAAACATGGAATGATAGCTGACCTTTAGATGGTGGTAATAAACGTCCCAGATTGTTTGGATCTGCTTACTCTCTTCATTTTATAGGGGTAGTAGATAATTGGTTTAAGAAGCCTGTAAGTGCCCCCGCAAAAAAGAAGAAGCTCGTAAGTGAAATTGTACCCATCTTTATAATAGAGGTAACTGTTATTTTAATTTTAAATAAATAAAGATTGGGTTGTTAAAAAATAAAATAAAATGAATAGATCGGGAAATTTCTCTCGCCAAACTATTGAAAGCAAGCAACAACGGTGTACCCCGTTTTAGAACAACCAAGCGTTTCCCTCGTGCTCCATTCCCGACGTTCGGCACATACACACCGACAAAGTGGCTGCCACAAAGTAACAAACCAGAATAATAACCAGCCAACTGACGGTGGAGAAGGGCAGGCTTTGCGGCCAAAAGAAGGGAGAGGAGAGGAGAGGAAAAGGGGGGCAAGGCAAGCAACGCAGAGGCGTCCTCCTCCGCCCGTCTATAAATTCCCCTCGTTCCCTCGTCTTTATATAGGAGGCATCAAAGCCAAGAGGAGGAAGGACACCAAGGACCGACTACCAGGCGCCTCTCCGCGATCCAAATCTTCCCGGGAAAGTTCTTGGCTGATCTCTTCCTCCTCCACCGCCTCCGAGGGTATGCCCCCTGCTCCGTGATTCTTGGTTCATCTCTATTGTTCTGTTGTTGATCTGCGGTTAGTTCTGTATTAGGATCCCCTTCTATGAAGAGGATCCGTATGATTATGGATTGGTCTTGACTTGCGATCCTGTTCATCTTCCGTGCTTCTTTCGTAGGCCGTTTAGGGATTTATTTAGGGTCGAGCCGTTTCTTGGATCTTGTTCTCTTTCGACCCCTATTGATGAGGCCGTGTATTCTTATGTATACTGTACAATCGGGTATTGATTCTGATATCTAGGTTATTTTTTTTTTGAAGAAGAAAAGATTAGGGATTCCAATCCTGATGCTATTTTGCTGTACAAACATAGTATGATTAGCTAGCTCCATACAGGTATTTTCATTTCGTAGAAACATCTTTTTGAGCGAAGGGGATAAATTTGTCAAGACAACAAAATTATGTGTAGACTAGCACTGCACTTGCCTGTACATATTACGACATGCTATTTGTGATTTTGAAGTTGAAAGAAGCCTTTATTTAGGAAAAACTCCAGTCTGGACTACCTAACAAAAATTGAAGAAAACAATGATCATAAAGGATGATAAAAATCACCTATATAAACAAACTCTAAATAATGCTAGAAGACATCAAAGGTCGCTGCACGAATCGTGCAGGTTGCTCTACTAGTTTTATGAAATTGTTTTTCCGTAATCATTTAGGTCCAATTGGAACAGTGATGATTGCTTGTGGTGTAGGTGTGTTGTCATCAGTTTGGCTTTGTCTGTTGTTCCATCGTTTCGGTATAGAAACACCTCACTGATTTGATGATTTTATCTTCCTTTAATTTAACTGTACAAAATAAGTACCTCTATTGCAAATTATTTAGCCAGTGGTCAAAGCCATGGACTGCTTGGTTGTACAAATGAGAAATTACGAAGTTGTCACTCACCTCTCTATACTGCATGCCCTAATGATTCATTCTCTTAACGGTTCAAAAAAAAATAGATTCATTCTCTTACTGTGTACAGTTCTTGGTGTAGCTTTTGCCACTCTCACCAGGAGTTTTCATGTCTGATCTCGACGTTCAGATCCCAACTGCCTTTGGTATGCCTGTCGTTTTCCATCCCAATCATCATTGAAATTGGTTGCGTTGTTTGGAGTCTCTTGCTTAATTGTTTTGCTGCTACATACAGACCCCTTTGCCGAGGCGAATGCTGGGGACGCTGGTGCAGCTGCCGGATCAAAGGACTACGTGCATGTACGCATCCAGCAGCGTAATGGTCGCAAGAGCCTGACCACTGTCCAGGGTCTGAAGAAGGAGTTCAGCTACAGCAAGATCCTCAAAGACCTCAAGAAAGAGTTTTGCTGCAATGGTACAGTTGTCCAGGACACAGAACTTGGACAGGTGCGTGCAAACTCATTATCCCTTGTCATGCCCATTTGTTTCGCAGTTTTCTTGTGCAAGGTAGTTATCTTGATCATTGCTGTTCTCTTCCACTCCAGGTCATTCAACTCCAGGGTGATCAGAGGAAGAACGTCTCAAACTTCCTTGTCCAGGTAAACATCTTTTCCTCATCTTATGCTCGGTATGGCTGCAGTTCGCAAACATGGATGAAGATGTCTAATATAATGTGTCTGACGCAGGCGGGCATTGTGAAGAAGGAGCACATCAAGATTCATGGTTTCTGAGCAACTGCCAGCTCCGTATCAGAGTCTGCATGCAAAGCAGCTATATATTGGTGGTGCAGTATATTTAGTTGTGTGCTAGCACTAGAGTCTGCATGCAAAGCAGCTATATATTGGTGGTGCAGTATATTTAGTTGTGTGCTAGCACTAGCAGGCGCTACGCTTGCGTGTTCTGAGTATACACAAAATCTAGCATAGCCACCTCTCTGCGTGCGTGTATGCTTGCTACCGTTGTGTTGAAGCTTTGTAAGGAGCACCATCGTTAGATGGCTTGTTACCCTCTCCCATCAAGGTTGAATAATAATATATGCTTTCTGAAGCGTGATATCCTTCGTGTCATCCATTTCATTCAGCTGCACTTTCCGTTTGGTTTTTGACATTTTATTTTGATAGTGTTTTCTAAAAGGGTTTTCAGTGGTGATGATGTGCATTGTTCTGCTACTGTTCTAAAACGATGACTTCAGATCAGAGTGATCGTTCTCATCCGCGCGATGTCTGCTGTCTCGTTCGACATTCCAGCCGGTGTCATACATCTAGTCTTGAACTGTATTTGCTTCATGACTGAATTAAGCTGCCTGCTTGACATGCACCAATTACTCTGGGCCCAGTTGCACTTGGTTCTTCAGACAGCAGCCATGGGGATGGGGTCTACTGAATACTGTAGGCTCATTCATGGCAATTTACTACGGCAGCGGAAACGAGTGCCTGCTGCTGCTGCTATTCCAAGCTGCGAATGCCTTGGATCTCATTACTGTTTTGAGGGCACGGTTTTTATTCTGCACACTGTGCGGCTCTCCGCCAGTACGTCGATAAACATCCCGGCAGGACTGCTCAACAACTTTATCACTCGACAAATAACGCCACTGTCAACTTCTCTAGTACTGTTATCCGACTTTGTGCTCAATCAAGAAATAGCCTATGAGTTGCCTACCCCAACCTTCTTCCTAGGAGTGATGGCGTCTATGGCCCCCTGCTGCAATTGGTCAACATTAGGCTCGTCTTATGACGCTCATCTGCCAATTCATTCGCAGCTTACCGTTCTGCTGTCAGATGCAGGGCGTCGCCGTCCACTCAACATGCCCCATGTGGTTCTCCCCTACATGCCACACGTGTTTCTTCCCAAGATCGACCGCTTAGGCTTCCTTCGGTTGACAAGTATTTGAAGGGGTTTTGGCAGGGATCGAGGAGGATTAGATCTCCTACAAGTCAAAATCCCTCCGAATCCCCTCCGATCCTCTAGGAAAGGGGTGTAACCGAACAAAGTTTTAAAGGTTTCTTTAAATATCGGAGTGTGGAGTAATCTTCCTAACCTCGAGACCGAAGACGGGTAGGTGGATACCATGTATGATGCCCCGCTTTCTTCCATTTGGTTGGTGAGGTTATCGAGATTGGATTAGATGACGCTAGGCCCGAATCCATGTTTTGTCACTTTACAACGTCGTCACGTAAATCTAAATCACATTTTCCAAGACAGAAACAAAAATCACCTAAGAAGACGATAGTATCCACCTCGACCCGAGTTTTCACATAAAGGACATGTTTTGGAATAGAAGAGATTTTTCAGACTAGGCTAAATATAAACACGTTGGTAATTGTGTGAGAGAATATGCGTTAGATTTTGTGACAATTTTCGAGGTTGGTAAATATGACTTCCGTGTGAATGTCCTCGATCACCTATCAGGTGGTTTGACTACACATGACATAGTCTACCAACACGTGGAAGGTTCGAAGAAATCCTACTTAGGGTACAGAGCATAACCATGGACTTATATAAATTTTTTGACTAGTGAATTTCACATCAAATTTCACCTTCAAAATAGAGTTGATAATTTTATATAGAGCCTGGTCGCAGTCTATGGAGCTACCCAAGATGAGCATAAATTCGTTTTCCTTTGAGAATTGGTGAACCTGGCTAAGGTTGATAACCTGTATGCAATGCTTATTGGAGGAGATTTTCATATCCTTAGACACAAGGAAGAGAAAAATAATGACCACTTTGACACTCACTGGCCTCCCCTATTCAATGTGGTGATTGGCAGTTTTGAATATCCCTATTTAGTGTTGTGATTCACAGTTTGAATGTCCAGGAGGCCACATGGATACTGACTGGGAACTTAAAATTCCACTTGCAATCGTGTCGGCCCTAGAGCATACCGAGGCACTATTCGATCATTCGCCCATCATTCTTGATTCTATCTCTACAAGCCCATCCACTCACCGCTATTACATCCGTTACAAGTAGGCCGACATACATTTGCATCTACTACTATTACTCCATCCCTTGACTGGTGCCCAACATGCATCGCAAGGTATTAAGTTCATAACAAATAGAGTAATGCTTGAATTATAATGACATAATGTATAGAAAATAAGGCCAATTAAGTTCTGAACCCCCTTTATTTTATCCTTAGTAGCAACAATACAAATACGTGCCTTGCAACTCCTCCTGTCATAGAGTAAAGACACCGCAAGATTGAACATACTACTATACACCACTCCTCTGATGATCTAATCATTAACTTGGCCAAAAAAAACTCATAAATCGATAAGCATACATAAGTATAAAATCACACATAGTAGATCCGAAAAGACTCAATTAATTTCAATAAATAATCTGATCATAAATTGATAATTTATCGGATCTCGACAAACACACCGCAAAAGTTACATCGAATAAGTCACCAAAAAGATCATTCTATTGAAGATCATAAAGAGAGAGAGAGAGAGAGAGAGAGAGAGAGAGAGAGAGAGAGAGAGAGAGAGAGAGAGAGAGAGAGAGAGAGATCTAGCTACTGCTATGGACCCGTAGGTCCTATAGAAACTACTCACACATCATCATGGAGACAACAATGTTGATGAAAACGACCCGAGTGATGGATTCCACCTCCGACAGAGTACCAGAAAAGGCCTCCAAACGAAATCGCGGAATGATAGAGATTTGCGACGGCGATAAAATTGTTACGAGACGTCCTTTGAGGGTTTTTGGATAGATGAGAATTTATAGCGTTAGAATTAGGCCAAACTGAGCCAAGGGGGGCCACAAGGCACCTGGGTGCGCCCTACTCCCAAGTGGTGGAGCTAGTGAATTGCCAAAAGCTGGGCCCCACCGTAAGCTAAAATTTACTTTGGACTATCAAACACACTATTGTTGCATAGCTCATAGAAGTAAATAAGAACATGAGACACAGTACCAAATAACTCGCTGAATACGAGCAAAACAATAAAACCTTTTGACGTCTTGACGATAACAGTTCAATCTCCAATTTTCATATTTGTCCACACAAGAGATTTTACAAGATACAACACATTAATAAATTATAAACTTTCATTAAAATTAAACACATTAGAGACGACCTACGCAATTACCCTTTTTGAAACTTCATGGCTTTGAAAATGTTTAATAGTAACATCATCATCATCAAGTCCTATAAAAATCTCTTAGCTCGTGTCCTTGTGCTTGCGTGACTCCCCGTGCAGAATATAACGAACGAACAGACACAGTCACGCAGGCGAACAGTGGAACAAACGAACAAAGCAAGCTGATGGATCGATTCAACAATTTTGCCGAGCAAACCTTGGCTGTGGCGGCCCCAAACTGCAAAGGAAATGCCAGGCTAGCCAAGTTGGAGCAGCTTACGTATTTTTTTTTAGCGTGTGATTTTCATGCGACTTTCACTGATACAACAGCAACAGCTCGGGAGAGGCTCTCCCCATAGTTCACAAATGTCCGGGCACGCGAATCAACCTGTAATTGGATGGTTAGAGGAATCGTGGTATCCCAGCCAATCAGGGTTCAAGTCCTGGTGCTCGCATAATTTTTGGATTTATTTCAGGATTTCTGGCGATGCACATTCAGTGGGAGAGACGTTTCCGTTGACGACGAGGCACCTACGGTGACTACGTAAATCTCAAGATTATATGCCGGCTCAATTTCTCGAAGGTGCTCATAGGAATAGGGTGTGCTTGTATGCGTTCATAGAGGTGAGTGTATGCACGTATATATATAAACGCTTGCGTGTGTACTGTGTTCAAAAAAAATGCACGAGCACTTGTCCATGGTGCTCGGACGGTAAATTCGCCCCTGCTACCTCCCACAGAGCGCATCCCTGCCTTGTCACTCCCTCGTGCATCATATAGTCTCCTTCGGAAGCTTTCATCGTCTTTTTTTTCAGAAAAAAAATCAAAAAGTTTCATCGTGTTTGGACTTCGTTTGGTATAGATTTTCTGATAAATCAAAAATATATAGAAAACAAGAACTCGCACTGAGCACTAAGTTAATATGCTAGTCCATAAAAACAATATAAAATGACGTATAAAGCATACAATATTAATAATACAATAGCATGAAACAATCAAAAATTATAGATACGTTGGAGACGTATCAGTCATCCCATCAAACTTTAGAAAAATATTTTCGGTGTGCTTCTGAGCGCAAACAGTGTGAATTTGGTGCAGTGCGACACGCTCGCCCTTAGGCTCATGATCGAATAGGTGAGGTGCAAGGAAGAGTATACCGTTGGCCGGAGGCAGATCGGAAGATCTGAGATCGCCCAAAACCGAGCCTCGAAGATTGTGATGCCCTGTGACCATGGGGCTGATCAGCACCGTTCGTGCGCACCTACATCATCGGAGGTGTCACCCTGGTGCCGGCTAGATCATGGGAATGAGGTGCAGGCGACTCTAGCGCCTCGAGCCTCATGACTGCATCTTCTGCATATACTTGGAGCAGCGACGCCAACGTGGTGAGCGTCTTCGCCGTGGAGTCCATGGTCTGCATCTAGGCGACAACCCCTTTTCAGTTGTTCCATGATGTCGTCGAGTTTGCATTGGTCGTCATGTTTTGCTGCTCCACCACCTCCATCGCCGCTGAGATCTACTGCCCCACCACCTCCAAATGGGATTCTTATAGTTAAATTTGCTTTTGTTGCTCAAATTGGAGGAGGGAAAGACAATTCTCTTAAAAAAAGGACGAGACACATATTTTAAGGTTCGATTAGAAAAAGGTTTAACTCCCCAAAATATGCGAGAGTTATCGTGGACCAGGTTACCTAGCACATTGGAATTTGAGGGTTTCAGTAGAGCATCTATCATGTAATTTTGTATATTTTTGAGGGAAACAACAAGACTCTGCTACGTATTTTTATTAATTTTTAAATAAATAGTACAAAGAATGAGGTCCCAAACGGGTCCAAAGAAACAAAAAACTATACAAAAAAGCTAGAACAAACTAGTAGCAGGAAAAAACTATGTACATGGAAAGTAAAAAGGGTACAACAACAAAAGCAAGTATCCATAGCATAGCTATTTGAAGGCTTTGATCCAATCTGGAAATCCATAGCAAGTATTTTGTAATTTTGTATATATTATCCTCAGAAAGAAAATATCATTTTACTTCTGGTGTGGTTCGATCTCAGTCGACTAAGACTTAACGAAGTCTCAGTCAAGTGATACAAAACATCAAAAAGTAGAAAAAAACATTTTTTACACAAATCTTCACGTAAGACCTCGCGAATATAGTATGGACCGAGACTTCGTTAAGTCTCAGTCGATTGAGATGTAACAATCCCGTTTTATTTATATCAATCATCATCTCTACCGGGCCCTCGAGCAGTCGTTAGATCAGATCGATCATGACCATCCGGCTGAGGGTCGTGGAATTCGTGTCCCTCCCAGGCCACTTTAGCCGTTGATGAAAGAGGTAATAGCACCCCAGGTCCTTGAACTTGCACTCTATGTGATGCTTTAGTCCTAGAACTTGCAAAAGTGGACTAACTAGTCCTAGAACTTGCACATGAGGTGCAAATTTAATCCTGGGCCACTCAGACAAAGCCACATGGAGCCAGTGTGGCGGGGACAGTCAGCGATGGCGTTTTTGCACATACCCCTTATCATTTCCTTTATTCAACACACAATACACCTCATGGGCGTTAAAGGTTATCCACGTGAAATTATTGTCGGGCTCAATCATTCATCCACTTTGCTTCCTCGCTCGTCCTCCTGTCGGGATGACGCCGATCGCTGCTTGCTGTTGGCTGACGTCAGCATGCATGGCGGCCTTGACAGAGTGGACCGGCGATGTGCAGCCGCCTCCGTCCGTTCACCTAGTCCGCCAGCTCGTGGTCTTCCCTCCTGACTATGGTTCGTCCTCCCCTCCTCTTTTCCTCCTCATCCGCTTTGTTGCTCCTCAGTCTCTGTTGATATTGTTACTCTGCTCCAACGGATCGGTAGGTTTGGTTTGTGTTTGAGGCCTGTCCGGTGTTAGGCTGTGTCTTTGGAGCTTCCACGAGCAGTAAATCGTGTGTGCTCTGCGCTGATTTGACTCTAGGGTTTTGGCCTATAAAGAAGGGGATTTCTAGGAAGAAACATGCGATTTAAGCCCAGGGTAGCGGGTGGATTTACTTTATGTGTTAATTCTTCTGCAATGTGTGTGAAATTGGGCCTACGGTTTTGCCTTAGATCTGTTTATCAAGTTTGAGTACAAAAATCTGAACTTTGTAGTTTATTTATGCTTATCATGTGGTCAAATTCCAGTAATGCAATGCAACAACATCATTTATACCATAGTAGTTAACTATGGTTGCAGTACAATAATGTATTTAGTCCATGGAATTTGGTGCATACTTTTGCAGTTAACTGAATATGTTCAGTTAACTGAATATCTTCAGTTAACCGTGTTTCTTCAGTTTACTGAATATCTTGAGTTAACTGTGTTTCTTCAGTTAACTAAATATGTTTAGTTAACTGGATATCTTTAGTTAACTGTGTTTCTTCAGTTAACACATTTTGCGCAGTTTTAGAAATGCAGTTTCGTTGATGCTTACATTTTCCACTTTTTGGATGCAGTGTGTGATTAAGCCATGGGACAAAGTGTGGATACTCCTTTTTTACACTTGAACTGGAGCATGGTGGCCTATTCTGTGGAGCAAGCAATGACATGGAGTACTATAACCCTTTTGTGGAGGTGCTTGATTATGTTGATTTTTGCAGTTTCTCATATGCAGTCCTTGACGAGCACTTAGTTTGGCTAGGATATCCTGTGAGTGAGCATATCATATATTGGTGCATACCTGAGAAAATAATTTCAGATGGGATTGTTAGAATTATTGGTGATGAGGAGTTGCAGCATATGCTTAGAGCTAGTGCTCAGCCTGAATTGCTTACAATCATGGTTGTCCATTCAAATTTCATCAGTAATTTCAAACAAGATTTGGTACTGCAGCTGCCATTAGTTGAGAGCCCTGTTCGAATTTCCAACTCAAATGCTGGTGCAGTCAGTGCAATATCTTCTCACAACCTCATATCTTTCAATGTTGAAAACCCAATTTCAGAGGTTGAAGCAGATGGAACAGCAGAAGAGCCAACTTCTATCAATCTTGGCTCATTTCTGACTGAAGGTGCAGAGAACTTGCTTACTCGTGGTGCTCAGAACTTGTTTATTGATGGTGCAGAGAACTTGCTTATTGCTGGTGCATAGAATTTACTGACTGATGGTGCAAATGGAACAGTAGCAGAAAATTTGCAGTCTGAAGATGTTGTTGTTTCAGATTCAGATTTCAGCGACACTGATAGTTATTATGACATAGATGATGGAGATGATGATATTTATGAAGACAACATTGACTTTGATGTTAATGAAGAAGCTGAGCAAGAGGAGAAAGAGGTGGAGCCAGATTATGTACTTGAAGATGAAGATCTCAACCTCTCCATTGAGGAATAAGAGCAACTTAAGTACAAGTTCAAAGCTTTCAATACCAAGGTGGACATGACTTCCCCTATATTTACACTAGGAATGGTATTTGCTGATGTGATTGAGCTGAGGAGAGATCTTACTTCATATGCAATAAGGAACAGAGTGAAAATCAAGAAGTTTAAGAATGACAAGATAAGACTGGAGGTAGTGTGTCAAATAGGTTGCCCATGGCTTCTTAAGGCTGGGAATGACAACAGGACTGGAGGTTTTGTCATCAAGGCCTACAATGGAGAGCATGTGTTCTAGAAGAAATGGAAGTTAAAGGATTTGTCAGCTAAATTCTTGTGCAAGGCATTCATTGATGAGTTCAGGGATGATCAGAAGATGTCACTTGCAACATTTTCAAGGAAAATCACTAAGTAATTGAATGTGACTCCTAACACATGGAAGTTAGCTAGGGCTAGAAAGCAAGCACTGAATGAGAGCCATGGTGATGAGGCAGAGCAGTTCAGTAAGCTATGGGACTATGGGGATGAACTAAGGAGCAAGAACCTTGGGTCTACATTTCTGCTATCAACTACACTGGTGAAGGATAAAAAAATCCATTGGGCAGGAAATGTTGGAAAACCTTGTACTGGTCATATGATGCATGTAAAAGAGGTTGGCTAAAGGGCTGCATGCCTATTATCTTCATTGATGGATTTCACATGGAAACTAGGTACAAAGGAGTGCTGCTTAGTGCTGTTGGAATTGATCCTAATGACTGCATTTTCCCCATTGCAATGGCTGGGTTGAAGTTGAATGCACAGGTTCCTGGGAGTGGTTTCTGACCACCTTGAAAGATGATCAGAACATCATTAACACTGCTCCTTTCACAATTATGAGTGACAAGCAGAAAGTATTAATAAATGTTGTGCACAAGGTTGGCCAGATTCAGAACACAGGTTTTGTGTGAGACATATTTACCAAAAATTTAATGAAAAGCACAAAGGAGAGGTGCTGAAGCAAGACCCATGGGCCATTGCAAGATCAACAAAAAAGCTAAAGTGGAGAGAAAACTGCCAGAAAATGGATGATCACACCTCAGCTACTTTCTGATATGTCTCCAACGTATCTATAATTTTTGATTGTTCCATGCTATAATATTATCATTCCAGGATGCTTTTTGGGTATTAATCTACCAATTCATATTATTTTTGAGCACTATTAACACAGTGCCCAGCGCCAGTTCTTGTTTTCTGCATGTTTTTGACTTTTTAGGTCTATAGTACCAAACGAAGTCCAATTGCCCCGAAACTTTTTTATGATTTTTCTGGACCAAAAGAAGACCTGGAAGCTTCAAGAGGAGACCGGAGGCCGCACAAGGGAGCGAGCACACAATAGGGCGCGCCCATGGGGTGGCTGTGCCCTGTTATGTGGTGGTCTCCTTGGGCATCTCCCGACGCCCCTCTCTGGCCTATAAATTCTAATAAATCCCAAAAACCCTAGAGAGCCTTCCGAAACACTTTTTCCGCCACCGCAAGTCTCTGTTCCGCCATGTGCCCATCTGGACCCCTGTTCCGGTGCCCTGCCGGAGGGGGGATCGATCACGGAGGGCCTCTACATCAACCTTGCTACTCCCATGGTGATGTGTGAGTAGTTCCCTATGGACCTACAGGTCCGTAGTTAGTACCTAGATTGTTATATCTCTGTTTCTTGATCTTCAATACAAAGTTCACCGCATCTTCGCGGTGATCTATTCGATGTCATCACTTTGGGCGGTGCTTTTGTTGGGATCCGATGAATTGTGGGATTATGTTCAGATTATTCATGAAAAAGATTTGAGTCTTCACTGAATTCTATTATGATTCTTATTTGCATGATTATTATAGCTTCGTAAATCTCTCTGATCTATTGAAATAGTTTGGCCAACTAGATTGATATTTCTTCAGTGAGAGGGGTGCGTTGTAGTGGGTTCAATCTAGCGGTGCTCTATATCCTAGTGAAAGAAGGGGACAAGACATGTCTTTGTATTGTTGCCACTATGATAAAGGCGAATTTGTCCCTGTCTTTCGATGAGACGTTGCTATCATTTATGGTAGAGTCGACTTTGACGATCCGACTACGAACGTGCGAGGACATCGCGCCTTAGCAATCGCTAAACCAACTCCGAGAGGTTATTGAACACGTCGGAGCACGATCAACCTTACCACGAGGGTCTGTTTCCTACACGCAAACAAAGAACACGCAAGAAACTGAGATTGCAATCTAGATATTGCGAATATAAGAGGAAAGCTTTATTGATGAAAGTGAGGTTCTGTGACACCTTGGTCTAGTCATGGAACACAAACGAAGAACGCGAAGTTGCAGCTATGGCGAAATTTTAATCTAATAAAACCCAAGTCTAAATGGCACCCTAAGGGCTGTATTGTTGGAGATATGCCCTAGAGGCAATCATGTATGATGATATTTCCTATGTGTTTATGAATAAAGATAGTCCTTGGACATTATCAATGATGTGTATTATCAAGTACGTGACTTGTTTGTGAGACTATGCATTGCATGATGACTGTCCTAAATGGTCCCTAGTCAAAAGGGCTGTGTGGACGCGCAGCCAGTTAGACTAGCATATGACACGGTGGATGGTCTGGTCTCACTGACCATGTAGCATCGGATGCTAGCCGGATAATATGGACTCAGAAAGATCTGGTCGGATTCGACGTAGTCGGATCCGAGTTGAGATAAGGTCTGAGTTGGACAGACCCGACTATGAGACGTAGCGATAGGTCATCTGAGAGTCTCTAGTACAACATACGTTCTATGTCCTAAGACCTGAGCTGACGCATGTACTCGGGATGGTGATAGACCTGCTTTGGGCCGACCAAATGCTACTCCGTAACTGGGTAGTTATAAAGGTAGGTTTCGGGCTTGTCCCGACCCATGCTGCGAGTCATGGTTAAGCAAGATGGGATTTGCCCCTCCGATCAGGAGAGATATACTCTGGGCCCCTCGGATGATCCGACCTGGATAAGCATGGCCATGCGATGAGGATTAAGAGATAATCCGAAGTGTTGGTCGGATTCACCGGAACGAGAAAGAGGTCGTTCTGCAACAAGGATGACCATGTCGCCTTGAGCATGACAACATATATCGTGTGGCAAAGCGAATAGAAGTGTGAAGTACAGGTTCGCCTAACCAGCTTCATCGGACACTTGGAGTCGGCATGCTTTGCTAGAGGCCGCTACCGACTAGTCGAGTCGGATGTGATCTGACTCGCGACCAAGTGAACGAGAACCTAAGGGGGCGAGCGCTTAAGGGAAGGAACTACACGTGGGCTTTAGGATCCGTGCGAGGCCCAAGAGTTGAGCCCGCGCCGGATGCCTATATATAGTGGAGGTGCGGCACACCCATCTGGTTGATCGCTTCGGCGCCGTCATTAGGGCTTTGCATGTGTTGCAACTAGCCACCTCCACTCGCCGCCGAACTGTGTGATCGGACCTAGCAGTCCGCCGCACGGTGTTCCTCCTGCACGCACGGATACCGTTAGAGGCGGTGCACTTGCACCACTCCGGCGAACCTATACATGGGATCCAGTGATCGGCTGCGCGAGGGAGATCAGATCGGCTGTTCGAGGGAGATTGGACGAGGAGGAGACGGACCACGCGAACGCGCTGCCCCAACTCTACTTCCGCTGCACGACACCGCGCGTCTGATACGTCCATTTTGCATCATGATTTCCCACTGTTATTTACTATGTTTTGTTGAATAATAATGCTTTAGGGAGTGATTCTAATGCCTTTTCTCTCATAATATGCAAGGTTTACACAAAGAGGGAGAATACCGGCAGCTGGAATTCTGGACCTAAGAAAAGCACATCAGAGATACCTATTCTGCACAACTCCAATGAAGCTGAAATTTTACGGAGATTATTTTTGTATTTAATAAAAAATACTAGAGTAGAAAACTACCGGAGGGGGCCAGCCAGGTGGGCACAACCCACCAGGGCGCGCCAGACTCCTCGACGCGCCCTGGTGTATCGTGGCCTCCTCGGCCCACCTCGCTGCCCATCTTCTAGTATATAGTCACATTTGACCTAGAAAAAATTAGAGGAGGTCTTTCGGGATGAAGCGCCGCCGCCTCGAGGCAGAACTTGGGTAGGAGCACTTTTGCCCTCCGGCGAAGCGATTCCGCCTGGGGAACTTCCCTCCCAGAGGAAGAAATTGAAGCCGCCGTCATCACCAACACCCCTCTCATCTTTGGGAGTCCAATCTTCATCAACATCTTCAACAACACCATCTCCTCTCAAACCCTAGTTCATCTCTTGTGTTCAATCTTTGTACTTGAACCTCAGATTGGTACTTGTGGGTGACTAGTAGTGTTGATTAACTTGCGTAGTTGATTGCTATATGGTTTATTTGGTGGAAGATTATATGTTCAGATCCATTATGCTATTTAATACCCTCTGATCTTGACCATGATTATTATTTGTGAGTAGTCACCTTTGTTCTTGAGGTCACGGGAGAAGTCATGTTGCAAGTAATCATGTGAATTTGATATGTGTTCGATATTTTGATGATATGTATGTTGTGATTCCCTTAGTGGTGTCATGTGAACGTCGACTACATGACACTTCACCATTCATGGGCCTAAGGGAATGCATTGTGGAGTAGTTATTAGATGATGGGTTGCTAGAGTGACAGAAGCTTAAACCCTAGTTTATGCGCTACTTCGTAAGGGGCTGATTTGGATCCAAACGTTTAATGCTATGGTTAGATTTTATCTTAATACTTTTCTCGTAGTTGCGGTTGCTTGCGAGGGGGTTAATCATAAGTGGGAGGTTGTTCAAGTAAGAACAGCACCCAAGCACCGTTCCACCCACATATCAAATTATCAAAGTAGCGAACACGAATCAAACCAACATGATAAAAGGGACTAGATGAAATTCCCGTGTACCCTCAAGAACACTTTGCCTATTACTAGAGATTGTTTTGGCCTGTCCTTTGCCACAAAAGGATTGGGCTACCTTGCTGCACCTTGTTTACCATTATCGTTACTTGCTTGTTACCAATTATCTTGCTATCAAACTATCTGTTACTTACAATTTCAGTGCTTGCAGAAATTCCCTTGTTGAAAACCGCTTGTCATTTCCTTCTGCTCCTCGTTGGGTTCGACACTCTTACTTATCGAAATGACTACAATTGATCCCCTATACTTTTGGGTCATCAAGACTCTTTTCTGGCGTCGTTGTCGGGGAGTGAAGCGCTCTTGGTAAGTGGAAATCGGTAAGGAAAAACTTATACTAAGTGCTGAAATTTATTGCTACTTGCTACTATGGAAAACAATCCTTTGAGGGGTTTGTTCGGGGTATCTTTACCTCGTCCGGAACCACAATTAGTTTCCCCTCAACCTATTGCACCTACTGAAAATATTACTTATGAAATTCCTTCGGGTATGGTAGAACAACTGCTTGCTAAACCTTATGCAGGAGATGGAACTGAACATCCTGATATGCACCTATTATATGTGAACGAAATTTGTGGATTATTTAAGCTTGCAGGTTTACCCGGAGATGAAGTTAATAAGAAGGTTTTCCCTTTATCTTTGAAGGGAAAATCATTGACATGGTATAGGCTATGTGATGATCTTGGATCGTGGAACTGGAATCGTTTGCAATTGGAATTCCACCAAAAGTTTTATCCCATGCATCTAATTCATCTTGATCGGAATTATATATATAATTTTTGACCTCATGAAGGAGAAAGCATCGCTCTAGCTTGGGGGAGGCTTAAGTCAATGTTATATTCATGCCCCAATCATGACATCCCGAGAGAAGTTATCATTCAGAATTTTAATGCTCGGCTTTCGCATAATGATCAATCCATGCTCGATACTTCTTGTGCTGGTTCTTATATGATGAAGACTATTGAATTCAAGTGGGATCTCTTAGAAAGGATTGAATGCAACTCTGAAGATTGGGAACTCGACGAAGGTAATGAGTCAGGTATAAAGATTGAATTTGATTGTGTTAAATCTTTTATGAATACCGACATTTTTCATAAGTTTAGCACTAAATATGGACTTGACTCTGAGATAGTAGCCTCTTTCTGCGAAGCATTTGCTACTCATGTTGACCTCCCTAAGGAGAAGTGGTTTAAATATCATCCCCCTATTAAAGAAGAAATTAAAGAACCGGTCATAGCTAAAGAAGAAACCATCTTTTACAATGTTGATCCAGTTGTGCCTACCGCTTATATTGAAAAACCACCTTTCCCTGTTAGGATAAAGGAACATGCTAAGGTATCAACCGTGGTTCGTAAGAGAAATATAAGAGCACCTAAACCCCCTGAACAAATTAAAGTAGAACCTAGTGTTGCTATGGTTAAAGATCTCTTGGTAGAAAATATTGATGGGCATGTTATCTACTTCTGTGATGAAGCTGCTAGAATTGCTAAACCCGATGAAAAAGATAAACATAGACCCATAGAAGGCATGCCTGTTGTCTCAGTCAAAATAGGAGATCATTGCTATCATAGTTTATGTGATTTGGGTGCTAGTGTGAGTGCTATCCCTTTTACTCTATACCAAGAAATTATGGATGAAATAGCACCTGCTGAAATAGAAGACATTGATGTTACTATTAAACTTGCTAATAGAGACACTATCACACCACTTGGGATTGTTAGAGATGTTGAAGTCTTGTGTGGGAAAGTAAAATACCCTACTGATTTTCTAGTCCTTGGTTCCCCACAAGATGACTTTTGTCCCATTATCTTTGGTAGACCTTTCTTGAGCACCATCAATGCTAAGATAGATTGTGAAAAACAAACTGTCGGTGTCAGTTTTGGTAATGTGTCTCATGAGTTCAATTTTTCCAAGTTTAGTAGACAACCCCGTGATAAAGCG
Source organism: Elymus sibiricus (assembly GCA_039707655.1). Taxonomy (NCBI): domain Eukaryota; kingdom Viridiplantae; phylum Streptophyta; class Magnoliopsida; order Poales; family Poaceae; genus Elymus; species Elymus sibiricus. The sequence goes on from CM077665.1 coordinate 181,187,298, forward strand.
TTATCTAGTAAGGATGAAATAATTGGTCTTGCTTCTATTGCCGTGCCTCCCACTGATCCATTGGAACAATATTTGCTTGACCATGAAAATGATATGCATTTGCGTGAAAGAAACGAAATAGATAAAATTTTCTTTGAACAATAACCTCTCCCGAAACACAATTTGCCTATTGAAACTCTTGGAGGTCCTCCTCCACCTAAAGGTGATCCTGTGTTTGAATTGAAACAATTGCCTGACACTCTGAAGTATGCTTATCTTGATGAGAAAAAGATATATCCTGTTATTATTAGTGCTAACCTTTCAGAATATGAAGAAGAGAGATTATTGAAAGTTCTGAGGAAGCACCGGACTGCTATTGGATATACTCTTGATGATCTTAAGGGCATTAGTCCCACTCTATGTCAGCACACGATTAACATGGAACCTGATGCTAAACCCGTTGTTGATCACCAACGGCGTTTGAATCCTAAGATGAAGGAAGTGGTAAGAACTGAAATATTAAAGCTTCTGGAAACAGGTATAATCTATCCCATAGCTGATAGTAGATGGGTAAGTCCCGTTCATTGTGTCCCTAAAAAAAGGAGTTATTACCGTTGTTCCTAATGATAAGAATGAACTCATTCCACAAAGAATTGTCACTGGCTATAGAATGGTAATTGATTTTAGAAAATTAAATAAAGATACTAGGAAAGACCATTACCCTCTGCCTTTCATTGATAAAATGCTAGAAAGATTATCTAAGCACACACACTTTTGTTTCCTAGATGGATATTCTGGTTTCTCTCAAATACCCGTGCCACAATCCGATGAAGAGAAAACTACCTTTACTTGCCCTTTTGGAACCTATGCTTATAGACTTATGCCTTTTGGTTTATGCAATGCACCTGCTACCTTTCAAAGATGTATGACTGCTATATTCTCTAATTTTTGTGAAAAGATTGTGGAGGTTCTCATGGATGATTTTTCCGTTTATGGAACTTCTTTTGATGATTGCTTAAGCAACCTTGATCGAGTTTTGCAGAGATGTGAACAAACTAATCTCGTCTTGAATTGAGAGAAGTGCCACTTTATTGTTAATGAAGGCATTGTCTTGGGGCATAAAATATCTGAACGAGGCATTGAGGTGGATAAAGCTAAAGTTGATGCAATTGAGAAAATGCCATGTCCTAAAGATATTAAAGGTATACGAAGTTTCCTTGGTCATGCTGGTTTTTATAGGAGGTTCATTAAAGACTTCTCTAAAATTTCTAGGCCTCTTACTAATATTTTGCAAAAGGATATTCCTTTTGTTTTTGATGATGATCGTGTGGAAGCCTTTGAAACACTCAAGAAATCCTTAACCTCTGCACCTATCGTTCAACCACCTGATTGGAACTTGCCTTTTGAAATTATGTGTGATGCTAGTGATTATGCTGTTGGTGCTCTTCTAGGATGAAGAGTTGATAAGAAATTGAATGTTATCCATTATGCTAGTAAAACTCTAGACAGTGCTCAACTAAATTATGCTACTACTGAAAATGAATTTTTAGCAGTTGTGTTTGCCTGTGATAAATTTAGATCTTATATTGTTGATTCCAAAGTTATTGTTCACACCGATCATGCTGCTATAAAATACCTCATGGAAAAGAAAGATGCTAAACCTAGACTTATTAGGTGGGTTCTCTTGCTTCAAGAATTTGACTTACACATCGTTGATAGGAAGGGAGCTGAGAACCCCGTAGCTGATAACTTGTCTAGGTTAGAAAATATTCTTGATGACCCACTACCTATTGATGATAGTTTCCCTGATGAACAGCTAGCTGCAATAAGTGTTTCACAACACACACCTTGGTATGCTGATTATGCTAATTACATCGTCGCTAAATATATACCACCTAGCTTCACATACCAACAAAAGAGAAAAAAATTCTATGACTTGAGACATTACTTTTGGGATGACCCACATCTTTATAAAGAAGAAGTAGATGATATTATTAGACATTGTGTACCTGAGCATGAACAGGAACAAGTCCTACAGAAATGTCATTCCGAAGCTTATGGAGGACATCATGTGGGAGATAGAACTGCTCACAAGGTATTGCAATTTGGTTTTTATTGGCCTACCCTCTTCAAGGATGCCCGTAAGTTTGTCTTGTCCTATGATGAATGTCAAAGAATTGGTAATATTGGTAAGCGTCAGGAAATGCCTATGAATTATTCAGTTGTTGTTGAACCATTTGACGTTTGGGGTTTTGATTACATGTGGCCTTTTCGTTCCTCCAACGGGTACACTCATATTTTGGTTGCTGTTGATTATGTCACTAAGTGGGTAGAAGCTATTCCAACTAGTAGTGTTGATCACCACACCTCCATTAAAATGCTTAAAGAGGTTATGTTCCCGAGGTTTGGAGTCCCTAGATATTTAATGACCGATGGTGGTTCACACTTTATCCATGGTGCTTTCCGTAAGATGCTTGCTAAATATGATGTTAACCATAGAATTGCATCACCCTATCATCCTCAATCTAGTGGTCAAGTAGAACTTAGTAATAGAGAAATAAAATTAATATTACAAAAAACTGTCAATAGGTCTCGTAAGAATTGGTCTAAGAAATTAGATGATGCACTTTGGGCCTATAGAACAGCTTATAAAAATCCTATGGGTATGTCTCCATACAAAATGGTGTATGGGAAAGCTTTTCATTTGCCTCTAGAATTAGAACACAAAGCATTTTGGGCAATTAAAGAACTTAACTATGATTTCAAACTTGCCGGTGAGAAGAGGCTGTTTGATATTAGTTCACTTGATGAATGGAGAACCCAAGCCTATGAAAATGCCAAGCTATTCAAAGAAAAAGTAAAAAGATGGCATGACAAAAGAATCCAAAAGCGGGAATTAAAAATAGTAGACTATGTTCTTTTGTACAACTCTCGTTTAAGATTTTTTGCAGGAAAGCTTCTCTCCAAATGGGAATGACCATATATTATCGAAGAGGTTTATCGTTCTGGAGCTATCAAGATTAATAACGCCGAAGGTACTAACCCGAAAGTGGTCAATGGACAAATAATTAAGCATTATATCTCAGGTACCCCTATTAACGTTGAAAGCAATGTTATCCAAACCATGACACCGGAGGAACACATAAAAGAAACCTTCCGGAACACTCCAGAATTCTGAAAAATAGGAGGTACGTGATACGGTAAGTAAACGAACTCCGAAAAATTCGCAAAAATATTTTTTGTCAGTTTTGGAATATTAGAAAATTTTGGAAATTAAAAATTAAACTGGAAGGTGATTGAGGTGAGCACGATACACCAGGGCGCGCCAGGCACCCCTGGGCGCGCCCTGGTGGGTTATGCCCACCTCGGACACCTTCCCGACTCCGTTTTCCTTCCATATGCTTGTTTCCCAAGAATAAAAATTCTCTATATATACCCCCGACTGTTTTGACGACTGCATCGCAGAAAAGTCCTCTGTTCTTGTTTCTTGTTGTTTTCTCGTCAGATCTAGATCTCCATGGCTCCACCAAGCTCCTCCAAGGACAAGTTCTTCGAGAAGGTCATCAACCCGTACTTGCCGGAGGTGATGAAGCACCCTCAAGCCATTGAGATGCGTGAGGGGGTGCTCCACATCCGCGATGTTCAGGGACCCAAGAAGACCGGAAGTGTGGAGGCTAGGCTCGAGGCGATGGAACAGGAAATCTTCAAGTGCCAGAAGATGGTGGAGCGCGGACTTAGTGCCAATCACTCCATGATTACGGAATTCATCCGTGATCAGATGGTGGATGGCCGGTCTGTGAAGGACATCATCTCCACCCTCAACGAGCAAATTAATTTTCTGCAGAGCCAAGTTTATGATCTTCAAAACCAAGTCTTCGAATATGAAGCGAGATTTAAAGGTATGAGTTTAGCTGCTAGCTGCAGGACTCAGGGGACTCCCGCGTCAACGTTTGATGTGGAACCCTTGCCCTGGAAGCTGGAGGATAAGCCTACTACATCATCACCACCACCTTCTTCATCACCACCACCAATGGAGACTTGAGCACACGGGTATGGGCACCCCCCTTGGGTTGAGCCAAGCTTGGGGGAGGTGCCCCGGTATCGTATCACCACCACTTTATTCACCTTTACCTATCTTAGGTCGATTTTTAGTTTCCCTTTGCTTTAGTTGAATAAAAGTTTAGCATGATCTATTTTCGTGTGTTAGTTTCGTGGCCTATCTATCTATGTAATCAAGTGAGAGTTATATAATAAAGTTTAGTTTGAGTTTTTGCCTCTCTACTTTCTTGTTGCAATCAAAATAAAGGAAAGGAAAATAAATGAAAAGAATCATATGCTAATATTATGGTGAGTAATGACATCACATAAGGAAAGGTATAAGTAGTAAAATTTATTAGAGATTGACAAACATAACATTGGTCAATGATGTAATTCATGAAAGAATTAATAAGGGAAGAGAAGATTCACATGCAAATACACTGTCTTGGACATCTTTTATGATTGTGAGCCCCCATCAAATATTATATGTCAAATTTGTTGACATTGGACAAGGAAGACAACGTAATGATTTATGTTTGTTCATATCCACATAGAAGTTATATTGTTGTAGATCCTTCAACATGTGGTGCTTGCTCAATATCCTTGCTAGCCAAAAATTCCGCACTAAGTAGAGATACTACTTGTGCATCCAAAAACCCAAACCCAAATTCATTCTTTGAGTGTCCACCATACCTACCTATGGACCGAGCAAGATCCTTCAAGTAATTTATCATCGGTGCAATAAGGCAATAAAAATTGCTTCTAAAAGTGTTTGATCAATTAGTGTAAGAGAAAATTGAGCACTATACAAACTTATGATGGCAAAGTAATAAAAGCGACGGACATCATAATAAAGGTTGCTATCATAGGGGGCAATATAGCATGACGTTCTTTTACATTAAGGGATTGGGCATACAAACAAATAATCGCATGACAACCTCTGCTTCCCTCTGCGAAGGGCCTATCTTTTACTTTCATGTATTTACTTTTATGCAAGAGTCAAAGTATTCTTCCCTATTCCTTTTTACTTTTTTCCTTTTGCAAGCATAATGTGGTGAGGAAAGATCTAGGCACATATATCCAGTTGGATATGAGTGGGCATGAGTTATTATTGTTGACATTACCATTGAGGTGAATACGTTGGGAGGCGAAACTATAAGCCCCTATCTTCCTATGTGTCCGGTTGAAACTTTTTCTTCGTGGGTATGCCGTGAGTGTTAGCAATCATAGAAGACTAAATGATGGTTGAGTATGTGGACTTGCCAAAAGGCTCCGACATGAGACCCTTCCTGAAAATATGATGAATTGTAGTTGCAAAGTTGACTGAGAACATAGTTTGTTGGTTTTCAATAAGGTTTATGGTTCATACTTCTATGTTGTGATGAATTGTTACTTGTTCATAAGAAGCTATATGATAAAAATGTGTTGAATAAATTTTACGATAGAGTTTGTTGCTGTTATATTAATAAGCATGATGCTTCTATGTCCGTATTTTGTTTTTATCGACACCTCTCTCTCAAACCATGTGGACATGCTTTTCAATATAGGCTTTCGCATGAGCACAAGCGAGGTCTAAGCTTGGGGGAGTTGATACGTCCATTTTGCATCATGATTTCCTACGGTTATTTACTATGTTTTGTTGAATAATAATGCTTTAGGGAGCGATTCTAATGCCTTTTCTCTCATAATATGCAAGGTTTACACAAAGATGGAGAATACCGGCAGCTGGAATTCTGGACCTAAGAAAAGCACATCAGAGATACCTATTCTGCACAACTCCAATGAAGCTGAAATTTTACGGAGATTATTTTTGTATTTAATAAAAAATATTGGAGCAGAAAACTATCGGAGGGGGGCAGCCAGGTGGGCACAACCTACCAGGGCGCGCCAGACCCTCTGGGCGCGCCCTGGTGTATCGTGGCCTCCTCGGCCCACCTATGGTGCCCATCTTCTGGTATATAGCCACATTTGACCTAGAAAAATTAGAGCAGGACTTTCGGGACGAAGCGCCGCTGCGTCGAGGCAGAACTTGGGCAGTAGCACTTTTACCCTCCGGCGGAGCGATTCCGCCGGGGGAACTTCCCTCCCGGAGGGGGAAATCGAAGCCAACGTCATCACCAACACCCCTCTCATCTTTGGGAGGCCAATCTTCATCAACATCTTCAACATCACCATCTCCTCTCAAACCCTAGTTCATCTCTTGTGTTCAATCTTTGTACCGGAACCTCAGATTTGTACCTGTGGGTGACTAGTAGTGTTGATTACCTTGCGTAGTTGATTACTATATGTTTATTTGGTGGAAGATTATATGTTCAGATCCATTATGCTATTTAATACCCCTCTGATCTTGAGCATGTTTATTATTTGTGAGTAGTTACCTTTGTTCTTGAGGTCACGGGAGAAGTCATGTTGCAAGTAATCATGCGAATTTGATATGTGTTCGATATTTTGATGATATGTATGTTGTGATTCCCTTAGTGGTGTCATGTGAACGTCGACTACATGACACTTCACCATTCATGGGCCTAAGGGAATGCATTGTGGAGTAGTTATTAGATGATGGGTTGCTAGAGTGACAGAAGCTTAAACCCTAGTTTATGCGCTACTTCGTAAGGGGCTGATTTGGATCCAAACGTTTAATGCTATGGTTAGATTTTATCTTAATACTTTTCTCGTAGTTGCGGATGCTTGCGAGGGGGTTAATCATAAGTGGGAGGTTGTTCAAGTAAGAACAGCACCCAAGCACCGGTCCACCCACATATCAAATTATCAAAGTAGCGAACACGAATCAAACCAACATGATAAAAGTGACTAGATGAAATTCCCGTGTACCCTCAAGAACACTTTGCATATTACTAGAGATTGTTTTGGCCTGTCCTTTGCCACAAAAGGATTGGGCTACCTTGCTGCACCTTGTTTACCGTTACCGTTACTTGCTTGTTACCAATTATCTTGCTATCAAACTATCTGTTACCTACAATTTCAGTGCTTGCAGAAATTACCTTGCTGAAAACCGCTTGTCATTTCCTTCTGCTCCTCTCTGGGTTTGACACTCTTACTTATCGAAAGGACTACGATTGATTCCCTATACTTGTGGGTTATCAGCGTCTAGTGGTAACGAGCTGTGATCCATCTCCGTAGCATGTTCTTGGATGTTCTGCGCGTAGGAAAAATTTAATTCGCATGTGATGCACCTACGGTAGAGCCCAACATGTATATATGGGGGAATAGAGGGGAATTTCGTGACACCTTGAAGGAGGGGTCCGAAACCAACCCTAACTCAGTTTCCCCACACATACGGAATCTAAAAACAGCTTATAATGTAGTATTTCAAAATTACATGGGCCTGGCCCAAAAATAAGGTGGCGCAACACCTGCAATAGCCTATGGACAAAATTTGTAAAGTGGCATCTTGAATATTTCGTCCAAGCCTTCATGCTCTTATTATGGTGGCTTCAAAGTGCAAAAATCACCACTGGAATCTCCATTGTTCTATCCCGCACGTGCACCTTCTTCTCCATGCTTGTTCTCGCTCCAATGGCCATCCTTCTTGTCCATGCTAGGTCCTTCATTCATAAGTAAAACGAAAGTATCTAATTTAGGCAGCATCATATGTTCATGAATATTGGAAGGATTTCCAAGAAGCGAAAGTACGTGGTAATTCAATTGGCGTGCGTGAGATCTAGTAATTGGTCCAGTATGTATAGCAGCAGGGGTTGTGGGTGTAACAATGGTATTGATGTCGTCGTCATCCTTCCTTTCTTGAAATGAAGTCGTCCTCGACGGAAGCTCATCTTCCTCACCCAAGTAAGGCTTCAAATCTGCAATGTTAAAAGTGGGACTAACCCTAAACTCTGCAGGCAGATCAAGTTTATATGCATTATCATTTATTTTCTCTACCACCTTAAAAAGACCATCAACACGTGGCATTAGCTTTGACTTGCGCAAATCAGGAATTCTATCCTTACGCAAATGTAACCAAACAAGATCTCCAGGTGCAAAGACAACATGTTTTCTACCTTTATCTCCAGCAAGTTTGTATTTAGCATTCATACGCTCAATGTTTTTCTTAGTTAGATCATGCATTTTTAAGATCAATTTAGCACGTTGTTTTAGCATCAAATTTACCTTCTCTGAAGATGGAAGAAGCAAAAAATCAATAGGCGCACGAGGTATGAAACCATACACAATTTCAAAAGGGCACATCTTAGTAGTAGAATGCAATGAACGATTATAAGCAAATTCAATATGAGGAAATCATTCTTCCCACATTTTCAAGTTATTCTTCAAAACAACCCTAATCATAGTAGACAATGATCTATTGACTACTTCATTTGTCCATCAGTTTGGGGGTGACATGCAGTACTAAAAAGCAGTTTAGTCCCCAACTTAGCCCATACACATCTCCAAAAGTGGCTAAGAAATTTATCATCACGATCTGAAACAATTGTATTTGGCACACCATGCAAGCGAATAATTTCACGAAAGAACAAATCAGCAACATTAGCAGCATCATCACTTTTATGACATGGTATAAAATGTGCCATTTTTGAAAATCTATCCACGATAACAAATATGCTATCCCTCCCCCTCTTTGTTCAAGGTAAAGCTAAAACAAAGTCCATAGATATATCCTCCCAAGGAACACAAGGTACAGGCAAAGGCATATATAAACCATGAGGATGGAGTCATGACTTAGTTTTTTGACATGTAGTGCAGCGAGCAACAAAACGCTAAACATCCCGTCGCATTTTTGGCCAAAATAAATGTGTAGCAAGTACGCCCTCCATTTTCTTCATGCCAAAGTGTCCCATTAATCCTCCTCCATGCACCTCCTGCAACAACAAAAGACAAACAGAGCTAGCTGGAATGCATAGCTTGTTAGCACGGAACACAAATCCATCATTAATGATGAACTTGTTCCATGTTCTCCCTTCTTTACAATTCTACAACACATCTTTGAATTCAGCATCATGCACATATTGTTCTTTGATGGTCTCCAAACCAAATATTTTAAAGTCAAGTTGTGAAAGCATAGTATAACGACGAGACAATGCATCATCGATAACATTTTCTTTTCCCTTCTTGTGTTTAATGACATAAGGGAAAGTTTCAATGAATTCAACCCATTTAGCATGTCTACGGTTCAGTTTTGCTTGACTTTTAATATGTTTTAAAGATTCATGATCAGAATGTATAACAAATTCTTTAGGCCATAATTAATGTTCAATGTTTCCAAAGTCCGAACAAGAGCATATAATTCCTTATCATAAGTAGAATAATTCAGACTAGGCCCACTCAATTTTTCAGAAAAGTATGCAACAGGTTTACCATCTTGTAATAACACACCTCCTAATCCAATTCCACTAGCATCACATTCAAGCTCAAAAGTCTTATTAAAATCAGGAAGTTGGAGTAAGGGAGCATGTGTTAACTTATCTTTCAATATTGTGAAGGCTTCTTCCTGTGCGGTACCCCAAGAAAAAGGCACATCCTTCTTTGTAAGCTCATTGAAGCCAGCGAGGCCAAGAAATCTCTCACAAAATGCCTATAGAAGCCAGCGAGGCCAAGAAAACTCCTCACTCGTGTGACCGTTTTGGGCTGCGGCCAACTCTTGGCTTTATCAACTTCAATTCCCTGTAGAGTAACAACATAGCCAAGAAAATATACTCGGTCGGTGCAAAAGGTGGACTTCCCAAGGTTACCAAATAAATGTGCATCACGTAGAGCAATAAAAACTGCATGTAAATGTTCCAAGTGTTCCTCCAAACATCTACTATAAATCAGTATATCATCCAAATAGACTACAACAAATCGTCCAATGAAAGCACGTAAAACCTCGTTCATTAATCTCATGAAAGTGATAGGTGCATTAGTTAACCCAAAAGGCATGACTAACCACTCATATAATCCAAACTTAGTTTTAAACGTTGTTTTCCATTCATCTCCCAATTTCATACGAATTTGATGGTATCCACTACGCAAATCATTTTTGGAGAAAATTGTAGAGCCACCTAATTCATCAAGCATATCATCTAGCCTAGGAATAGGATGACGATAATGAATAGTAATATTATTAATGCCTCTACAATCAACACACATCCTTTTTCGGCACTAGAATAATAGGAACAACACAAGGACTAAGGGATTCGTGTATATAACCTTTGTCGACCAGCTCCTGTACTTGACACATAATCTCCTTTGTCTCCTCTGGATTAGTACGGTATGGCACACGGTTGGGTAGCGATGCACCGGGAATTAAGTCAATCTGATGCTCAATCCCTCGAATAGGTGGTAATCCCGGTGGCACGTCTTGTGGAAAGACGTCAGCAAACTCCTGCAAGATGTTAGTGACAGCAGGAGGCAAAGAGGGATGCACGTCCTTGAATGAAAATAATACCTCTTTGCACACAAAAGCATAGCAAATAGATGTAGTAACATCCAAATCTGTAATATCTGATTTATTGGCAAGTAAACATCCACTCTTAAGTTTTATTTCAGATGCAACGTTAGATGATGGTTTTATTAGGCTTATTATGTTTCTCAAATTCCTTTACCACAATCTGATTTTCACTCTTACATTGTTCCTGTTTGCTTTACTAGCTCTAGCAATGTCATCTTTCATAATATGTTCAGGAGACATAGGAAGCAAAGTTATATTTTTATCCTTATGAACAAGAGTATACTGATTTGTCCTACCATGGTGTACTTAATTTTTATCAAATTTCCATGGTCTACCAAGTAAAATGGAGCATGCTTGCATGGGTACCACATCACAATCAACATAATCAGAATATGTAGCAATGCTAAAGTGCACACGTACAATACGTGTTACCTTAACCTTGCAACTATTGTAGAACCACTGGATATAATAATGATGAGGATGTGGTATGGTGGTGAGAGACAGCTTCTCCACCATCTCCATGCTAGCCAAGTTGTTGCAACTCCCTCCATCGATTATAACGCGGACATAATGTTCCTTCACAACTCCCTTTGTATGGAACAAGTTGTGCCTCTGATTTTGCTCAGCCTGTGTTACCTGCACACTCAAAACCCGTTGAGCAACTAAACTTTCATACCTATCCGCGTAGTCAGCGGCCATGTAGTGTGTCTCTTGTTCAGTATCCTCGGCACCCTGTTCTTCACTTGCAATAAGAGACAAAGTCTCCTCATCATAATCGCTAGCAGATGCATATCCACCATCCTCAGTAACAATCATCACACGCCTGGATGTGCATTCTCTCTCAAAATGACCTCTACCCTTGCAACGACGACATACACTGGTGCAACGACATGCTATACAAACGGTTTTTAAACCCTTTCCACGACGCAGTTTCAAACCGTCGCCTTGCTTGTGTGGGCGATAGGGGGGGTCCAACCCACACGACACAGAAAAATCATCGGCGATGGTGGCCAACGAACGCAAATGTTTGGCAAAACTAAGCGTATGAGATCACATGTCCGCATCTATCACAAACGAGAGTCACCGGGCAACCGTTTGAGATATGGTGTACTTCCCATACGGTCTATCCTTGCAACTCGTGTGAGATCACACTAACATCGCACACGCTATTCTGTGGCGCACCGTTTACGATGCGAGCCACATCACAACCAGTTCACAATTATAAACCGTGTAGGATAAGGAGTATATCATGCACAATTATTTTGTCCGTCCCGTTTGCAATATTTAACTAAGACGATAATTTAACCGTCGTACAAGTATCAGATAAGTTTAAGAAATGTCTGAATGCCGTACTCGCGTCCGACAGGATAACTATCGCACACGCTATTCTGTGGTCCAATGTTTGTGATGCATACTACATCACAAACAGTTTATCATTTTAAACTGTGTGTGTCGGGGATGTAACTCCATGGTGTAACCCGCCCTATTGGGCCGGGTTAACATACTGACAGCTTTACGATCGAGTTTAAGATGGGCCGTGTCATGAAGACGAGGCAAGCGAGGCGGTGGTTGACTAAAGTCGCCAGGCGGCCCAACACTTGACGATGGCGGCTCAAGGCCCACAAAGCTGAAGACGCCGGCCGGATTTCCTTACTTAAGGCGCAAGGCAAGTTAGAGACATTGTAGGTTACGGGTCACTATATGACCCGGACTCTATTGTAAAACCTAGGGCTTGACCTGTATATAAAGTCAGGCCCCTAGGACCGAAAGACTCAAGTTACAATCTCTCAATAGCTAGTTTAGCGATCCGCACCCTTGTAATCGAGATCTATCCATCAAATACACAAAAAGCAGGACGTAGGCTATTACCTCCATTGGAGGGGCCGAACCTGGGTAAACCCGACTCTCTTTCCCGTTCAACCCCTTCGAGTCGCCACCTAGCAGCGATGGCCTCACACCTAAGTCCTTTTACGAGGACATCTGCCAGGTTGACAAAACCACGACAGTTGGCGCCCACCGTGGGGCCCTCGCCCGGTGGAGTTGAGTTTTCGAAGGGAATTCTTCCAGGATTTGGGAAGTTTGCGGTTGATCAGATAATCAAGAGCCACCAGGACAAGATCTACGTCAATGGACCGGATTGGAGCATTAAAGCTGACTCGATCGAACGCGGGCCTCGATCAAGCCGCAGCTGGAGGTTCTGGCGGGTCAACCAAAACGCCGGCTCAAGCCATGACCGATCTCATGGCTGAGATGGCAAAACTCGTGGATACCCCAGTTACCACAAAAAATCAAGAAGAGCGCAATGTGGAGCTAACCAAACTGCGCAGCCAGATAGTTGAGGTGCAGAAGGAGATTGACGCTGAAAACGCGTGGATGGCGGAGTTGCAGGCTCGCATACGTCAAGAGACGGAATGCCTTAAGGCCGAGGCCTGGCGGTTAGGAGTTCAGAGGGAAGCATCAGAGGCGGTTTACGAGAGAAGACGCCACCGCGGGCTCCCACCGAACCTTGAGCCACAACAACTTTTTAATACCCCACAACAGACACCAGGGACTGTTCAACAACCTGGGAATCGACAAGAGCAACCGGCTCAACCTCCGCCGGCTCATTCCCCGCCTCGACGATTCCAGAATCCGTGGGGTCATTTTTCCAACCCGGAATTTGGAAGCACTGCCTATTAAGGGAAACTCCCCCGTTGAGGTTGAAGCTAGGAACGCTATTGAGATGCTGAAAACAACCGTGGTGCAACAGGCGCAGTACTCATACAGCCGGGACCGGATGCATTCCACTCCCTACGCTAGCAAGGGCCGCCATGTGGAGTCTCCAGCTGTTTCCAGTAGTGGGCGTAGGCAACAGCCTTAAGTTTCCCCAACCCGGCCCATGCCGTCAGACGCCCAGGCGGTTGTTGATGCTGCCAGAGGCGCACGATAGGTAGAGGCGGAAGCAGCAGCATGGGCGATTCAGCAGCTTCACCCTCAAACGGCGAGTTTGGGGGCTGGGACCAACAGTAGGACAATCGGGATACCATGCTTATCCCCGGTACTCCGTGCCGAGCGCATGCCCAAAGACTTCAAGGGGCCTCGTAAGGTGCCAAACTACACGACGGATCTTGAGCCGGCATCCTGGATCGAAAGCTATGAATTGGCGATGGATATACTAGATGTCAGTGACGCTGTATGCGCCAAGTATTTAACCATGATGTTGGAGGGACCAGCTCGGACGTGGCTGAAAAACTTGCCGCCCAACTCTATCAACACATGGACAGAGCTGAAGGAGCGGTTCATCAAGAATTTCCAAGCAACCTGCAAGAAACCTATCACAATAGTAGACCTACAAGATTGCGTTCAGCGAGTGGATGAATCGGCCCACCATTGGACCCGCCGGGTCGCGGAGATTATCCACTCATCAGACAGCATCACGGCGGCTCAAGCAGTCCTAATTTTAGAAAAGAATTGTCACTTCCAGCCGTTGGTTCAGAAGAGAGGACGACTCAAACGAAAGGTACAAGATATGGGCGACTTAATGGATGTCCTAACCAGATATGCCGAGTCAGATAACACGAAGGATCCCGGCTCGGATGATGACAAGACCGCTAAGGGCAAAAAGGCTGAAGGAGGAAAAGGCGAGCATGGTCACGGTGGTAACCAGGGGGCTCAAAATAATAAGCGGAAGCAGCCTAATGGTGGGTCAGACTTCATGGCCAATACTAACACTGGTTTCAAGAATCAGCGCCGCTACGGTCGCCCCGGGGGGGCTTACCATGGGAATAAGCCTTGCAATTATGAGGAGGCGCTTAAAGCACCTTGCCCTAAGCACAGCACTCAGGATAAGCCGGCTACCCACTCGTGGGAGAATTGTTATATCATGCAAGTGTTCCGTAACCAGGCTTTCCTGAATAATCCAGGAGGTAATGGTGGAGGACACCCGGGTCAGCACGGGCCTGGCGGGTCACAAGGTGGCCCGGGGGCTGGTTTCCAACACCAGGGAAATCATGGCAATGGGCAACATCCTGGCCAGGGCAATCATCATGATAACCAAGGATGATTCCAAAGTAATCCCAAACGGCTAAATAATGGTTAGTACCACTAGTACCTAAACCCTGAACAAAGTTTATGCCCTGGAGGATTTCACAAGGAAAGAAATCTATACCTCCAAGAAGAAAACAAGCCAGTCCTAGAATATCTATGGCCTTATTATACTTAGAGTCGCCGGCTCCTTTTTTTAATTTCTCCCCCCTTGCAAATTCTATATATACTTCTTTATGTTTCGAGTATAAATAAAGCCAGCGTATTTTGCCGTTTTAGCCTACAAATTGAGCCCGAGTCTTTATTTTTCGAAACAATTGGCACCTGGGGGCTTCCAACTCATCGAGTACAGCTTTCTCACCCTTGTGACCTGGCAAAATAACGCCACAATATTTTGGGCATTTGGGGGCTTCCAGCTCATCGAGCTTAGCTTTCTCACCCTCTTGACTCGGCAAAAATAAATGCCATATATGGTTAAACCTGCCTGTATGCTTGATGCGACTCCGATCAGATGACCCCATGTACTCTTGACGAGTCAATCTTTTTTGGACCCTGAACTTGTCAAAGTTAAAACACCGGCTTGAGTCATGAGAGAGCCGGCATACAGAGAGCTAGGATAAACCATGTGTTATCATACCCGCTTCATTGAAGCAAGACTCGAGCCTCGAAAGCCGGCCTTTTCCCGTTGAGCCTCGAAAGCCGACAATTACCCTAATATCATGAGCATATGTTATTTGCATTACATCGTTACATCCTTCGCATCATCATTGCATCATGATAGCATGGTCATACCTATGCAGAAAACTGATTTTCAGATCAAGATATATCACAAGACATTTGTGAACACATACAAAGCCTTTTGGCCGATCAACATCGTGGTTATGATAACCAAGATCATATGGTTAAAACCTTCAAAGCCGGTTTCGAAAAAAGACCGCCAGAGCTTCGAAAGCCAGTTCCTAACGGTACTATGTGCTGTAATTCACCACATAAAATGTTTTGGGCATGCCCTATTCTCATTACCGGTTTATACATGAAATACCCGGGTTATCAGCTGCATGACCAGCATAAAATTATATTATTGGAGAAAAGCCAAAAGGACCTTGAGTTTTGAATGCCAGTTTTCTTTTTGCCGAGTCTCATCGAGCCGGCTTATCAAGATTACCTTATTTGGTTTTGTTTATTACAACAAGTTTCAGGTTCAAAGTTATTACCGACTCACGCTTGAGAAACCGGGTTGAACAATTGAGCTCACATGGTGATTAATTGACAAGTCATGTAATCTTCAACAATTGTGGAAGGAGAAATAGACTGTTAAAGTCTAGAAGATCAAGACCTTCTGCCGGCTCATTTTTCCCAGCTCTTTCTTGCCAAAAGCATTCATCGCTAAAAAGAATATGTGAATGACAGGACGGTGAAAACAGCAAAAAGGGTATCAAGCCCAGGAGTATAAATATTTTGCACCAACAAAGGCGCAAACGTGCACGATGGCACAACACAACAGTTTTTGGAAGGCTACCCCTATTACAGGCTCAAGGAGGCCACAGATTGTTTTTTACCCATACTTGGGGGCTTGAGTTGACAAAGTGACGATTGAGAGGCTCACATCGTCATTCAACTGACTCACCAACCACCCCATCCGGGTCAGTGGTGGGCTAATCTTGCGGGTGAGACGCCTCCGGGTTATCCACTGCTTGGTCTTCTTGCTCTTGTATCGAAAGGTTATCCACGTCCTAGTTGCAGTGGGATAAGGCTTGGAACACGGCCTCGTCGTCAAAGATAGGAGACGGGTCAACTTCAGGGGCAAAGATATGCTTACGCCATTGAGGAGCCAGGTTTACTGATATTAAACTGGGTGGTGGAATCCGGGTATGGTTGGCGTCATAAGCCGCCTGATAATTCTTCAGTTTCATCTCAGATACCAACTGAGTGAACAATACTTGAGTGGCTTTGACACAGGAGTGTAATCCTCTTGAGAAAATTCTGACCTGTCATTCTTGAGCTCGGGGAAGCCCTTTGCTAATTCAGCTGGGTCAAGCTCTTCTCCTTAGGCTAGAGCCCGACTCAACGAATATATCGCACCGGATCGGGCGGCTGACCTCTTTAGCTCTGGAATTTGCTGTGGGATGGTTGAAAGGCATTCCAACACGTTTTTAATAAGCTTTAAAGGCTGCTTATCCCCCATCATTGCCTTGATTGCAAGATGACTTCCAGTATAGAGTTGCTCTGTCAGAGAATAAACAGCCTTAAGCATCAGCAGGCTATTATCATAGAGGTGGCTAGTCCAGGGCCTGCAAAATAGAATCAATGCATGAGTCGCCAGGCGATTTATATCTGTATCTCAAGAAGACGAGAGGTTATATATACTTACCAAAAATAGCTTGGGTCATCTGGGCAATGTGCCGCTTTAACCCGGACAGCTCCTCGATGATGGTTTTGAGCTGGCCCTCAGCATCCTCTGCACGCTTCAGCAGAGTCGCCTTTTCAGCTTCAAAGGATTTCTCCTCCTTCAAAAAGCCTGCCTTGGCGTTTTCCAGTTCAATCAATGAGAGTCAAAGTTTTTTTCAACTTCTGCTTGGGAGGTTTGCCCCTTTTCCAGGTCCTTTTTCAAGCCGGTTACGCTGGATTCGGCCGTCTTCAAAGCTTCCTGCATAATAAATAAAATTTATGTCAAGTCCCAAGCAAATTGCAAGCAATATATTTGGCACTTGGAGGCTAATGTATATCAGTCCTTTCGACGCTAAGATACGGACAAGACCCGACTCATCTCACGAAGATGAGCCGGCCCTTGAGGGCTACAGGTCGAAGTTCTTTACATTATTAAAGACCCGACTCATCTCACGAATATGAGCCGGCCCTTGGGGGCTACCGGTCGAAGTTCTTCACATTATTAAAGACCCGACTCATCTCAAGAAGATGAGCCGGCCCTTGGGGGCTATGGGTTGAGTCAATCACAACATTCACAAGACCCGACTTATCTTTGAAAGACAAAGCTGGGCCTTGTGGGCTACATAAGGATATATGGTATGAGCATATAAAGGGGAATATACCTCGTCTTTATTCTTCATCATGCTAATGAGACCGATTTCCACTTCATGGCTTGTAGCCAGGCGTTCCAGACAGGCAGCATGAAGATCTTCAATGCTAAAAGTTTCATAATTTGGGAGCTCCAGCTTGGTTTTCCCTTTCTCTTGCAGCACTGCTTCATTCTTAGCAATAATTTTTGTCAATACCCGGGAGACCTCAGGAGTGGTGCAACTCGCCACTCACCCCAGTCATAATAACCTCCTCAGGAGCATCTTTAATTGCTGCTGAAGGATTGGGCAAATTAAGACCGGCTGCCGGTGTAGCCTCAACATTCACGGCGTCAGTACTGGCCGACTCAGACGAAGGAGGTAAATCGGTTTGGACCTCTTGAAGATCTTCAGATTGATCAGCAGGAATTTCAGGAGCTGCCAGATCAGGAATCTCTGGCTCAAGGGCCTCAGGGTTAGCAGAAGACCCGTCAGTTTTCCTTTTCTTGGTCTTGGCCCTGCAGAATGAAGAGTGCAGTATAAAACATGGGTAGAAACAATAGTCTACTCAAAGCAGCCAAGTTAACAAGAGGAATTTACCCAGGATTGATAACGAAGGGTGCTAGTTTGGATGCAGTAGAGTCGCCCGACGAAGTTGGCGACTCCTGATAAACCAAGACATAGGAATTAAAAGTTGACACATCAAGTCAAAACCTCATTGGAATATTGGAGCGTTAAATACCTTGGCTGGTTGTTTTCGGCCGGCTGATTTATCATGTAAGCAGTCAACAAGATCACCACTCCCACTCTGGGTCTGACGCCTAGACTGGTGCTGAGTTTTCTTCAAAACAAAGTGAGGATCCAGATGAGCGTCCGGGTGAGAGAAGCCTACCTTCTGAACAACTCGCCTTGTTTTTAATGGGGGCAAGGGTTCTGAGTCGAAAGAGATGGAAATTACCTCAACGTCGCCTGCACGGTTTGTTTCGACATTGCCCAAAGAAGAAGAGGAGTCAGATAGATACAATGAAATACAAACAAAAGATAAAATTTACCTCTGATCGAGTATCAATGGCAGCTGCTTCGTCCATGTGAGACGGCCCTTCTACAGCCACCTTATTTTTCTTCTTACTTGAGGCGGCTTTGGGCTTATTAGCCACAGTTTTGCTTCGTTTCCTGCCCCAAAAGGGAGACGTGTATTATAAAATCAAACAAACAGAGCAAGCAGGGAAAAGGTTAAAAGTCTGCTTGGAAAGCTGGATTAAAGTGTTAAAGGTTTTGTACCGGAGGAACCGGGTTAAGGGCATAGAAAGGCTTCAAACCGTCCTTGCTGCAAGTTTCTTGGTTTTCACCCAGCAGCTTCTTCACAATCCGGTTTATCTCACCAGCATCCAAGGAATAGTTGTTGTATCATTGAGCGTCATCCAACTCGCCGGAGTAAGCATACATCAATTCGTTGCGAAGACTTAATGGCAAAATCCTCCAAGACACCCAACACCGGGTTATGTCGACTCCAGTTAGCCCATTGGCTAGCAGAGCCCTCAATTTCAGATAAACGTGGGCGTGTTGAGAACGCTCTTCTTGAGGAGCCCAACCAGGAAGTTCGAGATCCATTGGGAGGCGGTTGGGTCTATAACCCGGCAAGGGATTTTCGTCAGCAGGGGCAGTATTCCGACAATAAAACCAAGTTTTGTTCCACCCCTTAGGATGGCTTGGTAGGGTGGCAGCAGGAAAAAGGACGTCTTTTTGCCTCTAGATTGAGACCCCGCCAAGTTCTAAGCCAGGGCCGTCCGTGCATTCGGTCTGCCGGTTCAAATAGAAAAATTCCCTGAAGAGGGAGATGGTGGGTTCCGTTTGCAGATATACTTCACAAAATACTTGGAACTGGCAAAGGTTCGATATGGAGTTGGGACCCAGGTCTTGAGGATGAAGATGGAAGAAGTGCAAGACATCTCGAAAGAATTTTGATCCAGGAGGTGAAAAACCCCTCTGAAGGTGATCCAAGAATATCACCACTTCTCCCTCCTCTGGGTTTGGGATTTCCTCTCCAAGGATGACCCGCCAGCCAACCATGTTTTGAGGTGGCAGAAACCCATGTTCCTCATAATCTTTCAAGATAACATCAGAAACTTGAGTGGCCACCCAGTTGCAGGCTTTGGACTCCGACATAATGAGTCGCCTGGATAAAGCAAAAGGAGGGCGGCTTAAGCAAATGGTTCAAATAAGATGATCTAATTATCTGTAATGGAAAGGTTGCCTTGTGAAGAGCCGGAGCTTTAATGTAGTGGTTTAACGCATGGCGGGTTACAACTATTGAGCCGGTAGGAGTAAGGGCGACTCATGCTAAAAAATCAAAGATCTCTAAAGTTTTGCTAAGTGTAAGACAAACAAGTTTCCCCCGGAACAACAACAATTTTCGATCTAAGAATAGTTCAAAAAAAAGCGAAATATTTGCTAGCCCTAACAGAGAAGCAGAGAAGCAATGGCAGTACAGTTCATCTAATGCTGAGGAGGATTAAAGCATGTTATACACGAAACATAACCAGTGTTTCTACCAATTTATTTTTGCGATTACACTTGCGGGATCTATTCATAAAACCAACGATGGTGATGAACCAAAGATAAAGCTACCGAAGAACTCAAGAACTTCGATGTACTACAATGGATCTAGGTCAGAGGAAATAACTTACTTGAGTGATCACCGGCGGCGGCAGGAACGTGAGGATGTTTGTCCGGTGAAGAAGAAATACCGCGACGGCTTCGGGAGTGATTGCCGGAGATGAGGGAACGGCGGCGGCAGCGCGAGGAGACTCCGGACTCGAGGAGGAAGAAGGAGCGAAGAGGCGAAGTGAAAAGTGAATAAGGGAGCCCCTAGTAAATATTTAAAGGGAAGGAGCTCGAAGAGGCAACTGACAAGCGCGACAATCGAGGAAATGCAGTAATTTTCGGGAAACGAAGACGCCTCGATTTTCGGGATAAGCGGATACAGACAGATTCGCCATGATGTCATTATTGGTTTCTAAAATTCGATGACGTCACAACGGACGAGTATTGAAGAAATGACAAGTCTGGAAGCATTATAAGCCGGTGTTATGAGATTCATAGAAGACACAAATCCAATGGTGAGCCGGCAAAGGAAGAGAAGAAAAATTTACATGAATGGATTCAAATCAATATGGGGCCTAATGTCGGGGATGTAACTCCACGGTGTAACCCTCCCTATTGGGCCGGGTTAACATACTGACAGCTTTACGATCGAGTTTAAGATGGGCCGTGTCATGAAGACGAGGCAAGCGAGGCGGTGGCTGACTAAAGTCGCCAGGCGGCCCAACACTTGAAGATGGCGGCTCAAGGCCCACAAAGATGAAGACACCGGCCGGATTTCCTTACTTAAGGCGCAAGGCAAGTTAGAGACATTGTAGGTTACGGGTCACGATATGACCTGGACTCTATTGTAAAACCTAGGGCTTGACCTGCATATAAAGGCAGGCCCCTAGGACCGAAAGACTCAAGTTATAATCTCTCGATAGCTAGGTTAGCGATTCCGCACCCTTGTAATCGAGATCTATCCATCAAATACACAAAAAGCAGGACGTAGGCTATTACCTCCATCGGAGGGGCCGAACCTGGGTAAACCTGACTCTCTTTCCCGTTCAACCCCTTCGAGTCGCCACCTAGCGGCGATGGCCTCACACCTAAGTCCTTTTACGAGGACATCTGCCAGGTTGACAAAACCACGACAGTGTGCGACAGAGATTCTATCACCAGCGCTGAATTCAGTTGCACCGTTTGTGATATTGTCTGAAATCACACACGGTTTGGAAACGGCAACTGTGTGCATGGGCGCACACGTTTTCTATCTGTGAAATGTGTCGGATCATGACGTATATCACAAACATTGAGACTTACAAACCGTGTGCGGCATAATGACCCGCAGAGCTATTTATTATTATTTTAATCGCTACAATTTAAAATTGTACAAAATTTTAATTTGAAAGTAGGGAATAGCTTTTTACATATACGTACATAGATAGGTTCATCAATCAATGCATTATTCCATTCACAAGTACATACGTTCAAGAATTACGTCAATGTAAGAATTACATATGCACCAAATAAAGAATGATGAACGACGGTTGAATACTTGTATTAAAGACGTTAAAGAAAGAGGCAAAAGATATTCTGGTTGCTGTAAAAGCTGAAGCAGAATGCTCGTAGTGTGCCCTCCCCCATGTCGAATGCACCCACGATTCTAGCCCAATCCCTTGTGATGGCCGACCGCCCATCCTTCAATATCTTCATGAGGACTTCCAGATAGTCATTCTAGTCTCGTAGAAATACATGTACATTTGCATGTCCAACAATCATGCAATTTGAGAGGTGATCTTGGATGGACTGCATTGGGAACCACTGCAAAGGAAAAAGATACAGAGATTGTGATCTAACAACTCATTATGTGCAGTAAAAAGGGTACAGAGTTCTGAGTTAATATACTGCATATCACTGTTGTATTGGACAAACTGTAAATAAATAGTTTAATTGCCACATTTTGACCCATTGTACTAACAATCTTTCTTAGTTACCTCACATGATGCTCTCTCCGTCCCACTATATAAGATCTAGTTACATCTAATGTACTAACATATTGGATGTATTAACGTCTTATATTATGGGGCATAGGGAGTATAACATGGGAAACAAATATAGCCATGCGAACCAAAAACCATTAAAATAGGCATATGCTCAGTACAACAGGCTTAACAACAACCAAATATAGTCATTCATAATGGTATTGTTGAATTTGCATAGAATAATGCTTGTACTTAAACATCAAATTGTATAATTGAACATCACACAGTGACAAAAACAGGGGGTGTATTACCTACACCAGGCTTAACAGGAAACAAATATGGTCATTGAACTGTTATTAATCAAATTGTACTGCACATTGTGAATAACTAAATAAACAAGGCATACTACAAACAACCAAATATAGCAATTGAAACTGGACAAATGCTAACCACAAAAAAAACCTTTAAAGGAGGCATATGCTCACTACAACAAACTTAACAGCAACCAAATAGTCATTCATATCGGTATTGTTGAAATTGCATATAACGTACCATGTGCTTAAACATCAAATTCTATGATTGGACATCACATTGTGAGAAAACCGAAATAAACAAGGGCGTGTTAACTACACCAGCTTTAACAGGAACCAATTGTATGATTGAACAACCAAATCTAGCAATTGAAGCTGGACATATGT
The DNA here is from genome assembly GCA_039707655.1 of Elymus sibiricus. Taxonomy (NCBI): domain Eukaryota; kingdom Viridiplantae; phylum Streptophyta; class Magnoliopsida; order Poales; family Poaceae; genus Elymus; species Elymus sibiricus. The sequence goes on from CM077665.1 coordinate 181,210,021, forward strand.
TCACTACAAACAACCAAAAACATCTAAACAAGGTATATGCTCACTACAGACAACCAAACATAGGCATTCGTGAAATTGAACTGAACAATTCATACTCCAGCATATCAAATTGCACTTTTGAACATTACATTTTGCATGACTGAATTTTTTTAACACGTCATGGTTAAAACCTAGCATGGCAAAAGCTACAAGCATGATCATATGAAGTTTTACCCCTTTGAGGAGGCACGACAAAATAAATCATGGGTTTCCACAATTGTCACGTCTGGGCTCATTCCCTTGGAAGAGCCCAGATTGTGGGTGTGCACCGTGTGCTTCCTGTTGTCGTAGTTTGGCCCCTTCCCTTTGTAAGAGCAAGGCTGCAGGGTGCCCTCCCTGATGTCGTGGATGGGCTATTTCCCCTTGGAAGAGACGCATAGGGCGCACTTGTCGATGACAAGGTGTCATCGTCAATGAGGCCTGACTTGGCAGCTGACGATGCCAAAACACCGCCATAGAACGTGACTTTCATAAATGACAAAAGGGCCTCGTTGGCGATGAAGGCAAATTCCTGACAGCAAAGCAGAGTAGATTAGAGGCATACTACAAACAACCAAATATATGTATATGCTCACTACAAACAACCAAACATAGGCAGTGAAATTGAACTGGACAATTCATACTCCAACATATCAAATTGCACTCTTGACATTACAATTCATACTCCAGCATAGCAAATTCCTGACAGCAAAGGAGAGTATATCAGAGGCATACTACAAACAACCAAATATAGCAATTAAAACTGGAAAAATGCTAACCACAAACAACCAAAAACCTTTAAAGGAAGCATATGCTCACTACAACGGTCTTAACAGCAACCAAACAATCATTCATATCAATATTGTTGAAATTGATAGAAGATAGAACGCACCAGGTGCTTAAACATCAAATTGTATGATTCAACATTACATTGTGAGAAAACTGAAATAAACAAGGGCGTGTTAACTACACCAGCTTTAATAGGAACCAATTGTATGATTGAACAACCAAATCTAGCAATGAAACTGGGGGTGCGCATATCACGCTAAACAAGGTATATGCTCACTATAGACAACCAAACATATGCAGTGAAATTGAACTGAGCAATTCATATTCCAGCATATCAAATTGCACTTTTGAACATTACAATTCATACCCCTTGGAAGAGCCTGGACTGGGGGTGCGCACCGTGCAGTCCCTATTGTGGCAGCTTAGCTCCTTCCCTTTGGAAGAGCACGTCTGCAGGGTGGCGTCCCTGATGTCGTGGATGGGCTATGTCCCCTTGGAAGAGACCGATAGGGTGCCCTTGTCGTCGTTGTCGTCGTCAATGAGGTCTGACTTGGCAGCTGACGATGCCGAGCCACCGGCATATATATAGAACGCGACCTTTAGAAATGACAAAAGGGTCTCGATGGCGATGAAGTCAAATTCCCGACAGCAAAGCAGAGTAGATCAGCGGTGGGGGGCATGGAGGAGATCCATGGAGGTTGAACCCGAAGGGGTGGGGGTGCGCCCATTAACCTGTGGCATAGCCCGCGTCAGGCCATCGATGTCGTAGCCGGTTGCCGGGACATACAGACATGCGCAAGCCCGCTTATTAAAAGCCCCGGGCCAGTCATCGTAGTGAGCTTCCCCTGGGGGCCTCGACGGGTACCTCGCCGTCGTCCAACGGACATGCCTCGATATACCTCTTTTTGGCCATTCGCTCCTCCAGCTCCCTGGGAAGCATAGCCGGGCTGAGGCTGCGATGCTCTGGAGTGGGGGTCAGGATGGGGATCTGTGGGAAAGAGGGTGTTTCGCAGGCCGACACTACGGGGTGGACCAGAGTTGTGCATGCATTCGACATGGAGGAGCAGTACTGTCGATTGCACGGACGACTCTAGTCCAACCCCTTGTGATTGATCTTCATGAGGACTTCGACATAGTCACGGGAGGACCTGCAGAGGTTGACGGTGGAGTCGGGGGCGGCGGCGGGGGCGGCGGCAGCGGGCTAGCTAGGGTTCGAGCGAGGGAGAGTAGTGGTGTGTGCGGGAGCAGAGGTTTTCCTTTTTTTACGAATCTGAGCAAAGGTTTGGTGGTGGGGAGGGGGCAGGTGGTGTTTGAGGAAATGTCGCGCGGCTACTAAAAATTTTACTAGGCGGGAGTGAAATGCCAGGATGCCGGGGCTACTAAAAATTTAGATTACGGGATTGAAGCGGCGTGGCTAGCGCGGGAGAAACAAACATCGCACACAGCCCAAACTTAATAAGTGTGTCCTATCAAATAGGAAAAACTCGCGGATCCGCCATTTTTCAAATGGCTCAAGGCGGGTATTTTTTGTCGAGGGAAGTCTCGTGAAGCCCAATCGTGTCCGTCGCCCACCAGTGGACCGTGCTGATGTGCCACGGCGTCGGAGGGAATGGTGTCTGTTGAGTGTACAATCACAAACGGTTGTTACATTCGAATCGTTTGCTATTTACTCCTATAATAATAATGTATAGGAGCATTTCGCCAAAAAAAATTGCGGGAAAGGGGTCAGAACACATACATGCCTGCATGTGGAACAAAAATATGTATGCCAAGGGTGGTTTGATACACCCAATGCGCAACTTTAATGTGGCACATGTCTCCTCCGTCGCCACTTTGTGTCGGTGGGAGGGAATCCTAGCTACGAATACATGCCCCCAAACAGGTCTCGCGTCTCACCATGCCGTAACACGAAATTGAAACCTATACATGAATCCAGCATGGTCAAACCACCCCATCCCTCTTCCAAGGTGGACTATGGCCCATGCGCCTCGCAACACGGACATCCCGACCAAAGAATCAACATTTTGGTCAAACCTCTCTCGCTGTCAGTCGAAAGGATGGATCTCCACCGAGGCCCACGAATGGGCGTGACGCCGATAACCACGCGGTGGAGTGTCGAAGACAGCCATCACCTGCAGGTGACGCAAACATATGTGGGGAAATGTTGTGTTGCATTTGAATTCATTAATATATACCTCATGTGCAACTTTGATGTGGCACATGCTTTGGAACCGGAAAGTCCCCCCCCCCCCCGAGTGAGTGTTCATGATGCGTACAACTAGTATGCTGAGCACCGATGGGAACGATTCACGCGTACGTACGCGTGCGCTCAGACTCTGGTAAGGAAACTCAAATGACCTATATAATATATACCATAACACAAACCAATTGAAGAATCCACCATGGTAACCTCTCTCTCGTTGTCAGTCAATGTGATGGACATCCACGCGGGCCCAGGAATGGACTTTCCACCGACAACCACACGAAGAAGTATCCAAAGACAATCATCGTCTAAGCGTGGATCAAACATATGTACGGAAGTCTTGTGTGATGTTTACATAACCAGCACACAAACTTTGGCGTGGCACACCTTCCTCGGTAATCTTAAAGTCCGCACGGAGAGCGAGGTTCACAACGCGTAGTATATGTATACCCCACCATTCGAGCCGATGGGAGAGGCATTCATGCATACACTACATGCACTCAAATTATACCATGTAATCTCACACCCATGGCCTACCAGAAACATCGACCAAAAAAGAATCCACAATAATTAACCTCTCTCATTGCGGTACAAAAGTACGTGAGGCCACAAATGAGAGTGACACTGATAATTGTGCGAGGGGGCGGTGTCCGAGGACAACCACCGCCTCCATGCTGCCTTAACATATGTACGGAGGTGTTGTGTGATGTTTTGAATACCCAATGCACGCCTTTGATGTGGCACCTTCGCAAACAGGAAAAAAACCCACGGAGGTTCGCAACGTGTACACTGAGCACGCGCGTGCACACATGCGCTCAAACTTTCGTCTGGAATCTTACCATGATCTTTGCCGAAACATGGACTAAGATGAATCCACCTTTGATCAAACCCCTCACGCCGCGCCATCCAAGGTGATAGACTGCGCGGAGGCAACGAATGGGTGTGTCGGTGGTAACCGCATGAGAGAGTGTACGAGGACCACCACCGCATGCATGAGACACAAACATATGCATGAAAAAGGTCATGATCGAGATGCTTTAAATATATACCCAATGCATAACTTTTGATGTGGCACGGGCCTCACTCAAGCTGGCAATGGTTAAAACCGTTACCCGCATCCCCATGGGTAATTACTCTATTAGGGCACAGGGAAGTGCTAGCTTGAATGCCCATGGGGAAGCTGGTGGGTCAAATACCTTACCCAGCGTGCAAGACGGGGATGTGGATGAGATATATAGCATTACCTGCCTTAACCATGAAGTACTTACATGTGGGCTCTGAAATTAGTAGACCCCATGTAATTTGCGCCCTCGGTCACCCAAATTTCCACAGATCCCACCCATTTGGCCCAAAAATCCCTAAGAAATTCCAAACCTAGCCACAACATACCGTTTATTGCATTGAAATACTGTTTTTTTACTGAAATGCTATAGAAGGTTGTTCTTAAATGCATGTTAGGTTTCCCCACGGGGATAAAGAAGTGGCGACGGGGATGGGAAACTTTTTATCCCCGCGCACGGGTACGGAGATGGGGACGGGAATGGGAGGGCGGTGATGGGGACGGGGATGGGACTCCAATACCTTCCTGAGTAATCCCCATTGCCAGCTTGATGCCTAACTAACCGGACAACCCCACGTGGTGGTGCGCATACGACGCGTATTGTGTGCCGGACCCCCACACCCCACTCGTCCCACCACACCACTGCCACTTCGAGGCATGCATATCAAACTTTTTCTGTAGTGTACATGTGACAATAGGAATGTCGTGTTAAACTTTGATTTTAGAGAACATTAAGACATTTTTATACATTAAATTGATTCCTTACGTATTTAATTTGTAAATTTCAAATTTGAACTATATGAACACGCGGTTGTGCGCCAAAATGGATTAGAAATTCATTTTTTGTGTCGTGGGTGCATGTTTAGTCCCCATAGAAGGAAAAACAATAAATTTCGAACATCTCGGGGCCGCAAACATTGAGTCTTGGTTTTCAAATTCCAGGAAACGCCCAGCTAAGCTAGAATTCATCAAACATTGACATGATTTCATGATACGGAACTTATAGGTCGTGGTAAATATATCGTCCAATTTGAGGGAAGTTTTCATCTAAGCTTCTCGCAAACGGAGGCTTATTAATGGATGCAACACAGAACTGTCACGTAAACACCACAAATGGTTTATTAATCCAAACTGTTTTTATTTAGTCCCCGTATTAGCGTTGGTCAAAGTGAAGCTTTGTAAACTTTAACCAAATTTATAGACAAAAATATTAACATTTACAATTAAAAATTAATACCATTAGATTCTTTATTGAATGTACTTTCACATCATATATATTTGTCATGGTAATTATTTCTATTTCTTTCTATAAAGTTGGTCAAACTTTATCAAGTTTGACTTCAGTCAAATCTAATATGCATACTAAATAAAAACGGAGGGAGTACGTGCCGTAGCTTCGCAAAAAACAATACACGCCCCGCGATCTGTGCAAGCGGATATGATTTGACGGGACGCATCCTAGCAGGTCGCCGCGCAGGCTGACCGGGATGCGTGCAAGTAGGTGTGTGAATTGATGGGAGGCGTGTTCGCTGTGCAGTTTCGCAGGGAGTCGTGCCGTCAGGCGTGTGAATTGACGGTGCACCTGCTAGCAGTCCGGCGCACAAGCGGCTCACCGGGAGGCGAGCTGTCCCTTTAAATCGCCGACCGCCTCCCTCCCAAGTCCCAACTGCTCTTTATTAACGGCGCTCGAGCCGCTGGTTTTAACATTCTCGCTACACACAACCCTCTTCCCCCCTGCATCCTCGCCGCCATTCTCAATCGTCATCAGCAGCCTCCCCTAAGTGCACCATGGGAGGGAGTAACCACGTCGGGGCCGGCGAAGCACCCGAGCACAACGTGAAGGTGGGTACAGAGATTGTCGTCGTCGGAGATGACGTATCGCGCGAATAGCAGCGCGGCCTTGACGTTGTTGCCGCCGTCGTGCTTCCCAGCCGGAGCCGGTGGTCCTCAACGACTCCGACAACCACTCCAGTGACGACAACGACTCAGACGGAGAATCGGTTGGCATCTATACCCATTTTTGGTAAATACATATAATAGGCTGATTGGTTTGCTACCAACATTTGGCATTGCCAATATTTGGCAAGCCAACATTTGGCAAAATCAAAAGTTGTCAACATTTGGCAACCTTTTGTGAGATTGATAACGAGAATTGGTATGCAAGCAATCTCTAGCCAACATTTGGCAGTGGCTACAATTTGGCATGCCAACTTTTAGCATCTAACCAATTAGCTTTGATTTAGGGTTCACATTGTCACATGATATATTATGTTTCATAAACTCTGCCTTGCTGAATTCACATTATAAAATATACGGACGTCACATTTTTTACTATGTATAGGTGCTATCTGATGATGTCGACAGCGAGGATGAAGACGTCCAGGAGAGGTTCAAGAGGCAAACGCTCAGAGAGCTTATTGCTGGAAAGCATATCAGGTGTGTCTGGAAGAATGGGGGCTATGGATGCCCGTTCTGCAACCATAAGATTAACAACGCGTATTCTAGTGTTCTGGCGCATGCAAGAGGACAAGCCGTTGGCTGCTTCAAGCAGAAGTATTCTCGCAGGATAGCGCACGCCGCGTATGCCCAGTTCCTGGAGAATCTCAACAATCAAGCATGAAGATGAGATGTTGGATTGAATCGATCTAGTCTGTGTGTATTATATCTATTCTTGTGTATTATATTTTTCCCCCAGATTGAAACTGTGTGCGATGACTTTCATTGTGCCGCGTCATTTGTGTTCTGATTGGCCAGAACTCATCCCCACGGATCGCACGTCTGAACCGCATGATGTACACAGATCGAACGATTGTCCGTGTCTCCATCACATCGGAGTGCTAGTTTACTTGACAGTAATATTTATATATGATTTATCACACACGGTTGGGTCTACTAAACCGTTTCCTCCGAAGCACATTATTCTAGGATAGAAAACCCTCAGCACCACTTCAAAAAAAAAACCTCAGCACCCACACGTCACAAAACCCTGGCCCTCCCCCTCCCCCTCCCCAGTAGCACCTACACTAACACTCCTCCGGGACTCTCCATGCATGTCACCGCCTATCGTCACGGCAACCACTTAGCTCGACGCCTGTCGCCGTTGCCGGCTATTGCCAAACGCCACCGCATTTCGCCACTGCCGCTTGCCACGGCCTATCGGCACTGACTTTCTCGATGCTGCTCGCCGTCGACCCAGCTCGCCCGATATGGGAATCTTCGGTACTGGTTTTTTCCCCATGAAGAACCAGGTAACTAATCTACTGAAATATTTCCGCTCATCTCTTATCCTAGTCCGCCGGCCCCTTTTAATCACCTGTCCGAAATCGCAGTGGATTCATGTTTCTTCTAGCTGATTCAAGGGTTTTCATTCATATATTGTATAGTGCAAGGACACATCAGGGCTATGCGGCCTCGGCCAAAAAACCGAGGAGTTCCATCTCACCGTACCACACGAGTTCACGAAGCGCACGGTATGTTCAATCTCACACTGCCTGGATTGACATGGCCTATACTTTTTCTGAACCTATACTATATATTGCTACATTTGGATAAAAGGTGCCACATGCAGCATATACGTCAAATGTGATTTCTTCTTCTTATTAATCTTCTCCTTCTATATTAGGCAAATTAATGGTGTATTGTTCTTTCGTTTACTCTTATATATATTTGCACGACATCATGGTTACATTATCTATTTACTTGTATTTTTTTGTCCTTTCATATCAATTGATCTGTTATTCTTTTAACTACTACTCCCATACTAGCATGTTACCCTGTTCTTTAACAATCTTATCAATTCCTGCAGTACATCCCTTGCTTTGCAATGACAATTGTTGTGCTAAATCTTGGCCTTTACATAATTGAAGACTCCAGGGATGTCATATTGAGCACAAACCATGGATTTACTATCGTTGTTTCTGTAAAACTTGATGAAGATTGTCACTCCTATTTTGAAGAAGGCCTTTGGGTAGAAATTTCTAAGTTTTATGTACTGAAGGCTGGCACTAAAATTACGCTGCACCTAAAAGAGCCTGACCATATGATAAATGCTAACTTCCCCGACGACATCATCCGTCCATACTTTGTTGGAAGTAAGTGTTCTTTCTACTATCTGCATGTTGACTTGCATAGCAATATCAAAGTAACTGTGTAGTATTTCAGCAACCAATTGGGATTTCATTTTCTATATCAGTTAAAACTGTTCCTACCTAGTAACTTGTAATTATCAATGCACTATTCTTCTGCCCTGATCTAGCTACATAATCACTATCCTCCCACTGCTCTACTCTTGACAGAAAGAGCCGCCTCTGCCAATACTCCGGAGGTGGAGGACGAGGTTGCCAACAAGCGGAGGCAGTCTGAGCCAGAAACACAAGCGCCTCCAATAGTCCTAGACTTCATCAACAGCCTCCCCGACGATATGTTGAGAGTCATCATCTTCCTCCTCCCTATCAAAGATGGCGTGCGCACAACCGTCCTCTCCTGACGGTGGCGCCCCCTATGGTGCAGCGCCCCTCTCGGCCTCATCAGCAAGCACATCCTCTGCACTGGCTATTGCAGACGCATTGTCCCAGATCATCGGCATGCACTCTGGCCCAATCAAAGGCCTTACTATGTGCAAGTTCCGTTCCAATGGCAAGGACCGTGCCAAGCTTGACGAGTGGTTCTTATCGACCGCCCTAGATCATCTCAAGGAGATCACTTTTAATGATGGACATATGCGCCCGCTGCCACCCTCCGCGCTGCGCCTCGCGCCAACACTGCACATTGCCACGTTCATGAACTGCCATTTCCCCCATATGCTTTTACTACCTCAACTAAAGCACCTTGAGCTCGTCGCTGTCTGCATCCCCAAGGACGACATGGAGCGCCTGCTCCGCGGCTGTACTGCGCTCGAGTACCTTCATCTTCAGGTGATCAACGGGTTGAGTAGCCTCCACATCACCTCCATGAGTCTCCGGACAATTTGTGTGTATTGCTGGTGCCGCAACAGGAGATCGCACAAGGTGAATCACCAAATGGTCATTGAGGACATGCCTTTACTTGAGAGATTACTTGTTGTTGATCAACAAGGTCCAACAAGAATCAGGGTCATTCACGTGCCAAAATTGACAGTGTTTGGCTACTCGCCCGTCAACTTATCTGAACTTGTTTTTGGATCCATAACCGTCCAGGTACAACAGTCGCCCTGTTCTCATTCTTGAATTAACATTTTTCTCTATTCAAGATGTATGTTCGTCTATCATCCAAAAAATTATATCGACAAGCAAGACCCCGTATCTATGCACAGTGAAGGTCTTTGTAGTAGAATCTATTGGCCCTGACCTGGACCAAGTTGTCAGATTGCTGAGATGCTTTCCGTGCCTGGAGAAGCTACATATCGAGGTGATGCTCTTTCATGTTAAATATTAACCACAAGGGAGTTCATTTTTTGAAACCCTGCAAATCATAAGAGTTCCCTTGTGTGTCCAAGCACTAATACATTCTCTTCTTTTTCAGATACGGTAAGGCCCGGTAGTGGATAATGTGATACAATATAACAATCCCATCGAATGCCTTGATCTCCATTTCTCAGAAATTACTTTGAACTCCTACCGAGGGACCTTACCGGAGATTATATTGGCCAGGTTCTTTGTTGTGAGAGCAAGTATGCTAAAGATACTGAGATTTTCCCTACATTTATTGCGCAAAAAAGAATGGTTTTGCTGATCAGCTCCGGCGACTAGGACAGAATGGAAAAGGCTCTATAGAAGCTCAATTTCGTTTTGTAACTTCAGTTGACAGACTATTCGGAAGTCCTTATGTCAAGTGCATAAATGACATGTCAGTGGCGGATCCCTTTCCAGAAATATTGAAGTTGCCAAACTAGTAGTAATATCAGTATGAATCTATTATATATGTTCATGTTCAGCTGATCAGCGTGGGCGTCTAGAGCTGCATGACAAAGTTTTTGCATAAGCTGAATTTCATTTCTATTATCGGTTTGAACCTTGTAATCTTTGAATTTGAGCCTTGTAATGCTGGAATTTGAACCTTTGTACTATTTCTATCATTTGTGATACAATCATGCAAATGGCATCTTATGAGCGAGACTCGTATTTTGGTAGTACTATCTTTTCCTTAGTATGCAATGGACGATTAATATCTGGACCTTAATATCCAATTGGCGATTAATATCTGGACCTTAAGAAGCAGAACCACGACACAAGGGTATCCTGCGTGGCTCCAATGGCGCTCTCAGCGGCTGCCTACGACGAGCGCCAGTTCACCATGCATGCCGTAGTGGACACGCACAGAATGTTCGCGGGGCTCTCGGTGGTGTACACCAAACATCCGATCTGGGTGGAGAACTCCAACGTTATGGACCTGTTACTTGAAGAGGACAAGTACAAAGTGGTCTGGTTCGACCTCGCGTTCCTCCTGGCGCTCTGCTCTTGCGTCCCTCCGCGTGCTCTGCTCTCGCGCCCCTCCGCGCGCGCTCTGCTAGTGGTTGGGGCCGGTCCACGATCACATTCGGGGATCCATATGCATGCAGTTGCGCCACGCGCGTCGCCCCATGCAGTTACGTGCTCCACAACTGAATCACGCACTACAAAAACTGCCATCCGTACGTGCCGGTTTTCCAGGACGCTGATGTTTGTGATTTGCGTTGGGTTTTCCATGAAGAGGAACGGGCGATGTAGCACAATGCGGGTAGTTATTTCCCTTAGTTAAGAACCAAGGTTTATCGAACCAATAGGAATATCGGTCATCAACTGTCTTCAACGTCTGCACACAAAAGAGCACACACTTGCACCCAACGCGGCAAGAGGGTTGTCAATCCCCTTGATCTCGTTATTTGCAAGCAAGTAAGATGTGTAGATGATAGTAGATAATTGTAAATTGGAAAATAAAATAAAATAAAGTAAATGGCAGCAAGGTATTGAATATGTTTGTAAACTTATAAGAGGATAGACCCGGGGGGCGTAGTGTTCTCTAGTGGCATCTCTCATGTAGTAGGCCCGGTGGGTAAACAAATTACTATTGGGAAATTATATTGAAAAGCGGATAGTTATGCAATCTTTATTCACGGCAATGATTATGTATATATAGGCATCACGTCCATCGACCGCTATCCAGCATGCATCTAGAGTATTAAGTAAAACGGAGTAATGCTTCGAGAACGATGACATGATGTAGACAAAGAGAATTCAATTAATATGAACTCAACCCATCATTTTATCCTTAGTGGCAGCAATACAAAGGCGTGTCTTGTCCCTTTCTATCACTGGGATATAGAGCACCGCCAGATTGAACCCACTACAATGCACCCCTCTCACTGAAGATAAATCAATCTACTTAGCCAAAGAAAATCAATAGATCGGAGAGATTTACGAAGCTATAATGATCATGCAAATGAGAATCATAATAATCTGAGGTAACTCAAATACTTTTCATGAATAATCTGAACATAAACCCACAATTCATCGGATCCCAACAAACACACCGCACAGAAGGATTACATCGAATAGATCAAAGCAAATATGCGATGATCATTGTATTGAAGATCAAGAGAGAGAGATAGCCATCTAGATACTAACTACGGACCCGTAGGTCTCTGGTGAGCTACTCATCATGGAGGCAGCAAGGGTGATGTAGAGCCCCTCAATGATCGATTCCCCCTCCGGCGGATCGCTGAAAAAGGTCGCCATATGGGTACGCGGCGGAACAAAGACTTGCGGCGGCGAAAAAAGTGTTTCGGGAGCTCTCCTAGGGTGCGACCTGCCCCTGGGCCGCGCCCTGTTAGCTCGTGGCTGCCTCGTGCAGCCTCTCGTCTCCTCCCGAAGCTTCGAGGTCTTCTTTTTGTCCAGAAAAAATCATATTAAAGTTTCACGGCATTTGGACTTCGTTTGGTATGGTAAACCTGAAAAGCAAAAAAACATGCAGAAAACAGCAACTGGCACTAGGTCAATAGGTTAGTTCTTAAAAATAATATTAATTGGTAAATAAACACCCAAAAAGTATCCTAGAATGATAATATAATAGCATGGAACAATCAAAAATTATAGATACGTTGGAGACGTATTAGCATCCCCAAGCTTAATTACTGCTCTTCCCCGAGTAGGTAAATGATAAAAACAAGAATTTTTTATGTGACATGCTACCCAACATGTAAACTATTGCAGGTTTGTTCATTGAGAAACGATGAATTAATAAACATCAACATAGTAATATTATAAACATAAGAAACATAATCATCAAGTTTCAAAGTATACGATCCAAAAATAATGTTCACCCCCTATTCATTTTATCATATAAGAATAACATGGCTCCATCATCACCACATAAATACAAATGTCAAGCACCATGGTGTCAAGTCAGGCAATTGGATCGTACTTCTTAACACGCTTCAGCTTTTATTACTTGCGCAATATATAAGCGTGAACCATGGATATAGCATAAAGGTGGAATAGAATATGGTGGTAGGTTTCAAAGGGGTGAAAGTGGAGAAGAAAGTCTCGCATCAACTAGGCGTATCAACAAGCTATGGAGATGCCCATCAATAGATATCAATGCGAGGAGTAGGGATTGCCATGCAACGGATGCACTAGAGCTATAAGTGTATGAAAGCTCAACGGAAGCTTAGTGGGTGTGCATCCAACTTGCTTGCTCATGAAGACCTCGGGCGTTTGAGGAAGCCCATCATTGGAATATACAAGCCAAGTTCTATAATGAAAATTTCCCACTAGCATATGGAAGTGATAAACATGAGACTCTCTATATGAAGAAGAAGGTGCCACTTTGATGCACAAGTGTGGAATAAGAGGTAGTAGCATTGTCCCTTCTCTCTTTTCTCTCATTTTTTCCTTTTTTCCTTTTTTCCTTTTTCTTTTATTTTTCGTCCGGAGTCTCATCCCGACTTGTGGGGGAATCATAGTCTCCATCGTCCTTTCCTCACTGAGAAAGTGCCCTAATAATGATGATCATCACACTTTTATTTACTTACAACTCAACATGAGAAATCGTATGACTCTATATGACTGCCTCTGGCACTGTAACACGATGTGCAATGATCAAGCGTAACATGTATGATATTAATGATGAACGGTGGCTTTGCCACAAATATTATGTCGGCTTATGTGATCATGCAAAGAAATATGACAATGGAAGTACAAGTCATATGATGTGAAGGTGGAAGTTGCATGGCAATATATCTCGGAATGGCTATGGAAATGCAATGATAGGTAGGTATGGTGGCTGTTTTGAGGAAGATATAATGAGGCTTATGTGCAACAAAGTGCTACTTCTTGAGCTTGCGTTGGTTTTCCCTTGAAGAGGAAAGGGTGATGCAGCAAAGTAGATAAGTATTTCCCTCAGTTGTTGAGAACCAAGGTATCAATCCAGTAGGTGGTACAAGCAAGGCCCCCCAATCTTTGCACCTGCACAAACAATCAAACACTTGCACCCAACGCTATAAAGGGGTTGTCAATCCCTTCACGGTTACTTGCAAGGATGAGATCTGATAGAGATAGATATAAAAGATTGCTAAAATGAAAAGTAAAATAAAAGTAAAAAGATTGCAGCAAAGTATTTTTGGTATTTTGGTTTATAGATCTGAAAATATAATATGGAAAATAGAACCGAGGGCCATAGGTTTCACTAGAGGCTTCTCTCTTGAAGGAAAATAATACGGTGGGTGAACAAATTACTGTCGAGCAATTGATAGAAAAGCGCATAGTTATGACGATATCCAAGGCAATGATTATGCATATAGGCATCACGTCCGTGTCAAGTAGACCGAAACGATTCTGCATCTACTGCTATTACTCCACACATCGACCGACTCCTGCCTGCATCTAGAGTATTAAGTTCATGAAGAACAGAGTAACACATTAAGTAAGATGACATGATGTAGAGGGATAAACTCAAGCAATATGATGAAAACCCCATCTTTTTACCCTTGATGGCAACAATACAAATATGTGCCTCACTACCCCTACTTTGTCACTGGGTGAGGACACCACAAGATTGAACCCAAAACTATGCACTTCTCCCATTGCAAGAATTACCAATCTAGTTGGCCAAACCAAACCAATAACTCGAAGAGACTTGCAAAGATATGAAATCATGCATATAAGAATTCAGAGAATATTCAAATAATATTCATAGATAATCTGATCATAAACCCACAATTCATCGGATCTCGACAAACACACCGCAAAAGAGTATTAAATCGGATAGATCTCCATGAAGATCATGAAGAACATGGTATTGAATAACATAGAGAGAGAAGAAGCCATCTAGCTACTAGCTATGGACCCGAAGGTCTGAGGTGAACTACTCACGCATCATCGGAGGGGCTATGGAGTTGATGTAGGTGCCCTCCGTGATCAAATCCCCCTCTGGCAGATTACCGGAAAAGGCTCCAAGATGGGATCTCACGGGAACAGAGGCTTCCGGCGGCAGAAAAGTATTATCGTTGCTCTTTTTGGTATTGGGGGAATATTTGGGAATTTATAGGCCGAAGATTAGGGTTGGAGGGCCTGCAGGGGGGCCACAAGCAAGGGGGGCGCGCCCCCCCTAGGGCGCGCCCTGCAGGCTTGTCGCCTCCCGGTAGGTCTCCTGCCTTCCTCTCCAAGTCTGGTAGGTTTCTTCTGGTCCAAGAAAAATCATCGTGATGATTTTATTCCATTTGGACTCCGTTTGATATTCCTTATCTGCAATACTCAAAAACAAGGAAAAACAGAAACTGGCACTGGGCTCTGGGTTAATAGGTTAGTCCCAAAAATAATATAAAATAGCATATTAATGCATATAAAACATCCAAAACAGATAATATAATAGCATGGAACAATAAAAAATTATAGATACGTTGGAGACGTATCACAAAGCGTATCATGTCACGGGGTTTGGATGCACCTGCGAAAGCTGCACCGATCCTCAAGGTGAGAATGGGAGGTGAGTGTGCGTATATCCATGGATTCACATTAGTCATGAAGAACTCACATACTTATTGCAAGATTTTATTAGCTCTCTCAAAGCAAAGTACTACTCGCATGCCCCTAGGGAGGAGGTTGGTAGGAATTAACCATCGCGCGCCCCCGACCTAAACAACACTAGGATTTCAACGAGGAATAAGTATGCTCACACATCATCACCATGCTATAAAAATATTTGGATGAACAGCACGTTAATAACCTCTAATTTACGATACCTTTATTAACCAATGATCACGCACTCATGCTTTTTCACATTACCACATTAATATCATTAACCATGATTTCTCTTTTATGTGCTACATGTGGTTTTGATTATGCACGCATTGAATACCTATTATTTTTGGACTAGTCTTATGACCCATGCAAATTACCGTCGCTGTTTATTAACTCTCAAACAAATATAAGTGAAGAACGAGACTGCAATTATTTCTATAAAATCTATACGCCACCATGCTCTAAAAGATATAAGTGAAGTACTAGAGCAGCTGCCAAGCTCAAAAGATCTAAGTGAAGCACATAGAGTATTCTAATAAATTATGATGATATTGTGTCTCTCTCAAGTGGGTGTGTGCAGAAAACAATGATTGTGGGAAACTAAAACAAAAAATCAAATGACTCTCCAAGCAAAACTCATATCATGTGTTGAATAAAAATATAGCTCCAACTGACATACCGATGGATTGAGACGAAAGAGGGGATGCCTTCCCGGGCATCCCCAAGCTTAGACGCTTGAGTCTTCTTAGAATATTACCTTGGGGTGCCTTGGGCATCCCCAAGATTAGGATCTTTCCGCTCCTTATTCCTTCGTCCATCGTGAGAACACCCAAAACTTGAAAACTTCAGCACACAAAACTCAACAGAAAACTCGTGAGATCCGTTAGTATAATAAACATATCAAATACTTTAGGTACTTTTGTAAATTGATTCATATTTAATTATTGAATAAGGTACTGTATTATAACCTATCCATGATTTATATTGCCCAATATAATCCACAGCATCATCAAAAAAGGCAAAATATGCAAGCAAAAACAGAATCTGTCTAAAACAGAACAGTCTGTAAAGACCTGTAGAGAAACTATACTTCTGTATCTCTAAAAATTCTAAAAATGTAGGAAAACCTCAAGAATTTGTATATAACTACTGCGTAAAATTTTTATATCAAAAGACGTTCCAGTAAAACCAGAGAAATTCTGCACTGAAAGTCAAAGTTTCTGTTTTTGCACCGTATCAATTCTACTCATCTTGTGTGTCATCCCAATGGCTTTACTTGGCACAAACACTAATTAAAACATAAAAACACAATCATTAAAGAGGCAACAATCATGTTATGACACACAAACAGAAAGTAGAACAAGAAAAATAACATAACTATTGGGTTGCCTCCCAACTAGCGCTATTGTTTTACGCCCCTAGCTAGGCATAACACGTATGATCAAGTGTTGTCATGTTTGACACTCCACCCATAAGTGGCCCAGTTTAGATTCATAAGGTGGTTTAATTCTGTTTCTAGGGAAGTGTTCCATCCCTTTCTTTAATGGGAATTGGAATCGTATGTTTCCCTCTTTCATGTCAATTATTGCTCCTATAGTTCGGAGAAAGGGTCTTCCAAGTATTATTGGACAAGTAGGATTGCATTCAATATCAAGCTCAATGAAATCTACATGTGTATATCAAAGGATCGATATGGTTGACTATAGGGGGGGGGGGTGAATAGGAAACTACCATTTTTTAACTAATCTTTAGCAAATTAGGTATAGCAACAAATAGGTTGTCTAGATATGCAACCAGGTGAGAAACCTATATGATGCTAACAATAATAACAACACAAGCAAGCAAATAATATACGATAGGTAAAGCTTGCACAAAGTAAAGGTAAGAAGTAACCACAAGTGGAACCGATGAAGAAGAGGATATGTTACCAAAGTTCCTTCCCTTTGAGGGGAAGTACGTCTCCGTTGGAGCGGTGTGGAGGCACAATGCTCCCCAAGATGCCACTAGGGCCACCGTATTCTCCTCACGCCCTCACCCAAGCATTAAGAGGGTGATCAGGCAAAGCATTAAGCAATTGGAGAAGACCCCCCCCCCCCAAGCTTGTGGGAGACTCTCTTCTTTAATTTGCACAAAGTTAAACATTTCCTGGAAGGCAGCTTGTTTCTTATGAGCAGGAAAATATTTTTCAGAGAAGTAGTAAATCATATCCTGGGGACTACGCACACAACCAGGAGCAACAATATTGTACCATATCTTAGCATCACCCGTTAATGAGAACGGAAATAATTTGAGAATATAGTAATAGCGAATCTTCTCATCATGAGCAAAAAGGGTGGCTATATCATTCAACTTAGTAAGATGTGCCACAACAGTTTCAATTTCATAGCCATGGAAAGGATCAGATTCAACCAAAGTAATGAACTCTGGGTCGACAGATGGCAATTCCTTACCTCCCTTCGTCTTAGAGGGAAAAATCATGGTTCTTGTATCCCTCAGATTCTTCATAATGATCAATTGATATAAATCCCAAGTGACTCAACAAATATAGCTATGCTCCCCAGCGACGGCGCCAGAAAAAGGTCTTGATAACCCACAAGTATAGGGGATTGCAACAGTTTTCGAGGGTAGAGTATTCAACCCAAATTTATAGATTCGACACAAGGGGAGCCAAAGAATATTTGCAAGTATTAGCAGTTGAGTTGTCAATTCAACCACACCTGGAGATTAAATATCTGCAGCAAAGTGATC
This sequence comes from Elymus sibiricus, assembly GCA_039707655.1. Taxonomy (NCBI): domain Eukaryota; kingdom Viridiplantae; phylum Streptophyta; class Magnoliopsida; order Poales; family Poaceae; genus Elymus; species Elymus sibiricus. The sequence continues at coordinate 181,227,812 of CM077665.1, forward strand.
AGTAGCACAGTAGTATGATAGTTTTAATAGCAGTAGTAGCAGTAACAGTAACGGTAACAGCGATAGCAATGGTTTTGTAGCTAGTGTAACAGTAACTGTAGCAATAGTAACTTAGCAAGAACAATATGTGGAAAACTCGTAGGCACTGGATCGGTGAACTCGTTGGATGATATTCATCATATAACAGTCATAATCTAGGGCGACATAGAACTAGCTCCAATTCATAAATGTAATGTAGGCATGTATTCCGCAAATAGTCATACATGCTTATGGAAAAGAACTTGCATGAAATCTTTTGTCCTACCCTCCCGTGGCAGCGGTGTCCATAAGAAAACTAAGGGATATTAAGGCCTCCTTTTAATAGAGAACCGGAACAAAGCATTAACACATAGTGAATACATGAACTCCTCAAACTACGGTCATCACCGGAAAGTATCCCAAATATTGTCACTATGGGGTTTACGGATCATAACACGTAATAGGTGCATATGACTAGCAAGATCGGATCAAGAACATAGATATAATGGTGATAACATAAACGGTTCAGATCTGAAATCATGGCACTCGGGCCTTAGTGACAAGCATTAAGCATGGCAAAGTCATAGCAACATCAATCTCAGAACATAGTGGATACTAGGGATCAAGCCCTAACAAAACTAACTCGATTACATGATGAATCTCATCCAACTCCTCACCGACCAGCGAGCCTACGAAGGAATTAATCACTCCCGGTGGGGAGCATCATGGAATTGGCGATGGAGAAGGGTTGATGATGACGAAGACCGAAGATTCCCCTCTCCGGATCCCCAAACGGGCTCCAGCTGGCCTCCCGATGAAGAACAGGAGGTGGCGGCGGCTCCGTATCGTAAAACGCGATGAAACTTTCTCTCCTATTTTTTTCTCTGAAAATAGGAATTTATAGTGCTGGAATTAGGGACAGTGGGGCCACGAGGTGGGTACAACCCACCAGGGCACGCCTGGAGGGGGTGGCGCGCCCTGGTGTATCGTGCCCAACCAGGGCACCCCCTCCGATGGTTCTTGGATCCAGTATTTTTTATTTATTGTAAAATAATTCTCCAAAAAGTTTCGTCCAGTTCTGAGAACTTTCATTTTTGCACAAAAACAACACCATGGTAGTTCTGCTGAAAACAGCGTCAGTCCGGGTTAGTTTCATTCAAATCATGCAAATTAGAGTCCAAAACAAGAGAAAAAACGTTAGGAAAAGTAGATACGATGGAGACGTATCAACTCCCCCAAGCTTAACCCATTGTTTGTCCTCAAGCAATTCAGTTGACAAACTGAAAGTGATAAAGAAAAACTTTTACGAACTCTTCTGTTCTTGTTTACATATATATGCTTAAGTAGCTCCCAGGTTTTCAGCAAACATTATGTGTAACCATGACAACAATAACTCTTAGAAATTATATTAATTCATATCAATGACATAAGCAACTAGCGAGCAATAATAAAGTATCCCAAGTGCCAACACGTTGTCAAAACGATCATGATATAATATGACAACAATGGTATCTCGCTAGCCCTTTCTGAGACCGCAAAACATAAATGCAGAGCACCTCCAAAGTTCAAGCAGCGACTAAACATTGTAATTCATGGTAGAAAAGATCCAGTCATGCTGCATCCAACATTAACTATACACAATGCATGAGGATGACAATAGTGCTCTCAGATCTGGCGCTTATTTGAGAAGGTGATTACTCAACATAAAAGTAAATAGATAGTCCCTTCGCAGAGGGAAGCAGGGATTTGCAGAGGTGCCAGAGCTCAAAGCTTAAATCAGAGATAAATATAATTTTGGGAGGTACACCCTTCCTGTCAACGTTACGACCAAGAGTTATCAATATCTTCGATGCTAAACACATTAGCGGTGGTTCCCAAGTGGTAAAAGTAAAGGTTTACTCCGCCTCCACCAATAAACACACTCCACGGTTAGCCGAATCCACGGGTACCATCCATACCAACAACATTCCTGGGGGAGTTTTGTTTAATTATTTGCAATTTTTGATTTCGGGACTGGGAATCCCTATTACCGCCCCTCTCATGCAAGGACGAGTGAATAAACCCTCATCATGAGAATAATCAACATAACATGGAAGATACTGACTGCCCCCTGTCGCTCCCTGAGCGGTCCAGGCACACACGACAGGTTAATACCGCATATAGGTAGATATAGTGGACTCATCTGGAATAACTTTGGTTTAAGGATTTTGATGCACAAGAAGCATTCCCGCTTAGTACAGGTGAAGGCTAGCAAATAGGTTGAGAAGCGGCCAGCTAGAGAGCGAAAACGGTCATGAACATGCATTATGAATAATAAACATTGAATACTAGCATGAGTAGGATATGGACACCATGAACATAAATATCATGAAGGCTATGTTGGTTTTGATTCAACTACATGCGTGAACATGTGCCAAGTCAAGCCACTTGAAACATTCAGAGGAGGATACCATATCATCATACCACATCACAATCATTTTAATGCATGTTGACATCCAAGATAAATCATTATCCACTCCTAGCTACTTAAGCATGGCATGAGCAACTATAATCTCTAATTGTCATTGCAAACATGTTTGATCATAATATGCTGAATCATGGATACTAGCTTAAACACATTTACAGAAACAAAAACAAGTTGAGTTCATATCCGCTTCTCTCTGCCACAGTCACTTCATCAAATGTCGTCATTATTGCCTTCACTTGCACGGCCGAATGATTATAGAAAATAGTAATAGTGCAAGAGTGCCGTGGACTAAGCTGGAATCTGCAAGCATTTTATTCAAGAGGAGAAGATAAAGTAATATGGGCTCTTTGTTAGATTAACAATAATGCATATGAGAGCCACTCAACATTTTCATCGTGGTCTTCTCCTTGGTACGACTCAAATAAAAGGAAAAGAATTTCAGAGAAACACACTGAAATATTTTTTGAGTTTTTGTTTTTTCTGAAGAAAGCAAATCAAAGAGGGAAAAACAAAAATGGGATAATCTTTTTGAGTTTTCTTTTAATACTACAATTAATTTAAACTAGAAAGAAAAGCCGAAAAGAAGCAAGAAATATTTTTGGATTTTCTCAAAGTTTTTCAAACACGCAAGAAGAAAGCAAGAAAATAAATCTAGCATGGATAATACAATGAAAAAGTATGGACACCGACAACTGGAATGAAATGTGTGAACATGAATATAATGTCGCGGTGGAAATACGTACTCCCCCAAGCTTAGTATTTTGGCCTAGCTTGGTAATCACCATCCGCGGCCTGGATAATAGTCTGAGTGATAGCCCACCGAGGCTCTTGGTGCAGCCTCCTCAGCCCATATGGCAGCTTCAACCTCCGCATTGCACACACGGGCCTCGCTCTCAAGAACGTAGTATCTTCCCTTACTGTGATAATCAAAGAGAGCAGGAGCAGACAAGGTAACATGTATAATGGGATCATTATTGAACCTCAAGTTGTAAGTATAATTAGTGACTGTGCCCTTAAGGAACTTATGACATTTCATGGCCTCAAAGTCTAAGTACTGAGTAGGTAAAATGGGATCGTTAGGCCAAGGTGATACATTTAGCTTCCTAGCTACACGGGAGGCATAGATCCCTCCATAAAAGTGACCACTAGCAGCGTTGTGCTGCAATCTCTGTGCAACGATTGCTCCAAGATTATACCATTTATCTCCTGTTATAGCAGTGTGTATAAGACTCAAATCAGGGGCACACAGTGTGCTGTAGTCTTGCTTTCCTACGATGCATTTGCCATTAAAGAGTGCAAAGTAGTGTATTGATGGAAAATGGATGCTTTTTATTCTACTTTGTGTTGTTCCTCTATCTTCACCGTAGCAAAGATTAATCAAAAATGACTCATACTCAGATGTTGGTGGTTCGTCTAGCGAACCCCAATATGGAATTTTGCACGCTTCATAGAACACCTCTAAAGGCATGGTCATACAGGTTAAATGAAACTCTAGACTCACGAGGAAAACATTTAAATTTCTTTGTGAATGTTTTTGTGAGGTCGAGATGTTGAATGCACTCATCTGCGATGAAGGAGCCAAGTTCCGCGTTGTGGATAAATTTCTCAAATTCCTCCTTGATACTCGCACCTTCCATGAATTCGTTACATGGCCATAAGCATGATTTGGTAGCGGCATCCCGCATCGAGCTTGCACTTGGCTCAACATAAGACCGTCGTATTGAGCTACTCACTACTGGAATCAGGAGATTTCCCGTCTGCCATGTCTTTGCCGTCTGCTGGCAGATGGCAAAGAAGGTCTTTGCCGTCAGCTGGGTGAAAGCACACGGCAAAGGACTGGCAGATGGCACAGAGGATCTTTGCCATCAGTCAGCTCTTTGCCGTCTGCCAGCAGACGGCAAAGATTGCCAAAGCAGACGGCAAAGAGCCCACCTAGGCCCCATTGGCCCGTGGGGTTTGGTTAGGTCAACTGGGCCGTCCGCCGGCTCTTTGCCGTCTGCTTTCCGGCTCTTTGCCGGCCGCCAGCAGACGGCAAAGAGGATGCCATAATAACGTCCGTCAACCACCCCACCCCTCTCACTCTCTCTCTCTCACTCACTCTCTCTCTTGCCCGCCGCCCCTCTCCCCCCGCGCGTCGCCCCCAGCACCGGCCCCCTCCCTGTGCCGCCCCCACCACCACGCCACCCCCACCACCGCGCCGCCGCCCTCCCTGCGCCGCCCCCACCACCGCAACCCCTCCCCACGCCGCCCCCTTGCCCTCGGCGGCTCCCCGCGCCGCCCCCTACCCAAGCCGCCCCCCCACCGCGCTGCCACCCTCCCTGCGCCGCCCCCCCCACCGCAACCCCTCCCCGCGCCGCCCTCCCTGCGCCGCCCTCCCCGCGCCGCCCCCCACCACCGCAACCCCTCCCCTGCGCCGCCCTCCCTGCGCCGCCCCCACCACCGCAACCCCTCCCGAGCCGCCCCCTCCCGTCGCCGGCTCCCGGCGCCGCCCCCCTCCCCGCGGCACCCCATCCCCGTGGCTTCCCCCCTCCCATCGCCGCCCCGGCCCTCCCCGGTGAGTTAGTTTAGTTTATTTAGATATATAGTTTATTTTCTGTTAGTTTAGTTTATTTAGATATATAGTTTATTTTCTGTTAGTTTAGTTTAATTAGATAGTTTATTTTCTGTTAGTTTAGTTTATTTAGATAGTTAGTTTATTAGGTAGGAAAAACTTAGATAGAAAAGAAAAAACTTAGAAGAATAGAAGAAAAGAAAAAAAAACGAGAAGGAAAAAAAGTATGCGTGACCAGTATGCGACTCCAGTTCGAAAGGGCGGCATCTATAAATATGCATGTCTTTGCATATTTATAACCGCCATCTTTTCGAATTGTCCAACGTTATCCATGGACAGCCCGAGTATGTGTAGATTGGGTTCGTTTTCCCGTATGCTCTGCTCCGGATCCGATGCGGAATTTCGTCAGTGCCTCCCTGTTGTTCTCCGGGTACACATCCTCTCTGCTTATTGCCGAGACGTTTATCAGGAGAACAACGGGGAGGTGCTGCCAAAATTCTGCGTCAGATCCGAAGCAGAGCATGGGAAAACGAACCCAATCTACACATACTCGGGTGGGATTAGGACCTATCTCTACCTATTAGCGTGTAGGTTGCATGGACGTAATAAAACTGACAAACTTGATTAACGGATGAATATAGATGATGAATTATATATATATTTCTTGTGTGTTTAGTAGGTAGGCAAGATGAGTGATCGTGCTTGGATGTACACCGGTCACCCTAGTCAGAAAGAAATGACCATTTAATGGTTAACAAAAACCAAGGGGTTTCTGAGCGCCGCATTTGCAAATGGCCAGGAAATAACCTGGTGCCCCTGTGTCCGGTGCGACAACCATAAAAAGTGGACACGGGATGAAATGGGTAAACACTTGCAGAAGTGGGGTTTTACGACTGATTATACGGTGTGGAGATTTCATGGTGAGTCTGCCCAATGTGCCAGAGCTGAGGTGGTTCGTCGTTGCACCGACGAGCATGGTACCGGGATCGAAGACATGGTGCAAGACTTTGATGATGCAAGGGATTCGGACGATGAGATGGAGGAATCTGCAAAGGCCTTCTATGAAATGTTGGAGTCTTCAAAACGTCCTCTCCACGAGCACACTGAGCTTTTTCAGCTGGATGCCATCGCGCAAGTAATGGCTCTGAAGGCTCAGTTCAACCTGGGCAGAGAATGCTACGACACGATGATGACGATATTTGGACGCTTTCTACCCAAAGGCCATGTATTGCCAGCAAACATGTACCAGTCGGACAAAATCCTACGTGCGCTTAAGATGCCCTATGAGAAGATAGATGCCTGTGAGAATGGATGTGCCTTATTTAGGCTTGAGTATGCGAGCTTCAACTATTGTCCCATTTGCAAGTCTTCCAGGTATGTTGTGGTAGACAACGGTATGGGTGAGAAGAGTCAGACCAAAATCCCAGTTAATGTTCTTCGGTATATGCCAATCATACCAAGACTTCAACGTCTTTTCATGGTCGAAGAGACGGCCAGACAGATGACGTGGCATAAATTGGGCAAAAGAACCGAACTAGATGCAGATGGGAATCCGATGTTGGGACACACTTCAGACGCTTTTGCGTGGAAGCACTTCGATGCATTACATAAGGATAAAGCGGCAGATCCAAGGCATCCTCGAGTCGCCATCAGCACGGATGGGTTCAATGTGTTTGGTATGACGGCAACCCAATACAGTTGCTGGCCTGTATTTGTCATTCCAGTCAATCTTCCCCCCGGAGAGATTATGAAAAGAAAGAACATTTTCTTGACGTTGATAATTCCAGGGCCCAACTATCCGGGGAAGAATATGAATGTGTACATGCAGCCGCTTAAGGATGAATTGCAAGAAGCTTGGGATAATGGGATCAAGACATATGACGCCGCTACAAAAAAAACTTCAAAATGCATGTGTGGTACATGTACTCGTCGCATGACTTGCCGGCGTATGCGCTATTCATTGGCTGGTGTGTGCATGGAAGGTTCCCATGCCCCACATGCAAGGCAGCTCTTGAGTTCCGTTGGCTGCAGGCGGGTCGCAAGTATTCTTGCTTCGACTTGCATAGACAGTTCCTGGATCCTCGCCATAAGTTCAGAAAATACAAGAAGAATTTCATGAAAGGTAGAGTTGTCAAAAACTCTGCACCACCTGCATTGACAGGCCAACAGACCCTGGATCAGATAAACGCTCTCGAGCTGGATCCAAATCGTCCAGGGTATTTCAAAGGGTATAATTCGAAACACGCCTGGACTCACAAGATATGTTGTGGGATCTGCCTTACTTTAAAGACCTCCTTTGCCCACACAACATCGACGTGATGCACACTGAAAAGAATATTGCCGAGGCCCTTTTTGGTACATTGTTCGCCATAGAGGGGAAGTCGAAAGATAATCCTAAGGCTAGAGTCGATCAGGAGGCTCTATGTGATAGACCGTTACAAAACATGCGACAGCCGAAAGGAAAGAAGAACTGGAGGAAGCCAAAGGCATGGTTCAATCTTGGAAGGCCATCTATGAGGGAAATGATCTTGTGGGTGAAAATGCAGTTGATGTTCCCCGATGGGTATGCAGCGAATCTAAAGAGGGGTGCGAGTCTTGACAAATTGAAAATATTTGGTCTCAAGAGTCATGATTGGCACATATGGCTTGAGCGGGTAATGCCGGTGATGTTGCGTGGCTTTATCCCTGAGGATGAATGGCTAGTACTGGCAGAGCTGAGCTATTTCTTCCGTGCTCTTTGTGCGAAAGAACTATCGCCTGACGTGCTAGACGAACTGGAAGAGTTGGCGCCGGAGTTGATCTGCAAGTTAGAAAAGATCTTTCCACCGGGATTCTTTAATCCAATGCAGCATTTGATTTTGCATCTCCCGACCGAGGCAAGATTGGGGGGGCCCATGAAAAATCGTTGGTGCTTCGCAACTGAGAGGATGCAGAAGACGCTTCGAGCAAAATGTAAAAATAAACGTAGAATTGAAGCATCGATGGCCGAGGCATTCATTACTGAGGAGGCGACAAACTTCGTGATAGCACACTACAAAGCCAAGAATCGTCATTTGCATAATCCGAAGCCTCGGTACAATGATGGCGACTGTGAAAAAGGTCGATCCAACCTCAGCCTATTCAAAGGGAAGCTCGCACCAGCCGGTGCTTCGAAAGCAATAGCGTTGGATGTCGAAGAATGGCGGACCATTTCATTGTATATCTTCAACAACCTAACAGAAATGCGGCCGTACATCGAGTAAGTGCTCGGTACATTGTTTCGCAACTTCTAATTCCTTTGAAATGGTCTTATTCCCAGATATGTGATACAGTCGATACGTCGCCAAATTCTCGGATGGAGTGGTGATCCAAAAGGATTCCATCGAAGAGTATGAGCTTCTGGCAAAGCATGGAGGCGGCTATCCCAGTTTCATCTCTTGGTTCAAACAAACGGTAATTTCCATTAGACCATTTCATTTCTTCGTCTAGTTTGCGGCTAATGCAACAATCCTTTCGTATTAAACTTGTAGGCTAATGCAGAGTCTATGGACTCCGAATTGAGACAAGTCACTACTGGTTTTGACTATAAGGTCCGTTATTTTGACAAATACGACATCAACGGGTATCGCTTTCGTACTTTTGGCAAAGAGCTATCTATGGCCGACCGAAAGTCTACAAATTGTTGTGTCTCCGCTGTCGGCGAAGGAGGTGTCGAGTATTATGGAAGAGTTGAAGCAATTTATGAACTTAGATTCTTTGGTGAAAACCCACCAAACGTCATAGTCTTCAAATGTTGTTGGTTCCAGCCGAAGGAGACTAGAAGGACTCATGAACATATAGGGCTAGTCAAAATCAAACAAAGCACCCATTTAGATGTTCCCGATGTCTATATTACAGCTCAACAGGCGACCCAAGTTTTCTATCTACCGTGGGCCTGCCAAACTGATCCAAATCTGAATGGTTGGGATGTCGTTTATGATGTGCCGCCACATTTTAGACCACCGCCCCTCAATGAAGATTATTATGAACCTCACATTAACCCAGACACATATGAAGGAGAATTCTTCCAAGAAACACGTCTTTCCAAAAAACGTTTCAAGAACCGCTCTACTTCACCCCAGAACATTGAGGTAGACAGCGACAGTGAATCCAACTTCACCCCTGAGCCGGAACAAGAAGAGACGGAAGAAGAAGAGGTTACTGCTGCGGATGACCTCTCAATGCTTGACCGATTACATAAAGGAGGCCTTCCACATATTGCTCCCGATAGTGATGATGATGCATTTATTGATCCCGGAGCATATATAGACGATGAAGATTATTATTAGTTCATGTCAGGTATACATGATGATGATACACTCAAATTATATATATACATATTATTATTCATGTCGGTATTCATTTTTTTTATGTTGTACTAATTTCGTTTACTCTTTGTCATGGTAGGTGTTGAAATATGGTGGGCGCGGGTCGAGAGCGATCCGAGGATCCTTCGTCAGCGCGTGGTGGGAGGGGTACTTCCATTCCACCCCAAACTCTCCGGAGAGCGTTGTACGACAGTATTGGGACACCCGAGGGCGCTTCTTCGTTGGCGAAGTTGCCGACCGGGAGAGGAGGTCGGGGGAGAGGTAGGAAGGCTCCTAAAGTTACACGTGGTGGCCGCGGGAGAGGTAGGAAGGCTGCTACACCTTCCTCGCCGCCACCCCCAGCTGATTCACCCGAGCACAGGACTGCTACGGTGGACCCGTCTGAGGTGGAGGCTACAAGGACTCCTGTCCACGAGCCGCGGGTCGACGATCCTTCTGTCTCAGACGCGGCCACCCATGAGACTCCTGTGCCATACGCTTTGTCCCGCGAGACTCCTGTGCCAGACGCTTCGTCCAACGAGACTCCACAGGCTTCCACCGGATGGGATACCTGGCCAGATCTGCATCAGCCGGAGCCGAGTGGCCATGCTGATGGTGGCGGGGATCGGCTTTCTGATAGCGGGGACGAGGTGGTTGAGGGCACCGTCTACCAGCGTGGGTGTACACGGCTCCCGCCCGTGCCGGCGACCCACAAGCAGAGGTGGCTGATTAAGCCTGAGTCGCTGAAGTAAGTGCATTTACTCTTTTTAAACCTTTTGCCTTCATGTTTCTTCACATATCTAATGCGTTGGCTTTGTCATACTGCAGGGGTTGGATTCACGCCAAGGATGTCCGCAGGCCCAACTCCATCCTTGGTGTGATTTTACGGCATAACTTCCCGGGGTTTGTCACGTTGCCCGGCGAGGGTCAGCAAGAAGAGGTAGGATTAAAATGGGAGCACTACTTGGCTGCCCCTGCACCGCCGGAGGAGATGATCGACGGTGTGTTGTGCCACACGAGGGCCGACATGGTCATCAGGAAGTTCTGGGTAATTTCTCCTTTACACAATTAAAAATCAATAATAGCTAGTTATTGTACTAATCAGTGTTGTCTCTTTTGATTGCAGACCTTCTACAAGTGTGAGGAGGGATACGAGGAGGCCACGGCAAAGCTTATCGATTACGAGTGCAGGCGCCTACTACAGAACTTACGGCACGAGGCTCGGGTACAGGCTGTTCGAGACTACTACGCCTCGCAGCGTATTAAGAAGCCAAGTCGTCGTCCCGCCGAAAGTTTCTGGACAAGGAGCAGTACATGAAGGTAATTACCTATTCTTAAGGCCTTGTACTTAGTTTCCTTTGCTTTGATTCGTAGGCGTAGCTCTCAAATTTCTCTTTATTAACTTAGGTGCCCCCTAGATGGTGTGCGGATAAGATGGGTTGTTGGGAGGCGTTGGTGAATGAATGGTGCTCTGACCAATGGCGAGTCGTCCACGACAATGCCAAGGCACGGCGTGCCCAAATGGAAGGTGTGCCACACCATCAAGGCAGCGCCAACATTTATCAGTTCGGGCAGAACTGGGTATGTGGTTTGCTTCATGATTCCTGCAATTCATTCTTGTAGTGCTAGGTTTACCCATTATTAATACTTTGTTCCTCTCTTGTCGGCTCATCACAATAAGACGGAGGTGCCAGCGGTGTACGACCTCTATGCCATGGCCCATACTGCCTCATACAAGAAGGTCAAGGCATTCTCTGAGTCTGACCTCGATGATCCCGAGAACTTCAGCAATATCTCCTCCCACCACAAGCTCGTGAGGTACAGAGATGTGGGGAAGGCGGTGAATGGGGAGGACTTCAACCCGAGCCAGCATCCACTTGATCCAGACCTGGTGATGATAGCTGGCCATGGGAGGCCCCATGGCTTGATAGCCATTGGAGATGGACATATACGGTCTTCGAGCACTCTCCGGCAGATCAAGGCATGCCAAACGAGGTCCTGTCCTGAGATGCCGCCTCGTCCACGGCCAGTCCATCTTGCCATCGAGGTTAGTCCTGAGACCCCTCCGCCGATGCCAGTCATTACCACGGCTGGAATGGTGAGTTCCATTTCAATGTTCATTAGTTACTAGTCTTAACATTTCAGCGTCATCATGCTAACGCAAATGATCTTTGGTACAACATAACTCCCGACCTATACTTTATTTTACCTAAGTTAGCTTTGTTTCCTATAAAATGACATAGTAAGCTTACTTACCTCCAAAATGACATATTGTACCTAAATTAGCTCTAAAATGACCTATACTTAGCATTGTTTCCTCCACACTGACATAATAAGCTTAGTTAACTCAAAAATGACATAATAGACTTGGTAACCTCATAGATGCCATAGACTTAGCTTATTTTCTTGCAAAATGACACAATAAGCTTAGTTAGGTAAATAATGTGATAATTACCTAGGTTAGCTCTAAAATGACACAAATAAGCAATAAGAAGAAGAAAAAACAAGAGGAGACAGAGAAAGAATCTTGCCACACTTTGGCTTTAGGTGCTCAAATAGTTAGCCACAATTTGGCTTGCCGCAATTTTACCACACTTTGGCTTGCCACAATTTTACCACACTTGCCTTACTTGAGGTGCTCAAATAGTTACCACACTTTGGCTTGCCTAAGGGAATCTTGCCACACTTTTTCTATCTATGACATGTGGGTCTTACTGCTAATAAAAAAAATTCTTGCCTTAGTTGTGGCAAGAACGAAACACACACCTAACATGGTCAAACTTGCCTAAGTTGAGTTGTGGCAAAGTGTGGCTAGTTGTGTCTTGAAACCAAACAACCCCTTCATCTTCTAATTCTAGATCTTCTTCTACTTCTTAATTCTAGTATTATTTTTCTAACTTTCTTATTTCCAATTTTGAAGATTTGAGACGAGTTCACGGCAGCTTGCTTTGATGTAGTGCTAGGTTTACTTTCTGTTTTCATGTATTGAGTCATTTGTATCGATGAGACTATATGTATGTATGGATGAACCTATTGTAATATGGCGAACAATGTGGCATTTGATACTTTTAATTTGGTATAATTGTTGGTTGATCATATATGGCCGTTACACATTGTTTCTGTGAATTATTTATGTATATATCATATATTGTTTGTTTGAAAATTGTTGAATGTAACAAAAACAAAAAAAAGAGGCAATACAACCTCTTTGCCGTCTGCCCCGGACGGCAAAGGCAGCTATGCCGACGGCCGCCGTCGGCAAAGCTGCCACGTGGCGGCCGCCTGTGAAACCTGGGAAAACAAGGCTGGCCCATTTTGCCTCTTTGCCGTCCGCGGTAGACAGCAAAGGGGGAGGAGGCAGACGACAAAGGGGGGGCGGGAGGCAGACGACAAAGGGGGGCGGGAGGCAGACGGCAAAGAGAGGCGCTATGCCGACGGCCGCCGTCGGCAAAGCTGCCACATGGCAGACGGCAAAGGGGGGCGCGAGGCAGACGACAACGGGGGGCGGGAGGCAGACGGCAAAGGGTGGGGGTCCGTTAGCCGCCTGATGGTGGTGCCGTCAGTACTACGCCGTCCAGGTCCTTTGCCGTCTACAAGCTGACGGCAAAGAATCTTTGCCGTCCGCTGGGCCGAAGCAGACGGCAAAGAACCCCTTTGCCGGAGCTCGTTGGGCCCAAAATTGTGCCATCCGCTAGCGGACGGCAAAGGCCTTTGCCGTCCGCCTTTTGCCCTTTGCCATCTGCCATGGCAGACGGCAAATCTCCTGATTCCAGTAGTGACTACTCGATGATGCCTCCGAGGACCTTCTCCTCGAAGAACTCCTTCCAAAGAAGTTCATTTTATTCGCGTACAATTTCTGAAAAAAATTTAGTCCCAAATTTTTTATTAACAAAACTTCGTAAGATTGATAGCAACTACTCCTAAGGATGCATAGAGGCCATATTAAGCATTCAAACCACTTAGAACTCTAATAATTCAACATGCAAGCCCATCTACAGCAGCACAAAGAGTAGCTAATTATTCTAAAAATAACCCGCTAAGTCAAAAACTAATTGGAGCAATGGAGGAGTCACATACCAAGTAGCAATCCCGCAAAATAGTTTTGAAAATGGAGCTTCGAGCAAAGAGATTGAAATCCGCGGGTTCGAGAGCAAGAACACGAGAGTGAGAGCTATGGTGATTTGTTTTCTGGAGGTAGGAGATGACATGGGCTAAAGGGATAAGTTAGGGGACCCACGTGGGGACCACAATCCACCAGGGCGCGCCTGGGGCTGCTGGCGCGCCCTGGTGTCTTGTGGACACCAGGTGCACTCCCCTTTGATGTTATTTGCATCAGAAATTCAGAAATATTCAGAAAAAAATCGTGTTAAATTTTCAGGACATTCTAAGAACTTTTATTTTTGGGTCATTTTTTATTGCACGGAGAAAACAGGAAACAAGATAAACATGGCATTTTATTTTATTAGACCATGAAAAATAAAAACAAAAGGTGGGAGCAGAAGGTTGTGTCTACTAGATTCATCAACTTCATACCTCTCAAAAATGATCTATTAATAAGGTTGATCAAGTCTTTTTAACAACCACTTCCGATTAGCATGAAACCGAAGACCTTTCGTAAAACACTAAGTTACCTCAATGGGGATATGCACATCCCCAACGATAAGTATGTCATATTTCTTTTTGATAGTAGGTAGAGGTAGTTGAAAACTTCCAATAGTGAGTGTCGGAGATTCTTCAATAACATTTATACCATTCACTTGGAATTGTTTCTTCGGAAAGTGCACCGTATGCTCATTACCATTGATATAAAAAGTGACTTTGCTTTTATTGCAATCAATAACAGCCCCTGCAGTATTCAAAAAGGGTCTACCAAGGATAATCGACATGTTGTCATCCTCGGGCATCTCAAGAATAACAAAGTCTGTTGAGATAGTAACATGAGGTTACAACAACAACGGGCACATCCTCACAAATACCGATAGGTATGGCAGTTTATTTGTTAGCCATTTGCAATGATATTTCAGTAGGTGTGAGTTTATTCAAATCAAGTCTTTTATACAAAGAGAAAGGCATAACACTAACACCAGCTCCCAAATCACACAAAGCAGTTTTGACATAATTTCTTTTAATGGACCAAGGTATAGTTGGTATTCCAGGGTCTCCAAGTTTTTTAGGTACTCCATCCTTAAAAGAATAATTAGCAAGCATGGTGGAGATTTGATGTCTTTCTCTTATTAGTGATGATGTCTTTCATGTATTTTGCATAAGGGGCCATCTTTAAGATATCAGTTAAGCGGGTACGCAAAAAGACTGGCCTAATCATTTCAGCAAAGTGTTCAAATTCTTCATCATCCTTTTTCTTAGATGGTTTAGGTGGAAAGGGCATGGGTTTCTGAACCCATGGCTCTCTTTCTTTACCATGTTTTCTAGCCACAAAGTCTCTTTTATCATATCGTTTATTTTTAGGTTGTGTGTTTTCAAGATCAACAGCAGGATCTATTTCAACATCATTATCTGGTTCTTCATCATTGTTCGGTTGAGTATTTTCATGAACATCATCATTATCATTTTCATTATCAATAGGTGAATGTTCATTACCAGATTGAGTTTCAGCATCAGAAATAGAGACATCATTATCATCAGGAGGTTTTTCTATCTCAGGTTCTCTAGAGGTATGCAAAGTCCTATCATTTTTCTTTTTCTTTTTCTTTTTGGAAGGACTAGGTGCATCAGTGTTAATTCTTTGAGAGTCTTGTTCAATTCTTTTAGGATGACCTTCAGGATAGAGCGGTTCTTGGGTCATTCTACCTCCTCTAGTTACAACTCTAGCATCAAAATCATTCATATTATTATTCATTTCATCAAGCAATTCTTTTTGAGATTTAGCAACTTGTTCTAACTGGATTTGAACCATAGAGGCATGTTTTCCTACACCTCTAACATCATTACTGATTCTAAATAACAAGTCACTCAAGCGAGCAATCATATCAGAGTTATATTTCAATTGTTTCGGAACATTTGCATTGAAGTGATTTCCTTTGCTAATGTAGTTATCAAACTCAAACAAGGTTTGACTAGGATGTTTATTGTAAGGGTTATCACTTTCATCAAACTTTAATAAAGAATTTACCTCTACCACCTGTGGAGGTGGTGGTGTGTCAAGGCCATGTATTTCTTCAATAGGTGGTAAATTCTTAACATCCTCAGCTTTAATACCTTTTTCCTTCATACATTCCTTTGCCTCTTGCATATCTTCAGGACTGAGAAATAAGATACCCCTATTCTTCAGAGTGGGTTTAGGTAGCGGTTCAGGGAGAGTCCAATCATCATAATTCTTCAATATATTATTCAATAGTTTCTCAGCTTGTTCGACAGTTCGTTCCCCGAAAACACAACCAACACAACTCTCTAGGAAGTCCCTAGAAGCATCAGTTAGGCCATTATAGAAGATATCAAGTATTTCATTTTTCTTTAGAGGGTGATCAGGCAAAGCATTAAGCAATTGTAGAAGCCTCCCCCAAGCTTGTGGTAGACACTCTTCTTCAATTTGCACAAATTTAAATATTTCCTGTAATGCAACTTGTTTCTTATGAGTTGGAAAATATTTTTCAGAGAAGTAGTAAATCATATCTTGGGGACTACGCACACAACCAGGAGCAAGAGTATTGTACCATATCTTAGCATCACCCTTTAATGAGAATGGAAATAATTTGAGAATATAGTAATAGCGAATCTTCTCATCATGAGCAAAAAGGGTGGCTATATCATTCAACTTAGTAAGATGTGCCACTACAGTTTCAGTTTCATAACCATGGAAAGGATCAGATTCAACCAAAGTAATCAACTCTGGGTCGACAGAGAATTCATAATCCTTATCGATAACAAAGATAGGTGAAGTAGCAAACTTAGGATCACATTTCATTCTAGCATTCAAAGTCTTTTCCTTATACTTGCATAATAATTTCTTAAGATCATCTCTATCCTTACAAGAAAGGATTTCTCTAGCTATCTCCTCATCCATAACATAACCCTCAGGTATCTTAGGCATTTCAATCTAGGAGAGCTAGGTCTAATAGGTGTTTCATAGTTCTCAGTTTCAAAGACTTCATGAGTTTCAGTAATCTCATCAGTTTCAGTAATCTCATTCTCTTTAGCTCTAGGAATTTGTTCATCAAGAAATTCACCTAGTGGCACATTATCATCAAGCATGGTACTAGCATCATCATAAGCATCATTCATAGCATAAGTAGCATGATCTATAACTTGCAACATGTCAGTATTAATAGGATGTGGTGGTGTTGCAAGTTTACTCATAACCGAAGGTGAATCAAGTACAGAGCTAGATGGCAATTCCTTACCTCCCCTCGTCGTAGAGGGAAAAGTCTTGGTTCTTGTATCCCTCAGATTCTTCATAATGATAAATTGATATAAATCCCAAGTGACTCAACAAATATAGCTATGCTCCCCGGCAACGGCGCCAGAAAAAGGTATTGATAACCCACAAGTATAGGGGATCGCAATAGTTTTCGAGGGTAGAGTATTCAACCCAAATTTATAGAGTCCACACAAGGGGAGCCAAAGAATATTTGCAAGTATTAGCAGTTGAGTTGTCAATTCAACCACACCTAGAGGTTAAATATCTGTAGCAAAGTGACCAGTAGCACAGTAGTATGATAGTTGTGATAGCAGTAGTAGCAGTAACAGTAATGGTAACAGCGATAGCAATGGTTTTGTAGCAAGTGTAATAGTAACTTAGCAGGAACAATATGTGGAAAACTCGTAGGCACTGGATCGGTGAACTCGTTGGATGATATTCATCATTTAACAGTCATAACCTAGGGTGACACAAAACTAGCTCTAGTTCATAAATGTAATGTAGGCATGTATTCCGTAGATAGTCATACGTGCTTCTGGAAAATAACTTGCATGACATCTTTTGTCCTACCCTCCCGTGGCAGCGGGGTCCATAAGGAAACTAAGGGATATTAAAGCCTCCTTTTAATAGAGAACCGGAACAAACATTAACACATAGTGAATACATGAATAGGTGCATACGACTAGCAGGATCCCAAATATTGTCACTATGGGGTTTACGGATCATAACACGTAATAGGTGCATACGACTAGCACGATCGGATCAAGAACATAGATATAATGGTGATAACATAAACGGTTCAGATCTGAAATCATGGCACTTAGGCCCTAGTGACAAGCATTAAGCATGGCAAAGTCATAGCAACATCAATCTCAGAACATAGTGGATACTAGGTATCAAGCCCTAACAAAACTAACTCGATTACATGATGAATATCATCCAACTCCTCACCGACCAGCGAGCCTACGAAGGAATTACTCACTCCCGGTGGGGAGAATCATGGAATTGGCGATGGAGAAGGGTTGATGATGACGAAGACCGAAGATTCCCTTCTCCAGAGCCCCAAACGGGCTCCAGATCTGGCCTCCCGATGAAGAACAGGAGGTGGCGGCGGCTCTGTATCGTAAAACGCGATGAAACTTTCTCTCCTATTTTTTTCTCCGAAAATAGGAATTTATAGTGCTGGAATTAGGGTCGGTGGGGCCAAGAGGTGGGCACAACCCACCAAGGCACGCCTGGACGGGGTGGCGCGCCCTGGTGTATCGCGCCCAGCCAGGGCACCCCCTCCGGTGGTTCTTGGCTCCAGTATTTTTTATTTATTGTAAAATAATTCTCAAAAAAGTTTCATCCAGTTCCGAGAACTTTTATTTCTGCAGAAAAACAACACCATGGTAGTTCTGCTGAAAACAGCGTCAGTCCGGGTTAGTTTCATTCAAATCATGCAAATTAGAGTCCAAAACAAGAGCAAAAGTGTTAGGAAAAGTAGATATGACGGAGACGTATTAGTTGGTTGATGACAATACGGGAATTGCCAATATAAGATAAGCAGTATGACTTAGGCAAACCCGATGTCTATAAAATATAGAAAGGCTCCCCCTAGATGTGTGCTCTATTTTAGTATGCCTTTGGAATGCAAAGAGCACACAGTAGGATCAACACTCCCCTTATATTTTATAGACACGGCCAAATACTTGCGCATACAGAACATGAGATATAAGCAAGTAAGCAAGCATACTCTCATAAAGTAACTAATGTAGACATAACAAGATAGGAAAGATAGCATGTCTTACACCATACATTAGTACTCACAAGTCTGGACCACTTAAACCAAAGCAAGCAAATAAATGAGTTCACGAGAGAGAAAATGCGCAGAAAATATAAAACACTCGCGACTCAGCAAAGCCAGCAAATCCCTAAACACTCTCTCCCCCTTTGGCATCGAGACACCAAAAGGGGCATAGAGGACTAAAGCGAGTCAAGGTGATGGCAAGCTCAAAGATATCAGTCCTCCTCCTCATCATCCTACTCATCAGTGGCAGCAGGTACATCCTCCTCTGACTCAGCCCACTGACAGTGCTTCTGGATCCAGGCCTCCTCATCAGTAATCCGGTCCTCAGACCTGCTGTCAATTGCTAGGCCAATCTTCGACATAATGATCTTGTCACGGCTGCGAGCCTTCTTGACTGCTACATGGGCCTTATATTGTCCCTTGATCTCGAAGCAGAGAAGGTTCTTCATCTTCGTCTTCAGCGTGGCAACCCATGATGGAACGTGCTCAGGAGGAACATACGTGTCATCAGCGTAGTCCGGCTCTGGCTCATCATCAGAGTTAGTGGGGGCAATCTCAGGAACAGAAGGTGCAACGCCCCAGTTCTCCTTCACACGGAGCTTAAGAATACCGTGAGCCACCATGTGATCAGCAGCAAGAGACTCACCAGGAAACGAAGCAGCCCAGGTATCCTCAATGAGCTTAAACAGATAAGGGCCATAGATGGGCACCTTCCGGTCAAGGATAGCAGACCGGAGCTCCTTCCACATGATGTGGGAAATATCCAAAGTTGAGTCACAGCCTCTCTCCTTAGTGCACAACAGCAGAAGATTAACAAGATAAGAGTGAACCTGATCCTTGTTCCCAACACGAGGAAACAGAGTGTTGCGGAAGATACGATGCATAATTTCCAGAAAATGAATGAGCTCAGTGCGAGTACCCTTGGCAGTCTGAACCACCCTGGAATAGCGAACAAGATTGGACTTGTGAATTGTCATTTCTGCAGTATGTGGCCTTAGTACAACAGGCTCATCCGGATCCCGATCAGCAATGCCCAAAGAGTTCATGGAGGTCTTCCAGTTGGAGTGCAAAACTCTGCCACCAGTCATCCAAGTCAAGTTGCGGTCCTCATCAGCGTGAAAGTGAACGGTGGCATAGAATTGAGCCACAATCTCGCAATCGAAGTCCTTGTTGAAGTTGATGATGGGAAACAGACCCCATTGAACACACAGAGCCCGAGCCTCAGCAAAGTAGTCAGAGTGGGGATTGTTGTTCATGTGCCCCGTGTCGATGGACTTGGCATCATGCACATAGAGATTTGTTTTGTTCTTCAGGACCCCCACGTAAATAAGAGATTGCTCCTTGGTCCAGAAGGGACGACCAACCAGCGCCTCGTCCTGAGGACGGCGATAAGGGTTGTGCTGGCGAAACTCCACAAACTCCTTGTTTGTCATATCCTCAAGACTTTTGACAACCTTCTTCTTTGTGACAGTCCGCTTCACCGGTTGCTGTGATGGTTGAGCACTAGGACCAGCCCCGGTGTCGGGTCACGATGCACACGATCACCTATGGGGCCACGGGCCCCTTTGTGGTTCGGCGGGGGTGAGGTCACATTGCACAAAGAGCAGAGGTGATGAGACAGCACGACGACGAGACGCCGGTGTTTACCCAGGTTCGGGCCGCTGGGAAGTGTAAAACCCTACTCCTGCTTTGGTGGATTGATCGGGGGAACACGAAGCACACGCAACGCTCAAACCCGGCAAGGTTGCCTTCGGGAGAGCTGCTACACGAGTACAAGTGTCCAAAGGTCCGAATCTCTAGCTAGGTTGCCTTGGGCCTCCTTTTATAGCTCAAGGGGCGACCGCATTGGCAAACAGACATTATCTAGTGATTAGATAGCTAACAGTGCTATCATACCTAACTTTGGCACTTAGGACAAAATGCCATAAATGCTAGCCTAGGTGGCGTGTGGGGATGCATTCCCGGTAGGCTTCTACCACCGCTTTAGCTAACTATTGCTCAATATCTTGACACGCCTCTCGACGGGTGTCAAACGGGCATTATCTGTCTCCCAGCGCGTCGCCACGTACTTAGTGAGAGCCACTTAGCCACCCGAGGGCTTGACAACGCATCGACAAATGACTGGCGTTGCGATGCGGTGGAGCGGTGGCCGATCGGCTCGTGCTTGCCGGGGGATGGCTTGCTGGGTCTTCCTGAAGATGTGTGCGCTTCGGTCCCCGGTAGGTACAGGGGACGTCACTGGCACGGTTCGGGTCCGTTCTGGGCCGTTGCATCGTCCTTACCGGAGTTGCTTTAGCCAGCGTAGGCTGCCTCTGTCGGGGTCTTGGTCTTGAATGGTGGTTTCGTCTTCTTGATGCACTCCTTAATCTCACGCAGAGTAGCTTCTCTGGTTTGGACTGGTTTTTGATTGGGTTTATGTTGATGGGTTCTGCTACTACTGCCTGTGCATAAGTCAGGGGCACTGGGTACCCCAGTCCTAGTGCACCGACAGGAGCCCCCGGGTCTGGCCCAAACGCGCTCGCCCAGCGTCGTTGGGTCAGGCCCAAAATTTATGCACAGACGCGCAATATGAGGGAGTAACTGCCGACTTTTAAGCAAGCACTTACTTACTACCTTAGGCCGTTTCCGCCACGCGCGCCGCATGTATTGCTTGGAGTTTGCGATGGACGCGCATGGCTCAAAGGCGTGGGAGTGGCAGGAACTGCAGCGCCAGGGATTGGAGCAATGGGGCGGTTACCTGTTCGCCCGTGATCGTGGGTAGCGGGATTGGTGGAGATGGGCGTCCTCCTTGGAGCGGAGTAGATCCATCCCCCCGTGCCCTTCCCTATAAATTGGGGGGTCACAATGGGCGATGCTCATGCATTCCCTTCTCGTCCTTGATCTCCAGTTCACATAGCTTGCCCTTCTTCTCCGTCTTTGGATCGTCCCTTCCCTCCTAATGGTCAGGGGGGAGGGTCGGGCGAACGCGCCTGCCACCGCAGTCTTATTTTTGTGTCCGTGCCCAGCCCCCGGCTTGGGTCGATGGTTTTGGATAGAGAGCTGGCCGGAGGGGTCTTGGACGGGGGAGCGGGCGGCGCGGCGGCCACGCCAGGGGCAGCTGTGGTGGTGCACCCGCCGCTGCGTCGCCCGCTGCTTCAGTCTTGGCAGAACGCCGCGCGGACGCCACCGCGTTGGAGTCCATAGCGGAAACGCAATGTTGTGGTCGACTGCGGTCTCTGTGCTCCTTCTTCGAGGTGACGGACAAATATCGTCTGTATGGCTGTCGGCTGCGCGCGAGTGGTCGCAGCAACAGTTCTTCATTGGTCGTGGCAGAGTTCCCCCCCATGGCACTATGTATCCCGAACATGGGTGGGAGCCTCGTGCCTGCGTGTACTCCTTAAGGGCAGGGAGTCTTCCCTGCCTCGGGTCGACGGGGACGACCATGCTCTCTGTGAGGCTCTTCGGGAGGCTTGGCGTTAGCCTCGGCTGCCGCGTCGAGGGCTCGGATGACGGCGCAGGTGTCCCCTTGAGCAGTGGCGATGAGGAAGATGACGGCAACGGTAACCCACGATGCTTCAGGAGTGTGGGCGATAGCTTCGACGTGTCGTGATCACCGGCAGCACCATCATCACCAGCTGTGCTTCGGCAACACCACCATCTACACATGCCCTCCATCTTCTTCCTCCCTGCCGGCTTCGTCCGCCCTGCCTGGGGGCAGGGGCCCTCAGATCCTCCAGGGGACGCTTCCCGTTGGTCCTGGCGAGGCGCCGAATCCCAGCCAGGTGCTTCTTTTGCCCTCTGTTTCTTCTCCACCCAATCCCTAGGAGGAGAGGGACAAGAAAGGCATTACGGGGCACTTATCTTTTTATAAATCAAAAGATGTAGGCGCTTGCCAAGTTTTAGCTAATCATAATGTAATATTTATCCATTTTGTACCGAAAATGAATGAAAGGATGCTATTTCTCTTCCTTAAGTACTATCCCTTTCTCCCCATGTTTCTACTGTGTTAGCATGTTTGTCGTTGCCGCACAAAACTATTTGTCGGGTCAGTATCAACCGTGAGCGCCAAGGGGGAGCGAGCCCCCGGTAGCTGGCTGGTATCATTCCCTGGCAAGGCTCCTTGTCGGTATCGACGCGCCCCTCCCCCGAGATGATAAGCGATAGGAGATGGGAGACGGCTCGTCCCGACAAGGGTTTCCATCGCGTGAAGGACTCCATTGTACACAGTTAAAAAGGATAGAAATGGTTTCCTTAAGGGAGCAAATGGCACCGAGCTTGGGATTTGCGATTAGACTTATCTTTTCAGGCAATATCCCTTTCTGGAGTACGACGGGCCGCCATCCTTGTTTCTTTGCCCTTCTTCCTTGTTTTCCTGATGGTCAAACTTGTAGGGCAAGAGGTCTCTGTCCTCTGGGGAGAGAGAATGCAGTAACAAGGATCATAGGCTCATCAAGTACTCTAGCAAATTTCTAGAATTTAAAAGCGATAACATTGCAACATAAAAAATGCATAGTAAGCATGCATTTCGATGGTATGATGCAATGCCTAGCTTTATTATTGCATGCACAGGGACTGCGCCTGGCTTTGTTCAAAGGGTTACATGCAGTGCGGCAAGGCTTGTACAAAAGGTGGTTGCCGAGGACTGAGCCCGACAACCGCGCCTTATGGGTAGAACTTACGAAGATGCTCAATGTTCCATGAGTTAAGCATTTTGATGCCATCTTCGGTCTCCAGAAGGACTGCGCCAGGTCTGGTGACTCGTGCTACCCGGTAAGGGCCTTCCCACTTCGGCGTCAACTTGTTGGTACCCTTGGCGGACTGAACGCGCCTAAGGACAAGGTCGCCTTCCTCAAGGCTCTAGGCGTGGACCCTGCGGCTATGATAGCGGCGCAGGGCTTGCTGGTAGCGTGCAGCACACACAGCGGCCCAGAGACGATCTTCCTCGAGGAGCATGGCATCGTCATGCCGTAGCTGCTCTTGCTCTACTTCATCGTAGGCAAGTACTCGAGGTGACCCGTATATGAGTTCCGTGGGGAGAACTGCTTCCGCCCCATACACTAGGGAGAAGGGCGTCTGGCTGGTAGCTCGATTTGGTGCCATTCTGAGGGACCAAAGAACCACCGGCAGCTCATCTATCCAGCTCTTGCCGCTTCTTCGCAGTCTATCGAAAGTTCTTGTCTTGAGCCTACGCAACACTTCAGCATTCATCCTCTCGACCTGCCCATTGTTTCTCGGGTGGGCAACAGAGGCGAATGAGACCTTGCTTCCAAGGCTTTGGATGTATTGCATAAAGGTGCGGCTCGTGAACTGGGTGCCATTATCGGTGATGACCCCGTTGGGCACTCCAAAACGGCACACCAGTCCTTTCAGGAACTTGACAGCTGACTGCACGATCACCTTTCTCGCTGGTTCCACCTCAGGCCACTTTGTAAACTTGTCGAGTGCTACGAACAAGAATTCAAAGCCCCCGACGGCACGGGGAAAGGGGCCCAAAATATCGAGCCCCCAAACCAAGAATGGCCAGGATAAAGGGATCGTTTGGAGAGCTTGCGCTGGTTGATGAATGTTCTTGGAATGGAACTGGCGGGCTTCACACTTGGTGACTAGCTCGGTTGCATCGTGGAGGGCAGTGGGCCAATAGAAACCCTGCCGGAAGGCTTTTCCGGCAAGGGCCCTTGATCCAATGTGAGAACCACACATACCTCCGTGAATCTCTGCCAACAGCTTCAGTCCATCTTCCCGGCAAATGCACCTTAATTTCACACCGTTTGGTCTTTTTCTATACAGAGTGTCATCGACAAACTGGTACATACTTGACTGACGGGCTACTTTTTTGGCTTCTTCCTGCTCTTCGGGAAGTTCTCCTGTTTGAAGGAAGTGGACTATATGCTGTGCCCAAGCTGGAGCCTGTGGCTCGATAACGAGGACTAAAGGCATCTCCTCGTCGTGGGAGCGCTTACCTCGATCGCAAGAACCTGGGGTTCTGCAGGAGGGAACAGCTCACCAACCAAAACGAGACCGTCCTTGGTAGCCTCTCTACCAGCGGCTTCGGTAAGCTCTGCTGGGAAATGCTTGCCGGAGTTTAGCTTTCTCCTTTTTCTGGTCATCGTTGACGGGGATACTGATGGCTGAGTGAGGTGGAGGACAAAAGATCCTGGTTCCACAGGGAGCTTTTGTGCGGCGCCCTTTGATAGATGATCAGCGATGCTGTTTTCTGCAAGTGGTACATGCTCTTCTTGCAATCCATCAAAGTGCTCCTGCAGCTTCCTCACCTCTTCCACGTATGCTTCCATCAACGGACTCTGATAATCTTTGTTGATTTGTTTCACCACGAGTTGAGAATCTCCTCGGATGATCAATTTCTTGACTCCCAACTCCACCGCGATCCTGAGTCCGGCAAGGAGCCCCTCATACTCAGCGGTGTTGTTGGTGGCCTCCTCTCGGGGAAAGTGCATTTGAACCACATATTTGAGATGCTCTCCGGTGGTGACGATGAGGAGCACGCCTGCTCCGGCGCCCTGAAGCGAGAAAGCACCGTCAACGTACATGATCCATTCCTTAGGCGCTTCTTTGCCAGGGAGAATTGTCTCTGGAGCCTCTTCGTCTGGCGTGGGCGTCCATTCCGCAATGAATTCCACCAACGCCCTGCTCTGAATTGTGGAAGTGCTCTCATACTTGAAACCAAAACTTGACAGCTCTAGCGCCCACTCAACTATCCTGCCTGTGGCCTCGGGGTTCCTCAATATATGCTGTAGCGGAAAGCGGGTGACAACTGTGATCTCGTGGCCTTGGAAGTAGTGGCGCAGTTTCCTCGAGGCCATGATAAGGCCGAAGATCAGCTTTTGCACTCCAGAGTACCTTGACCTAGCCCCTTGTGACAAGGAGCTGACAAAGTATACTGGTCGCTACACCACTTTCTTCTTTGCCACTTCCTTGAAACTGCCTTCGCTCGCTTGCTTAGGTTCACCTTGGTTTGTATCAGGTCCTGTCGCTAATGCTTCGGTTCCACCCCCGGTGAAGTCAGTTGCCGCGGCTGCATCTTCATCCACTTCTCGCTGCGGCACCAACGCCACACTAACCACTTGATTTGTTGCCGCCAAGTATAGCAGCAACGGTTCTTGCGGTTAAGGCGCGAGGAAGGTGGGAGCGGAGGAAAGGTAAGCTTTCAGATCTTGCAGCGCTGCTTCTGCTCCCAGGGTCCACTTCATCGGGACGGCCTTTTTCAGAATCTTGAAAAATGGCAGGGCTCGTTCAGCGGATCTGGAGATGAACCTACTCAACGCGGCAATGCATCCGGCCAAGCGCCTTACATCCTTGAAGGACTTGGGCGCTTGTATCTGCTTGATTGCTTTGATCTTGTCGAGATTGGCTTCTATTCCTCGCTGAGATACAAAGAACCCAAGCAGCTTGCCGGATGGGACACCAAACACACACTTCTCAGGGTTAAGCTTCAAATTGATCTTGCGCAAGTTCATAAAGGTTTCTTCAGAGTCTTGTATGAGGGTTGCTTCATCTCTGGTTTTGACTACTATGTCATCCATGTAAGCTTCCACGTTTCTGTGCAACTGAGGTTCAAATCCAATCTGCACGGCCCTTGCAAAGGTAGAACCAGCGCTCTTTAACCCGAAGGGCATATGTACAAAGCAGTACGTGCAACACGGAGTTATGAACGCGGTCTTTTCCTCATCTTCCTTGGCCATGAATATCTGGTGGTATCCGGAGTATGCATCCAAGAAGGAAAGCAAGTCACACCCGAAAGTGGAATCAACAATCTGATCGATGCGCGGTAAGGGAAAAGGGTCCTTCGGGCATGCCTTATTCAAGTCAGTGAAATCAATGCAAAGCCTCCATTTCCCATTCGCCTTGCACATCACTACTGGGTTAGCTACCATGTTGGATGCAACACTCCTCTGACCAAACTAGCTGCTTTGAGCTTTTTGATCTCCTCGGCGATGAACTGCTGCCGCCCCAAGGCTTGCTTTCTAGCTTTTTGCTTGACAGGTCTGGCATGAGGGCAGACAGCAAGGTGGTGCTCAATTACCTCCCTGGGAACACCGGGGATGTCAGATGGTTGCCAAGCAAACACATCGACATTCGCCCTCAGAAAGGCAATGAACGCGCTTTCCTATTTGTCATTAAGGGTGGCACTGATGGTAAACGTATCATCAGCGCCATCCTGCCTTGCCGGGACCTTCTTCGTCGCAGGATAGGGGACCTTGGATCTCTTGCTAGTGGAGCTCTCCGGCAGGTCATCAACGGGTGCAGCACACTCCGAAGAGGCGCGCTTCCCGGAGTCCTTGCCGGCATCCCTGCTAGACTTCTTCTCCTTCTTTGATTCTTTGGCGGGATCTGGGGTTTCCGCTACCTCAGCTGCTACCGCGTCTCGATACATATTGTCCACACATATAACTGCATCCTTCTTATTAGATGGGATGGAGATGATTCCCATGGGCCCTGGCATCTTCAAAGTGTTGTAAGCATAGTGGGATGCTGCCATGAATTTTGCCAGAGCTGGACGACCAAGAATTCCATTATAAGGCAGAGGGAGTTCGACCACATCAAACACCACCTTCTCAGTCCGGTAGTTCAACTCCCCGCCAAACGTCACAGGCAAAGTGATCTTTCCCTTGGGGCGGCTCCTGCCGGGGTTGATTCCTTGGAATGTACCCGTAGCTTTGAGCTCTTCGTCAGGGATCTGCAGCCTTTCAACCACCTTAGGGGAAATTAAGTTCAACCCTGCCCCGCCGTCAACTAACATCTTGGTTACTTTGAGGTTGCGGATTGTTGGGGAGGCCAACAATGGCAAACATCCGACCGCTGTGGTGCGGTCAGGATGATCCTCTTCGTCAAAGATGATAGGTGTGCCGGACCATTTGAGTGGCCTTCTGGACTCTACAGCTGGCTCCATGGCGTTGATGTCACGCGCCCACTGCTTGAGCTGGCGATGAGAGGAATGCAAGGACGCACCCCCGTCAACACACATGGCTTCAGTTGCCTTCTGGAATTCTCGATCACTGGACTCTTCTCCCTCATCCTCATCATAACTCATATCATCTCCTTCTTTTGTCTCACGGCCTCTAGCAGGTTTTTCCTTCTGTTGCGGGGCCTTGCCGCGGCGGCCTCCTCTGCCACCATGGCCCTTCCCGGCAGCACCATCTTGGCCTCTCTCCTTGTCACACTTCTCGTATTTAGCCTTCTGTTTCTCAGCAAGCTGCTCAACTTGGCGGCATTCTTGGAGATCATGACCTTTGGTGCGGTGGATTTTGTAGTATGGCCCGTCGGACCTTCCGGTTTTCTCCGCCACCGTGGCCTTCCGAGGGTCTCGGCCTTGGCCTTCTTGCCGGCACTAAGATCACCAGAGCTCTCAACGGCTAACACTACAATTCCCTTAAGCTTCTTATTGCGCCTTCGACTTTTCCCCTTCGGGCCAGGGGCATCATCGTCGTCGTCTGAGTCGACTTTGATGCCAGCCTCCTCTCCGGGGAGGCGCCTTCCTTCCTCGGCACGAGCACACTTGTCCGCCAGTGTGTACACCTCATTGACGGTCTTGGGGAGTTTAACATTCATCTTGGCCCGCATCCTCCTGTTGCGCACGTTCGAATGGAACGCGGCAATCACGGCTACGGGGTGTATCTCTGGAATGTTGCGGTGTACTCGACTGAATCTATGGATGTACTTCCGCAAGGTTTCTCCCTCCTTCTGTGGAAGAACTTGCACGTCGCTGGGCTGTCCTGGCTCCTGGTGGCCACCTGTGAAGGCGCTGATAAACTCGTTGCACAAGTCAGCCCATGATGAAATAGAGTTCTCCGGCAGGTGCATCAGCCATGATCTCACATTTGGCTTGAGCGCCAATGGGAAATAGTTGGCGAGCACCTTCTCATCTCTTCCCCCGGCGGCTTGAATGGCTATTGTATAGATGCCTAGGAATTCCGCCGGGTTTAGCTTCCCGTCGTATTTCTCCGTCAGTTTAGGCTTGAAAGCTCGGGCCGATAGCCAGCGGACCTGTTGCAGCTCGCGAGTGAAGGCAGGGCACACAACCTCGTAAGGTAGGTACCTACCAGCACTGGGCGCGGGGTCGCCAGCATCTGGGCCGTTGCGCCTGTCGGATCAGCAGTGTGCTTCCCGGCGTCGCTCTACGGTGACACGCGCGTCTTCCCTCCGTCGGTCTTCCAAGACACGCCGCTGGTCCCGGCGATCGTGCGGGCCAGACGAGATCATAGATGCTTCGTTGAGCTCGTCGGCATGTGGAGCTCGCTGTGGCTGCCTTTGGGTCTGTTGTCACGGAGGGGATTGCACCGTTGGCGCGGCCCCCTCGACACGACCGCCAGCCTAGGCCGCTGTCGCCGTCCGCGAGCATCGCGACAGCTCTGGATGCTTTGATTTACTGGCCTCAATGAAGCCGATCAAACTCTGGATGGTGGCTCTCCACTCGTCCATCTTGTCAACCATCGGCAGGAAATTTAACAGCAGCTGGGCCCACGCCATCCCTTCCGCAGCCGTGGACGGCATGGCTAGAGAGGCAAATCGCGACATCGCTCGACTCCTGGTAAAACCAAGATGAGCGTCGCTGCATTCTTGTCACCGCGCACCGTTCGCCGAGGCGGTCTGACGTGGAGGAGGTCGAACTTGTGGGTCTACGGCCCCTATTGGCACTCTGTCTTGCTCTAGGTGACGCGCGCGCCCAGCAGCCGCACCTGCGACAGGTGTAGCATGAAGATCACGGCGTGCCCTAGATTGGGCGCCGTTGTTGCGGCCGCGGCCGCCGGTGCGGCGGGGAGGTGGAGACCGAACGTTTCCTCCTCCCGCGGCACTAGGGCCGAGCTCGCCAAAATGCTGCTACTTTTGCTCCTCTTCAGCGTTCCCCACTCCAGATCCGGCCGCGGGGGACACGACGGTGGTGCCGCCTGCGCCAGTCGCGTCACCCACGACACCCACCTCACTCGTTGCCACCGCGGTGCCAAGGGCATCCGCAACTACGTGCGAGGGGGCCTTCGAAGTGAAGGGATGCGCGGTCACGCTGGTCTTCTTCTTGGGAGCCATAGATGAAGAAGACGGCGATGGAGATCGACGCGCTGCTCACGATCTCAGGTTCGCGCAAATGACGCTCCCCCTACCTGGTGCGCCAAAGATGTCGGGTCACGATGCACACGATCACCTATGGGGCCATGGGCCCCTTTGTGGTTCGGCGGGGGTGAGGTCACGTTGCACAAAGACCAGAGGTGATGAGACAGCACGACGACAAGACGCCGGTGTTTACCCAGGTTCGGGCCGCTGGGAAGCGTAAAACCCTACTCCTGCTTTGGTGGATTGATCGGGGGAACACGAAGCACACGCAGCGCTCAAACCCGACAAGGTTGCCTTCGGGAGAGCTGCTACACGAGTACAAGTCTCCAAAGGTCCGAATCTCTAGCTAGGTCGCCTTGGGCCTCCTTTTATAGCTCAAGGGGAAACCAAAGTGGCAAAATAGACATTATCTAGCGATTAGATAGCTAACAGTGCTATCATACCTAACTCTGGCACTTAGGACAAAATGCCATAAATGCTAGCCTAGGTGGCGTGCGGGATGCATCCCCGGCAAGCTTCTACCACCGCTTTAGCTAACTATTGCTCAATATCTTAACACGCCTCTGGACGGGTGTCAAACGGGCATAATCTGTCTCCCAGCGCGTCGCCACGTACTTAGCGAGAGCCACTTAGCCACCCGAGGGCTCGACACCGCATCGACAAATGACCGGCGTTGCGATGCGGTGGAGCGGTGGCCGATCGGCTCGTGCTTGCCGGGGGATGGCTTGCCGGGTCTTCCTGAAGATGTGCGCGCTTCGGTCCCCGGCAGGTACTGGGGACGTGACTGGCGCGGTTCGGGTCCGTTCTGGGCCGTTGCATCGACCTTGCCGGTGTTGCTTTAGCCAGCGTAGGCTGCTTCTGCCGGGGTCTTGGTCTTGAATGCTGGTTTCGTCTTCTTGATGCGC
Source organism: Elymus sibiricus (assembly GCA_039707655.1). Lineage (NCBI taxonomy): Eukaryota > Viridiplantae > Streptophyta > Magnoliopsida > Poales > Poaceae > Elymus > Elymus sibiricus. The sequence goes on from CM077665.1 coordinate 181,258,285, forward strand.
CCCTTGATCTCATGCAGAGCGGCTTCTCTAGTTTGGACTGTTTTTTGACTGGGTTTATGTTGATGGGTTCTGCTACTACTGCCTGTGCATAAGTCAGGGGCACTGGGTACCCCAGTCCTAGTGCACCGACACCCGACATCTTCAGATGTGCGGAATCGTTTGGAACCACCAGCCCGTCCAGGATTCATGCGACGAGTGGGAGCGAAGCTACCATCAGGTGGAACTCATAAAGAAGGAACGGAAAGAGACAAGCAAATGTAAACACCATGCATAAGATAAAGAATGAAAAAAGAATGGATAGGAAAAAGAGGCACAAAAGATGGGGGTTCTGGTACACCAGCGGTAGTACCGTGCAGCATGAGCGATACTTCCGCCGGAGCGGTAGTACCGGGCATGCATCAGCGGTAGTACCGCTCGGGCGGCGGAAAAACTTCTGCCGCACGGGCACGGCAGTACCGGTGATGTAGAACCCAACCACATCAGTGCCTATCTATTCTACTCTATCAAGGAGACAATTTCCGTCCTACTCATGCCTAGAATCCGCAAAAAAATCAAGAAATACTCATGCATTGCCCTAGAACGAGATTCATAATTAGAGCCGAAGGAGAGACGAATGCGGGCAATACCGGAGTCCATGGCACAAGGAGGAGGGGGGATGAACCCCGCCGGATGGAAATCCAAGGGACGGCACGGAATGGGAGATCCGGTGCCGGCCTCCGCGGGCGTTTTGGTCGCCTGAGAGAAAAACATGAAAGGAGGAGGAGAGAATGGATATGGGGGGAGTTGGAACCCCCCTGCCCACCTCTTGAACCGCCCAGGCGTTCCCGAAGCGGTAGTACCGTGAACATGAGCGATAGTACCGCTTGGAGCGGTAGTACCATCCATGACCGAGCGGTAGTACCGCTTCCAACTCAGCAACAACCCCAAAACCAAGGGAGAGGAGAAAAACTAAGCAATTTTATGAGTTTTTTTTAAAACGACGAGATTCCAGATACCCTAGCACAACACATAGGGAGAAACAAACCAAGTTTTGAGGAGCCCAAACACGAAAAATGAGCAAGCATAGGGTGACACATAATACGAATAAGCTCTCAAAAAGCACATGCCTCACTAGGAGGGGGGGGTGGTGGCCGAGGCCACCTATGTTTGAGTCAATTGGTATGGCACCGCAAATTTTTTAACCTTGGGTCCATGACCAAAACTCATCTTTGAAGCATAGATGTCATCAAAAATCACTAATGTGAAAGATTTGATCGATTTGTGCATAATAGGGGAAGGGAGAGTTCCTTGAGAGAACAACACCCCCCCTATGTCCATGCCTACACCTAAGCAAGATAAAATGATGAGTGTGATGGGGTGTGCAATAAGTCAAGCCACATTGCTCGAATCAATGATATTTAGCTCATGCCTTAACTCGCGAAATCTTGCTTCATCCAATGGCTTCGTGAAAATATCTGCAAGCTGCTCATTAGTATTGAGATGAATAAGATCAATTTCTCCACGCTTGATATGATCCCGGATGAAGTGATGACAAATCTCAATATGCTTCGTCTTGCAATGTTGGACCGGGTTGTTGGAGATCCTAATAGCACTCTTGTTGTCACAGTAGAGGGGCACTTTGTCACATGTGACACCGTAATCCTTTAAAGTTTCCCTCATCCAAAGCAACTGTGCACAACAACTCGCTGCAGCTACATATTCGGCCTCAGTGGACGAGGTAGAAACACAGTTTTGTTTCTTCGAAGAAAACTTACCAAAGAGCGACCAAGGAATTGGCAACCTTCGGAGGTTGACTTCCTCTCCACACGGTCTCCCGCCCAATCCGAGTCAGAATATCCTATGAGATCAAATGAAGCACCTTTGGGGTACCATAAGCCAAAGTATGGGGTATGAGAAAAATATCGAAAGATTCACTTGACAGCCACATAGTGACTCTCCTTAGGTGCGGATTGAAATCGTGCATAAATTCCCACACTCAACATGATATCCGGCCTAGATGCACCTAGATAAAGTAGGGATCCAATCATGGAGCGATATACCTTTTGATCCATGGCTTTACCATTGGGATCACTATCAAGTTGGCATTTGAGCGGCATGGGTGTGTTGGCCTTGGCCGGCTTGAGATCATCCAACTTGAATATCTTGAGCATGTATTGAGTGTATTTAGCTTGGTTGATGAAGGTTCCTTGACTTCGTTGCTTGACTTCGAATCCAAGGAAGAACTTCAACTCCCCCATCATGGACATCTCAAACTCTTTGGTCATTAGTTCGGCAAACTCATCATTGAAAATTTGTTAGAAGAACCAAAGATAATATCATGAACATATAGTTGGCATATGAACAAGGTCCCGTTAGCCCTCTTTGTGAAAAGAGTGGGATCAATTTTCCCAATTTCAAACCCACGTTTTTGCAACATCTCGGTAAGGTGCTCATACCACGCGCGTGGGGCTTGTTTAAGGCCATAGAGTGCCTTATCGAGAACATATACATGATTGGGGAATTTAGGATCCTCGAACCCCGGGGGTTGATTGACATATACCAACTCTTAAGTGGACCATTAATAAAAGCACTCTTCACATCCATTTGATATAATATGAAATCATGATGAGATGCATAAGCAAGCAACATGCGAATAGATTCGAGGCGAGCGACGAGAGCAAAGGTTTCACCGTAGTTGATACCCTCGACTTGGGAGTAGCCTTGAGCCACCAATCTTGCCTTGTTGCGAATGACTACACCGTTCGCATCTTGCTTGTTCTTAAAGATCCATTTGGTTCCAATGACATTGTGATTCTCCTTCGGTCTTGGCACCAACCGCCACACTGAGTTGTGCCCGAAGTTGTCGAGTTCATCGTGCATGGCTTCAAGCCATTCCACGTCCTCGAGCGCCTCTTGTACCTTGAGGGGTTCAATGCAAGAAACAAACGTGTGATGTGCACAAAAGTTTGTTAATTGACGACGAGTAGTTACCCCTCTGTTCAAGCTTCCGTAGATGTTCTCTAGGATGTGTTGCTTGGTTCTAAGCTTGGAAGCAATCTTGGCAGATCGTCTTTCTAAAATCTCTTCCATGGAAGGTTGCAGTGTAGCGTCTTGACGAGCTTTAGAACCATCACTGGCTTATCCTTGATCCTGATCAAGATCTTGACCTTGAGCTTGCTCGGGGTTGTGAACTTGATCTTGAGCATCTTGTGATACGTCATCATCACCATGAGGTTGATATTGCTCTTGATCTTTTTCACGAGGTTGAGGGCCTTTACTTTGTTCTTCGGAAGCGTGTGGGTCTTGCGTCGGTGATGGTTCCACTTGTGTGGAACATTGTCCTTCTCCTTCAGCCACAAGGGGTTCCTCAACAGGTAGGAAGTGTCCCACACCCATTCTTCTTATGGCTTGGGAAGGAATTTCATCACCTACATCACAAAGCCACTTTGCTCCACTTGGGAGCCATTATTTTCATCAAACTCTACGTTACTCGTCTCCTCAGTGAGTCATGTGGACTTGTTGAGAACACGGTAAGCATGAGAGTTTGTAGCACAACCAACAAATATGCCCTCATGAGCTCTAGAATCGAATTTAGACAAACGAATGATGACCCAGAAGTATAGGGGGATCAATCTTAGTCCTTTCGATAAGTAAGAGTGTCGAACCCAACGAGGAGTAGAAGGAAATGACAGGCGTTTTTCAGCAAGGTAATTTCTGCAAGCACTGAAATTGTAGGTAACAGATAGTTTGATAGCAAGATAATTGGTAACAAGCAAGTAACGGTAACGGTAAACAAGGTGCAGCAAGGTAGCCCAATCCTTTTGTGACAAAGGACATGCCAGAACAGTCTCTAGTACTAGGCAAAGTATTCTTGAGGGTACACGGGAATTTAATCTAGTCACTTTTATCATGTTGGTTTGATTCGTGTTCGCTACTTTGATAATTTGATATGTGGGTGGACCGGTGCTTGGGTGCTGTTTTTACTTGAACAACCTCCCACTTATGATTAACCCCCTCGCAAGCATGCACAACTACGAGAAAAGTATTAAGATAAAATCTAACCATAGCATTAAACGTTTGGATCCAAATCAGCCCCTTACGAAGTAGCGCATAAACTAGGGTTTAAACTTCTGTCACTCTAGCAACCCATCATCTAATAACTACTCCACAATGCATTCCCTTAGGCCCATGAATGGTGAAGTGTCATGTAGTCGACGTTCACATGACACCACTAAGGGAATCACAACATACATATCATCAAAATATCGAACACATGTCAAATTCACATGATTACTCGCAACATGACTTCTCCCGTGATCGCAAGAACAAAGGTAACTACTCACAAATAATAATCATGGTCAAGATCAGAGGAGTATTAAATAGCATAATGGATCTGAACATATAATCTTCCACCAAATAAACCATATAGTAATCAACTACGCAAGGTAATCAACACTACTAGTCAGCCACAGGTACCAATCTGAGGTTCCGGTACAAAGATTGAACACAAGAGATGAACTAGGGTTTGAGAGGACATGGTGCTGTTGAAGATGTTGATGAAGATTGGCCTCCCAAAGATGAGAGGGGTGTTGGTGATGACGATGGCTTCGTTTTCCCCCTCCGGGAGGGAAGTTCCCCCGGCGGAATCGCTCCGCCGGAGGGCAAAAGTGCTCCTGCCCAAGTTCCGCCTCGAGGCGGCGGCGCTTCGTCCCGAAAGTCCTCCTATGATTTTTTATAGGTCAAATGTGACTATATAACAGAAGATGGGCTCCGGAGGTGGGCCGAGGTGGCCACGATACACCAGGGTGCGCCCAGGGGTCTGGCGCGCCCTGGTGGGTTGTGCCCACCTGGCAGGCCCCCTCCGGTAGTTTTCTGCTCCAGGATTTTTTATTGAATACAAAAATAATCTCCGTAAATTTTTTTGCTTCATTGGAGTTGTGCAGAATAGGTATCTCTGACGTGCTTTTCTTAGGTCTAGAATTCCAGCTGCCGGTATTCTCCCTCTTTGTGTAAACCTTGCATATTATGAGAGAAAAGGCATTAGAATCACTCCCCAAAGCATTATTATTCAACAAAACAAAGTAAATAACAGTTGGAAATCATGATGCAAAATAACACATGGTTTGAGAGAGAGGTGTCGATAAAAACAAAATACGGACATAGAAGCATCATGCTTAATAACATAACAGCAAAAAACTCTAACATAAAATTTATTCAGCATAATTTCATCATATAACTTCTTATGCACAAGTAACAATTCATCACAACATAGAAGTATGAAGCATAAACCTCATTGGGAACCAACAAACTATATTCTCAGTCAACTTTTCAACTACAATTCATCATATTTTCAGGAAGGGTCTCATGTCGGAGCCTTTTGGCAAGTCCACATACTCAACCATCATTTAGTCTTCTATGATTGCTAACACTCACGGCATACCCATGAAGAAAAAGTTTCTACCGAACACATAGGAAGATAGGGGCTTATAGTTTCGCCTCCCAACGTATTCACCTCAAGGGTGATGTCAACAATAATAACTCATGCCCACCCATATCCAACTGGATATATGTGCCTAGATCTTTCCTCACCACATGATGCTTGCAAAAGAAAAAGTAAAGAGGAATAGGGAAGAATACTTTGAATCATGCATAAAAGTAAATACAAAAAAGTAAAGGATAGGCCCTTCGCAGAGGGAAGCAGAGGTTGTCATGCGCTTATTGGTTTGTATGCCCAATCCCTTAATGTAAAAGAACGTCACGCTATATTGCCCCCTATGATAGCAACCTTTATTATACAGTCCGACACTTTTATTACTTTGCCATCATAAGTTCGTATAGCGCTCAATTTTCTCTTACACTAATTGATCAAAACACTTTTAGAAGCAATTTTTATTTCCTTATTGCACCGATGACAACTTACTTGAAGGATCTTACTCGATCCATAGGTAGGTATGGTGGACACTTAAAGAAGGAGTTTCGGTTTGGGTTTTTGGATGCACAAGTAGTATCTCTACTTAGTGCGGGATTTTGGCTAGCAAAGATATTGAGCAAGCACCACATATTAAAGGATCTATGACAATATAACTTCTATGTGGATAAGAACAAACATAAATCATTACGTTGTCTTCCTTGTCAAACGTCAACATTTTTGACATATAATATTTGATGGGGGCTCACAATCATAAAAGATGTCCAAGATACTGTATTTGCATGTGAATCTTCTCTTCCCTTATTAATTCTTTCATGAATTGCATCATTGACCCATGCTATGTTTGTCAATCTCCAATAAATTTCACTACTTATACTTTTCCTTATGTGATGTCATTACTCACCATAAGATTAGCATATGATTCTTTTCATTTATTTCTCTTTCCTTTATTTTGATTGCAGCAAGAAAGTAGAGAGGCAAAAACTCAAGCTAAACTTCATTATATAACTCTCACTCGATTACATAGATAGGTAGGCCAGGAAACTAACACACAAAAATAGATCATGCTAAACTTTTATTGAACTAAAGCAAAGGAAAACTAAAGATCGAACTAAAATAGGTAAATATGAATAAAAGTGGTGGTGATACGATACCGGGGCACGTCCCCCAAGCTTGGCTCAAGCCAAGGGGAGTGCCCATACCCGTGTGCTCAAGTCTCCTTTGGTGGTGGTGATGATGAAGGTGGTGGTGATGATGTAGTAGGCTTGTCCTCTAGCTTCCAGGGCAAGGGCTCCCCATCAAAGGTTGACGCGAGAGTCCCCTGAGTCCTGCAACTGGCAGCTAAACTCATACCTTTAAATCTCGCTTCATATTCGAAGACTTGGTTTTGAAGATCATAAACTTGGCTTTGCAAAAAATTAATTTGCTCGTTGAGGGTGGAGATGATGTCCTTCACAGACCGGCCATCCACCATCTGATCACGGGTGAATTCCGTAATCATGGAGTGATTGGCACTAAGTCCACGCTCCACCATCTTCTGGCACTTGAATATTTCCTGTTCCACCGCCTCGAGCCTAGCCTCCACGCTTCCGGTCTTCTTGGGTCCCTGAACATCACAGATGTGGAGCACCCCCTCACGCATCTCAATGGCTTGAGGGTGCTTCATCACCTTCGGCAAGTACGGGTTGATGACCTTCTCGAAGAACTTGTCCTTGGAGGAGCTTGGGGGAGCCATGGTGATCTAGATCTGATGAGAAAATAGTAAGAAACAAGAACAGGGGATTTTTCTGCGATGCGGTCGTCAAAACAGTCGGGGGTATATATAGAGAATTTTTATTCTTGGGAAACAAGTATATGGAAGGAAAACGGAGTCGGGAAGGCATCCGAGGTGGGCACAACCCACCAGGGCGCGCCCAGGGGTGCCTGGTGCGCCCTGGTGTATCGTGCTCACCTCGATCACCTTCCAGTTTATTTTTTTATTTCCAAAATTTTCTAATATTCCAAAACTGACAGAAAATATTTTTGCGGATTTTTCGGAGTCCGTTTACTTACCGTATCACGTACCTCCTATTTTTCAGAATTCTGGAGTGTTCCGGAAGGTTTCTTTTATGTGTTCCTCCGGTGTCATGGTTTGGATAACATTGCTTTCAACGTTAATAGGTGTACCTGAGATATAATGCTTAATTCTTTGTCCATTGACCACCTTCGGGTTAGTACCTTCGGCGTTATTAATCTTGATAGCTCCAGAACGATAAACCTCTTCGATAATATATGGTCCTTCGCATTTGGAGAGAAGCTTTCCTGCAAAAAATCTTAAACGAGAGTTGAACAAAAGAACATAATCTCCTATTTTGAATTCCCGCTTTTGGATTCTTTTGTCATGCCATCTTTTTACTTTTTCTTTGAATAACTTGGCATTTTCATACGCTTGGGTTCTCCATTCATCTAGTGAGCTAATATCAAATAGCCTCTTCTCACCGGCAAGATTGAAATCATAGTTAAGTTCTTTAAATGCCCAAAATGCTTTGTGTTCTAATTCTATAGGCAAATGACAAGCTTTCCCATATACCATTTTATATGGAGACATACCCAAAGGATTTTTATAAGCTGTTCTATAGGCCCAAAGTGCATTATCTAATTTCTTAGACCAATTCTTACGAGACCTATTGACAGCTTTTTGTAATATTAATTTTATTTCTCTATAGCTAAGTTCAATTTGACCACTAGATTAAGGATGATAGGGTGATGCAATTCTATGGTTAACATCATATTTGGCAAGCATCTTACGGAAAGAACCATGGTTAAAGTGTGAACCACCATCGGTCATTAAATATCTTGGGACTCCAAACCTTGGGAAGATAACCTCTTTAAGCATTTTAATGGAGGTGTGGTGTTCAGCACTACGAGTTGGAATAGCTTCTACCCACTTAGTGACATAATCAACAGCAACCAAAATATGAGTGTACCCGTTGGAGGAAGGAAAAAGCCCCATGTAATCAAAACCCCAAACATCAAATGGTTCAACAACAAGTGAATAATTCATAGGCATTACCCAACGCTTACCGATATTACCAATTCTTTGACATTCATCACAAGACAAGACAAACTTACAGGCATCCTTGAAGAGAGTAGGCCAATAAAAACCAGATTGCAATACCTTATGAGCAGTTCTATCTCCCGTGTGATGTTCTCCATAAGCTTCGGAATGACATTTCCATAGGATTTGTTCCTGTTCATGCTTAGGTACACAACGTCTAATAATAACATCTACTCCTTCTTTATAAAGATGTGGGTCATCCCAAAAGTAATGTCTCAAGTCATAGAATTTTTTTCTCTTTTTTTGAGGGGAAATATTGCCGCTTTATTTAATCGTCAAACCTCGGAATTTCATCCGATATTACATCTAGAACAAAGTCTGGGGGAACCCCCAACCACACCTTACACAACTTATCCCGTTTGAGCGGTACTACCGTGTTTTACTACCGCGCCTACCACCGCTTACGAAAATTCTTCTGGTATCCCGAGACCCTTACTTGGTAGTAGTGCGGTACTCAGCTATACTCAGAGCGGTACTACCGCTTGACCAGAGCGGTACTACCGCTTACCGTCGCGCAGATTCGGGCAGGTTTTTGAGGAGTCCGAATTTGGCTAGTGTTTTTGATACTTTGTAAGGAAGGCTATGAATTTAGAGAGACAAAGAACCGGTGCTATAGTTTAGTGATAACTGAGAGAGACTTGGCTGATCTTGTGCTCAATGTTTTGAGAACTCATATTAGATGAAAGCTAGAAGGCTATGAATTTATAAGCATCAACCAAGTCTTACAGAGGGCTTTGGCTCATGAAATCCGAAGCAAGGACCTCAAAGAAGTGCATAGATACAAAACTGATCGTCCTAAGATGAATATGGTTGAATATGATAGTGATCATTCGGACGATGAGGGTGATATTTATGCTGCTGAATTTGTTTGGCCCTCGAAGGCCAAACCTTTTACTTGTCATGATTTAAAGCCGATTCATAAGAATCGCGATGATGAGATGAAGTTCACTTTTAACATTGCTAAATGTGATAGAATATTTGATGCTTTGCTACAAGCTAAGATTATTGGAATATCTCATACTTTACCGCCATTTGAAGAGCTGAAACGGCGTGCTTATTGCAAGTATCATAATTCTTTTTCTCATGCTACTAATGATTGCAATGTTTTTCGACGACAGATACAATCGGCAATTAATGACGGACCATTGAACTTTTCTGAGATGCAAGTTGATAAGCAGCCCTTCCCAATGAATACTCTGGATTTGGAGGGGAAAAAGTTACTCATTCGGCCGGAGGTGGCCGAATCTGCTAATAAAACTAATGTTGTCATTGGTGAGCCCAGGAAAAACAAAGATGGCGACAAGGTCCTAGGAAGGCAAGTGGTGCTTGACAAGCAACCCGATGGTGGGGAGATAATCAAGATCACCGTCAAGAATCCTACACTCGGGGGGCAACCGCAAGAGCAAGAGAATACCCGTGTTAAGTTTGTCAAGCCCAAGAGTCCGGAAGTTGGCAAGTGGAAGCTGAATGAAGCCAAAGTGCAGCGCAAGAAAATCAAGCCAACTTTATATGTTGCTGTCCAAGTATGCTAATCAAGCGACCGGTTCTAGCTCTAACCGGTCATCATATTTGAAGCGCCCAAGATCACCTCCAAGACAAGAATTGCAACATCGCACAAGGCCATATGGGTCATGGGCACCAGGACTGTGGATGGCGCCACCTCCCTATGCACCATACCACATGGGAGGATTTAATGGAGGATGGGGGCAGCCCCCAATGGCCCCTTATGCTTTTCATCCAGGATGGGCAGAACCAAGGAGGCCTATACGTGAGAAGTTTTCTTATCCCACACGAGGCCGTTTGAACAAAGGAGTCAATCGGCCAATGCAGAATAATCAAGGAAGGATCAATAAGCAAGTGTGGCATGCCAAGTCACCGAGTGCAGTGGTTGAGTCTGGAAACGGCAAAGAAAGAGTTGATGCCGGTTCACTCATCTTGGGCACTAAGACATTCACTATACAACAGCCGACTGTGCGGAACAACCCTACTGAGCCGATACTTGCTATCGCACCAAAGCACTCGGCTAATGATCATGAAGCTAGCACAAGCAAAGCCAAGTTCAAAGATCCAAAGTACATGCAGCCTAAGTGGTGTCCTCCAGGGCTAACAAAAACACAAAAAGAGGAAACTACAGAGGTTAAGGAGTCATGAGATGGCAGAACAGGAGGCCGAGAAGCAAAGAGATGAGTGGTTCAATGACGTTCGGCCCATGGTACCTACAGAACAAGTATGGGTGCCTAAGCAAATACAAAGTGCGGTGGTTTCTACATCTGTCACATCAGCACCTGTACCACCAAGGAAGGACGATGCTACTGCTGTTACATCGTCTACAACGCCTATTGATTCCGTTTCGCCCGAACAGATTTCAGAATCAATGAAGAGGGCAAACCCATACCCGGCAAGCTCGGCAGACCCGGCAAGCTCGGCAGGCCAGGCAAGCCCAACACCGGCAAGCCTGGCACTGAACACACCCGAGGAGGAGGGCGACGTGGTAGATTGTGAGCCTACACCAGTACATGAAGGAATGGATATCAACATGGTGTTTTATTTACCCGCTGAGTTTCGTGCTATAGATGAAGAAGGGGAGGTGGCTCAGCTGGATTTTGGTCCTAAGAATGCAATATTTGAGAAGCCAAAAGAACCAGTGACGCACTTGAAACCGTTGTACCTCAGAGTCCATATCAACGGGTCACCGATTACTCGAATGCTTGTCGATGGTGGTGCTGTAGTGAATCTCATGACTTATTCAGTCTTCAAGAAATTGGGTTTGCCCGACGAAGGATTGATGAAGACCAATATGGTGCTCAATGGATTTGAAGGCAAAGATAAAACCGAAGCCAAAGGGGTGATGTACGTGGAGCTTACGATTGGGAGCAAAACTTTGGCTACTGCATTCTTTGTCGCCGAGGTACAAGGTAACTACAACGTCATACTAGGCCGTCATTGGGTCCATGCAAACTGTTAGCACTCATTTTTGGCAGAAGGCGACTCAAGGCTGATGACTCGCCCCAGAGGGTGACCCGGTGTGGCGATGACTCGGCTAGCGACGGCTCGAGGATCACTGCTGGAAAGGCGCCAATGTGAAGGAGATACAGCCGCCCAGAGGGGCAGGTTATCGGCTCAATGACTCAGTAACCCGGCTACAGAAATCAGCTCAAGTTCGCAAGATTATTAAAAGCTGGCAAGACCGGGACTCGGCAGATGACGATGACCCAGCACGAAGATGACTCGTAGTACGGCACTTAACCGTGCCTAGAGCGGTGGTACCGTGCCCATCAAGACCCGACAAGGCGGCTAACTAGCAAAGCGGCGGATTATGAAGCAAAGTGAACTGGCATCAACACAGAAGAGCTACGGGCGACTCAGGAAGCCGAGAGCAAAGGGCGATTCAGGAAGTCGAGAGCCACGGGCGACTCAGGAAGCCAAGAGCAAAGGGCGACTCAGAAAGCCGGCTCTATAAGCCGGCTCTATGGCTCAGGGGAAGGAAAGCTGACTGCGAGAAGCTAAGGATGGACTCAGAAGAACAAGGCCGGCCCATGCTTTCGGCGGCTCACACTGTAAGCCGGCCCAACAGAGAGTCCGAGCCCAAGACGGCCCTGGCGGGTGCCTTACCTAGTTAAGGCTAGAAACCGACTCTGATTGTAACTTGTAATCCATGTAGGAGTCTCTTACTTGCACGGGAAGTCCAGCCGCCTCATATATATGTGAGAGGTGATGGCCGATTGAATTAAGCAAACAATCGACATATCAATACAACCTACTTTTTACCCCTTAACCCTTGTTCATGCTTCCGTTATTCGGCAACTTCGCGTAAGTTCATCGGATATCGACAACCGAGCCGGGGGCGAGCGAATCGACCCGGTTCAGCCAATCGTCGCCGGCTTCCTCCGATGGGGTCCCTCCCGAGGAAGTGGGGCGTCTGGTCTCAAAAGCGCCGGCTTACTGTCTTGCGTATCGAGCTGTGAGCCGGCCTCCCGCGGGGCGAGTTGCGGTGCATCACCCCTGGCCCTGCGGGTATACGTTGACGTGTTCGTGTGCGAACACAAACCAATGCGTGCCATCCACTATGCATCAGTTTTTAATTCAGTGGGTTGATGATGAAGTGGAGATCATTCATGCGGATAATTCGGCTTGCGTTGCTTTGGCTGATGCACCGGTAGATTGGCAACACCCCAATGCTGCTTGCTTGACGGGACGGGACTTGTCAGAGTTTGATTTTCTCAGCGCTACCAAAAGCGGTTTTGTCCCCGTTTCTCTAAAGCCGGTTGGTAGCAATCGGCTCCAAAACATAATGTATTTAAATGGATCCTAACTCTGAGTGGCTACAAAAGCGGCTTGCAGAATATCGGTCCAATGGGAACGATATGTACGAGTCTATAGTAGAGTTAGATGATATGGATAAACTTGGACAAGGTTTTACATCGGCCGATCCATTGGAAGAAATAGATATTGGAGATGGCTCAATTCCTAGGCCGACATATGTAAACAAAAATTTGAAAGCCGATTGTAAAGTCAAGATAATCGAGCTATTGAAAGAATATATTTGTTGCTTCGCATGGGAATATCATGAGATGCCAGGTTTAAGCCGAGAGCTAGTGGAGCATCGGTTACCTATAAAAGCTGGTTTTAGACCGTATAAACAATCGGCTAGGAAGTTAAATCCAAAAATATATGACCGGATCAAGGAAGAGATCGGTCGTTTGCTTAAAGCTAATTTTATTAGACCTTGTAGGTACGACGAGTGGATTTCTAATATTGTGCCAGTGGAAAAGAAAGGCTCCGGCAAGTTGAGGGTGTGCATTGATTTCAGAGATTTGAATAGAGCTACGCCCAAAGATGAGTATCCTATGCCTATAGCCGACATGCTTATTAATGATGCTTCTGGACAAAAGGATATTAGCTTTCTTGATGGCAATGCGGGGTACAACCAAATTTTCATGGCCGAAGAGGACATGCCCAAAACGGCTTTTCGGTGCCCCGGTTTCCTTGGATTATTTGAGTGGACAGTGATGACCTTTGGATTGAAGAATGCCGGCGCCACATATCAAAGGGCTATGAATTTGATCTTTCATGATTTACTCGGTGTTATACTTGAAGTCTATATTGATGATATTGTTGTCAAATCGGATGTTTTTGAATCTCACTTAGCCGATTTGCGTTTAGCTTTTGAGAGGATGAAGAAATATGGGCTGAAGATGAATCCTTTGAAGTGTGCGTTTGGCGTGTCGGCTGGTAAGTTTTTGGGTTTCATTATTCATGAAGATGGCATAGAGATTGATCCCAAAAATATAGAAGCTATACAAAAAGTGGAGGCTCCAACATGCAAGAGAGATATGCAAAAATTCCTTGGCAAGGTCAATTATTTGAGGAGGTTCATAGCTAATTTGTCAGGGAAGGTTGATGCATTTACTCATATCCTTCGGTTGAAGAATGATGTTGATTTTACTTGGGGGGCAAAACAGCAAGAAGCATTTGATATGATTAAGAATTATTTGTGCACTCCTCCGGTGATGAAGGCGCCCAAGCATAGAGAGCCCTTTAGACTTTACATTACAGCCGAGGAAGGCGTTATTGGAGCTGTTTTGACTCAAGAAACCGAAGGAAAAGAGCATGCTATCACTTATTTGAGCCGACGCCTATTGGATGCCGAGACAAGGTATACATTTATTGAAAAATTATGCCTATGCTTATACTATGCTTGCACAAAATTGAGACATTATCTAGTACCAAGTGCTTGCATAGTAGCTTGTCAAACCGATGTCATTAAATATATGTTGCATAGACCAATTCTTAGTGGTAGAATTGGTAAATGGGCTTATGCTTTAATTGAGTATGATTTGGCTTATGAGTCTCTAAAATCCATGAAAGGCCAAATTGTTGCTAGTTTTATCGTTGAGCATCGGATTAATGACAAGCAAAATATTGATATAAACCTTGTCTCGTTAGTACCATGGAGATTATATTTTGATGGTTCAGTTTGTAGTAACGGCCAAGGTGTTGGTATTACTTATATATCTCCTCATGGTGCTGTTTTTGAAGCCTCATGCCGCTTAGAATATTTTTGCACAAATAATCAAGCCGAATATGAAGCATTGTTATTCGGCTTAGAGATGTTGCTTGCTATAGGTGCTACACATATTGAGGCTTTTGGTGATTCGTTATTAGTAGTACAACAAGTATCCAAAGTTTTTCAATGTTTAGACGAATCACTTAATGTTTATCTTGATAAATGTCTAGATATAATTTCTACTTTGGATCATTTTAGCATTGCTCATATATCTAGACATGATAATTGGAGAGCAAACGAGTTGGCACAACAAGCATCCGGCTATCCTATCGATCATGGCATGTTACATATCTCTCTAAAGCCGATGTCTTGTCGTGCTAACATAGGAGAGACCGAACCAGAGCCCACTGATTCGGTCACTGACAATAAATCTAGTGCAGATGAAAATCATGACTGGAGGAAGCCCATTATTGATTACTTGTGCAATCCGAGTGGAAGGGTGGACAGGGCTGTTCGGCTCATGGCTTTCAAATATACAATGCGAGACGATGGTCTTTATCGCCGAACGGTTGAAGATGTTCTCTTGAAGTGTTTGGACGAAGACCAAGCGAGAATTGCTATGGGAGAGGTTCATGAAGGAATTTCCGGCACTCATCAGTCGGCCCCCAAGATGAAGTGGTTATTACGGCGTGCTGGATTTTATTGGCCGACGATGATCAACGATTGCTTAAGGTATTATAAAGGATGTGAAGCTTGTCAAAAGTTTGGTGATATTCAGTTGGCTCCCGCTACTATGTTACATCCTATTATCAAGCCGTGGCCTTTTAGAGGTTGGGGATTAGACTTTATTGAAGAAATTCATCCTTCCTCTTCAAAGGGGCATCGATTCGTGTCGGTGGCAACTGATTATTTTACTAAATGGTCTGAAGCAGTACCTCTCAAGAATATGACACATACGGAGGTAATTCAATTCATAAGTGAGCACATTATTCATAGATTCGGTATTCCGCAAACATTAACTACGGATCAAGGTTCATCTTTCATGTCACATCAAGTTAGAGAATTTGCCGAATCATATAAGATAAAGTTGCTCAATTCCTCCCCGTATTATGCTCAAGCCAATGGACAAGCTGAGTCTAGCAATAAAATTTTGATCAAGCTCATCAAGAAGAAGATTGAAGATAATCCAAGGAGATGGCATGAATTATTGTCTGAGGCTTCATGGGCGTATAGAATCTCAAGGCATGGTGCGACGAAGGTAACTCCATATGAGCTCGTATATGGTCAAGAGGCCGTTTTACCGGTGGAAGTTAATTTGAATGCTTTGAGAATAGCCAAACAAAATGATTTATCGGTAGTAGACTTTTATAACTTGATGGTGGACAATATTGATGAGGTTGCCGATAAGCGTTTGGCTGCATTAAAGGCCATAGAAAGGGACAAGTTGAGGGTGGCAAGAGCTTACAATAGGAAGGTCAAGTTGAAGAATTTTCAGATTGGTGATCTTGTGTGGAAGGTGATTCTACCGATTGGTTCAAAGGACAGAAAATTCAGGAAGTGGTCTCCAAGTTGGGAAGGTCCTTTCAAGATTGCAAGAATAGTTCCCGGAAATTCATATTTGGTGGAATCCATGCAAGGAACATTGCTACCTCGAGCTCTCAATGGTAAATATTTGAAGAAGTACCACCCAAGTGTGTGGCAAGAAGCCTAAATAGGCAATGGCCGATATATGATTATCGCCCTAAGCACATATTAATGGCCGATGGAGTGTTGACATCGTCCCTAGAACAAGCCTAATGCAAATTATTTTTCGGCATGCAAGCTTTGCCGAAAAATAGGGGGGCATGTGTTGACACCCGATTTTGGCACGGTGCAAAATACAGTAAAGGTGGACTCAAGCGGAGAAGTCTTCTATACGAGAAAATTCACATTTCCGGCATGAAAGACTTGCCGGTGAAATCTTACCGCTCGAGCTGAAGGCTTGCCGGTTTGGCTTGTCGATTTTGAATGCTTGCCGATTTCAGTGGAGGCCCAAACAGGGGTTGAAGATGACCCGGCAAGGAGACGATCCGGCAAGAAGATGACCCGGCGAGGAGACGATCCGGCAAGAAGATGACCCGGCGAGGAGACGATCCGGCAAGGAGACGACCCGGCAAGGAGACGATCCGGCAAAGGGATGACCCGGCAGGAGATCCGGCAAGGAAACGGCCCGGCAAGGAGACAGCCTGGCAAGGAGGTGACCCGGCAAGGAGGCAGCCCGGTAAGGAGGCGATCCGGCAAGAAGATGACCCGGCAAGGCCACCCGGCAAGATATCCTGATAGTACTGCCGGGAAGGCGACGGCCCGTCGAAGACCGAAGATCAAGATGGACGCGAGGAGACGTAAGCCAGCCCATCAAGACAGCCTCTGGAGCGGTACTACCGCCCTCCAGAGCGGTACTACCGTTAGAGCGGTACTACCGTGTTTTACTACCGCGCCTACCACCGCTTACGAAAATTCTTCTGGTATCCCGAGACCCTTACTCGGTAGTAGTGCGGTACTCAGCTATACTCAGAGCGGTACTACCGCTTGGAGCGGTACTACCGCTTGACCAGAGCGGTACTACCGCTTACCGTCGCGCAGATTCGGGCAGGTTTTTGAGGAGTCCGAATTTGGCTAGTGTTTTTGATACTTTGTAAGGAAAGATGAATCCATGACTTGTACGGGAAGTCCAACCCCCTCTTAAATAGAAGAGGTGATGGCCGATTGAAAGAACACACAATCGAACAATCAATATACTACTTTTTCACCTACGTTTTATCTCCTACCCTCGTATTTTCTCTCTCGTTCTTCGTCGTTCTTCGTGTTGGAGAGCTGCGAACTCCGAGGCCCTAGGGGCGAGCGAATCGACATAGGGCAGCCCATTGCCGCCGTGCTACCTGACGGGGTCCCTCCCAGGAGTGTGGGGTTTCGGGTCTTCAAAAGCGTCCTCCGGTTGTCTTGCGTATCGCGCTGCCGGTAGGACCTCCCTCGACGTGAGCTACGGTGCATCACCCCTGGCGTCGAGGGTACGCGTGACGCGTTCGTGTGTCAACACACTTTTTGGCGACTCCGTTGGGGAACTTTTGATCAAGAATCATCATCCATCATGTCCAATCTTCCCAATCCCTCGGAAGTTGACGCTGATAAAATTATCAAGCCCAATCTGGAGGAGTTATCGGCCGAGCATCGTCAAGCTTATGAGGAGTACAAGAAGGCGCGTGAAGAGAAGGAGTTGCAGGAGTTCCTTGGAAACTTCAAGAAGGACCGCCAAGGCAATATCACTCCGGTTGGAGAAATCAAGTTTCCTCCTCTTCAAACCGATCAGGTTAAACCTTCTGTAAGTACTACCTTTTCTCCTGAGCAATGGGCTGAAATTGAGAGCCGTATTTCTGATAGCAATAATCTGATCTATCAAGCTTTCTTAGAAAATACTAATGCCCAGAAGAATATGCCTAATATGCCTGCTAGCATGGGAAACCCTAATTCAGCTTTGCCTATCTCATCGGCGCCCCCCATGCCGATGAATTATTTTCCCACCCATACCAATCAAATTGTGGCTGCACCGCTTAATCCTTTTATGAATATGCAGAGTTCGGTGGCAACGCCGAACCAAACCTTACCGATAGGTGGAAACATTGCTAGATCATTGCCGAACTATGGTTCGGCAAACATGCCACAATTTGTACCCGTAGTTGCTAACCCTAATCCTCCTATGCCAGTGCCACAAGCTTCATCGTCTACTATGGACGATGCTTTAGCTAATTTTAGAGAGGAGATGGCTAAAACGCTTCGAGAAAATTTTGGTGTCGAATTACCTAGGAATCGGATTTATCAAAAGCCGTATCCTGAGTACTTTGATGCAATTCCGTGCCCTCAAGGATATAAAATTCCAGATTTTGTTAAGTTTAATGGAGAAGGCACGAAGACCACGTGGGAGCATGTTAGCCAATACCTAGCACAATTGGGTGAAGCAGGCTCGATAAATGAATTGAAAGTGCGTTTATTTCCTTTGTCATTAACTGGTACTGCATTTTCATGGTTTTCTTCTTTGCCGCATGGCTCTATTCGTGTTTGGTCACAACTAGAGCAAAAATTTCATGATCATTTTTATAGCGGCGACAAAGAACTTAAGTTGTCACATCTTACATCGGTTAAGCAGAAGCATGACGAATCGGTCTCCGATTACGTCAAGAGATTTAGAGAGACAAAGAACCGGTGCTATAGTTTAGTGATAACTGAGAGAGACTTGGCTGATCTTGTGCTCAATGGTTTGAGAACTCATATTAGAGAAAAGCTAGAAGGCTATGAATTTATAAGCATCAACCAAGTCTTACAGAGGGCTTTGGCTCATGAAAGCCGAAGCAAGGACCTCAAAGAAGTGCATAGATACAAAACTGATCGTCCTAAGATGAATATGGTTGAATATGATAGTGATCATTCGGACGATGAGGGTGATATTTATGCTGCTGAATTTGTTTGGCCCTCGAAGGCCAAACCTTTTACTTGTCATGATTTAAAGCCGATTCATAAGAATCGCGATGATGAGATGAAGTTCACTTTTAACATTGCTAAATGTGATAGAATATTTGATGCTTTGCTACAAGCTAAGATTATTAGAATATCTCATACTTTACCGCCGTTTGAAGAGCTGAAACGGCGTGCTTATTGCAAGTATCATAATTCTTTTTCTCATGCTACTAATGATTGCAATGTTTTTCGACGACAGATACAATCGGCAATTAATGACGGACGATTGAACTTTTCTGAGATGCAAGTTGATAAGCAGCCCTTCCCAATGAATACTCTGGATTTGGAGGGGAAAAAGTTACTCATTCGGCCGGAGGTGGCCGAATCTGCTAATAAAACTAATGTTGTCATTGGTGAGCCCAGGAAAAACAAAGATGGCGACAAGGTCCTAGGAAGGCAAGTGGTGCTTGACAAGCAACCCGATGGTGGGGAGATAATCAAGATCACCGTCAAGAATCCTACACTCAGGGGGCAACCGCAAGAGCAAGAGAATACCCGTGTTAAGTTTGTCAAGCCCAAGAGTCCGGAAGTTGGCAAGTGGAAGCTGAATGAAGCCAAAGTGCAGCGCAAGAAAATCAAGCCAACTTTTGATATGTTGCTGTCCAAGTATGCTAATCAAGCGGCCGGTTCTAGCTCTAACCGGTCATCATATTTGAAGCGCCCAAGATCACCTCCAAGACAAGAATTGCAACATCGCACAAGGCCATATGGGTCATGGGCACCAGGACTGTGGATGGCGCCACCTCCCTATGCACCATACCACGTGGGAGGATTTAATGGAGGATGGGGGCAGCCCCCAATGGCCCCTTATGCTTTTCATCCAGGATGGGCAGAACCAAGGAGGCCTATACGTGAGAAGTTTTCTTATCCCACACGAGGCCGTTTCAACAAAGGAGTCAATCAGCCAATGCAGAATAATCAAGGAAGGATCAATAAGCAAGTGTGGCGTGCCAAGTCACCAAGTGCAGTGGTCGAGTCTGGAAAGGGCAAAGAAAGAGTTGATGCTGGTTCACTCATCTTGGGCACTAAGACATTCACTATACAACAGCCGACTGTGCGGAACAACCCTACTGAGCCGATACTTGTTATCGCACCAAAGCACTCGGCTAATGATCATGAAGCTAGCACAAGCAAAGCCAAGTTCAAAGATCCAAAGTACATGCAGCCTAAGTGGTGTCCTCCAGGGCTAACAAAAACACAAAAGAGGAAACTACAGAGGTTAAGGAGTCATGAGATGGCAGAACAGGAGGCCGAGAAGCAAAGAGATGAGTGGTTCAATGACGTTCGGCCCATGGTACCTACAGAACAAGTATGGGTGCCTAAGCAAATACAAAGTGCGGTGGTTTCTACATCTGTCACATCAGCACCTGTACCACCAAGGAAGGACGATGCTACTGCTGTTACATCGTCTACAACGCCTATTGATTCCATTTCGCCCGAACAGATTTCAGAATCAATGAAGAGGGCAAACCCAGACCCGGCAAACTCGGCAGACCCGGCAAGCTCGGCAGGACCGGCAAGCCCAACACCGGCAAGCCTGGCACTGAACACACCCGAGGAGGAGGGCGACGTGGTAGATTGTGAGCCTACACCAGTACATGAAGGAATGGATATCAACATGGTGTTTTATTTACCCGCTGAGTTTCGTGCTATAGATGAAGAAGGGGAGGTGGCTCAGCTGGATTTTGGTCCTAAGAATGCAATATTTGAGAAGCCAAAAGAACCAGTGACGCACTTGAAACCGTTGTACCTCAGAGGCCATATCAACGGGTCACCGATTACTCGAATGCTTGTCGATGGTGGTGCTGTAGTGAATCTCATGCCTTATTCAGTCTTCAAGAAATTGGGTTTGCCCGACGAAGGATTGATGAAGACCAATATGGTACTCAATGGATTTGAAGGCAAAGAGAAAACCGAAGCCAAAGGGGTGATGTACGTGGAGCTTACGGTTGGGAGCAAAACTTTGGCTACTGCATTCTTTGTCGCCGAGGTACAAGGTAACGACAACGTCATACTAGGCCGTGATTGGGTCCATGCAAACCAATGCGTGCCATCCACTATGCATCAGTTTTTAATTCAGTGGGTTGATGATGAAGTGGAGATCATTCATGCGGATAATTCGGCTTGCGTTGCTTTGGCTGATGCACCGGTAGATTGGCAACACCCCAATGCGGCTTGCTTGACGGGACGGGACTTGTCAGAGTTTGATTTTCTTAGCGCTACCAAAAGCGGTTTTGTCCCCATTTCTCTAAAGCCGGTTGGTAGCAATCGGCTCCAAAACATAATGTATTTAAATGGATCCTAACTCTGAGTGGCTACAAAAGCGGCTTGCAGAATATCGGTCCAATGGGAACGATATGTACGAGTCTATAGAAGAGTTAGATGATATGGATAAACTTGGACAAGGTTTTACATCGGCCGATCCATTGGAAGAAATAGATATTGGAGATGGATCAATTCCTAGGCCGACATTTGTAAACAAGAATTTGAAAGCCGATTGTAAAATCAAGTTAATCGAGCTATTGAAAGAATATATTTGTTGCTTTGCATGGGAATATCATGAAATGCCAGGTTTAAGCCGAGAGCTAGTGGCGCATCGGTTACCTATAAAAGCCGGTTTTAGACCATATAAACAATCGGCCAGGAAGTTCAATCCAAAAATATATGACCGGATCAAGGAAGAGATCGGTCGTTTGCTTAAAGCTAATTTTATTAGACCTTGCAGGTATGCCGAGTGGATTTCTAATATTGTGCCAGTGGAAAAGAAAGGCTCCGGCAAGTTGAGGGTGTGCATTGATTTCAGAGATTTGAATAGAGCTACACCCAAAGATGAGTATCCTATGCCTATAGCCGACATGCTTATTAATGATGCTTCTGGACATAAGGTTATTAGCTTTCTTGATGGCAATGCAGGGTACAACCAAATTTTCATGGCCGAAGAGGACATGTCCAAAACGGCTTTTCGGTGCCCCGGTTTCCTTGGATTATTTGAGTGGACAGTGATGACCTTTGGATTGAAGAATGCCGGCGCCACATATCAAAGGGCTATGAATTTGATTTTTCATGATTTACTCGGTGTTATACTTGAAGTCTATATTGATGATATTGTTGTCAAATCGGATGCTTTTAAATCTCACTTAGCCGATTTGCGTTTAGCTTTTGAGAGGATGAAGAAATATGGGCTGAAGATGAATCCTTTGAAGTGTGCGTTTGGCGTGTCGGCTGGTAAGTTTTTGGGTTTCATTATTCATGAAGATGGCATAGAGATTGATCCCAAAAAGATAGAAGCTATACAAAAAGTGGAGGCTCCAACATGCAAGAGAGATATGCAAAAATTCCTTGGCAAGGTCAATTATTTGAGGAGGTTCATAGCTAATTTGTCAGGGAAGGTTGATGCATTTACTCATATCCTTCGGTTGAAGAATGATGTTGATTTTACTTGGGGGGCAAAACAGCAAGAAGCATTTGATATGATTAAGAATTATTTGTGCACTCCTCCGGTGATGAAGGCGCCCAAGCATAGAGAGCCCTTTAGACTTTACATTGCAGCCGAGGAAGGCGTTATTGGAGCTGTTTTGACTCAAGAAACCGAAGGAAAAGAGCATGCTATCACTTATTTGAGCCGACGCCTATTGGATGCCGAGACAAGGTATACATTTATTGAAAAATTATGCCTATGCTTATACTATGCTTGCACAAAATTGAGACATTATCTAGTACCAAGTGCTTGCATAGTAGCTTGTCAAACCGATGTCATTAAATATATGTTGCATAGACCAATTCTTAGTGGTAGAATTGGTAAATGGGCTTATGCTTTAATTGAGTATGATTTGGCTTATGAGTCTCTAAAATCCATGAAAGGCCAAATTGTTGCTAGTTTTATCGTTGAGCATCGGATTAATGACAAGCAAAATATTGATATAAACCTTGTCTCGTTAGTACCATGGAGATTATATTTTGATGGTTCAGTTTGTAGTAACGGCCAAGGTGTTGGTATTACTTATATATCTCCTCATGGTGCTGTTTTTGAAGCCTCATGCCGCTTAGAATATTTTTGCACAAATAATCAAGCCGAATATGAAGCATTGTTATTCGTCTTAGAGATGTTGCTTGCTATAGGTGCTACACATATTGAGGCTTTTGGTGATTCGTTATTAGAAGTACAACAAGTATCCAAAGTTTTTCAATGTTTAGACGAATCACTTAATGTTTATCTTGATAAATGTCTAGATATAATTTCTACTTTGGATCATTTTAGCATTGCTCATATATCTAGACATGATAATTGGAGAGCAAACGAGTTGGCACAACAAGCATCCGGCTATCATGTCGATCATGGCATGTTTCATATCTCTCTAAAGCCGATGTCTTGTCTTGCTAACATAGGAGAGACCGAACCAGAGCCCACTGATTCGGTCACTGACAATAAATCTAGTGCAGATGAAAATCATGACTGCAGGAAGCCCATTATTGATTACTTGTGCAATCCGAGTGGAAGGGTGGACAGGGCTGTTCGGCGCATGGCTTTCAAATATACAATGAGAGACGATGGTCTTTATCGCCGAACGGTTGAAGATGTTCTCTTGAAGTGTTTGGACGAAGACCAAGCGAGAATTGCTATGGGAGAGGTTCATGAAGGAATTTGCGGCACTCATCAGTCGGCCCCCAAGATGAAGTGGTTATTACGACGTGCTGGATTTTATTGGCCGACGATGATCAACGATTGCTTCAGGTATTATAAAGGATGTGAAGCTTGTCAAAATTTTGGTGATATTCAGTTGGCTCCTGCTGCTATGTTACATCCTATTATCAAGCCGTGGCCTTTTAGAGGTTGGGGATTAGACTTTATTGGAGAAATTCATCCTTCCTCTTCAAAGGGGCATCGGTTCGTGTTGGTGGCAACTGATTATTTTACTAAATGGTCTGAAGCAGTACCTCTCAAGAATATGACACATACGGAGGTAATTCAATTCATAAGTGAGCACATTATTCATAAATTCGGTATTCCGCAAACATTAACTACGGATCAAGGTTCATCTTTCATGTCACATCAAGTTAGAGAATTGCCGAATCATATAAGATAAAGTTGCTCAATTCCTCCCCGTATTATGCTCAAGCCAATGGACAAGCTAAGTCTAGCAATAAAATTTTGATCAAGCTCATCAAGAAGAAGATTGAAGATAATCCAAGGAGATGGCATGAATTATTGTCCGAGGCTTCGTGGGCGCATAGAATCTCAAGGCATGGTGCGACGAAGGTAACTCCATATGAGCTCGTATATGGTCAAGAGGCCGTTTTACCGGTGGAAGTTAATTTGAATGCTTTGAGAATAGCCAAACAAAATGATTTATCGGCAGTGGACTTTTATAACTTGATGGTGGACAATATTGATGAGGTTGCCGATAAGCGTTTGGCTGCATTAAAGGCCATAGAAAGGGACAATTTGAGGGTGGCAAGAGCTTACAATAAGAAGGTCAAGTTGAAGAATTTTCAGATTGGTGATCTTGTGTGGAAGGTGATTCTACCGATTGGTTCAAAGGATAGAAAATTCGGGAAGTGGTCTCCAAGTTGGGAAGGTCCTTTCAAGATTGCAAGAATAGTTCCCGGAAATTCATATTTGGTGGAATCCATGCAAGGAACATTGCTACCTCGAGCTCTCAATGGTAAATATTTGAAGAAGTACCACCCAAGTGTGTGGCAAGAAGCCTAAATAGGCAATGGCCGATATATGATTATCGCCCTAAGCACATATTAATGGCCGATGGAGTGTTGACATCGTCCTTAGAACAAGCCTAATGCAAATTATTTTTCGGCATGCAAGCTTTGCCGAAAAACAGGGGGGCATGTGTTGACACCCGATTTTGGCACGGTGCAAAATACAGTAAAGGTGGACTCAAGCGGAGAAGTCTTCTATACGAGAAAATTCACATTTCCGGCATGAAAGGCTTGCCGGTGAAATCTTACCTCTCGAGCTGAAGGCTTGCCGGTTTGGCTTGTCGATTTTGAATGCTTGCCGATTTCAGTGGAGGCCCAAACAGGGGTTGAAGATGACCCGGCAAGGAGACGATCCGGCAAGAAGATGACCCGGCGAGGAGACGATCCGGCAAGGAGACGACCCGGCAAGGAGACGATCCGGCAAGGGGATGACCCGGCAGGAGATCCGGCAAGGAAACGGCCCGGCAAGGAGACAGCCCGGCAATGAGGTGACCCGGCAAGGAGGCAGCCCGGCAAGGAGGCGATCCGGCAAGAAGATGACCCGGCAAGGCGACCCGGCAAGATATCCTGATAGTACTCCCGGGAAGGCGATGGCCCGTCGAAGACCGAAGATCAAGATGGACGCGAGGAGACGTAAGCCAGCCCATCAAGACAGCCTCTGGAGCGGTACTACCGCCCTCCAGAGCGGTACTACCGTTTGAGCGGTACTACCGTGTTTTACTACCGCGCCTACCACCGCTTACGAAAATTCTTCTGGTATCCCGAGACCCTTACTCGGTAGTCGTGCGGTACTCAGCTATACTCAGAGCGGTACTACCACTTGTAGCGGTACTACTGCTTGACCAGAGCGGTACTACCGCTTACCGTCGCGCAGATTCGGGCAGGTTTTTGAGGAGTCCGGATTTGGCTAGTGTTTTTGATACTTTGTAAGGAAAGATGAATCCATGACTTGTACGGGAAGTCCACCCCCCTCTTAAATAGAAGAGGTGATGGCCGATTGAAAGAACACACAATCGAACAATCAATACACTACTTTTTCACCTACGTTTTATCTCCTACCCTCGTATTTTCTCTCTCGTTCTTCGTCGTTCTTCGTGTTGGAGAGCTGCGAACTCCGAGGCCCTAGGGGCGAGCGAATCGACCTAGGGCAGCCCATTGCCGCCGTGCTCCCTGACGGGGTCCCTCCCGGGAGTGTGGGGTTTCAGGTCTTCAAAAGCGTCCTCCGGTTGTCTTGCGTATCGCGCTGCCAGTAGGACCTCCCTCGACGTGAGCTGCGGTGCATCACCCCCGGCGTCGAGGGTACGCGTGACGCGTTTGTGTGTCAACAACAAGTTTGATCAATGATAATTCCAATCACTTTTTCTAGCATCAATATAAACCATAAACAGTGGCTCATCTCATAAAACTTCTCATGAACAAGTAACAAGCTATTCACATGGTAAAGTATAGACCAGGAAGTTTCTTGAAAACTAACAAACCATATTCCTAGTCATCGAACAATTGCAATTCATCTTATTTTCAGGAAGGGTCTATGTAAGAGCTTTGATTTAGCAAATTCCACATACTCAACTATCGTATAGTCTTCCATGATTATTGACACTCAAAGCATATTTTTAGAACAAATAGCATCCATCGAACACAGAGAAAGATAGGGGCTTAATGTTTCGCCTCCCAACTTATTTATCATATAGATAATTGTCAACAATAATAATTCATGCTCAAATATATCTGTGTGGATATATATGTCTAGATCATTCCCCAACACATGACGCTTGCCAAAGAGAAAAAGGCGAAATATAGGAAGTGGTGAAGATCACCATGACTCTTGCATAAAGGTAAGTACTAGAAAGTAAAAGATAGGCCCTTCGCGAAGGGAAGCATTGATTTGCAAAGGTGCCAGAGCTCGAGCTTTTAAAACAGTGATGAATAATAATTTTGAGCGGTATGCTTTCATTGTCAACATAACAACCGAGAGATCTCGGTATCTTCCATGCTAGATACATTATAGGCGGTTCCCAAATAGAATGGTAAAGTTTTTACTCCCCCTCCACCAATCAATCACACTCCACGGTGAGCCGAATCCACGGGTACCGTCCACACAAACAACAATCCTGGGGGAGTTTTATTTCATTATGTTTTGTTTTGATTTTTGAGCATGCAACTGGGCATCCCGAATACCAGCCACTTTCTCGTGAATGATAGTGAATCAACACATATCGTGAGAATAACCCACCTAGCATGGAAGATACCGACAGCCCCTAGTCACTATACGAGCGATTCGGGCATACAAAACAGAATATTATTTGAAGGTTTAGAGTTTGGCACATGCAAATTTACATGGAACGGCAGGTAAATGCCGCATATAGGTAGGTATGGTGGACTCATATGGAACAACTTTGGGTTTAAGGGTGTTTGGATGCACAAGTAGTATTTCTACTTGGTGCGGAAGTTTTGGCTAGGATGAGGTGGAAGCAAGCACCACATGTTGGAGGATCCATAACAATATAACTTCTATACAAATATACCCAAACATAACTCATTAAGTTGTCTTCCTTGTCCAATTTTCACTAATTTGCTCGAGTTTGAAAATAATTAATGAGCTCACAATCATAGAAGATGTCCAAGATAGTATATTTATATGTGGAACCTCTCTTCCTTCAATATTCTTTCATGAATTGTTCAAGTGACCAATGCGGTGTTTGCTAACTTTCAATAAATTTTACCGCCTATACTTATTATGTGTGAAGCCATTACTCCCCATGGGATAAGTATATGAAGCATATTTAATTTCAGATTTATGATATTCAATTCATTCAACCATTTACTCATAGGATATAAGTGAAGCACGAGAGTGAATGACAAACTACTCCAAGAAGATATAAGTGAAGATCAATGCGTAGTCAACAATTAAATAACTATGTGAAGACTCTCCCATCTAAGAATTTCAGATCTTAAGCATTTTATTAAATAGCAAGCAAAAGAAAAATAGCACTCCAAGAATAGCACACATCAAGTGAACAAATAAAAATTTAGGCTCAACATAGGCTAACCGATAATTGTTGATGAAGAAAGGTGGGATGCGTAACATCCCCAAGATTAGATGCTTGAGACTTCTTGAAATATTTACTTGGGGTGCCTTGGGCATCCCCAAGCTTGAACTTTTGAATCTCGTTCAATCCTCTCATATCCCGGTTTCACCTATTCTCAAAAACTTCATCCACACAAAACTCGAAAAGAACTCGTGAGAAAGGTTAGTACACATAATAATAAATCAACCCTTTATGTACTGCCAAGACAATTTGCATAATAATTTTCAAACATTAGGTACTGTATACTATCATTTCCACAATTTATATCTACCAATATAGGCTATGGAAACTATAGGATAAGTAGATAACAAAACTATGACAGCAATCTGTCCAAACAGAACAGTCTGTAGCAATTTATGAAAACAGTGTACTTCTGTAACTCAAAAAATTATGAAAATTTAGGACATGATAAATAATTTATATGACATCACTGTGTAAAAATTTCAGAAACTTTCCACGTTCCAGTAAAATATGAAAATTCAAACACTACAGACAAATTTTCTGTTTTTTACACAGCACACATCAAAACATGCAATGCAAGCATCCTAAGACAATTCTTGGAACTTTTTATTGAAAAACAAGATTATAAATAACACCTAACAGAGAACAACAAAATAAAATGACGCTCCAAGCAAAACTCATATTATGTGACGAATAAAAATATAGCTCCAAGTAACATATACCGATAGTGTTGAAGACGAAAGAGGGGATGCCTTCCGGGGCATCCCCAAGTTTAGGCGCTTGAGTCTTCCTTGGATATTACCTTGGGGCTGCCTTGGGCATCCCCAAGCTTAGGTTCTTTTCACTCCTTATTCTCCTCATATCGGTGTCTCACCCAAAACTTGAAAACTTCAATCACACAAAACTTAACGGAACTTCGTGAGAAGGGTTAGTGTAATAAAAATAAATCATTCACTTAGGTACTGTCAAGACAGGATTCATAATTGTTCCCACATGATACCTACTGTATTATATCATTCCCATAATTTATATCACTCAATATAAGCTATGGGAACACTAAAACAAGCAAACTATGCATGCAAAACAGAATCTGTCAAAAACAGAACAGTCTGTGAAGATCTGTAGTGTAACCATACTTCCCTGACTTTAAAAATTCTGAAAAATTAGGACAACCTGAATAATTTGTATATGAAGACTGTGTAAAAATTTCAGATCATTATCACGCTCCAGTAAAAAAATGAAAATTCCTATACTGGAGTCAAAAGTTTCTGTTTTGGTTCAGCATCAGTTCTACTCATCTTGTGAGTCATCCCAAAGGCTTTACTTGGCACTTTATTGAGAGTTTGATGTCTACTACGCAACCTTCTTCTTGTAGACTCGTGTTGGGCCTCCAAGCGCAGAGTTTTGTAGGACAGTAGCAAATTTCCCTCAAGTGGATGACCTAAGGTTTATCAATCCGTGGGAGGCGTAGGATGAAGATGGTCTCTCTCAAACAACCCTGCAACCAAATAACAAAGAGTCTCTTGTGTCCCCAACACACCCAATACAATGGTAAATTGTATAGTTGCACTAGTTCGGCGAAGAGATGGTTATACAAGTGTAATATGGATAGTAGATATAGATTTTTGTAATCTGAAAATATAAAAACAGCAAGGTAGCAAGTAACAAAAGTGAGCAAAAACGGTATTGCAATGCTTGAAAACAAGGCCTAGGGTTCATACTTTCACTAGTGCAAGTTCTCTCAACAATACTGACATAGTTGAATCATATGTAAATCCCTCACGTGTGACAAAGAGTTCACTCCAAAGTCACAAATAGCGGAGAACAAACGAAGAAATTATTGTAGGGTACGAAACCACCTCAAAGTTATCTTTTTCGATCAATCTTATGAGCTATCCCTATAAGTGTCTCGAACAGCCCTAGAGTTCGTACTAAAATAACACCTTAAGATACACATCAATCAAAACCCTAGTGTCACCTAGATACTCCAATGTCACCACGAGTACCCATGGGCTTGATTATACGATATGCATCACACAATTTCAGATTCATCATGTTCAATCCAACACAAATAACTTCAAAGAGTGCCCCAAAGTTTCTACCGGAGAGTCAAGACAAAAACGTGTGCCAACCCCTATGCATAGATTCCCAAGGTCACGGAACCCGCAAGTTGATCACCAAAACATACATCAAGTGGATCAATAGAACATCCCATTGTCACCACGAATATCCCATCGCAAGACATACATCAAGTATTCTCAAATCCTTTAAAGACTCAATCCGATAAGAAAACTTCAAAGGGAAAACTCAATTCATCACAAGAAGATAGAGAGGAGAAAACTCCATATGATTCATCTATATTAATAAAGCTCGCGGTACATCAAGATCGTGTCATCTCAAGAACACGAGAGAGAGAGAGAGATCAAACACATAGCTACTGGTACATACCCTCAGCCCCGAGGGTGAACTACTCCCTCCTCGTCATGGAGACCGCCGGGATGATGAAGATGGCCTCCGGTGATGGTTTCCCCCTCCGGCAGGGTGCCGGAACAGGCTCCCGATTGGTTTTTCATGGCTACAGAGGCTTGCGGCGGCGGAACTCTCGATCTAGGTTTCTTTCTGGGGGTTTTGGTATTTATAGGAATTTTTGGCGTCGGTCTCACGTCAAGGGGGTGCTCGAGGAGTCCACAAGCCAGGAGGTGCGCCCTAGGGGGGGGCGCCCCCCAGGCTTGTGAACTCCTCGGTCACTTCCTGGCCCAGCTCTGGTGCTTCGGGGGTCTCTTTTAGTCCATAAAAAATCACCGTAAATTTTCAGCCCATTCCGAGAACTTTTATTTCTGCACAAAAAACGACACCATGGTAGTTCTGCTGAAAACAGCGTCAGTCCGGGTTAGTTCTAATAAAATCATACCAAAATCATATAAAACTATTGTAAACATGGCATGAATACTTCATAAATTATAGATACATTGGAGACGTATCAGGAGGTCAACATGAGTAGCAAATGCTTCGCAGAAAGAGGCTACTATCTCAGAGTCAAGTCCATATTTAGTGCTAATCTTGTGAAAAGTATCGGTATTCATAAAATATTTAACACAATCAAATTCAAGCTTTATACCTGACTCATTACCTTCGTCGAGTTCCCAATCTTCAGAGTTGCGTTTAATTCTTTCTAAGAGATCCCACTTGAATTCAATAGTCTTCTTCATATAAGTACCCTTACAAGAAGTATCGAGCATGGATTGATCATTATGAGAAAGCCGATCATAAAAACTCTGAATGATAACTTCTCTCGGAATGTCATGATTGGGGCATGACTATAACATCGACTTAAGCCTCCCCCAAGCTAGAAAGATACTTTCTCCTTCACGAGGCCAAAAATTATATATATAATTCCGATCACGATGAACTAGATGCATGGGATAATTTTTTTGGTGAAATTCCAATTGCAAACGATTCCAGTTCCACGATCCAAGATCATCACATAGCCTATACCATGTCAATGCTTTTCCCTCCAAAGATAAAGGGAAAACCTTCTTCTTAACTTCATCCCCGGGTAAACCTGCAAGCTTAAATAATCCACAAACTTCGTTCACATATAAGAGGTGCATATCAGGATGTACAGTTCCATCTCCTGCATAAGGTTTAGCAAGCAGTTGTTCTAACATACCCGAAGGAATTTCATAAGTTACATTTTCAGTAGGTGCTGTAGGTTGAGGGGCAACTAATTGTGGTTCCGGTCGAGGTGAAGATACCCCGAACAAACCCCTCAAAGGATTGTTTTCCATAGTAGCAAGTAGCAATAAATTTCAGCACGTAGTATAAGTTTTTCCTTACCGATTTCCACTTACTAAGAGCGCTTCCCTCCCCGGCAACGGTGCCAGAAAAGAGTCTTGATGACCCACAAGTATACGGGATCAATCGTAGTACTTTCGATAAGTAAGTGTGTCGAACCCAACGAGGAGCAGAAGGAAATGACAAGCGGTTTTCAGCAAGGTAATTTCTGCAAGCACTGAAATTGTAGGTAACAGATAGTTTGATAGCAAGATAATTGGTAACAAGCAAGTAACGGTAATGGTAAACAAGGTGCAGCAAGGTAGCCCAATCCTTTTGTGGCAAAGGACAGGCCAGAACAGTCTCTAGTAATAGGCAAAGTGTTCTTGAGGGTACACGGGGATTTCATCTAGTCACTTTTATCATGTTGGTTTGATTCATGTTCGCTACTTTGATAATTTGATATGTGGGTGGACCGGTGCTTGGGTGATGTTCTTACTTGAACAACCTCCCACTTATGATTAACCCCCTCGCAAGCATACGCAACTACGAGAAAAGTATTAAGATAAAATCTAACCATAGCATTAAACGTTTGGATCCAAATCAACCCCTTACGAAGTAGCGCATAAACTAGGGTTTAAGCTTCTGTCACTCTAGCAACCCATCATCTAATAACTACTCCACAATGCATTCCCTTAGGCCCATGAATGGTGAAGTGTCATGTAGTCAACGTTCACATGACACCACTAAGGGAATCACAACATACATATCATCAAAATATCGAACACATATCAAATTCACATGATTACTCGCAACATGACTTCTCCCGTGACCTCAAGAACAAAGGTAACTACTCACAAATAATAATTATGCTCAAGATCAGAGGAGTATTAAATAGCATAATGGATCTGAACATATAATCTTCCACCAAATAAACCATATAGTACTCAACTACACAAGGTAATCAACACTACTAGTCAGCCACAGGTACCAATCTGAGGTTCCGGTACAAAGATTGAACACAAGAGATGAACTAGGGTTTGAGAGGAGATGGTGCTGTTGGAGATTTTGATGAAGATTGTCCTCCCAAAGATTAGAGGGGTGTTGGTGATGACGATGGCTTCAATTTCCCCCTTCGAGAGGGAAGTTCCCCCGGCGGAATCGCTCCGTCGGAGGGCAAAAATGCTCCTGCCCAAGTTCCGCCTCGAGACGGCGACGCTTCGTCCCGAAAGTCGTCCTTTCATTTTTTTCTAGGTCAAATGTGACTACATACCAGAAGATGAGCTCCGGAGGTGGGCCGAGGTGGCCACGATACACCAGGGCGCGCCATGGTGGGTTGTGCCCACCTGGCAGGCCCCCTCCGGTAGTTTTCTGCTCCAGTATTTTTTATTAAATACAAAAATAATCTCCGTAAAATTTCAGCTTCATTGGAGTTGTGCAGAATAGGTATCTCTGACGTGCTTTTCTTAGGTCCAGAATTCCAGCTGTCGGTATTCTTCCTCTTTGTGTAAACCTTGCATATTATGAGAGAAAAGGCATTAGAATCACTCCCCAAAGCATTATTATTCAACAAAACAAAGTAAATAACAGTAGGAAATCATGATGCAAAATGGACGTATCAACGAACACCTTTCTTGAGAATGAAACACTTACAACCAAACACCCGGAAGTACTTGAGGTTGGGCTTTTTACCGATTAGTATCTCATATGGAGTCTTGTTCAAGCCTTTGCGGAGGTAGAGCCGATTAGATGCATGAAACATGGTGTTGATGGCTTTGGCCCAAAAGTTGTACAAAGATTTGAATTACGCTATCATGGTCCTTGCCGCATCCATCAACATCTGGTTCTTCCTTTCCGCAACACCATTTTGTTGAGGGGTATAGGATGCAAAGTATAGGTGATTTATTCCCTCATCACTGAGAAACTCATCCAAGGTGTAGTTCTTGAACTCGGTGCCGTTGTCACTTCTAATCATCAGTACCTTTGCATCATGTTGGTGTTGAGCTTCATTTGCAAAGTTGATGACCGTTTGTTGGGTCTCACTCTTCCTCTTGAAGAAATATACCCTGGTGTATCTTGAGTAATCATCCACAATCACCAAGCAATACCTTCTACCCTAAAGACTATCAAATGATGGAGGGCCAAAGAGATCCATGTGAAGGAGCTCTCGGGGCCTCTTGGAGTAAATAGTAGTCATGGGGCGATGATACGTCTCATGTAACTTTCCCTGATACAAGCACTGCAAGCACGATCTTTGGCAAAACTCACATTTGTTAGTCCACAAACGTGATCCCCTTTGAGGAGACTTTGCAAAGATCTCATATTGACATGGGCTAGCCGGCGATGCCAGAGCCATCCCACATCAACTTTAACAATTAGGCATGTCGCGGTCTTAGTGGCTCACTCCAAGAAGTTAATCACGTAGAGACCGTTTTCGACATGCGCAACAAAGGCTACTTTCAGAGTCTTGCTCCACAAAAGGGTCACGGTATCAATGCCAAAGAAGGTACTAAAACCCATGAGTGCAAGTTGACGAACGGAAAGTAAATTGTATGCGAGAGTCTCAACAAGCATGACTCTCTCAATAGTAAAGTCCGGAGAGATAATCAGCTTACCAAGACCCAATACCTTTGAACTCGTGTCATCACCAAATGAGACTTGAGTGGCCAAGGATGCATCGGGTCGAACGTCCACCACCAAGTCCTTGCTTCCGGCCATATGATTTGTTGCTCCACTATCAAGCAACCATGATACCCCCCGAAAGCAAACTCCTATAATAGATCAATGCTTGGATTTAGGTACCCATTCTTTAATGGGTCCTTTCATGTTAGTAACAAGGGTCTTAGGAACCCAAATAGACCATTCAATGTACTCATAAGAAGAACCAACATATTTGGCATAAACATGCCCATCACTAGCACGCATAAAACATAAGAGGGGTTAAAGTCGCCGGCCTTGTTGGTGGAGGTGGTCTTGCCCTTCTTGGCATTACCACCCACAACATTCTCCTTTTTCTTCTCATGAGTGGTCTTCCCCGCTTTGACAAAGGTATCCTTAAGTGGGGGAGGTTGCTTGGTCTTCAACTTCTTCTTCTTCTTCTTAGACTTAGGTGCAAACCCAATTCCTTCCTTGGCTACAACTTCCTTTTGATTACTCAAAAGGTCATTGAGATTCTTCTCACCTTGGATACAAGTCACAAGGCATTTCTCAAGTTGCTCTTTCAACTTGGCATTTTCAATTAAAACAAAAGGGGGACATGTGGCAATTTCCTTAGTAATGATACGTCTCCAACGTATCTATAATTTTTGATTGTTCCATGCTGTTATATTATCATTCTTGGATGTTTTATAATCATTTTATAGCAACTTTATATCATTTTTTGGGACTAACGTATTGACATAGTGCCAAGTGCCAGTTGCTGTTTTTTGCTTGTTTTTTACTTCGCAGAATATCAGTACCAAACGGAGTCCAATTGCCACGAAACTTTTTGGATATTTTCTTGGACCAGAAGACAACTTGGGAGCAAAGGAAGCACCTGGGGGAGGCCCGTGGGGCCCACGATACACCAGGGCGCCAGAGGCCCCCGGAGCGCCCTGATGTATCGTGGCGCCCACGGAGGTCCTTTCCACCGCCTCTCAGCTCTATAAATCCTCAGAAATTCCAGAAACCCTAGAGGAGTCGACAAAACACCATTCCATACGCCGCAAGTTCCAGAACCGTGAGATCCAATCTAACACCATCATGGAGGGGTTCATCATCCTCATTGGTGCCTCTCCGATGATGCGTGAGTAGTCCACCATAGACCTACGGGTCCGTAGGCAGTAGCTAGATGGCTTACTCTCTCTCTTTTGATTCTCAATACAATGGTCTCTTGGAGATCTATTTGATGTAATAACTTTTTGTTTCTTCTTTGGTTGCTTCTCAATCTATTTGCTAGCCTCCACTTGTACTAAGTAGAAATACTACTTGTGCATCCAAAATCCTTAAACCCAGTTTTGCCATATGAGTCCACCATACCTACCTATATGCGGTATTTTCGTGCCGTTCTAAGAAAATTTGTATATGCCATCTCTAATTTTTAAAAAGAATTTCCTTTTTGTGTGCTCGTACCGCTCATGAAGCGGTAGGGGGTGGCCAATATTTTTCCATGCTAGATGTATTATTATCAAGATGAGTGTTTATTCACTTGTCATTCCACGAGAGTGCAATGGTAATAGGGATGCCCAGTCCCGAAATGAAAAAGAAATTTACTTTATGGTGTCAAATAATAAATTCCTTGGAAAGTGTTGGTATGGAAGGCAACCGTGGATACGGATAGCCATGGATTGTGAAAGAATGGTGGAAAAAGGAATAAACTTTATTTTCTGTTTGGGAACCGCCTATGATATATCCAGCATGGAAAGTATTGAGAACTACTCGGTCGTTTTCGTTGACGGGAAAAGCATGCCTCTCAAAAAATGTATCTCTCAATTTAAGCTTTGAGCTCTGGCACCTCTACAAATCCCTACTTCCCCCTGCGAAGGGCCTATCTATTTACTTTATGCAATTTTTACTTTTATTTGAGTATCCATCTTCTCTTATAAAGAACCAACTATGGGGCACTATGATCATACTTGTGCATTGGGTGTAGCTAATATTCGAGTGTGTTTCATGAATGGATCAATGATTGAGCATGATTGGCTAGGGATAACTTTCTTTAGTGTTGATATTTTGAAAGATATGGTTGCTTGTTGGTATGCTTGAGTATTAAAGTCTTCATGTCAAAACTAGACTATTGCTTTGAACCATCTAAAAGTCCAAATGTCCATGCTACAAAAGAAAATAATATGTGATGAACATGTTAGGTGGCATTTCCACATCAAAAATTCTGTTTTTATCAATTACCTACTCGAGGACGAGCATGAATTAAGCTTGGGGATGCTGATACGTCTCCAACGTATCTATAATTTTTGATTGTTCCATGCTGTTATATTATCTTTCTTGGATGTTTTATAAACATTTTATAGCAACTTTATATCATTTTTTGGGACTAACCTATTGACATAGTGCCCAGTGCCAGTTGTAGTTTTTTCCTTGTTTTGTACTTCGCAGAATATCAGTATCAAACGGAGTCCAATTGCCACGAAACTTTTTGGAGATTTTTCTTTGGACCAGAAGACAACTTGGGAGCCAAGGAAGCACTTGGGGGGAGGCCCGGGGGGCCCACGATACACCTGGGCGCGCTAGAGGCCTCCGGCCTGCCCTGATGTATTGTGGGGCCCACAGAGGTCCTTTCCACTACCTCTCAGCTCTATAAATCCTCAGAAATTCCAGAAACCCTAGAGGAGTCGACCAAACACAATTCCAGCCGTCGCAAGTTCCAGAATCGCGAGATCCAATCTAACACCATCACGGAGGGGTTCATCATCCTCATTGGTGCCTCTCCGATGATGCGTGAGTAGTCCACCATAGACCTACGGGTCCGTAGGCAGTAGCTAGATGGCTTTATCTCTCTCTCTCTCTCTCTCTCTCTCTCTCTGTCTCTCTCTCTCTCTCTCTCTCTTTTGATTCTCAATACAATGGTCTCTTGGAGATCTATTTGATGTAATGACTTTTTGCGGTGTGTTTGTTGGGATCCGATGAATTTTGAGTTCATGATCAGTTTCTATCCATGAATATTATTTGAGTCTTCTTTGATCTCTTATACGCATGATTATTTATAGCCTCGTATTTCTTCTACAAATCTTTGGTTTCGTTAGGTCAACTAGATCGATTTTTCTTGCCATGGGAAGATGTGCTTTGTGATGGGTTCGATCTTGCGGTGTCCTCTCCCAGTGACAGAAGGGGCAGCGAGGCACGCATGTATCGTTGCTATTAGGGATATCAAGATGGGGTCTATTCCTACATGAATAGATCTTGTCATCATGTCATCGTTCTTATTGCATTACTCCGTTTCTCCATGAACTTAATACACTAGATGCATGCTGGATAGCGGTCGATGTGTGGAGTAATAGTAGTAGATGCACAATCGTATCGGTCTACTAATCTTGGACGTGATGCCTATATATTGATCATTGCCTTGGATATCATCATGATTATTTGATCTTCTATCAATTACCCAACAGTAATTTGTTTACCCACGGTGATGACCCACAAGTATAGGGGATAAATCGTAGTCCTTTAGATAAGTAAGAGTGTCGAACCCAACGAGGAGCAGAAGGAAATGACAAGTGGTTTTTAGCAAGGTAATTTCTGCAACCACTGAAACTGTTGGTAACAGGTAGTTTGATAGCAAGATAATTTGTAACGATCAAGTAATGATAAGTGTAAATAAACTGCAGCAAGGTAGCCAAATCCTTTTGTGGCAAAGGACAGGCCAAGACTGTCTCTTATAATAAGCAAAGCGTTCTTGAGGGCACACGGGAATTTCATCTAGTCACTTTCATCATGTTGGTTTGATTCGCATTCGCTACTTTGATAATTTGATATGTGGGTGGACCGGTGCTTGGGTGTTGTTCTTACTTGAACAAACCTCCCACTTATGATTAACCCCCTCGCAAGCATCCGCAACTATGAGAAAAGTATTAAGATAAAATCTAACCATAGCATTAAACATTTGGATCCAAATCAGCCCCTTACGAAATAGAGCATAAACTGGGGTTTAAGCTTCTGTCACTCTAGCAAACCATCATCTAATAACTACTCCACAATGCATTCCCTTAGGCCCAAAGATGGTGAAGTGCCATGTAGTCGACGTTCACATGGCACCACTAATGGAATCACAACATACATATCATCAAAATATCGAACACATATCAAATTCACATGATTACTTGCAACATGACTTCTCCCGTGGCCTCAAGAACAAAGGTAACTACTCACAAATGATATTCATTCTCAAGATCAGAGGGGTATTAAATAGCATAGTGGATCCAAACAAATAATCTTCCACCAAATAAACCATATAGAAATCAACTACAAGATGTAATCAACACGACTAGTCACCCACAGGTACCAATCTGAGGTTCCGGTACAAAGATTGAACACAAGAGATGAACTAGGGTCTGAGAGGAGATGGTGCTGTTGAAGATGTTGCTGAAGATTGCCCTCCCAAAGATGAGAGGGTTGTTGGTGATGACGATGGCTTCGATTTCCCCCTCCGGGAGGGAAGTTCCCCCGGCGGAATCGCTCCACCGGAGGACAAAAGTGCTCCTGCCCAAGTTCCACCTCGAGACGGCGGCGTTTCGTCCCGAAAGTCCACTCCTGATTTTTTCTAGGTCAAAAGACCTTAAGTACCAGAAGAGGGCACCGGAGATGGGCTGGGATGGCCACAACCCACCAGCCCCCCAGGCGCGGCCTGGTGTCTTTTGGTCACCAGGTGGCCCCCTCCGGTAGTTATTTGCTCCAGTATTTTTTTATATTCCAAAATAATTCTCCATGAAGTTTGAGTTTATTTGGAGATGTGCAGAATTGATGTCTATGATATGCTTTTTTTAGGTCCAGAATTCCAGCTGCCGGCATTCTACCTCTTTGTGTAAACATTGCATATTATGAGAGAAAAGGCATTAGAATTACTCCATAAAGCATTATTATGCATAAAAACATTATAAATAACAGTAGGAAATCATGATGCAAAATGGACGTATCAACTCCCCCAAGTTTAGACCTCGCTTGTCCTCAAGCGAAAGCCGATATCGAAAAACATGTCCACATGGTTTGAGAGAGAGGTGTCGATAAAAACACAATACAGACATAGTAGCATCATGCTTATTATCATAGCAGCAACAAACTTTGTCATAGGACTTTTTCATATAACTTTTATTATATAACTTCATCATATAACTTTTCATGAACAAGTGACAATTCATCACAACATAGAAGTATAAGGCATAAACCATATTGAAAACCAACAAACTATGTTCTCAGGCAACTTTGCAACTACAATTCATCATATTTTTAGGAAGGGTCTCGTGTCGGAGCCATTTGGCAAATCCACATACTCAACCATCATCTAATCTTATATGATTGCTAACACTCATAGCATACCCAGGAGCAAAAAGTTTCAACGGGCACATAGAAAGATAGGGGCTTATAGTTTCGCCTCCCAACGTATTCACCTCAAGGGTGTGACGTAGCTTGAGACTGCATCGGTATTTCCCCAAAGAGGAAGGGATGATGCAGCACATCGACGGTAAGTATTTCCCTCAGTTATGAAAGCAAGGTTATCGAACCAGTCGGAGGATCACCACCACCCAATAAGCAGCACCTGCACACAAATAACAAATACTTGCAACCCGACGCGAAAGAGAGGTTTTGAATCTCTCTACGGTAAAAAGATATATTAGGTAGAGATAGATATGAGAGATAGATCTCTCAAGAGCACAAAATAAAAAAGGGCAAATAAAAAGTGCAACAATATATTTTTGGGTTTTTGGTTTAGTAGATCTGAAAACAAAGAGGCAAAAAGATAGATCGGAAAGCAATATGTTGGAAAAGTAGACCCGGGGGCCGTAGGTCTCACTAGTGGTTTCTGTCATGAGTATAGCGCACGGTGGGTGAACAAATTACTGTTGGGAAATTGATAGAAGATTAAATAATCATGACGATATCCAAGGCGATGATCATTATATAGGCATCACGTCCAAGATAAGTAGACCGACTCCTGCCTGCATCTACCACTATTACTCCACACATCGACCGCTATCCAGCATGCATCTAGTGTATTAAGTTCATGGAAAAATGGAGTAATGCAATAAGAATGATGACATGATGTAGACAAGATCTATTCATGTAGGAATAGACCCCATCTTGTTATCCTTAATGGCAACGATACATACGTGCCTTGCTGCCCCTTCTATCGCTGGGAAAGGACACTGGAAGATCAAACCCATCACAAAGCACCTCTTCCCATGGCAAGAAAAATCTATCTAGTTGCCTAACTAAACCAAAGATTCGAAGAAGAAATACGAGGCTATAAGTAATCATGCATATAAGAGATCAAAGAAGACTCAAATAATATTCATGGATAGAAACTGATCATGAACTCAAAATTCATCGGATCCCAACAAACACACCGCAAAAGTTTACATCAAATAGATCTCGAAGAGACCATTGTATTGAGAATCAAGAGAGAGAGAGGAAGCCATCTAGCTACTGTCTACGGACCCGTAGGTCTATGGTGGACTACTCACGCATCATCGGAGATGCATCTATGAAGAAGATGAACCCCTCTGTGATGGTGTTTAGATTGGATCTCGAGGTTATGGAACTTGTGGCGGCTGGAATTGTGTTTCGTCGACTCCCCTAGGGTTTTCTAAATATTTGGGAATTTATAGGCGTCAGAGGCGGTGGAGGGGGGCCCCGTGGAGGGCACAACCCACCAGGGCGCGTCGGGGGCCCCCTGGCGCGCCCATGTGGGTTGTGGCCTCCACAGCCCACCTCTCTGGCACTTCTTTGGCCCACTGAGTGTCTTATGGTCCAGAAAAAATCTCTAAAAAGTTTCTTCGTGATTGGACTCCGTTTGGTCCTGATATTCTACGAAGTAAAAAACAAGCAAAAACTGCAACTGGCTCTTTGGCACTATGTCAATAGGTTAGTCCCAAAAAATGATATAAAGGTGCTATATAATGATTGTAAAACATCCAAGAATGATAATATAACAGCATGGAACAAGCAAAAATTATAGATACGTCGGAGACGTATCAGCATCCCCAAGCTTAATTCCTACTCGTCCTCGAGTAGGTAAATGAAAAAAACAGAATTTTTGATGTGGAATGCTGCCTAACATGTTCATCTCATATTCTTTTCTTTTGTAGCATGGACATTTGGACTTGTTGATGATTCAAAGCAATTGTCTAGTTTTAACATAATGACTTCAATACTCAAGCATGTCAACAAGGAACCATGTCTTTCAAAATATCAACATTAAAGAAAGTTATCCCTAGCCCATCTTGCTCAATCATTGATCCATTCATGAAACATACTAAAATATTAGCTATACCCAATGCTCAAGTACGATCATAGTGCCCCCTAGTTGGTGCTTTATAAGAGAAGATGGAGACTCAAAGTAAAAATAAAAATTGCATAAATTAAATAGATAGGCCCTTCGCAGAGGGAAGTAGGGATTTGTACAGGTGCCAGAGCTCAAAGTTTTAAATTAAGAGAGAAAATATTTTGGGTGGCATGCCTTTCCTGTCAACGAAAACGATAAAGTAGCTCACAATACTTTCCATGCTAGATACATCATAGGCGGTTCCCAAACCGAAAATAAAGATTATTCCTTTTTCCAGCATTCTTTCACTTTCCATGGCGGGCCGTATCCACGGTTGCCTTCCATACCAACACTTTCCAAGGAATTTATTATTTGACAACATAAAGTAAATATTTTTTTCTTTTTCATTTCGGGAATGGGCATCCCTATTACCGCCGCACTCTCGTGCAATGACAAGTGAATAAACACTCATCTTGAGAATAACACATCTAGCATTGAAAAATATTGGACACTCCCCACCGTTTCATGAGCGGTACGAGCACACAAAAGGGAAGTTTATTTTGAAAATTACAGATGCCACATGCAAATTTGCTTGGAACGGCATGGAAATACTACATATAGGTAGGTATGGTGGACTCATAAGGCAAAACTTGGTTTAAGGGTTTTGCATGCACAAGTAGTATATGTACTTAGTACAAATGGAGGCTTGCAAATAGATTGAGAAGCAACCAGACCAAGAAACGAAAATTCACATAAGCGAGCATTGAGCATAACTAACACAAAATAATGCACCATAAGTAGGATGTAATTTCATGGCATAACCATTGAGTTTCGTGCATGCATAGGGAATCACAAACCTTAACACCTATATTCCTACTAAAGCATAATTACTCACTAACATGACTCACATATTACTATCATCATGTTTCAAAACTATTACAAGGAATCAATTTTAATTTGTCCAATGATCTTCATGAATTATTTTATTATATCCTCCTTGGATATCTATCACTTTGGGACAAGTTTCATATATTACCATTGCTTTTTGACAAGCTCAAACAAATTTAAGTGAAGCACATGAGCATAAAGATTTCATCTCTCAAAAAGATATAAGTGAAGCATGATAGGATTTCTTGAAAATTTACTAACTCTCAAATTAATCTAAGTGAAGCATGAGAGTATTTCTACAAAAATTTCCAAGCACACCGTGCTCAAAAAGATATAAGTGAAGCACTAGAGCGATTCTATAGCTCAAAAGGTTTAAGTGAAGCATAGAGAGAAATTCTAACAAATCATAGCATAATTTTGGCTCTCTCAAATAGGTGTGTCCAGAAAGGATACAAGTGACAAACTAACAAGCAAAGCAAGCAAAGACTCAAATGATACAAGACGCTCCAAGCAAAACTCATGATATGTGACGAATAAAAATATAGCTCCAAGTAAAATACCGATGGTCGTTAGAAGAAAGAGGGGATGCCACTCGGGGGCATCCCCAAGCTTAGTTGCTTGTTTCTCTTTGGATACATCTTGGGGGTGC
Source organism: Elymus sibiricus (assembly GCA_039707655.1). Classification (NCBI taxonomy): domain Eukaryota; kingdom Viridiplantae; phylum Streptophyta; class Magnoliopsida; order Poales; family Poaceae; genus Elymus; species Elymus sibiricus. The sequence goes on from CM077665.1 coordinate 181,301,390, forward strand.
TGTAGCATCCCCAAGCTTAGGCTCTTTTCACTCCTTATTCCTTCATCCATCGTGATCTCACCCAAAACTTGAAAACTTCAATCACACAAAACTCAACAAAATCTTCGTGAGATCCGTTAGTATAATAAAGCAAATCACTACTTTAGGTGCTGTTGCAAACCCATTCATATTTTATTATTGCATTATACCTACTGTATTTTAACTTTACCATGGCTCATACCCTTCAATATAACCCATAGATTCATCAAAACAAGCACACAATGCAACGAAAACAGAATTTGTCTTAAACAGAATAGTTTGTAGTAATCTGTACTCTAACCATACTTCTGTAACTCTAAAAATTCTGAAAATTTAGGACAACGTAAAGAATTTGTATAGCAACACTGTGTTAAAATTTCAGCTCAAGATCACGTTCCAGTAAAAAACTGAAAATTCAAATACTGGGCGCAAAGTTTCTGTTTCAGATTCAGCACAGCTTCTACTCATCTTATGAATCATCCTAAAGGCTCTACTTGGCACAAACACTAAATAAACCATAAAACACAATCATAACAGAGGCATAATTGTGTCAACGCTCAAAAACAGAAAGGAAAAAGGAAAAAATTATTTATTCATTGGGTGCCTCCCAACAAGCACTATCGTTTTACGCCCCTAGCTAGGAATAACGCATAGATTCAAGTATTGTCATCTTTGGTTTTGGATCCATAGGATGCCCTCATGATTGATTCATATGGTGGCTTAATTCTTGTTCTAGGGAAGTGTTCCATACCCTTTCTTAGTGGAAACTGAAAACGAATATTGCCTTCTTTCCTATCAATCACGGCACCTATAGTGCGAAAAAACGGTCTACCATGTATAATGGGACAAGACGGATTGCAATCAATATCAAGGACAATAAAATCTATGGGCACATAGTTCCTATTTGCAAGAATAAGAACATCATTAATTCTTCCTAAACGTTTTTTAATAGTAGAACCCGCCAAGTGCAAATTAAGAGAACATTCTTCAATATTGGTGAGACCAAGCACATCACATAAAGATTTTGGAATCGTGGAAACACTAGCACCCAAATCACATAAAGCAAAGCACTCATAATTTTTAATCTTGACTTTAATAGTAGGTTCCCACTCATCATGTAATTTTCTAGGAATAGAAATCTCCAACTCCAACTTTTCTTCAAAAGATTTCATCATGGCATCAACGATATGTTTAGTAAAAGCTTTATTTTTCTCATAAGCATGGGGCGAATTCAACATGGATTGCAACAAAGAAATACATTCAATCAAAGAGCAACTATCATAGTTAGAGTCTTTGCAATCCAAAATAGTGGGCACATCACTAGTTAAAGTTTTGACCTCTTCAAACCCACTTTTATCAAAATTTTCATCAAGATTTTCACCCTCCAAATTATTGGGACGCCTTCTAGCTAAAGTTGACTCTACTTACGTCCCTTTATCATTAATTTTGATATTACTAAACAAGGAATCAATAGAAGAAACACCAATCACTTTAGGATCTTCATCATTTTTATAAAGGCAATCACTAGAAAATGATTTTTCTAAGATTTCTCTTTTAGCTCTAAGCATAGCGGTTCTTTTCTTACTTTCATCCATAGAGACATATAAAGCTTTAACTGATTCATCAATCTTAGGCACAAAAACTTTCAACTTAAGATTTTCAACATCATGAGAAATTCTATCAATGCTTCTAGACATATCATCAATCTTATTCAACTTTTCTTCTATCGTAGTATTGAAAGCCTTTTGCGCATTGATAAACTCTTTAATATTACTCTCCAGATCAGAGGTGTTCCTATTATTATTGTAAGAGGAATTACCATAATTATTAGAGGAATTTCTAGGAAAAAGCCTAGGATTACAATTACCTCTATAAGCATTGTTATTGAAATTGTTTCGCGAGACAAAGTTCACATCTACGAAATCGCTATTTTGCTCAATCAAGGTAGACAAAGGCACATCATTAAGATCAATAGGAGCATTTTTACTAGCAAACAATTTCATCAAGGCATCAACCTTATCACTCAAAGTACTAATTTCTTCAACCGAATTAACTTTTTTACTAGTAGGTGCTCTTTTGGTATGCCATTGTGAATAATTTGGCACGATATTATCTAGCAATTTAGCAGCTTCACCCAAAGTAATTTCCATAAAAGTACCACCCGCGGCGGAATCTAAAATATTTCTAGAGACAAAATCCAATCCCGCATAAAAAAATTGTATGATCATCCAAAGATTTAAACCATGAGTAGGACAATTTCTTAGCATCAACTTCATTCTTTCCCAAGATTGTGAAACATGTTCATCCTCAAGTTGCTTAAAATTCATGATTTGTGTCCTAAGGGAAATAATTTTCGCGGGCGGAAAATATTTAGTAATAAAAGCATCCTTGCACTTATTCCAAGAATCGATACTATTGCGAGGCAAAGAGGAAAACCAAATTTTTGCATGATCCCGCAAGGAAAAAGGAAATAATTTCAACTTCACAATATCATTGTCCACATCTTTTTTCTTTTGCATATCACACAATTCTACGAACGTGTTTAGATGGGACGCGGCATCCTAATTAGGATTACCGGCAAATTGATCTTTCAAGACAAGATTCAACAAAGCAGCATTAATATCAAAAGACTCCGCACTAGTGGCGGGAGGAGCAATAGTTGTACTAATAAAATCATTGTTATTAATATTGGAAAAATCACACAACTTGGTGTTTTCTTGAGTCATCGTGACTACGCAAACAAGATTGCAAGCAAGCAAGAGATCTGACGAGAAAAAGCCAAAGGAAAAAGAGGGCGAATAAACCGGCAAATTGGTGAAGTGGGGGAGAGGAAAACGAGAGACAAATGGCAAATAATGTAGTTGCAAGGAGATGAGATTTGTGATTAGGAACCTGGTAGATAATGATGGAGTCTCCTCGACGCTAGAGATTGGCACGTAGAAGAGATCGCTTCCTCCCCGGCAACGGTGCCAGAAATTCCTTTGACGTGGCTTGAGACTGCGTCGGCATTTCCCCAAAGAGGAAGGGATGATGCAGCATAGCGACGGTAAGTATTTCCCTCAGTTATGAAACCAAGGTTATCAAACCAGTAGGAGGATCACCACCACCCAATAAGCAGCACCTGCACACAAATAACAAATACTTGCAACCCGACGCGAAAGAGAGGTTGTCAATCTCTCTACGGTAAAAAGATAGATTAGGTTGTGATAGATAGGAGAGATAGATCTCTCAAGAGCACAAAATAAAAAGAGCAAATAAAAAGTGCAGCAATATATTTTTGGTTTTTTCGTTTAGTAGATCTGAAAACAAAGAGGCAAAAAGATAGATCGGAAAGCAGTATGTTGGAAAAGTAGACCCGGCAGCCGTAGGTTTCCCTAGTGGCTTCTCTCATGAGTATAGCGCACGGTGGGTGAACAAATTATTGATGGGCAATTGATAGAAGATCAAATAATAGTGACGATATCCAAGGCAATGATCATTATATAGGCATCACGTCCAAGATAAGTAGACCGACTCCTGCCTGCATCTACCACTATTACTCCACACATCGACCGCTATCCAGCATGCATCTAGTGTATTAAGTTCATGGAAAAATGGAGTAATGCAATAAGAACGATGACATGATGTAGACAAGATCTATTCATGTAGGAATAGACCCCATCTTTTTATTCTTAATGGCAACGATACATGCGTGCCTTGCTGCCCCTTTTGTCACTGGGAAAGGACACCGCAAGATCGAACCCATCACAAAGCACCTCTTCCCATCGCAAGAAAAATGGATCTAGTTGGCCTAACTAAACCAAAGATTCAAAGAAGAAATACGAGGCTATAAGTAATCATTCATATAAGAGATCAAAGAAGACTCAAAGAATATTCATGGATAGAAACTCGGATCCCAAAAAACACACCACAAAAGTTTACATCAAATAGATCTCCAAGAGACCATTGTATTGAGAATCAAAAGAGAGAGAGGAAGCCATCTAGCTACTGCCTACGGACCCGTAGGTCTATGGTGGACTACTCACACATCACCGGAGAGGCACCTATGAATAAGATGAACCCCTCCGTGGTGGTGTTTAGATTGGATCTCGAGGTTCTGGAACTTGCGGCGGCTGGAATTGTGTTTCGTCGACTCCCCTAGGGTTTTCTGAATATTTGGGAATTTATATGCATCAGATGCGGTGGAGGGGGGCCCCGTGGAGGGCACAACCCACCAGGGCGCGCCGGGGGCCCCCTGGCGCGCCCATGTGGGTTGTGGCCTCCACAGCCCACCTCTCTGGCACTTCTTTGGCCCACTGGGTGTCTTCTGGTCCAAAAAAAATCTCCTGAAAGTTTCATTGCGATTGGACTCCGTTTGGTACTGATATTCTGCGAAGTAAAAAACAAGCAAAAACAGCAACTGGCACTTTGGCACTATGTCAATAGGTTAGTCCCAAAAAATGATATAAAGTTGCTATAAAATGATTTTAAAACATCCAAGAATGATAATATAACAGCATGGAACAAGCAAAAATTATAGATACGTTGGAGACGTATCAGGGTGATGTCAACAATAATAACTCATGCTCACTCATATCCAATTGGATATATGTGCCTAGATCTTTCTTCACCACATGATGCTTGCAAAAAGAAAAAGTAAAAAGGAATAGGGAAGAATACTTTGACTCTTGCATAAAAGTAAATACATAAAAGTAAAAGATAGGCCCTACGCAGAGGGACGTAGAGGTTGTCATGCGCTTTTTGGTTTGTATGCCAAATCCCCTAATGCAAAAGAACGTCACGTTATATTGCCCGTTATGATAGCAACCTTTATTATGCAGTCCATCGCTTTTATTGCTTTGCCATCACAAGTTTGTACAACTCTCAATTTTCTCTTACACTAATTGATCAAACACATTTAGAAGCAATTTTTATTGCCTTAGTGCACCCATGACAACTTACTTGAAGGATCTTACACAATCCATAGTTAGGTATGGTGGACTCTTAAAGCATGAGTTTAGGTTTAGGGTTTTTGGATGCACAAGTAGTATCTCTACTTAGTGCGGAATTTTTGGCTAGCAAAGATATTGAGCAAGCACCACATGTTGAAGAATCTATGACAATATAACTTCTATGTGAATATGAACAAACATAAATCATTACGTTGTCTTCCTTGTCCAACATCAACAATTTTGGCATATAATATTTAATGGGGGCTCACAATTATAAAAGATGTCCAAGATAGTGTATTTGCATGTGAATCTTCTCTTACCTTATTAATTCTTTCATGAATTGCATCATTGACCAATGCTTTGTTTGTCAATCTCCAATAAATTTTACCACTTATACTTTTCCTTATGTGATGTCATTACTTACCATAAGATTAGCATATGATCCTTTGCATTTATTTCCTTTTTATTTTGATTGCAAGAAGAAAGTAGAGCAGCAAAAGCTCAAACTAAATTTTATTATATAACTATGGGGACCCCGACTCATAAGTCGTGATCACCGAATGTACGTGCACAGTGATCCCAGAGATCAATGCTCACTGAACACACAGAAACTGGATAACAAGAGTCTTTCATCCATTACGTACCGTTTTACTTAAATATGGCCTTTATGGCCAAGTCTTCATATGATAGCAACGGAAATCTTCAACGATAGCGTGAACCCATGTCATCTGCCTTAACCCTACATGCATTCTGACTGGGAAGCGTCCTAGTTCGCATGTTCGTCACCAACGAACTCTTCACCATATTCCTGCTCTTCCATGCCTGGCCAATTAAATAACCAGTGGCAAGCCAATGAGTACTTTGAATGTACTCGCATGCAACCCATGTTTTGGAACAAGGTATAACAATGCGTGATATAGCACTAAGTAGGTAAGTTTGCAGAAAGCTAATTTTGAATGCAATGACATGATCAAGTAACCTGTGTAAGCATGCATCAACAATTGGCATATATCCATATGAACAAGTTACAGATATCATCATAATCAAGGGGTTGAACATCTCATGTTCAGTCATTTCATCAAGTCATCCGACTTAGCTCAAGTACCATTTTTGTCACCAACTCACACACACCAGGTTTGTGAAAACATCGGACGTAGTTTAAGAAGGACCTCCAACTGTCCATGACCGTGGACACGGCTATCCGGATAGTTTTACACTCTGCAGAGGTTGCATGCTTTACCCACAAGACTCGGGGAACTTCCGTGTCATCCTCGACTCGCGGTATATTACATACCCGAGGTAAGCACCCGAACAATGCCTTTCCCTTGACGACACTAAACAAAGAGTCCACTCGTTGGCCCACATCTTCATGATGTACAAACACGAGCCTTGCTCAACATAGTACCATCCATGAAGGGACACAACGTGTGCCCGGTGTCTGTGAAAACAGCCCATGGTCGCCCTACCTGGCACGACCCCGTATCGAGAGTGACCACATCACTCCCGCCAATAGTAATGCGGGCTCTCTGCTAGCATCGACCAAAGTAATCAACAAGGCCCCTTCCCATATAGGGGTAGAGTGGTCGCACATGTAAGGTTGGGACGGTCAGCAGACCTTAAATCTAATCTATTTTCGAAAACACACACACAACTTGCTCCGGTACACCACTTCTTTATCAAGTGGTTACCTATCTCAACTTCATCTCCCTCAGGCATTAGTGGCACCCGACGGGGTTTTCGAAAAGTCTTTGAAAACACTTTTGTTTTCATCACCATGCATATCCCCATCCCTTCTTGCGTAGCATCTACTTAGCAACCTAACTACTTCCCACCCACATGACCCTCATAAGGAGGTAGGGTCATGCATGATGCAAGTATCAACGGAAAAAATATCGGAGGCATCCCACCGAAGTGGTCACCACATCATCATGATCAATATATCGAAATAAAGTGCTATATGACATGCATAAAATGGTTTCTTAACATGGTCAAAGGGCTGCTTTCCTGGCTTAGCAAAGTCTTCGAGGTCTTCACACTCTTCTCGTCCAACTCCGAGCACTTCGTCTACTTTGTTAACTATCGCCGAAAACAACCACAATAAGCAACACAACAAGCAGAGAAATAAAAGTGCTCTATAAATAGGAGTTTTATTTTTCTTGGACATCTTTGGTCTCAAGAAAAATACCTAAGGAGGATCTACTTGAGTTACATCAATAGGGATTTTTGGAAAGGCCAATAGGATGGGAATGAAGGAAATGGTGATCCTAAAAGAAGTTCATAGGAAATATTTTTACAAAAATGAGTGGAGGCACTCATCAAGTAGGGCATGATTTTTGAAACTTTTACAAATTGGTCTCACTGGATTTGGAGTTGGGATGAATATCCTAGGGGTTTTCTAATATGGAATAATGGAAAAAAGGAGCTATTTATTTGGCCTAACAGAAATAATGCATGGGAAAAATGTTAACCATGCCTAGATAAATAGGGTATGATTTTATAGACACCTACGAACTGGAACCACTCCATTTGGAGTTGATATGAATGCTCTAGGAATTTGCAAAGTGGGGTTCTACATGGTTCAAATTTGAATTTGAATTTGAACATAACAGAAAAAGTTTTCTGGAAAAATGTGCAATGCACATATTTGGTTAGCCCATGATTTTTGAGACATCTAGGATTTTGAATCATCAAGATTGGAGTTATTATGAATTTCTTATGGATTTTCTAGTCTGTGAAGAAATAAAAAAGGAAAAAGGGGATATACCTATTGGGCTATAACGTGCCCACGGCACCGGTCAGGGAGTTGGGCCAGACCAGCAGCCCAGCCGCGCAGCCAGTCGGCCACGTCGATGGCGCCTTCCCCTGATTATGCTTCCACCGCAGGAAGGCGCAAAAGGCCGAAGCCGTATCCACTTAAAACACCGGGCCCCAGCCTCTGTGCCGCTTACAGGTGGGCCCCACTAGTCTCTTTCCTTCTCTCCCGCCCCCTTCTTCTTCCTCGCGACGGGGGCAGAAAAGGGCGTCGGCCATCGTGGTTCCGGCCGCCCTGCCGCAGTGGGTGCCGAGCCGGCGGTCCGGGCGGACGCCCGACTCCATGCCGTGCTCGGGGAAGGTCGCGTGAGCCGCGGGGATGTCCGGAGTGAGCGGCTCATCGGCAGGGGCAGACGGCGGCGGCGTCGTCACTTGGGGGCATGGCTTGGTGGCGGGGAGGGAGCCCTGGGTTGCTAGGAAGGCTGGAAACGCCGTGGGGATCCCCCTGGAACTGGTTTTGAGGCGAGGGAGGGGCTGGCTCGCTCGAATCCGAGCAGAGCCGAACGGCAGCAACGGCGGCCGTTGGAGGAGAGAGGGCCTCGGGAGCTCCAACGGCTTGGTCTAGGGTTCCCTGGGAGAGAGGGGAGCGTCAAGGGACGCGAGAGGGAGCTGGGGGAGGGGTAGAAGTAGGGGGCGACCGAGAGGGGCTCGGGTGGCCGCCGGAGAGCCTCGAGTGGGGAGAGCACGCGTGCCAGAGCCTCCTTGGAGCTTTGCTAGCATCGGGGAGAGGCGTGGGTGGATGTGGTGGGTCCCTTGGCATCCTTCCACTGCCGGACACGAGCTACCCAACGATGCCAAGTGACGGAGCGCCGGTTTTGCATGTCGGCTGCGTGGTCACCACGCCAAGGTATGTCCAGGGCGAAATTTTGGTCGGCCAAACATGTCTAGATTGTGAGGCACGCATGCAGGAAAGCACTGGTGATTTACCAAGGGAAACGGAGCTCGGCAGATGGGGTTTTCAAAGGGGGTAAGTTTGCAGCAGCAAACTTGGGGGCCAGATCAGGGACTGTTACTGGAGGGCATTGGGGGTAAAACCTTGTCTAGTGACCTCAATTATGGAAGGACTACATGTCCACCAATTTCTAGCTCAGGGAGATGATTCTACAGAGTACTTGTAGTTCAAAGGCACTATTTCTGCCATAATGTTGGTTCAGATGATTTGCTCATATTTTCCACATGAGCATGCCACCTATGGGTTTGGATTAATGCATCAGTATGCAAGTGAGGTTGTGAAAGTGTTTGGAGGCTTTTGCATGTACAGAATAATGGGAGAGGGAAAAGAGAGGTCTTGCCATGGTAAAAAGAGAGGGAAAGTGAGGGAGTCACACCCCCAATAATTGATCAGGGCCATGGCAAAGTTGCTGGAGGTAGAAGGGGGTTAGAATATGTTGTGGTAAAAAGTTGGAGACGAGGAGAATATTTTTGGGTCAACTATGCTTGCCCACAAGCTTTTGGCTGAAGGTGTTTGATGATGTCCTAGGGCATCTAAGGGTATCCGATGGCCCTGATATTTACCAGGGGTAAATGGTAAGTCCATTTGGTCCTGATCACAATTTTTGAGATGGCCCTGAAATTTGAAGAAAGTTTACAATGTAAACTTTGTAATCCCTAGAAATCAACAGAATCAGGTTTCTGTAGATCTAGGCATGCAAAACTATTCTCCTTAATGCACCGCTTGGTGTGGTGTGATTATTTGGTTATTAGAGAATGCCCACAAAGTTTGATATAAATTGGAAATACTTGGCAATGCAAAGTTGCTCAAATTTGGATCAGGACAGAGAGGGTTTTGGAATATTTTGGTGAATCAAAACAATTGGGATTGGAATGAAACTTTGCAAGATCACCACATATTGCATGTGTGACTTTCTGGAATTTTCCTGGATTTATTTGAGAATATTTCTTATAGAAATATTTCAAAAGCTTGATTTAAGCAGAAAGGGTTTTGAAGGGTTTTGCCCATTATGTTGAACATGACCATGTGTTGAAACTCATATATATGGAAAATATATGTCCACTGAGTTTCCCTAAATTTTCACAAATATTTTAAAAGCATTTAAATATTTTTTCCCTATAAAAGACCATTTCTGGCCTTAAGAAAAAGTCTTTGAATAAAATGTTGAAATAATCTTTATAAATAATATTTGGTGCTTTTGGGAAGTCATATATATAGTGGGTTTCAAATAAAGCCTTTGGTGTAAAATATTCCACCCAATTTGAGGACTTGTAGTACAAACCACAATTCAGGGGGTTTTGAAAACCTAAATTGAATAAATGCTTTTTGGCCAAAATAATATTTGATAAAAATAGTTTTAGGTCCTATACACATGGTATGATCATTGGACAAGAGTTTGGGTCAAGGAAAAGAGTTCTTGAGGGTAGGAGGAAGTTTTATGAATATAGAGCACAAGCAAGCAATCAAACAATCAGCAATCAGCAATCAAGTCAACATCACAAGCACACAAAAAGTTTTAATTGGTCCTAATTTTTGAGCTATGTTTACTAAGACAGAAGAGGCAAAACTCAGGGTGTGACAATTACTCTCACTCGATTACATAGATAGATAGATCATGAAACTAGCACTCGAAAATAGATCATACTAAAATTTTATTCAACTAAATCACGAAATTGCTAAGGATCGAAACAAAATAAGTAAAGGTAATAAAAGTGATGGTGATACAATAACGGGGCATCTCCCCCAAGCTTGGCACAAGCCTAGGGGACTGACCATACCCGTGTACTCAAGTCTCCTTTGGTGGTGAAGATGACGAAGGTGGTGGTGATGAAGTGGTAGGTTCGTCCTCCAGCTTCCAGGGCAAGGGCTCACCATCAAAAGAGGATGCACGAGTCTACCGAGTCCTGCAACTGGCAGCTAAACTCATACCTTTAAATCTTGCTTCATACTCAAAAACTTGGTTTTGAAGATCATAGATTTGACTTTGCAGAAAATTGATTTGCTCGTTTAAGGTGAAGATGATGTCCTTCATGGACCGGCCGTCCACCATGTGATCACGGGTGAATTCCGTGATCATGGAGTGATTGGCACTAAGTCCACACTCCACCATCCCTTGGTACTTGAAGATGTCTTGTTCCACCGCCTCGAGCCAGGCCTCCATGCTTCCTGTCCTCTTGGGCCCCTGAACATTTCGGATGTGGAGCACTCCCTCACGCATCTCAATGGCTTGAGGGTTCTTCATCACCTCCGACAAGTGCGGGTTGATGACCTTCTCGAAGAACTTTTCCTCGGAAGAACTTGGTGGAGCCATGGAGATCTAGATCTCACGAGAAAACAACACGAAACAAGAATAGAGGATTTTTTGTGATGCGGTGGTCAAAACAATCGGGGGTATATATAAAGATCTTTTTATCTTGGGAAACAAGAATATGGAATGAAAACGGAGTCGGGAAGGTGCCCGAGGAGGGCACAACCCACCAGGGTGCGCCAGGGAGGTCAGGCGTGCCCTGGTGTATCATGCTCACCTCGGTTGCTTTCCTATTTATTTCTTATTTTCCTAATTTTTGTAATATTCCAAAACTAACAGAAAATATTTTTGCGGATTTTTTGGAGTCCGTTTAATTACCGTATCACGTACCTCCTCTTTTTTAGGATTCTGGAGTGTTCCGGAAGGTTTCTTTTAGTTGTTCCTCCGGTGTCATGGTTTGGATAATATTGCTTTCAACATTAATAGGCGTACCTGAGATATAGTATTTAATTCTTTGTCCATTGACCACCTTCGGGTTAGTACCTTCGGCATTATTAATCTTGATAGCTCCAGATCGATAAACCTCTTTGATAACATATGGTCCTTCGCATTTGGAAAGAAGTTTTCCTGCAAAAAATCTAAAATGAGAGTTGTACAAAAGAACATATTCTCTAACTTCGAATTCCCGCTTTTGGATTGTTTTGTCATGCCATCTTTTAACTTTTTCTTTGAACAATTTGGCGTTTTCATAAGCTTGGGTTCTCCGTTCATCTAGTGAGCTAATATCAAATAACCTCTTTTCACCGGCAAGTTTGAAATCATAATTGAGTTCTTTAATTGCCGAAAATGCTTTATGTTCTAACTCTAGAGGCAAATGACAAGCTTTTCCATATACCATTTTGTATGGAGACATACCCATGGGATGTTTGTAAGTTGTTCTATAGGCACAAAGTGCATCATCTAGTTTCTTAGACCAATTCTTTCGGGACCTATTGACAGTTTTTTGTAATATTAATTTTATTTATCTATTGATATGTTCAACTTGACCACTAGATTGAGGATGATAGGGTGATGCAATTCTATGGTTAACATCATATTTAGCAACCATTTTACGGAAAGCACCATGAATAAAGTGTGAACCACCATCATTCATTAAATATCTAGGGACTCCAAACCTCGGGAAAATAACTTCTTAAAGCATTTTAATGGAGGTGTTATGATCAGCACTACTAGTTGTTATAGCTTCTACCCACTTAGTATCATAATCAACAGCAACCAAAATATGAGTATACCCATTAGAGGAAGGAAAAGGTCCCATATAGTCAAAGCCCCAAACATCAAATGGTTCAACAACAAGTGAATATTTCATAGGCATTTCCTGACGCTTACCGATATTACCAATTATTTGACATTCATCACAAGACAAGACAAACTTACGGGCATCCTTGAAGAGAGTAGGCCAATAAAAACCAGATTGCAATACCTTGTGAGCATTTCTATCTCCCGCATGATGTCCTCCATAGGCTTCGGAATGACATTTCCATAGGATTTGTTCTTCTTCATGCTCAGGTACACAACGTCTAATAATACCATATACCTCTTCTTTATAAAGATGTGGGTCATCCCAAAAGTAATGCCTTAAATCATAGAAGGATGTTTTCTTTTGTTGGTAAGTGAAACTAGGTGGTATATATTTAGCAACAATGTAGTTAGCATAATCAGCATACCAAGGGGTGTTTTGAGGAACATTTATTGCAGCTAACTGTTCATCAGTAAAACTATCGTCAATAGGTAGTGGGTCATCAAGAATATTTTCTAACCTAGAGAACTTATCAGCTACGGGGTTCTCAGCTCCTTTCCTATCAGTGATATGTAAATCAAATTCTTGAAGAAAGAGAACCCACCTAATGAGTCTAGGTTTAGCATCTTTCTTTTCCATAAGATATTTTATGGCAGCATGATCAGTGTGAACAATAACTTTGGAATCAACAATGTAAGATCTAAATTTATCACAAGCAAACACAACTGCTAAATTTTTTTTTCCAGTAGTAGCATAATTTCTTTGGGCACTGTCTAGAGTTTTGCTAGCATAATGGATAACATTTAATTTCTTATCAACTCTTTGTCCTAGAACATCACCATTAGCATAATCACTAGCATCACACATAATTTCAAAAGGCAAGTTCCAATCAGGTGGTTGAACAATAGGTGCAGAAGTTATGGCTTTCTTGAGTGTTTCAAAGGCTTCTACACAATCATCATCAAAAACAAATGGAATATCCTTTTGTAAAAGATTAGTAAGAGGACTATAAATTTTAGAGAAGTCTTTAATAAACCACCTATAGAAACTAGCATGACCAAGGAAACTCTGAATACCTTTAATATCTTTAGGACATGGCATTCTCTCAATTGCATCAACTTTAGCTTTATCCACCTCAATACCTTGTTCAGACATTTTATGTCCCAAGAAAATACCTTCATTAACCATAAAGTGTCACTTCTCCCAATTCAACACGAGATTAGTTTGTTCACATCTCTGCAAAACTCGATCAAGGTTGCTTAAGCAATCATCAAAAGAAGTTCCGTAAACGGAAAAATCATCCATGAAAACCTCCACAATCTTTTCACAAAAATCAGAGAATATAGCAGTCATACATCTTTGAAAGGTAGCAGGTGCATTGCATAAACCAAAAGGCATACTGTCGGTGTACTAAGGTTTGGGTCCTTTAGTACCCCATACTTGTGCACGGGCAGTTGTAGCCATACCAGTGGCAAGGCCTGCCGGGAGACAGCTGAACGCAAGTACAAAGATATCAAGAGAGCATTTGAGCCAGTAATCAGAAGATAGAAGACCGAAGGCTGGAGACCCGGCAAGATCTTGCCGGGATGGCTCGCAGCCCCGGCAAGGCTCGCACCCGGCAAGATTTCGCCACCCTGTCACCACTCCAGTGCAGCAGCCAGCTTGTCTTTTAGCTGTTGTCCTCCTGGGTGCGTGTCAGGCGCCTGCGGTGGAAGGGCTTAAGCGGTGCTGATGGGACGGCCCCTTTTTCTGTCCCCAAGACGCTAAGGGACACCTCAACGGAGCATTAAATGCATTTGTCCGAAACCGTCAGTGTTAGGTATGATAACACTGTAGCTACTTTTACACCTCATGTATGCACTGTACGCCACTGTTGGTGACCCCTTCGAACGTATAAAAGGAGGCCCAAGGCGTAGCTACGGAGGGGAGCTTCTTTGAACCCGTTCTGCATGTGTAGCTGCTGTGTACTGTTCATCACAAACGCTCCTAGAACCAGGGCTTAAACACATCCAATATACTAAAGCAGGAGTATGGTTTTACGCTTCTCAGCGGCCCGAACCTGGGTAAAAATCCCTTGTGTTGATCGTTGGATCTGCTCTTTGTGCGAGCCTTTCTCCCTGCCGAACCATAAAGGGATCCGCACGATCCCATAGGTGTCGTTTCCGACATCTTTGGCGTGCCAGGTAGGGGGAGAGGTTGCGTGAACCTGATCTGGTGATCAGCGCGCCAGTTTCTTCATCACCATCATCGCCATGGCCCCCAAGAAGAAGGGTTTTACGGCGGTTGGTCCGTCCACGTCCGGTGTCCCCGTGGCTACACAGACGGGTGACGGTGTAGACGCGGGTGGAGGAGGCGGAGGTTCTGAGCTTCCGCGATGTTTTGGTGGTCAAAGCCAAGCGAGCGGCGTCGCTCGCAGCGGCGACGGCCACCCGCGCGCCCCTAGATCTAGGGACGGAGCTGTGCTGCCCGCGGGCGGCGTCGCGAATTCCAAGGATGGAAGGGCGCCTTCAAAGACACCCACGCCGGCGCACGCGTCGCGGCCTTCTCAGGTCGCGCGTGATGAACAGCGCCGCGACGTTGGTGGTACCAGGCGTCCCCACGGAAAGTCTCCTGAGCATCACCCTCGAGATGTGCGGGACCAGCATGCACGCCAACATGTTAGTGGAAGCGGCGCACGGTCACGGGACCGTGATGGAGCTCCTTCTAACACGGTTAGGAGTCAGAGCACCTCACGTTCCTCGCACCTGTCGCTGCCGCCTACACCAGCAGAAGCACTGGCGCGAGCACAGCCGCTCCTGAATTTTCCTCCAGCTGTGGACAAGCTCGACGAATGGAGAGCTGCTGTTCAGAGCCTCGTCGGCCTCGCCAACGATGATAGGCCGCAGCAGGCGGAGCCTTCGCGGCGGCAATCCTTCGAGCCGATGCGTGTCGCTGGCGAAAAGACGGGAGGCGCTACGACCACGGTGCACTCTCCTCTACGGCGGCAACAGCAGTCACTGACTCGACGGATCGACGCATGCGAGGACGATTCAACGGCGTCGTCTGATCCGCGAGCTCGTCGCGATCAACGTCAAGTTCTTCGGGAACGAGCCAAAGAAGACGCTCGGACTACCATCGAGCGGCGGCGGGAAGCGCGCTATCAATCTGATAAGCGCGCAGGGCCTACTATGGACAAGCCTGCGCCAGGGTATCCTGTCGATCTACCCTATGAGGTGGGTTGTCCAGCGTTTACCCGTGAGCTGCGGCGAGTCTAGTGGCCTAGTTCCCGCACGTTCAAGCCGGAGGTCCCGGAGAAATATGACGGCAAGACCCACCCGTTGGAGTTCCTGAGCATCGACACCATTGCGGTGCACGCTGCCGGGGCTCGCGACGACAAGATACTCGCCAACTACTTCCCGTTGGTCCTTAAGCCCAACGTCAGGTCGTGGTTGATGCATCTGCCGGAGAATTCCATTTCTTCCTGGGCAGACCTGTGTCATGAGTTTGTTGGCGCCTTTACCGGGGGCCACCAAGCTCCTGGCCAAGAAAGTGATTTGCATCTCATCCCCCAGAAGGAAGGCAAAACTTTACGCAAGTACGTACAGAGATTCAGCCGTGTACATCACAACATTACAGACGTTCATCCTGCCGCTGTTATCAGCGCGTTCCATCAAAACGTGCGCAACCGCCGGATGTGCGAAGAGCTGGCGATGAACAAGGTCAGGGATGTTGCCGAGCTTTATGCTCTGGCTGATAAATGTGCTCGAGCTGAAGAAGGGAGGAGACTCCCCGGCGAGGATGCTGGCGTAGGAGTCGACTCTGAAGATGAAGATGCTGCCGCCCCGGCAAAGAAGGGCCGGTGGCGTAACAGGAAGCGCAAGGGCAACGCCGTGCTTGCTGTCGAGGGATCCGGCAACCCCGGCACCGCCAAGAAGGCAAAGGTTGACGACCCCGACAAAAAAGTTGCCGGGTGCGCCTCCTGTCAGGCCTTGGCGGCTGCTGACAAGCCAGAAGGCTCCAGCAAGCAGTACTGCAAGATCCATCGCACCAAGGGCCATGATCTCCAAGACTGCCGGCAAGTTGAGCAGCTTGTCGAGAAGCAGAAAGCTGAGTATGAAAGGCGAGACAAGGAGAAGGCCCAGGATGGTGCGGAGAGGTCCGGCAAGAAATGCGGTGGCCGAGGAGGTCACCGCGGCAAGGCCAAGCAACAGAAGGAGAGGCCCGCTCGAGGTCGCGACAAGGCAGAGGGGGGTGACGATGACAACGATGAGGACGACGAGTCCAGCGAGCAAGAATTCCAAAAAGCTACAGACATGATGTGCATTGACGGAGGCGCCTCGTTGCATTCTTCCCGCCGCCAACTTAAACAGTGGGCGTGAGAGGTTAATGCGACTGAGCCATCTGTCGGTGCCCAGAAGCCACTGAAATGGTCCAACACGCCTATCATTTTTGACACTGAGGATCACTCTGATTGCATAACTGCGATCGGGTGTCCGCCATTGTTGGTTTCACCAATGATTCGCAACCTCAAGGTGACGAAAATGTTAGTTGACGGTGGGGCCGACTTGAATTTGATCTCACCCGAGGTGATCAAAAGGTTGCAAATCCCTGATGAAGATCTCGAGGAAACGGGCACGTTTCAAGGGGTCAATCCAGGGAGGAGCCAGCCGAAGGGTAAGATCACACTGCCAGTAACATTTGGTAGTGATCTGAACTTCAGAACAGAGAAGATTGTGTTCGACGTCGCCAAGATTCCATTGCCATATAATGGGATCATTGGCCGCCCAGCGTTAGCCAAGTTCATGGCGGCATCGCACTACGCTTACAATGTATTGAAGATGCCCGGGCCGATAAGCGTCATCACTGTCAACTCCGACAAGAAAGACGCGCTTATCTGCACCGACCAGCTTTACTGGGAGGCAGTTGCAGCATCTGCCGCCAAGGCACTTGCTCCTGCCGCTGAAGCTCCCGAGGGGAAGAAGACCGGCAAGACCTCTCGCACTCACTCCGGCAAGCGCGCCTCCTCGGAGTGCTGCGCTCCCGTTGAGGATGTGCCAGAGAGCTCCACCGGCAAGAGCAAGAAGTCCAAGGCAGCTCCACCAGAGACCAAGAAGATGCCCGCCAAGGAGGATGGTATGGGAGAAACTTTCACCATAAGTTCCACCCTCGATAACAAATAGGAAAGCGCGCTCGTTGCTTTCCTGTGGGCGAATATCGATGTGTTTGCATGGCAACCATCTGATATCCCTGGTGTTCCCAGGGAAGTAATTGAGCACCACCTTGCTGTTTGTCCACACGCGCGGCCCGTCAAGCAGAAGGTCAGGAAGCATGCTTTGGAGCGGCAACAGTTTATTCCTGAGGAAATCAAGAAGTTGGAAGTGGCAGGTTTGGTTAGAGGAGTGCTCCACCCAACATGGTTAGCCAATCCAGTTGTAGTGCGCAAGGCGAATGGAAAATGGAGGCTGTGTATTGACTATACTGATATCAATAAAGCCTGTCCAAAAGATCCTTTTCCTTTGCCGCGCATCGACCAGATTGTGGATTCCACTGCCGGCTGCGATTTGCTTTCATTTCTCGACGCCTATTCAGGATATCATCAGATCTTCATGGCAAAGGAAGATGAAGAGAAGACCGCATTTATCACCCCATGTGGTACATATTGCTTTTTACGTATGCCTTTCGGGTTGAAAAGTGCTGGTTCAACATTTGCAAGAGCGGTCCAGATTGGTTTTGAGCCCCAGCTACATAGAAATATGGAAGCTTATATGGATGATATAGTGGTCAAGACCAAGTACAAAGAAACACTCATACAAGATTTAGAAGAGACATTTGCAAATCTGTGCAAGATCAATTTGAAGCTCAATCCTGAGAAGTGCGTGTTTGGCGTTCCATCCGGCAAGCTTCTTGGGTTCTTTGTATCTCAGCGTAGAATTGAAGCAAATCCTGACAAGATCAAAGCAATTGAGCAGATTGAAGCGCCAAGACGTGTTAAGGATGTGCATCGTCTTGCCGGCTGTGTTGCTGCTCTGAGTAGGTTCATCTCAAAATCTGCTGAGCGCGCACTGCCCTTTTTCAAAATTTTGAAGAAGGCGGGTCCCATTAAATGGACTCCGGAAGCGGAGGCAGCGCTGCAGGATTTGAAGAGGTACCTCTCCTCTCCGCCAGTACTAGTCGCGCCAAAACCACAAGAGCCGTTGCTGCTATATCTAGCGGCAACGAATCAAGTGGTGAGTGCTGCGTTAGTGGCAGAGAGAGAAGTTGATGAAGAAGCAGCAGCAGCGGCAAGACCGCCAAGCGACAAGCTGGAATCTTCCCCGGCAGGGTCTGGTGCTGGACAAGTGGGATCTGCGCAGTTAAGTGAAGCAACACAGAAGAAGAAGATGGTGCAGCGCCCAATTTATTTTGTCAGCTCCCTTTTGCAAGGGGCTAGGTCAAGATATTCTGGTGTGCAGAAGCTGCTCTTCGGCCTCCTAATGGGCTCGAGGAAGCTGCGCCATTACTTTCAGGCACATGAGATCACCGTCATCACACGCTTTCCGTTGCAGCGGATCTTGCGAAATCCAGATGCAACCGGCAGGATTGTGGAGTGGGCGCTGGAATTGTCGAGCTTTGGTCTTAAGTTTGAGAGTACTTCAACCATTCAGAGCAGAGCCTTGGCGGAGTTCATTGCAGAATGGACCCCAACGCCGGACGAAGAGATTCCAGAGACATCTCTCGCCGGCAAGGAATCCAATCAAGAGTGGATCATGTATTTTGATGGGGCTTTCTCGCTGCAAGGCACCGGTGCTGGCGTGCTGCTTGTCGCACCCACCGGAGAGCGCCTAAAATACGTGATTCAAATGCATTTTCCCCGGGAGAGATCAACAAATAACACTGTAGAGTACGAAGGGCTGCTTGCCGGTCTCAGGATCGCGGCAGACCTTGGAATCAGGAAGCTCATCGTCAGAGGTGATTCGCAGCTTGTCGTCAAGTAGGTGAACAAAGATTACCAAAGTCCATTAATGGAAGCTTATGTCGATGAAGTGAGGAAATTGGAAGAGCGTTTTGACGGTCTGCAAACAGAGCACGTTCCTCGTGCGAAGAACAACATTGCTGATGACTTGTCAAAGCGCGCTGCCCTTAAGTTACCTGTGGAACCAGGAACTTTTGTGCTCCGATTGACTCAACCATCCGTAGCACCATCGATGGGACAAGAGAAAAGAAGGAAGTCGAGTTCCGGCAAGTATTTCCCGGCAGATCTTCCAGAGGCCGCGGTAAAGAAGTCGCCAGGAACGACCCAAAGCTTGCCGGTGAGCGACAGGCTCCGGCAGGGCCTCAGGCTCTTGCCGTAGAGACAAACGCTCCCGCCGAGCTTGCCGGGGAGCGACAGGCTCCGGCAGGGCCTCGAGCCTTTGCTGTAGAGAAAAATGCTCCCACGGCAGAAGACATGCCTTTAGTCCTTGTTGTCGAGCCCCAGGCTCCAGCATGGGCACAGCACATCGTCCATTTCATTCAGACAGGAGAACTCCCCGAAGAGCAGGAAGAAGCGGAAAAAGTAGCCCGTCAGTCTAGTATGTACCAGTTCGTGGACAATGTTCTGTATAGAAAGAGACCTAATGGTGTGAAATTGAAGTGCATTCCTCGGAAGGATGGACTGGAGCTGTTGGCAGAGATTCATGGAGGCATATGTGGCTCCCACATAGGCTCAAGAGCTCTTGTTGGTAAGGCATTCCGACAAGGTTTCTTTTGGCCCACTGCTCTCAAGGATGCAACTGCACTAGTAACCAAGTGTGAAGCGTGCCAGTTCCATTCAAAGAAATTGCATCAGCCAGCTCAAGCTCTTCAAACAATCCCTCTCTCCTGGCCCTTTTCGGTCTGGGAGCTAGACATTTTGGGCCCTTTTCCCCGTGCTGTCGGGGGCTTTGAGTACTTGTACGTCGCCATCGACAAGTTCACAAAGTGGCCAGAAGTGAAAGCAGTGAGGAAGGTGACAGCACAGTCAGCCGTCAAGTTTTTCAAGGGAATAGTTTGCCGTTTTGGTGTGCCTAACAGGATCATCACTGACAACGACACACAGTTCACAAGCCACACCTTCATGCAGTACGTCCAAGACCTTGGCGGCAAGATTTGTTTTGCTTCTGTTGCTCATCCAAGGAGCAACGGCCAGGCGGAAAGGGCAAATGCTGAAGTGTTGCGAGGTCTCAGGACAAGAACTTTCGACAAGCTACGCAAGTGCGGAAGTCGCTGGATTGATAAGTTGCCGGCGGTTCTTTGGTCAATCAGAACGACACCCAATCGAGCCACCGGCCAGACACCCTTCTCCCTAGTATATGGGTCAGAAGCAGTTCTCCCCCACAGAACTCATATACGGGTCACCTCGAGTGCTCGCCTATGATGAGCTCGAGCAAGAGTAGCTGCGGCAAGATGACGCGTTGCTCCTTGAGAAAGATCGTCTTCAGGCTGCTGTGCGAGCTGCACGCTACCAGGAAGCCTTGCGCCGCTATCATAGCCGCAAGGTTCATGCCCGAAGCCTTGAGGAAGGCGACCTTGTTCTTCGGCGCGTTCAGTCGGCCAAGAATTCCAACAAGTTGACGCCGAAGTGGGAAGGCCCTTATCGGGTAGTGCGAGTCACCAGGCCTGGCGCAGTCCGCCTGGAGACCGAAGATGGCATTCCGGTGAGCAACTCCTGGAATATCGAACATCTTCGTAAGTTCTATCCATAAGGCGTGGTTGCCGGGTCCCCCGGCAACCACCTTTTGTACAAGTCTTGCCGATGAAGCATGTAATCCTTTGTACAAAGCCAGGCGCAGACCCTGTGCATAGTTGAATAAAGCATAAGTGTTTTACAATTCTAGTTGATTTTCATGTTTACTTATGTGCATGCATATCTGAGATATTGTATTACACTTACTTCCGGTAAGCATTAACGAACCGCCAAGGTTCCATATCTCTATTTTCTCTTCTTTCTTTTTCTCAAAGGACAGAAGGTTCCCTCGCATACAAGTTTGCCAGGGGGGAAAGGATGGTATGGATACCGGCAGGCGACGTCCAAGGTTGACATCTTGCCGAAAGAGATACAGCAACGAAAAGCTAAGTTGCAGAAACTTTAAACAAATTTTCGTTTTGTAAAGTTATTCTCCTTGAACGATTTCGGCCTATGTATGGAAAACCTGCACGCGAAGGGAACCTTGTCGTGATCGGTTGCGCCCTTACTCTGTTTCGAGTCCGCTCAACAGTTTAAGTGGCTGCACTGAGAACGTCAAGGCTTCTTGCCGGTAGCGGCACCGCCAGCAGGCTGCTAAAGTCCCGCACCTAGCGCTCGCGGCAAGGTTGTGCGCACCGGCAAGTTTCCAACAAAGCGTAGGGCGATTACCATACAGAAAGGAATTAAGCAAGCGGGGATAGCATACATTTTTCCACAACATAGCAAGTTATATTACAATAATAGCTGCCGCAGTTCTAACATAAGATTAAATTGTCTTTGACATGGAATGGTGGCAGCAACGAGATGTAAAGCAGCTAATCCCGGCGATCGCCTTCAACCCTCTTGACTTGGCTTACCCTGTCAACGATGGGCGCGACAAGCTCCTCAAGTGCCTTGACATCCACATCCTTCGGCAGGCGGTCGAAGACGTTGGAGAGGTTGATGCCGGGGTTCTTGTGCACCACTTTGACGAGCACCTTGCGGAGGACAGCCTGGCAGAGCTTGCGTGATTCGCTGGCCAGATGGGTTGTTCGGTCAGAGTGAAGCTGCTCCAGGGCTTCAAGCATACGGTCAAATAACATGGTCAGCTTGGCGCTTGTGGACACCCTGTCGTCAGAAGAATACCTGAAGCCTTGCAGTCCCATGGTGGACAGTTGTGCGGCAAGCTTCTCCGCAACGTCGACGAGTTTTTCAGTCCAGACCTGCATGCCTGCCACATAGTCATTATGTGAAGCGGCGGCGCTCTTGAGAAGGTTCCTCTCATCCCGGAGGTCTTTGATCAGGGTCTTCTCACGAGCCTTGGCGGTCTCCAGAGTTTCCTCCAGCGTGGACAATTTCAACTTCAGATCTTCGATGGAGTCAGTGGCTGAGGAGAGCTGCTTGGTCTTGTCGGATATGGCAACCTGCGTCTCCATCAAGCTGTGAAGAGTTTTCTCTCTCTCAGTCTTGAGTGTCGAGAGCTCCTTGCCGTGACCTTCAAGATCTGTTTCCAGCCTCTTCACCTTCTCCTCCAGCAAGTTCTTAGCGGCCTCTGCAGCTTCGGCAGCATCGATGGCCTCCTTCAGCTTGCCAGCGTGATCTGTGGTCAGAGCTTCGAGCGTCTCCCTATGCTTCTGCTCCAGCTCCTGGGTCCGCTGTGCGACAAGCTTCTCAATCTCCTCATCCTTGGCGCAGAGCTTGTCGGCAAGAGCTTTCTCGCGAGCGGTGAGGTCATCGTCATGAGCCTCAAGCCCGACACGGAGCTCTCTCAAGCGTGCCTTCTCTGCAGCGGCCTACTGTTTGGCCTCCTCCTGTGCCTTCTCAACATCAGATTGCTTCAGGAGGAGATCGTTCCAGCTTTGGTTCACCTGCTCTTGGCCTGTCTTCAACTCCTGAAAAGCTTCGGCAAACCAGGCTTGCGTTTCCTCAACGCGTTTCTGGAAATCTGCCTCCACTTTCTCGACAACCGCTGCCCTGGAGTCTAGTTTCTCTTTCCGGGCGCGGTGGAGTGCCTGGAGCTTTTGGTAGTTGTCGCTCATGGCCTGGAGGAGTTTCTCTTCTTCAGATTTGCTGCTGCTAGCTCATGGTTCGTTGACGATTTCGAATCCAGCAGCGGTGATGGCGTCTTCATCAAAGACTTCCACTTCAGTTGGCGCCCTAGTGTTTGCCGTGCCTGGAATGCTGACGAACAGGTTGTCGCCAATCTTGAGGTACTTGCTCGACGAGGGGGTTTCGGATATTGACGGCTGGTCTTTAACAGCCGCTTCACCGGCAGCTGGAGGCTCCGTGGCCGGCGTAGCGCCTGGCGCTCCTGTGGCAGGGATGCCGTCAGTACGGTCACTGGCCTCCTCACCGGCCCTCTCAGCAGACTCCTTGGCGGTCTCTCCTTGTGCGGCCTTGGCGGCCTCAACGGCAGCGTCCTTGGCGGCCTCGGCAGCAGCATTCTTGGCGGCCTCTTCAGCGGCAACCCTGTCGGCATCAGCGGCAGCATCCCTGGCGGACTCCTCGATAACAGCATCAACGTCCATGTGCTCAGTCGAGGGAAGATCTAGAGGCCAAGAGAACAAGCAAAATACGGCTGAGGAGGAAGTTCAAGAAGACAAAAAGAAAGGCAAAGTGACAGGTACTCTGAGGCGAGCGGTTTACCTGTGTCGAGCTGCTGAGAAGGGTTGCCGGTGCCTGTGCTTGCCGGCTCCTCTTCATCGCGGTAAAGCTCGCTTGCCGAAGACTCATCTCTGGGCGGCGTAGTTGACGGAGGCGGCGCATCAGGGACGGCTCCCGTTAGTACTCCTTGTTGCCGCTCCACTCCTGCACGCCCGGAGATGTCAGCAGTGAAGATACACACCCCGGCACTTGCCAGCGGGAAGTGAGTAACAGGCTCACGCTGGGGGCTGTGCCGGGGGCTGTGTTAAGGATTGCGTTGTGGGCTTGACTCCGGGCTGATGTTGATCGTTTCTGGCGCACCTGAGGTGCTTGCCAGCGGTTCATCACCCGTCGAGGTCTTCGCCCTCTTCGCTACCCTTTGCGCCAATGTTTCTGTGTCGTCTCTACAGAAACAAGTCGAAACAAGACAAATCAGTTAAACAAAATCAGAAACTCAAAAGCTAGAGGATGTGATGGGGCCCTTACTCTTCTTCTTCGGAGCTAAAGGCAGAGAGGTCGAAGTCAACTTCCGCCGTGGCGTCTGGGGGAGGAGGGGAAGGAGCGGCCCTGGGTCGCTTGGCTGCGACGGGTTGCTGCGCAGCCTTGCCGGCAGCCCCTTTGCCGGAGGCTTCACCGCTCGAGGAAGACTGGCGGGTAGAGGCACTAGAGGTGACTTTTTGAAGAGCATGCCTCTTCCTCGGCTCGAGAGTTGGGGGCTCCTCGTGCAGTTCCTCCTCAGCTATGTCCTCAGCAGATGTGCCCCCGGCAGCAGTGCCACTTTGTTTCCCGGCAACCTCGCCCTGCCCGGTAGGATTTTCCTCCGACAGCACTTCGCCTTCGCTGGTTTCCCCTTCCACGAAGCCAGTGCTGCCGGCCTCCGCGGCAAGATTCGCCTCCTCCGCCCTGCTGGCGATGTACGCCACCTCTTCATCAGTGGTGGGGCGGACAAGGTTTTCCTCTGCGTGGATGGCCCTCTCTGACAGGTTATCAAAGAATTGTTGTGCCTGCTCTGCGGATGGCTCGATCCAGGTCCCGTCAAGGCTGTGAGCGTCAAACGCCGGCATCATGACGATGATTGAGGCCAGAGCGGAGTTATTGCACAAAGGGACTATGCTTGCCGGGAGCTTGCCTACCGCATCAGTCCTAAAGAGTTTCTGGCAGAGAGCTGCATGCTACAGAAATGTCAGATTATTGTTCCGCCCAGGGCGCAGCCTCATGATGTCTACCGCGTTCCGGAATTCCCAAGCTGGCCTCCCTCTGCTCTGTAGAGGAGCGATGCGCCGGCGAAGGAAATCGGCGCCTATCATCTCTATTGTGAGCCCGGCAGCTCTGAGGTGGTAAATCCTGGTAGTTGCGACTTTGAGCTTCTCATCGTCAGGATCGAGGGCGCTCCAGTCGTTGCCGCGCAATATCTTCATTTGCCGCGGCAAGCAGAAGGACTGCACCTTTGTCTCTTGAATCCAGCACCACTTGGCCCGCCATTCATCCCACTTCTCGCGGTAGGCTCCGTCTGGATATACTTCCTTGCTTCCTGGCCGTGGGATCCAAGCGATGGAACCAGAAAGGGCCTCACCCTTTTGGATGCGGGAATGAAGTAATGGCGGAAAAGGGCTGTGCTAGGGACTACTCCGGCGAAGTTTTCGCAAAGATGAGCGAAAACTGACATGCACGTCATGGCATTTGGCGTGAAATCCAGGAGTTGGAAGCCATATGTGAGCATGATGTCGTTGAAGAAATCAGAGAACGGGGAGCAGAGTCCGCAGTAAAAGTAATCGGCGAAGAAGTGATACTTGTTTGGGCCACCCCTGGAAGAACCTAGGCTCACGAGAGTTGCAGGATGCGCGGTTGTCTCCTTCGCCCACATGCATTGGTATCGCCCCTTCAGGACGCTCACATCGAGTGCCGGGGGGAAGACGACGTGCTCCTTCCGCATCTTCGCCAGCTTGCTCTCCGAGATGGGGGCTTCCACCTCCTTGCCCTTGCTCGTCTTGGGCGGCATGGTGGCCATGAGGGCGGAGGCCGAGGACGAGGAGGGCGTGGCGGCGATGGATGAGTGGAGGAGCTCTGTTTCGGGCTCAAGGAAGAAGACGACGGCAGTTCCTAGATTGGAAAAGACAGGAGGTAAATGAGCAGCGCCTCTGCGGATTCCTTTTTATGGGGAAGGCGCGGGGCATCCTCTTTACTAATCGATATAATAGCGCTTTTGCGAGCGCGCGGCTGTAACGGCCGCTCCGCCCACGTCTCCCACGTCGCACATTCAACGCGCGTGGTGGGGGGGCGCAGTAAACGGAATAATTACAGCGGTTAACTCCTGCCACGCGTGCCCGTGCACTGTTTGGGCCTAGCCCAACAACGCCTCGCACCCGTGTATGGCCTAGGCCCGTGGGCTCCTGTCGGTGTACTAAGGTTTGGGTCCTTTAGTACCCCATACTTGTGCACGGGCAGTTGTAGCCATACCAGTGGCAAGGCCTGCCGGGAGACAGTTGAACACAAGTACAAAGATATCAAGAGAGCATTTGAGCCAGTAATCAGAAGATAGAAGACCGAAGGCTGGAGACCCGGCAAGATCTTGCTGGGATGGCTCGCAGCCCCGGCAAGGCTCGCACCCGGCAAGATTTCGCCACCCTGTCACCACTCCAGTGCAGCGGCCAGCTTGTCTTTTAGTTGTTGTCCTCCTGGGTGTGTGTCAGGCGCCTGTGATGGAAGGGCTTAAACGGTGCTAATGGGCGGCCCCTTTTTCCGTCCCCAAGACGCTAAGGGACACCTCAACGGAGCATTAAATGCATTTGTCCTAAACCGTCAGTGTTAGGTATGATAACACTGTAGCTACTTTTACACCTCATGTATGCACTGTATGCCACTGTTGGTGACCCCTTCGAACGTATAAAAGGAGGCCCAAGGCGTAGCTACGGAGGGGAGCTTCTTTGAACCCGTTCTGCATGCGTAGCTGCTATGTACTGTTCATCACAAGCGCTCCTAGAACCAGGGCTTAAACACATCCGATATACTAAAGCAGGAGTAGGGTTTTATGCTTCTCAGCGGCCCAAACCTGGGTAAAAATCCCTTGTGTTGATCGTTGGATCTGCTCTTTGTGCGAGCCTTTCTCCCTGCCGAACCGTAAAGGGATCCGCGCGATCCCATAGGTGTCGTTTCCGACACATACGTCTATAAGCATAAGTTCCAAAAGGACAAGTAAAGGTGGTTTTCTCTTGATCGGGCTGTGATACAGGTATTTGAGAGAAACCGGAATATCCATCCAGAAAACAAAAGTGTGTGTGCTTAGATAATCTTTCTAGCATTTGATCAATGAAAGGCAGAGGGTAATGATGTTTTCTAGTACCTTTATTTAATTTTCTGAAATCAATTACCATTCTATAGCCAATGACAATTCTTTGTGGGATAAGCTCATTTTTATTAATTTTCTGAAATCAATTACCAATTCTTTCGGGACCTATTGACAATTTTTTGTAATATTTATTTTATTTCTCTATTTCTAAGTTCAACTTGACCACTAGATTGAGGATGATAGGGTGATGCAATTCTATGGTTAACATCATATTTAGCAAGCATTTTATGGAAAGCACCATGAATAAAGTGTGAACCACCATCGGTCATTTAATATCTAGGGACTCCAAACCCCGGGAAAATAACTTATTTAAGCATTTTAATGGAGGTGTTATGATCAACACTACTAGTTGGAATAGCTTCTACCCACTTAGTAACATAATCAACAGCAACCAAAATATGAGTATACCCATTAGAGGAAGGAAAAGGTCCCATATAGTCAAAACCCCAAACATCAAATGGTTCAACAACAAGTGAATAATTCATAGGCATTTCCTGACGCTTACCGATATTACCAATTCTTTGACATTCATCACAAGACAACACAAACTTACGGGCATCCTTGAAGAGAGTAGGCCAATAAAAACCATATTGCAATACCTTGTGAGCAGTTGTATCTCCCGCATGATGTCCTCCATAGGCTTCGGAATGACATTTCTGTAGGATTTGTTCCAGTTCATGCTCAGGTACACAACGTCTAATAATACCATCTACCCCTTGTTTATAAAGATGTGGGTCATCCCAAAAGTAATGTCTTAAATCATAGAAGAATGTTTTCTTTTGTTGGTATGTGAAACTAGGTGGTATATATTTAGCAACAATGTAGTTAGCATAATCAGCATACCAAGGAGTGTTTTGAGAAAATTTATTGCAGCTAACTGTTAATCAGAAAAACTATCATCAATAGGTAGTGGGTCATCAAGAATATTTTCTAACCTAGACAAGTTATCAGCTACGGGGTTCTTAGCTCCTTTCCTATCAGTGATATGTAAATCAAATTCTTGAAGCAAGAGAACCCACCTAATGAGTCTAGGTTTAGCATCTTTCTTCTCCATAAGATATTTTATAGCAGCATGATCAGTGTGAACAATAACTTTGGAATTAACAATGTAAGATCTAAATTTATCACAAGCAAACACAACTGCTAAAAATTCATTTTTAGTAGTAGCATAATTTCTTTGGGCACCGTCTAGAGTTTTGCTAGCATAATGATAACATTTAATTTTTTATCAACTCTTTGTCCTAGAACAGCACCAACAGCATAATCACTAGCATCATACATAATTTCAAAAGGCAAGTTCCAATCAGGTGGTTGAACAATAGGTGCAGAAGTTAAGGCTTCCTTGAGTGTTTCAAAGGCTTCTACACAATCATCATCAAAAACAAATGGAATATACTTTTGTAAAAGATTAGTAAGAGGCCTAGAAATATTAGAGAAGTCTTTAATAAACCTCCTATAGAAACCAGCATGACCAAGGAAACTTCGAATACCTTTAATATCTTTAGGACATGGCATTCTCTCAATTGCATCAACCTTAGCTTTATCCTCCTCAATACCTTGTTCGGATATTTTATGCCCCAAGACAATACCTTCACGAACCATAAAGTGGCACTTCTCCCAATTCAAGACGAGATTAGTTTGTTCACATCTCTGCAAAACTCGATCGAGGTTGCTTAAGCAATCATCAAAAGAAGTTCTGTAAACGGAAAAATCATCCATGAAAACCTCCACAATCTTTGCACAAAAATCAGAGAATATAGCAGTCATACATCTTTTAAAGGTAGCAGGTGCATTGCATAAATCAAAAGGCATATGTCTATAAGCATACGTTCCAAAAGGACAAGTAAAGGTGATTTTCTCTTGATCAAGTTGTGATACAGGTATTTGAGAGAAACCAGAATATCCATTAAGAAAACAAAAGTGTGTGTGCTTAGATAATCATTCTAGCATTTGATCAATGAAAGGCAGAGGGTAATGATCTTTTCTAGTAGCTTTATTTAATTTTCTAAAATCAATTACCATTCTATAGCCAGTGACAATTCTCTCTAGGATAAATTCATTTTTATCCTTAGGAACAACAGTAATTCCTCCCTTCTTAGGGACACAATGAACGGGACTTACCCATCTACTATCAGCTATGGGATAAATTATACCTGCTTCCAGAAGCTTTAATATTTCAGTTCTTACCACTTCTTTCATTTTAGGATTCAATCATCGTTGGTGATCAACAACGGGTTTAGCATCAGGTTTCATATTGATCTTGTGCCGACAGAGAGTGGGACTAATGCCCTTAAGATCATCAAGAGTATATCCAATAGCAGCCCGGTGCTTCCTCAGAATTTTTAATATTCTTTCTTCTTCATGTTTTTAAAGGTTAGCACTAATAATAACAGGATATATATTTTTCTCATCAAGATATGCATACTTCAAAGTGTCAGGGAATTGTTTTAATTCAAACACAGGATCACCTTTAGGTGGAGGAGGACCTCCTAGAGTTTCAATAGGCAAATTCTGTTTTAGGAGAGGTTGTTGTTCAAAGAAAATTTTATCTATTTCATTTCTTTCATGTAAGGGCATATCATTTTCATGGTCAAGCAAATATTGTTCTAGTGGATCGGTAGGAGGTACGACAATAGAAGCAAGACCAATTACTTCATCCTTACTAGATAATTCTTTATTACGTGGTTGTCTACTAAACTTGGAAAAGTTAAACTCATGAGACACATCACCAAAACTAACACCGACAGTTTGTTTTTGACAATCTATCTTAGCATTAACGGTGTTCAAGAAAGGTCTACCAAAGATAATGGGACAAAAGTCATCTTGTGGGGAACCAAGAACTAGAAAATCAGTATGATATTTTACTTTCATGCACAAGACTTCAACATCTCTAATAATCCCAAGTGGTGTGATGGTGTCTCTATTAGCAAGTTTAATAGTAACGTCAATGTCTTCCATTTCAGCAGGTGCTAGGTCATCCATAATTTCTTGGTATAGAGTTCCAAAAGGACAAGTAAAGGTGGTTTTCTCTTGATCGGGTTGTGATACAGGTATTTGAGAGAAACCGGAATATCCATCCAGAAAACAAAAGTGTGTGTGCTTAGATAATCTTTCTAGCATTTGATCAATGAAAGGCAGAGGGTAATGATGTTTTCTAGTACCTTTATTTAATTTTCTGAAATCAATTACCATTCTATAGCCAATGACAATTCTTTGTGGGATAAGCTCATTTTTATTAATTTTCTGAAATCAATTACCAATTCTTTCGGGACCTATTGACAATTTTTTGTAATATTTATTTTATTTCTCTATTTCTAAGTTCAACTTGACCACTAGATTGAGGATGATAGGGTGATGCAATTCTACGGTTAACATCATATTTAGCAAGCATTTTACGGAAAGCACCATGAATAAAGTGTGAACCACCATCGGTCATTTAATATCTAGGGACTCCAAACCCCGGGAAAATAACTTATTTAAGCATTTTAATGGAGGTGTTATGATCAACACTACTAGTTGGAATAGCTTCTACCCACTTAGTAACATAATCAACAGCAACCAAAATATGAGTATACCCATTAGAGGAAGGAAAAGGTCCCATATAGTCAAAACCCCAAACATCAAATGGTTCAACAACAAGTGAATAATTCATAGGCATTTCCTGACGCTTACCGATATTACCAATTCTTTGACATTCATCACAAGACAAGACAAACTTACGGGCATCCTTGAAGAGAGTAGGCCAATAAAAACCATATTGCAATACCTTGTGAGCAGTTGTATCTCCCGCATGTGTCCTCCATAGGCCTCGGAATGACATTTCTGTAGGATTTGTTCCAGTTCATGCTCAGGTACACAACGTCTAATAATACCATCTACCCCTTGTTTATAAAGATGTGGGTCATCCCAAAAGTAATGTCTTAAATCATAGAAGAATGTTTTCTTTTGTTGGTATGTGAAACTAGGTGGTATATATTTAGCAACAATGTAGTTAGCATAATCAGCATACCAAGGAGTGTTTTGAGAAAATTTATTGCAGCTAACTGTTAATCAGAAAAACTATCATCAATAGGTAGTGGGTCATCAAGAATATTTTCTAACCTATACAAGTTATCAGCTACGGGGTTCTCAGCTCCTTTCCTATCAGTGATATGTAAATCAAATTCTTGAAGCAAGAGAACCCACCTAATGAGTCTAGGTTTAGCATCTTTCTTCTCCATAAGATATTTTATAGCAGCATGATCAGTGTGAACAATAACTTTGGAATTAACAATGTAAGATCTAAATTTATCACAAGCAAACACAACTGCTAAAAATTCATGAGACACATCACCAAAACTAACACCGACAGTTTGTTTTTGACAATCTATCTTAGCATTAACAGTGTTCAAGAAAGGTCTACCAAAGATAATGGGACAAAAGTCATCTTGTGGGAACCAAGAACTAGATAATTAGTAGGATATTTTATTTTCCCACACAAGACTTCAACATCTCTATCAATCCCAAGTGGTGTGATGGTGTCTCTATTAGCAAGTTTAATAGTAACATCAATGTCTTCTATTTCGGCGGGTGCTATATCATTCATAATTTCTTGGTATAAGGTAAAAGGAATAGCACTCACACTAGCACCCACATCACATAAACCATGATAGCAATAATCTCCTATTTTAACTGAGACAACAGGCATGCCAACTACGGGTCTATGTTTATCTTTTTCATCGGGTTTGGCAGTTCTAGCAGCTTCATCACAGAAGTAAATAACATGCCAACCAATATTTTCTACCAAGAGATATTTTACCATAGCAACACTAGGTTCTACTTTAATTTATTTAGAGGGCTTAGGTGCTTTAATATTACTTTTGTGAACCACGGTTGATACCTTAGCATGTTCTTTTATCCTAACAGGGAAAGGTGGTTTTTCAATATAAGCAGTAGGCACAACTGGATCAACATTCTAAATGATGGTTTCATCTTTAGCTTTTACCGGTTATTTAATTTCTTCTTTAATAGGGGGATGATATTTAAACCACTTCCCCTTAGGGAGGTCAACATCAGTAGCAAATGATTCACAATAAGAGGCTACTACCTCAGAGTCAAGTCCATATTTAGTGCTAAACTTGTGAAAAGCATCGGTATTCATAAAAGATTTAACACAATCAAACTTAAGCTTAATACCTGACTCATTACCTTCGTCGAGTTCCCAATCTTCAGAGTTGCATTTAATCCTTTCTAAGAGATCCCACTTGAATTCAATAGTCATCTTCATAAAAGAACTAGTACAAGGAGTATCGAGCATGGATCGATCATTATGAGAAAGCCGAGCATAAAAATTCTGAATAATAATTTCTCTCGAGAGCTCATGATTGGGGCATGAATATAATATTGACTTAAGCCTCCCCCAAGCTAGAGCGATGCTTTCTCCTTCACGAGGCCAAAAATTATATATATAATTCCGATCACGCTGAACTAGATGCATAGTTTAAAACTTTTGGCGGAATTCTAATTGCAATCGATTCCAGTTCCATGATCCAATATCATCACATACCCTATACCATGTCAATGCTTTTCCCACCAAAGATAATGGGAAAACCTTCTTCTTAACTTCATCTCCGGGTAAACCTCTAATCCTAAATAATCCACAAATTTCATCCACATGTATTAGGTGCATATCAGCATGTTCAGTTCCGTCTCCTACATAAGGATTAGCTAGCGGTTGTTCAACCATACCCGAAGGAATTTCATAACCAATATTTTTAGTAGGTGCAGTAGGTTGAGGGGCGACTAATTGTGGTTCCGGTTGATGACCCACAAGTATAGGGGGTCAATCGTAGTCCTTTCGATAAGTAAGAGTGTCGAACCCAACGAGGAGCAGAAGGAAATGACAAGCGGTTTTCAGCAAGGTAATCTCTGCAAGCACTGAAATTGTAGGTAACAGATAGTTTGATAGCATGGTAATTTGTAACGAGCAAGTAACGGTAACGGTAAATAAGGTGCAGCAACGTAGCCCAATCCTTTTGAGGCAAAGGACAGGCTAGAACAATCTCTAGTAATAGGCAAAGTGTTCTTGAGGGTACACGGGAATTTCATCTAGTCACTTTTATCATGTTGGTTTGATTCGTGTTCGCTACTTTGATAATTTGATATGTGGGTGGACCGGTGCTTGGGTGCTGTTCTTACTTGAACAACCTCCCACTTATTATTAACCCCCTCGCAAGCATCCGCAACTACGAGAAAAGTATTAAGATAAAATCTAACCATAGCATTAAACGTTTGGATCCAAATCAGCCCCTTACGAAGTAGCGCATAAACTAGGGTTTAAGCTTCTGTCACTCTAGCAACCCATCATCTAATAACTACTCCACAATGCATTCCCTTAGGCCCATGAATGGTGAAGTGTCATGTAGTCGATGTTCACATGACACCACTAAGGGAATCACAACATACATATCATCAAAATAACGAACACATATCAAATTCACATGATTACTTGCAACATGACTTCTCCCGTGACCTCACGATCAAAGGTAACTACTCACAAATAATAAACATGCTCAAGATCAGAGGAGTATTAAATAGCATAATGGATCTGAACATATAATCTTCCACCAAATAAACCATATAGTAATCAACTACGCAAGGTAATCAACACTACTAGTCACCCACAGGTACCAATCTGAGGTTCCGGTACAAAGATTGAACACAAGAGATGAACTAGAGTTTGAGAGGAGATGGTGATGTTGAAGATGTTGATGAAGATTGGCCTCCCAAAGATGAGAGGGGTGTTGGTGATGACGATAGCTTCGATTTCCCCCCTCCGGGAGGGAAGTTCCCCCGGCGGAATCGCTTCGTCGTAGGGCAAAAGTGCTCCTTCCCAAGTTCCGCCTCGAGGCGGCGGCGCTTCGTCCCAAAAGTCCTCCTCTGATTTTTTTCTAGGTTAAATGTGACTATATACCAAAAGATGGGCACCGGAGGTGGGCCGAGGAGGCCACAACCCATCAGGGCGCGCCCTGGGGGGTCTGGCGCGCCCTGGTGGGTTGTGCCCACCAGGTTAGCCCCCTCCGGTAGTTTTGTGCTCCAGTATTTTTTATTTATTCCAAAAATAATCTCCGTAAAATTTTAGCTTCATTGGAGTTGTGCAGAATAGGTATCTCTGATGTGCTTTTCTTGGGTCCAGAATTCCAGCTGCCGGTATTCTTCCTCTTTGTGTAAACCTTGCATATTATGAGAGAAAAGGCATTAGAATCACTCCCCAAAGCATTATTATTCAACAAAACATAATAATAACAGTAGGAAATCATGATGCAAAATGAACGTATCAACTCCCCTATGCTTAGACCTCGCTTGTCCTCAAGCGAAAACCGATATTGAAAAGCATGTCCACATGATTTGAGAGAGAGGTGTTGATAAAAACAAAATACAGACATAGTAGCATCATGCTTATTAATATAACAGCAACAAACTCTATCATAAAACTTATTCATATACTTTCTTTATATAACTTCTCATGCACAAGTAACAATTCATCACAACATAGAAGTATGAAGCATAAACCTTATTGAAAACCAACAAACTATGTCCTCAGTCAACTTTGCAACTACAATTCATCATATTTTCAGGAAGGGTCTCATGTCGGAGCCTTTTGGCAAGTGCACATACTCAACCATCATTTAGTCTTGTATGATTGCTAACACTCACGACATACCCATGAACAAAAAGTTTCAGCCGAACACATAGGAAGATAGGGGCTTATAGTTTCGCCTCCCAACGTATTCACCTCAAGGTGATGTCAACAATAATAACTCATGCCCACCCATATCCAACTGGATATATAGGCCTGGCTAGATCTTTCCTCACCACATGATGCTTGCAAAAGGAAAAAGTAAAAAGGAATAGGGAAGAATACTTTGACTCTTTGCATAAAAGTAAATACATAAAAGTAAAAGATAGTCCCTTTGCAGAGGGAAGCAGAGGTTGTCATGCACTTATTGGTTTGTATGCCCAATCCCTTAATGTAAAAGAACGTCATGCTATATTGCCCCCTATGATAGCAACCTATATTATCCAGTCCGTCGCTTTTATTACTTTGCCATCATAAGTTCTTATAGTGCTCAATTTTCTCTTACACTAATTGATCAAAACACTTTGAGAAGCAAGTTTTATTGTCGTATTGCACCGATGACAACTTACTTGGAGGATCTTTCTCGGTCCATAGGTAGGTATGGTGGACTCTCAAAGAATGAGTTTGGTTTTGGGCTTTTGGATGCACAAGTAGTATCTCTACTTAGTGCGGAATTTTTCGCTAGCAAAGATATTGGGCAAGCACCACATGTTGAAGGATCTATGACAATATAACTTCTATGTGAATATGAACAAACATAAATGATTATGTTGTCTTCCTTGTCCAACGTCAACAATTTTGACATAAAATATTTAATGGGGGCTCACAATCATAAAAGATCTCCAAGATAGTGTATTTCCATGTGAATCTTCTCTTCCCTTATTAATTCTTTCATGAATTGCATCATTGACCAATGCTATGTTTGTCAATCTCCAATAAATTTTACTACTTATACTTTTCCTTATGTGATGTCATTACTCACCATAAGATTAGCACATGATTCTTTCCATTTATTTTTCTTCCCTTTTATTTTGATTGCAACAAGAAAGTAGAGAGACAAAAACTCAAACTAAACTTTATTATATATCTTTCACTCGATTACATAGATAGATAGGCCACAAAACTAACACACGCAAATAGATCATACTAAACTTTTATTCGACTAAAACAAAGGGAAACTAAAGATTGAACTGAAATAGGTAAAGGTGAATAAAAGTGATGGTGATACGATGCCGGGGCACCTCCCCCAAGCTTGGCTCAAGCCAAGGGGAGTGCTCATACCCGTGTGCTCAGGTCTCCTTTGGTGGTGGTGATGAAGAAGGTGGTGGTGAAGATGTATGTGGTGGTGACGAAGATGGTGGTGGTGTAGACGTTGCCTTCTTCTTCAACTTATATTTAAGCATAAAATTTTCCTCCCTTAGATCGTCATTCTCCAACTTGAGCTTTAATATCCTTTTGCATAATGCAGCCTTGCTCTCCTACAGAAAACGAGATGGGATAAATTGGACCTTAGGTTTGTATCTTCTAGGGAGGCTTGACTTCTTGAATTCCACATGCATATCTCCGGGTTGAGGTAATGGATCATCCTCTTCCTCAGAGCTATCATCCTTTCCTTCCTTCATGGTAGCATCTTCCATCTCCTCTGAGGTCCAGAGATAGGGGTAAATTTCCCTAAAGATCTTTGGGTCTGCAACATAGTGATCAACATGGCTCTCCCCCTCCGAATCTTGAGACGACATATTTTCAGATCTGTCAGGAAAACAACAAGAAACAAGAACAGATGATTTTTCTGCGATGCGGTCGTCAAAACAGTCGGGGGTATATATAAAGAATTTATTTTCTTGGGAAACAAGCATACGGAAGGAAAACGGAGTCGGGGAGGTGTCCGAGGTGGGCACAACCCACCAGGGCGCGCCCAGGGGTGCCTGGCGCGCCCTGGTCTATCGTGCTCACCTCGATCACCTTCCAATTTATTTCTTCATTTCCAAAATTTTCTAATATTCCAAAACTGACAAAAACTATTTTTGCAGATTTTTCGGAGTCCGTTTACTTACCGTATCACGTACCTCCTATTTTTCAGAATTCTGGAGTGTTCCGGAAGGTTTCTTTTATGTGTTCCTCCGGTGTCATGGTTTGGATAACATTGCTTTCAACGTTAATAGGCGTACCTGAGATATAGTGCTTAATTATTTGTCCATTGACCACCTTCGGGTTAGTACCATCGGCGTTATTAATCTTGATAGCTCCAGAACGATAAACCTCTTCGATAATATAAGGTCCTTCCCATTTGGAGAGAAGCTTACCTGCAAAAAATCTGAAACGAGAGGTGAACAAAAGAACATAGTCTCCTATTTTAAATTCCCGCTTTTGGATTCTTTTGTCATGCCATGTTTTTACTTTTTCTTTAAATAACTTGGCATTTTCATAGGCTTGGGTTCTCCATTCATCTAGGGAGCTAATATCAAATAGCCTCTTCTCACCAGCAAGTTTGAAATCATAGTTAAGTTCTTTAATTACCCAAAATGCTTTATGTTCTAATGCTAAAGGCAAATGACAAGCTTTTCCATATACCATTTTGTATGGAGACATACCCATAGGATTTTTATAAGCTGTTCTATAGGCCCAAAGTGCATCATCTAATTTCTTAGACCAATTCTTACGAGACCTATTGACAGTTTTTAGTAGTATCAATTTTATTTCTCTATTGCTAAGTTCAACTTGACCACTAGATTGAGGACGATAGGGTGATGCAATTCTATGGTTAACATCATATTTAGCAAGCATCTTACGGGAAGCACCATGAATAAAGTGTGAACCACCATCAAACATTAAATATCTAGGGACTCCAAACCTCGGGAAGATAACCTCTTTAAGCATTTTAATGGAGGTGTGGTGATCAGCACTACTGGTTGGAATAGCTTCTACCCGCTTAGTGACATAATCAACAGCAACCAAAATATGAGTGTACCCATTAGAGGAAGGAAAAGGTCCCATATAATCAAAACCCCAAACATCAAATGGTTCAATAACAAGTGAATAATTCATTGGCATTTCCTGACGCTTACCGATATTACCAATTCTTTGACATTCATCACAAGACAAGACAAACTTACGGGCATCTTTGAAGAGAGTAGGCCAATAGAAACCAGACTGCAATACCTTGTGAGCAGTTCTATCTCCCGCATGATGTCCTACATAAGCTTCGGAATGACATTTCCGTAGGATTTGTTCCTGTTCATGCACAGGTACACAATGTCTAAGAATACCATCTACTCCTTCTTTATAAAGATGTGGGTCATCCCAAAAGTAATGTCTCAAGTCATAGAAGAATTTTTTTTTCTTTTGTTGGTATGTGAAGCTAGGTGGTATATATTTAGCGACAATGTAATTAGCATAATCAGCATACCAAGGAGTGTTTTGAGAAACATTTATTGCAGCTAACTGTTTGTCTGGGAAACTATCATCAATAGGTAGTGGGTCATCAAGAGTATTTTCTAACCTAGACAAGTTATCAGCTACGGGGTTCTCAGCTCCCTTCCTATCAACAGTATGCAAGTCAAATTCTTGGAGCAAAAGAACCCACCTAATAAGTCTAGGTTTAGCATCTTTCTTTTCCATAAGATATTTTATAGCAGCATGGTTGGTGTGAATAATTACTTTTGAGTCAACAATATAGGATCTAAATTTATCACAAGCAAACACGACCGCTAAAAATTCTTTTTCAGTAGTAGCATAATTTCGTTGAGCACTGTCTAGAGTTTTGCTAGCATAATGGATAACATTCAATTTCTTATCTACTCTTTGTCCTAGAAGAGCACCAACAACATAATCACTAGCATCACACTTAATTTCAAAAGGCAAGTTCCAATCAGGTGGTTTAACGATAGGTGCAGAGGTTAAGGCTTTCTTGAGTGTTTCAAAGGCTTCCACACAATCATCATCAAAAACAAAAGGGATATCCTTTTACAAAAGATTAGTAAGAGGCCTAGAAATTTTAGAGAAGTCTTTAATGAACCTCCTATAAAAACCAGCATGACCAAGGAAACTGCAAATACCATTAATATCTTTAGGACATGGCATTTTCTCAATTGCATCAACTTTAGCTTTGTCCACCTCAATACCTCGTTCAGATATTTTGTGCCCCAAGACAATGCCTTCATTAACCATAAAGTGGCACTTCTCCCAATTCAAGACAAGATTAGTTTGTTTACATCTCTGCAAAACTCGATCAAGGTTGCTTAAGCAATCATCAAAAGAAGTTGCGTAAACGGAAAAATCATCCATGAAAACCTCCACAATCTTTTCACAAAAATCAGAGAATATAGTATTCATACATCTTTGAAAGGTAGTAGGTGCATTGCATAAACCAAAAGGCATACGTCTATAAGCATAGGTTCCAAAAGGGCAAGTAAATGTGTTTTTCTCTTGATCGAATTGTGACACAGGTATTTGAGCGAAACCAGAATATCCATCTAGGAAGCAAAAGTGTGTGTGCTTAGATAACCTTTCTAACATTTGATCAATGAAAGGCAGAGGGTAATGATCCTTCCTAGTAGCTTTATTTAATTTTCTAAAATCAATTACCATTCTATAGCCAGTAACAATTCTTTGTGGAATGAGTTCATTCTTATCATTATGAACAACGGTAATACCTCCTTTCTTAGGGACACAATGAACGGGACTTACCCATCTACTCTCAGCAATAGGATAGATTATACATTCTTCCAGAAGTTTTAATATTTTAGTTCTTACAACTTCCTTCATCTTAGGATTCAATCATCATTGGTGATCAACAACGGGTTTAGCATCAGGTTCCATATTAATCTTGTGCTGACATAGAGTGGGACTAATGTCCTTAAGATCATCAAGAGTATATCCAATAGCATCCCTATGCTTCCTTAGAACTTTTAATAATCTTTCTTCTTCATGTTCTACAAGGTTAGCACTAATAATAACAGGATATATCTTTTTCTCATCAAGATAAGCATACTTCAAAGTGTCAGGCAATTGTTTCAATTCAAACACAGGATCACCTTTAGGTGGAGGGGGACCTCCAAGAGTTTTAATAGGCAAATTGTGTTTCAGGAGAGGTTGTTATTCAAAGAAAATTTGATATATTTCGTTTCTTTCATGCAAGTGCATATCATTTTCATGGTCAAGCAAATATTGTTCTAATGGATCAGTATGAGGCACAACAATAGAAGCAAGACCAATTATTTCATCCTTACTAGATAACGCTTTATCACGAGGTTGTCTAGTAAACTTGGAAAAATTAAACTCATGAGACACATTACCAAAACTAACACCGACAGTTTGTTTTTCACAATCTATCTTAGCATTGACGCTACTTAAGAAAGGTCTACCAAAGATAATGGGACAAAAGTCATCTTGTGGGGAACCAAGAACTAGAAAATCAGTAGGGTATTTCACTTTCCCACACAAGACTTCAACATCTCTAACAATCCCAAGTGGTGTGATGGTGTCTCTATTAGCAAGTTTAATAGTAACATCAATGTCTTGTATTTCAGCAGGTGCTATTTCAACCATAATTTCTTGGTATAAGGTAAAAGGAATAGCACTCACACTAGCACCCAAATCACATAAACCATGATAGCAATGATCTCCTATTTTGACTGAGACAACAGGCATGCCTTCTATGGGTCTATGTTTATCTTTTTCATCGGGTTTAGCAATTCTAGCAGCTTCATCACAGAAGTACATAACATGCCCATCAATATTTTCTACCAAGAGATCTTTAACCATAGCAACACTAGGTTCTACTTAGATTTGCTCAAGGGGCTTAGATGTTTTTAGATTACTCTTACAAACCACAGTTGACACCTTAGTATGTTCCTTTATCCTAACAAGGAAAGGTGGTTTCTCAATATAAGCGGTAGGCACAACTGGATCAACATTGTAAATGATAGTTTCTTCTTTAGCTATGACCGGTTCTTTAATTTCTTCTTTAATAGGGGTATGATATTTAAACCACTTCTCCTTAGGAAGATCAACGTGAGTAGCAAATGCTTCGCAAAAATAGGCTACTATCTCAGAGTCAAGTCCATATTTAGTGCTAAACTTGTGAAAAGTATCGGTATTCATAAAAGATTTAACACAATCAAAGTCAAGCTTTATACCTGACTCATTACCTTCGTCGAGTTCCGAATCTTCAGAGTTGCGTTTAATTCTTTCTAAGAGATCCCACTTGAATTCAATAGTCTTCTTCATATAAGAACCAGCACAAGAAGTATCGAGCATGGATTGATCATTATGAGAAAGCCGACCATAAAAATTCTGAATGATAACTTCTCTCGGGATGTCATGATTGGGGCATGAATATAGCATTGACTTAAGCCTCCCCCAAGCTAGAGCAATACTTTCTCCTTCACGAGGCCAAAAATTATATATATAATTCCGATCACGATGAACTAGAAGCATGGGATAAAACTTTTGGTGGAATTCCAATTGCAAACGATTCCAGTTCCATGATCCAAGATCATCACATAGCCTATACCATGTCAATGCTTTTCCCTCCAAAGATAAAGGGAAAACCTTCTTCTTAACTTCATCTCCGGGTAAACCTGCAAGCTTAAATAATCCACATATTTCGTTCACATATAATAGATGCATATCAGGATGTTTAGTTCCATCTCCTGCATAGGGTTTAGCAAGCAGTTGTTCTACCATACCCGAAGGAATTTCATAAGTAATATTTTCAGTGGGTGCAGTAGGTTGAGGGGCAACTAATTGTGGTTCCGGTCGAGGTGAAGATACCCCGAACAAACCCCTCAAAGGAGTGTTCTCCATAGTAGCAAGTAGCAATAAATTTTAGCACGTAGTATAAGTTTTTTCCTTACCGATTTCCACTTACCAAGAGCGCTTCACTCCCCGGAAACGGCGCCAGAAAAGAGTCTTGATGACGCACAAGTATAGGGGATCAATCGTAGTCCTTTCGATAAGTAAGAGTGTCGAACCCAACGAGGAGCAGAAGGAAATGACAAGCGGTTTTCAGCAAGGTAATATCTGCGAGCACTGAAATTGTAGGTAACAGATAGTTTGATAGCAAGGTAATTGGTAACGGGCAAGTAACGGTAATGGTAAATAAGGTGCAGCAAGGTAGCCCAATCCTTTTGAGGCAAAGGACAGGCCAGAAAAATCTCTAGTAATAGGCAAAGTGTTCTTGAGGGTACACGGGAATTTCATCTAGTCACTTTTATCATGTTGGTTTGATTCGTGTTCGCTACTTTGATAATTTGATATGTGGGTGGACCGGTGCTTGAGTGCTTTTCTTACTTGAACAACCTCTCACTTATGATTAACCCCCTCGCAAGCATCCGCAACTACGAGAAAAGTATTAAGATAAAATCTAACCATAGCATTAAACGTTTGGATCCAAATCAGCCCCTTACGAAGTAGCGAATAAACTAGGGTTTAAGCTTCTGTCACTCTAGCAACCCATCATCTAATAACTACTCCACAATGCATTCCCTTTGGCCCATGAATGGTGAAGTGTCATGTAGTCGACGTTCACATGACACCACTAATGGAATCACAACATACATATCATCAAAATATCGAACACATATCAAATTCACATGATTACTTGCAACATGACTTCTCCCGTGACCTCAAGAACAAAGGTAACTACTCACAAATAATAAACATGCTCAAGATCAGAGGAGTATTAAATAGCATAATGGATCTAAACATATAATCTTCCACCAAATAAACCATATAGTAATCAACTACGCAAGGTAATCAACACTACTAGTCACCCACAGGTAGCAATCTCAGGTTTCGGTACAAAGAGTGAACACAAGAGATGAACTAGGGTTTGGGAGGAGATGGTGCTGTTGAAGATGTTGATGAAGATTGGCCTCCCAAAGATGAGAGGGGTGTTGGTGATGACGATAGCTTCGATTTCCCCCTCCGGGAGGGAAGTTCCCCCGGCGGAATCGCTCCGCCGGAGGGCAAAAGTGCTCCTGCCCAAGTTCTGCCTCGAGGCAGCAGCGCTTCATCCCGAAAGTCCTCCTCTGATTTTTTTTTCTAGGTTAATGTGACTATATACCAGAAGATGGGCACGGGAGGTGGGCCGAGGAGGCCACAACCCATCAGGGCACGCCCAGGGGGGTCTGGCGCGCCCTGGTGGGTTGTGCCCACCAGGTTGGCCCCCTCCCGTAGTTTTCTGCTCCAGTATTTTTTATTTATTCCAAAAAT
Organism: Elymus sibiricus; assembly: GCA_039707655.1. Classification (NCBI taxonomy): domain Eukaryota; kingdom Viridiplantae; phylum Streptophyta; class Magnoliopsida; order Poales; family Poaceae; genus Elymus; species Elymus sibiricus. The sequence goes on from CM077665.1 coordinate 181,344,115, forward strand.
AATCTCCGTAAAATTTCAGCTTCATTGGAGTTGTGCAGAATAGGTATCTGTGATGTGCTTTTCTTGGGTCCAGAATTCCAGCTGCCGGTATTCTCCCTCTTTGTGTAAACCATGCATATTATGAGAGAAAAGGCATTAGAATCACTCCCCATAGCATTATTATTCAACAAAACATAGTAAATAACAGTAGGAAATCATGATGCAAAATGGACGTATCACCGGTCGAGGTGAAGATACCCCGAACAAACCCCTCAAAGGATTGTTTTCCATAGTAGCAAGTGACAATAAATTTCAGCACGTAGTATAAATTTTTCCTTACCGATTTCCACTTACCAAGAGCACTTCACTCCCCGGTAACGGCGCCAGAAAAGAGCCTTGATGACCCAAAAGTATAGGGCATCAATCGTAGTCCTTTCGATAAGTAAGAGTGTCGAACCCAACGAGGAGCAGAAGGAAATGACAAGCGGTTTTCAGCAAGGTAATTTCTGCAAGCACTAAAATTGTTGGTAACAGGTAGTTTGATAGCAAGATAATTTGTAACGAGCATGTAACAATAATGGTAAATAAAGTTCAGCACGGTAGCCCAATCCTTTTGTGGCAAAGGACGGGCCAAAATGGTCTCTTATAATAAGCAAAGCGTTCTTGAGGGCACACGGGAATTTCATCACTTTCATCATGTTGGTTTGATTCGCGTTCGCTACTTTGATAATTTGATATGTGGGTGGACTAGTGCTTGGGTGCTATTCTTACTTGAACAAACCTCCCACTTATGATTAACCCCCTCGCAAGCATCCGCAACTACGAGAAAAGTATTAAGATAAAATCTAACCATAGCATTAAACATCTGGATCCAAATCAGCCCCTTATGAAATAGCGCATAAACTAGGGTTTAAGCTTCTGTCACTCTAGCAACCCATCATCTAATAACTACTCCATAATGCATTCCCTTAGGCCCAAAGATGGGGAAGTTCCATGTAGTCGACGTTCACATGGCACCACTAAGGGAATCACAACATACATATCATCAAAATATCGAACACATATCGAATCACATGATTACTTGCAACATGACTTCTCTCGTGGCCTCAAGAACAAAGGTAACTACTCACAAATGATATTCATGCTCAAGATCAAAGGGGTATTAAATAGCATAATGGATCTGAACATATAACTTCCACCAAATAAACCATATAGTAATCAACTACAAGATGTAACCAACACTACTAGTCACCCACAGGTACCAATCTGAGGTTCCGGTACAAAGATTGAACACAAGAGATGAACTAGGGTTTGAGAGGAGATGGTGCTGTTGAAGATGTTGATGAAGATTGGCCTCCCAAATATGAGACGGTTGTTGGTGATGACGATGGCTTCGATTTCCCCCTCTGGGAGGGAAGTTCCCCGGGCGGAATCGTTTTCACGAAGGGCAAAAGTGCTCCTGCCCAAGTTCCGCCTCGAGACGGCGGCGTTCCATCCCGAAAGTCCCCTCCTGATTTTTTCTAGGTCAAGAGACCTTAAGTACCAGAAGATGGGCACCGGAGGTGGGCTGGGCTGGCCACAACCCACCAGGGCGCGCCTGGGGGGCCTAGCGCGCCCTGGTGTCTTGTGGTCACCAGGTGGGCCCCCTCCAGTAGTTATTTGCTCCCGTATTTTTATTCCAAAATAATTCTCCATGAAGTTTCAGCTTATTTGGAGATGTGCATAATAGGTGTCTCTGGTATGCTTTTTTCAGGTCCAGTATTCCAGCTGTCGGCATTCTCCCTCTTTGTGTAAACCTTGCATATTATGAGAGAAAAGGCATTAGAATTACTCCATAAAGCATTATTATGCATAAAAACATTATAAATAACAGTAGGAAATCATGATGCAAAATGGATGTATCAAGTTTTACTTGGAGTTGATCATGAGACTCCTTAAGAGAGGCATGAGCACCCTTCAAGGCCTTGTGAGCCTTGGCAAGTGCGTCAAACTCTTCCATGAGTCTATCATGGCCAACCCCAAGTGCAACCTTATCAGACTTGAGCACACAATTAAGGACAATAGCATGATCATGATCTTTACATAATTTAGCAAGGTCAACGTTTTGTGACTCCTCAAGAGCCGAACGAAGACTTCACTCTTCCTCAAGAGCAATGGAAAGATCAGCTATCTCATCGGCATAATCACGACTATGCCCCTTCAACTCCTCAAGGGATTCCTCTTGAGACCCAATGATATCATTTGCCTCACCAAGTTGTTCCAAGAGAGCAACAAAGTGCTTCTTGGATTCACCTTTGAGTTTACCCAAGAATTTGTCAAATTCATTCTCACCCTCCTTCGCCTCCTCATGTTCATCCACACAATCCAACAAAGAAGGAGTGGTAGAAATGGAAGTTTTAAAGTTTGAGGTTTTGACGTTGGAGGTTACCTTGGTGATACCTTTGGCCATGAGGCACCTAGCAATGTGGTTTTCATTGGGGGCATCGAAGAGTGACACCTTGGTTGGGGTAGAGGACACAATAGCCATTGTAGCCATTGCCATCCCTTCACCACTAGTATCTTCATCATCAACATCATCATCGGAGGCATACTCTTCTTGAGCCACCAACACCTTGTGAGGTGCCTTCTTGGTGAAGTTGTTCTTATTGAGGAAAGACTTGGCCTTATCTTTGCGGATGAGCTTGCCACCATTGTTCCCTCTTCTCATATGGGCAATCTACCATGACGTGGCTCACATTACCACAGTTGTAGCAAGTCCTCACACGTTGCTTGCCTTTTGACCCACTTGAGTTGTTCTTGGAAAAGTTGGGCTTCAAGTTCCTCTTGTTGCCCCAAAATTGCCTTCACACAAGAGCCATGTGCTCGTGATATGCATACTTGGTGTCTTCCGGGCAACTCTCTTCTTCATCCTCTTCTTCTTCTTCTTCTTGAGTGACCTTGGCCTTCAAAGCAAGGTTGGGTGAAGACTTCTTTGACCGTTGAACATGAGATAAGGCGTAGTCGGCGGTCTTGTTCAAGATGTTCATTGCAATGAATTCATCCAACACATCGCTTGAGGACAAAGAGTGAAAGTCCGGACTTTGACGGATGACAGAGGACATGGCCTTGTTGAATGGCATGATGGCCTTTAGAAACTTCCGCTTGATCCAATTGTCATCCACATCCTTGCTACCATGATCTTGAAGGGCAACGACAAGAGTTGTCACTCTACGATAGAGCTCACGAGGGTCTTCATTCTCAAGCATCACAAATTCATCGGCCTCATCAAGAACCACCTCAAAGTTGGACCGTTGAATACTAGAGCTACCCTTGTACATGGAAACAATGTGTTCCCAACAGTCCTTAGCTCGAGAGAAAGGACTCAAGTGAGCAAGATCTTCAACGGGAATAGTTGCTTGAAGGATGAACAAGGCGGAGTGGTTGAGTTGATTGCCGACCTCTTCTCTTGGAGAGAGATTGCTTGGATCATGCGGGTAGTACCCTTGCTCGATGATTCTCCAAAGTTGTGTTGAGTTGTGATTCAAATGAGACTTTATACGAAAAACCCAATTAGCAAAATCATTCTTAAAAAGTTTAGAAGGAAGACCGAGATTAACTATATGGGGTGGGTGCATCGGTCCTCCATAGACCACACGAGGGATACCGAGGCAAATGTACCCGATCCACTATTTCCTTGAGGTAACTTGTTCTTGTCAGTGCTAGTACCCTCCTTGCCGGAGTCATCATTTAAATCATGGAGGTTTTAAGCGAGGCCATGGCATCATTTAAATCCTCACGAGAGACCGTGTTCAGACCCATGGCCTCGGGAAGTTCACCGTCCCGATCCCCGTCGTTAACCATACTCTTTGGGTGGTGAAACCCTTAATAAAGAGTCGTGGCTCTGATACCAATTGAAAAGATCGATATGGTTGACTAGAGGGGGGGTGAATAGGCAGCTACCAATTTTTAACTAATCTTTAGCAAATTAGGTATAGCAACAAATAGGTTGTCTAGATATGCAACTAGGTGAGCAACCTATATGATGCTAACAATAATAACAACACAAGCAAGAAAATAATATACGATAGGTAAAGCTTGCACAAAGTAAAGGTAAGAAGTAACCACAAGTGGAACCGATGAAGACGAGGATGTGTTACCGAAGTTCCTTCCCTTTGAGGGGAAGTACGTCTCCGTTGGAGCGGTGTGGAGGCACAATGCTCCCCAAGATGCCACTAGGGCCACCGTATTCTCCTCACGGCCTCACACAATGCGAGATGCCGTGATTCCACTAGTGGTGCACTTGAAGGCGGCAACCAGACCTTTACAAACAAGGTTGGGGCAATCTCCACAACTTAATTGGAGGCTCCCAACACCACCATGAAGCTTCACCACAATGGAATATGGCTTCGAGCTGACCTCTTCTGTCTAGGGTGCTCAAACACCCAAGAGTAATAAGATCCGCAAGGGATTAGTGGGGGGAATCAAATTTCTCTTGGTGGAAGTGTAGATTGAGGCCATATCCTCCCAACCCTAGAGCATCAACAAGAATCGATGGCTTGGGAGAGAGATCTAGCAAGAATGAGCTTAGGAGCAACAATGGAGCTTTTGGGGAAAATAGGTGAGTCTCCCTAGAGAAGAAGACCCCATTAGATAGTGGGTGAAAATCTGACCGTTTTATGTGCACAAGTCATGCATAAGCGGTAGTACCGCTCGGGGGAGCGGTACTTCCGCTTGCACGGAAGTACCGGGCGTCACAGTCAGCTGACAAAAGTCAAGGAGGCGGTGTTGGGGAACGTTGCATGGAAAACAAAAAAATTCCTATGCACACGCAAGATCTATCCATGGTGATGAGCATCTACGAGAGGGAGAGTGGATCTACATACCCTTGTAGATCGCTAAGCGGGAAGCGTTAAGAAACGCGGTTGATGTAGTCGAACGTCTTCGCGATCCAAATTGCCGAGCGTCCCGCGATCCCATCACGATCCATCTCGCGATCCAATCTCGATCCGTCCCACGATCCCATCGCAATCCGTCCCGCGATCAAATCACGAATCGTCTCGCGATCCTGATCACGGTCCTTCCGATCTAGCGCCGAACGGACGACGCCTCCGTGTTCAGCACACGTACAGCTCGATGACGATCTTCGCCTTATTGATCCAGCAAGAGGGAGCGGAGAGGTAGAAGAGTTCTCCGGCGGCGCGACGGCGATGGTGGTGGAACAATTACGGCAGGGCTTCGCCTAAGCACCGCTGAAACTAGACTAGAGGAGAAACCGATCTAGATGAAGTAGAGGGAGCACGTGGCAATTAGGGTTAGCTCTTCCCTCTAAATCCTCTAGTATATATAGGAGGGAGGGAGGGGAGGAGGCAGCCTCAAACCCTCAAGATTTGGCCGAAATTGGAGGTGGAGGAGTCCTACTCCAATCCTATTAGGAGTAGGATTCCTCCTCTCCACTTGGAAACCCTTTCCACCTTTCCTCCTTTGGATTTTTTCCACCCAAAGCCACATGGGCCTTAGTGGGGGGGGTTAGGCCAGCCCACTAGGGGATGGTTTGACTCCTCCCACAGCCCATGAGGTCCTTTGGATCGAGACACCCCTCCCGATGGTCCCCGGTACCCCTCCCGGCACTCCCGGTACACTACCGAAATACCCGAAACTTTTTCGGTGACCAAAACAGGACTTCCTATATATCAATCTTTACCTCCGGACCATTCCGGAGCTCCTCGTGACGTCCAGGATCTCCTCCGGGACTCCGAACAACCTTCGGTCACCACCATACATAACTCTACTATACCGAAACGTCACCGAACCTTAAGTGTGCAGACCCTGCGGGTTCGAGAACTATGTAGACATGACCAAGACACCTCTACGGTCAATAACCAATAGCGGGACCTGGATGCCCATATTGGTTCCTACATATTCTACGAATACCTTTATCGGTTGAACCTCTATGTCAAGTATTCAGTTAATCCCGTACGCTGTTCCCTTTGTTCTTCGGTATGTTACTTGCCCGAGATTCGATCGTCAGTATCTCTATACCTAGTTCAATCTCGTTACCGGCAAGTCTCTTTACTCGTTCTGTAATACAAGATCCCGTGGCTAACACTTAATCACATTGCTTGCAAGGCTTATTGTGATGTTGTATTACCGAGTGGGCCCTGAGATACCTCTCCGTCACACGGAGTAACAAATCCCAGTCTTGATCCATGCCCACTCAACAGACACCCTCGGAGATATCTGTAGAGCATCTTTATAGTCACCCAGTTACGTTGTGACGTTTGATACACACAAGGTATTCCTCCGGTGTTAGTGAGTTGCATGATCTCATGGTCATAGGAACAGATACTTGACATGCAGAAAACTATAGCAATAAACTGACACGATCATATGCTATGTTTATAGTTTGGGTCTTGTCCATCACATCATTCTCCTAATGATGTGATCCCATTATCAAATGACATCTGATGTCTATGGCTAGGAAACCTTGACCATCTTTGATCAACGAGCTAGTCTATTAGAGGCATACTAGAGACACAGTGTTGTCTATATACCCACACATGTATTTGAGTTTCCAATCAATACAATTATAGCATGGATAATAAACGATTATCATGAACAAGGAAATATGATAATAACTAAATTATTATTGCCTCTAGGGCATATTTCCAACAGTCTCCCACTTGCACTAGAGTCAATAATCTAGTTCACATCACCATGTGATTAACATTGTTATGAATCTAACACCCAATGAGTTCTGGGGTTCGATCATGCTTTGCATGTGAGAGAGGTCTTTAGTCAACGGGTCTGCGACATTCAGATCCGTGTGTACTTTGCAAATCTCTATGTCATACTGTAGACACTGCTACCACACTCCACTTGGAGCTATTCCAAATGGCTGCTCCACTATATGTATCCTGACTGCTACTCAGAGTCGTCCGGATAGGTGTCAAAGCTTGCATCGACGTAACCCTTTACGACGAACTCTTTATCACCTCCATAATCAAGAAATATTTCCTTAGTCCTCTAGTTACTAAGGATAATCTTGACCGCTGTCCAGTGATCCACTCCTGGATCACTCTTGTACCCCTTGACAGAATCATGGCAAGGCACACATCAGGTGCGGTACACAACATGGCATACTATATAGAGCCTAGGGATAAGGCATAGGGGACGACCTTCGTCCTTTCTCTTTCTTCTGTCGTGGTCGAGCTTTGAGTCTCACTCAACTCCACACCTTACAAATTAGGCAAGAACTCTTTCTTTGACTGATCCATTTTGAACTCTTTCAAAATCTTGTCAAGGTATGTACTCATTGAAAGTCTTATCAGACGTCTTGATCTATCTCTATAGATCTTGATGCCCAATATTTAAGTAGCTTCATTCCAGGTCTTCCTTTGAAAAACTCCTTTCATACGACCCTTTAAGCTTTCCAGAAATTCTACATCATTTCCGATCAACAATATGTCAACCACATATACTTATCAGAAATTCTATAGTGCTCCCACTCACTTTATTGTAAATACAAGTTTCTCATAAACTTTGTATAGACTCAAAAACTTTGATCACCTCATCAAAGTGTATCTTCCAACTCCGAGATACTTGCTCCAGTCCATAGAAGGATCACTGGAGTTTGCATACATTTTAGCAACCTTAGGACTGACAAAACCTTCCGGTTGTATCACATACAACCTTTCCTCACGGATACCGTTAAGGAAACGATGTTTTGACATCCATCTGCCAGATTTCATAATCGAAAAATGCAGCAACTGCTAACATAATTCCAACAGACTTTAGCATCGCTACGGGTGAGAAAGTCTCATCGTAGTCAACTCCTTGAACTTGTGAAAAACCCTTTGCCACAAGTCGAGCTTTATAGACGGTGACATTACCGTCCACGTCCGTCTTCCTTTTAAAGATCCATTTGTTCTGAATGGCCTTTCGCCCTTCAGGTAATACTTCCAAAGCCCATACTTTGTTTTCATACATGGATCCCATCTCAGATTTCATGGCCTCTAACCATTTCTCAGAATTCGGGCCCATCATCGCTTCTCCATAGCTCGTAGGTTCGTCGTTGTCCAACAACATGACCTCTAAGACAGGGTTGCCGTACCACTTAGGAGCAGTACGCATCCTTGTCGACCTACGAGGTTCGATAGTAACTTGATCCGAAACTTCATGATCATCATCATTAACTTCCTCTTCAACTGATGTAGGCTCTACAGAAACATCTTTCTGCGCTGCGCTACTCTCGGGTTGAAGTAAAGGTTCAACAACCTCATCAAGTTCAATCTTCCTCCCACTCAATCTTTCAAAAGAAACTCTTTCTCGAGAAAGGACCCGTTTTGGCAACAAACACTTTTTGCTTGGATCTAAGATAGAAGGTTTACCCAACTGCTACGTTAGGGTATTCTATGAAGATGCATTTGTCCGCTTTGGGTTCGAGCTTATTAGGTGAAAACCCTTTTTCACATAAGTGTCGCAGCCCCAAACATTAAGAAATGACAGCTTAGGTTTTCGCCAAACCAAAATTCATACGGTGTCATCTCAACGGACTTAGATGGTGCCCCTTTTAAAGTGAATGTGGTTGTCTCTAATGCATAACCCTAAAACGATAGTGGTAAATCGATAAGAGACATCATAGTTCGCACCATATCCAATAGAGCATGAGTACGACGTTCGGACACACCATCACACTATGGTTTTCCAGGTGGTGTGAGTTGTGAAACAACTTCCACATTGTCTTAAGTTGTATACCAAACTCGTAACTCAGATATTCACCTCCACGATCATATCGTAGACATTTTATCTTCTTGTCACGATGATCTCAAACTTCACTCTGATTTTGTTTGAACTTTTCAAACGTTTCAGACTTGTGTTTCATTAAGTAAATATACCCATATCTACTCAAATCATCAGTGAAGGTAGGAAAATAACGATATCCACCGCACCCTACAATACTCACTGGACCGCATACATCAACATGTATCATTTCCAATAAGTCAATTGCCCGCTCCATCATACCGGAAAACGGGGTTTTAGTCATCTTGCCCATGAGGCATGGTCCGCTTGTCTCAACCGATTCGAAATCGACTGAGTCCAAAGATCCATTAGCATGGAGTTTCTTCATGCGTTTTACACCAATATGACATTTAGCGGCAGTGCCACAAGTATGTGGTACTATCATTATTAACTTTGTATCTTTTGACATCAATATTATGAACATGTGTATCACTACGATCAAGATTCAATAAACCACTCTCATTGGGTGCATGATCATTGAAGGTATTATTCATGTAAACAGAATAACCATTATTCTCTAACTTAAATGAATAACCGTATTGCAATAAACATGATCTAATCACGTTCATGCTTAACACAAACACCAAATAACATTTATTTAGGTTCATCACTAATCCCAAAGGTAGAGAGAGCGCACGATGGTGATCACATCAACCTTGGAAACACTTCCAACACTCATTGTCACCTCACCCTTAGCTAGCCTCCGTTTATTCCGTAGCTTTTATTTCGAGTTGCTAACATTTAGCAACCGAACCGGTATCTAATACCCAGGTGCTACTAGGAGTACTAGTAAGGTACACATCAAAAACACGTATATCAAATATACTTCTGTCGACGTTGCCAACCTTCTTATCTACCAAGTATCTAGGGTTGTTCCACTTCAGCGACCGTTCTCCTCATAATAGAAGCACTTAGTCTCGGGTTTGGGTTCAACCTTGGGTTTCTTCACTGGAGCAGCAACTGACTTGCCATCCATGAAGTTTCCCTCCTTGCCCTTGCCCTTCTCGAAACTAGTGGTTTCACTAACCATCAACACTTGATGCTCCTTCTTGATTTCTACCTTCGCGGTGTCAAACATTGCGAATAGCTCAGGGATCATTATTTCCATCTCTGGCCTTTTATAGTTCATCACAAAGCTCTAGTAGCTTAGTGACAGTGACTTGGAGAACTATATCAATCACTATCTTATCTGGAAGATCAACTCCCACTCGATTCAAGCGATTGTAGCACCCAGACAATCTGAGCACATGCTCAACGATTGAGCTATTCTCCATCATCTTGCAGGCAAAGAATCTTGTTGGAGGTCTCATACCTCTCAACACGGGCACGAGCCTGAGATCCCAATTTCAGCTCTTAGAACATCTCATATGTTCCGTGACGTTCAAAACGTTTTGGAGCCTCAATTCTAAGCCGTAATGCATGACGCACTGAACTATTAAGTAGTCATCGGAACATGCCTGTCAGATGTTCACAACATCTACAGACGACGCTAGAGGGGGTGGCGCACCGAGCGGTGCTTTAAGGACATAAGCCTTCTGTGCAGCAATGAGGACAATCCTCAGATCATGGACCCAGTCCGCATTATTGCTACCATCATCTTTCAACTCTATTTGTCTAGGAACATATAAAAATTCAAGGGGGCTACAGCACGAGCTAGTAATCTACAACATAATTTGCAAAGACATTTTGACTATGTTCATGATAATGAGTTTAGTTAATCATATTACTTAAAAACTCCCACTCAAATTGACATCCCTCCGGTCATTCGAGTGTCACATGATCCAAATCCACCAACTCAAGTCCGATCATCACGTGAGTTGAGGTGGTTTCAATGGTGAACATCTTCATGTTGATCATATCTACTATATGACTCATGTTCGACCTTTCGGTCCCTTGTGTTCCGAGGCCATGTCTGTACATGCTAGGCTCGTCAAGTTTAACCCGAGTGTTCCGCACGTGCAACACTGGCTTGCACCCGTTGTATGCGAACGTAGAGTCTATCACACCCGATCATCACGTGGTGTCTCGAAACGATGAACTTTCGCAATGGTGCACACTCGGGGAGAACACAATTTATCTTGAAATTTAAGTGAGGGATCACCTTATAATGCTACCGTTGTCCTAAGCAAAATAAGATGCATAAAAAGGATTAACATCACATGCAAATCATAAGTGACATGATATGGCCATGAACTTGTTCTTTTGATCTCCATCTTCAAAGCATCGGCATGATCTCCATCGTCACCGGCATAACACCATGATCTCCATCATCTTGATCTCCATCAATTTGTCGCCATGAGGTTGTCGCGCCGACTGTTGCTTCCACGACTATTGCTAACTCATAGCGATAAAGTAAAGCAAAAACGGCGAAAATAATTAAAGACAACCCTATGGCTCCTGCCGGTTGCCGTACTCATCGACATGCAAGTCGTGATATTCTATACAATACATGATCATCTCATACATCACATATATCTCATCATGTAATTGGCCATATCACATCACAACATACCCTGCAAAAACAAGTTAGACGTCCTCTAATTGTTGTTGCAAGTTTTACGTGGCTGCTACGGGTATCTAGCAAGAACAATTCTTACCTTCGCAAAAACCACAACGGTGATACAAAAATTGCTATTCAACCTTCTCAAGGACCGCCTTTGTCAAAACCGATCCGACTAAAGTGGGAGAAACAGACACCCACCAGCCATCTTTATGCAACAAAGTTACATGTCAGTTGATGGAACCGGTCTCTCGTAAGCGTACGAGTAATGTTGGTCCGGGCCGCTTCATCCCACAATACCGCCGAATCAAGAAAAGACCAAGGGAGGAAGCAATCTGAATATCAACGCCCACAAACTCCTTTGTGTTCTACTCGAGATCTCATCTACACATAGACCTAGCTCATGATGCCACTGTTGGGGAACGTTGCATGGGAAACAAAAAATTTCCTACGCACACGCAAGATCTATCCATGGTAATGAGCATCTACGAGAGGGAGAGTGGATCTACATACCCTTGTAGATCGCTAAGCGGGAAGCGTTAAGAAACGCGGTTGATGTAGTCGAACGTCTTCGCGATCCAAATCGCCGAGCGTCCCGCGATCCCATCACGATCCATCTCGCGATCAAATCACGAATCGTCTCGCGATCCTGATCACGGTCCTTCCGATCTAGCACCGAACGGACGGCACCTCCGCGTTCAGCACACGTACAGCTCGATGACGATCTCTGCCTTATTGATCCAGCAAGAGGGAGCGGAGAGGTAGAAGAGTTCTCCGGCGGCGCGACGGCGCGGCGGCGATGGTGGTGGAACAATTACGGCAGGGCTTCGCCTAAGCACCGCTGAAACTAGACTAGAGGAGAAACCGATCTAGATGAAGTAGAGGGAGCACGTAGCAATTAGGGTTAGCTCTTCCCTCTAAATCCTCACCACTTGGAAACCCTTTCCACCTTTCCTCCTTTGGATTTTTTTTCACCCAAAGCCACATGGGCCTTAGTGGGGGGGTTAGTACAGCCCACTAGGGGCTGGTTTGACTCCTCCCACAGCCCATGAGGTCCTTTGGGTCGAGACACCCCTCCCGATGGTCCCCGGTACCCCTCCCGGCACTCCCGGTACACTACCGAAATACCCGAAACTTTTCCGGTGACCAAAACAGGACTTCCTATATATCAATCTTTACCTCCGGACCATTCCGGAGCTCCTCGTGACGTCCAGGATCTCATCCGGGACTCTGAACAACCTTCGGTCACCACCATACATAACTCTACTATACCGAAACGTCACCGAACCTTAAGTGTGCAGACCATGCGGGTTCGAGAACTATGTAGACATGACCAAGACACCTCTACGGTCAATAACCAATAGCGGGACCTGGATGCCCATATTGGTTCCTACATATTCTACGAAGATCTTTATCGGTTGAACCTCTATGTCAAGGATTCAGTTAATCCCGTACGTTGTTCCCTTTGTTCTTCGGTATGTTACTTGCCCGAGATTCGATCGTCAGTATCTCTATACCTAGTTCAATCTCGTTACCGGCAAGTCTCTTTACTCGTTCTGTAATACAAGATCCCGTGGCTAACACTTAGCCACATTGCTTGCAAGGCTTATTGTGATGTTGTATTACCGAGTGGGCCCTGAGATACCTCTCCGTCACACGGAGTAACAAATCCCAGTCTTGATCCATGCCCACTCAACAGACACCCTTGGAGATACCTGTAGAGCATCTTTATAGTCACCCAGTTACGTTGTGACGTTTGATACACACAAGGTATTCCTCCGGTGTCAGTGAGTTGCATGATCTCATGGTCATAGGAACAGATACTTGACATGCAGAAAACTATAGCAATAAACTGACACGATCATATGCTATGTTCATAGTTTGGGTCTTGTCCATCACATCATTCTCCTAATTATATGATCCCGTTATCAAATGACATCTCATGTCTATGGCTAGGAAACCTTGACCATCTTTCATCAACGAGCTAGTCCACTAGAGGCATACTAGGGACACAGTGTTGTCTATGTACCCACACATGTACTTGAGTTTCCAATCAATACAATTATAGCATGGATAATAAACGATTATCATGAACAAGGAAATATGATAATAACTAAATTATTATTGCCTCTAGGGCATATTTCCAACAGGCGGTAGTTCCGCCGGAGCAGTACTACCGCTCCCACAAGCGGTACTTCTGCTTAGCACTGAAGGATACCCAGACTTAGCGAATAAGAGGAGGGCAGTGCGGCAGTGCTCAGAGCGGTATTTGCGCTGCTAACTGTCGCTCAAAATTTTCTCAAGTGCCGAAGACATCAGAGAGCTAAATATAAGCGGAAGTGGAGCCGGAAGGGGAGGGCGGCAATACCGCCCAAGCGGTACTACCGCGCCGCCCCCAGCAGTACTTCCGCTCAAAATAGATAGGACCACCCGAGGAACCCAGGGAGCAAAACATAAGCGGTAGTAGCCTGGTACCGCAGGGCGGCACTACCGTTGGAGCGGTACAACCGCCCATAGGAGCGGTACTTACGCTTAAGTTATAACTCAGGGTCCTAGGGCAGGGAGCAACTCCATTGTGCCGGGAAGGAGGGGAAGATGCAAATGTGTACGTGATTGATTCTCCCAACCTTTCCAAATGCGAACCCCATATTGATAGTACGTATTTTCCTATGACTCAAGTCCACCAACACTAAATCAATAAGAAAACGTCGTCTTCTCTTTTAACAACTGAGGGGGTCAATAACCGTCTCGTGCCACCTGATAATCTCTGAAAGCTCAATGCACATGATTAGTCCGCAAGGCTATTGTCATCAACCACCAAAAATACTTAGGGAAAATTATGCTCTTACAACATAATTCCTATTAGCAAGGATAAGAACATCATTTATTCTACCTAAAGGTTTCTTTATGGTAGAATCCGCAAGATGCAATTTAGGGAACAATCTTGAATATTCGTGAGACCAAGCACATCACAAAGAGATTTAGGTATAGTTGAAACACAAGCACCAAGGTCACACAAAGCATTGCATTCATATTCTTTAAGCTTTATTTTAATAGTAGGTTCCCATTCATAATGCACATTTCTAGCAATAGAAACTTCTAGCTCAAGTTTCTCATCGTAAGCTTTTATCATAGCTTCTACTATATGTTTAGTAAAAGCTTTATTTTGTTCATAAGCATTGGGTGAGCTAATAATGGATTGCTTCAAGGAAATACATTCTACTAAAGAGCAGCTCTCATAGTTAAAATACTTGTAATCCAAGATAGTGGGCACATTAGTAGTTAAAGTTTTAACCTCTCCAAACCCACTTTTTCAGTTTTAGCATTAGAATCATCACCCTCCAAGCAAACGGGACTCTCTCTAGCTAGAGTTGACTCAACTCTAGTCCCTATCATTTAATTTTAGAGAAGTAAACAAATGTTCAATGGGAGAAGTGCCAAGAATTTTAAGATCTTAATCATGATTCCGGCAAAAATCGGGTGGAAAAGCTTTTTCTAAGAATTCCCGCTTAGATTTTAAGTTAGCGGTCCTCTCCTTACTTCATTAATAGATATTTGGATAGATTTAATAGTTTCATTAAAATCATGCTTGGGTGGGAAAGCTTTACTTTTAAGAGTTTCTACATCAAAAGCAATTATATCCATGTTTTTAGCCAAAGCATCAATTGTATGCAACTTTTCTTCTACCATAGTATTAAAAATCTTTTGAGAACTAATGAATTCTTTAATTGTGTTCTCAAGATCAGTGGGTATCCTATTAGCATTTGTAGAAGAATTTCCGTAAAAGTTTCCATAATTATTAGAGGAATTACCGGGATACGGCCTAGCATTGAAATTTCCTCTATAAGCATTGTTGTTGAGATTGTTTCATGAGATAAAGCTCACATCAATAGCATCATCATTTTGCTCAATCAACGTAGACAAGGGCATATCATTTGGATCAACATGAGTATTTTTGCTGGCAACCATGTGAGGGAGTCCTGGTTTAAGGGGTCCTCGGGAGGCCGGCCTATGTCTTATGGGCCGGACTGTATGGGCCACTTGCCGAATTCTGGAAGAATTGAAGACCTCATCTCCAAGAAGGAAGCTTCGAGAATCGTGGTTTGTCCTCCACGTTTGGAGTAGTGAATAGGCATGTTTATCCCTTCGGCGTGTAACCGACCATGTGTAAACCCTAGGGACCCCCGGCGTCTTTATAAGCCGAAGGGTTTTAGGTTGTAGGACAACAGAACTCATCTAGGGTTTTAGTCATACGATCTCGTGGTAGATCAACTTTGTAATCCCCATACAATCAATATAATCAAGCAGGACGTAGGGTATTACCTCCATAAGAGGGCCCGAACCTGGGTAAAACCTTGTCCCCTTCGTCTCTCGTTACCATCGATCCTAGTCTCACAGCTCGGGACCCCCTACCCGAGATCCGCCGGTTTTTACACCTACATTGGTGCTTTCATTGAGAGTTCCGCTGTGATCGCCAGAAGGAATCAATGGCTCACCTAGTCATCAACGAAGAGGTCCGCAATCCGGGCAATTTTGTCCCCGGACAGATCTTCGCTTTCGGCAGCATTGTGCTGCACGCCGACCCGACCGGCCATCTAGGCCGCATCGGAAGTTTCACCCCTGATCAAGAGGTCAAATTCGGGAACTTAGAGTTCTCCGTAGACTCTCGAGGCGATCTATCACTAACCGGGCTCGCAGTCTCACCTGCCATGCCCAAAGACTCTGAGGCCTTAACCCCAGACCCATCTTTCGGCTCCGCCCATGGGATCTACCCCGGCGAGGGCCCGACCTTCAGTCCGGATCAGGTCATAGTACCCGACGTCCGGACATCGGTTCTCGCCGAACACTCTTCTTGCACGGACGCATCGGAGGTTCACTCCGGAAGCTCTGGGCAGACCGGTCGGATCGAGCTCTCGATACTCAACGAGGCTCTAGATCGGATCTCGTCGATGAAGATCAACGACGACCCAACCCCGATCTATTCTCAGATCGGGCCTCAGACAGGTCAGGACAGATTTTTCGTCCCACCCACCACCCACTTGATAGCCACTGTCGAGGATTTAACCGACATGCTAGACTATGCTTCCGAGGAAGCAGAGTACATGGATGAGGAAGATCACTCCCTCACCCCTGCTAAGACCGGGCAGTGGACTGCCACCTCTACATACGACGTCTACATGGTGGACACTCCACAAAACAACGGTGATAAATCGGATGAAGCGCCGTCAAGATACCGAAAGCCGCATAAACGGTCAAAAGGAAAAAAAGGGGCGAAAGTCTACCGATGGCACCGAGGACGGAGATACCCCGGAAGACATCGGCGGCCCCGAAATCCCCGAACACCCGTTAGAGGGTCAGGAGAGACCCGAAGACCGTCGCAACCCCGATGATCCAGATGATCCTGAGGACGACGACTACCTCCGCTCTATTGAGGGGGAGGACAATGCGGAAGCCGATGACTTCGCTATTCCCGATAATTCTGCAGATCAGGAACTATTCAGGCAACAACTGTTATCTATGGCTCACAGCCTGAAAGCAAAAGAACGGCAGCTCAAAGCCGAACAAAATGACCTCAACGACCGATGGACGAGAGTCCTCTCCGCTGAGGAAGAATACGGCACTGGTCTATCGGACCAACCTAAGAGCTACCCACGAAGAAGGCTGCTGCCACAATTCGACGACGAGCTCACCGATACGCCGTCTCCCAAGCATACCCTATATGACAGGCCAGACCGCCCCCCTCGAGGACGCAACAGGACGGCTGATGATACAGGCTATAGGCCGACGATACCCCGTAGACGGGGAAAGGAGCCACTAGAGCCCGATGACAGGTTCGACCTGCGACACAACCTGGACTATAGAGCAGGCCGTACGCGATCCATCTACGGATCCAGAGGATACTCACCCGATAGACGGGAAAGGTACAGGCCTTGGTTCGACCGCAATGAAGATCGGGAACGAGCCTGAGCTAGGACAGACACCGATCACCGGCGCGTCATAGCTCGGGTCAGAGGCGCCGCCCACCCACTGTGCTTCACACACGAGGTAATGCGGCATCAGTTCCC
This sequence comes from Elymus sibiricus, assembly GCA_039707655.1. Taxonomy (NCBI): domain Eukaryota; kingdom Viridiplantae; phylum Streptophyta; class Magnoliopsida; order Poales; family Poaceae; genus Elymus; species Elymus sibiricus. The sequence goes on from CM077665.1 coordinate 181,361,437, forward strand.
GGAAGGGTTTAAACCCGTAAATATAGAACAATACGACGGGACAACTGACCCAACTGTATGGATCGAGGATTTTCTCCTCCACATCCACATGGCACGAGGAGATGACCTCCACGCCATCAAGTACCTACCCCTGAAACTCAAGGGGGCAGCTCGGCACTGGTTAAATAGCCTCCCCGAAAATTCCATTGGGTGTTGGGAAGACCTAGAAGAGGCATTCCGATCTAACTTCCAGGGCACTTATGTTCGGCCGCCGGACTCCTCCGATATAAGTAACGTCGTTCAGAAGCCCGGAGAGTCCGCGCGGCTATTCTGGAACCGTTTCCTGACCAAGAAGAACCAGATCGTGGACTGCCCGGACGCCGAAGCTATAGCCTCCTTCAGGCACAATATTCGGGATGAATGGCTGGCTCGACAGCTCGGACAGGACAAACCCAGGACAATGTCCACCCTCACATCACTCATGACCCGCTTTTGCGCGGGCAAGGATAATTGGCTAGCTAGACATAGCCATAACCCCGAAGACCCCAGAACCTCTGAAGTTCGGGATGGAAACGGGAAACCAAAACGCAACAAGAACAAGCGCCGGCACAATAATAGTGATGCCGATGACACGGTTGTCATTGCCGGCTTCCGCAATTCCTGTCCTGGGCAGCGGAAGAAGCCTCTTAAAGGCAAACACGACGGACCCACCCCGCTGGACAAGATCCTAGAGAGGCCTTGCCAGATCCACGGCACTCAAGAGAAGCCCGCCAATCACACCAACCGTAACTGTTGGGTCTTCAAACAGGCCGGCAAGCTCACATCCGAGGACAAAGGCAAGAGCCCACGCAGCGAGGAAGAGGATGAGCCCCGTGGTCCGATCGGTGGCGGTCAAAAGAAATTCCCTCCAGAGGTAAAGATAGTAAACATGATCTACGCCACTCATATACCCAAAAAGGAGAGGAAGCGCGCCCTTCGAGATGTCTACGCCATAGAGCCTGTAGCCCCAAAGTATAACCCATGGTCGGCATATCCGATCACTTTCGATCGACGCGACCACCCGACCAGCATCCGTCACGGGGGTTCGGCCGCACTCGTCCTAGACCCGATAATAGATGGGTACCACCTCACTAACGTCCTAATGGACGGTGGAAGTAGCCTCAATCTGATTTACTCAGATACGGTCAAAAAGATGGGCATAGATCCGTCAAGGATCAAGCCCAGCAACACTACCTTCAAAGGAGTGATCCCAGGCGTTGAAGCCCGGTGCACAGGCTCCGTAAGCCTGGAGGTTGTGTTCGGCTCGCCCGATAACTTTCGAAACGAGGACTTGATCTTCGACATCATACCCTTCAGCAGCGGCTATCACGCCCTGCTCGGTCGTATAGCGTTCGCTCGCTTTAACGCCGTCCCTCACTACGCATACCTCAAGCTCAAGATGCCCGGCCCTAGGGGAGTCATTACAGTTAATGGCAATACAGAGCGCTCCCTCCGAACTGAGGAACATGCGTTGGCCCTGGCGGCCGAATTCCATTACACCGATGGTTGGCAATCGCCGACATCTGTCGTCAAGGCACCCAAGGCTGGGAAAAGAGCTCGGTCTCACTTCGAGGTACCAGAACCTTCCACTCCCCGCAAATAGGGACTCGCCCCCCATCGCACGGCCCTAGAACCGGCAAGGTACGTGCCACGGAGGCACAACTTCGCGCTCAAAATTCCATGGGCAGCGGTGGGGACATACTATTAGAGGGTAGGTGTTCGGCTGGACCGAACTATTACCGTCAACACGTCTTCGGACACACTACAGGTACCATAAAGTGCCTGCTAAAGGCGTCAAGCTCATCCATACCTCGGCGACTTCTCAAGACCCTTTCTTCAAGGTCCGTTCGCCGAACTAACAAAGCCCATAAAGGCACACACCTCCTTAGGAGCTGCAGGAGCAGATAAGCGACGGAGCACATTAAGGACGTTAGGTCACCTATCGAAGGCCCTTGGTACAAACTCTCCTGTAAAATTTATATTTCATTTATCAAATACCTGTAAACAGTTGCATCGGCAAATTGAACAATAAGAGTTGTTGAGTAAAATACAGATATATCATTTTCTCTTTGATGCCCCTTTTCGGAACACTTTCTGTTTTCTCCCTCTTCTTGCGAACCTGTTTGGTATACTGTACGATGCAACCGGCTAATAGACCAGGGGCTCGGCCTTAAAAATCGCCCTAATCACAATTTCTTTAAGTGTTCGGCGTCTTGGAATTCCGCTTTATATGCATTGGTTCCGAACCGTGTCTTGGGTCAATAGTTGGGTTGCCCGGCTCCTGTGCTTGCCCCTTTATGTTCCGCTCGTTCGGCTAAAAGGGCAAAGGGAGCACCGCTGCGATTGTGCTTCCGGCTAGTCTGGTTAAGCGCCTTAGCGGAGAAAGCCGAAAACTGACTGTCATGGTATGCGAGAACCGGTCTGCGAATCCGAGCTTAACTAAATCTCGTCAGAGGTTATTCCGTGTCATACGATGGGTTTGGTGTTAGCACAAACCAGGTGATATAGGCTTTGGCCGCGGTTCATCCGAACATCACAAACACCTGGGGGCTAGTTATCAGCTCCCGCGCTCCTTTCTCGCGCCCCTATGGCTAAGTGAAAGCAATAAAGCATTATGGTCCGATTGCCTTGTCCGCTCCACACTACCGCCTTCGGGTGCCGATAGTTCGGCTAAGGGTTACAGTGCGGTTGGAAGAGACACCTTGTTTAGTATCTACACGGGGGCTGAAGCCGACCACTCGCAGCTTTCAGGGTTAATGGCCACAAAGGAGTTATAAAGGATGCAAAACATACAAGACATGATAAAACCATGCATTTTAAATACATACACGGTGACAAGTCTTCGGACATAGTACAGCAATCTATTCATATACATTCTCTCTCGTACACTGTGATTCTATGGCCCGAGCACCCTCCATAACTACGGAGAAGTACAGCTCGGGGCACCTATGACCCTTTCCAGGAGGCGGAGGAGCTGTGGCTACCTTCATCGGATCCAGCCCCGGCCAGTGCACCTTGGCCTTCGCGAAGGTCATCCTAGCCGACTCGATGCAGGAAGACCGCCTCAAGGCGTCGATCCGAGGAGTGGCGTCGCTCAGCTTCTGCACCAGGCCGAAGTAGCTGCCCGGCAGTGGCTCATTGGGCCATAGCCGGATACAGAGATCCTTCATGGCCGGTTCCGCCATCCGGTGTAGCTCCATCAGCTGCTTCAGCTGCTCCACAAGGAGAGGAGAACGCTCAGGGGCTTCGAATTGCGCCCAGAATAGCCGAGCTTCATCTCCTTCTCCCCGCGAAGCATAGAACTGCTTCGCGTCCGCTAAGTCATTCTGGAGGTCCGAGCAGGCGCCTGAGGAACACCATACTTGGGTAAGCAACTCGAACTTGCTGTCCCCGAAGATACACTGCAATGAATATGGCTTACCATCCAGGATAGCTTTGGCTTGGCGGAGCTCCTCTTCAAATGACCGCCTATCCACCCGCTCCTTTTGGAGATTGGTTTTCAGGGTGGATATTTCGGCGGCCTGCTCCTTGCCCTTCCGCTCCAGATCCTCGCACTTCCGCCCAGCGTCTTTGAGCTCCTGCTGGATTTCCTCCACCCGAGCCTCGTGCTTGTCGCTGGTAGCTCTTAGGGCGGATAGCATGGCAGCTGCTTCTTTGGCAGCCGCCTTCTCCACCGCAGCCTCCTGCTTGGCCTTCTCAAGTTCGATCTTGAGCTTCTCAATCTCTTTCGCCAAGGCTGCACAAGCATTAAGCATATCAAACAACACTGCATTGACAGTACGATAACAAAGAGTTTTTTACTCTAATTCGACTTACCTTGCGTCTCGTCGAATCTCTTGTTCAGACCGTCAAGCTCGTCTTCGGAGCTCTTGAGCTTCCGATTTAGCTCTTCTAGCTCAGCAGCGTTATTGGCCGCTGCCGTCGACGAAGCATGTAACAAACAACATCATATAACGTTACAGGGGCTTACAACCTCCGAACTATCACTACAATAATCCTGTGAACGGTCCTCTTAAGGGCTGATAGAACGATCCGAACATATATTGTCCTATGCATAGTTCGGATAAGGATCTATGATTTGACCCCCAGGTAAGTTTTTCCAAACTCACTTAGGGCTCGGGGGCTGCCATGCATATAATCATAACTTACAGAAATTAATATTTCACAAAGTAGAGCATTACTTGGCTTACCTGAAAGCCCGTCAGGAGACAGTTGAAGGCCTCCTTTAGTCCGGAATCCACGGAGTGAATGCTCTGCAGTACCGCACCCATAAGGGTGCGGTGCTCCCCGGAGATGGAGGCGCTCGATAGAGCCTCCCCCATGGACTTCCACACATTTGTCGGTGGCGCCGGTGGGGATCGGTTGACCCGATCTCCAACCAGAGATTGAGTCGGTACCTCCGGAGGCATGGTACGCTCCGGAGACCGCCTTGGAGGTGACTGGACGTCTTCTGGTCCGGTCTACTCAGTATCCGGGAGGGGCCTCTCCCTCGGGTCTTCGGCGGCCGAGGTGTTTGCCTCGGCCATGACTTCGTCGCCCCTGCCTCCAAAGTCCGGCTCCAAGGGAGCCTGTTGGGAGGACGCCTCCGCGGTATCCTTCACTGCACCCGGAGGAGAGGGGTGCGATGTGGTCCCGCTCTCCGCTAGCTCGGCGGGTGGGGTCTCCCCGTCTGAAACTTGATCGGTGGGGAGGACTTGTGGTGGGCTGCAAGTCAGTAAGCGCTCACGTGTTAGTAACATTCGAAGCTTTGCATCAATAGCACGGAAGGGTCTTCGGATCTGTACCTTCGAGGTACGGGCTTGACCCTGAGGTTCCTCCGCGGAACCCTCTCAAAGTCCTCGGACTCAGTGTTCGAGTCCGAACTATCGTCGAACGGGACTACCTGTGTCCGGCGCGGTTTCTTCTGGGCGGGAGGAGCTATCTCCTCCGAGGCGTCCGATGACGCCGCCCTCTTTCCTGTGAGGGGGGAATAGCCTCTCCCCTCAGCCTCGTGCTCGTCCTCTTGATTCGAGGAGGCATGAGTCTCTTCGGACACAGCCCCTGGCTGGTCCCTGTTGCGTAGGCCTGTTCGGCCTGGCTTCTTCTTCTCCTTCTTCTCTGGCGCCTTGTAAGGCACCACGACGAGCATCTCCAACAGCAGCGGAGACTTGGGGTCTTCGGGCTGTGGAGCCGGACACTTGATGCCCGTGGCTTTGCTCAACCATTCCTATGATAGGTGATCGGAAAGTGCTTAGACTATCTTTGGGAAGATAGAACCGGTGAAATGAAACTATGCTATTCCTCGGGTGCGGGCTTGATGGCGCTCAAACCCTTGTCCTCCTTCTTGCCCGGCCAGTTCTCCTGCGCCTTGAACAGCGCCTTCCATAGCTTCTCCCGCGTGGTACGGAAGAGTTGACGAACTGTAGGATCATCATCAGTCCAATAATTCCACATAGGAGAGCTCCGGCGCTAGCAGGGGAGGATGCGCCGCCGAAGCATAACCTGGACCACGTTGGTCAGGCCGACTCCTTCCCTGATCAAGGAGGCGATGCCCCTCTGCAGGTCCTCCACCTCTGTGTCCGACCCCCAGTCGAAGCCCTTTCGGACCCATGAGGTCAATCTGGTCGGGGGGGCAGATCTGAATTCGGCAGGAACAGTTCCGCCCTCCTCCTTTGGCTCGGTGAAGTAAAACCACTCTTTTTGCCAAGTCTTGATAGTGTCGATGAAGGTGCCGGATGGCCACACTGCACGCGGAAGCTGGCCGATGACTGCCCCGCCGCAATCCGCGTGTGCGCCGGCGACACACTTCGGCTTGATGTTGAAGATCTTGAGCCACAGTCTGAAGTGTGGCTCGACTCGAAGAAAAGCTTCACAGACTATGATGAAGGCCGATATATGCATGAAAGAGTTCGGTGGGAGGTCGTGGAAGTCGAGGCCGTAGAAGAACATGAGGCCCCTCACGAAGGGGTGGAGCGGCAAGCTCAGTCCCCGAATGAAGTGAGGGACAAAGACCACCCTCTCGCCTGGTTTAGGGGTGGGGATCACCTGGCCCTCCTCTGCGGCGCGGTGGAAGACATTAGCGGGGAGGTAGCCGGCTTCCTTGAGATCCCGGATGTCCTGGTCTGTGACCGTGGACGCCTCCCACTTGCCGTTGGAGCCGGAGCTGGCCATGGCTAAGCTCGGAGGGGGAAGAATGGAAGACCTAGATCTGGGCTCGGTAAACTCGGAAGATTGGGGAAGCTGGGATGCGAATGGGAGGGTGCGGATAAGCCTTGGGGTTTTCCTCCCCTTTTATTGAGGCTTGCTGCTGGTTAGCCTCCCTTCACGAAGCCGTGAATCTCTCCGCTTCCCAAGGCGTGCATGCCGTTATATGCGTATGATTAAACATATCCCGTGTAAAACGGGGCACGATTTGTGCATTAATGGATCGTGTTTGTGGAAACGGCCTCGAGCCGCGAGCCGAGTCCTCACGACTGGTTTAGAGGTCGTGGTGGGCCGTGGCCTTTCATCTGAAAAGTTGTCAGAAAACACTATTGGTTCTCTGACGATTGGCCTTCAAGGCCGAACTACTCATGGTATACGGACGATCTATGATCGGAAACATTACACGTTGACGGAGGCTGAACTATATCCCGACCGATCACTGTTTGGAGAAAGGAACTCGCCTCGCAAGCCGAAGACTCTGATCACTCGAAGCAGCTGGAGCTTGGACCCTTGGCGTTGGAGGCTAGTTCGGGGGCTACTGAGGGAGTCCTGGTTTAAGGGGTCCTCGGGAGGCCGGCCTATGTCTTATGGGCCGGACTGTATGGGCCACTTGCCGAATACTGGAAGAATTGAAGACCTCATCTCCAAGAAGGAAGCTTCGAGAATCGTGGTTTGTCCTCCACGTTTGGAGTAGTGAATAGGCATGTTTATCCCTTCGACGTGTAACCGACCATGTGTAAACCCTAGAGACCCCCGGCGTCTTTATAAGCCGGAGGGTTTTAGGTTGTAGGACAACAGAACTCATCTAGGGTTTTAGTCATACTTTCTCGTGGTAGATCAACTCTGTAATCCCCATACAATCAATATAATCAAGCAGGACGTAGGGTATTACCTCCATAGGAGGGCCCGAACCTGGGTAAAACTTTGTCCCCTTCGTCTCTCGTTACCATCGATCCTAGTCTCACAGCTCGGGACCCCCTACCCGAGATCCGCCGGTTTTGACACCGACACCATGTTCATAAGAGCATCCACCTTTTCACTCAAAGTAGCGATTTGCTCAACAGAATTTACCTTCTTACCAGTTGGAGCTCTTTCGGTATGCCTTTGAGAGTAATTTGTCATGATGTTGTCCAGAAGTTTGGTGGCCTCTCCTAAGGTCACATCCATAAAGGTACCACCTACATCAGAATCTAGAAGATTTCTAGACACAAAGTTCAGTCCAGCATAGAAATTTTCGATAATCATCCATAAGTTTAAATCGTGAGTAGGGCAGTTTCTAATCATCAATTTCATCCTCTCCCAAGCTTGTGCAACATGTTCTTTCTCATGTTGTTTAAAATTCATTATTTGATTTCTAAGGGAGATGATCTTAGCAGGAGGAAAATACTTGGCAATAAAAATATCTTTACACTTATCCCATGTTCCAATACTATTACGTGGTAAAGATGAAAACCAAGCCTTAGCTTTATCTCTTAGTGAAAAAGGAAATAATTTTAAGTTCACAATATCATTATCCATGTCCTTTTTCTTTTGCATATCACAAAGTTCCACAAAAGTATTAAGATGAGCAGCGGGATCCTCATTAGGACTTTCCAAAAATTGATCTTTCATCACAAGATTCAGCAATGCATCATTAATATCAAAAGCATCTGCCCTAGTGGCGGGCGGTATAGGAGTACTAAGAAAATCATTGTTATTAGTATTTGAGAAGTCACACAACTTAGTAGTATCTTGAGACATGGTGACCAAGCAAGCAAAGTATCAAGCAGGACAAGTAAACTAGCAAGCGACAAAGTAAACTAGAGACAAGCAAAGATAAATATTTTTGTATTTTTGATTTTTATAAAGAAAACAAAATATAATAGAAAATAAAAAGAAGAACAAGTGAATGATAATTTGTGTGAAGTTACTTGATAGTTGATGATGATATTCCCCGGCAACGGCACCAGAAATCCTTCCTCATGCTTGTGATCTGCGTTGGGTTTTCCGTGAAGAGGAACGGGTGATGCAGCACAATGCGGGTAAGTATTTCCCTCAGTTAAGAACCAAGGTTTATCAAACCAATAGGAATATCGGTCATCAACCGTCTTCACCGGCTGCACACAAAAGAGCACACACTTGCAGCCAACGCGGCAAGAGGGTTGTCAATCCCCTTGATCTTGTCATTTGCAAGCAAGTAAGATGTGTAGATGATAGTAGATAATTGTAAATTGGAAAATAAAATAAAATAAAGTAAATGGCAGCAAGATATTGAATACTTTTGTAAACTTATAACATGATAGACCCGGGGGCCATAGTGTTCTCTAGTGGCATCTCTCATGTAGTAGGCATACACTGGGTAAACAAATTATTGTTGGGCAATTGATAGAAAAGCGGATAGTTATGCAATCTTATTCACGGCAATGATCATGTATATATAGGCATCACGTCCATAAGCAAATAGGCCGACTCCTGCCTGTACCTATTACTATTACTCCACCCATTGACCGCTATCCAGCATGCATCTAGAGTATTAAGTAAAACAGAGTAATGCTTCAAGAACGATGACATGATGTAGACAAAGAGAATTCAATTAATATGAACTAACCCCATCGTTTTATCCTTAGTGTCAGCAATACAAAGGTGTGTCTTGTCCGTTTTTGTCCCTGGGATATAGAGCACCGCCAGATAGAACCCACTACAACGCACCCCTCTCACTGAAGATAAATCAATCTACTTGGCGAAAGAAAATCAATTGATCGGAGAGATTTACGAAGCTATAATGATCATGCAAATAAGAATCATAATAATTAGATGTGACTCAAATACTTTTCATGAGTAATCTGAACATAAACCCACAATTCATTGGATCCCAACAAACACACCGCACAAAAGGATTACATCAAATAGATCAAAGAGAAGATGCGATAATCATTATATTGAAGATCAAGAGAGAGAGAGAGAGATAGCCATCTAGATACTACCTACGGACCCATAGGTCTATGGTGAACAACTCACAACTCATCATGGAGGCAGCAAGGGTGATGTACAGCCCTCCATGACCAATTCCCCCTCCGGCAGATCGCCGGAAAAGGTCGCCAGATGCGTACGTGGCAGAACAGAGATTTGCGGCGGCAGAAAAAGTGTTTCGGGAGCTCTCCTAGGGTTTTTGGAATATTTGAAGATTTATAGGCCAGAGAGGGGCACGAGAGGGTAGCCGAGGCGGCCACGACCCAACAGAGCGCGACCTGCCCCTGGGCCTTGCCCTGTTAGCTAGTGGCTGCCTCGTGCAACCTCTCGTCTCCTCCCGAAGCTTCCAGGTTTTCTTTTGGTCCAGAAAAAATCATATCAAAGTTTCATGGCATTTGGACTTTGTTTGCTATGGTAAACCTGAAAAGCAAAAAACATGCATAAAACAGCAACTGGCACTGGGCACTAGGTCAATAGGTTAGTGCTCAAAAATAATATTAATTGGTAAATAAACACCCAAAAAGTATCCTAGAATGATAATATAATAGCATGGAACAATAAAAAGTTATAGATACGTTGGAGATGTATCAGACGTCCGTCCCCCATTTATACCCACGGCCATTAACCATAGTCTCTTCACGATTTCGATCGAGCCCCACAACACAATAAGCACACCCTCGACGACGCATACAGAGAGGATATCCAGCGGCGCTCCAATGGAGTTCGGCGTGCATCATGCGGAGACTCACATGAGGAAGACCGACCTCACGATGGTGTACACCAACGACCCGTTCATGGTGGAGGACTCCATCAACACTATGGGAGCGGTTGCTTGCTGCGGATGACAAGTACAAAGTGTTCGGCTTCGACCTCCCTTACACCAGCGGTCGTGACGAGCATGATCAGAAGGTTGTCGTTGCCCAGTTGTGTGTGCGCTGCCTGGCCACAGTGCCTTCCGAGCGTTTCACCAGGTTTGTCAACAGCCCCGACTACAGGTTCACTATGATGGACATTACCAACGATCCAAAGATGCTCAAGACATTGGGCTTGGCCTGCCAGAAGATTGTCGACATCCGCGGCCACTTCAAGGTCTGGGGCAGCAAGAAGAACATGGACTCCCATATTGACCTGGCCGAGGCCATCATCGACCCCTACTACAGAGACATGAAGGTTGAGTGCGACAAGAACAAGCATGTCTGGCACAGGGCTTGGGTGAAGAAACTAGATGAATATCACCTCCAGACCACGACCAAGGAAGCGTACACATGCTACTAGATGTTCACGCGGATTGTTGACATGAGGAAGTGCCTCCTACCTGAAGACGACGAGGGATCGAGCCACAAGCAGAGCGGTGGTGTCAAGCGTCACAGGAAGTAGATGATTTGATGATCGTTTATCATACTCTCTCTATGCCGAAATATTTGTAGTTTTAGAGGGATAAGTTTATTATGCATGTAATAGTTTATTGAGGTGTGCACCAATGTTATGTGTGTATTTGGATGTTTAATTTGGTTATGCAATCATGTTCTTCTAAACGGAGCATAGGTGTTTGTGGGCAGATTGAGCAAATCACATCGCATACGGAATAAACAACAAAATACGTCGGTGATGATTTCATCAGTCGCTGACAGTTATTTATCCGGAACTGTTTGCCCACAACACATCCGAGTGACCTGTATGTTGTACATCACACAAATCTTAATCTGAGCAACAGTTTGTATTATTTTTGCTTATCGCACACAGTTCATCCAAGTGACATGTATGCTGTCTATCACACACATCTTGATCTATGCAACCGTTTATTTTATTTTATCTCATCACAAACAATTCATTTGAGTGACCTGTATGCCATCTATCGCACACGTAATCATCTGGGCAATCATTTGTGTTCTGCTGGATTAGCGCAAACAGTTTATCTGGGTGAACTGTATGTCGTACATCGCACAAACTTGTATTTTTCTAACCGTTTGCGTTATATTGTCCAATCGCAAACAGTTTATCTAGGCCAACTGTTTGCCACAGATTGCACACGCAACTATTTTTTGGATCATATTTGATGGATCCACCATCGCACATAGTTCACTGATACGTCCATTTTCCATTATAATTTCCTACTGATATTTATAATGTTTTTACGCATAATAATGCTTTATGGAGTCATTCTAATGCCTTTTCTCTCATAATATGCAAAGTTTACACAAAGAGGGAGAATGCCGGCAGCTGGAATTCTAGACCTGAAAAAGCATATCAGAGACACCTATTCTGCACATCTCCAAATAGGCTAAAACTTCATGGGGAATTATTTTAGAATATACAAAAAATACTGGAGCAAATAACTAGCGGATGGGGCCACCTGGTGACCACAAGACACCAGGGCGCGCCAGCCCCCCAAGCACGCCCTGGTGGGTTGTGGTCAGCCCATCCCACCTCTGGTGCCCATCTTCTCGTACTTAAGGTCTTTTGATCTAGAAAAAATTAGGAGGGGACTTTCAGGATGGAACACCACCGTCTCGAGGCGAAACTTGGGCAGGAGCACTTTTGCCCTCCGGCGGAGCGATTCCGCCGGGGGAACTTCCCTCCCAGAGGGGGAAATCGAAGCCATCGTCATCACCAACAACCCTCTCATCTTTGGGAGGCCAATTGCTACTTCTCGAGCATGCGTTTGTTTTCCCTTGAAGAGGAAAGGGTGATGCAGCAAAGTAGATAAGTATTTCCCTCAGTTGTTGAGAACCAAGGTATCAATCCAGTAGGAGATACAAGCAAGTCCCCAATAGGTGTACCTACACAAATAATCAAACACTTGCACCCAACGCAATAAAGGGGTTGTCAATCCCTTCACGGTTATTTGCAAGGATGAGATCTGATAGAGATAGGTATGATAGATTGCTTGAACGGAAAGTAAAACAAAAGTAAAAATAATGCAGCAAGGTATTTTTGGTATTTTTGGTTTTAGATCTGAAAGTATAATATGGAAAATAAACCCGGGGGCCATAGGTTTCACTAGAGGCTTCTCTCATGAAGGAAAATAATACGGTGGGTGAACAAATTACTGTCGAGCAATTGATAGAAAAGCGAATAATTATGAAGATATCCAAGGCAATGATTATGCATATAGGCATCACGTCCGTGTCAAGTAGACTGAAACGATTCTGCATCTACTACTATTACTCCACACATCGACCGACTCTCGCCTGCATCTAGAGTATTAAGTTCAAGAAGAACAGAGTAACGCATTAGGTAAGATGACATGATGTAGAGGGATAAACTCAAGCAATATGATGAAAACCCCATCTTTTTATCCTTGATGGCAACAATGCAAATACGTGCCTCGCTACCCCTACTTTCTCACTGGGTGAGGACACCGCAAGATTGAACCCAAAACTAAGCACTTCTCCCATTGCAAGAATTACCAATCTAGTTGGCCAAACCAAACCAATAACTTGAAGAGACTTGCAAAGATATGAAATCATGCATATAAGAATTCAGAGAAGATTCAAATAATATTCATAGATTATCTGAACATAAACCCACAATTCATCGGATCTCGACAAACACACCGCAAAAGAGTATTACATCGGATAGATCTCCATGAAGATCATGAAGAACATGGTATTGAAGAGCAAAGAGAGAGAAGAAGCCATCTAGCTACTAGCTATGGACCCGAAGGTCTGTGGTAAACTACTCACGCATCATCGGAGGGGCAATGGAGTTGATGTAGATGCCCTCCGTGATCGAATCCCCCTCCGGCAGATTACCGGTAAAGGCTCCAAGATTGGATCTCGCGGGAACAGAGGCTTTCGGCGGCGGAAAAGTATTTTCGTGGCTCCCTTTTGTATCCAGGGAATATTTGCGAATTTATAGGCCGAAGAATAGGGTTAGGAGGGCTGCCGTGGGGCCACAAGCCAGGGGGGCGCCCCACCCCCCCCTAGGGCGTGCCCGTGTGGCTTGTCGCCACACGGCGGCTCTCCTGCCTTCATCTCCAAGTCTTCTGGGTTGGTTCTGGTCCAAGAAAAATCATTCCGAAGATTTTATTCCGTTTGGACTCCGTTTAATATTCCTTATCTGCAATACTCAAAAACAAGGAAAAAAAACAGAAACTGGCACTAGGCTCTAGATTAATAGGTTAGTCCCAAAAATAATATAAAATAGTGTATTAATGCATATAAAACATCCAAAACAGATAATATAATACCATGGAACAATCAAAAATTATAGATACGTTGGAGACGTATCACCAATCTTCATCAACATCTTCAACAGCACCATCTCCTCTCAAACCCTAGTTCATCTCTTGTGTTCAATCTTTGTACCGGAACCTCAGATTGGTACCTGTGGGTGACTAGTGCCGTTGATTACATCTTGTAGTTGATTACTATATGATTTATTTGGTGGAAGATTATATGTTCAGATCCATTATGCTATTTAATACCCCTCTGATCTTGAGCATGAATATTATTTGTGAGTATTTACCTTTGTTCTTGAGGCCACGGGAGAAGTCATGTTGCAAGTAATCATGTGAATTTGATATGTGTTCGATATTTTAATGATATGTATGTTGTGATTCCCTTAGTGGTGTCATGTGAACGTCGACTACATGACACTTCACCATCTTTGGGCCTAAGGGAATGCATTGTGGAGTAGTTATTAGATGATGGGTTGCTAGAGTGACAGAAGCTTAAACCGTAGTTTATGCGCTATTTCGTAAGGGGCTGATTTGGATCCAAATGTTTAATGCTATGGTTAGATTTTATCTTAATACTTTTCTCGTAGTTGCGGATGCTTGCGAGGGGGTTAATCATAAGTGGGAGGTTTGTTCAAGTAAGAACAGCACCCAAGCACCGGTCCACCCACATTTCAAATTATCAAAGTAGCGAACGCGAATCAAACCAACATGATGAAATTGACTAGATGAAATTCCCTTGTGCTCTCAAGAACGTTTTGCTTATTATAAGAGACCATTTTGGCCTGTCCTTTGCCACAAAAGGATTGGGCTACCTTGCTGCACTTTATTTACCGTTATTGTTACTTGCTCGTTACAAATTAGCTTGCTATCAAACTACCTGTTACCAACAATTTCAGTGCTTGTAGAAATTACCTTGTTGAAAACCGCTTGTCATTTCCTTCTGCTCCTCGTAGGGTTCTACACACTTACTTATCGAAAGGACTACGATTGATCCACTATACTTGTGGGTCATCAAGGCTCTTTTCTGGCGCCATTGCCGGGGAGTGAAGCGCTCTTGGTAACTGGAAATCGGTGAGGAAAAATGTATACTACGTGCTGAAATTTATTGTTTCTTGCTACTATGGAAAACAATCCTTTGAGGGATTTGTTCGGGGTATCTTCACCTCGACCGTAACCACAATTAGTTGCCCCTCAACCTACTGCACCTACTGAAAATATTGGTTATGAAATTCCTTCGGGTATGGTAGAACAACTGCTAGCTAATCCTTATGCAGGAGAAGGAACTAAACATCCTAATATGCACCTAATACATGTGGATGAAAATCATGGATTATTTAAGCTTGCAGGTTTGCCCGGAGATGAAGTTAAGAAGAAGGTTTTTCCTTTATCTTTGAAGGGAAAAGCATTGACATGGTATAGGCTATGTGATGATATTGGATCATGGAACTGTAATCGATTGCAATTAGAATTCCTTCAAAAGTTTTATCCTATGCATCTAGTTCATCGTGATCGGAATTATATATATAATTTTTGGCCTCATGAAGGAGAAAGCATCGCTCTAGCTTGGGGGAGGCTTAAGTCAATGTTATATCCATGCCCCAATCATGAGCTCCCGAGAGAAATTATTATTCAGAATTTTATGCTCGGCTTTCTCATAATGATCGATCCATGCTCGATACTTCTTGTACTGGTTCTTTTACGAAGAATACTATTGAATTCAAGTGGGATCTCTTAGAAAGAATTAAACGCAACTCTGAATATTGGGAACTCGACGAAGGTAATGAGTCAGGTATTAAGCTTAAGTTTGATTGTGTTAAATCTTTTATGAATACCGATGCTTTTCACAAGTTTAGCACTAAATATGGACTTGACTCTGAGATAGTAGCCTCTTTCTGTGAATCATTTGCTACTCATGTTGACCTCCCTAAGGAGAAGTGGTTTAAATATCATCCCCCTATAAAAGAAGAAATTATAGAACCAGTTAAAGCTAAAGATGAAACTGTCATTTACAATGTTGATACAGTTGTGCCTTCCGCTTATATTGAAAAACCACCTTTCCCTGTAAGGATACAGAAACATGCTAAGGTATCAACTGTGGTTCACAAAAGTAATATTAAAACACCAAAGCCCTCTGAACAAATTAAAGTAGAACCTGGTGTTGCTATGGTTAAAGATCTCTTGGTAGAAAATATTGATGGGCATGTTATTTACTTCTGTGATGAAGCTGCTAGAATTGCCAAATCCGATGAAAAGGATAAACATAGACCAGTAGTTGGCATGCCTGTTGTCTCAGTTAAAATAGGAGATCATTGCTATCATGGTTTATGTGATATGGGTGCTAGTGTGAGTGCTATTACTTTTACCTTATACCAAGAAATTATGAATGATATAGCACCCGCCGAAATAGAAGACATTGATGTTACAATTAAACTTGCTAATAGAGACACCATCACAGCACTTGGGATTGTTAGAGATGTTGAAGTCTTGTGTGGGAAAATAAAATATCCTACTAATTATCTAGTTCTTGGTTCCCACAAGATGACTTTTGTCCCATTATCTTTGGTAGACCTTTCTTGAACACTGTTAATGCTAAGATAGATTGTCAAAAACAAACTGTCGGTGTTAGTTTTGGTGATGTGTCTCATGAGTTTAACTTTTCCAAGTTTAGTAGACAACCACGTAATAAAGAATTATCTAGTAAGGATGAAATAACTGGTCTTGCTTCTATTGCCGTACGTCCTACCGATCCACTAGAACAATATTTGCTTGACCATGAAAATGATATGCACTTGCGTGAAAGAAATGAGATAGATAAAATTTTCTTTGAACAACCACCTCTCCTAAAATAGAATTTGCCTATTGAAACTCTAGGAGGTCCTCCTCCACCTAAAGGTGATCCTGTGTTTCAATTAAAACAATTGCCTGACACTTTGAAGTATGCTTATCTTGATGAGAAAAAGATATATCCTGTTATTATTAGTACTAACCTTTCAGAACATGTAGAAGAAAGATTATTAAAAATTCTGAGGAAGCACCGGGCTGCTATTGGATATACTCTTGATGATCTAAAGGGCATCAATCCCACTCTCTGTCAGCACAAGATCAATATGGAACCTGATGCTAAACCCGTTGTTGATCACCAACGACTATTGAATCCTAAGATGAAAGAAGTGGTAAGAACTAAAATATTAAAGCTTCTGGAAGTATGTATAATTTATCCCATAGCTGATAGTAGATGGGTGTAATTGATTTCAGAAAATTAAATAAAGGTACTAGAAAACATCATTACCCTCTGCCTTTCATTGATCAAATGCTAGAAAGATTATCTAAGCACACACACTTTTGTTTTCTGGATGGATATTCCGGTTTCTCTCAAATACCTGTATCACAACCCGATCAAGAGAAAACCACCTTTACTTGTCCTTTTGGAACTCTATACCAAGAAATTATGGATGAGCTAGCACCTGCTGAAATGGAAGACATTGACGTTACTATTAAACTTGCTAATAGAGACACCATCACACCACTTGGGATTATTAGAGATGTTGAAGTCTTGTGCATGAAAGTAAAATATCATACTGATTTTCTAGTTCTTGGTTCCCCACAAGATGACTTTTGTCCCATTATCTTTGGTAGACCTTTCTTGAACACCGTTAATGCTAAGATAGATTGTCAAAAACAAACTGTCGGTGTTAGTTTTGGTGATGTGTCTCATGAGTTTAACTTTTCCAAGTTTAGTAGACAGCCACGTAATAAAGAATTATCTAGTAAGGATGAAGTAATTGGTCTTGCTTATATTGTCGTACCTCCTACCGATCCACTAGAACAATATTTGCTTGACCATGAAAATGATATGCCCTTACATGAAAGAAATGAAATAGATAAAATTTTCTTTGAACAACAACCTCTCCTAAAACAGAATTTGCCTATTGCAACTCTAGGAGGTCCTCCTCCACCTAAAGGTGATCCTGTGTTTGAATTAAAACAATTCCCTGACACTTTGAAGTATGCTTATCTTGATGAGAAAAATATATATCCTGTTATTATTAGTGCTAACCTTTCAAAACATGAAGAAGAAAGAATATTAAAAATTCTGAGGAAGCACCGGGCTGCTATTGGATATACTCTTGATGATCTTAAGGGCATTAGTCCCACTCTCTGTCGGCACAAGATCAATATGGAACCTGATGCTAAACCCGTTGTTGATCACCAACGATGATTGAATCCTAAAATGAAAGAAGTGGTAAGAACTGAAATATTAAAGCTTCTGGAAGCAGGTATAATTTATCCCATAGCTGATAGTAGATGGGTAAGTCCCGTTCATTGTGTCCCTAAGAAGGGAGGAATTACTGTTGTTCCTAAGGATAAAAATGAATTTATCCCAGAGAGAATTGTCACTGGCTATAGAACGGTAATTGATTTTAGAAAATTAAATAAAGCTACTAGAAAAGATCATTACCCTCTGCATTTCATTGATCAAATGCTAGAAAGATTATCTAAGCACACACGCTTTTGTTTTCTGAATGGATATTCTGGTTTCTCTCAAATACCTGTATCACAACTTGATCAAGAGAAAATCACCTTTACTTGTCCTTTTGGAACGTATGCTTATAGGCGTATGCCTTTTGATTTATGCAATGCACCTGCTACCTTTCAAAGATGTATGACTGCTATATTCTCTGATTTTTGTGCAAAGATTGTGGAGGTTTTCATGGATGATTTTTCCGTTTACAGAACTTCTTTTGATGATTGCTTAAGCAACCTCGATCGAGTTTTGCAGAGATGTGAACAAACTAATCTCGTCTTGAATTGGGAGAAGTGCCACTTTATGGTTCATGAAGGTATTGTCTTGGGGCATAAAATATCCGAACAAGGTATTGAGGTGGATAAAGCTAAGGTTGATGCAATTGAGAGAATGCCATGTCCTAAAGATATTAAAGGTATTCGAAGTTTCCTTGGTCATGCTGGTTTCTATAGGAGGTTTATTAAAGACTTCTATAATATTTCTAGGCCTCTTACTAATCTTTTACAAAAGTATATTCCATTTGTTTTTGATGATGATTGTGTAGAAGCCTTTGAAACACTCAAGGAAGCCTTAACTTCTGCACCTATTGTTCAACCACCTGATTGGAACTTGCCTTTTGAAATTATGTATGATGCTAGTGATTATGCTGTTGGTGCTATTCTAGGACAAAGAGTTGATAAGAAATTAAATGTTATCCATTGTGCTAGCAAAACTCTAGACAGTGCCCAAAGAAATTATGCTACTACTAAAAATGAATTTTTAGCAGTTGTGTTTGCTTGTGATAAATTTAGATCTTACATTGTTAATTCCAAAGTTATTGTTCACACTGATCATGCTGCTATAAAATATCTTATGGAGAAGAAAGATGCTAAACCTAGACTCATTAGGTGGGTTCTCTTGCTTCAAGAATTTGATTTACATATCACTGATAGGAAAGGAGCTGAGAACCCCGTAGCTGATAACTTGTCTAGGTTAGAAAATATTCTTGATGACCCACTACCTATTGATGATAGTTTTTCTGATTAACAGTTAGCTGCAATAAATTTTCTCAAAACACTCCTTGGTATGCTGATTATGCTAACTACATTGTTGCTAAATATATACCACCTAGTTTCACATACCAACAAAAGAAAACATTCTTCTATGATTTAAGACATTACTTTTGGGATGACCCACATCTTTATAAACAAGGGGTAGATGGTATTATTAGACATTGTGTACCTGAGCATGAACTGGAACAAATCCTACAGAAATGTCATTCCGAAGCCTATGGAGGACATCATGCGGGAGATACAACTGCTCACAAGGTATTGCAATATGGTTTTTATTGGCCTACTCTCTTCAAGGATGCCCGTAAGTTTGTCTTGTCTTGTGATGAATGTCAAAGAATTGGTAATATCGGTAAGCGTTAGGAAATGCCTATGAATTATTCACTTGTTGTTGAACCATTTGATGTTTGGGGTTTTGACTATATGGGACCTTTTCCTTCCTCTAATGGGTATACTCATATTTTGGTTGCTGTTGATTATGTTACTAAGTGGGTAGAAGCTATTCCAACTAGTAGTGTTGATCATAACACCTCCATTAAAATGCTTAAATAAGTTATTTTCCCGGGGTTTGGAGTCCCTAGATATTAAATGACCGATGGTGGTTCACACTTTATTCATGGTGCTTTCCGTGGAATGCTTGCTAAATATGATGTTAACCATAGAATTGCATCACCCTATCATCCTCAATCTAGTGGTCAAGTTGAACTTAGAAATAGAGAAATAAAATTAATATTACAAAAAATTGTCAATAGGTCCCGAAAGAATTGGTCTAAGAAACTAGATGATGCACTTTGGGCCTATAGAACAGCCTATAAAAATCCTATGGGTATGTCTCCATACATAATGGTATATGGTAAGGCTTGTCATTTGCCTCTAGAGTGAGAACATAAAGCATTTTGGGCAATTAAGGAACTCAATTATGGTTTCAAACTTGTCGGTGAAAATAGGTTATTTGATATTAGCTCACTAGATGAATGGAGAACCAAAGCTTATGAAAATGCCAAACTATTCAAAGAAAAAGTTAAAAGATGGCATGCCAAAAGAATCCAAAAGCGGGAATTCAAAATTTGGAGAATATGTTCTTTTGTACAAAACTCATTTTAGATTTTTTGCAGGAAAACTTCTTTCCAAATGGGAAGCACCATATGTTATCGAAGAGGTTTATCGCTCTGGAGCTATCAAGATTAAGAATGCCGAAGGTACTAACCCGAAGGTGGTCAATGGACAAAGAATTAAACACTACATCTCAGGAATGCCTATTAATGATGAAAGCAATATTATCCAAACCATGACACCGGAGGAACACATAAAAGAAACCTTCCGGAACACTCCAGAATCCTGAAAAAGAGGAGGTACGTGATACGGTAAATAAACGGACTCCGAAAAATCCGCAAAAATATTTTCTGTTAGTTTTGGATTATTACAAAAAATAGGAAAATAAGAAGTAAACAGGAAAGCAACCGAGGTGAGCACGATACACCAGGGCGCGCCTGCCCTGCCTAGCGCGCCCTGGTGGGTTGTGCCCCCCTCGGGCACCATCCCGACTCCGTTTTCCTTCCATATTCTTGCTTCCCAAGATAAAAAAATCTGTATATATACCCCCGATTGTTTTGACCACCGCATCGCAAAAATATCCTCTGTTCTTGTTTTTTGTTCTTTTCCTGTCAGATCTAGATCGTCATGGCTCCACCAAGCTCCTCCAAAGACAAGTTCTTCGAGAAGGTCATCAACCCTTACCTGTCGGAGGTGATGAAGCACCCTCAAGCCATTGAGATGCGTGAGGAGGTGCTCCACATCCGAGATGTTCAGGGGCCCAAGAGGACAGGACGCATGGAGGCCAGGCTCGAGGCGGTGGAACAAGACATCTTCAAGTGCCAAGGGATGGTGGAGTGTGGACTTAGTGCCAATCACTCCATGATCACGGAATTCACCCATGATCACATGGTGGATGGCCGGTCCATGAAGGACATCATCTTCACCTTCAATGAGCAAATCAATTTTCTGCAAAGTCAAATCTATGATCTTCAAAACCAAGTTTTTTGAGTATGAAGCAAGATTTAAAGGTATGAGTTTAGCTGCTAGTTGCAGGACTCAGGGGACTCGTGGAGCAACTTTTGACGGTGAGCCCTTGCCCTGGAAGCCGGAGGACAAACCTACCACTTCATCACCACCACCTTCATCATCTTCACCACCAAAGGAGACTTGAGTACACGGTACGGGCACTCCCCTTGGCTTGTGCCAAGCTTGGGGGAGATGCCCCGGTATCGTATCATAATCACTTTTATTACCCTTACATTTACCTATTTTATTTCGACCCTTAGCTCTTTCATGATTTAGTTGAATAAAAGTTTAGTATGATCCATTTTCGAGTGCTAGTTTCGTGATCTATCTATCTATGTAATCGAGTGAGAGTTATATAATAAAGTTTAGTTTGAGCTTTTGCTTCTCTACTTTTCTGATGCAATCAAAATAAAAGGAAATAAATGAAAAGGATCATATGCTAATCTTATGATAAGTAATGACATCAGATAAGGAAAAGTATAAGTAGTAAAATTTATTCGACATTGACAAACATAGCATTGGTCAATGATGCAATCATGAAAGAATTAATAAGGGAAGAGAAGATTCACATACAAATAAACTATCTTGGACATCTTTTATGATTGTGAGCCCCCATTAAATATTATATGCCAAAGTTGTTGACGTTGGACAAGGAAGACAACGTAATGATTTATGTTTGTTCATATTCACATAGAAGTTATATTGTCATAGATCCTTCAACATGTGGTGCTTGCTCAATATCTTTGCTAGCCAAAAAAATCCGCACTAAGTAGAGATACTACTTGTTCATCCAAAAACCCTAAACCCGAACTCATTCTTTGAGAGTCCACCATACCAACATATGGATTGAGTAAGATCCTTCAAGTAAGTTGTCATCACTGCACTAAGGTAATAAAAATTACTTCTAAATGTGTTTGATCAATTAGTGTAAGAGAAAATTGAGCGTTGTACGAACTTGTGATGGCAAAGTAATAAAAGCGACAGACTACATAATAAAGGTTGCTATCATAAGGGGCAATATAACATGACGTTCTTTTGCATTAAGGGATTTGCCATACAAACCAAAAAGTGCATGACAACCTCTGCTTCCCTCTGCGAAGGGCCTATCTTTTACTTTTATGTATTTACTTTTATGCAAGAGTCAAAGTATTCTTCCCTATTCCTTTTTACTTTTTCTTTTTGCAAGCATCATGTGGTGAGGAAAGATCTAGGCACATATATCCAGTTGGATATGAGTGAGCATGATTTAATATTGTAGACATCACCCTTGAGGTGAATACGTTGGGAGGCGAAACTATAAGCCCCTATCTTTCTATGTGTTCGGTTAAAACTTTTTGTTCATGGGTATGCTGTGAGTGTTAGCAATCATAGAAGATTAAATGATGGTTGAGTATGTGGACTTGCCAAAAGGCTCCGACACGATACCCTTCCTAAAAATATGATGAATTGTAGTTGCAAAGTTGACTGAGAACATAGTTTGTTGGTTTTCAATAAGGTTTATGCTTATACTTCTATGTTGTGATGAATTGTTACTTGTTCATGAGAAGTTATATGATGAAGTTATATAATAAAAGTTAGTTGAATAAGTTCTATGATAAAGTTTGTTTCTGCTATGATAATAAGCATGATGCTACTATGTCCGTATTTTGTTTTTATCGACACCTCTCTCTCAAACCATGTGGACATGTTTTTCGATATCGGCTTTCGCTTGAGGACAAGCGAGGTCTAAGCTTGGGGGAGTTGATACGTCCATTTTGCATCATGATTTCCTACTGATATTTATAATTTTTTTATGCATAATAATGCTTTATGGAGTCATTCTAATGCCTTTTCTCTCATAATATGCAAGGTTTACACAAAGAGGCAGAATGCCGGCAGCTGGAATTTTAGACCTGAAAAAGCATATCAGAGACACCTATTCTGCACATCTCCAAATAAGCTAAAACTTCACGGGGAATTATTTTGGAATATATAAAAAATACTGGAGCAAATAACTACCAGAGGGGGGCCACCTGGTGACCACAAGACACCAAGGCGCGCCAGGCCCCACAGGCGCGCCCTGGTGGGTTGTGGTCATCCCAGCCCACCTCCGGTGCCTATCTTCTGGTACTTAAGGTCTTTTGACATAGAAAAAATTAGGAGGGGACTTTCGGGACGGAACGCCGCCGTCTCGAGGCGGAACTTGGGCAGGAGCAGTTTTGCCCTCCGGCGGAGCGACTCCGCCGGGGGAACTTCCCTCCCTGAGGGGGAAATCGAAGCCGTCGTCATCACCAACAACCCTCTCATCTTTGGGAGTCCAATCTTCATCAACATCTTCAACATCACCATCTCCTCTCAAACCCTAGTTCATCTCTTGTGTTCAATCTTTGTACCGGAACCTCAGATTGGTACCTGTGGGTGACTAGTGGTGTTGATTACATCTTGTAGTTGATTACTATATGGTTTATTTGGTGGAAGATTATATGTTCAGATCCATTATGCTATTTAATACCCCTCTGATCTTGAGCATGAATATTATTTGTGAGTAGTTACCTTTGTTCTTGAGGCCACGGGAGAAGTCATGTTGCAAGTAATCATGTGAATTTGATATGTGTTCGATATGTTGATGATATGTATGTTGTGATTCCCTTAGTGGTGTCATGTGAACGTCGACTACATGGCACTTCACCATCTTTGGGCCTAAGGGAATGCATTGTGGAGTAGTTATTAGATGATGGGTTGCTAGAGTGACAGAAGCTTAAACCGTAGTTTATGCGCTATTTCGTAAGGGGCTGATTTGGATCCAAATGTTTAATGCTATGGTTAGATTTTATCTTAATACTTTTCTCGTAGTTGTGGATGCTTACGAGGGGGTTAATCATAAGTGGGAGGTTCGTTCAAGTAAGAACAGCACCCAAGCACTGGTCCAACCACATATCAAATTATCAAAGTAGCAAACGCGAATCAAACCAACATGATGAAAGTGACTAGATGAAATTCCTGTGTGCCCTCAAGAATGCTTTGCTTATTATAAGAGACCGTTTTGGCCTGTCCTTTGCCACAAAAGGATTGGGATATCTTGCTGCACTTTATTTACCATTATCATTACTTGCTCGTTACAAATTATCTTGCTATCAAATTACCTGTTACCAACAATTTCAATGCTTACAGAAATTACCTTGCTGAAAACCGCTTGTCATTTCCTTCTGCTCCTCGTTGGGTTCGACACTCTTACTTATCGAAAGGACTACCATTGATCCCCTATACTTGTGGGTCATCATTCACGTCATTAGAGACGGAGCTATAACTATAATGTTTGCGATTTGGTCATCGCACACAGTTTCGTCGAAGGGTCTCTGATTGATGTGTCATCATTGGACCATTCTGCAGTAGTGATATAACCTCGTGTGTTTGCCTTGTAGATGCCATGGATGAAGAAGAGCTTTGTGCAGGTCCCGAAGGTGTGCCCCTGCTGGAGGCTGGTGGCGGTGCATGTTTTTGTATCTCTGTTGGAGTTGGCGACTAAAGTAAGTGGTGTTGTAGTAGGACGTGTGGAAGTAGATGATGTACGTGGTGTCCATGATGAAGCTTGACCTGCAGAAAAATTAGTTCTCGCCATTGCCTGTCGATCCTGCACTTCACGTTTAGCTTTGCAAGCATGATGGAATAAACGAGTGATAGTGTTATACTCCTTATACTCTAGAATAGTCTGAATCTCTCTATTTAATCCACCCATAAAACGTGCAAGCATAGCTTCATTCTCCTCAATAATACCACATCTAATCATGCCAATTTGTAATTCCTAATAATATTCCCCTACAGAATTTTTTCCCTTGTCTTAAACGCTGTAAATTTTGAAGCAATTCACGTTGATAATATGGTGGACCCAACAATTACGCATAGTAGTTTTCAAAATAGCCCAAGTAGTAGGGATATTATCATGATGTATTCTACAATGTTCAGACCCCCAAACATAAGCAAAACTGGTGAAAGCACAAACAACAGCAACAACACGTCTATCCTCGGGAAATTGTAAGCATGTAAAACATTGTTCTGTTTCTAACTCCCAAGTAAGATATATATATAAGTTTAGGCAGATGGTCATGATCCCGTACCTGAGGGGAGGTGCATCCCTACCATTGCGATTGTATGCATGTGGAAGACCTGGTGCTTGTGGTGGTGGTTGCCCTTGGTGCTGATTGGGAGCAACCTCACCCTCATCATCGTAATCACCATCGTAGTCCTCATTCTTCTCAACCACAGTAGTAGCAGCAGCCATAGAAACTGTAGCATTAGCAGCAGTAGCAACGGCACCAGAATTTTGGTCTTGACCGATAGGCACACGTTGCGCTCGTCCCACAAAATTCGAATGATGGTGTTGTTGTTGTAGAGGTATGACAGGTGCAGCTGGTGGTGGTAGACGTGCAAGCACCTCATTGAACTTAGCATCCATCTTGGTGTCGAACGTCTTCTCTAAACGATCTAACTTCTCCATGGCCTCTCCCAAGATGGTCACCAAGTCATCACCTGTTCACCCATCATTTGCTGAAATTTATCATGGAGCTCCTTGTTGGTCATGCCCTCCCAGTTGATCTTGTCGGCTTGTGATCCTGTCATGGTTAGTAGCAATAGGAACACACAAGAATATGAACCTACAGACTACTAGGAAGTGGTGGTGGTGGTGTATCACAAATCCGTCAAGCAAATCTCAAATTATTTCCAATTCTTACCCAACAGCAGGCGGTGATCGGTAACCGTTGTAGTCAAAACTCTCAAAGCTTGGATAAAGCGATTGCCAGGTGGTGTCAAACACACGAAGTAGTAGTGTGTGGAGCTGGGATAGCTTATAATATGGTAGCAAAAATGTCACAATAATCAATTCAGAGATGCAATGTTGAATAAACGCTCAACGACAGTACCGTGCTGGTCCTGGGCTAGACTGTACTAGAGGCGCGAACCTATAACACCAACAAAATCACGACGCGACACGTACCAACGGAAAAGCACACTCTAATTTTTTTTAAATTTGTGCCGCTGTTTTTTGTGCGCTTTTGTTTTTGCTCAACAACATTTTTTCCAAAAAAGTCTTAGAATGGTCTAAATACTGCCTAGCCAGAATTTTCTAGACTTGGTTTTTTTTAAACTGGACCTATTCCTCTTCTCTGGGCAACACGAAAGTTAGGGAGTCCAACTTGATCACGACACGTAGTAGGGCGTGATCTGGATATCAACTACAAAGCAGCAAATATTGGACTCATACTAGGATTGAAGGCGGATATGAATCTGGTGGAACTCAGACTGGTGGCGAATATATGTAGGGGGCGGAACACGGACTGGTGGCGAATCTGTGATGGAGGTGGACTCGGATTGACGTGATGGCAGAGATGTGGTGGTACATGTGGACTCGGATTGGCAGGAGATATGCGGTGGTGGTATATGGCAGCGGTGATGTATCTGGTGTGGTGGTGGGATATGGCAGCGGTGATGTATCTGGTATGGTGGTGGTATATGTCAGCGATGAAGATGGTGCGGCGGCGGCGTGACAACCTGTGAATAGAACTCGAAACTCTAAAAGACTAGACTCTAAGACCAGCGACTCGACACAACGATGCAACCGCAAATTCAACAAAGCAAAACAACTAACATAAAATTGCAAAGGCTCAGATTGGTTCGGATATGATGATCTAACCCTAATTTTTTTGGGGTTTTTTCGTGGACTGTTGTTATGAAGAACAGATGCGATCTAAACTACGAAAAACTGGAAATTCTCACCGAGCAACCTAGAAATCTGATACCACTTGATAGAGGCGAAGTTGTCCCTGTCTTTCGATGAGATGTGGCTATCGTTTATGGTAGAGTCGACTTTGACGACCTGACTACGAACGTGCGAGGACGTCGCGCCTTGGCAATCACTAAACCAACTCCGAGAGGTTATTGACCACGTCGGAGCATGATCAACCTCACCACGAGGGTTTGTTTCCTGCACGCAAATGAAGAACACGCAAGAAACTGATATTGCAATCTGGATATTACGAATATAAGAGGAAAGCTTTATTGATGCAAGTGTGGTTCTATGACGCCTTGGTCTGGTCGTGGAACGCAAACAAAGAACACAAAGTTGCAGCTATGGCGAACTTTTAATCTAAACAAAACCCAATTCTAAACGGCGCCCTAAGGGTTGTATATATGGGGGAATAGAGGGGAATTTCGTGACCCCTTGGAGGAGGGGTCCGAAACCAACCCCAACTCAGTTTCCCCACACATACAGACTCTAAAAACAGCCTATAATGTAGCATTTCGAAATTACATGGGCCTGGCCCAAAAATAAGGTGGCGCGGCACATATAATAGCATATGGACGAAATTTATAAAGTGGCATCTTGAATATTTCGTCCAAGCCTTCATGCTCTTATAATGGTGGCTTCAAAGTGCGAAAATCACCACTGGAATCTCCATTGTTTTCTCCTCCGTGCGCACCTTCTTCTCCATGCTTGTTCCCGCTCCAATGGGCATCCTTCTTGTCCATGCTAGTTCCTTCATTCATAAGTAAAACAATAGTATCTAATTTAGGCAGCATCATATGTTCATGAATATTGGAAAGATTTCCAAGAAACGAAAGTACCTAGTAATTCAATTGGCGTGCGCGAGCTCTAGTAATTGGTCCAGTATGTATAGCAATAGGGGTTGTGGGTGTAACCATGGTATTGATGTCCTCATCACACTAAGGATAAAAAGATGGGGTTAATTCATATTGATTGAGTTTTCTTTGTCTACATCATGTCATCGTTCTCCAAGCATTACTCTGTTTGTCATGAACTTAATACTTAGAGAGGCAAGCATAGAAGAGCTCTCGACGTGGAGTAATAGAAATAGGTGCAGGAAGGAGTCGGCCTATTTGCTTATGGACGTGATGCCTATATACACATGATCATTTCCGTGAATAAATATTGCATAACTATGCGCTTTTCTATCGATTGCCCAACAGTAATTTGTTTACCCACCGTATGCCTACTACATGAGAGATGCCACTAGAGAACACTACGGGCCCCGGTTTTGTTCACTTATATATTTACAAAAGCTTTCATTACCTTGCTGCCATTTATTTACTTTTATTTTATTTTGCAACTTACTTTATTCAACTGTCATCTACACACTTCATTTTCTTGCTAATAACAAGTCCAAGGGGATTGACAACCCTCTTGCCCGCGTTGGGTGTAAGTGTTTACTTCTTTGTGTGCAGTCGATGAAGATGGGGGTTGTGTGCTAATCCTATTGGTTCGATAACCTTGGTTCTCACTGAGGGAAATACTTATATATACTGTGTTGCATCACCCATTCCTCTTCACGGAAAGCCCAACGCAGATCACAAGTATCACTTCCATTGGACTGAAAGGTTGGAGCCAAAGACTTGGTGCAAGGCATTTTTTAGTGAATTTCCCAAATGTGACATCCTGCTTAACAATAACTCCGAAGTGTTTAACAGTTACATCCTTGAGGGCAGAGAAATGGCAGTGCTTAGTATGCTTGAATACATATTCTACAAGATCATGCACAGGTTAGTGAGCAAACAGAGGGAAGCTATTGAAAAGTGGAGATGGCATAGAATATGCCCAAAGATTAGGAAGAAATTAGAAAAGAACACTCAATTTGCTGCAAACCGTCATGTATCAGAAGCTGGCCAACAAATTTTCAAAGTTATGTCTGGTAACTCAACCTACACAGTAGACCTATGCTTGCACACATGTGATTGCAGGAGATGGCAGCTATCTGCAGTACCATGTGGGCATTCTATAGCATCTGCAGGGAGGAGGGAATTGATCCAGAGACAATGGTTCATGAATGCTACACTGTTGAGATATATCTTAAAGCTTATGGATATACTCTGGTTCCTCTTGCAGACCCAAAAGAGTGGGAGAAACAGAATGGGTAAAAGGTGTTTCCACTAGTGTTCACAAAACAGTTGGGTAGGCCCAAGAAAAATAGGTAGAAGACACCAGAGGTGAAGATCAGGAATGGTGTTCGGGTTTTGAACAGAAAAGGTGTTACAATGCACTACTCCATATGTGGGAGAGTTGATCACAACAGAAAGGGGCATTACAGATGGCTGGAAGCTCAGATTCAAGAAGGGGTGGAGGTGGTTGATGAAAACTATGATGACCCAACTTTCCTTCATGTATATGCACTTAACTGAATTAAGCCACAATTGTGCTTCTCTAAAACTACCTGAACTTAGCTGAATATGCCTCAACAGTATAACTGAATTTAACTGTATATGCACTTAACTGAACTTAACTGAATTTAACTACATTTGTGCTTCTCCGAAACTTTACTGAGCTTAACTGAATTTAACTGAATATGCCTTGTGCAAAACATCTTCCCCCAGCAGCCAGATCCTAGGTTAGATCCAACTGAGTCACCAACAAGCATGGTGTTTAACATGGCTCACCGAGAGCTTGCAAGAGGAGCTCCTCAGAGGGTTCATGGCCCGTTGCCAGAGCAATCTTCATTTGTTGCTGCTGCTGGTGCTGCAAGACCTCAGCAAAGGGTGACCATAGAAATGAACATAGCAAGGCAGACAAGGGCAACCACAAGAGCTGAAACAGGAGAAGGGTCTGGAACTACTAGCAGGGGGAGAGGAAGGAAGAGATAGAGAGATGCAAATGGTGGTAGGGGAAGATGTGGTAGAAATGTAGATGGAGGTAGGGGAAGAGGTGGTAGAAATGCAGATGGTGGTAGGGGAAGAGGTGGTAGAAATGCAGATGGTGGGAGAGGAAGAGGAGGCAGAAATGCAAATGGAGGTGCTGGGACAACATCAGGAAGAGGAGGCAGAAATGTTCATACTTGGAGAGGAAGAGGATTAAGAAATGCAGGGAGAGGCAGAGAAGGAAGAATTCCAGATGAAGCTGCAGGGAGTGGTGGAAGAAATCCAGATGGTGGGAGAGGAAGCATTCCAGGGCAGAGGGCATACTGGCTGGTGTTTGGAGAAGACTTGGGGAGCCAAATTCCTGATATCAATGCTCCTCCTGAAGATTGTTTCCTGTCATAGGAAGCACCTGAGTCCCGGTCTAATGGCAATTTTTAGTGTCATTTTTTTGAAAGGCCTACAGTGATGTAACTCATGTGAAGAAGCAGGGCTGCAGGCCCCTTATTTTTATGGAAAACAGTGGCATTCATTGCCATATTTTTTGGTGACAAACAATGGCATTCATTGCCTTTTTTGTAACATAACTTTGTGGTGGAGATAAATGGTTAACTGAATTTGATGTGGCTAGTTCATTGTTTATGATAAATCTAATGTTGTCGACTGAATTTTGATTTTATACCTCCATTGTAATGTTCTAGTTAACTGATTTTATAAAGGTTAACAATAAAAAAAATTAAAAACAAAAAAATATTAAAAATGTCTAGCCTAGGGCTTAAACCCAGGACCTTCTGCTTGATATGCTGCTCGGAGTGACGGTGGGATAGTAGTAGGAATTTGTTTGATTAGTAGCACTTTGTTTGATATCAACTAAGTACTACTTAGTGCACAGAGCGTGGTAGCGTGCGTTGCACATGCTGAGCAGCGAGCGTGCGTTGCTTAACAGCTGGATGTTTCGGTTTCCCACGGCTCTAAATACGTGTCCACCCACCGCTCCCCTCCCACTCACGTCTCTTCGCACTCCTCTCTCCCCCACCGATCCCCATCTCACCACTCCTCTCTCCACGCGAGAGAAAACCCTCGCCGACCACCACGCCACCGCCGACGCCATGGACAAGAGCCTAGGCTAGCAGCAGGCCATGGAAGATCTGGCCGGCGACAACAAGTAAATCCGCGAGCAGCTTCGGGAAGTCGCGCGTTGGTTCCCAAGCATGGGGATGATGCGCAACCACGCGCGTGGCCTTGTCAAGTTAACTGAATATCTTCTGTTAACTGAAGAAATGCATTTAACTGGAGATATTCAGTTAACTACATGAAAAATTCAGTTAACTGCATTTCTTCAGTTAACTACATGAAAAATTCAATTAACTTTGAACTCTAAACAAAGTTGATATAACAGTAGCTATAGTTAACACAACAAAACTAAAACACCTTGGGCTACTAAATTTTCGGTTAACTCAAAATGCACGAACCTTTTTTGCACAACCCAAGAATCTCCTGCCACTATCCATTGACTCAAATGCCACAAATTTCTCACACACATCATGGTGTTCACATCTAGCAGGTAGATCTGTAGCCAACCCTCTCCATTCCGAGCAGAAAATGGTGGCAGGTGGCTAAACAAGAACAAATCGGCTTAGTACAAGTCCCCAGCTTGACTAACCCTAGCTGCCGGAGAGGTAGATGCAAACCTGACTGGTGACAGAGTCCCCGTCCGATGAGGAGCTGGAAAGGTCGTTCCCGGAAGGCATGTCGGCGAGCTGGCTGGACGGCGGCGGCGAAGGAACGAGCTGGGAGTAGCAGAGGAGTGAGTAGGTAGAGGAGAGAGTACGTGAGGGAGAGACGGATTCCAACAGCGAAATTAACTCAGGTGCCGTGTACTGCGGGTTGAATAAAGGAAACAACATGGGGGTATGTGCAAAACGCCATCGCTGACTGTCCCCGCCACTCTTGTTCCATGTGGCTTCGTCTGTTTGGCCCAGGACTTTTGCAAGTTTTAAGACTAGTTAGCCCATTTTTACAAGTTTAGGACTAAAGCATTACATAGTGTTCAAGGACTAGGGTGCTATTACCTCCTGATGAAAGGTAGCCGTATGCTTTTTGGATTCTTCCTTGTTTATTTACTGCTTTATCGATCTCAGTCTCACACATGCAGATGCTCGTCCAGTAGCCTTTTTTCCTTCTTTGCTCCCCAGCAGAGGCACGAAAGGAATATCTCGTCACCGTCGTCATTTTACAGCGAGGTCCCGTCAGACCATCCAGCCAGATCTGCGGCAGGCATGCAGGAACCACTATTTTTGTTTTGCTGACAAGCATGTCGAACGAGATGAGATCTCATCTCGACGTGTGCGTTTCGCCCATACCTGCCCGCCTCTGACACGTTTTCATGTTTTCTCTCCGCTGCCACCGCCAAAATGCATCCACTAACCGAGAGGAGAGTATACATACATAACACAGTTGAGAGAAGTCCAAGCCGATAATCATGGGACCATTACTCTGAGGTTTCGGCCATCCGTGCTCGTGTCGTGGAGCATCGATGGCATCGGAACAAAAATGCCATCATCTTCCTCTGAAAAGGCCATCACTCTCTCACATGAGATGAGAGCAGAGCCACCCCGGGCAATCAATGCCGCATCACCATACATGCACGTCCGCATGTGCATCTCATCATCATCATCACAAAAGAAAAGAAAACCCATCCACCAATTGATAGCTACACCACGTACGAGGCGCCCCCAAAAAAGAATCATGCATGTGATTGTGAAGCGAGCGAGAACCAGGGAGCTAGCTGGTGGTGGTCCTGAGCGCGCACTCCTCCGGCACGGTCGGGAACCTCTTGCGGTCGTCGCAGTAGTCGTAGATCACGAGGTTCCTGGCCAACCAGCCGGAGTCCCGGCGCTGGCCGTCGTCGAGCGCCCACGCCGGCGGCTGGTCCCACCAGTTTTCCCCGGTGGCGGCCGCGCACGCCGGCGGGGCCGGGCCGGACGCCCAGGCGCACGCGTCGGCGGTGAAGTCGCTGTAGGAGGAGACGAAGGGGCCCTTGGTCCAGTCCGTCTTCTCCAGCCCCCCGCGCGTCGCCCAGTCGTCGGCGTTCCAGATGCTGGAGAAGACGTACATGGGCTTCATGATCGGGAAGAACATGTTGGGCTTGGCCGAGTTGCGGTACTCCCTGATCGCCACCTTGTCCACGAAAAACCTGCAAACGTACATGCAATATCAAACATCAATCGATGCTACAGCTGCGATGTGCGTCTCTCGCAGTGAAGGCAATGGCAACTTGGCAGCTGGCAAGCGCAGTCGGATCTCGATCCCAGTATAATACTACAGTACTGGTACAGCGCTAGGCTATTCAGCGAGCACGGACGAAACCATGTGCGCCCACACCACTGTTGCCGCAGTTTGGCGTGCGGGATCGAACGGAAAGTTTCTCTCTCAGTCTCAGCAGTACGTAGTACGCAGTCCATACGAGGCCGCGAGAAGAGAGGAAAGAAGATTGGCCGGCATGCGGTACAATGTACACACAGTGCCCATTGTTTGGTCCCAAACAGGGTGCGTGCACGTACCAAGAGCACGGCAACACGGCCTAGTTTTGCTGCTAGTACGTGTACGTCTGCGGCCGGGCCGGGTCCAGCGGGTATCTATCTATCTATCGGAGTGACCCAAATGCAGGGGTGAGTGGGTGGATTCATTCAATTCAACTGCCCCCGCAGCTACTAAATCCGGCAACCCCACCCTCCCGACCCGTCCAATCCCAGATTACACTAGCGCTAGCGCTAGCGCAATCGGAAGCTTAATTAACTGAAACAAAGGAGGGCTTACACGATCTGCTTGGGGTTCCAGAGGATGGAGTAGCTGTGGAAGTCGGCGGTGGGGTCGAACCACAGCGAGTGCCGCATCTCCCGCCCGCCCACGCCGCTGCGGTACACGTTCGTCTGGATGATGTACGGCTCGCCGGTGCGGTTGCCCAGGAACTCGAAGTCCAGCTCGTCGCGCTCCGGCGCCGCGTCAATGTCCGAGCACATCTGATCATCACACGCAACGCAATCGATTGATGTCAGTTAGTTTGGTTTGTTTGCTCTTTCCAGTTCGATTTAATGGGCCGGCGCTGCTGCCGGGCTGGGAATGGGGTACCGGATACGTACGTAGTATGCGGTGACGACGCCGGCGGAGTCGTTCCCGACGAGCTTCAGCTTCATGCTGAACCACCCGAACAGGTACTTCTGCTTCGTCTGGAACCCAACGCCTGGAAGAAGCACGCAAGCAAAGACAAGGTTAGATAAGAGATGACGATCCTTTCGTAATGCATGCGTGCGCCAATCAATGGCGGAGGCGGCGGCGACGTTTACCCGTCTTGTTGTCGAGGGAGAGGTACCACGTCTGGCCGTCGGGGGAGGTCTTGACGTGGTCCTCCGCGCCGGTGATCTCGAAGTTGTCCCCGAACGACGGGCTCGGCGCCGCACGAGCGCCCTGGAAGCAGCAGCAGCAAGAAGAAACCGCAATGGCGGCGCACACCAGGAGAACGCCGACGCACGGACGCCTCGACGGCCCCATCGCTCCCCCCTTCACAGGACAACCCCAAGAGGAAACGAAGATTGTATCGCCTTCGCCGACGACGAGTGGGGAACGGGAAACGGCAAAGCCACACAGGGGCAGGGGCAGATGGCAGAGCGGAGTGTGGAGGAGCGTGCTAATGCTAATGCTTTGGTCCGGGGCAAAGCACAAGGCACAGGACGCAGCTTTCTTATAGACTAGACTAGAGGGTGCTTTCATAGTTTAAGCTGCCGTTCTAAAGCAAGACAGAAGCTGCATTTGTTTTTTTGCGCTGTTGTTGCGTCCCTCCTTGGGTTGAAATCGCACCGTTGCGTTGAGGCCGCCTCCGATAATTTTTTTACTTTACTTGTTTATATATTTATCACACTGGCTTTCTGCGTTTCAAACAGGATGCGAGGGCTACATTGCTACTGCTGCCGCAGGGCAGCAGGAGTAGGATAATACTCCAGGGCACTGCTTGCCACAGACGACGAGCTCCAGATCTAGCAGGATCCAGCTGCGGCTCGTGGCTGTCACATGAACTTATCGTGTTCATCTGGCGACCCGATTAATTGCGCCTATGTGAGGTCTTGGGTTCTGCTCTGCCTCCGTCGTGCCGAGTGATGGGGCCGGCCAGTTAAACGGAGGAAGATTTGCAGTGGTAACCGGGTGCACACAGACACAGTGTGCTGCGCAGACTTGCAGCGGGACCTTTGCCAACGGTACGGTGATTAAAACCATCGACAGGAAGTCTTAACACGCTGCGAGCCCTCTGTGGGTGAGGTTCATCGACCAATCTTTCAGACCTGACAGAAGCATGTGTGTCCCGTGTTCATTTAACAGTGAGGTCTAGAACTTTGGAGTGCATCTCGTCAATTTTTTGGTGATGGGAATCTTATCAAGATTTGACGAGCGGCGTCAGGCGATAGAAAAATGAACCGGGATCCCTGGGACGTGGTGAGACGAGGCCAAATCGAACGGAAAGAGGGGGTCGGCGACGCAACTGTAACCCGGGGTTTCAGGCTACTGCCCACGGTAAGGCCAGCTCCAGCGTCCCATCAAACACGGGGGCAAACGGAGAAATGTCCGTTTTCGATCCGCTTTCGGTCCAAGTTTGGGACGCGTTTGCGGCCAAACGGACAGCGCACGGACGGGCAGGACGTGCGTTTTTGTCCTCCCCTGGCCCGTCCGTCGGTGACACGTCCCTCTCATTTTTCCTCCATTTCGTCCAAACCCTCCCGCGCGGCCACTCCCCCTCCCGTCTCCATGGACGGCGACCCGACGAACCCCGGAGATGCGGCCGCGGCCGCGCCCCCAACGAAGAAGAAGGGTCCCAAGGGTCCCAGGAAGCCTCGGTCTGAATGCACGCAAGAGGAGATCGCCCGACTCGATGTCGAAGCGACAAAGAGGAGGGGCCGGCGGACAAAGGCAGCGGAGGCGAAGGCTGCTGCGGCCTACGCCGCCGACGTCACCGCGCGGCGTCATGCGCAGCATCAGGCCGACGCCGACGAGAAAGAATCCGTCGTCGCCAAGGCGCACACCCTCCTCATGCTAGGGTTGGCATGACCACCGTCGGCCATCCTCTCAGTCGCTGCCATGGCCGCGGCAAGCACGAGATCGTCGGCCGGTCGCCCTCCTCAGCACCGGTCGCCGAGCTCGTCCACCACACCCGGTCCGCCGTCTTACGGCCATGGGCAGACATGGTTCTCTACGTCGCCGGAGGGCAGCATCGTCGCTCCGGCCACGCCCGCGGGTGTCATTGACCTCAACGTGACGCCGGGGTACAGTGGCGCTGGCCACACGTCCGGCGGGACGCAAAGGAAGCAGCCTCGGTCATGTCCGCCGGCAGGCTTCGTCGGCGTCCGCAAGCTGTTCGATGGAATGTCACAGCCGACGCCCACAACCGACGACCCTAATTGCTCGGCGTTCATGGAGAGCTTCATCTTCGAGGGCCGTGGCGAGGCCTTCCAACTCAACGGCCAAGGCCAGACTTTCGATCCCGACGAGACCCAGAGCCAGGATGACCGCGGCCAGTATGAGGACATTGATTTTGCCGGCCATGATGAGGAGGAGGACGACCATGGCAACTCATGGCATGATGATGATCATGACTTGTATTATGAAGATGAGGAGGACGAGCTCGACATTTCGCAAGAGCCATTGGTGTTTATCGATGAGCTCACCCAAAGGGCCGAGGCACAAAAGAGGAAGCAAAGTATTCGCATGGGATCATACACCCAAAAAGAGGACAAATTGATTTGCGAGAGTTGGATTGAGATAGGAGAGGATCCGATTAGAGGCGCCCAGCAAAAAAGTCTCATCTTTTCGACAAGGGTTCACAAAACCTTTCATGAGCGAAGGAAGTTTGCCCCCTACGAATTTGAGAGTAATCGCAACATCAATTCAATCCAAAAGAGATGGGGGTTCATTCAACAAGAGTGCAACAAGTATTGTGTGACGCCCCCATTTTGATCGTACGCTAATCATACACGCAAATGCGTACGACCAAGATTATGGACTCGGTGGAAGATATCATAACACAACTCTAGACACAAATTAAAGTCATACAAGCTTCATATTACAAGCCAGGGGCCTCGAGGGCTCGAATACATAAGCTCGACATACACACGAGTCAGCGGAAGCAAATAATATCTGAGTACAAACATAAGTTAAACAAGTCTACCTTAAGAAGGCTAGCACAAACATAGCACGGATCGAAAGAGGCAAGGCCTCCTGCCTAGGAACCTCCTATCCTACTGCTGGTCGGGGGTAGCCTCCACGTAGTAGTAGGCACCGTCGGTTTAGTAGTAGTCGTCGCCGGCGTGATAAGTCATCTCCTGGGCTCCGTCATCTTGTCGCAGCAATCGTATCAAGGAGGAAAAGGGGAGCAAAGCAACGGTGAGTACTCATCCAAAGTACTCGCAAGACT
This sequence comes from Elymus sibiricus, assembly GCA_039707655.1. Lineage (NCBI taxonomy): Eukaryota > Viridiplantae > Streptophyta > Magnoliopsida > Poales > Poaceae > Elymus > Elymus sibiricus. Next base: position 181,398,483 of record CM077665.1, read on the forward strand.
GACATCATAACTATACTAAGTATGCATCAATATTAAAGGAATGGGGCTATATCTTTGGACTGACTGCAGAAATGCCAGAATAGAGAGAAGGCCTAGTCCTATCGAAGACTAGCATCTTCAACATCTTGCGGCATTAGAAAAGTGTAGGTTGGTAACTCATATGTAGCCATATTATAGTAGCAATTTTATTAAGTAACCACGCCCAGAGATCCTTCCTCGACTCCTTGCGAGAAAGCAATCTCGGAGCCAAATATTTCAATTTTAAGTCACCATTCTAGTTGTATTAGATCGAGAGACAACTCCAAGTCGTCCTGTTACCGTGGACACGGCTATTCGAATAGTTGAATTCATCCCTGCAGGGGTGCACCACATTTCCTAACACGCTTGATAACCTCTGGCCAAACACACTTTCCTTGGTCATGCCCGGCCTCGGGACATCAACACGTCGTCGCCCTACCTAGGCTCAACAGAGAGGCCAGCCCGCCGGTCTAAATCCTAAGCACGCAGGGGGCATGGGCCCATCACCCTTTGCACTCCTGCACGATGCGTGGGCAGCCGAGGTCAATCCTAGCACCTCTTATACAAGACCAATGTCGTCGCGGACAACTCGGGCGCGCGCCGCTCCATTGCTGACGTCCGAAGAGCTTCGGCTGATACAACGACGCCGAGTATCCATAACTTCTCCCACGTGAAGGTTAGTGCGAAAAAGGTCAATCGACCAACTCAGATCAAATACCCAACCCATTAGCATTTTGTTAACTGCGATGACGAGCGCGATACATGATATGTGGTCCCGTCGCCCCGTCTCGAGGACTTGTGGCAAGGGCCAAGAATGCCCGGTCACGCCTCGTCATAATTACAACAACACCGACCAGGTCATCCTGACCTCAACATGTAACGGTAGTAAAGTTAAGTAACCGTGTCTCCATACATCAAGGGGAAACCCGAGGAATCAACCTCGGAGGATCCCACCCGATGTAACCGTCAAGGTGACTAGAGAGGATTCACCCTCGACGGTATACGCTTGAGGGGTTGCACGACAGAGTCATCGCCGGGAGTGGTGAAGGAGGAATCACCCTCGATAACCACGACCGACTAGCTACACTACAGAGTTAGCATCATGAGTACTTTACGAGGTGTCACCCTCGGTACTCGATAGTAGCTCTGCAGAGTCGTACAACTAAGGGGTGTGTGGTGAATGTGACGGGCATGGCTTGTCGATCCGGTTGATCGAGTCTTCGAGTCGTCGAGGATGAAGCAGGGGCGACTCGGACTAAGGGGTCACAGGGGATCACTAATCAACCTATGCTAAGCAGGTAATATAATAACAGGTACAGTAGCAGTTTAACAAAAACAGGCTATGCATCAGAATAGGAGCTAACTACAACGGTAGTAAAATGTAATGCAAGCATGAGAGAGAAGGGATGGGCGATATCGGAATGATCAAGGGGGGGGGGGGTCGCTTGCCTTGCTGCTCTGCTGCAAAAGGCTGATCGTCAAGGGCGTAGTCATACCCGGCAGCAGCGTCAGTCTCGGGGTCTACCGGAGAGAAGAGGGGGGGAGAAACAATAAATATAAGGTAGACAGATGCATCACGATGCATTACATGGCAATAAGCAGTGCTAGGCATGAGCTAACGCAATACTACACGTCGCAGACGGAGCGGGAGAATATCTGATGATATTTCCTAGGGCTTTGGCTATTACCGGAAAGATGAATTGGAGAGGAAAGTTTCATGTTCATCATGTTAGGGGCATGTGACAGATGAACGGACAGCGTATTCGGATTCGTGGGATTCTTCTGATCAACTTTCATATATAAAATATTTTCATCTGACTTATAGATTATTTTATATTGATTTTCAAAGTTTTAATAAAATTCTGAACATATTTATTTTAATTCGAAAAATGCTATTATGACGTCAGCATGGCATCAGGATGATGTCAGCAGTCAACAGGGTTGTTGACTGGTCAAACTTCACCAGTGGGCCCCATCTGTCATAGATAGTGGCTTAAACAGATTTTAATTAATTCTGATATTTGATTAATTAGCAGGGGGCCCACATGTCATACTCTATTTATTAAAACAGAGTGATTAATTAGTCTAATTAGAGGTGGGGCCCAATGTCAGTGACTGTTAGGAGTTTTAAATTAGTGTTTAAGTTAATTGCTACAATGCGGGCCGAGTGTTAGTGACTGATTAGCATCAGTATTAGTGGCTAATAATGGGGTCCCCACCTGTCGGTGACCCACCGTATGTGTGAGAGCGGTGGCGCGTCGGCGACGCTTCGGCGAGGGCCAGAAGCGTCGGCGTGGCTCGGAAATGGTGCTCCGGCCACCATTTCGAGCGCCGCGACCTCCTACGGGACGCCGGCGGTGGCGCACGTTGATCTACGCCGACAGCAAGCACTGGTGGGGGTCGGTAGGGGCGTCGGTGACGGGCCGTGGCGGCGGCTACTCTCGGGTCAACACAGGCGCGTGCATACAGCGAGCAATTCGTGCGAAGCTAGCGCAGGGTGGGCTCTGGGGATCTCCAGGAGCTCGCTGGTCAGCCAGGAGCGGCTCGAGCGGCTCTGCATCGAGCAGACCGTCGGTCATGGCGGCGGGCGGAGCTCGGTATCGACGGGAGCTTTCTAGCTAGCCTACGAGAGATCACAGAGGGAGAGGACTACAAGGAGAAACTCACAGCGTTGGCAGGAAGGCCGGGGAGGCCGGAGGAGCTCGGAGGGGTGCAAATCATCGGCGGCGAGCGCTCGGTGCCCGAGGAAGGAACGGGTAGATGGCGAGGCAGAGGGGCTCCTGCGCTCCAATTCAACGGAGTGGTCGACGAAGGCGAGCCCAGCGGATCCCCTGGACTAGCTCCGACAGCTTGGAATGGACGGTGGCCGCGGCTTCACCACGGCGCAGCCATGGCTACGTTCGGCCGAGCTCGATTGCGAGGGGGAGAGGCACGGGAGGGAGCTAATGGGGTTCCTACGGTTTGCGGGGGAGAGAGAGAGAGTCGTGGCTTGCTCTTATCCACGAGGGGACCGCGGAATGCTCGACAATGAGGCGATATCCGTTCGGACGGCCGCGCGCGCCATGGCCTTCCCCTGGCGAGAGGAGGAAGAAAGGCCGGTCTAAATGGGCTAGGCCAGCCTGTAGTTGCTGGGCCAAAGTGCACAGTGCACTTTTCCAATTTCCTTTTTCTTTTTGTGTTTCTGTTTTATACTTTCTGTTTTATTTATTTTAGGACCAATTAGCTTTAGCAAAAATGTGTGGCTTGCTCCATTAAATAACATGCAATATTTAGTACTGACACAATTTGTTTCGGACTTTATTGAATAAGTTTGAATTTCTCATGGAATTTAAAGTGCTTTCAAAATGATTTAATGCTCTGTTTTGGATGGTGGGGTCCACACCAGTAGGTTGGTGATGTTGTTTTCCTTAACATCATTTGTTTTGGGATTTTTAACAAGTGTGCAACAATTTTCCTTTGCTGTTTGGGGTTTTATTTTATCACAATAAAATTCAATGGCCTTTAGTGGTGGAATTTGAAATGAGATATTAAATTCAAAGTGGTCAAGCACTGTTTAGCAAAAGCATTTAGCTTAATCTTGGCCATCACTCTAGCTTAATTATAATGATCACTGTAGCTTAATCCAAGGGTGTCACAACTCTCCCCCACTAAAAGAAATTCTCGTCCCGAGAATTAAGAGGTAGAAGTAAGGGGGGAAAGTTTGGTTAGGAAATTCTAACGAGTCTTCTTGTCTTTGTTGCTATCATCGAAGAGGTTGATCCCTTTACGTTGATGTCCTCAATTTGATGTATTAGGGCATCATGATGAAGTCGTCATCCTTTCTTCGGGACCTTCATCTTCCTACGAATGCGATAAAAGGGAAAACAACGTATCTCCACAAGGTTGGGCATCTGACAATGAACTCAGGAAGATGACAAGAATTATTCCTCGATTTGTAACTCAGGGAATTCATTGAGAGCAATAAGCAATGGTCCAAAGGTTTTCAAGCGGGTAGGCAATCAATTGATGCCTAATCAGAAGCAGAAAGGGGGTTCAGAGCAACGAAAACAAATATTGCGTCTGATATTAGAATAGATCATCCCTTGGACGGTGGCTCGGGAATTACATACGAAGCCAAGTGCAACGGATACTTTGGAATCAAAGATGTACAGGAGAGTCAGGTTTCGATCCTGTGGAAATGTGGGTTATGGGCCCACCATGTGGGTTAAGAGTAGGAAGAGCAGTGACATCTTGCACGGACATGGTAGCAAGACATGTCAGAGGGTAGCTTATCAGTTATGTCGGCAACAACGTCGGTACCAAGGGCGGGGGACAAATAGAACAATTTTCCTGCTCGTTGAAACGAGGCGGACCAATAGGCAAAGTTCTCGTCCACCGGCGGTTACCGGAATGTTATCAACAATAGTAACAGGGTCTTACTGACAGAGTTGTTCACCGAGGTGTTTCCCTAAGCAGGGAATTACCACTGCTCAGATAAGTTTAGAATACAGAAAGGTTAAACAGACCAATGGAAAGAAAATAATGTTTATACCCACGTATTAAGAGTATATCTTTCCCAAGGAAAAGTAGAGCATGATATACATGATAGGGCTCCAAGCATGTAACCATTTAGACAAAGGGGCAATGAGAATCATGATATTTACCCTTGCAACGGCGTTTGGATAATTGATCAAGAAACATTTAGCATTATCCCCCCCCCATTGTCCTTGTTGAAGATTGGAGAATCACAGTCATGATTCGGGGAAGCATCGACATGGTCACCAGGCAAAGGCCAGACTTTGGATACACAAAGGATCCATCAGGAACAACTTATAAAATAAGTCATACAATTTTCTCATGGAAGAAAGGCTATCCTTACTAAGGAAGATAATATAACAATAGGCCCTCCGGCCAGGTGTGCTATGCATGACATCATCGTACCGGGTTACATAAGGACCAATGTCATAATTCTTGGACAATGTTCCAACCATCGTATCTGCCTGAGATTCAGATCTGGTTGGTGTCGGGATACTTCAGACATAGCAGGCCTGAGAAGAAAAGGATGCAACACAGATCTACGAGATGATATTGCAAGAATCTCGTAATGAACGACGGAAGCAAGCCTTGAATCATGAGTCGGATTGCAAGACATATGAACACAATGTCAAGACATTCGTGCCCACATGGAAGTTTTTAGAATGGAATGCAATCAAGCTCTGGTTGGGAACCATCATAGAGGATATCAAAGTTCCATGTGTAAGTCTGGACTAGATCTTACGTAGAACTTCTTTTCCCATATCAAATCAATCAGTGGCTTGGCATGCTAGGAAATACATATGGAGTGAAGGTAGCAAATCCATCAAACCATAGAATACTTCGCACATGCATGAATGAATTGGAACGATTCCAGAGGAAGCGAAACAAAATTTTCCCATAATCACGACAGCAAAAATGCACGTGAACTTAGAGAAAAACACTTCTTCTATCAAACATATTCTTCATGAGCTAGGCACCAAGATAATGCCTTCAAGGTTTCCATCATTAGCTTAAATGTTCATCATGAACCACGAAGAAGATGAGGATGTGGCTGATGGGCTCAGCAACAATTCATCGAGATTTCCACAAAGATGGATTTCCATGATTGTGTGAACAAGGTGATAGCATTGGTCAAACCAGATGATATAATGAGGTATGCCCGAGGGAAACATCCACAATTAAACATTAATCGAATGGTGCACCCGAAGATCTGGACTAAGTAGCACGATCAATGTTACAATGTTGATTCAACAACCAACACCCTAAGAATGGACTTATTGTTCATTAACACCAAGGTAATAGAGTTGCTATGCCATAAGTGTTGAATTTACACATCACGGTCCATTTGTCGGTATTCCGGTTAGAAACAACACGGGAACTAAGAAATGAAAGGTGATGACAAGAAGTATCACTATATCAAGAATTCTTAAGACGTGTGTAATTCTCACGACATTCTCGACAAAAGATGGTAATACTCCAAGATAGAACATAACACAAGATGGCTGATAACCCACAAGTATATGGGGTCGCAACACTTTTCGAGGGTAGATTATTCAACCCAAATTTATAGATTCGACACAAGGGGAGCCAAAGAATATTTGCAAGTATTAGCAGTTGAGTTGTCAATTCAACCACACGTGTAGATTAAATATCTGCAGCAGAGTGATCAGTAGCACGGTAGTATGATAGTTTTTATAGCAGTAGTAGCAGTAACAGTAACTGTAGCAGTGATAGCAATAGTTTTGTAGCAAGGGTAACAGTAGCAGTAGCAGTAGCAATAGTAACTCAGCAAGAACAATATGTGGAAAACTCGTAGGCACTGGATCGGTGAACTCGTTGGATAATATTCATCATATGACAGTCATAACCTAGGGCGACACAGAACTAGCTCCAGTTCATAAATGTAATGTAGGCATGTATTCCGTAAATATTCATACGTGCTTATGGAAAAGAACTTGATTGACATCTTTTGTCCTACCCTCCCGTGGCAGCGGGGTCCATAAGGAAACTAAGGGATATTAAGGCCTCCTTTTAATAGAGAACCGGAACAAAGCATTAACACATAGTGAATACATGAACTCCTCAAACTACGGTCATCACCGGAAAGTATCCCGACTGTTGCTACTCCGGGGTTTACAAATCATAACACGTAATAGGTGCGTATGACTAGCAAGATCGGATCAAGAACATAAATATAATGGTGATAACATAAACGGTTCAGATCAAAAATCATGGCACTCGGGCCCTAGTGACAAGCATTAAGCATGGCAAAGTCATAGCAACATCAATCTCAGAACATAGTGGATACTAGGGATGAAGCCCTAACAAAACGAACTCGATTACATGATGAATCTCATCCAACTCCTCACCGACCAGCAAGCCTACGAAGGAATTACTCACTCCCGGTGGGGAGCATCATGGAATTGGCGATGGAGAAGGGTTGATGATGACGAAGACCGAAGATTCCCCTCTCCAGAGCCCCAAACGGGCTCCAGGTTTGGCCTCCCGGTGAAGAACATGAGGTGGCGGTGGCTCCGTATCGTAAAACATGATGAAACTTTCTCTCTGATTTTTTTCTCTGAAAATAGGATTTTATAGTGCTGGAATTAGGGTCAGTGGGGCCCCGAGGTGGGCACAACCCACCAGGGCGCGCCTGGAGGGGGTGGTGCGCCCTGGTGTATCGTGCCCAACTAGGGCACCCCCTCCGGTGGTTCTTGGCTCCAGTATTTTTATTTATTGTAAAATAAATCTCCAAAAAGTTTTGTCCTGTTCCGAGAACTTTTATTTCTGCACAAAAACAACACCATGGTAGTTCTGCTGAAAACAACGTCAGTCCAGGTTAGTTTCATTCAAATCATGCAAATTAGAGTCCAAAACAAGAGCAAAAGCATTAGGAAAAGTAGATACGACGGAGACATATCAATGGTTAACAAGGAACTTAAGGTTCAACCAAAACAAGACCAGGTCGATGTTTGGAAGGAAGACAAGGATGTTGTCGATGATAACACAAATCATTGAGGGGCAAGGATGATATTTCTCATCATGAATTCAACTGATACCCTGGAAGAGCTCAGAATGCTGATGACGACCACGACAAAATTGTCGAGAAGTCTCTTAAAGATGTAATCGATCAGCGACGACATCAAGCAAAGAAATGGTGAAGCGAAAGGTTTTCGAAACCATAGATTAGAGTGCTAGCTCAAAATCGAAATTGCCTTTCAAGTCAACCAACATGACGTTGAAAGCTCGATGCAAGCTTAGAGCACTGTTGGAGTTGTGTTCCGGAGATGAAGGACATAGATGGCATGGTCAAGCTCTAGCAAGACGGTGATGATGTAGCCTAACAACTTGCAATGACATGATCGAATACAAACTCATAAGCAAAGAAGATTACTAAGAGTTGTTGAATCGCAATGCGTACTCGATTCAGTTATCAGTCTCCTTGAGTGTCCAACAACTCAGAACACGAGGAAACTGGAATCAATGAAATATCATAGGTGATGATGAGCTCATAAGAAGTTACCTAGCTCCGTGATATTCTCAAGGTACCAGGGATAATACTCGGAGATAGACCAGAATAGAGTTCGGACTAGTTTATTGATCTGTGGAAGACAAGCACTTTAACTTGTTTGAGAATGAAATCAAAGTAGAACAACATGGTCGGAACCACGATTGCAAAGTACCAAATCACAGATACAAGATCAAATCATACAAAGGGAATGAGTATTGTTACGAGAAGCTTCTATGATAAGATCAACATTGTTTCCATGGGCATGAACACAAAGTTCAAGGTCGGCTCCCACTTCTTCAAGGCATAACCTTTCATTCACTCTTTGCTTTCGATGAGGTTGTATTTTTGAAAGATTATCTGGTAAAACACCAGAAGAGTAAGACTCATGGTAACTCTCAGTTCACACGGAGTACGGAAGGCATAGGTTCATCCCATAGGGGCATCTTAGGAACATATACCACAAACTTCAAGAGTAAATGACACATGCTTGAAAACAGAGCATGGCTGACAAAAGCATAGGATACACCTTATCAGGGGGAGAAGACACAATTTACCAATGGCACCATGTATCAGGGGAAGAACTCACAAGAATTTTTTTTAATGTGAAGGATGCTATCGGATAATAACCCAACAATGGGTTTGGCGGTCCATAAAGGACCTGATGTGAGAATCGGTACTAAATCAGAGGAAGAAGGAATGCAAGGCATCGGATTATAGAACATTTGAATAACTTTGATGCTTAAATACCAAAGGAATTATGATTTCCAGTTTGGTGTATCAGAATCAGATGCTCCGATCAAATACAAGTAAGTTGAGTGGGCTTAGATGGACAATAAATCAAGGTTGATTTGTCGAGAACCAACTCATGTTTGGAAAGACGTCTGAGCCGGATAGATAATTTATGAGGAACAACTGATGATTGCGTGCATTCACACACAGGTTGAATCAATAAAATCCAATGACAATCACAAGGGATTTTAATGAATATTGCTAGACATATGGAATTAACCATAATGCAAGAAGGTGAGAAAGGTCAAGAGCAATAGGCTACTGAGGATTTCGGAAGATCGAATAGCATTTCGAATAATTTTGTGAAACACATGAACAACTGGGGATGAACGAATCCTCAATAAGGGTGAGGAGTTATCTGTAGGGGTTGGTGGTGGAAGGAAATCGCAAAAGCGATGAGCACAAGTTCGCGAAAGAACATCAGAGAGTATCTTCGAAGTCTTCTGATGAATCAAACCATCGTCTGAAATGAGGGGCTCTCCGGGAGGAAGTAGTTACGAGAACCTATAGTTGGAGTTAGCAATTTTTTTAACCCGAATTAGAAGAGAGATCAGAACCCAGAGTATAGAAGAGGAATAAAAGATCTTACTACCACCCGATTAAGATGTGGGCCCGTAAGCCACACAACAATATTAGTAAAAGTTTTTCAAGTACTAGAATCAACTTCGACCAAGGAGTTGGAAGGGGGGCTACCTACAGGCAGTCGGCTCTGATACCAACTTGTGACGCCCCCATTTTGATCGTACGCTAATCATACATGCAAATGCGTACAACCAAGATTAGGGACTCACTGGAAGATATCACAACACAACTCTAGACACAAATTAAAGTCATACAAGCTTCATATTACAAGCCAGGGGCCTCGAGGGCTCGAATACATAAGCTGGACATGCACACGAGTCAGCGAAAGCAAATAATATCTGAGTACATACATAAGTTAAACAAGTCTACCTTAAGAAGGCTAGCACAAACATAACATGGATCGGAAGAGGCAAGGCCTCCTGCCTAGGAGCCTCCTATCCTACTGCTGGTCGGGGGTAGCCTCCACGTAGTTGTAGGCACCGTTGGTGTAGTAGTAGTCATCGCCGGCGTGATAAGCCATCTCCTGGGCTCCGTCATCTGGTCACAACAATCGTATCGAGGAAGAAAAGGGGAGCAAAGCAACGGTGAGTACTCATCCAAAGTACTCACAAGACTGACATCAGAACTATGCTAAGTATGCATCAGTATCAAAGGAATAGGGCTATATCTTTGGAATGACTGCAGAAATGCCAGAATAGAGAGAAGACCTAGTCCTATCAAAGACTAGCATCTTCAACATCTTGCAGCGTTAGAAAAGTGTAGATTGGTAACTCATATGTAGCCATATTATAGTAGAAATTTTATTAAGTAACCACGCCCAGAGATCCTTCCTCGACTCCCTACGAGAAAGCCATCTCGGAGCCAAACATTTCAATTTAAGTCACCATTCTAGTTGTATTAGATCGGGATACAACTCCAAGTCGTCCTGTTACCTTGGACATGACTATTTGAATAGTTGAATTCATCCCTGCAGGGGTGCACCACATTTCCCAACACGCTTGATAACCTCTGGCCGGACACACTTTCCTGGGTCATGCCCGGCCTCGGGACATCAACACGTCGTCACCCTACCTAGGCTCAACAAAGAGGCCAGCCCTCCGGTCTATATCCTAAGCACGCAGGGGTCATGGGCCCATCACCCTTTGCACTCCTGCACGATGCGTGGGCGGCCTAGGTTAGTCCTAGGACCTCTTATACAAGATCAATGCCGTCGCGGACCACTCGGGTGCGCGCCTCTCCATTGCTGACGTCCGAAGAGCTTCGGCTGATACAACTACGCCGAGTACCCATAACTTCTCCCACGTGAAGGTTAGTGCGAAAAAGGTCAATCGTCCAACTCAGATCAAATACCCAACCCATTAGCATTTTGTTATCTGCGGAGACAAGCGATACACGATATGTGGTCCCGTCGCCCCGTTTCGAGGACTTGTGGCAAGGGCCAAGAATGCCCGGCCGCGCCTCGTCACAATTACACCAACACCAACCAGGTCATCCTGACCTCAACATGTAACAGTAGTAAAGTTAAGTAACCCTGTGTCCATACATCAAAGGGAAACCCGAGGAATCAACCTCGGAGGATCCCACCCGATGTAACCGTCAAGGTGACCAGAGAGGATTCACCCTCGACGGTCTACGCTTGAGGGGTTGCACGACAGAGTCGTCATCGGGAGTGGTGAAGGAGGAATCACCCTTGATAACCACAACCGACTAGCTACACTACAGAGTTAGCATCATGAGTACTTTACGAGGTGTCACCCTCGGTACTCGATAGTAGCTCTGCAGAGTCGTACAACTAAGGGGTGTGCGGTGAATGTGACGGGCATGGCTTGTCGATTCGGTTGATCGAGTCTTCGAGCCATCGAGGATGAAGCAGGGGCAGCTGGGACTAAGGGGTCACAGGGGATCACTAATCAACCTATGCTAAGCAGGTAATATAATAACATGTACAGTAGGAGTTTAACAAAAACAGGCTATGCATCAGAATAGGAGGTAACTACAACGGTAGCAAAATCTAATGCATGCATGAGAGAGAAGGGATGGGCGATATCGGAATGATCAAGGGGGGGGGGTTGCTTGCCTTGCTGCTCTGCTGTAAAAGGCTGATCTTCAGGGGCGTAGTCGTACCCGGCAGCAGCGTTAGTCTCGGGGTCTACCGGAGAGAAGAGGAGGGAGAAACAATAAATATAAGGCAGACAGATGCATCACAATGCATGACATGGCAATAAGAAGTGCTAGGCATGAGCTAACGCAGTACTACACGTCGCAGACGGAGCGGGAGAATATCTGACGATATTTCCTGGGTCTTTGGTTATTACACATGAATCAGAGAGGAAAGTTCCACGTTCATCATGTTAGGGGCATGTGACAAATGAACGGATAGAGTATTCGGATTCGTGGAAATTTTCTGATCAACTTTCATATATAAAATATTTTCATCTGACTTATAGATTATTTTATATTAATTTTCAAAGTTTTAATAATATTCTGAAATTAACAGATTTATTTTAATTCGAAAAATGCTATTATAACGTCAGCATGGCATCACGATGCTGTGAGCAGTCAACATGGCTTTTGACTGGTCAAATCTGACCAGTGGGCCCCATCTGTCATAGACAGTGGGCTAAACAGAGTTTAATTAATTCTAATATTTGATTAATTAGCAAGGGGCCCACATGTCATACTCTGTTTATTAAAACAGAGTGATTAATTAGTCTAATTAGAGGTGGGGCCCAATGTCAGTGACTGTTAGGAGTTTTAAATTAGGGTTTAAGTTAATTGCTACAATGCGGGTCGAGTGTGAGTGACTCATTAGCGTCAGTATTAGTGGCTAATGACGGGGTCCCACCTGTCGGTGACCCACCGTATGTTTGAGCGCGGCGGCTCGCCGGCGACGCTCCGGCGAGGGCCAGAAGCACCGGCGTGGCTCAGAAATGGTGCTCCGACCACCATTTCGAGCGCCGCGACCTCCTACGGGACGCTGGCGGTGGCGCATGTCGATCTACGCCGACAGCAGCACTGGTGGGGGTCGGTAGGGGCGTCAGTGACGGGCCGTGGTGGCGGCTACTCTCGGGTCAGCACAAGCGCGTGCATACAACAAGCAATTCATGCGAAGCTAGCGCGGGATGGGCTCTGGGGATCTCCAGGAGCTCGCTGGTCAGCCAGGAGCGGCTCGAGCGGCTCTGCATCGAGCAGACCGTCGGTCATGGCGGCAGGCGGAGCTCGGTATCGATGGCAGCTTGCTAGCTAGCCTACGAGAGCACACAAAGGGAGAGGACTACGAGGAGAAACTCACAGCGTTGGTGGGAAGGCTCGGGGAGGCCGAAGGAGCTCGGAGGGGTGCGAATCAACGACGACGAGCGCTCGGTGCCCGAGGGAAGAACGGGTCGATGGCGAGGCAGAGGGGCTCATGCGCTCCAATTCAATGGAGTGGTCGATGACGTGGCTTGAGACTGCGTCGGTATTTCCCCAAAGAGGAAGGGATGATGCAGCACAGCTATGGTAAGTATTTCCCTCAGTTATGAAACCAAGGTTATCGAACCAGTAGGAGAACCACGCAACACTATGTAAACGGTACCTGCACACAAAGAACAAATTCTTGCAACCCGACGCGTAAGAGAGGTTGTCAATCTCTCCACGGTAAAAAGATAGATTAGATTGTAGTAGATTGGATAGATAGATCGCACAAGAACATAAAATAAAAGAAGCAAATAAAAAGTGCAGCAAGGTATTTTTGGGTTTTTGGAATCATAGATCTAAAAACAAAAGCGGCAAAAGATAGATCGGAAAGCAATATGTTGGAAAAGTAGACCCGGAGGCCGTAGGTTTCACTAATGGCTTCTCTCATGAGTATAGCACACGGTGGGTAAACAAATTACTGTTGGGCAATTGATAGAAGATCAAATAATCATGATGATATCCAAGGCGATGATCATTATATAGGCATCACGTCCAAGATTAGTAGACCGAAACGATTCTGCATCTACTACTATTACTCCACACATCGACCGCTATCAAGCAGGCATCTAGTGTATTAAGTTCATGGAGAAACGGAGTAATGCAATAAGAATGATGACATGATGTAGACAAGATCTATTCATGTAGGAATATACCCCATCTTGTTATCCTTAATAGCAACGATACATGTGTGCCTCGCTGCCCCTTCTGTCACTGGGAGAGGACACCTCAAGATCGAACCCATCACAAAGCACCTCTTCCCATGGCAAGAAAAATCGATCTAGTTGGCCTAACTAAACCAAAGATTCGAAGAAGAAATACGAAGCTATAAGTAATCATGCATATAAGAGATCAAAGAAGACTCAAATAATATTCATGGATAGAAACTGGTCGTGAACTCAAAATTCATTGGATCCCAACAAACACACCGCAAAAGTTTACATCAAATAGATCTCCAAGAGACCATTGTATTGAGAATCATAAGAGAGAGAGAGGAAGCCATCTAACTACTGCCTACGGACCCGTAGGTCTATGGTGGACTACTCATGCATCATCGGAGAGGCACCAATGAGGATGATGAACCCCTCCGTGATGGTGTTAGATTGGATCTCGCGGTTCTGGAACTTGCGGCGGCTGGAAGTGTTTTTCGTCGACTCCTCTAGGGCTTCTGGAATATTTGGGTATTTATAAAGCTGAGAGGTGGTGGAGGGGACTCCAGAGGCCACCACAACACACCAGGGCGCGCTGGGGGCCTCTGGCGCACCCTGGTGTCTTCTAGGCCCCACGATCCTCCTCTCGGGTGCTTCTTTGAATCACCGGTTGTCTTCTGGTCCAAAAAAATCTCCAAAAATTTTCGTCGCAATTGGACTCCGTTTGGTACTGATATTCTGCAAAGTAAAAAACAAGCAAAAATAGCAACTGGTACTTGGCACTATGTCAATAGGTTAGTCCCAAAAAATGATATAAAGTTGCTATAAAATGATTGTAAAACATCCAAGAATGACAATATAACATCATGGAACAATTAAAAATTATAGATACGTTGGAGACGTATCAGCATCCCCAAGCTTAATTCCTACTCGTCCTCGAGTAGGTAAATTATAAAAACGGAATTTTTGATGTGGAATGCTGCCTAACATGTTCATCACATATTCTTTTCTTTTGTAGCATGGACATTTGGACTTTTATATGGTTCAAAGCAATAGTCTAGTTTTGACATAAAGACTTTAATACTCAAGCATACCAACAAGCAACCATGTCTTTCAAAATATCAACACTAAATAAAGTTATCCCCAGCCCATCATGCTCAATCATTGATCCATTCATGAAACACACTCATATATTAGCCACACCCAATGCACAAGTATGATCATAGTGCCCCCTAGTTGGTGCTTTATAAGAGAAGATGGAGACTCGAATTAAAAATAAAAATTGCATAAAGTAAATAGATAGGCCCTTCGCAGAGGGAAGTAGGGATTTGCAGAGGTGCGAGAGTTCAAAGCTTAAATTGAGAGAGAAAAATATTTTGGGTGGCATGCCTTTCCTGTCAATGAAAACGACCGAGTAGTTCTCAATACTTTCCATGCTAGATACATCATAGGCGGTTCCCAAACAGAAAATAAAGTTTATTCCTTTTCCACCATTCTTTCACAATCCATGGCTAGCCGTATCCACGGTTGCCTTCCATACCAACACATTCCAAGGAATTTATTATTTGACAACATAAAGTAAATTTCTTTTTCATTTCGGGACTGGGCATCCCTATTACCACCGTACTCGAGTGCAATGACAAGTGAATAAACACTCATCTTGAGAATAACACATCTAGCATTGAAAAATATTGGACACCCCCTACCATTTCATGAGCGGTACAAGCACACAAAAAGGAAATTCATTTTGAAAATTAGAGATGGCACATACAAATTTGCTTGGAACAGCACGGAAATACCGCATATAGGTAGGTATGGTGGACTCATATGGCAAAACTGGGTTTAAGGATTTTGGATGCACAAGTAGTATTTCTACTTAGTACAAGTGGAGGCTAGCAAATAGATTGAGAAGCAACCAAAGAAGAAACAAAAATTCACATAAACGGGCATTAAGCATAACTAACACCGAATAATGCACCACAAGTAGGATGTAATTTCATTGCATAACTATTGACTTTTGTGCTTGCATAGGGAATCAAAAACCTTAACACCAATATTCTTACTAAAGCATAATTACTCACCAACATGACTCACATATTACTATCATCATGTCTCAAAACTATTACAAGGAATCAAGTTTAATTTGTCCAATGATCTTCATGAAAGTTTTTATTATATCCCTCTTGAATATCTATCACTTTGGGACTAGTTTCATATATTGCCATTGCTTGTCACAAGCTCAAATAAATTGAAGTGAAGAACATGAGCATAAAAATTTCATCTCTCAAAATAGTATAGGTGAAGCATGAGAGAATTTCTTCAAAATTTACTAACTCTCAAATTAATCTAAGTGAAGCATGAGAGTGTTTCTTCAAAATTTACTAACTCTCAAATTAATCTAAGTGAAGCATGAGAGTATTTCTTCAAAAATTTAAAGCACACCGTGCTCAAAAAGATATAAGTGAAGCACTAGAGCAATTCCATAGCTCAAAAAATTTAAGCGAAGCATATAGAGCAATTCTAACAAATCATAGCATAATTGTGGCTCTCTCAAATAGGTGTGTCCAGCAAGGATACTAGTGACAAACTAAAAAGCAAATCAAGCAAAAACTCAAATAATACAAGACGCTCCAAGCAAAACTCATGATATGTGACGAATAAAAATATAGCTCCAAGTAAAGTATCGATGGTCGTTAGAAGAAAGAGGGGATGCCACTCGGGGCATCCCCAAGCTTAGTTGCTTGTTTCTCCTTGGATAATATCTTGGGGGTGTTGTAGCATCCCCAAGCTTAGGATCTTTTCACTCCTTATTCCTTCATCCATCATGATCTCACCCAAAACTTGAAAACTTCAGTCACACAAAACTCAACAAAACCTTCGTGAGATCCGTTAGTATAATAAAGCAAATCACCACTCTAAGTACTGTTGCAAACCCATTCATATTTTATTATTGCATTATATATACTGTATTCTAACTTTACCATGGCTTATACCCTTCAATACAAACCATAGATTCATTAAAACAAGCACACAATGCAACGAAAACAGAATCTGTCAAAAAAAGAACAGTCTGTAGTAATCTCTACTCTAACCATACTTCTGTAACTCTAAAAATTCGGAAAAATTAGGAAAACTTAAAGAATTTTTATAGCAATACTGTGTTGAAATTTGAGCTCATTATCTCTCTCCCGTAAAAAATGAAAATTCCTGCACTGGAGTCAAAGTTTCTGTTTCAGATTCAGCATTGTTTCTACTCATCTTGTGACTCATCCTAAAGGCTTTACTTGGCACAAACACTAATTAAAATATAAAAAACAAAATAATAACAGTAGCATAATTGTGTCAACACCTAAAAACAGAAATAAAAAGATGAAAATAAATTTATTCATTGGTTTGCCTCCCAACAAGCGCTATCGTTTTACTCCCCTAGCTAGGCATAATGCATAGATTCAAGTATTGTCATCTTTAGTTTCCAACTCCTCAATCATGCAACTAGATTTCTTCAAGAATTTAGCATGCACACTTTCAATGACAATACTTCTAGGGATAAGACTGAAAAATTCATTCTTGTAAGTAGGGTCTTTCGCTATTTCAACAAAATTGGGATAAACACTAATCATTTTAAATCTTCCTTGTGGCTATTAGATGTGGCACCTTTGTTCTTAGTGACTTGTGTAGACTTGCCAATTTTTACGGGAGTTTTTTCAATAGTTTTAACAAAAGAACTGGCAGAGCTCAAGTTAATAAAAATTTCTTCTAACTTATCAATCCGGGAGGGACATTCTTCTATTCTTTCGTTAACTACGGCTTCATTTTCCTTCAATAATTTAAAATCATCCCCCGCTTTTGACCCAATTTTATTAGCAAGATTATGCATTTTCTTATCCAAATTTTCAAGATGTTCTTTGGTAATCATCTTCTTTTCAATAGCATCTAGCCTTTCCATAACATGTTCGAGAATTAAGGTTGTTTCATTAATCATGAGAGATGGTGAACCCACTAAATTTCCCATAGCATTAAAAGCGTCCAAAGATGGACACATCAAGAAATTCCCACCGGTAAACGTATCAAGGACGAATCTATACCAAGTGGTGATGCCCACATAAAAAATGCAAAGAAAAACAACGGTAGATTGCTTGTGAATAGATCTATTATGAGCATTGCAAATCCTATACCAAGCATCTTTTAGGTTCTCCCCTCCCCTTTGCTTAAAATTTAGAACTTCATTCTCGGGAGTACACGCAATAGAGGAAGAACTAGCCATAACAACAAGGTAGGCAAACAAGAGATCTGACGAGAAAAAGGGCAAACGAAAAAGAGGGCGAATAAAACAACAAATTTTGTGAAGTGGGGGAGAGGAAAACGAAAGGCAAATGGCAAATAATGTAAATTGCAAGGAGATGAGATTTGTGATTAGCAACCTGATAGATGTTGATGATGTATCCCTGGCAACGGCGCCAGAAATTCCTTTGACGTGGCTTGAGACTGCGTCGGTATTTTCCCAAAGAGGAAGGGATGATGCAACACAGCTACGGTAAGTATTACCCTCAGTTATGAAACCAAGGTTATCGAACCAGAAGGAGAACCACGCAACACTATGTAAACGGTACCTGCACACAAAGAACAAATACTTGTAACCCGACGCGTAAGAGAGGTTGTCAATCTCTCCACGGTAAAAAGATAGATTAGATTGTAGTAGATTGGATAGATAGATCGCACAAGAACATAAAATAAAAGAAGCAAATAAAAAGTGCAGCAAGGTATTTTTGGGTTTTTGGAATAATAGATCTGAAAACAAAAGCGGCAAAAGATAGATCGGAAAGCAATATGTTGGAAAAGTAGACCCGGGGGCCGTAGGTTTCACTAGTGGCGTCTCTCATGAGTATAGCACACGGTGGGTAAACAAATTACTGTTGGGCAATTGATAGAAGATCAAATAATCATGACGATATCCAAGGCAACAATCATTATATAGGCGTCACGTCCAAGATTAGTAGACCGAAACAATTCTGCATCTACTACTATTACTCCACACATCGACCGCTATCCAGCATGCATCTAGTGTATTAAGTTCATGGAGAAACGGAGTAATACAATAAGAACGATGACATGATGTAGACAAGATCTATTCATGTAGGAATAGACCCCATCTTGTTATCCTTAATAGCAACGATACATGCGTGCTTCGCTGCCCCTTCTGTTACTGGGAGAGGACACCGCAAGATCGAACCCATCACAAAGCACCTCTTCCCATGGCAAGAAAAATCGATCTAGTTGGCCTAACTAAACCAAAGATTCGAAGAAGAAATACGAAGCTATAAGTAATCATGCATATAAGAGATCAAAGAAGACTCAAATAATATTCATGGATAGAAACTGATCATGAACTCAAAATTCATCAGATCCCAACAAACACACCGCAAAAAGTCATTACATCAAATAGATCTCAAAGAGACCATTGTATTGAGAATCAAAAGAGAGAGAAAGCCATCTAGCTACTGCCTACGGACCTGTAGGTCTATGGTGGACTACTCACGCATCATCGGAGAGGCACCAATGAGGATGATGAACCCCTCCGTGATGGTGTTAGATTGGATCTCGCGGTTCTGGAACTTGCGGTGGCTAGAAGTATTTTTTTGTCGACTCCTCTAGGGTTATCTGGAATATTTGGGCATTTATAGTGCTCTGAGGCGGCGGAGAAGGTTCCCGAGGCAGCACAACCCACCAGGGCGCGTCGGGGGCCTCTAGCGCGCCCTAGTGTCTTCTGGCCCCACGGGCCTCCTCCCGGGTGCTTCTTTGGCTCACTGGTTGTCTTCTGGTCCAAAAACATCTCCAAAAAGTTTCGTCGCAGTTGGACTCCATTTGGTATTGATATTCTGCGAAGTAAAAAACAAGCAAAAAACAACAACTAGCACTTGGCACTATGTCAATAGGTTAGTCCCAAAAAATGATATAAAGTTGCTATAAAATGATTGTAAAACATCCAAGAATGATAATATAACAGCATGGAACAATCAAAAATTATAGATACGTTGGAGACGTATCAGTCGACGGAGGCGAGCCCAGCGGATCCCCTGGACTAGCTCCGATGGCTTGGAATCGACGGTGGCCATGGCTTCACCACGGCGCAGCCATGGCTGCGTTCGGCCGAGCTCGATTGCTAGGGGGAGAGGCACGGGAGGGAGCTAATGGGGTTCTTAGGGTTTGCGGGGGTGTGTGTGAGAGAGAGAGCCGTGGCTTGCTTTTATCCACGAGGGGACCGCGGGATGCTCGACAGCGAGGCGATCTCCGTTCGGACGGCCGCGCGCGCGCCATGGCCTTCCCCTGGAGAAAGGAGGAAGAAAGGCCGGTCTAAATGGGCCAGGCCAGCCTGTAGTTGCTGGGCCAAAGTGCACAATGCACTTTTCCAATTTTCTTTTTCTTTTTCTGTTTCTGTTTCTGTTTTATACTTTCTGTTTTATTTATTTTTAGGACCAATTAGCTTTAGCAAAAATGTGTGACTTGCTCCATTAAATAACATGCAATATTTAGTACTGCCACAATTTGTTTGGGACTTTATTGAATAAGTTTGAATTTCTCACGGAATTTAAAGTGCTTTCAAAATGATTTAATGCTCTGTTTTGGATGGTGGGGTCCATACCAGTAGGTTGGTGATGTTATTTTCCTTAACATAATTTGTTTTGGGATTTTTAACAAGTGTGCAACAATTTTCCTTTGATGTTTGGGGTTTTATTTTATCACAATAAAATTCAATGGCCTTTAGTGGTGGAATTTGAAATGAGATATTAAATTCAAAGTGGTCAAGCACTGTTTAGCAAAAGCATTTAGCTTAATCTTGGCCATCACTGTAGCTTAATTATAATGATCACTGTAGCTTAATCCAAGGGTGTCACATATTGTGCCGCACTTCAAAGCGTCCAAGCACGTCCCGTGAGTGGCCTTGGCATTGGTGACGTGGTATGAACTTCTTGCCTTTTCATTTTGTGTCCATTTATGTTGGCTTGCTTTTCATTTTCGTCCATATTGTGTCCTTCGCTGTTACATTAGCGTCATCATGCATTATTGTGTAGTCATTTCAATCTTTGGAAGCCTTTAAGCCCCGGCACTAGAAAAGCCGTTTACTCTCACGCATTGTTGGGTGCTCACCAAAGATTGTGCCAAGTTCAAAGACCAATATGCTGCTTGGAAGAAGAAAGGAGGGAAGAAGGCCGTGGCTGATGAGGGAGACTTGCTCAAGAGGTCGAGGGGCAAGACAAACTCCAAGGCCGACGAGAGGCGTGACGCGTCGACCATTGCCTTACAAGGCACTTTGGAGAACATGATGAGCCAAAAGGAAATTAGGGACGAGAGGAGGAGCAAAGGAAAGGAGGAGCAATTGAAGATGTATCTAGAGCTCCAAACAAAAAAGCTTGCCATGGAGGAGGCCGCGGAGAGGAGGAAGCTTGACATGGAGGAGGCAATGAAGAAGAGGAAGCTTGACATCGAGGAGGCCACCAACTCAAGAAGCTCGAGATCAAGGCCACCATGGCAGACATCAAAGCTAAAGAGGCGGCACTCGCATTCATGAGCGTGGAGAAGAACAACATGTCGCCGGAGAGGAAGGCTTGGTTCGCGAATCGGCACAAGGAGATGTTCGCCCGTGACGTCCTGAACTAGGTGAGGCCTCGGACCGTGGCCACCGTCCGTTCTTTTTGAAGGCTGGCTAGTGTGCCGGCCACTGGCTTTGTTGCCGTCATAAAAAACTTGCTCTTTTTGAGGGTTGGCTGGTGTGTCGGCCGCTGGCTTTGTTGTCGGCGTCAAAAACTTGTTCTTTTTTAGGACTAGCTCGTGTGCCGGCGTCAAAAAATTGTTCTTTTTTAGGGCTGGCTCCTGTGCCGGCCGTTGGCTTTGTTGCCGGCGTTATTAGACTGTAGGCCGCCGGCTGTGTTGCCGGCCGGTGTGAACTAGTGCGAACCACGGCCGCGGCCAACATCCTTTGGTTCTCAACATTTGCATGCATGGGGCAAGATGGGGTCGAAGATGCGGACCCGTGTTGGGCGTACGGCCGACGCAAACGTAGATTCGGACGGACACAACCCCATTTTCACCCCCAAACGAAAGAAATCCGGATAAAACGGACATCCGTTTGGGGCCGTGCGTTGGAGTTGGCCTAAAGGTCGCGATGGACAACTTTTGAGTTATGCACGGGACAAGCCGGTGAAGTACGTTGTAGATGTTTTTATTTTTATTTTTGAGGCTTTTATTTTTATTTTTGAGGGAAGTACGTTGCAGATACTGGTGTTGAATGTTTCACTCGATCATACCTCACGCCAGTGCACACATGTTTTCCTGTGTATATTATGCCGACCTATGGTACATACCGTGTGTATTCATGGTCGGGCAAAGGCTCGTAACAGTAGGCTAGACGCAGTTGCGCAGATCAAAGGGTTCAAAGGGCAACAGTTTTCTGGATGCACCTCGCGCACCTTTTTTTTTAGCAACACCTCGCGCACCTATGGCCTATGGGGTGGAACCAAAACGCAAGTACGATCAGCACCGACTATACCTCGCTTCATGAGATGCCATCATCCGTCTCGCCTCAAGGTTTTTCTACGTTGACCGTTACTTGGCCAGACTATACGGGTTACTGCAGGAGTGGTTTTTCTGGGCGTTGTTTTTACGCTTTTCCTATTTGACGCATTCTACATCAAGTAGTGGATGGTTCGCACATAGCCGATCCAAACTTGGCCGGCCCATCTTAGAAGTTAACTAGTGCATCACATCCGGTTTTGTGAACATTTTGGAGGGTTCTAGCCTGGTTTTTCTGGTTTTGGGAACATTCTAAAAGGTTCCTACCATTTTTACTGGTTTTTGATTTCTTATGGTTTTTTATTTTTTGTTATTTTCTAATATATATGTTTTTGTTCAAAATTTTCACAACATTTTCAAAAAAATGGGGATTTCAATAAATAATTCAGTTTCAATATTTGTTCGCTAATTTCAAAGAATGTTCATGCTTCCAAATTTTGTTCGAAAGATTAAAAATATGTTCACAAATTTCTAAAATTGTTCATGTTTTAAAAACTTGTTCGGGAGTTTTACAAAATGTACACGTTTCAATAACTGTTTGCATATTTCAAAAATTGTTCGTCTTTTCAAAAAAATCCTAGAGTTTCAAAGAAAGTTATAGTTTTAAAAAAATGTCCGCCTTCAGAATTTAAAAAAATGCTCCTCTTTAAAAAAAAATGTTTGTGTTTTCAAATTTTGTTCCATGGTTTCAAAAACTGTTCGTATCTTCCAAAAAAGTTGGAATTTAAAAAATGTTCCCATTTTGAAAAAATGTCCGCGTATTCATTTTTCCCTAGAGTTTCCAAAAATTGTTCAATATTTTCAAACAATGATCCTGTTTTTTAAACTTGTTCGAGTTTTCTAAATTTTGTACAAAATTTTAAAAGTGTTTGCATTTCATAAAACATTCCCTTTTTTCCAAACAAATGTTTTTGTTTCGAAATTTAAAGAAAACTCGGATCTGCGATGGTTTTTGTTCTTAAGTGTTTGGCACAGCCCAATATTCAGATACACACGTTAACTCAACTGGTAATAATAGGTCTTCCGATTCTCAAAAATAAAATAAAAAGGGTAATAACAAGTCTTCCTGAACTGGAGCTTCCCGCGTTCGATCCCTATAGAACGTGATTGTTTTTGGGCTCAACAGACTCACGGGAGTAACTAATGAAGGAGTACTCCTTCGGGAGCCACTGCAAGGGTCACTTGGGGTCGGCTGGGAGCGCGTCACTTGGCACGCTCTCAGGCACCACCACGTGTCGCGTTCTGGACGCTCCGTCTAGATTTTTTTTTTCTGCTGATATTTTTGGCTTTTAGATGATTTTTTTGGATTTTTGGCTTTTCTTAAGTTGGACAAAAAAAAAACAAATCCAGGGAAAAATTGACGTGAAAAAACTCATTTTTTTCCTTCCACGAGAGGCACGACCGTGCCTCTCGCAAAAGGGAAAAAAGAACACGTTTTCTTTTTTTCCTACCATAAGAAGCACATATTTACTTCTCGTGGAGGCACGGATTTGCTTCGGCGAGAGGCACGACCGTGCCTCTCGAAAAGGGAAAAAAACTAGGTTTTTTCCTTCCGCGAGAGACATGGATTTTGTCGGGGATATTCCCCACGGTTATAACCCCGCTAAAGGTTTGACTCGACCAATAGCTTGAAAGCTCTATGGGTCGCCCCATTTTCCGGGTTAAGATAAAAACAAAAAGGCTCAGTGTCGAGACCCTGCAGGAGGCTGGCTTGACAAGGAGCCAAATATGCCGGCTCGTACGGGCAGACCCAAAGGCCCAGAATGAGACCTGGCCGAAGGCCGACTCACGGATTGGCCCAGAGGGCCAGCTGGCGGAGAGGCTTGGAGGGCCGGCTCGCAGAGAAGGTCCAAGAAGAGGAAGAGTTCCCTGACAAGGGAAGCAATACCTGGACTAGGATTCAGTTTGTAATAGAAGAAAGACTAGTTATAGTCCTAGTAGGATTCTACATGTAAGCCTGCCCCTTCAACTTATATAAGGAGGGGCAAGGCACCCCAAGAGGAGGGGTGAAGACAGACAGACAAGTCTTAGTCAAGATCAAAGTAGAAGCTCTCGAGATTAGAGGTAGCAAAATAGCACCCTTGTAATCGAGATCATCATCATCAATATACACAAAGCAGGACATAGGCTTTTACCTCAATCGGAGGGGCCGAACCTGGATAAAACTCGCGTCTCTCGATTCCGACCAACCCAGTTCAAGCTACCACCTAGCTGCGATGGCCTCACACCTAAGTTCTCTCACGAGGACATCTGTCGTGACAAAACCACGATAGTTGGCGCCCACCGTGGGGCCAGCGCACGATGTTGTTTTTTTCTTGGAGGGAGCTCTCCCAGGGATCGAGAAGCTCGTGATTCGCCGGATAAAGAAAACCGGCACGGAAGGATCTACATGAACTCTGAGTTCATAAGTTGAGATTAGAAAAAGTCTCGGAGACAGCATAAAGCAGGTCACATAGGTTTTTAGCGGTGGCGTCAACGCGCAACATCCTTACAGATCAATCTTCGTAATCTACTTACGGCCATCGCATGCTCCGGTGTGATCCAGATCAATTTCGCACGCCATCGCCAGTCGCCGATTTGAGCCAGTCAAGAATTTTCCTCTGCAATATCGATTTGTGCGGCGGCCGTGTCCGAATACTACTCTTTCCACCAAAGTACAAATGTCAGCTTCCGAGGTGGCTGCATAAACAGATCTGCTAAGCTGCTGTTATTGCTGATTGGTAGTACTGTTTCTAGTAAAAACTATATGCTACTGTTAGCGTGAAGGCCGAAGCCAAATCCAACACCGACTACAGAAGAGAGGAGTCGATCCATCTACCAATCGATCTCGGAGCCTGACCACCACAACTCGATCTGATTACGCAAAGCGAAGAAGATTAAACCGCCGCTGCCGCGATGGAGGAGGAGATGGAGGCGACCAGCCGGCTCCACCTTGCCCCGCTGCCGTGGCCATACCTCGAGCCGGACCTCTCCACAGCCGGCTCCGCCCCGTCGCCGTTGCGCCTGCCTCCCTTGCCTCGCATCACCGGGTCGCCGACCTCATCCAGACCCCGTCGTCACCTGACAAGCCAAGCCGCAGCGCCCCCAAACGCCTGGCGCGCCCATGCGTGCAGCCGCCGCACACGGCCACGGTCCGCTCAACCCGAGGCCACAACCCGAGCACGAGCAGCCGCAGCCCGGCGGCGAAACCCCACCCATCCACCGCCTCCTCGAGCTGATCAAATCCGAGCCTGACACGGCCTCTGCGCTTGCCCACCTGTGACATGGCAGCATCTGCAAAAGAAATCGATATCATTGACGTGGCAGCACCATCCAATTTTGAGGACATGGAGAATGCATCGAAGGTGAAACGCCTAACAGGAAACTCCAAGAAACGTAAACATGGTGACATGGCATGCGAGGGGGATGTTGATTGGGAAACTATGATGCATGAGCAGGGGCTGTTCTCGAACCACTCAGCAGGTTTTGCAGATCAATCTATCAAACCAAAAGATAAAATTAAAAGTGTTGGAAGTTCTTGAGAATGGAGGTGTTGCTGTCGTAAGTGCTGGCCTAATGGCGGGATTTTTTGTCCAAAAGGACCACATGCCCAACGAAATTGTCAGAAAAGACCCCCTCCGGATAAAATTGACAAAAAAGACCCCCCGGGCCGTGGCGGCAGGCGCGCCAACCGACACGTGGCACCTGCCGCCATGCCCGGAGGCGGCAACACTGTTCGTGTACTGTTCACGCGGGGGACGAGAAAAATGAGCGAACAATACCTGCCGCCTCAGGTAGTGGCGGCATCACTGTTCATGATGGGTGAACAGTAATTTCAAAAAAAATTCAATAAAATAGCAGAAAAATTCAAAAAAAATCTGAAATTTTGCACCCACTTAGAACACTCGATTCTCTTTGCTGCCAAAAAATTCCAGATTTTTTTGAATTTTTCTGGTTTTTTTATTTTTTCGAAATTACTGTTCACTCACGCGTGAACAGTGCTGCCGCCGCTGCATGAGGCGGCAGGTACTGTTTACTCGCCTCGTTGCCGTTTTCCGCGGTGCTCGCGCGAACAGTACAATGAACAGTGTTGCCGCCTCCGGGCGTGGCGGCAGGTGCCACGTGTCGGCTGGCGCACCTGCCGCCACGGCCCGGGGGGTCTTTTTTGACAATTTCATCCGGAGAGGGTCTTTTCTGGCAATTCCGTTGGACATGTGGTCCTTTTGGACAAAAACTCTAATGGCGGAAGCCGTTTCTCCAATGGAAAAGATAAAATTCAACGATGTTCTGAAGTGGAAGGGTGGTAAGGACTATCAGGAGTGCAGGAACACGATCCTAAGTTGCTGGAACAAGGATGTTAAACATCTATTGGATCTTGCAGATTGTGGCCTTTCTAATGTTCCCATGAAAGATGATTCACCACATCAAATACTTATACGCGATGTGTACTGTTTCTTAGATCAGAATGGTTACATAAATGCTGGAATCGCATCAGCCAAGGTGACGAAGGATCATGGAACTCTCTGTTCGGAGGTTGTGGAAGTAGCCAAGTTAAACGAATTACCTAAAATGGAGCCAGTCGGTGTTGAAGGTGACAATGTTCCTGTATCTCTCCAGAATAAAGATCATGATTATGGTGCTCTGGGACCTTTGACGGAAAATAATGTTCCTGACGCTCACTATGATGCCCAAGAGTTGATGCCTCACTTACAGTCCAAAGAATAGGCATTTGAAGAAAACAATCTGGATGTGTCCACTGAAGGTGGAGATGCATTACTACCATCGATCAATATTAGTTCAGTTGGAAACACTGAAGGCCCCAGTCTCGATAAACCAGAAGCAGCTGCTATCGAACATCCTAGAAACAACTGTGAGACGGTACTCCTCATCCGAGAGCTGGAAGAAACGGCGGCACGCATGGAGGCGCAGCCGCGGGAGATCGGCGCCAGCCTGCCCCGGCCTTTTCCCCAACGCTCCCGTCCGAGGGGCTCCTCCCGACCCACTGTCGCGCTGCGCTCCCTCATCCCTTCTGCGTCGCCGCGCTCTCTTGCCTCAGCGTGCGCCCTGCGCCAGCGCTCGACCGCACTTGCGGGCACCTGCGCTCGCCCACGCGTGGCCTCGTTGCTGCCGTCGTTGCGCTCTGTGACCTCGTCCACTCCCGCCGCTGCGCGCCGTGGCCTCGTCCATTCCCGCCGTTGCTGCCGCCGCGCCCCCGGCCAGCTCCCACTCTGCGCCAGCGCCGCCCACGGCCGGTCCGCGCGCCCCGCCCCCGGCCCGCCGGCTCCGCTCCGCTGCCCGCGCGCTGGCTTGGCACCCCAGTCGTCGCCTCGCAAGCCGGCTGCCCAAGGGCCGGCTGGAGAAAAAAGACGGGGGCGTTCGGCTGCCCAAATAAAAGAAATGAGGCCCGGCTGCAAAAAAAGGTGAGGAGCCGGCTAGAAAAAGATGTGGGAGCCGGATAAAAAATCGTGCGAGCAAAAAATACTACGGTTGAGTCTCATCAAATCGAACATCCCGACGGACGTACACATGGATCATCTGTCGTCCTAATAAATCAGGTGCTATCTGTTCTATTTATTTTATCAGTATATTATAATTTCTTTGAGAACAATTATTCTGTCTGTAATATTTTTTATGGAGGACAATTGTTTATTATAAAAGTGGCATGGCGTAGACCGCAAATACGAAGCTTGTGGCAATACCATTACGCACCAGCTTTCGTTCACGTCACATTGCCCGACGGACACGCGTGCAAGCCGCCGCTCGTGTGATCTGATCTACATCAACGCGTCATGACCAACTCGCATGACCGCGCCGGCTTACAACACCGCGGTCGACTCCCGCGTCCATGCCAAGTTACCGGCCAGCTCTCGCCTCTACGTCAACACGCCGGGGCCGCACACGCCCGTATGAGCCGCCTAATAGACGTGCGCAAGCCGCCTCCCCCCGGTCTGGTCTGCATCAACACGCCAGGGCCGTGCCCACCCATATGAGCTGCCAAATGGACGCGTGCAAGCCGCCGCCCCACGGCCCGGTCTCTTCCAACAATATTGGAGCAACGGAAAAAGTGACATTTGGAATCATGTCTTACGCAAGATTGCCAAAGCCAGCGCTAGCCCCACTTGCACCGGGTTACCCAATGGATAGACGCACTGGCTTGCCGTCCCCTGGTCCGGTCTGCTTAAGCACATCGAAGAATTAAGAGAGTCAGACACGGAGGAAACATCCCTGGAGAAGCTACAATTTGAGTCGGCCACCATTGAGCCGGCAATTCAAAGCCAGCAGCAAAGAACAAAAAAAATGGCCCTGGAGGAGCCAGGAGAGCAGGACCAAGTGAGAATAGCAAAGAATAGGTCAAGAGACATATACACTCAATTTGGCCACAACATTTTCCAAAGACATACGATGAGAATCACAAAGATCATCAACTCGCCACATCATCTCTAGTTTCACTAAAATCCATCGTTCAACTGTCAACTTTATGCCGGCTTTATGCCACAACCAAGTATGAAGACTCTCAAGCCGCCTCCTTGAGTCGACTTAAGACCCGGGGGCTACACAGACCTGGATCGACAGATTTGGTCGTTTTCAACAATAACAAGAACCCTGGGTCATTGAAAGGAAGATAACCCGGTCCCAGGGGCTGCTGCCTTATTGGCGAAAAATTGAAAGTCGCCCAAGAGGACTAGCTACCACAATGCGTAGTTCAAACATGGGTGTCCTGCCTTATTGGCGAAAAATTAAAGGTTGCCAAAGAGGACTAGCTGCCATGATGTGCTATTCAAACATAGGTATCCTGCCTTATTGACTCATCATATTATGATCAATGGAATAAAGCCGGCTTATCTAGACCCCAGATATTTTGTAGTAGTAGCATTGTCTCCTGTATATTCTATGCTGAGCTTTTCCATGATCATAGGTCACTTGGGGACTCCCGAATCAATGAGTTAGCCATTAATATCCCTCTTGACCCGGCTAAATGCAATTACAAATAATGGTTAAACCTGCCTTTTTACATGATGCTACTCCGAACAGGTGACCCCGTGTACTCTTGATAAGTCAATCCATCTGGACCCTGAAGTTATCAAGGTTAAAACACCGGGTTGAGTCACGTGAGAGCCGGCTTACAGAGAGCGAGGATAAACCATGGGTTATCACACCCGCTTCATTGAAGCAAGACTTGAGCCTTGAAAGCCGGTCTTTATGTAGAGCCTCGAAAGCCGGCATTTTTATACTCTGTTATCATATGCATACATCATCCTACATTGCATCATTGCACAATGCATCATACATACATATCCATATTTGTTTATGTTGTAGAAAGCCGGTCATCAAACCAAGTTACATTGTAACTTCTGCAGCAACAAATAAATCTTCGATAGCCAAAAATGGCCGGATTTTCATCATGGTTTATCATAACCAGTATTAAATGATTGTGGTTTCCAAGTCATCCCAGAAGTTGCTGAGCTGGTATATTACATATTGCTGAGCCAGCTTATCAAATAAAATGCTGGGTCATTTAATTGACCGGCTCTTGGATTTTTTCAACTTGTGCTCTGTAGTAAACTACAGCACTTACGGATTTCTCAAACATATATTTGCCGGGTTGCGTCGCAACCACGGGCAGGGATTTCATTTCAAGCACAAAGGCATTGTTCTAGGATATTCATACATATGATAAATTACCGGGTTGCATTACAACCACGGGCAAGGATTCATTCAATTCAGATCAATATCAGTTCAAGAGAACTTCTGAAGTGCATTATGATGGGTTATATTATTCTCACACTATCCCAAGTCGCTGCAGGCATACGACCCGGCACTTGGGGGCTACATCATATGATGTTTTTTCCTTTCCAAAGGAGAAGTACATGTAAGTCCCGAGTCGTTGCAGGCAAACGACCCGGCACTTGGGGGCTACACTTGGGGGCTGCAGGCATGCAACCCGACACTTGGGGGCTACAGTATTTAGATGTTTAAGCAGATTATAAAGTCCAAATTGAAGACCCGGCCCATCAAATACTGATAAGTCGGCCCTTGGGGGATACACATGTGAAATGCAAAAGATTCAGTCTATATCTGGCGACTCAGATGACAACCTGGATTTCTCCAAAAGCTATCTATCTGCAAACATTCAAAACCAAGTTCAAAGTCCTAGGTTATTATAGGAAAACCAACCCGGCCCTTGGGGGCTACACTAGCTGAAGTTTTATAATAAGACAATTACAAGTCCCAGGCTACTGCAGGCAACACAACCTGGCACTTGGGGGCTACACCGTCAAAGATATTATTTTTGTGCAAAGCACCAATTCATCATGACCTAATAAACTCGGAGCTTGGGGGCTACAGGTAATATGGAGATAAAAAAAATAGAAGAACACCTTCAAGCTATCAATTGTGAACTGATCTCATTTCTTGATGGAGGTTTACAAAGATCATCTTCTCCAAGTTATTCATAGAAAGGCCCAGAAGACCGGATCAACAACAAATGGATCTTTTATTCTCAATAATTTTATCTAGCCGAAGAATTGAAAGCCGGCTCAACATCACATATATTTCTTTAGTCCCAATAATTTTATCAAGTCAACTGGAGTCCAGTTGTTTGACCTGGCAGCACCAACGATCACGACCTGGGATCATCAATGTTCATAACCCGACAGAGTCTATATATATGCAACCCGGTTTTACAAAGTTGGCAATTTCTACATCCATAAATCAGCAATATTTTCATCCTAGTTCAGCATCCACTATGTCCGATGACCCGGCATGAGCCGTCGCGTCGCAGAAAGCCGGTTCAACAACAGACGAAATTCTATTCCCAATATTTTCATCAAACCCAAAGCACAAGGAGCTGGCCGGATGTTAGAGGCATTGCTATTTCCAGTATTTTTTCTACGGGGAAACCACATCAACAAGTGGATTGAGAATCCAACCTGATGATTTGATAAAGAGAGACCCGGATTTTCGAGGAGCTACTTCATTGAAATAAGCTGGCCAGTGGAGCAAGCAGGTCCCTTAACATATTTATTATTCTTATTTTAGGAGCTTACCATGAATAAATTCAAGCTAACCTGTGGGCTAACGTTGGGGATATTCCCCACGGTTATAACGTGGCTAAAGGTTTGACCCGACCAATAGCTTGAAAGCTCTATGGGTCGCCCCATTTTCCGGGTTAAGATAAAAACGAAAAGGCTCAGTGTCGAGACCTGGCAGGAGGCCGGCTTGACAGGGAGCCCAATATGCCGACTCGTACGGGCAGACCCAAAGGCCCAGAATGAGACATGGTCGAAGGCCGACTCACGAATTGGCCCGGAGGGCCGGCTCGCAGAGAAGGTCCAAGAAGAGGAAGAGTTCCCTGACAAGGGAAGCAATACCTGGACTAGGATTCGGTTTGTAATAGAAGAAAGACTAGTTGTAGTCCTAGTAGGACTCTACATGTAAGCCTGCCCCTTCAACTTATATAAGGAGGGGCAAGGCACCCCAAGAGGAGGGGTGAAGACAGACAGACAAGTCTTAGACAAGATCAAAGTAGAAGCTCTCGAGATTAGAGGTAGCGAAATAGCACCCTTGTAATCGAGATCATCATCATCAATACACACAAAGCAGGACGTAGGCTTTTACATCCATCGGAGGGGCCGAACCTGGGTAAAACTCGCGTCTCTCGATTCTGACCAACCCAGTTCAAGCTACCACCTAGCTGTGATGGCCTCACACCTAAGTTCTCTCATGAGGACATCTGCCATGACAAAACCACGACAGATTTACTTCTCGTGGAGGCATAGATTTGACGCATTTTTTTCTACCACGAGAGGCACGGATTTGCTTCCGCGAGAGGCACAACCGTGCCTCTCTGAAAGGGGGAAAACGGGTTTTATTTTTATTTTCCTTCCGCGAGAGGCACGGCTTTACTTCTCCCGGGGCATGGATTTGCTTACGCGAGAGGCACGGCCGCCTCTCGCCAAAGCAAAAAATACGTGTTTTTTTCTATCACGAGAGGCACAGATTTACTTCTCGTGGAGGCACGGATTTTCTTCTGCGAGAAGCACGACTGTGCCACTTGGAAAGGAAAAAAAAATGCTACCGGTTCATTTTTTCGTCAGTTTTTTTTGTGAAGAAAAGTTCGTTGAGACCTATCAACATGTGATCTTGTTTTGAAGATCTCGACGCGAGGAATCCAACGGTGAAAACGGTTCAAGATTTGGACACACGGTTTGAGAGATAAAATATTTTGAATAAATGAAACTACATAAAATGGGAAAACTCTCTGGTTGCAACAAGTGGCGTACATGCAGTGTGACTCTTGTGGCAACCTAGAGACGTGGGAGTAACCTTTGGAAAGAGTACTCCTAAAAGAGTACTCCTTAATTAGTGATTTCGTAGACTCGCGCTATAGTACCCTTTGCTGTTGGTCCCTAGCTTGAGTCGGCCCAGTCGGACATATGCGTGTGGATGCAGACGACAATTTGCCGTAAAGAGCGACACATAGGTGTTGGGAAACATAATAGAAAACAAAAAAAATCCGCCCTACGGTCAACGAGGAACACTATGAAGATGCAATAAACAGTTTGGATCAGATCATTACCGACACCGAGTTGCAACGGAAGAGCACGAGTCAGTGTAGATTGTACTTGGAGTCACTGGAACCATAGATGAACGACCCTGCGAACCGCCCAAGGACAATACCTCGAACGAAAGACCGAAAGCACAACCTCTCCAAAGATTGCAAGCGTACGGTTTTCATGATCCGGCGAGGCTTCACCATTCAGAACTAATCATCGCCGGAGAATTATAGGGAGGAGATTAGAACCACATTA
This sequence comes from Elymus sibiricus, assembly GCA_039707655.1. Classification (NCBI taxonomy): domain Eukaryota; kingdom Viridiplantae; phylum Streptophyta; class Magnoliopsida; order Poales; family Poaceae; genus Elymus; species Elymus sibiricus. Next base: position 181,431,359 of record CM077665.1, read on the forward strand.
GTCTTCTAATTATGAGAATTAGAGGATTTAGGTCTAGCTCTAATTAGATCGACTAGGGTCAACTATAATTAGAACTAGAGAACTAGAGGAGGCTCCAAAATTTATGTTCTAGAGGCTAGCCCTGCCCCTCTATTTATATGTTGAGCCATGGGATGGTAACTTGAGGGGGGGCTTCCCAAATTGGGTTTGGAATGCAAGGAAGAGTACTCCTTGATTCCAACATGAAACGTCACGCATTTCCGGAAACGCCACGGACATCAGCGTCTGGTCCCTGTCCTCCGCAAAAACTCCTTTTGCACCGACCTAAAGCATCATGGGCCTTATCCCATGGCCCAACCAACGTGTCCTCGCACCAGAGACTCTTTGGATTTATCTGGAAGGTTTCATAACCTTATGGACATCACCAAAAGTTCCTAGGACCTTCGTAGAACCTCCCAGACTTCTGGAAAGATTCGAAACACTTTGAGAACTCTCTCAAAACTATATCTTATGTTCCCGGACCTATTCAGACAATATTTCCTCATAATTCTCACTCCACTAACACTCAACATATCATGATTCCCTTAAGCTTGTGACCCTATATATTTGGTAAAACATAACATCGAACAAAACCCTTTTCGTTCAACGACCAATAGCGGAACCGTGGACATCCATATTAATCCTTATGAGTACACAGAATACATTCAAGTGAACCTATGGTTATCATGTGTATTACCTTTGCTTCGCGATACTTTACAAAACCCATAGATGAGATATATCGATATCCTCTTGAGTCATTCTCATGCTCGCTATACCGGTCTCCCCGTTACGGGTTTTGTTCTTCTTTCTCGTTGACATGTCTCGGCATCCGTGTGACCTACTCACCTGTGTCTGGCTAGACGATGATGGATGTCGTCACACCGAGAGGGCCCTAAGAGTATCTCTCCATCGTCTGAGGAGCAAATTCCCCTCTCGAGCTATCTAGTCCCTTATCAAACTTTCTGATGAACTTGTAAGTTGTCGTTATGATTACCATGTTACAGATGATGTTTGAGTAATCCCAAATTTCATCGTACGGTAAGAAGTGACTATAATACTCTCATGGTCTTAGGAACTAAATCACACGTTAACACTCTGTGTTATAACAACTGACTTCTGACGATATTATCTCAAGGTATAACAAACAATTTTGGATCGATTCAATATGAAGGTTCTTCTAACGTCATACTCTCAATGTTGTTTTAGGAATACCGTTATACTTAACGATATTCTAAGGTCCGGAAAACATGATCACCAACAACACCCGAGCCAGTTGTGAAGGCGAGACTTGGAATCTTATTTTTCCATTTATCATTCCACACGTGCATATGAGTTTTCTACTGAATCGCATATTCCAGGATCATAGCAGTTATAGCATAGAATATAAACTCTTAATTATGAACATAGGCATATAATGATACATATTGCCTCTAGGGAATATTTAAAATAGTGTCCCACTTGCAGTAGAGTCAATAATCTAGTTAGCACATTTTCATTTGCACTAATGGTAATCTGATGTTTGTCCATGCTTTGGTTGTGGTATAGCCTTCATCCTATTGGATCTTGACAACTTCAAATCTGCGTGTATCATTTGCATTTCAATTCATGTGTCATGCTTTCACATGAATTCATAATCTGTGTGAAACTGGCTTTGTATGTATTGAATCAATGGCAGGATCTATGATTCCTTAGATTGATCTATGTAACCACTTATTAAGAACGATGTTCCATTTGCACAATCATCTAGAAACCATACCAAGCTCACAAATAAAATTTTGATTCATCACCCTCCATTGTTAATTTTAAAGCGGCAATATACTCAACCTTCTATTATATAATTCACCACAATAGCTTTCTTGGACAAATTCCAACTTATTGTGCCACCATAAATCATTTAATTTAAATTGAAAATCACTTGGAGCATCAATGCAGATTTTGTCGATGTACTACTTACAATGAGCATGTATTGGTGTAATTCTTCATTTTCTCCGTATGCGAGAAACATGTCGTCGGTACTTAATGACATTTTACTATTGTCCTACGATCAACAACCATTCTGGTAACTTTATTCACAACTTGGAGTACTGGACATATCTTGTTGTTTACATACCATGGAATATAATTAACACAAGTGTGATTCAAACCATGTATTTCGCTCATCAGTATTACCAATTTTTGTTTAAAACTCCTCCCATGTGACTTCGAAAGGAAACTCTTCTTGGTGTTCTACGTACTAAACTTCTTTAGTATTTTGTTAATATATATTTTGGCCTAGCCCGATTAGACACTAATAGATTCATATATTATTATGCCAACTATATTGCTTAAGTACTTTACTGAAAAACTAGTTTTTAATATAGTCTTAATCCATGTCAAGAAATTTATATAATTTCCAATCAATAATGTGTCATGCACACACAACGTGTTAGAAATTTTATCATGCTCCCAATTAGTTTCTTATAAATACAAGCATGTTTACTTTCCTCGATGATTTCAAATTATTTGACCATTTCATGAGAACAAGGATTCCAACTCCATTGTGCTTGCTTTAGTCCATTATAGGATCTCTTGAAGTTTGCATACGTACTAGCATCCTCTGGATTTACAAAATTACCTTAGATTGTATCACATATACAACCTTGGTTCCAATTCCATCATTTTGACATCCATCTATTATATCTCATAATTTAAATATTTAGTAATTTCTAGTTTAACCCGTACTAACTTTCAATATTGCATTGCTGAGACAATCTCGTCATAATCAGCTCGTTGATCTTGTCATAAACTATTTGTAACAAGTCAAACATTATAAATCATTTTTATCTTTGTTAGTCTATTGATACATTACTAAACTTTATACTCTAAGTATTTCAGTGTCCATCAAGTTCTAAACTTGAATTATGTATGTGGATACTATCTCGTATTATTTTGGCATATAGCCAATTCCGGAGTCACAACCCATTAATTAATCTTTGTGTATTATAGGTTCATTAATTGTTCAACAATATTTCGTTTGCACAGCACGAAGGTCTGCACGAATTTTCCCAACCTATAGTTCAGCCGCAAGTTCGACCGAAGTCTCCATATCTCATGTAGAGTCTTCCGTATCAGTCTTGGTAGGAAATTCTAGAATCATTTCCAGCGTTTATTTTCTTAGACCTGATTACGAAGATTTTGTAATCTCGTCGAGTTGCACTATTCTCCCACTCACTCTTTTCCAGAAAATACTTTCTTCAAAGTTTACCGCACTCTTTTGCAAAAACTTTTTCCCTTAGCATAGTGATAGAAGAATACCCAACTATTTGGGATAACCAACAGATTAGTACTCATACAATTCAATATCTTATATGGTGACATGTCAACAGATTTGATGACGCTCTTTCTCAGTGTAAAAGCCGTAGCCTCTAAAGCATCACATTAAATAGTATATTGTCAAATTGATTAATGTGATCTTTGATCTCACCATGTCATACATACTCTTATTACATCTACTAAAAGCATTATACTCTTAGTGATGTTCTGAGAAGTGCAAGCTATACAACTGTTTTCACAACTCATCAGACATTCATTAAACTTGTAACTCAAATATTCCTTTATGCAATCTAATTGTGGAAATATAATTTTCTTGTTACTAATTTCTACTTCATTTTGAAAAATCATTCAAAACATTTCAAAGGATCTAGATTTATGTCTCAATAAGTAAATGTAAATATCTACTTGATCATCCTTGAAGGTAGATAAATCCGCCGCTTGCAATAACTCTTATTGGACTACATACATCAATACGCATATTTCCAATTATTTTGTTGCTCGTTCTTTATGGCATGTGAACAATATTTTAGTGTTCTTCACTAATTGGACGAAAGTTGCAAGTGTTAGATGATTCATAATCAGATGACTTCAAAAATCTATCACTATGAAATTTCTCCATGCCGGATCTCCAGTGTGACTAAATGCAGTGCCACACATATGTAATATTCTTTTAGTCTTATGATATTTAGTGTTAGTGTTATGGATGTTCAGTTTTATCACCAATATTCGTAACATACATGTTATCCATAATAGGAGTATGGCCTATTGTTCATAATATCGAACAACTATTGTTCTCTAATGATCAACCTCCTTGCAACTTCTATGAAATGGGCTAGAGTGTAAAAAACTCTAAAATAAATTATGACAATAAATACTAAGGTAATATACTAATGGGAAGTATGTAACTTTTAAAAAGTTTCCATAAAATAATTTTAACCTCATTATTTGTTGGTTATTTAGGCCATTGTAGTTTCTTGCAATGATTCGCAACAATATGCACTACTGCAGGATGCTGCTAACGCGACACTACAATCAGAGACCCTTCGACGAAACTGTGTGCGATGCATGAATCGCAAACGGTATAGTTCAAGCTCCGTCGCCAATGACATGAACTGTGTGCGATGGAGGATCCATCAAATATGATTTAGAAAATATTTGCGTGTGCGATCTACGACAGACAGTTGACTTTTAAGAACTTTTAGGTATGAGGCGAAATGGCACAAACGGTTAATCAAACATAGATGTGTGTGATGTACGGCATACAGGTCCCTCAAATGAACTGTTTGCGATGATACGGAAGAACGCAAACGGTTCGGCGTAACAAGGTGTGTGTGATAGGCTGCAAACAGTTCGATAATCAGAACTGTGTGCTATAATTCTGGACAACACATACGATTTGTTGTTCTGAATTGTGTGCTCAACAGGGCACACAATTCAAGAAACCAAATGTGTGCGATATTGTGAATGATCACCGACGAATCTGTATTCCTAACTGTTTGCGATGAGATCAAGAGGGTAGACGGAGTTAAGGAATAAATATGAGCAAACGACAACAGATTTGAGGAGTACAGTCTGTTTTACTTCTTCTTCTTGTTGTTGTTAGATGGCCCGCGCCATCGTCTTGACGTGGACGCTTCTTGCCGCTGACCGCTGGATTTTCATCGCCATCGTCGTTGATGTCCTCGTCGTCGTCCTCCTTTTTCGACAATTCCTCCTCCTCATCATCGTCGTCGTCTTCTTCGTCCTTCGGCGGCTCCTCATCGTCCTCCTCCTTGTCCGACCATTCCTCCTCCTCCTCATCGTTGTCATCTTCTTCGTCCTTCGACAGCTCCTCGTTCGGCTGGTCGTCGTCCGATGACTCCGGCGGCGGCGGCCCTTCCATGAGCCGGATAAAATGGAGGTCAGGGCTTGATGCCGGACTCATGGAAGACGAGCGCGATGATTTTGTGGTTGACCCCAGACTGGCGAAACTGTCATCCTCGCTATCGCTCGACATTGTTGTGCTACGTAATTAAACAACCGACGAGAAAGCGAGATTGTAGAGTGTGTGGAAGTGTAGAGTGGCCGGCCGGGACGATGAAGATGGTGGCAACTGAAGCATGGTGTAAAGACAAGAGGAATGACAATTGAGGCGGGGGATTGACGGATTATATTGGTGCCTTGGCAGGCGGTTAGAATTCCGATATAATCAACCGCAATTGTGTGCACCCGGCCCGTCGCTCTAACTTCCCGCTATTCTGCAGTTCTCAATATGCCAAATGTTTCACATGTGTACATTTTAGGAGTTCACACGGTTCGCTAGATGCTTTGTTTAACTACCCACACGCTTATACTCCCTCCTTTCCGGTTTATAGGGCTCATCTCAAAAATTTCAGATTTCCATTATACTAGGCTCATTTTGAGTCTAACTGAGTTAAAAGTGCTTTGAGTCTCACACCATATTAAATTCATAGAGATAAGAGAAAGGAAATTAGTGGCTATGCATGCATCATTTTCTACATGCACCATGCAAATCCAATGAGAGGGAGGATGCTACATTTATTGCTTCGGAAATCGAATATGTGAGAAATATTTTATTGGCTAGTTAAAATTAGTGTTATCCACTCACAAACCACCTTGGTTGATGGGGGCTCAGGTTTGAGCCCTATAAACCAGAAAGGAGGGAGTATGAAACACAACGTGTGTGAAATAGTAAGCATTTAACATAGGACAGTTGGTAAGCAATAAATGAGCTCTGCTTATTGATGTAGCCATTAATAATCAAACGAAACCCCTAATGATCATTGCAAACAGCGCATAGAAGATGGCTAATGCGGCAACTACAACTACACATTCTAGTTCCTTCTTGTCTCTTGCTTTCATCTGTTGCTTGTGATTGATTCTTTCTCGCTCCATCGTAGTGATTGTACACTCCAGATTAGTCAGTTTCTTCTTCGGCTTTACGTTATCTTCTGCAAGCTTGGTGATAACACTCCGAGCACTGCCATGTCATTCATCATCCAGCCAGTTAACAAAGGCACAAGCCTTATATCCCTACAATTGTTAAATAATCAGGATGAGTGGGGGCCTTAAGGGATGAACTAATCACTATCTTCTAAGGGGCAACCGAGAAACCGTCTGCCAATGTCGAATCCCTCCGTGCATACACGTCGAGCGGGAGTGTGTCCGTGCACACAACTCAGATTTTGGTACTTCTTGGTGGCACAAAACTCGGAATCGAACTCATGTTGCGGGAGTCAGCTGGAGTCAAACTCTGGATCCGACATTTGATCGATTTCCTCTGTGTGTGTGTGGGGGGGGTGGGGGACCGAGTGACCTGCTTGCTTTGGTCATGCTAAAAAGATGAGGAATGATTGGGACCTGACAAGACGATTCAGATCCGTGGTACACCGGCCTCCTGGTGACCTTAGGCAAGTGCTCGGCGGTGACCGCCGTCGTGCTTGCGCCGCCAATGGCGCTGCCAAGAGCGACTGTACGAACCGGTGCAGCCGCACTGAAACCATCAGCACAACTCGTCCGCATTTCCCCAATGCCAGCGCCACGCTAGGGAATTTGGGCGCTAGGGATTTGTAAGCTATTTAGGGATTTAGGGAAGACGGGGAAACTATGGGGATCTGATGATAACGGTCGGGGGAACTATTTATCGTATTCTGTTTTATACAGCACTGTCGGATAATATACCTCGGCATTGGAGGCTAGTCCGGGGGCTACTGAGGGAGTCCAGGATTAAGGGGTCCTCGGACTGCCGGCCTATTTCTCATGGGCCGGGTTCATGGGCCGCTCGCTGAGGATGGGATTGATCGAAGGCCCCGTCACCAGGGAGGAGACCTCAGGAGCCGTGGCGTGCCTGTCAAGTTTGAGATAGTAGATTAGGCATGTTTCTTCCCTCCGGTGAACAACCGACTATGTGTAACCCTAATGACCCCTGGCGTCTATATAAGCCAGAGGGTTCTAGATTGTAGGGCAAAGAAACTCATCTAGGGTTTTAGCTAGTCGATCTCGAGGTAGATCAACTCTGTAACCTTCACACCATCAATATAATCAAGCAGGACGCAGGGTTTTACCTCCATAGTAGGGCCCGAACCTGGGTAAACATCGTCTCCTTCGTCCCCTTGTTACCATCGATCCTAGACTCACAGCTCGGGACCCTCTACCCGAGATCCGCCGGTTTCGACGACCTAAGGCAAACCTTTGCTAGCTTACACGAGTACGATATACGACTCAATCCGGAGAAATGCGTCTTCGGAGTTCCCGCTGGTAAACTGCTCGGATTCATTGTTTCCCATAGAGGAATAGAAGCGAATCCGGCTAAGATCCGCGCCCTATCGGAACTTGCAATTCCCATAGAGCTAAAGCATGTTCAAAAGTTGGCAGGTTGCGTGGTGGCGTTAAGCCGCTTTATTTCCCGTCTCGGTGAAAAGGCTTTACCACTCTACAGGTTGCTGAAACGGACCAACAATTTCGAATGGACCGATGAAGCAGCTGCTGCGTTAGAGGAAATTAAAACACTACTGGCAAGCAACCCTATACTCACAGCACCAGGCGCCGCTGAACCAATGTTATTGTACATATCGGCCACCAACCAAGTGGTTAGCGCAGTGCTCGTCGTAGAACGAGAGGAGAATGGTCACAAATTCCGGATATAGAAGCCGGTCTACTATGTGTCAGAAGTACTAACGCAATGCAAGTCCAGATACCCGCATTACCAAAAGATAGCCTATACAGTATTTATGGCATCAAGGAAACTAAGACACTACTTTCAAGAGTGTTCGGTCATGGTGGCATCCGAAGTACCCCTGAATGATATAATCAATAACTGGGACGCCACCGGCCGCATAGCCAAATGAGCCATTGAACTACTTCCTTCCGAAATCGCCTATAAACCATGATGAGCCATTAAATCCCAGGTGTTGGCAGATTTCCTCGCCGAATGGACAGAGGCCGAACTCCCTAGGGAATATAGTACATACTCCCATTGGACGATGTACTTCGACGGATCCAAAACATTGGCCGGACTGGGGGCTGGAGTTATTCTCACATCCCCCACAGGCGACAGCGTCCGATACGTGTTGCAAATCATGTATGCCGATTCCAACAATGCAGCCGAATACGAAGCACTTTTGCACGGTCTTCGGATGGCAGCTTCAATGGGCATACAACGGCTGGAGGTACGGGGAGACTCCAACTTGGCCATCTCCCAAATCAACGGCGAATTCGATGCCAAAAACCCGAAGATGGCGGCATATAGAAACGCCATCCTTAAAATATCTGCACGGTTTGAGGGGCTGGAATTCCATCATGTCGCTAGAGACAACAACTAGGCCGCTGACATACTGGCCCGCATGGGGGCCAAACGCGACCCCTTCCCGAAAAACACTTTCCTTGAACGGCTCTTCAAGCCATCGGTGGTTTGGCAGGACGATAATAAGGGCGCCGGATCCATCAGCGCGGAGGAGGTCGTTCCCCCTACAAACGAACCAGACGACCAAATCATCGGTGGCTCCGTAATGGACGAAACACCTTCGGCTCATGAGGTCATGGCAATAATCGCACCATGGACCGAGCCCTTCCTCGCTTACCTTCTCTGCCAAGAACTCCCCGACGATCAGACAGAGGCGAGACGCATAATTCGGCGATCCAAGGCTTATAAAGTCCGCGAGGGTGAGTTATACAAGAAAAGTACCACCGGAGTACTCCAGCGGTGCATATCTGAGGAAGAAGGAAGGCAGCTCTTGGCCGAAATCCACGCAGGAATGGGCGGCCATCATGCCGTGGCAAGGGCCTTAGTAAGCAAGGCTTTTCGGGCTGGTTTCTTCTGGCCCACCGCTCGAGCGGACGCCCAGTCACTTGTCCAGCATTGCGTGGGATGTCAACTCTTTGCAAATCAAAGTCACATGCCCCAACAGCTCTTCGGACTATTCCGATTACCTGGCCTTTTGCGGTCTAGGGGTTGGATATGGTCGGACCACTCAAAGGGGGGACCAAGAAGAACAAATATCTATTGGTCATGGTGGACAAGTTCACCAAATGGATCGAAGCAAAGCCTGTCAAATCAGCCAAGTCCGGACCAGTAATCGACTTTATATCCGGCGTGGTACACCGTTATGGCATCCCGCATAGTATAATAACGAACAATGGATCCAACTTCACCGCCCAGGACGTAAAGGACTGGCGCGCAAAAATGGGCATCAAGCTCGATTATGCATCGGTGTATCACCCGCAGACCAATGGACAAGTCAAACGGGCCAACGGCCTCATCATGAGTGGTATTAAACCACGTCTGGTCCGATCTCTTCATGAGTCCGACTGCCATTGGGTACAGGAGCTTGACTCCGTTTTGTGGGGCCCGCGTACAACCCCGAATCGGTCAACGGGATACACACCGTTCTTCATGGTCTACGGGGCAGAAGCAGTCCTTCCTTGTGATATTATTCACGACGCACCAAGGGTGCGCATTTACGAAGAAAGGGAGGCCGAGTTAGATCGGCAGGACGACTTGGACGCCTTAGTGGGAGAGCGCGACATAGCTCGGGCTCGCTCTACTTTTTACCAACAGCAGGCCCGGCGTTACCAGAGCAGGGAGGTCAGGGCGAAAGCATATGATGTGGGTGAACTCGTCTTACGGCTCCCGGAGAAGCAGAAGCATAAACTCAATCCCAAATGGGAGGGCCCCTTCATAATTGACGAAGTACTCGCAGGAGGGGCTTACCGTCTGCGAAACCCGCCGGATAACCGCCTCAAACCAAACCCATGGAACGCATCTCGTCTTCGGCGCTTCTACGGCTAGACCGGTGTCATCTTACTTTTCCCCCCTTTTTTTCTTTTCTTTCTTCTTTTTCATTTCCCTCCCCTCCCACCTTGATTTTTGGCAGGTTCGGATTTTCTCTTCCCAAGTCTATGTTCGGCTAAACCGAGCTCGTGTTAAGATTTTCGGCATACATCTTCAAATGTTAAATCCGAATAAAACACCTGGGGGCTTCTTCCCGAAGCCGATGATTATATATTTTAAACATATATTCAAATTTATTATGCATGTTTCCCTTGTCGATTTTTAAGCCATTATATGCATCAATTCAAACTAAGATTTTTGCCAAGCTGGGTTGCCTCGCTCCTGTGTTTACCCTCTACGTTCCCGATTGTTCGGCTAGAGGGTAAAGGGAGCACCTCTGCGATTGTTATGACCGGGTCATCCGGATGCGTACCTCAGACGGGTGAAGCCAAAAGCTAGCTATCTTCAGCAGAAAATTGGTCGGCTACGACGGAAGCAACAAATAAAATTATGGTTGTTCTCACCATTACTCGGGCTTCTTTTCTCACAAAAAAGCCATTAGTCGAATACTAGCAGTATACGGCCTTACCATCTACGATTTACGTAGCAGCCTAAAGGAAGGTAACGATAGAGGTACTATTTTCTTTAGAAGATGTTTCTTATGCTAAGCAGTAATATAACATATCTCCCTGTGCATTTTTTGTCTGTTCGTACCAAATGGCCGGATTGCCTGGTTCCTCGCAAGAATTCCCTCTTATCAAGGGATATTTTATAAGGAACACTCCCAAGCTCTTAGCACGGGAGGTCGAAGCCAATGGCTGGTTAAGACAAAGTCTGCGACACAGACGGAGCAATTTTTTGATTTAAAAGTATATAGTTACATAAAATCACACATCTGGCTGCCGGTCAAGATTGTCTATTAAGGCATCCAGGGCGCAATCTTTCTGCGAGAGACGAGCGGCAGGCATCACTTGGTCGTACACCAAGTGAAGTGGCACTTCTTTCCCATCAGGCCCAGCTGGCCCAACCCGAGCCATATGCTCAGGGTTAAGGCCGGTATAACGGGTCTTGATCATCGCCCACACTTCTCGTGCTCCCTCCCGGCAGGCCGATGTCTTCCATAGCTCGAATCGACTCCGGGCTTCCTTGAACCGATCAGCTAGTTCGGTCATCCCCTCCGGAGGCTTCTCGGCAGGCCATAGCGCCTTTATCATGCTCCTCATAGCCTTCTGAGCCCGCTCATGCACGGCGGACAGTTCCTTCAGAAGGCTCCCCCGGTAGGATCCGATCTCTTCTTCAGGCTGCCCGGTTAGGAGACACATACGTGAGATAAGGCATGTCCACTACACTTCATGTAGGAGAGATACCCTTCGACGTTATAAGCACACTTACCGAACATGCCCCTCTATAATTTCTGGTTCTCTTCTTGGGTCTGGGCCAATTGAGCCTTTAAACTCTCAATTTCTTCGGCCTGCTGCTTGTTTTCCGCCTGGAGGCGTTTCTTCTCCTCCGGGTTTCGCTGCAACGAAAGGCAGCCGGCCTCATACTGGGACTCGGCGTACCTCTGAGATTCTCGGGCTGCATCTAAATCTTTTTGCAACTGCCCTATAGATTCAGCTGCTAAAAAGTACCCTTGCGTCAGCATGGGATTATATATTAAGATCAGTAGAATAGATATACTCACCATGCGCCTCCCGGGTAAAATTCTTCACTCGTTCAAGCTCGGCCTTCACGGCTTCCACCTGTGTTCGGCTCGCTTCCAATTCATTGGCCAATTGCTCGTTCTGCTGCCTTGAGGCCTGCATCATCCATCAAACAATATGCGGACCCCTAACTCGGTCGTCCCGACCAATTCAAGGCTCAGGGGCTACTGGGTTTACGTATGTGTTCGGATTCTCAAAATCAATCACTCACCTTCAGGCTGGATGATATCAGTTTCACGGCGTCCCCAAGCCCAGCTCGGGCAGCTTCGATGTGCGCGTCTACCGAGCATAGAGCATTGAACTCTTGTTCGGAAAACGCCGGGTGGCGCAGCGCTTCTCGTCGCCGCCGGTGGTTCATCACGCTCTCTACTTTGGATTTAGTGAGTGATACCGCGTCCCCGGAATCTTCAGGGGCAGGATTTACCACAGGGGCTTCCGCGGCAGGTTCAGCATGAGCAGAAGATCTTGACTCATGAGTATTGCCAGGCATCCCGGCAACGTCCTCGGCAGAAGATGGTTGTACTCGTTTCCTGAGTATTTCGACATAAGATCTTCTGTGAGATCCTATCAACAATAGATTAAGCGACCGAACGAAGTACCTTTTGGTTGAACGAGTGGTCGGCATCGTCTCCATGGCCGGCTCACATGAGGGACTCCGGTTGATGCCCGGTCCGGGCGTTGCTGCTGTAGCCGACGTTCGTCGCGAGGACCGACGACGTTTGGGAGCAGAAACTGGCACATTTGGGTCGACGGAGGGTGTTTGCCTTTTACGGGAGGAATTTTTCTTCTGGCCTGTAGTGGAGGAAGGGAGTGATCTGGGGTGATCGGCTATAATAGCCGCCTTGGATCGATCAAGGCTCTCTTGGTAGAAGACCCCGTCTTCGTACTCAATTGACAGCTCCGGATCATCATGGAATCCTGGATCGTCATCACGAGAGTAGTTCTCTGGTTGGGGGGCCGGACAGTTGAGTGTCTCGACAAAGCTCCTCCATTCCTGTTTGCGCAGATTAAAATCTTTGGTCAAAAAGGGCAAACAAAAAGCCCGAACTCAGGTCGCAAAGTCGAAAGGCTTACCCATTCGATGGGGTTGTAACTCGAGTAGCTCTCCTTAATCGGTAGCCGAACAAAGTCTTCTTTTTCTCCTTTGTACAGGTCGGCAAGTGCGGCTGCCAATGCCGCTTGATTGGCAGGGCCCAGTCGTCGGGAGCGAGTGGTGTCACTTGTTCCGTTGTAACGCCACAAAGGATGTATCCTTTGCTAAAGAGGTTGAACGCATCGGGTGATGGTGGCAGCCATCACGTCAATCATGGTCAGCTTGTGATGAGCCAGTGTCCTTACGCGGGCAGCTAAGCGTTGTACTTCGGCATCATCCTCTTGGGATGAACTCTTCGGTCGCCAGTTGTACCTTTTCTTCAAAGGGGCGTCAGAGTATTCGGGCAAACCCCTTCGAGCTGGATCGAATAGGGGGACGTCCTCAATATAAAACCATTCCGAAGACCACTCTTCGGACTCCTTCTTTGGAGTCCCCACTGGATACCCCGTCCCGGCTATGCGACATACTTCGGCTCCTCCAACTTCCCGAATTGTCTCACTACGAGTGCGGGGGACGAGACAGAAGTACTTCCTCCATAGTCCAAAATGAGCCTCGCAGCCCAGAAACATCTCGCAAAGGGCGACAAAGCCCGAGATGTGCAGAATGGAACCGGGGATAAGATGGTGGAGCTGGGTCCCGTAGAACTCCAGTAACCCCCTCAAGAAAGGATGAATGGGAAACCCTAGGCCCCGCAAGAGGAAGGGCACGAAGCATACCCGCTCTCCCTTGTGGGGATTAGGGAAGTTCTCCACGAAGGCTTCGTGATTATAAGAAGTCAAACCGGCGCGGGTAGCCGCCAGATCCGAGGGTGGGAGATAACCTTGGGTCTCGAGATCGCGCAACCGAAGGAGGGATACAGAGCAACTTGCCCAATCCCCAGGAAGGGTGCCGTAAGGACGCGAGGAAGAGCCAGGGATGCTCGCCATGTTTTTTGGTGATCTCTCACTTGAAGTTTTCTCTGATGGGGAAGAAGAGGAAGGTGTGGCCCGGACCACGATTCCGCTTGTTTAAATGGGTGGTGCCTCATTTGTGGGAAGGGCAGTCTTGTAAAAAGCTGCCGGACCGCTCGTCTCCCCTCGGTGCACAAGGATCGAGAAGCGTTGAGAGTTACTACAATGGGTCCCGCAAGTTCTCAACGTTTGAGAATTCACCGATGACAGAATGATTGCCGAGCAAGAAGGGATAGAGGGACTCGCCTCGCAAGCCGAAGACTTCGACGCGCAAGATTGTCCGGATAATATACCTCGGCATTGGAGGCTAGTCCGGGGCTACTGAGGGAGTCCGGGATTAAGGGGTCCTCGGACTGCCGGCCTATTTCTCATGGGTCGGGTTCATGGGCCGCTCGCTGAGGATGGGATTGATCGAAGGCCCCGTCGCCAGGGAGGAGACCTCAGGAGCCGTGGCGTGCCTGTCAAGTTTGAGATAGTAGATTAGGCATGTTTCTTCCCTCCGGTGAACAACCGACTATGTGTAACCCTAATGACCCCTGGCGTCTATATAAGCCAGAGGGTTCTAGATTGTAGGGCAGAGAAACTCATCTAGGGTTTTAGCTAGTCGATCCCGAGGTAGATCAACTCTGTAACCTTCACACCATCAATATAATCGAGCAGGACGTAGGGTTTTACCTCCATAGAAGGGTCCGAACCTGGGTAAACATCGTCTCCTTCGTCACCTTGTTACCATCGATCCTAGACTCACAGCTCGGGACCCTCTACCCGAGATCCGCCGGTTTCGACACCGACAAGCACACGGTTTTCCAAATCAAATCGTGTGAGATGGAAACATGCGTGATGCACGGTTTCCGTAACATGACCGTTTGTGATGTGCTTCATGGTACATATGGGCGCGGTAAACAGCCGCTCTCCAGAAACCCAAAAAAACGTTATGCTGATAGAGATGTCGGCGGCGACCGAGCTAGCGACTGACGGATAGGAGGTCAATCCCCGGTCTGTCGGTGGTGTCGGCGTTATAGGGAGTCCATTCTCGGTCGGTCGGCGATGGCGGCGTGATAGGAGGTCAATCCTCGGTCGGTGGCGGGAGATATAGGAGGAGCTCAATCCTTGTGGTCGGCGCCGGTGTGACTGGAGCACGTCCCTCGCGGTCGTAGGCGGGATAGTGGAACCCGGACTACAGGCAGGTGCCCTGCTAAGCTCTGCTCCTCGACCCTGTTGTCTCATCGTGCCGCTCCTAATTAATTAAGGTATTCTTTTCCTTGAGTGGCCTAATTAAGGTATTAAATTCATATAATGGCACTACTGATGATGCGTGTAAATTGACTGGTTGATTAGTGTCATTGCACGGCTGGGTAACATTTTACAGAGCCCTCCATAAATTTTGAAAATAAAATCTTGTGATCTATTCACCCATCTTTGTGCATCTATTAAGGATGCAACGTGTGCAGATGGAACGATCTGATTGGATGGGGGATTGGACAAGCTCAAGGTATAGGGATGGCGTGAAGGAGTTCATGGATTTGGCTGAACGGACAAAGAAGAGAATTTGCAATGAATATTACGTCCTCTGTCCATGCAAGGATTGTCGCAATACGGTGTCCATTCCAATTGATGAGGTTGAGTTACACTTATACAAAAGGGGATTCTGTTGGAAATATTCCCTAGTGGCAATAATAATTTAGTTATTATCATATTTCCTTGTTCATGATAATCGTTTATTATCCATGCTATAATTGTATTGATTGGAAACTCAAATACATGTGTGGGTACATAGAAAACACCATGTCCCTAGTATGCCTCTAATAGACTAGCTCGTTGATCAAAGATGGACAAGATTTCCTAGCCATAGACATGAGATGTCATTTGATAACGGGATCACATCATTAGGAGAATGATGTGATGGACAAGACCCAAACTATAAACATAGCATATGATCGTGTCAGTTTATTGCTATAGTTTTCTGCATGTCAAGTATCTGTTCCTATGACCATGAGATCATGCAACTCACTAACACCGAAGGAGTACCTTGTGTGTATCAAACGTCGCAATGTAACTGGGTGACTATAAAGATGCTCTACAGGTATCTCCGCGGGTGTCTGTTGAGTGGGCATGGATCAAGACTGGGATTTGTTACTCCGTGTGATGGAGAGGTATCTCAGGGCCCACTCGGTAATACAACATCACAATAAGCCTTGCAAGCAAAGTGACTAAAGTGTTAGCCACGGGATCTTGTATTACGGAATGAGTAAACAGACTTGCCCGTAACGAGATTGAACTAGGTATAGAGATACCGACGATCGAATCTCGGGCAAGTAACATACCGAGTAACAAAGGGAACATCATACGGGATTAACTGAATCTTTGACATAGAGGTTCAACCGATAAAGATCTTCGTAGAATATGTAGGAACCAATATGGGCATCCAGGTCTCGCTATTGGTTATTGACCGTAGAGGTGTCACGGTCATGTCTACATAGTTCTCGAACCCGCAGGGTCTGCACACTTAACGTTCGGTGACGTTTCGGTAGTATTGAGTTATGTATGGTGGTGACCGAAGGTTGTTCGGAGTCCCGGATGAGATCCCGGACGTCACGAGGAGCTCTGGAATGGTCCGAAGGTAAAGATTGATATATAGGAAGTCCCGTTTTGGTCACCGAAAAAAGTTTGGGCGTCACCGGTAGTGTACCGGGCGTGCCAGGAGGGTTCCGGGAGTCCACCGGGAGGGCCCCACTCACCCCAAGGGCCACATGGGCCTAGGGGGTGGCGCACCAGCCCCTAAGGGGGCCCATGTGAAATTGGAAGGAGGAGGCCGAAGGGGAAGGAGTCCTCCCAAGACTCCACCTCCCTTGTGGGGGGAGGAGTCCTAGTTGGGGGAGGATTCTCCCCCTTGGTTCGGACGACCCCTCCTTGGTGGAGGGGCTAGGGCTGCCTCCCCCCTCCCCTTCCTCCTATATATACTAGAGGTTTTGAGGGCAGCCCCTCACTTGAAAAAGCCACGGCTGCCTCTCTCTCCCTCTAGATCTGTTCTCCACTAGACCGTCTCGGTCGTGCTTGGCGAAGCCCTGCCGGGACAGCTCCACCACCACCGCCACCACGCTGTTGTGCTGGTGGAGAACTCATCTACCTCTCCACCCTCGCTTGCTGGATCAAGGAGGTGGAGATCGTCATCGAGATGTACGTGTGCGGAACGCGGAGGTGCCGTCCGTTCGGCGCTAGATCGGAAGGACCGTGATTGGATCGCGGGACGGATCGTGATTGGATCGCGGGACGGATCGTGATTGGATCGCGGTACGGATTGCGATTTGGATCGCGAAGATGTTCGACTACATCAACCGCGTTTCTTACCGCTTCCCGCTTAGCGATCTACAAGGGTATGTAGATCCACACTCCCTCTCGTAGATGTTCATCACCATGGATAGATCTTGCGTGTGCGTAGGAAATTTTTTGTTTCCCATGCAACGTTCCCCAACAGTGGCATCATGAGCCAGGTCTATGCGTAGATGAGAGCACGAGTAGAACACAAAGGAGTTTGTGAGTGTTGATGCTCAGATTGCTTCCTCCCTTGGTCTTTTCTTGATTCAGCAGTATTGTGGAATGAAGCGGCCCGGACCAACCTTACTCGTACGCTTACGAGAGACCGGTTCCATCAACTGACATGTGACTTCGTTGCATAAAGATGGCTGGCGGGTGTCTATCTCTCCCAGTTTAGTTGGATCGGATTCGACAAAGGAGGTTCTTGAGAAGGTTGAATAGCAATTTGTGTATCACCGTTGTGGTTTTTGCGTAGGTAAGAATCGTTCTTGCTAGATACCCGTAGCAGCCACGTAAAACATGCAACAACAATTAGAGGACATCTAACTTGTTTATGCAGGGTATGTTGTGATGTGATATGGCCAATTACATGATGAGATATATGTGATGTATGAGATGATCATGTTTTGTATAGAATATCACGACTTACATGTTGATGAGTACGGCAACCGGCAGGAGCCATAGGGTTGTCTTCAATTATTATGTGGCCTGCGTGTCACTCATTAAGCGCTATGTAATGCTTTACTTTATCGCTAAGTGGTAGAAATAGTAGTAGAAGCATGGTTGGCGCGACAACCCCGATGGCGACACATTGATGGAGATCAAGATGATGGAGATCATGGTGTCATGCCGGTGACGATGGAGGTCATGCCGGTGCTTTGGAGATGGAGATCAAAAGCACAAGTTCATGGCCATATCATGTCACTTATGATTTGCATGTGATGTTAATCCTTTTATGCATCTTATTTTTCTTAGGACGACGGTAGCATTATAAGGTGATCCCTCACTAAAATTTCAAGATAAAATTGTGTTCTCCCCGAATGTGCACCGTTGCGAAAGTTCGTCGTTTCGAGACACCACGTGATGATCGGGTGTGATAGACTCTACGTTCACATACAATGGGTGCAAGCCAGTGTTGCACATGCGGAACACTCGGGTTAAACTTGACGAGCCTAGCATGTACAGACATGGCATCGGAACACAAGAGACCGAAAGGTCGAACATGAGTCATATAGTAGATATGATCAACATGGAGATGTTCACCATTGAAACCACCTCATCTCACGCGATGATCGGACTTGGGTTGGTGAATTTGGATCATGTAACACTCGATGACCGGAGGGATGTCAATTTGAGTGGGAGTTCTTTAGTAATATGATTAATTGAACTCATTATCATGAACATAGTCAAAGTGACTTTGCAAATTATGTTGTAGATCAATAGCTCGCGCTGTAGCTCCCCTGTTTTTATACGTTCCTAGAGAAAATAGAATTGAAAGATGATGGTAGCAATAATGCGGACTGGGTCCGTGATCTGAGGATTGTCCTCATTGCTGCACAGAAGGCTTATGTCCTTAATGCACCACTTGGTGCGCCACCCCCTCAAGCATCGTCTGTATATGTTGTGAACATCTGACAGGCACGTTCTGATGACTACTTAATAGTTCAGGGCGTCATGCATTACGGCTTAGAATTGAGGCTCCAAAACGTTTTGAACATCACGGAACATATGAGATGTTCTAAGAGCTGAAATTGGGATTTCAGGCTCGTGCCCTTGTTGAGAGGTATGAGACCTCTAACAAGATTCTTTGCTTGCAAGATGAAGGAGAATAGATCAGTCAGTGAGCATGTGCTCAGATTTTCTGGGTGCTATAATCGCTTGAATCGAGTGGGAGTTGATCTTCCAGATAAGATAGTGGTTGATATAGTTCTCCAAGTCACTGCCACAAATCTACTAGAGCTTCGTGATGAACTATAAAATGCCAGGGATGGAAATAATGATCCCCGAGCTATTCGCGATGTTTGACACCGCAAAGGTAGAAATCAAGAAGGAGCATCAAGTGTTGATGGTTAGTAAAACCACTAGTTTCGAGAAGGGCAAGGGCAAGGAGGGATACTTCATGGATGGCAAGCCAGTTGCTGCTCCAGTAGAGAAACCCAAGGTTGAAACCAGACCCGAGACTAAGTTCTTCTATTATGAGGAGAACGGTCACTGAAGCGGAACTGCCCTAGATACTTGGTAGATAAGAAGGCTGGCAACGTCAACAGAAGTATATTTGATATACGTTTTGTTCATGTGTACCTTGCTAGTACTCCTAGTAGCACCTGGGTATTAGATACCGGTTCAGTTGCTAAATGTTGGTAACTCAAAATAAAAGCTACGGAATAAACGGAGACTAGCTAAGGGCGAGGTGACGATGTGTGTTGGAAGTGTTTCCAAGGTTGATGTGATCACTGATGTCTACTACACAACCTTCTTCTTGTAGACTCGTGTTGGGCCTCCAAGCGCAGAGTTTTGTAGGACAGTAGCAAATTTCCCTCAAGTGGATGACCTAAGGTTTATCAATCCGTGGGAGGCGTAGGATGAAGATGGTCTCTCTCAAACAACCCTGCAACCAAATAACAAAGAGTCTCTTGTGTCTCCAACACACCCAATACAATGGTAAATTGTATAGGTGCTCTAGTTCGGCGAAGAGATGGTGATACAAGTGTAATATGGATGGTAGATATAGGTTTTTGTAATCTGAAAATATAAAAACAGCAAGGTAGCAAGTAACAAAAGTGAGAAAAAACGGTATTGCAATGCTTGAAAACAAGGCCTAGGGTTCATACTTTCACTAGTGCAAGTTCTCTCAACAATACTAACATAGTTGAATCATATGTAAACCCCTCACGTGCGACAAAGAGTTCACTCCAAAGTCACAAATAGCGGAGAACAAACGAAGAGATTATTGTAGGGTACGAAACCACCTCAAAGTTATCTTTTCCGATCAATCTTATGAGCTATCCCTATAAGTGTCACGAACAGCCCTAGAGTTCGTACTAAAATAACACCTTAAGGTACACATCAACCAAAACCCTAATGTCACCTAGATACTCCAATGTCACCACGAGTACCCATGGGCTTGATTATACGATATGCATCACACAATTTCAGATTCATCATGTGCAATCCAACACAAAGAACTTCAAAGAGTGCCCCATAGTTTCTACCGGAGATTCAAGACGAAAACGTGTGCCAACCCCTATGCATAGATTCCCAAGGTCACGGAACCCGCAAGTTGATCACCAAAACATACATCAAGTGGATCAATAGAACATCCCATTGTCACCACGGATATCCCATCGCAAGACATACATCAAGTGTTCTCAAATCCTTAAAGACTCAATCCGATAAGAAAACTTCAAAGGGAAAACTCAATTCATCACAAGAAGATAGAGAGGGGAAAACTCCATATGATTCATCTATATTAATAAAGCTCGCGGTACATCAAGATCGTGTCATCTCAAGAACACGAGAGAGAGAGAGAGAGAGATCAAACACATAGCTACTGGTACATACCCTCAGCCTCGAGGGTGAACTACTCCCTCCTCGTCATGGAGACCGCCGGGATGATGAAGATGGCCTCCGGTGATGGTTTCCCCCTCCGGCAGGGTGCCGGAACGGGCTCCCGATTAGTTTTTCGTGGCTACAGAGGCTTGCGGCGGCGGAACTCCCGATCTAGGTTTCCTTCTGGAGGTTTCTTGATTTATAGGAGTACTTGGCATTGGAATCACGTCAGGGGGGTGCTCGAGGGACCCACAAGCCAGGGGGGCGCGCCCCCTAGGCTTGTGGCCTCCTCGGGACTCCTCTCCGGTATCTTTTTGCTCCAGTATTTTTTATATTTTCCAAAAATATTCTCTGTAGCCCATTCCGAGAACTTTTATTTCTGCACAAAAACAACACCACGGTAGCTCTGCTGAAAACAGCGTCAGTCCGGGTTAGTTCTAATCAAATCATACCAAAATCATATAGAATTATTGTAAACATGGCAAGGATACTTCATAAATTATAGATACGTTGGAGACGTATCAATCAGCATCGCACGCTCTCTCTACCTTCGGGATTGGTGATGAACCTAAATAAATGTTATTTGGTGTTTGCGTTGAGCATAAACGTGATTAGATCGTGTCTATTGCAATACGGTTATTCATTTAAGTTAGAGAATAATGGTTATTCTGTTTACATGAATAATACCTTTAATGGTCATGCACCCAATGTGAATGGTTCATTGAATCTCAATCGTAGTGTTACACATGTTCATAATATTGATGCCAAAAGATGCAAAGTTAATAATGATAGTACCACATACTTGTGGCACTGCCGCTAAAGTTCATATTGGTGTAAAACGCATGCATAACTCCATGCTGATGGATCTTTGGACTCATTCGATTTCGAATCGGTTGAGACATGCGGACCATGCCTCATGGGCAAGATGAGTAAAACCCTGTTTTCCGGCTTGATGGAGCGGGCAAGTGACTTATTGGAAATGATACATGTTGATGTATGCAGTCCAATGAGTGTTGAAGCGTGCGGTGGATATCGCTATTTTCTTACCTTCACTGATGGTTTGAGTAGATATGGGGATATTTACTTAATGAAACACAAGTCTGAAACGTTTGAAAAGTTCAAACAAATTTAGAGTGAAGTTTGAGATCATCGTGACAAGAAGATAAAATGTCTACGATATGATCGTAGAGGTAAATATCTGAGTTACGAGTTTGGTATACAACTCAAGACAATGTGGAAGTTGTTTCACAACTCACGCCACCTGGAACACCATAGTGTGATGGTGTGTCCGAACGTCGTGGTCGTGCTCTATTGGATATGGTGCGTACTATGATGTCTCTTATCGATTTTCCACTATCGTTTTGGGGTTATGCATTAGAGACAATTACATTCACTTTAAATAGGGCACCATCTAAGTCCGTTGAGATGACACCGTATAAATTTTGGTTTGGCAGAAACCTAAGCTGTCATTTCTCAGAGTTTGGGAATGCGACGCTTATGTCCGATAAGCTCGATCTCAAAGCGGAAAAGTGCATCTTCATAGGATACCCTAAGGAAATAGCTGGGTATACCTTCTATCTCAGATCCAAGGGCAAAGTGTTTGTTGCTAAAAACGGGTCATTTCTCGAGAAAGAGTTTCTCTCGAAAGAATTGAGTGGGAGGAAGGTAGAACTTGATGAGGTTATTGAACCGTCACTTCAGTTGGATGGTAGCACGATGCAGAAAGATGTTTCTGTGGCGCCTACACCGAATGAAGAGGAAGTTAATGATTATGATCATGACACTTCGGATCAAGTTACTACCGAACCTCGTAGGCCGACAAGAAATCGTACCGCCTCTGAGTGGTACGTCAATCCTGTCTTGGAGGTCATGTTGTTAGCAACAGTGAACCTACGAGCTATGAAGAAGCAATGGTGGACCCGGATTCCAACAAATGGCTAGGAGCCATGAAATCCGAGAAAGGATTCATGTATGAAAACCAAGTATGGACTTTGGTAGACTTGCCCGTTAAATGGCAGGCCGTTGAGTACAAATGGACCTTTAAGAAGAAGACATACGCTGAAGGTAAATGTCACCATTTATAAAAGCTCGACTTGTCGCAAAGAAGTTTCCGACAAAGTTCAAGGAGTTGACTACGATGAGACTTTCTCACCCGTAGCGATGCTAAAGTCTGTTGGAATTATGTTAGCAGTTGCTGCATTTTTTCAATTATGAAATCTGGCAGATGGATGTCAAAACATCGTTTCCTTAACGGTTTCCTTGAGGAAAGGTTGTATGTGATACAACCAGAAGGTTTTGTCAGTCCTAAGGATGCTAAAAGGTGTGCAAGCTCCAGCAATCCTTCTATGGGCTGGAGCAAGCATCTCGGAGTTGGAATATACGCTTTGATGAGGTGATCAAAGTTTTTGGGTTTATAAAAAGTTTATGAGAAACTTGTATTTACAAGAAAGTGAGTGGGAGCACTATAGAATTTCTGATAAGTATATGTGGTTGACATATCGTTGATCGGAAATGATGTAGAATTTCTGAAAGCATAAACGGTTGTTTGAAAGTAGTTTTTCAAAGAAAAACCTGGATAAAGCTACTTGAATATTGGGCATCAAGATCTATGGAGATAGATCAAGACACCTGATAAGACTTTCAATGAGTGCATACCTTGACAAGATTTTGAAGGAGTTCAAAATGGATCAGTCAAAGAAAGAGTTCTTGCTTGATTTGTAAGGTGTGAAGTTGAGTGAGACTCAAAACTCGACCATGGCAGAAGAAAGAGAAAGGACGAAGGTCGTCCCCTATGCCTTAGTCGTAGGCTCTATATAGTATGCCATGCTGTGTACCGCACCTGGTGTGTGCCTTGCCATGAGTCTGTCAAGGGGTACAAGAGTGATCCAAGAGTGGATCACTGGACAACGGTCAAAATTATCCTTAGTAACTAGAGGACTATGGAAATGTTTCTCGAATATGCAGGTGATGAAGAGTTCGTCGTAAAGAGTTACGTCGATGCAAGCTTTGACACCAATCCGGATGACTCTGAGTAGCAATTCGGATACGTATAGTGGAGCACCATTGGAATAGCTCCAAGTGGAGCGTGGTAGCAGCATCTACAGTATGACATATAGATTTACAAAGAACACACGGATCTGAATGTTGTAGACCGTTCACTAGAACCTCTCTCACATGCAAAACATGACCGAACCCCAAAACTCATTGGGTGTTAGATTCATTACAATGTTAATCACATGGTGATGTGAGCTAGATTATCGACTCTAGTGCAAGTGGGAGACAGCTGGAAATATGCCCTAGAGGCAATAATAATTTAGTTATTATCATATTTCCTTGTTCATGTTAATCGTTTATTATCCATGCTATAATTGTATTGATTGGAAACTCAAATACATGTGTGGGTACATAGACAACACCATGTCCCTAGTATGCCTCTAATAGACTAGCTCGTTGATCAAAGATGGACAAGATTTCCTAGCCATGGACATGAGATGTCATTTGATAACGGGATCACATCATTAGGAGAACGATGTGATGGACAAGACCCAAACTATAAACATAGCATATGATCGTGTCAGTTTATTGCTATAGTTTTCTGCATGTCAAGTATTTGTTCCTATGACCATGAGATCATGCAACTCACTGACACCGGAGGAGTACCTTGTGTGTATCAAATGTCGCAACATAACTGGGTGACTATAAAGATGCTCTACAGGTATCTCCGAGGGTGTCTATTCAGTGGGCATGGATCAAGACTGGGATTTGTTACTCCGTGTGACGAAGAGGTATCTCAGGGCCCACTCGGTAATACAACATCACAATAAGCCTTGCAAGCAAAGTGACTAAAGTGTTAGCCACGGGATCTTGTATTACGGAACGAGTAAACAGACTTGCCGGTAACGAGATTGAACTAGGTATAGAGATACCGACGATCGAATCTCGGGCAAGTAACATACCGAGGAACAAAGGGAACAACATACGGGATTAACTGAATCCTTGACATAGAGGTTCAACCGATAAAGATCTTCATAGAATATGTAGGGAAAATTATGGGCATCTAGGTCCCGCTATTGGTTATTGACCGTAGAGGTGTCTCGGTCATGTCTATATAGTTCTCGAACCCGCAGGGTCTGCACACTTAACGTTCGGTGATGTTTCGGTAGTATTGAGTTATGTATGGTGGTGACCGAAGGTTGTTCGGAGTCCCGGATGAGATCCCGGACGTCACGAGGAGCTCCGGAATGGTCCGGAGGTAAAGATTGATATATAGGAAGTCCCGTTTTGGTCACCGGAAAAAGTTCGGGCGTCACCGGGAGTGCCGGGAGGGTTCCGGGGGTCCACCGGGAGGGGCCCACTCACCCCAAGGGTCACATGGGCTTAGGGGGTGGCACACCAGCCCCTGCTGGGCTGGCCGTCCAGCCCCTAAGGGGGCCCATGCGAAATTGGAAGGAGGAGGCCAAAGGGGAAGGAGTCCTCCCAAGACTCCACCTCCCTTGTGGGGGGAGGAGTCCTAGTTGGGGGAGGACTCTCCCCCTTGGTTCAGCCGACCCCTCGTTGGTGGAGGGGCTAGGGCTGCCTCACCCCCTCCCGTTCCTCCTATATATACTAGAGGTTTTGAGGGCAGCCCCTCACCTAAAAAAGCCACGGCTGCCTCTCTCTCTCCCTCTAGATCTGTTCTCCACTAGATCGTCTCGGTCGTGCTTGGCAAAGCCCTGCCGTGACAGCTCCACCACCACCGCCACCACGCCGTTGTGCTTGCGGAGAACTCATCTACCTCTCCACGCTCGCTTGCTGGATCAAGGAGGTGGAGATCGTCATCGAGCTATACGTGTGCTGAACGCGGAGGTGCCGTCCGTTCGGCGCTAGATCGGAAGGACCGTGATTGGATCGCGGGACGGATTGTGATTGGATCGCGGGACGGATCGTGATTGGATCGCGGGACGGATTGCGATTTGGATCGCGAAGACGTTCGACTACATCAACCGCGTTTCTTACCGCTTCCCGCTTAGCGATCTACAAGGGTATGTAGATCCACTCTCCCTCTCGTAGATGCTCATCACCATGGATAGATCTTGCGTGTGCGTAGGAAATTTTTTGTTTCCCATGCAACGTTCCCCAACAGATTCATGGGTGGATACTCAAGAGGAACTAAACACGGTGAAGAGCCGGTTATGAATGAAGGTAATAACCTGCCTGTCGGCGAGGTGCCAAACCCCGATCAGAGTCACATGGGTGATGAATTTAACCTCGAGGCTCAGACGTCAAGCTACAGATAGAAGACTGGCATGCTAAAAACCCAAGAAAAACCAAGAGTGTGAAGCAGACAGCACCGACCTTGATGATATGCCAGATTTTGCTGCTATGATTGCAGATTTCCAGGGCCCAGGAAAAGATATAGCCGGGTACAAGGAGCTGTCAAGCATTGATGCGGCCTCCAAGAAAGATTTGTATCCAGGTTGCAAAAAGAAATATTCCAAGTTGAGTGTCACACTGACGCTTCTGAGATTTAAAGCAGAAAGCGGTCTATCAAACAAGGCCTTCACACGGTTGTTGAATCTTTTCAAAGACATTCTTCTAGAAGATAATGTGCTCCCCAAAAGCACGAACGAAGCGAAGAAAATTGTTTGTCCATTGGAACTTGAAGTCCATAAGATACACGCTTGTGTGAATGATTGTATGTTGTACCACGGTGATTACAAAGATTTGCGTTCATGTCGCATATGCAAGCACACACGATACAATAGAAGGAGAGGAAAGGACAAGTACAAAATGGACGAAGAGATCGAGACAGGAATCCCATTCAAGATTGTTTGATACTTGCCTATAATTCCAAGGTTGAAGCGTTTGTTTGCAAACCCTAGAGAGGCAAAGAGGTTGCGGTGGCATCATGATGAGCGAACTGCAGATAAATATATGAGGCACCCGAAAGATGGGGCTCAGTGGGAACAAATCGCGGTCAGGTTTAAAGATTTTGCAAAGGATCCTAGAAATATATGGCTAGGGGAGTGTACTGATGGATTTAATCCATTTGGCGAAATGAACACCAAACACAGCACTTGGCCGGTGCTTCTGTGCATATATAACCTTCCTCCTTGGTTGTGTATGAAGAAAAAGTACATCATGATATCGATGATTATCCAAGGCCCGAAGCAACCTGGAAATGATATCGACATTTACTTTCAGCTACTGGTAGAAGAACTGCAGAGATTGTGGAGGTCAGGTGTGAACTGTTATGATGCCTACGCAAAGGAGTTTTTTCGGCTACATGCGGTGCTGCTGCGCACCATTCAAGATATGCCGGCATTAGGAAACAGTTCAGGGCAGAAAACAAAGGGACCAGTAGGATGTGTCACATGCATGGATAGGACAGCAAGTAGATTTCTTTACAACTCGCGCAAAACCGTGTATTTGCGTCATCGTAGGTTCTTAAGGAAAAATCACCCTTACCGAAAAATGACAGCTGAATTTGATGGTACGGTAGAGAAAGGAACGGGCCCAAGACCCTATGATGGGAAAGAAGTCCACAACATGGTTACAGAAATTAAAGTTGTGCTTGGCAAAGGATCTGGTTCGACGTCAAAAATAACCCCACAGTACCAAGTGTTTAAGAAGAAATCAGTGTTCTGGGAATTACCCTATTGGGAGTTCGTAAGTGTACGTCATTGGATTGATGTCATGCATGTAGAGAAGAATGTCTGTGAAAGCATCCTTGGTACTATGCTCAAGATTAAAGGCAAAAGAAAGGATGGTGATGGTGCACAGCTCGATATGCTTGGTGATCAATCAGAACGCATGAATGAAGCAGAAGATGATGAAAAATTGCTCCACCAACACCAGAGTTACAATTTCACTACAGCAGAAGTAAAAGAGTTCTTCGAATTTTTGTTGTCAATTAAGACACCCTCTTCCTACTCCACAAACATCAGAAGTCTTGTGGATGACAGCTTGGGTAAAAAGAAGTTGTCTCACATGAAGTCACATGATTGCCACGTAATGTTGACACAAATCCTCCCGGTGGCCATAAGGAATATGGTGAACACAGACATAGGAAACATATTGATTGATCTCTGTGATTTCTTTAACAAACTATGGCAGAAGGTGGTAGATATTGAAGAGTTGGATAATATGCAAGCTGATATTGCAAGGATATTGTCAAACTTAGAGATGTTCTTCCCACCGTCATTCTTTGATGTCATGGTCCATCTCACCGTGCACCTTGTGGATGAGATAAAGTATTGTGGTCCTGTGTTTCTTTGCAACATGTATCCCTTCGAGCGGTACATGAGAATATTGAGGCGCTATTGTCGGAACCGATGTCATCCAGAGGCAAGCATCGTACAAGGTTATACCGCGGAGGAGGTGGTTGAGTTTTGCACCGAGTACATGAAACTTAGACCTATAGGTGTGCCCCTCTCTCGCCACGAGGGAAGGCTGGCTGGTAAGCCCGTCCTTGCTGGCTCGCAGTTTTGTGCACCTAGAGATATGGCCGATCAATCCCATTTGACGGTACTGCTTAACAGCCCGATACTCGACGCTTATGCTGCAGAACACATGGAGGAGATACGATGAAGCAACGTACCCAATGTGCTGTCACCAGCTGCCGAGACAAATGCACACAATAAGGACTGTGTAAGATGGCTGAAGGATCATTTGGCAAGCGGATCCGATCAAGACCTTGCAACGTGGTTGGCACAAAAGCCATCAACGAGGATTATGAAGTACCAAGCGTACGACATAAATGGCAACACGTTCTACACTAAGGAACGTGATGCTAAGACCTCGTATCAGAATAGCTCTGTTCGAATAGAATGCCTAACTGTAGAGGAAGATGATAAACAGGTGTACTATGGAACCATTGAAGAGATTTGGGAGCTTAACTATGTGCCAATGAAGGTGACATTATTCAAGTGCAGATGGGTCCCTCTTAGTAGCGTAAAGGTTGATGCTTACAACAGGAAGACATTGTTGACCACAGAGTTATGACATATCACAAGGACCCATTTATTCTTGCCAGCGATGCTACCCAGATTTTCTTTGTGCCAGACCTGTTGCATACGCACTGCCATGTAGTGATGTATGGGAAGAGGAGAGTACTAGGCGTCGAGAATGTTGGTGATGAGGAGGAGTACAATCAATATGATGAGTTGCCACCCGAGGGGCCACGTGACTTAAAAGAGGAGAAGCGTAAAATCATCAAAAAATCCTAAGTTCATTAGGGGTAAACCTAATGATCGCGATCACCCCATGTACATGGAAATTGATTGAAAAAACTAATCATTATGTCTACTGTA
Organism: Elymus sibiricus; assembly: GCA_039707655.1. Classification (NCBI taxonomy): domain Eukaryota; kingdom Viridiplantae; phylum Streptophyta; class Magnoliopsida; order Poales; family Poaceae; genus Elymus; species Elymus sibiricus. The sequence continues at coordinate 181,460,359 of CM077665.1, forward strand.
CTGAATTGTTGCATGTACTGAATCGTGAGCGATGTGTCCTGAGTTCATTCTGTTATAAGTTTCGCATGTACTGTATTGCGAGGTATGCACGGCCTTATGTTGATCTAGATTAATATGTTGTCACCTGTAGCAATGAATTTGAAATATTTATGATAATTTACCCTATAGCTGGAACGCTCAGTTGATCTCACTCCGATATGTACGAACTGAACATGTGCAGTTTGGTTTACCAATCGCACACGGTTCATTCACTAAAACCGTGTGCTTTCTAAACCACTGCCGATGACACCTAATGCGCGCAAAGTGAGTCGTGCGTTCTGATTGGCCAAAACCCAAACCACACGGATCGTACGTCTGCATCGTTGGATTCACCCAGATCAAACGACAGTCCTTATCCCTCTCGCCAACACACGTTGTTGAAGTTGGGATTCGATTTATATGCACTAAATGACCAGTAAATGCAAAAAATGGCTTAAATATAGCAGCCGAGCCCAGAAATGTGCCAGAAAATCAAAGCTGGCGTATAATGATGATTGACTGCCGTGGGATAAAATTTAGAGGAGAGGCGAGGAAGACACCATCGATTGGAGTTCGATTTGCCACTTCTCCCCTTGGAACTATGATCCTTCTACTCAGATGCTATGGTTTTCCAATAAGCGATCATCGCAGCTTGTGCCAAAATTTACCAAAATTTTTCCACGGTGCCTCGAGATCATGCCACGATGACACACCGATTTTCGTGATTTTCTGAGTCCATCTGCATTTCTTGTAATTAAATTACTGACATTTTATTTAGGTGGACACATCTCCCACCCGAAATGCTTGACAATTCTTCTCATTCGTTGCACAATGATGAAAATCACGCAAAGTGACACACCAATGATTTGTAAGATATTCTTTGCCACCATCCACGCGTAATTCATGTTGGGATATTTTATTTATAAGAACTAATTAACATGGTAACTGCAAAATATGACTTAGATATAGCAAACGAGACATGCAATCCACGAGAAGATCAATATTAGGAGTACAATGCTGTTTGCATACCATGGGAAAAACCAAGGCGAAAGGATGAGGTTGACACCGATTGGAGTCCGAAATACCAACTCTACTTTTCGTAAACTATGATCCTTTGTGTGAGATGCATTCGTTTTCAAAGGGCAGGCCATCACAACTTCCGCCAGACATTACCAATTTTCCCCACAGTGTCTTCACATCATGCCACGGTGACACACCCATTTTTGTGATTTTCGTAATACATCTGCATTTCCTCCAATTAAATTACTAACAAGCCCCATGTTGGTGGAAAAAATGTCTTTAAATTAGCAAACAAATCATGAAATGCGACCGGAAATCAATACAGGGGCTAATAGTTGATTGTCTGCGGATGAAAATAATTCGAGGCGAAATGATGAAGTCACAAATTCATTTGAAATGAAAATATGATTGTTGTGCATACACAAATAGCACACGGTTCATTCACTAGAACCGTGTGCTTTATAAACCGCGGCCTATGAGACTTAATGCGCGCAAAGTGAGTCCGGCTTTCTGATTGGCCAAAACCCAAACCACACGGATCGTACGTCTGCACCGTAGGATTCACCCAGATCGAACGACAGTCCTTATACCTCTCGTCAACACACACTGTTGAAGTTGGGATTTGATTTATATGCTATAAATGCCCTGTAAATGACAAAAAATGCTGAAAAATATCGAACGAGCCCATAAATGCGCTAGAAAATCAAACCTGGCGCATAATGATGATTGACTACTGTCAGATAAAAATCGTCGAAGAGGCGATGAAGACACCGTCGATTGGAGTTAGATTTGCCACTTCTCCCTTTGGAACTATGATCCTTCTAGTGAGATGCAACGATTTCCAAGGAGCGATCATCGTAACTTGTGCAAAAATTTACCAAATTTTTTTCCACGGTGTCTCGAGATCACGCCACGATGTCACACCGATTTTCGTGATTTTCTGAGTCCATTTTGCATTTCATGCAATTAAATTACGAACATTTACGCATCTCCCATCCGAAATGCTCGAAACTTCCTCTCATTCCTTGCACTATGACGAAAATCATGCAAAAGTGACACACAAATGATTTGTAAGAGTTTCTTTGCCAGCATCCGCACGTAATACATGTTGGGATTTTATTTATGCACTAATGCATGGTAAAAGTAAAAAATGCCTTAGATATAGCAAACGAGCCATGTAATCCACTAGAAGATCAATAATAGGAGTACAATAATGTTTTTGTACCAGGGGAAAAATCGAGGCGAAAGGATGAGGTAGACACCGATTGGAGGGTCCGAAATGCCAACTCTACATTTGGAAACTATGATCCTTCGTGTGAGATGCCTAGGTTTTGAAAGGGCAGGCATCACAACTTCCGCCAGACATTACCAATCTTTTCCCATGGAGTATTCACATCATGCCACGGTGACACACCCATTTTCATGATTTTCGGAATACATATGCATTTCGTACAATTAAATTACTAACAAGCCCAATGTTGGTGGAAAAAAATTCTTAAAAATTAGCAAACAAGTCGTGAAATGCGGCCCAAAATCAATACAGGGGTTAATAGGTGATTGTATGCCGATGAAATTAATTCGAGGCAAAATGATGAAGTCACTAATTCATTTGAAATGAAAATATGATTGTTGTGCATAAACAAATAGCACACGGTTCATTCACTAAAACCGTGTGCTTTCTAAACCGCTGCCGATGACACCTAATGCGCGGAAAGTGAGTCGTGCGTTCTGATTGGCCAAAACCCAAACCACACGGATCGTACGTTTGCACCGTAGGGATTCACCCAGATCGAACGGCAGTCCTTATCCCTCTTGCCAACACACGTTGTTGAAGTTGGGATTCGATTTATATGCACTAAATGACTAGTAAATGCAAAAAATGACTTAAATATAGCAAGCGAGCCCAGAAATGCGGCAGAAAATCAATATTAGGGTACAACGATAGCTGCGTACCGTGGGAAAAATTTCGAGACAAAACGATGAGGTCACGTCTACATTTCATATTTTCAGGTTTTCATTTCGAACAAATTTGTGCTGCTTGTGCACACGTGTTACTATGTGAAACCGTTTGTACATGCCTTTCCGCGGGGGCGCACGGCGATATTTTTTCACCCTTTTCACCGAAGCCGCCAACATGCCCCCCTCCACTCCCCCCAAACCCGCGCCCTCCCACGTTTCGCTCATCTGTCCGAGCATTCTACCCAAACTCCATCGACAACTAGCTCCCTCCCCCTCCCGTCCCCTAAATCCACACCAGAACCCTTTTCGGCGCCGTCGTGCTCAACCCGGCCGTGTACCCGCTTCCCGGCGTCAACCTTACCCCTCACTACCGCTCCGAACACGCGGCTGCCCACGCCTCGCCGTCTTCATTTGCTCGCCAGCCTCCGTCGAGCATATCGATCATGTACCCTCGCCTCTCCTGCCGGATTTGCATAAAAAAACTGGCAGTTGCTGCCCTCCATCGCGGTGAGGTCTATTATCTCGCGATCCCTTTTCCTATTTGGTTCGGTTTGTCGCCAAAATGATTATAAAATAATGGAGAGCGTATTTATGTTCATCATCTACCTTCTAACATATAAGTTGTATTTGTTCCAATTAATTATTGTCGAGTTACATATCATGTGCGTACGAGTACACTAAATGAACAGATTAGCCGTATATTTCCAAATGATCACATGCCATGTTTAGACAGCTAGCTGCCAAGCTGTTACATTTTTTTATGATTATCCCCCTTTTCTGAATTTCGCATGTGTCCTCTGTAGATGTCTATTAGCAGCGATGACAGTCATACTTCTGGCGATGTATCTTCATCTGAGTCCGAAGCCAACATGTGTATAACAGATGATCGTGTATCAAGAAATGATGAACGAGATAGAGCTGCCACAATCACCCTTCCGGTCAAGAGCCGGAAGAGCGCTCCAAGAAAGCCCACACACCAGCCTAAAGGTGTATACGAAGTAACTGACATTGATTTGAAGTCTTGGGCTCCAACTAAACCTGATAAAGCACGCACGAGGTTCAGGAGTGTGTGTGGTTTGTTGGCAGGGCAAGGCTCAACATTAATCTTCTGGGGTTTCGGAAGGCTGGTACAGAAACACGACAGAGGATAGTCTGTGACATCATGGCGCACTTCAACGTTCCTGAGGAGTGGAGAGAGCAGGTGCAACACGCTGCACTGAAGAAGGCCAGGGATGCTTGGAGAAACTGGAAGCATGTGTTGTACAAGAAGTTCTTGAGTCAAGGCAAGGACCCAATCCCCTAGTACCCCCAAATTACAAAGGAAGATTGTACATAATTCAAAAGGGTCAGGTCCAGGGAAGAGTTTATTAAGAAGAGCGCCATGCAATCGAAATTTCAGAAGAAGAACACACACCCCCACCGTATGGGTGTGGTAGGATACTACGACATGAAACTGATATGGGAGCAGGAGGACAAAGAAGCAGTAGCTGCGGGTGGCAACCCGGCCTTTAGTGAAATTAGGGGCACTCGCGCTAGGGACTACTTGCGGGCACGTGCAAAGAGGCATGGAGAAGGTTCTTATTACTTTGAAAACACGGCAGACCAAGAACTGTATGATGTGATGGCAAAGGCTTCCAAAAACACTGGAAGGTTCTACAGGAACTCAGGGCCATGTGACATTCTGTCCGAGGCTCTGACTACCAAAGAGCCCCCTGGCCGTGCTAGGGGTATTGGGGTCAATGTCCCACACAAGAGGGCTTTCTCACTAAGCAAAGAAGAGAGGCTCAGCATGAAAAAGGCTAGGAGTGATGGTAAGCAGAAAGACTTGCGCGAAAGGATTAAGAGGGACATCTATCCTGGAGTTCGAAAGGAAGTTGAGGAGTCATATATGCAGGAGAAGACACTAATGCTAAGAGATAGCCAGTATACGCAAGGGGATGTCGGCATGGATGATGCCACTTATTGTATGACAACACCGCACAAGAGTAGTTGTGCATCAACTGACCCCAGCGACAATGATGCTGTAGCTAGACATGATGGTGCTATATCTGATCTATATGGATAGGGGGAGAGAGTTAAGGCTGTGCTTAAACATTATGAAGGTACTTTAAAATGTGCAACAACGTGGGTTTACATCCCTGACTTTGACGGGGGTCTCTTGTTGGACAATGTGCCATTGAAGGCGGGTTGTGTGAAGTGCTACGTGACTGAAATAAAGCCTGGATTCAGTAATTTTGCCCTGAAGAATGTCCTTGGGGACCCTGATGAGCAGAGGACCTTGGAAGAAACACTGTTAAATCATATCCAGTGGCCACGGAAAGAAATAGACTTCCAGGATGAGATCCCTCCAGGCCCCCTACAGCAACCAATGTCGCCCTCGAACTGGCGACTCTCTTCTTGCCATAGCAGATCTTGTGTGATTGCCCCGATGAACACACTCTTGGGAATCTGATGCCCGAGGCATCAACCTGTGATCAGCCCACCCGACTTCCTGCTGTATAGGCCAGGTCATCGTCCGCTCCTGAGCAGCATGTGGCAAGGCCTACAACTGCTGAAGACGTATCATCGGTTCAGATGCCGGCCACTGAAGCAGATAGTGCTGACACATCGGCATTGCATGCTCAACACACAAACCCAGTTGAACCACCTGCTAAGCAGTCTGAAAGTCCGGAACCGCCTGCTAATCCGTCTAAAAGTCCGGAACCGCCTGCTAAGAAGTCTGAAAGTCAGGAACCACCAGCTCAACAGTCCAGCGGTTCACAACCGCTAGATAAGGATACCGATGTGTCGGGACTGCCTGCTCAGCAAACCAACGCGTTGTCACAGACGCATCAACACACCGACACGTTCGCACCAACTTCTCAAAACCCCGTCATAGCTTCAACGGCTGGTCAGCTGTCCGTCGCCTCTTGTATTGCAGCTCAACAGTCCGTCACAGCGGCATCATCTGTTCAGCAGTCCATTCTAACTTCACAGGCTTCTCAGCAGCACGTCGTTCATGAAACCGGACGTGAAACAAGAAGTTCTTCAGCTAACAAGAGGAAAGCGGGCATGGTTGCACAAAGGAAGATGGGCCCCCAAAACCGAGGAGGGACGGGACCAAGAGCCTCCTATTAGAAAGAGTCATCGCCCATAACCAAATTAACAACAAGTTTCTCGAAGGGACGGGTAATCCTAGTTTTGATGAAATGTCTGAAGCAGAACTTGAAAAGCTACTTTCTAGTCAGAAAGTGACTAGAAAGTAGACCCATTTGAAGCACGCAAGTATAAGCATGGCCAGCCATTTCTTGTTGGCAATTACTTTGAGGAGTGCAGTTCCAGGTGTCGCAAGTTACATAAATATTGCATGGACATAATGTCAAAAGGAGAAGATCATAACATTGTGGAATTGCACTACGACCGTCATCATTTCTCTCACGCCGCAGGTACCATCAGTGTGGAATTCGAGGACTTTCATCTCTTCTTCAACTTTGATAAGCTTGCTGCCACTCTTCTCAAATGCTTGATGTTGTATGTACTTCACAAACTATGATCAACTTCTCCAAACAAGGCTGTACATGAAAAAAAGCTAGCTGTATCGTATTCCTCTCAGGGGATTGACGGCGTGGATAGCAATAAGGGTGCATGCACATTTCATAGATCTTGAGTTAGCAAACGGCATTTTGTTAAGTAAAAATGAGACACACGAGGCTTCCATCTTGCATGTCGCCAAGATCTTGTGTGAGTTACAGATAACAGAATTCTTCATGTGGCCATATCATGAAGGGTAAGTTAAATATACAACCACACATACATTGATCGTCTTTCAGTTTTCGACATTGTTCATAAGTTCGAGGTTTTCTTAAACTGTAGAAATCACTAGATCTTGGTGGTCATTGTTTCAAAACGCAACACAATTTACTACCTGGATTCTCTCAGAGGGTCAAATGCGCCTCAGGATCTGAGTCATCTTCAGGATTTCATGGATAGGTATTGAATTCTTTGATATTAATATGTTGTGTTCATATCTAGTTCAAGAATTGAGTATGTGAAAATTCATCTTCATTCGCAGTGTATTGTGTAAGACCATAACTTTACGAGGGAGACGGTTCGACGCCGAACTACCTCTGCAGCACTTGATCATTTCTCCGGTAAGACAACGAAATCCGTTATTTTCAGAAAACGCTAGTCATAGTTCAAGTTTCTACGTAAACCTCTTTCTATTTCTCTCCAAAGAAATAAATAGGAACAACTTGCACTGGTTAGGTTGTTCCTAACAGGGCAAATAAATGGATAATATTGTACAAAAAATTGCACTGTCCTCAGCAACAACAAGGGACCAGCCTATGTGGATACTACGTTTGCTCACACATGATTAGCCCATGCAGACAAGTTGAATGTGGGATCGATGTTGACAAAATATCCTCAGTAAGTCTGTTTCTTAATTACTATCTTCTACTCCACACGCATGTCACATTCTGATCTAAAAGTCCTGCAGCTGATCTTCGGTCTGATGACCTCTAAACCGCTCGCCGCTGATGAATTGGTGTCTGTTAGGAAATTTATCAGCACCTTCTTTGTGAAACACTATATCAAGCCCTCTAAAGATGTCAAAGATTTCAGTATTCATTATCCCCAATAATAAGTACGCATTCATATAGTGTTATCAGCTAAACATACACGCATGGATGCATTGTTTTCCATGTGATCATGTCTACGTATTTCGTACACTATGATTATGTACTACATATGTCGTTCTTACATATGTGGAATTTAGCTAGCATTTGCTCAATTGCATCTTGTTGCTAATTATGATTAATGTTCTTCTTGTGGTCACTATTCGTTCAATTGCATATTGTGCCGAATTATGATGAATGTTCTTCATGTGGACACTATTTGTTGATTGCATATTGTGGTGAATTTGCTATTTGTAGGGTGATTCAAATGCGATATTTTACAATAAGCTGGCTTTTCCAGCGCACACGGTTCAAGCAACTAAGTGTTTGTGATTCAAAAATGGAAAGCACACACAACTCACAGCGCAACCGCCTGTGATCTACAGGAAAAGCACACGCAACTCATAGCGCAACCGCCTATGATCTACAGGAAAAGCACACGAGATATAAACTGAAACGTTGGTGATACATAAGAAATCGTAGACGATTTGCAACACTTGTCCGTGTGCGTAGGAGCTCCTCAATCGTTTGCGATATCAACTTATCTCACACGTGAACCAAAAGGAAACCGTGCCCGTTGCAAAGACGATCTCACGCGTAATTTTTTTGGGAAACGTGTGCGATGATATCATGCATGGCCAACGGTTCCCAGGTAATTCCCATGTACGATGATGAACATATCACACACGGTTTATACCATGGCCCGTGTGGATTAGGTAATGTTTCACAAACGGTAAAAGGTCAAACACCGTTTGTTTTCCATAAGCAATTAGACGCGTTTGACTCGTGATAGACGTGTGTGATTGATCCCAAATCCCACACGTATGCCCAAAATATAGCGTGTGCGATATATTCCTGTACCGCACGCGATTACGTGTGGTAGATCATTTGCGCTCGTTGGTCATCATCACCGACGGGTTTTCCGTGTCGTGTGGGATGCACCCCCCTATCGCCCACACATGCAAGGCAACGGTTTCAAACTACGTCGCGGAAAGGAGTTAAAAACCGTTTGTATAGCACGTCGCTGCACTAGTGATGGAATCGAGTCGATATCCTTGTGATCAACTTTTAACCATGATTCCAAAGAATTGATAATCAAAATTTTGATCACAATTCCCAAGAACTACACTTTACTTGACCAACTTTCTCTACATCTTTTAACTTGTAGGACATTCATACCTGAGTTGGGCATTCCAGTCTTCTTTCTTTTGCGTTTTTTACTTCTTATAGCTTTACTTCAGTATTTCTCCTACTCATGGAAGAATCATCCAACTTTAAGAGTGGCGTGGGCCCTGAACTTCCCTAGGCATGTAAGTCTAACTACATCCTTTGGTTTTGTTATTTCTCTTTAAGTTCTCACCATCAACTCATGACTAGCATTCTTCTGGATCTTACGCATTTCAATCTTAAACATAGTTAAATACTTCACTAGAACTTGCAAACAACACACTTCTTTAGATATTACATAATATCTCCTAAAGAAATATAAGAGAGTTTAGATCATTACTTTAATGATCCAATGCTCTTATATTTCTTTACAGATGGACTGTATTTTAACCTTTTTAAAACAATTTTCAGTTCCAAGAATATCACATAACTATCCCAAACATTTTAAAGTTGGGGTTTCACGGAAGCAAGCAAACCATAATTGTTAGTGCATCTAGTGCCCCTTAGTGGTTTTGGAGTATTGAAGACGAATGGGTTAAGGTACTAATGTGTTTGTGAGTGTACACATGTGTTCTAGTCCCTGAAAAGTTTTGTTTAACCGAAGAAAGACGGCCCCTAAAAATGTATTTCTTCAGGTGACGCCTTTGATACATTTCTTGAAGAAATTGAAGTGAAGAAATTAGTGTGACCTTGAAGAAATTGATGTGAGGACTTGAAGCTTGAAGACTTTGTTTTCATATTTCATTTCTTATTTCTTGAGTCATAGGAAACACCGTACTATGAAAGGGGGTCTAGGCGAAGCATAGACGCACATTATTCTGAGATAGAAAACCCTCACCATCGCCACGTCACAAAACCCTCATCCCCGCCCGCCCCCTCCCCTCCCCGTCCCCAGTAGCACCTACACTATAGTAATCCTCCACGGCTCTACATGTCATCGCCTATGGCCGCAACAACCACTTAGCTCGACGTCTGCCACTGCCGCCGGCTGTCGCCAAACCTCACCACATTTCGCCATTGCCGCTTGTCGCGCCCTATCGGCACTCACTTTTTTGACGCAGCTTGCCGTCAGCTCAGCTCCGCCCGATTGGGGAATCTTTAGTACTGGGTTTTTTTGCTCATGGAGAACCAGGTAGGTAATTTACTGAAATATCCGCTCATCTCTTATCCCATTCCATCTACTCCTTTTAATCACCGGGCCGAAATTGCCGTGGATTCATTTTTTTCTAGCTGATTCGAGGGTTTTATTCATTGAGCGAACAGTGCAAGGACACATCAGGGCTATGCGGGCTCGGCCAGACAGCCGAGGAGTTCTATCTCACCGTACCAGATGACTTCATGAAGCGCACGGTATGTTCAGTCTCACCCTACCTCAGTTGGCATGTCCTACTTTTCAAGAACATATACTATATATTGATACATTTGGATGAAAGGTGCCACACGGAGCATATACGTCAAAGGGGATTTCTTCTTTTCTATATTAGGCAAACTAGTAGAACGCCCGTGCGTTGCTATGGGCTAAAATAACAATAAATGAAGAGAAAGGTGTGATAGCTCCCGGATGCCCCTACACCCTCATGAGCAGTAAATTTAAAATAAAATCAAGAAAATCAAAAACTTTAGGGGAACAAAGATGAGCAAACTTTTGATGTTCTTGCAAATTTTCAGCCACAAATAACACTCGAGGAGCACTCACAAAAAAAATTACTACTTAAAAGTGCACATAAACTTTGACCACTGATATTGTTAGGTGAGGTCTCCTCAGATGTTATTTGAGGCTGAAAATTTGCAAGAACGTCGAATGTTTAATCATGTTTGTTTGATGTTCCAAAGTTTTAGATTTTATTTATTTGAATTTACTCTTCATAGAGGGTGTAGGGGCACCCGAGTGTCGAAAGTCCTGTCTCATAAATAAATCAAACAAATAATTTTCGAAACTCACTTCTTCCTCATACGCTCTCGTGTGCTTGGATATCAAATGGGTGCCCAGCAAGCTCGCCACCCCATAATGCAACCTTACCTTTTTCTATCGGACCCTCCCCTTCCCGCCTGGTTTCCCGTCGTAGCGGGACATTTCTCGCTCAAGCTCTCTCTTTTGAAACTAGATAATGCCCACCTCACATTTGCCATGGCACCCTATCTTCTTTACACCATACTTACCAATGAAACGCCAATGAGGAATCCACTGCCAATTGCCCGTGTTTGTGTCGATCTGCCACCACCATCAAGGGATAGGAGGCATGAGCCACCCATGATGCTATGAAACTGGATTTCATTGTTTGGTAAAATTCCCGTTTGTAACATGGCTAGTTAGGAAAGTTTAGATAGGTTAGGGAAGGTTTTTTGAGAGGGTGAAAAAACCAACATGAAAGGGTAGTGGTGGGATATGAGACGAAATTAAACCGCGGAGGTGAGGCTACGAAGTCCCCTTTTACGAGAAGAGTTATAGGTATATACAATAAGATCTATTTGTCATGGTTTACTTCTTAATTTTATGAAATTCCGTTATTTGTTTCCTAAAAATCTACAATTTTTTCCCAAAATAAATTGCATTAATTAGAGAGATCAGTTGATTTGGATAAGTTAGGAAAGTTAGAACTGTAATCTTTTGTACGTTAGGGAAGTGTTGATTTGAAAGAAAAGAGTGAAGAGAAAAATAAATGGATGGATAAGAAAACCAGTGGGAGGTGGGACAAAATTATTCCTCAAAACATCTAAGTCCAAAAATCATCTCCACAATTGATCTGTGGAGCAATTCATAAACTGCAGTAGTAGAAAAATTAGTTAGATTGTGCATGCATGAGACGATGAATTGTGCAGATGATCCCTAATTAAGTTGTGGAACGGTACAACCAGAAAAAATAGCAGTTAAGGGACGAATTAGCTAGCTAAATTGTGGATGCATGCATGAGTCAGCCGACACGAAGGAAGCCGCGCGGATCGCCACGACGAGCTCTGGGTATAGGTCCGAGCAGTTGTGCCTTCGTAGATAGATAGACGCCGCAGCGGACATCGGCCAACACGACTGTCGAGTCGTCAGTGCCCACCATGCTGCCAAATCGACCGGTCGATTGTAGTCGCTGCATCCAGTGTCCGTGCCGCCATGATGTGTACCCAGCAAGGACGGCACAGGGCGGCAGAGTCGTGCAGATCCGGCGGTGGGATAGAATGGCGAGGTGAGGTGACCGGTGGCGAGCGGGTAGGGCCTGCGGTGTTGGTTGTCGATCTCCTGTAACACACATAAAGAAATGGAGAGAGAGAGGGAGATAATAACAAACTAAGGAAGTAGAGTGAGGGCGAAGGGAGAGGAGAGGACGCAGAGGAGCATACTGGTGCCCGTGGCGAGGCCTCCATTGTCCCTTCCACCATTAGACCTCCATGGCTAAGGCGCACCTACCCACCAGCATGACCTGATGGTGAACGGGTTCGCGTGGCGAGCGTGGGGACAATGTACACACGATTTGTAAGGCATGTACGCAACATCCCCGCATGATGTATTTGCGGTTGGCTACCATGTATGATTGATGATTGTAGAAGGCAATGAATGGTAATAAGATCCCTGGGTCATTGCAAGGAAGATAACCCGGTCCCAGGGGTTGCTGCCTTATTGGCGAAAAAATGAAAGTCGCCCAAGACGACTAACTGCCACAATACGCGGTTCAAACATGGGTGTCCTGCCTTATTGGCGAAAAAATAAAGGTTGCCAAAGAAGACTAGCTGCCATGATGCGCTATTCAAACATAGGTATCCTCCCTTATTGACTCATCATATTATGATCAATGGAATAAAGCCGGCTTATCTGGACCCCAGATATTTTGCAGTAGTAATATTGTCTCCTGTATATCCTATGTTGAGCTTTTCCATGATCATAGGTCACTTGGGGGCTCCCAACTCAATGAGTTATCCATTAACATCCCTCTTGACCCGGCTAAATGCCATTACAAATAATGGTTAAACCTGCCTCTTTGCAAGATGCTACTCCGAACAGGTGACCCCGTGTACTCTTGATAAGTCAATCCATCTGGACCCCGAAGTTATCAAGGTTTAAACACCGACTTGAGTCACATGAGAGCCGGCTTACAGAGAGCGAGGATAAACCATGGGTTATCACACCCGCTTCATTGAAGCAAGACTCGAGCCTTGAAAGCCGGTCTTTATGTCGAGCATCGAAAGCCGGCATTTTTATACTCTGTTATCATATGCATACATCATCCTGCATTGCATCATTGCACAATGCACCATACATACATATCCATATTTGTATATGTTGCAGAAAGCCGGTCTTCAAACCAAGTTACATTGTAACTTCTGCAGCAACAAATAAATCTTCGATAGCCAAAAATGGCCCGATTTTCATCATGGTTTATCATAACCAGTATTAAATGATTGGGGTTTCCAATCCATCCCAGAAGTTGCTGAGCTGGTATATTACATATTGCTGAGACAACTTATCACATATAATGCCGGCTCTTGGATTTTTTCCACTTGTGCTCTGTAGTAAACTACATCACTTACGGATTTCTCAAACATATATTTGCCGGGTTGCATCGCAACCACGGGCAGGGATTTCATTTCATGCACAAAGGCATTATTCCAGGATATTCATACAAATGATAAATTACCGGGTTGCATTACAACCATGGGCAAGGATTCATTCAATTCAGATCAATATCAGTTCAAGAGAACTTCTGAAGCGCATTATGATGGGTTATATTATTCTCACACAGTCCCAAGTCACTGCAGGCATATGACCCGACACTTGGGGGCTACATCATATGATGTTTTTCCTTTCCAAAGGAGAAGTACATGTAAGTCCCGCGTCGCTGCAGGCAATTGACCCGGCACTTGGGGGCTACACTTGGGGGCTGCACGCATGCAACCCGACACTTGGGTTCTACAGTATTCAGCTATTTAAATAGATTATAAGGTCCAAATTGAAGACCCGGCCCATCACATACTGATAAGCTGGCCCTTGGGGGCTACACATGTGAAATGCAAAAGATTCAGTCTATATCTGGCAACTCAGATGACAACCCGGATTTCTCCAAAAGCTATCTATCTACAAACATTCAAAACCAAGTTCAAAGTCTCAAGTTGTTACAGGCAAAACAACCCGGCCCTTGGGGGCTACACTAGCTGAAGCTTTATAAGTATAAGACAATTGCAAGTCCCAATCTGCTGCAGGCAAGACAACCTGTCACTTGGGGGCTACACAGTCAAACATATTATTTTTGTGCAAAGCACCAAGTCATCAAGAACTGATAAATTCGGAGCTTGGGGGCTATAGGTAATATGGAGATAAAAATAGAAGAACACCTTCAAGCTGTCAATTGTGAATTGGTCTCATTTCTTTATGGAGGTTTACAAAGATCATCTTCTCCAAGTTATTCATAGAAAGGCCCAGAAGACCGGATCAACAACACATGGATCTTTTATTCTCAATATTTTTATCTAGCCGAAGAATTGAAAGCCGGCTCAACATCACATAGAGTTCTTTAGTCACAATAATGTTATCAAGTCAACTGGAATCCAGTTGTTTGACCTGGCAGCACCAACGATCATGACCTGGGATCATCAATGTTCATAACCAGACAGAGTCTATATATATATATATATATATATATATATATATATATATATATATATATATATATATATATATATGCAACCCAGTTTTACAAAGTTGGCAATTTCTACATCCATAAATCAGCAATATTTTCATCCTAATTCAACATCCACTATGTCCGATGACCTGGCAAGAGCCGCCGCGTCCCAGAAAGCCGGTTCAACAATAGACGAAATTCTATTCCGAATATTTTCATCAAACCAAAAGCACGAGGAGCTGTCCTGACGTTAGAGACATTGCTATTTCTAGTATTTTTTCTACGAGGAAACCACATCAGCAAGTGGATTGAGAATCCAACCTGATGATATGATAAAGAGAGACCCATATTTTCGAGGAGCTACTTCATTGAAATAAGCCGGCCAGTGGAGCATGCAGATCCCTTAACATATTTATTATTCTTATTTCAGGAGCTTACCACGAATAATTTCAGGCTAACCTGGGGGCTAATGTCGGGGATATTCCCCACGGTTATAACCCGGCTAAGGGTTTGACCCGACCAATAGCTTGAAAGCTCTATGGGTCGCCCCATTTTTCGGGTTAAGATAAAAACGAAAAGGCTCAGTGTAGAGACCCGGCAGAAGGCCGGCTTAACATGGAGCCCAATATGCCGGCTCGTACGGGCAGACCCAAAGGCCCAGAATGAGAACTGGTCGAAGGCCGACTCACGGATTGGCCCGGAGGGACGGCTCATGGAGAGGCCTGTAGGGCCGACTCGCAGAGAAGGTTCGAGAAGAGGAAGAGTTCCCTGACAAGGGAAGCAATACCTGGACTAGGGATTCAGTTTGTAATAGAAGAAAGACTAGTTGTAGTCCTAGTAGGACTCTACATGTAAGCCTGCCCCTTCAACTTATATAAGGAGGGGCAAGGCACCCCAAGAGGAGGGGTGAAGACAGACAGACAAGTCTTAGACAAGATCAAAGTAGAAGCTCTCGAGATTAGAGGTAGCGAAATAGCACCCATGTAATTGAGATCATCATCATCATCAATACACACAAAGAACGAAGCAGGCTTTTACCTCCATCGGAGGGGCTGAACCTAGGTAAAACTCGCGTCTCTCGATTCCGACCAACCTTGTTCAAGCTACCACCTAGCTGCGATGGCCTCACACCTAAGTTCTCTCACGAGGACATCTGCCGTGACAAAATGATGTCTACTAAACAACTTGTTCTTGTAGACTCGTGTTGGGCCTCCATGTAGGAGATATGCCCTAGAGGCAATAATAAATGTTATTGATTATCTCCCTGTTCATAATTATGTTTATGTTCCATGCTATAACTGCAATGATTCTCGAGTCTGCAAATAAAACGAGGCTTGGAGGGAAACTCATGTGCACGTGTGGGATAATAAACGGTAAAAAGTATTCCTAGTCAAGCCTCTATGACTGGCTCAAGTATTGCATGATGATCCTGTTTTCCTGATCATGGGCATGACTATGCCGGCAATTTTGAGGGCACAATTGTTGGTAGAACACTTGTGTTGAATCGACCCGAATTGATGTTATGCTATGAGATACATTCGTCATTAGTTAATGGTTAATAACACAGAGATGGTTAATGTTTGCATGATTCCTTAGACCATGAGAGTATCGAGTTTCTTCATGCTTGCTTCATGAACTTTGGGGTTGGTTAAACGTCATCCGTAAATGGGTGGCTATTACGGCGGCTTACGGGTTCATGGAAAAGTATGTCAAGTAACTTGATAGCTCAAGATTGGGATTTGCTCCTCCGACGATGGAGAGATATCTCTGGGCCCTCTCGGTGTTACGGTATCCATCATCGTCTGGCAGACACTTTGTGATTTGATCACGGGGATGCCGGAACACAGAAACGAGAAAAGAGAACAACACCGGTAACGAGGTAACTGGCATTGTGGACAAGTGTTGATCCACGAGGATGCCGATGTTTTCTCACCTCGGGTATTTGTAACATATCGCGAAGCAACAGGAATAGCACACGGCAACTGGAGGTTCACTCGAATATTCATTCGTGTGGGTATAGGGGTCAATATGGGTGTCCACGGCTCCGATGTTGATCATTGATCGGAAAGTGTTCCGGGTCATGTCTATACTTCACCGAACCTATAGGGTCACACGCTTAAGGGTCATCTATCTGCTGAATACTAGACGGGGAGTCTGAGAGAAATTCACCGAAAAAGTTTCGGACAAAACGGAAACGTTCCGGAGAGGATATCGGAATAGTTCCGGTAAAACTGAAAAGTTGTTTCAGAGGATACCATAAAGTCAGATTGGTTTCGGCACATGCCTGATAATTCTTGGAGGGTGCCAGAATCGTTCTGGAAACTTTCTGGAATTTTCCGGGATAAAAACCGGAAATGTTCCGGAGCTGCCGGAACCGCTTCAGATGCTTTTCGCAGATGAAAATCACTAAACCGGAATTGTTCTGGATCGCATTGAAACTTATTTTAGTGGGTACTGGAATTGTTCTAAGCCCACATAAATATTTTCAGTTCGACCGGACGCTGAAAAATGTCGTCGTGAATAGTGAAATCAGATTTATGGATATGGTTGGAAGTTGGCTTTCCACAAATATCTTCCCAAGATATTTTGGGATGACATGGCATTTTGGATATGCCCATCCTACCCCTTGTTTTTCCTATAAATAGAGGGAAGGAGGCAGCCCCATATGCTTCATCCTTGCTCTCACATACACATGCCATGACATTTCTGGCTTCTCTCTCCCTCCCAGCGAAATAGTTTCGTAGAGCCGAAAGGCTGTCTGGGTTCCGGTGGGAACTAGTTCTGGACGGCGAAGCCCTGCCGGATAGATGACACCGTATGTGTGCAACTCTGTAGAGAGATCGTAGTTTCGGTCTTAGTTCGAGAGTGCCTCCCGAAGGGCTGTCCGAGTTACAGTTTGAGTTTCGGGTGTCCTCCCGAAGGGCTGTCCGAGTGACCCGCCCGAAGGGCTGTCCGTGAGGCCTCCCGGAGGGCTGTCCGAGGATCCGTCCGGTGGGACTATCCGAAGGACTGTCCAGAGGCCTCCCGGAGGGCTGTCCGAGGATCCGTCCGGTGGGACTATCCGAGGGACTGTCCAGGGGCCTCCCTAAGGGTTGTCCGAGGATCCGTCCGGTGGGACTATCCGAGGGACTGTCCCGATGCCTCCCGAAGGGCTGCCCGGAGATCCGTCCGGTGAGCTGACATGGGAGTACATCCTCGCGGTTGGGAGGTTGTAAATCCTAGCTGTGGGGATCTGCACCGCCGTTCGTCATCGACTCTACTTCCGCTGCGCTACAAGTCGGTAACGAAAAAGATCAAACCTTGTATGCAGTCTCCATAGTGATCCTGGGCTGGTACGTAGGTCGGAAATTTTTTGTTTTCTGCTGCGTTCCCCTACAGTGGCATCAAGAGCCGTGCTATGCGTAGATGCAGGTTGCGATCTAGAATACATAGAGATGTATGGGTGTTGCACAATATAATTAGGTAGTAGATGAGATCTATTGCTGAAAATTATTTGTGCGGGTAGCAGATGAAGTCTGTTACCCGATGTTCTTGTTGCTTCCCTCGAATTTGCATATTTCTGATCTTGATAACAGTATGGTGGAGTTTCAATGTTCTGGCAATCCGCGATCCTGATTGATCAACGAAGTGCTAACAGTTCATTGAATTCCACCGTAGTTAAAAAGAAAGATGAAATTTTGCAGATGAAAGGGCAATGCAGATGTGATCTGCACGGGGGTCACGCGTATGACGAAGTTTAGTATGGGGCTCGAGATTTTATTATCTCGTGTTTCATACACCCTGGAATGTTAATCTAGCGACTTGGATTATCATGCTTGATGATGGACGTAGGTAGCTTCGGTTTGTTCGAAACCTTAGAAGCCACGTAAAATGAAATTTTGCATAAACCGATTAGAGGCGTCTAACTTGGTTTTGCAGGATGGTTTGCATGTGCATGTGATGTGGTATAGCAGTGCTCATATTAATTTGATTATGTATGAGATGACTATATGATGTAAATTTGTTAACATGACCTGCGTGTCATGATTCGGCATGATGGCTGGAGCCATATGATTGTCACTTTAATGACCTGCATGTCAACCTTAAGTAATGCACTTATTTTATTAGCTATAGAGATAGCAATATTATCTGGTGCATCGACAAGGTGGTGGCAATATTCGCAAAGGTGAACACCGACGCGAATGCCGGAGACGAAGAAATACAAGACTTCTCCGTCAGAAAGGGCTATACCATATCATGCTATTATGAATTGCCTGAGATGTTTATCCCTTATGATGCACCCTTTTGATTGCGCGGTAGTCGCTTTTATTAGGGTGATCTCTCACAAAAATATCAAGTAGTTAGTGTTCTCCCAAGTGTAGCACCGTCACGGCACTTTTCTTTTCGGGGTATCACATGGATGCATGGGTACGAACGATTAGACATGTGTGAGGCGGGTGAGTTGAGACCTCGCAGCAAGATCACTTGGTTGTCTTGACGTTCAGGCATGAAAGTCATGAGCTCGGAACACACGCATCGAAAGATGAACAAGAATCACATAGAGATGTGATTGGCAAGTTGGCCTACCAAAAGAAATTCTCGTCACTTGAGATGGATGCATCCTTGGCGTTGAATTGAAATTTGGATCTTGAATCACTCACAATCAATTATGAGAGATATTGATTTGAGTGGGAGCGCACTGTAGAATTACCTTGTTTAATTCTCAGTGCAATTAATCTTGAACACTGTCTAAGTGTGATTTGCATAATAAGTAGAATAATGGCTCGCGTTTCCACATTCCCTATTAAAATTGAATAGCTGTTAAATATCTGGTTAAAACTTTACGGTTGGTAACGTAATGTGAGGATTGTCCTCAAGAGTGCCGAGAAGGACTTTGTCCTATCGCATACTTTCGGTATTCTCCCGCTAATGCTATGGATGATATGACTCTCGTCCTTCGATCCAAAAGCTAAAATTCCGTTACGGTCAAGTGAAATATGTTTGCTTCCATGAGACCCGTACTTCGAAAGTTGTGGGATAGTTATGTGATATTCATGGAACTGAAAATTAATTTTCAGATACAAACAAAGGCTGAAAGATATGAGATATCTAAAGCCATGTTTGTTTGCAAACTATTAGTAAAAGTGTTTACTAGGCATTTGACTGATAAGAGGGGATCCAGAAGAACGCCTGTCATATGATGATGGTGAATAAAACGACAACTTAAAGAGAAAGGAAGTGTCCGAAGGGTGTTAGTGAAACTTTCACGCCTAGGAAGTCCGGGGCTAACGCCACTCTTAAGTTGGGTGCTTCTTCTGAGAGTAGAAGAAATACTGAAAGTTAAAACTATTAGAAGTATAAAGGCAAAAGGAAAGGAGACTGGAATATCCAGCTCATGTATGAATGTCATACAGGTTTTTGATGTATAGAAGGCTGGTCAAAGATATAGTTCTTGGGAATTATGGTTAAACATGTTAATCACTAATTCTTGGGTATTGTGAGTTAATCACAAAGATACCCGCTCGATTGCATTCTGTTGCAACTTGATGTAAGAACTACTATGGCCTGAAAGACTAGCCAGGAATGAGGTTTAGATACACGCAGGGAACATAGTAAATGTTACTATGCCTTCCATAGGTGTATTCCCGATGTATTTACTTTCATAAATCTTTTTAGAGTTTTACACACTCTAGCCCATTGCATAAAGTATCTTGCAAGAAGGTTGTTCATAAGAGAACTTTTAATGTTCGGAGTTATGAATAACAAAAGGGCCATACTTTCATTATGAATGAGAAGTATGTTATGAATATTGATAATAATACATTACCTCTGTATTTACTTTCATAAATCATTTTAGAGTTTTACACACTCTAGCCCATTGCATAAAGTATCTTGCAAGAAGGTTGTTCATAAGAGAACTTTTAATGTTCGGAGTTATGAATAACAAAAGGGCCATACTTTCATTATGAATGAGAAGTATGTTATGAATATTGATAATAATACATTACCTCTGTATTTACTTTCATAAATCATTTTAGAGTTTTACACACTCTAGCCCTTTGCATAAGGTATTTTGCAAGAAGGTTATTCATAAGAGAACTTTTGATGTTCGGTGTTATGAATAACATGAAGGGCCATGCTTCCATACAAGATGGGATGTATGTTATGAATATTGATGGAAATATGATACATCCATAACACTGACGCTAAATGTCGCAAGACTAAAAGAATACCACACAAGTGTGGCACTGCATTTGGTCACATTGGAGAAACCCGCATGGAAAATTCCATTGTGATGGATTTTGAAGTCGTTTGATTTTGAATCATCTGACACTTGCAACTTTCCTCTGAAAAGTGAAGTGACTGAAATACCGTTCACAGACCATAAGGAACGAGCAAAGAACATATTGGTGATCATACATTATGATGTGTGTAGTCCAATAAATGTTGTTGCAAGTAGTGGAGTTATCTATCTTCAGAAATGACTCAAGTAGATATATGGATATTTACTTGTTGAGACGTAAGTCTGGATCTTATGAATTCATTCATAAGGTTTTCAAAAATGAAGTAGAAGTTATTGTAACAAGAAAATTATGTTTCTACAATTCGATTGCAGAAAGGAATATTTGAGTTACAAGTTTAGCGAATGTCTGATGAGTTGTGAAAGGGGTTTCATAACTTGCACCTCCCGGAACACCACTGCAAGTGGAGAGTCTGTGTAGATGTAATCGAACCATTCATGACATGGTAAGATCAAAGATGACATAAATAAATTTGCCATCACCCCTTTTAAAAGAGTGATGCTTTAGAGACTGCGGCTTTTACACTGAAAAGAGCTCCATCGGGTCTGTTGAAATGATGCCATGGTATGGTACGCCCAACCATGTTATATCTTTTCTTAACATTTGGAATATGGGGCTTGTTTAAAAGGTTACAAACCTATTTCAAATCAGGCAAGTGCTACTTTGTAAGGTTATCCCAAGTCATTGGGTATTCCCCACCACTATACCGAGGCAAAGGATTTTGCCGCAAAACGGTATGCTTTTAAAGAGAATAGTTCTTACAAAAGGCGAGTGGGAGGACAGTGCAACTCGACGAGATAACCAGTATCTTCGTCATCAGATCAAAGGAAAGAACCTTGGAAGTGATTCCGGAGTTTCCTACTGCGACTGATACGGAAGTCTCTACAATAAAATGTATGGACTTCAGTCGAACTTGCAGCTGAACCACGTAGGCAAGGCTCGTGCAAACCTCTCAGGTGCGCAAACGAGATATTGTTGTTGGACAACAGTATACCTATGATACATAAGGAAGCGATGATGGGCCCTGACTCCGGAATTGGCTAAATGCCAATACAATCTGAGATAGTTTCCATATCAATGTTTCAAGATTAAAATCTTGATACACCTTTCGGAAGGCTTAGAGTCTAACGGATATTTATGGAACTAAAAACTGATACGGATAAAAATGTTTTATCCATAAAGCTCGACTTGTTGCAAAAACAAGTTCAAAGAGTTGACTACGATGAGATTGTCTCACCGTAGCGATGCTTGAAGTCGGTTCGGGTTGAACTAGCAATTAATACATATTTCAATCATGAGATATGAAACATGGATGACAAAAGGATTTCCATCTGATGGGAATGAAACCTAGGACTTGTATGTGATACAGTCCAAAGTAATTTGTCGATCCAGAGGATGCTAGTAAGTATGCAAACTTCAGAGTTCCAGCGATGGACAGAAGAGAGCAAAGTGGAGTTGGAATCTTCCTTTTTGATGGAATGGTCAAAAGGGTTTTTGACTTCATCAAATGGGTATCGAAGATGCTTGTGATTCAAGAAAGTAAGTGGGAGCATAATAATATTTCTAAAAACCTTGTGTACTTAACACATTGTTAATTGGAAATAAATTTCTTGACACGAATTAGGACTTCATTTGAAAATAGTTTTTCGATGAAGTGCTTAGGCTAAATAGCCTTAATATTAGGCATGATGATCTATGGAGATAGATTTACCTAATGGGGCTAAGCTATGAATACATATTGACAAGGTGCTAAAACCTTTTAGCATTTAAAACGCCAAGGAGTGATTCTTGCCGAAGTCACATGGAAAGGGTTTTGCAAGACTCGGTGTCTCAAAACACTGATGAGCAAAATACATGATGGTGATTCCACACACTCTTGTGTTTGGATTAATCATGTATTCCATGGTATGTAAAAACAACCAGATATGTCCAATACTCCAAAGTTGTTGCGAGTATAGATACCATAGTGATCAAAGTACTGATCATGGGACAACAGTGAAAGATGTCATTAAGTACTAGAGCAGTACCGATGACATGGTTTCTCGCAAGTGGAGATCATGAAGAGTTCGTTGTAAAAGGTTACATCGATACAGTCTTCATCGATGCTCCATGCGATTTTCGATTTAAGTTGAGGGTTTTGTGATACACATCATGGTGGCACGGTAGTTGGAAATTGTTCCAAACAAGATACTGTGGCGAATTCTATAACAAAGGCTAAGTATGTTGACACTTAAGAAGTGACAAAGAAGTTGTTGAATCATATAGTTCATTCATGAACTTAGTATGGTTCCAAGATGGCTTTGGTCTATGGGACACTATTGCAGATAGCTGCTCCATAGCTCAGTCTGAGGAATCAGGTTTCGACCAATGATTCACACATATGCAAAGCCAAGTCCACACAAAATATGAATTTTGAGAGTACCAAAACATACATCAAGTGAATCAATAGAACACCCCATTGTCACCACGGGTATCCATATGCAAGACATATATCAAGTATTCTCAAATCCAATATTCAATCCAACATAACGATATCTCAAAGGGAAAGATTCAATTCATCACAACATGATAGCAAGGGAATAACATCATATGATCCGACTATATTAAGAAAGCCCGTGATACATCAAGATCATGACATCTCAAGAACACGAGAGAGAGAGAGATTGAACACATAGCTACTGGTACATACCCTCAGCCCCGAGGGTGGACTACTCCCTCCTCTTCATGGCCTCCGCCGGGATGATGAAGATGGCCACCGGAGATGGATTCCCCTCTCCGGCAGGGTACTGGAATGTCTCCAGATTGGTTTTTCATCGGTACAGAGAGTTGCAGCAGCGGAGCGGATAGTCTAGGTTTATTTTTTGGGGTTTCTGAATATTTGGGAATTTATAGGCTTCAGAGGCGGTGGAGAGGGGCCCCGAGGAGGGCACAACCCATTAGGGCGCGCCGGGGGCCCCCTGGCGCGCCCTGGTGGGTTGTGGTCTCCATGGCCCACCTCTTAGGCACTTCTTTGGCCCACTAGGTGTCTTCTGGTCCAATAAAAATGTCCAAAAAGTTTCGTCGCGATTGGACTCCGTTTGGTACTGATATTCTGCGAAGTAAAAAACAGCAACTGCCACTTTGGCACTATGTCAATAGGTTTGTCCCAAAAAATGATATAAAGTTGCTATAAAATGATTGTAAAACATCCAATAATGATAATATAACGGCATGTAACAAGCAAAAATTATAGATATGTTGGAGACATATCAGCATCCCCAAGCTTAATTCCTACTCGTCCTCGAGTAGGTAAATGATAAAAACAGAATTTTTGATGTGGAATGCTGCCTAACATGTTCCTCTCATATTCTTTTCTTTGTAGCATGGACATTTGGACTTTTAGATGATTTAAAGCAATAGTCTAGTTTTAACATAATGACTTCAATACTCAAGCATGCCAACAAGCAACCATGTCTTTCAAAATATCAACACTAAAGAAAGTTATCCCTAGCCCATCATGCTCAATCATTGATCCATTCATGAAATACACTCAAATATTAGCTACACCCAATGCTCAAGTACGATCATAGTGCCCCCTAGTTGGTGCTTTATAAGAGAAGATGGAGACTCAAAGTAAAAAATAAAAATTGCATAAAGTAAATAGATAGGCCCTTCGCAGAGGGAAGTAGGGATTTATAGAGGTGCTAGAGCTCAAAGTTTTAAATTGAGAGAGAAAAAAATATATTTTGGGTGGCATGCCTTTCCTGTCAACGAAAACGACAAAGTAGCTCACAATACTTTCCATGCTAGATATATCATAGGCGGTTCCCAAACAGAAAATAAAGTTTATTCCTTTTTCCACCATTCTTTCACATTCCATGGCTGGCTGTATCCACGGTTGCCTTCCATACCAACACTTTCCAAGGAATTTATTATTTGACAACATAAAGTAAATTTTTTCTTTTTCATTTCGGGACTGGGCATCCCTATTACCGCCGCACTCTCGTGCAATGACAAGTGAATAAACACTCATCTTGAGAATAACACATCTAGCATGGAAAAATATTGGACACTCCCTACCGTTTCATGAGCGGTACGAGCACACAAAAGAGAAATTTATTTTGAAAATTAGAGATGGCACATACAAATTTGCTTAGAACGGCATGGAAATACCGCATATAGGTAGGTATGGTGGACTCATAAGGCAAAACTTGGTTTAAGGATTTTGGATGCACAAGTAGTATTTCTACTTAGTACAAGTGGAGGCTAGCAAATATATTGATAAGCAACCAACCAAGAAACAAAAATTCACATAAGCGGGCATTGAGCATAACTAACACCGAATAATGCACCATAAGTAGGATGTAACTTCATTGCATAACTATTGACTTTCGTACTTGCATGGGGAATCACAAACCTTAACACCAATATTCTTACTAAAGCATAATTACTCACTAACATGACTCACATATTACTATCATCATGTCTCAAAACTATTACAAGGAATCAAGTTTAATTTGTCCAATGATCTTCATGAAAGTTTTTATTATATCCCTCTTCAATATCTATCACTTTGGGACTAGTTTTATATATTGCCATTGCTTTTGACAAGCTCAAATAAATTTAAGTGAAGAACATGAGCATAAATATTTTCATCTCTCAAAATAATATAAGTGAAGCATGAGAGAATTTCTTCAAAACTTACTAACTCTCAAATAAATCTAAGTGAAGCATGAGAGTATATGACAAGCTACTCTCAAAAGATATAAGTGAAGATCAATGAGTAGTTAAACAATTAAGTAGCTATGTGATGACTCTCTCTCTATATAAAGATTTTCAGATCTGAGTATTTTATTCAAACAACAAACGAATCAAAAATAGAACTCCAAGAATAGCACGCATCAAGTGAACGAATAAAAATTTATGCTCAACATAGGCTAACCGATAGTTGACGAAGAGAGGTGGGATGCGTAGCATCCCCAAGCTTAGATGCTTGAGACTTCTTGAAATATTTACTTGGGGTGCCTTGGGCATCCCCAAGCTTGAGCTTTTGTATCTCATTCAATCCTCTCATATCATGGTTTCACCTATTCTCAAAAACTTCATCCACACAAAACTCGAAAAGAACTCGTGAGATAGGTTAGTGCACATAATAATAAATCAACTATTTATGTACTGCCAAGACAAGTTGCATAATAATTTCAAACATCACCTACTGTTTACTATCATTTCCACAATTTATATCTACCAATATAGGCTATGGAAACTATAGGATAAGTAGATAACAAAACTATGACAGCAATCTGTCCAAACAGAACAGTCTGTAGCAATCTATTAAACCAGTGTACTTCTGTAACTAAAAAAATTATGAAAATTTAGAAAAAGCTAAAGAATTTATATTAAAATACTGTGTAAAAATTTCAGAAACTTTCCACGTTCCAGTAAAATATGAAAATTCAAACACTACAGAGAAAGTTTCTGTTTTTACACAGCACACATGAAACATGCAATGCAAGCATCCTAAGGCAATTCTTGGAACTTTTTATTGAAAAACAAGATTATAAATAACACCTAACAGAGAAAAAAATGACTCTCCAAGCAAAACTCATATTATGTGATGAATAAAAATATAGCTCCAAGTAAGATATACCGATAGTGTTGAAGACGAAAGAGGGGATGCCTTCCGGGGCATCCCCAAGCTTAGAAGCTTTAGTCTTCATTGGATATTACCTTGGGGTGCCTTGGTCATCCCCAAGCTTAGGTTCTTCTCACTCCTTATTCTCCTCATATCGGTGTCTCACCCAAAACTTGAAAACTTCAATCACACAAAACTTAACGGAACTTCGTGAGATGGGTTAGTATAATAAATAAAGATCATTCACTTCGGTACTGTCAAGACAAGATTCATAATTGTTTTCACATAATACCTACTGTGTTCTACCATTCATATAATTTATATCACTGAATATAAGCTATGGGAACACTAAAACAAGCAAACTATGCATGCAAAACAGAATCTGTCAAAAACAGAATAGTCTGTGAAGATCTGTAGTATAGTCATACTTCCATGTCTCTAAAAATTCTGAAAATTTAGGAAAACCTGAGAATTTTTATATAAACATTGTGTAAATATTTCAGATTATTATTACTTCCCAATAAAAAATGACAATTCCTGTACTGGAGTCAAAAGTTTTTGTTTTGGTTCAACATCAATTCTACTCATCTTGTGAGTCATCCCAAAGGCTTTACTTGGCACTTTATTGAAATAAAAGACACAAAACATGATTACTACAATAGCTTAATCATGCGAACACACAAAAACAGAAAGTGAAAGTGTTGGGTTGTCTCCCAACAAGCATTGTTCTTTAAAGCCTTTTAGCTAGGCATGATGATTTCAATGATGCTCACATAAAAAGTAAAGAATTGAAACATAAATAGAGCATCATGAATCACATGGCAAGCACTTTTAAGTCTAACCCACTTCCTATGCATAGGGATTTTGTGAGCAAACAATTTATGGGAACAAGAATCAACTAGCATAGGAAGGCAAAACAAGCATAACTTCAAAACTTTGAACACTTAGAGAGGAAACTTGATATTATTGCAATATGTAAAAGCATATGCTCTTCTCTCATATTAATTTTCAGTAGCATCATGAATAAATTCAACAATTTAACTATCACATAAAGCATTCTTTTCATGATGCACAAGCATAGAATTTTCTTTACTCTCCACATAAGTAAATTTCTTCTCATTCATAATAGTGGGAGCAAACTAAACAAAATAACTATCATGAGGCACTTGATTGGCATAACCACATTCAATATTAAAATCATGATGACAAGTTTCATGGTTACTATCACTCTTTATAGCATGCATGTCACGATCATAATCTTCATAGATAGGAGGCGTGCCATCATCATAATAAATTTGCTCATCAAAACGTGGGGGGCTAAAAATACCATATTCATCAAACATAGCATCCCCAAGCTTGTGGCTTTGCATATTATTAGCATCATGGATATTCAGAGAATTCATACTAAAAATATTTCTATCATGCTCATCATTCAAGGAATTCTCATCAAGTATTTTCATAATTTCTTCCACTACCAATTGAGCACAATCTTCTGAATCCTTATTTTCACGAAAGACATTATAAAGACGATACAAACGATGCAACCTAAACACCATTTTTTGTAGTTTTCTTTTATAAAACCAAACTAGTGAAAAACAAGAAACTAAAAGATTTGATTGCAAGATCTAAAGATATACCTTCAAGCACCCACCTCCCCGGCAACGGCGCCAGAAATGAGCTTGATGTCTACTACACAACTTGTTCTCGTAGACTCGTGTTGGGCCTCCAAGCGCAGAGTTTTGTAGGACAGTAGAAAATTTCCCTCAAGTGGATGACCTAAGGTTTATCAATCCGTGGGAGGCGTAGGATGAAGATGGTCTCTCTCAAACAACCATGCAACCAAATAATAAAAAGTCTCTTGTGTCCCCAACACACCAAATACAGTGGTAAATTGTATAGGTGCACTAGTTCGGCGAAGAGATGGTGATACAAGTGTAATATTGATAGTAGATATTGATTTTTGTAATAGTAATAATAAAAAACAGCAAGGTAGCAAGTAACAAAAGTGAGCACAAACAGTATTGCAATGCTTGAAAACAAGGCCTAGGGTCCGTACTTTCGCTAGTGCAATCTCTCAACAATGCTAATATAATTGGATCACATAACCATCCCTCAACGTGCAACGAAGAATCACTCCAAAGTTCTTATCTAGCGGAGAACATAAGAAGAAATTGTTTGTAGGGCACAAAACCACCTTAAAGTTATCCTTTCTGATCGATCTATTCAAGAGTTCGTACTAAGATAACATCAAGTTATCCTTTCCGTTTGATCTATCTAAGAGTTCGTACTAGAATAACACCATATGATACGCATCAACCAACTCTAATGTCACCTAGATACTCCAATGTCACCACAAGTATCCATGAGTTAATTATACGATACGCATCAAACAATTTCAGATTCATAATACTCAATCCAACACAAAGAACCTCAAAGAGTGCCCCAAGATTTCTATCGGAGAACGTAGGACAAGAACATGCATCAACCCCTATGCATAGATTACCCGAATGTCACCTCGGGAATCTGCAAGTTGAGTACCAAAACATACATCAAGTGAATCAATAGAACACCCCATTGTCACCACGGGTATCCATATGCAAGACATATATCAAGTATTCTCAAATCCAATATTCAATCCAACATAACGATATCTCAAAGGGAAAGATTCAATTCATCACAACATGATAGCAAGGGAATAACATCATATGATCCGACTATATTAACAAAGCCCGTGATACATCAAGATCGTGACATCTCAAGAATACGATAGAGAGAGAGAGATTGAACACATAGCTACTGGTACATACCCTCAGCCCTGAGGGTGGACTACTCCCTCCTCTTCATGGCCTCCGCCGGGATGATGAAGATGGCCACCGGAGATGGATTCCCCTCTCCGGCAGGGTACTGGAACGTCTCCATATTGGTTTTTCTTCGATACAGAGAGTTGCGGTGGCGGAGCGGATAGTCTAGGGTTATTTTTTGGGGTTTCTGGATATTTGGGAATTTATAGGCATCATTGGCGGTGGAGAGGGGCCTCGAGAAGGGCACAACCCATCAAGGCGCGCTGGGGGCCCCCTGGCGTGCCGTGGTGGGTTGTGGTATCCACGGCCCACCTCTCTGGCACTTCTTTGGCCCACTGGGTGTCTTCTGGTCCAAAAAAAATCTCCAAAAAGTTTCATCGCGATTGGACTCCGTTTGGTACTGATATTCTGCGAAGTAAAAAAAAAAGCAAAAAACAGCAACTGGCACTTTGGCACTATGTCAATAGGTTAGTCGCAAAAAATTGATATAAAGTTGCTATAAAATGATTGTAAAACATCAAAGAATGATAATATAACAACACGGAACAAGCAAAAATTATAGATACGTTGGAGACGTATCACAAAACCACGACAGATTTACTTCTCGTGGAGGCACATATTTGACGCATTTTTTTCTACCACGAGAGGCACTGATTTACTTTTCGTGGAGGCACGGATTTGCTTCCACGAGAGGCACAACCGTGCCTCTCTGAAAGGGGAAAAACATGTTTTATTTTTATTTTCCTTCCGTGAGAGGTACGACTTTACTTCTCCTGGGGCATGGATTTGCTTACACGAGAGGCACGGCCGCCTCTCGCCAAAGGAAAAAATACATGTTTTTTTTCCTATCATGAGAGGCACAGATTCACTTCTCGTGGAGGCACATATTTTCTTCTGCGAGAGGCAGGACTGTGCCACTTGGAAAGGAAAAAAACATGCTCCCGGTTCATTTTTTCATCAGTTTTTTTCGTGAAAAAAAGTTCGTTGAGACCTATCAACATGGGATCTTGTTTTGAAGATCTCGACGCGAGGAATCCAACGGTGAAAACGGTTTGAGAGATAAAATATTTTGAATAAACGAAACTACACAAAAAGGGAAAACTCTCTGGTTGCAACAAGTGGCGTACATGCAGTGTGACTCTTGTGGTAACCTAGAGAGGTGGGAGTAACCATTGCAAAGAGTACTCCTTAATTAGTGATTTCGCAGACTCACGCTATAGTACCCCTTGCTGTTGGTCCCTAGCTTGAGTCGGCCTAGTCGGACATATGCGTGTGGATGCAGACGACAATTTGTCGTAAAGAGCAACTGTAGCGACCCGACCCGAAACGGTCGAATCTCCGGTGTTTCCGTACCATCCCAAGATCATGCTGGTACACACGCGGTACATCAATGTATATATCAAAGGGAAATCACACAGCTTTATTAATAGAAATCTCATATCGAGTCCTTTATTACAATAAAGATTACAATAAAGTGGCTGAAGGCCAACTAATGAGATAAAACTAATCCAAAACTTGCGGAAGCTTCAAAGGTAGTTGAGTCCATCTGACTCCAAGGGCATCTCACTGAGCGTAGAGCGTATCCTCACTCCTGGTCGGAAAAGTACTCTGCAACATGATACGTTGCAGCCGTGTAGGTCAACATTTTTGAATATGCCGGCAAGTCACAAAAGAGAGGGGTGAAAATATCATCTATTCTATATGCATATAAGGCAGGTGGGGCTGTAAGTTTAAGTTTAGCGTAAAGCCAATTTTTTTTCCTACAACAAGAGAGGGGGCGAAAGCAAAAAAATAATTACTACATTGTTGGTTGATTAATGAGAAGGTTCCACCAACCTTTTCTCATACCCAAGTTATCAATAATACCCACATCATTAAATTATTTGTGTTGAGACTTCTTGATAGTTTCAGTTCCTTTGGCTCAAGTTGTCCATGACCGTGGACACGGCTAATCGATTAGGTCTCGTACTCTGCAGAGTTTTGCACACGTTCCCCACAAGATTTGATCACCTGCGTTGAAGTCCTCGCACTTCAGGGTGTTTGAGAACCGGATGATCAAAACAGGGTCTTCCAAAGGGTTCCTCTGAGCCACTGTTGGTGCCCATCCATTTCCTACCGTTCTTCTACATCTGCTAGCACCGCCCGTCCAGAGTCGCCACGATGTCCAACCTAGCCAGAGCCCATAATGGCTTGTGGCTGTGCAGGTAAGCCTCGGGTCTTGAAGTATCCATCCGTCTCTTCGTGCCTGGGTGGAACTTTCCGCGTGAATACTGGCACTTCTCCAGCAACACCTAGGCTACCACTGGGTCCTCCAGGGTGCCGTTCAACCGTCTTCCACCCAGAGATGTATTGCATCATGAGGTCTTGAAAAATATCTTGAAGTCTTGGGGTCTTAGTCATGAATTAATTCTCACAACTCTCATGATAAACACTCAACCATACCCCGTTTACTAAAAGCATAGCAAATTAAAATAACGTTTCCCGGGGCAAAGTGACAAGGGTTTATGGGGTGTCTACCACATGATACTACTTCAAGAACCAAATTTCCAAGTACCTACTTTGCATGCAATGGTGGAGAAGGTAGAACTAATGCAATAAAACAATTGGTAAAACATGATCAATGTGAACTTGCCTTGCTGACGATCTTCGAACTCGAGTGACTCTAAATAGCAAGCCTCGCACTCTGGATGATCTAACGAATCAAACAATACACACAATAAGCATAACCTTATCACAACAATACATAACAGCAAGTAAAACTAATAATACTAAAACAATTCAATAATGCAAACAAAGAAAACAAAACAAAGGGAAACAAAGATTCATCCAAAACTCCATTGCAAAGCTTCTTCTAAAGTAAAACGACTATAAATAGTTTTCTACATCTAATATTTTTTAACAGAGAGAAAATTAAAGTTTTAATAGAAAAAAACAGAAAGGAAATTTACTACAAATTTCTAAGCAAAAAGAATCGATTGAAAAGGTTTTATAAAGCAAAAGTTATGGCCTAACTAAAATAGACCTTGAATTTGTCCAGATCAAAAATTTATAAAAACAAAAATTATTTTCATTAGTCCTCTGAATAGGTATAACATATAGAAATCAGTAGCAAAAAGAAACACCCAAAAACAATTTTTTTAATAAAAGTTATGCCTAAATTAGTGATTAACACAAATCTGTTTGAACTCGTAATTTAAAGTTCCAAAAATATTTTTATCGTTGGTTTCTCTGGAAAGAGGGTATTTTTGTGATCCAGAAGCAAGAAGAATCACTCCAATCGGAGTTGTAAAACTAAAGATAAAGAAAAAACAAAATCGCATCTAAATCTGAAAACGGGAATTTTCTAAAAAACGCTATAGTGTGGCCGTTCGCGACTATGGCGTCATGTGGCCTGATAGGGTTGGCTGGCTATGTTTGCTGCGGAGATTAAACGGTGGACGATCTCTACTTAACTGTCTGGGAAGTGGCAGCTAATAAAAAAAAACGCGAACCGGTTCGATCTAAACCGAAGTAACCTGTACTAAACCGATCTAAAAGAAAAACCTAACGTTTCGATCTATAGAAAAAAAAGTCTACTAGCGAACAGGGAGAGCGTTCGTGCTTACAGAGAAGAACAGGAGGTGGCACCGAAGAAGATGACGGTGGGGCGGCGACTCCGGCGATCAACGGCGTCGGTGAGGTTGTCCAGCGGATGCGGGACGTCGGGGGCGACCGATTTTTGCTGAAGGTGGAGGTTGGTGGTGACCGAAACTAGCGGGGCGTCGAGGTGAACTCCGTGAACTACAGCGGCGTTGCAAGCTCGATGCGGTCTCTGTAGATGGAGAGAGATCACAAGATTATGTCAAAAAGGATCTAGGGATCGAGAGAAATTGAATTACATAAGATGGAGTCTCGGGATGGCTCACGGGCGTCGGAATCCGGCGATGAACCGCAGCTTCTGCGACGAGATCCAAACGACGAAAGCTTCGAGTATAGATGGTTTCGGGCGTTGTGGTTTGGAGGAATCGGTCGAGGGAAGTCACGGGTATTTATAGGACATGATGCTTGGGGCAGGGGTTGACTAGAGATAAGATTTTGAAAGAGTTTGAATCGAAGTCGGTTCCCGTGTACGAACAGAACCTGTTCTGTTTCGTGGGGAGGAGGAAGAAGATGGTGGGTCCAGGTGGTCAGGAGGGAGAGAGACGCAAGCGTGCGTGAGAGAGAGATCGGGCGAGCGTGCTGCGGTGCCCGTGCGTGCGTGTGGGGCTAGCGTCGCTGGCGGGCTCGGCCTGCTGGGCCAGCGGGCGCTGGGCGTTTAGAGCTTAGGCTGTGTTTGGTTGAGCTGCAGATTCTGTAAAAGCTGCTGTGAGCTGTGAAAAAGCTGCTGTGAACTTTTAGCTGTGGAAAAGCTGGAAGCTGTTTGGCTGAAACGGCTGTGAAACACAACGAAGAGGTATGACTTACCAGTGGCATTGATGGGTAAATACTACTCAGTTTTAGGGGACAGCCAAAAATGGTTGGTTTAGAAGCTGAGAAGCTGAGAAGCTGAAAAGTTGGGATATCCCAGCTTCAAAATTTACACTACAGAGAAGCTGCAGATTCTCAAAAGCTGCTTTGTAAATTTAACCATTTGGTTCAGCTTATAGCTTTTGGACCCAAAAGTTGAAAGCTGAAGTTGAACCAAACACAGCCTTAGAGCTCGTGCGCTGTCCCGTTTTTTTTTTAAAGAAACCAAGGCGTTAGTACGCCTCGGGCTGGCAAGGTACATGCGTGCGTGAGTTGCACGCTGGCTTGGCTGGCCTCGTTGCCTGGGCTGGTCTGGTCGTTGCTTGTTTTTTTTATATAAATTCGTTTTTTTCTTTTTATACAGAAACAAAACGGAAAGAAGTATATATTAAAATAATAATAAAGTATAGGGTATTATATACCAAAACGATCAGAAAAATAAATCCTAAAGCGTGAACATTTTTGTAGATGTCAAATAAAAACTTTATAAAAAATTATTTTTTTGAAATTCCATATAAAACCAAATTTGACTTTCAAATAAATTGGCACTATTTTCTCCTGACTTTTGGGGTGTCATGTTACCTCCTCTCATACTCTTTGGTCAAGGTATTTTGTCATGGATTTGAAAATAGAAAAAATCAAATGCCATTGAAATGAAATCAAATTCAAAATAAAAATTTAATTGTCACATCCATTTCACTCAAAATGTATAGATGCATAACTATAATTGTAAAACATTCCAAATTGAAAATTTGGGATGTTACAGCAACACATAGGTGTTGGGAAACATAATAGAAAACAAAAAAATCCGCCCTACGATCAACGAGGAACACTATGAAGATGCAATAAACAGTTTAGATCAGATCATTACCGACACCGAGTTGCAGCGGAAGAACACGAGTCATTGTAGATTGTACTTGGAGTCACTCGAACCATAGATGAACGACCCTGCGAACCGCCCAAGGACAGTCCCTCGAACGAAAGACCGAAAGCACAACCTCTCCAAAGATTGCAAGCGTACGGTTTTCACGATCCGGCAATGCTTCACCATTCAGAACTAATCATCGCCAAAGAATTATAGGGAGGAGATTAGAACCACATTAGTCTTCTAATTATGAGAATTAGAGGATCTAGGTCTAGCTCTAATTAGATCGACTAGGATCAACTAGAATTAGAACTAGAGAACTAGAGGAGGCTCCAAAATTTATGTTCTAGAGGCTAGCCCTGCCCCTCTATTTATATGTTGAGCCTTGGGATGGTAACTTGAGGGGGGGGGGGCTCCCCAAATTCGGTTTGGAATGCAAGGAAGAGTCCTCCTTGATTCCAACACAAAACACCACACATTTCCGAAAACCCCACAGACATCAGCGTCTGGTCCCTGTCCTCCGCAAAAACTCCGTTTGCACTGACCTAAAGCATCATGGGCCATATCCCTTGGCCCAGCCAATGTGTTCTCGCACCAGAGACCCTTTGGATTTATCCGGAAGGTTTCGTAACCTTATGGACATCACCAAAAGTTCCTAGAACCTTCGTAGAACCTCCCAGACTTCTTGAAAGATTCAAAACGCTTTCAGAACTCTCTCAAAACTATATCTTATGTTCCCGGACCTATTCAGAGAATATTTCCCCATAATTCTCACTCCACTAACACTCAACAGATCATGATTCCCTTAAGCTTGTGACCCTGTAGGTTCGGTAAAACATAGCATTGAACAAAACCCTTTTCGTTCAATGACCAATAGCGGAACCATGGACCTCCATATTAATCCTTATGAATACACATAATACATTCAAGTGAACCTTTGGTTATCATGTGCTATTACCTTTGCTTCGCGATACTTTACAAAACCCATAGGTGAGATATATCGATATCCTCTTGAGTCATTATCATGCTCGCTATACCGGTCTCCCCGTTACTGGTTTTGTTCTTCTTTTTCGTTGACATGCCCCGGCATCCGTGTGACCTACTCACCTGTGTCTGGCTAGACGATGATGGATGCCGTCACACCGAGAGGGCCCTAAGAATATCTCTCCATCATCCAAGGAGCAAATTCCCCTCTCGAGCTATCTAGTCCCTTGTCAAACTTTCTGATGAACCTGTAAGTTGTCGTTATGATTACCGTGTTACAAATGACGTTTAAGTAATCCCAAATTTCATCATACGGTAAGAAGTGACTATAATACTCGCATGGTCTTAGGAACTAAATCACACGCGAACACTTCATGGTATAACAATTGACTTCTGACAATATTATCTCAAGGTATAACAAACAATTTTGTGTCGATTCAACTCTCAATGTTGTTTTAGGACTATCATTACACTTAACGATATTCTAAGATCCGGAAAACATGATCACCAACAACACCCGAGCTAGTTGTGAAGGCGAGACTTGGAATCTAATTTTTCCATTTATCATTCCACACGTGCATATGAGTTCTCCATTGAATCACATATTCCAGGATCATAGAAGTTATAGCATAGAATATAAACTCTTAATTATGAACATAGGCATATAATAATACATATTGCCTCTAGGGCATATTTCCAACAGTGTCCCACTTGCAATAGAGTCAATAATCTAGTTAGCACATTTTCATTTACACTAATGGTAATCTGATGTTTGTCCATGCTTTGCTTGTGGTATAGCCTTCATCCTATTGGATCTTGACAACTTCAGATATGCGTGTATCATTTGCATTTCAATTCATGTGTCATGCTTTCACATGAATTCATAATCTGTGTGAAACTGGCTTTGTATGTATTGAATCAATGGCAGGACCTATGATTCCTTAGATTGATCTAGGTAACCACTTATTAAGAACGATGTTCCATTTGCACAATCATCTAGAAACCATACCAAGCTCATTAATAAATTTTTGATTCATCACCCTCCATTGTTACTTCTAAAGCGGCAATATACTCAACCTTCTATTATAGAATTCACCAAAGTAGCTTTCTTGGACAAATTCCAACTTATTGTGCCACCATAAATCATTTAATTGAAATTGAAAATTACTTGGAGCATCGATGCAGATTTTGTCGATGTACTACTGACAATGAGCATGTATTGGTGTAATTCTTCATTTTCTCCGTATGCGAGAAACATGTCATCGGTACTTCACGACATTTTACTGTTATCCTACGATCAACAACCACTCTGGTAAGTTTATTCAAAACTTACTTGGAGTACTGGACATATCTTGTTGTTTACATACCATGGAATATAATTAACACAAGTGTGATTCAAATCATGTATTTCGCTCATCAGTATTTTAGGACACCAATTTTTGTATAAAACTCCTTCCATGTGACTTCGAAAGGAAACTCTTCTTGGTGTTCTACGTACTAAACTGCTTTAGTATTTTGTTAATATATATTTTGGCCAAGCCCGATTAGACACTAATATATTCATATATTATTATGCCTACTATATTGCTTAAGTACTTTACTAAAAAACTAGTTTTAATATAGTCTTAATCCATGTCAAGAAATTTATATAATTTCCAATCAATAATGTGTCATGCACACACAACGTGTTAGAAATTTTATCATGCTCCCACTTAGTTTCTTATAAATACAAGCATCTTTACTTTCCTCGATGAAATCAAATTATTTGACCATTTCATGAGAACAAGGATTCCAACTCCATTGTGCTTGCTTCAGTCCATTATAGGATCTCTTGAAGTTTGCATACGTACTAGCATCCTCTGGATTTACAAAATTACCTTAGATTGTATCACACATACAACCTTGGTTCCAATTCCATCATTTTGACATCCTTCTATTATATCTCATAATTGAAATATTTAGTAATTACTAGTTTAACCTGTACTAACTTTCAATATTGCATTGCTGAGACAATCTCGTCATAATCAGCTCCTTGATCTTCTCATAAACTATTTGTAACAAGTCAAACAATATAAATCATTTTTATCTTTGTTAGTCTATTGATCCATTACTATACTTTAGACTATAATTGTTTCAGGGTCCATCAAGTTCTAAACTTGAATTATGTATATGGATACTATCTCGTATTATTTTGGCATATAGCCAATTCCGGAGTCACGACCCATGAATTCATCTCTTTGTATTATAGGTTCATTTATTGTTCAACAATATTTCATTCGCACACCACGAAGGTCTGCACGAATTTTCCCAACCTATAGTTCAGCCGCAAGTTTGACCAAAGTCTCCATATCTCACGTAGAGTCTTCCGTATCAGTCTTGGTAGGAAATTCTAGAATTATTTCCAGCGTTTCTTTTCTTAGACCTGATTACGAAGATTTTGTAATCTCGTCGAGTTGCACTATCCTCCCACTCACTCTTTTGCAGAAAATACTTTCTTCAAAGTTTACCGCACTCTTTTGCAAAAAACATTTTCCCTTAGCATAGTGATAGAAGAATACCCAACTATATGGGATAACCAACAGATTAGTACTCATACAATTCAATATCTTATATGGTGACATGCCAACAGATTTGATGGCGCTCTTTTTCAGTGTAAAAGCCGCAGCCTCTAAAGCATCACATTAAATAGTATATTGTCAAATTGATTAATGTCATCTTTGATCTCACCGTGTCATACATACTCTGATTACATCTACTCAAAACATTATACTCTTAGTGATGTTCTGAGAAGTGCAAGCTATACAATAGTTTTCATAACTCATCAGACATTCGTTAAACTTGTAACTCAAATATTCCTTTATGCAATCTAATTGTAGAAATGTAATTTTCTTGTTACTAATTTCTACTCCATTCTGAAAAATCATTCGAAACATTTCAAAGGATCTAGATTTATGTCTCAATAAGTAAATGTAAATATCTACTTGATCATCCTTGAAGGTAGATAAATCCGCCGCTTGCAATAACTCTTATTGGACTACATACATCAATACACATATTTCCAATTATTTTGTTGCTCGTTCTTTATGGCATGTGAACAATATTTTAGTTTCCTTCACTAATTGGACAAAATTTGCAAGTGTTAGATGATTCATAATTAGATGACTTCAAAAATCTATCACTATGAAATTTCTCCATGCCGAATCTCGAGTGTGACTAAACGCAGTGCCACACATATGTCATATTCTTTTAGTGTTGTGATATTTAGTGTCAGTGTTATGGATGTTCAGTTTTATCACCAATATTCATAACATACATGTTATCCATAATAGGACTATGGCCTATTGTTCATAATATCGAACAACTATTGTTCTCTCATGATCAACCTCCTTGCAACTTATATGCAATGGGCTAGAGTGTAAAATACTCTAAAATAAATTATGACAATAAATACCGAGGTAATATACTAATGGGAAGTATGTAACTTTTAAAAAGTTTCCATGAAATATTTTAACCTCATTATTTGTTGCTTATTTAGGCCGTTGTAGTTTCTTGCAATGATTCGCAACAATATGCAATCGAGTTGATATCCTCGTGATCAACTTTTAACCACGATTCCAAAGAATTGATAATCAAAATTCTGATCACAATTCCCAAGAACTACACTTTACTTGACCAACTTTCTCTACATCTTTTAACGTGTAGGACATTCATACCTGAATTGGGCATTCCAATGTTCTTTCTTTTGCATTTTTACTTGTTATAACTTTACTTCAGTATTTCTCCTACTCATGGAAGAATCATCCAACTTTAAGAGTGGTGTGGGCCCTGAACTTCCCTAGGCGTGTTAGTCTAACTAAATCCTTTGGTTTTGTTATTTCTCTTTAAGTTCTCACCATCAGCTCATGACTAGCATTCTTCTGGATCTTATGCATTTCAATCTTAAACATAGTTAAACACTTCACTAGAACTTGCAAACAACACACTTCTTTAAATATCACATAATCTCCCCTAAAGAAATATAAGAGAGTTTAGATCATTACTTTAATGATCTAACACTCTTATATTTCTTTACAGATGGACTATATTTTAACCTTTTTTATTTTTAAAAACAATTTTCAGTTCCAAGAATTTCAAATAACTATCCCAAACATTTTGAAGTTGGGGTTTCTTGGAAGCAAGTAAACCATAATTGTTAGTGCTTCTAGTGCCCCTTAGTGGTTTTGGAGTATTGAGGACGAATGGGTTAAGGTACTAATGTATTTCTTCAGGTGACGACTATGATACATTTCTTGAAGAAATTGAAGTGAAGAAATTAGTGTGACCTTGAAGAAGTTGATGTGAGGACTTGAAGCTTGAAGACTTTGTTTTCATATTTCATTTCTTATTTCTTGAGTCATAGGAAACACCTTACTATGAAAGGGGGTCTAGGCGAAGCATAGACGCACATTATTATGAGACAGAAAACCATCACCATCGCCACCTCACAAAACCCTCACCCCCGCCCTTCCCCTCCCCTCCCCGTCCCCAGTAGCACCTACACTACGGTACTCCTCCACGACTCTACATGTCATCGCCTATGGCTGCGGCAACCACTTAACTCGACGTCTGCTGCTGCCGCCAAACCTCACCACATTTCGCTACTGCCGCTTGTCGCGCCCTATCGGCACTCACTTTTTTGACGCAGCTCGCCATCGACTCAGCTCTGCCCGATTGGGGAATCTTTAGTACTGGGTTTTTTGCTCATGGAGAACTAGGTAGGTAATTTACTGGAATATCCGCTCATCTCTTATCCCATTCCGTCTGCTCCTTTTAATCACCCGGTCGAAATCGCCGTGGATTCATTTTTTTCTTCTAGCTGATTCAAGGGTTTTCATTCATTGAGCGAACAGTGCAAAGACACATCAGGGCTATGCGGGCTCGGCCAGACAGCCGAGGAGTTCCATCTCACTGTACCAGATGACTTCATGAAGTGCACGGTATGTTCAGTCTCACCCTACCTCAGTTGGCATGGCCTACTTTTCAAGAACATATACTCTATATTGATACATTTGGATGAAAGGTGCCACATGGAGCATATACGTCAAAGGGGATTTCTTCTTCTTCTATATTAGGCAAACTAGTAGAATGCCCGTGCGTTGCTACGGGCTAAAATAAAAATAAATGAAGAGAAAGGTGTGACAGCCCCCGGATGCCCCTACACTCTCATGAGCAGTAAATTTAAAATAAAATAAAAAAATCAAAAAAATCAAAAACTTTAGGGGATCAAAGATGAGCAAACTTTTGATGTTCTTGCAAATTTTCAGCCACAATTAACACTCGAGCAGCACTCACAAAAAAATTTACTACTTTAAAGTGCACATAAACTTTGACCACTGATATTTTTAGGTGAGGTTTCCTCGAAAGTTATTTGAGGCTGAAAATTTGCAAGAACGTCGAATGTTTAATCATGTTTGTTTGATGTTTCAAAGTTTCAGATTTTATTTATTTGAATTTATTCTTTATAGAGGGTGTAGAGGCACCCGAGTGTCGAAAGTACTATCTCATAAATAAATCAAACAAATAATTTTTGAAACTCACTTCTTCCTCATACGCTCGGGCATGCTTGGATATCAAATGGGTGCCCAGCAAGCTCGCCACCCTATGATGCAACCTTACCTTTTTCTATCGGACCCTCCCCTTCCCGCCCGGTTTCCTGTCGTAGCGGGACATTTCTTGCTCGAGCTCTCTCTTTTAAAACTGGTAACGCGCACCTCACATTTGCCATGGCACCCTATCTTTTTTACACCATACTTACCCATGAAACGCCAATGAGGAATCCACTGCCAATCGCCCGTGTTTGTATCGATCCGCCACCACCATCAAGGGATAGGAGGCGTGAGCCACCCATGATGCCCCTCGTGCAAAGATTGCATATCCGATATCTCCTAAGCCATTGACATGTTGTAACATACAGTTGAATGTCGCTCATTACCATGAAAAAAATGTGATGGCCATTGTTGGGTGTGCAACTAAGACGCCACTGTCACCGTTATTAACTCTTGAAACAACCAACAATGAATTTGCCCTTCTATCCTCACCAGAATATGTACAAGAATGTCGTGCATTACCATGAAACCAAAAAATATGATGTATGATTGATGATTGTATATGGTAGTGAATGGTAATAAGGATGGAAATATCTCATCAATGCTTGATTGATTGTGATTTATTTCCTACTATATGGTAATCAATCGATGATGAGACAACACCTGAGTGAAGAATTACTAGGAAATTTAGGATTTGAAATCAATTGCTACGAAACTGGATTTCATTGTTTGGTAACATTCCCGTTTGTAACATGGCTAGTTAGGAAAGTTTAGAAAGGTTAGGGAAGTTTTTTTTGAGAGGGTGAAAAAACCAACATGAAGGGGTAGTGGTGGGATATGAGACGAAATAAAACCGCGGAGGGGAGGCTACAAAGTCCCCTTTTAGGAGTAGAGATATAGGTATATACAATAAGATTTATTTGTCATGGTTTTTCTTAATTTTCTGAAATTCCGTTATTTGTTTCCTGAAAATCTACAAATTGTTTCCCAAAATAAATTGCATTAATTAGTGAGATCGGTTGATTTGGATAAGTTAGGAAAGTTAGAACTGTGATCTTTTGTACGTTAGGGAAGTGTTGATTTGAAAGAAAAGAGTGCACAGAAAAATAAATCGATGGATAAGAAAACCAGTGGGAGGTGGGACAAAACTATTCCTCAAAACATCTAAGTCCAAAAATCGTCTCCACAATTGATCTGTGGAGCAATTCATAAACTGCAGTCAGTAGAAAAATTAGTTAGATTGTGCATGCATGAGACGATGAATTGTGCAGATGATCCCTAATTAAGTTGTGGAATGGTACAACCAGAAAAATAGCAGTCAAGGGACGAATTAGCTAGCTAGATTGTGGATGCATGCATGAGTCGCTAGATTGTGGATGCATGCATGAGTCAGCCGACACGAAGGAAGCTGCGCGGAGCACCACGACGAGCTCTGGGTACAGGTCCGAGCAGTTGCGCCTTCGTAGATAGATAGACGCCGCAGCGGACAGCGGCCAACATGACTGTCAGGTCGTCAGTGCCCACCATGCTACCAAATTGACCGGTCGATTGCAGTCGCTGCATCCAGTGTCCGTGCCGCCATGATGTGTACCCAGCAAGGATGACAGAGTCGTGCAGATCCAGCGGTGGGACCGAACGGCGAGGTGAGGTGACCGGTGGCGAGCGGGCAGGGCCTGCGGCGTCGGTTGTCGATCTCCTGGAACACACATAATGAGATGGAGAGCTAGATAGAGAGAGAGAGAGGGGAGTGAGATAATAACAAACTATGTAAGTAGAGTGAGGGCGGAGGGAGAGGAGAGGACGCAGAGGAGCATACTGGTGCCCGTTGTCGGCGTCAGAACCGGCGGATCTCGGGTAGGGGGTCCCGAACTGTGGATCTTGGATCGATGGGTAACAGGAGACAAGGGAGACGATGTTTACCCAGGTTCGGGCCCTCTCTATGGAGGTAATACCCTACGTCCTGCTTTGTTTGTATTGATGATGGTGTATCGAGTACAGAGTTGATCTACCTCGAGATCGTATATAGTGAGCTATGCTCGTATGATGATATGATCTATGATGATCCGATCCTTCCTAATGACTAGCCTGGCCTCGGCTTATATAACACACCAGAGGCCTAGGATAACAAGAGTCCTAGTCGGCTACGTCGGTGGAGAGGAGTCCTTATCTTGATCACCAAGTCTTGTGGAATCTTCCTCGTATGCATCATGGGCTGTCCGAACTGGCCCATTAGTGAATCATCATGGGGGTCCTCGGCCCGACCCACTGGTCGGGAGATGACGTGGTGAGTACCCCCTAGTCCAGGACACCGTCAGTAGCCCCCTGAACCGGTCTTCAAGTTAGGGACGCTCCTTGGTTCTTCCGAATCGTTCTTCATCTTCGGTCGTCGGTCTTGAAAACTGGTTCAACAAATCTTCCCATTACTGATCAAGAGGTTTGCCGAAGTGTATCCGAAGAGTTCACACGTCAGGCATCCGAGGAGCCACTTTAAGTTATTGGCCTTTATCAATGCCTTGTTATTTTTACGCCACACCTCGGGTCTAGAGTGTTTCCCGTGCGTCGGTGTCCCCTCGCGTCCGAGCTCCCACGCCGAACTGCATCCGAGGTGTCTTTTTGCGTCCGAGCTCCAACGCCGAACTGTATCCGAGTTTCATGTCGGACTGCTTCCAAGGTTCCTTTATGCAGCCAAGCTCCAACGCTGGTCGGCATCTGAGGCGTCATAAATTACCTCGGTCTTTGAAAATTTGAAGGACTTCATCTGAGCTTAAATGCAGGAATAGTCTTTTATGGAGCCAGCCATTCGCATCCGAGCTTTATGCCGAACTGCTTCCGAGGCGTTTCCAATCTTGAGCTTTATGCCGGAATGCTTCCGAGCTCCAACGCCGGACTGCATCCGAGCTCCAACGATGATCAACATCCGAGGTGTCATAAACTACCTCGGTCTTTAAAAAATTGAACGAATTCAGCCGAGCTTAATGCCAGAAATGCCCTCTATGGAGCCAGCCACTTGCGCCCGAGCTTTATGCCGGTCTGCTTCCAAGGTGGTGCACCACCCCGACCGTGGGCTGATTTTTTGTGGAAATTATTTCCGATCGTGCAATTTATTTACTACCAAGATTTATACACAATAGCCCTCAAGGTGTGTGTCGGTCTATAACCTGAGATGCACCTGAAGGAAAAAAATAATAATCAAAATAAAATCACTAATCCCAGTAGCCCCTGAGACTTAGGTCGATTTGCAAAATCGGCCTGAGGATCAAGTTCTTGCTCGGCGGCATTCGTTAGGGATGTAAACGTGGTATGCAGTAGTTTTCGAGACTCGTGTTGGGTGCGGCCGACCAACCTAAGGATCGAATCTCCTTAGAAACCGTATTGCACTTTGAATTTGCTGCATTGAATAGGCAATGCAGTAGCCCCCGAGCCTTAATTTGGGCACGGGTGGTCGAATTAAGGATCAATATTTGTTTGACACAAACTTTGTTACGTTTGACACAATTTATGTGTAATGATTCTATGTATCCAAGTACTTTACATCATTA
Source organism: Elymus sibiricus (assembly GCA_039707655.1). Taxonomy (NCBI): domain Eukaryota; kingdom Viridiplantae; phylum Streptophyta; class Magnoliopsida; order Poales; family Poaceae; genus Elymus; species Elymus sibiricus. Next base: position 181,504,935 of record CM077665.1, read on the forward strand.
ATGCTAGGATCCGCATTGTACAAGACTTTGTTGACCAACCATCGGCTTCAACCTCCTTGGCTAGTAGCCGAGGAGTGTTTGCCCTTCTTTATAAAGCCTTTATAAGGGCAAAGATTTACGGCAAACAAGGCAATCCGGCCATACGGTTTTATAAACAAAGGTACGCGGAGAGCTATGTTATATTACAATTTAACGTAAGAAACATCTTCTGGAAAAAATAGTTCATTTATAAGTTCCTTTTCCCAGGATATCATGTTAACCATGATCGTGAAACCTCAACTCCGATCAATGTGGGAGGAAAATATTGAGGATTTAGTTCGAGGAATGTTCCCGAACTCTGTGGTCTTTGATGAACCGAAATTTTCACTTCCGTCATTGCTGACCAATTATATTCTTAAGATGGCTAGCTTTCGGCTTCACCCAGTCTGAGGTACTATCTCGGATGACCCGGAAGTAACAATCACAGAGGTGCTCCCTTTACCCCCTAGCCGAACAATCGGGAACGTAGGGGGTAAGCACAGGAGCCAGGCAACCCAGCTTGGCCAAAATCTTAAATCAAATTGATGCATATTTATGGCTTTATAACGATGATTACGGAAGGCAGCACTCGCATATTGAATACAAATGCTTGTATGCTATATACTATTTTGACTCCTTTGTGACCGTTTATCATTTGAGAGTGGCCCATCGTCGGCTTCTACCCCTTTGTAGATGCTACGCAGGGTGTTTCCGCAGTAACAAGACAACCCTTAGCCGACGTCTCGGTGCCCGGAGGCGGTTGTGTTAGTGGAAACAAGGCAATCAGATATTCGGACTTTATAACTTTCACTTAGTCATAGGAGCATATGTTTGGGGGCAACTTAATAGCCCCCGGTATACGTCGACTCCTCGGATTATTCGAGGTCGAACCACCCACAACTTGGCCTTTTCAAGAAAGAAAGGCCCATCGTTTTACTCGGATAACCTCGATTGGCTATATTTGATTGAACACCGCCTGTGGTTCGCTGACCGATTTACACTTGTTGTGACAGTCAGCTTTCGGCTTTCTCCAACTGAGGCACTTAACCAGTTAAACCGGAAGTGACAATCACTATGGTTCTCCCTTTACCCCTTAGCCGAACAAAGCGGGAACGTAAGAGGTAAGCACAGGAGCCGGGCAATCCAGCTATAGACCAAAGACACAACTCGAAATCGATGCATATAAATGCGAAATACCGAGGACATTTTGCCGAGGACTGCATAGAGTACCTCGGTGTTTGGTGGGTTCGGTGCTAACCGCAGACCCCCTTTAATACTGCCGATGCATGAAATGCATCTGGCATTGTACTGCAAGAGTTATGCTTGGAAATAACAAAAAACGTATGCAAAAAAACTTTATGTTTAGATAAAATAAAATAGTGTCAATCCGAAATTGGTCTAAAATTTAATATGTGCTTCGGTCGTGCTTTAACATGATACATCCGATCTCCGGACTCCAAGCGGGTCAACCTTTGGCTTCAACCTCCGTATCCCAAAGGCGGAGTGTTTCTCCGAGGCCTGTTTAGCGAACTAAACTCGAGCGGCTTTAGAAAGAAACCAGGCTATCCGGCTATTGACCACACACTCGCGTTGGAAAAAGGAGTAGTAGAAAAAGACTTTGCAACGACCAAGATGAAAACACATTTATTATAAAACGGATCATATAAATTTAAGAGCCCCAAAATAACTTTGGGGAACGGAAATTGTTTTTAACAAATGATTTTTTTTGTTTAACAAAAAATATAATGTTTGGTTGAACTGAACACAAAGCAAAATTTCAAAGAGAGCCGAGCACGACAGCGACTTAGCTGGTTAGTGTGCTCGGTACGGTCCGGGGTTGTGACGGGACAGAGATGTAGTCCTTGGCCTGGGCGAGATCCCAGTCCCCAAGCCCGAGGTAATCGAGCGAAGAACTCGGGTCGAGAAGTGGCAACACAACATGGTTGCTGCTGCGAGGCGAAGCCCCCGGTCCAGCCGAGGAGACAGAGTATTCGGCAGCATGACGGCGAAGCCCCCAGTTATCATGGGAAAAGGAAGTGTTTTTAGCAAACAAACTTTTTTATTTAACACAAATATAATGCTTGGTCGAACCGAACAAAAATTTTGAAAATTTGAGCATGAAAGCGACTTAGCTAGTTAATGTGCTTGTGACGTGTGTCGAGCTTGTAGTGGGTCAAGGTCCCAGCCCCCAAGCCGGTCACGAGGTAGCCGAAGAAGAGCTCGTCTTGATGAAGTGACAACACAACACTTCCGAAGGGCCGAGGAGAAACCCCCGGTCCAGTCGATCAGACGGAGTAGTTCGGCAACGTGACGATGAAGCCCCCACGTTAGTCAACTATGTCGACGAAACAATTTGGTTGATGGAGGTAAGACGACGATGTAGGCATGCCAAGGTGACCGCATGACACAGCCGAAGTCGATTACCTATGCACACAATATAGTGCAAGCCAAGAGTAATAACAAATAAAGGTAATAATATACTTTAAAAAAATCTTCTACTTAGTTAATTTAAGTGAAGCAAATAATTAAAGGAATATGGCCTGGGTGCCGAGGTGCCTGAGCGAAGAGTTCGGCTTGACGAAGTGGCAACGCTGCACGGTCGATGTGGCGAGGCGAAGTCCCCGGTCCAGCTAACATGGCAAAGCTAGTCGGCTGGTGACGCCGAAGTCCCTGGAGCAGGTTGATGAAGAGATGGCAAAGCCCCCGGTCTAGCCGAGGTGACGGAGCAGGTCGGCTGGTGACGCCGAAGTCTCATGCCAGCCGGGGTGTCGAAGCAGGTCGGCTGGTGACGCCGAAGACTCATGCCAGCCGAGGTGTCAAAGCTGGTCGGCTGGTGACGCCAAAGTCTCATGTCAGCCGAGGTGTCGAAGCTGGTCGGCTGGTGATGCCAAAGTCTCATGCCCGCCGAGGTGTCGAAGCTGGTCGGCTGGTGACGCCGAAGTCCCCAGAACAGGTTGATGAGGAGATGACGAAGCCCCCGGTCTAGCCGAGGTGACGGAGCGGGTCGGTAAGGTGACTCTAGAGCCCCATGCCAATCAACGTGTCAAAGCAGGTCGGCGTGGTGGATGTCAGCTTGAAAAACCGACGGCGTGGCGATGCCGACGCAGGTCAGAATTTATGACGCGGTCAATGTTGGCTTGATGAAGCAACGGAGCGCCCGACCCTTACAACCTGCGGATGACGAGGTTCTCTCGATGATTATTCGGCCCTCGCGATGCCGAACTCTTGGTCGGCTGACCGAGATGATGAGAAAATTTCCTTCAAAAAGGACGCCTCACAACCCATTCGTGAAAAAGATGAACTTGGTCGGATTCGTTTTCGCGCATGAAAATAGATCCAAAATTCGTTGTATTCATCGGACGTTTCCCGGAGTTTAGACGGTCGGATCGAGCTGAAATTTTGAGGGGTGATCTGTATAGGAATTCCACAGTCGATGAATGGTGGGATTTTCAAACGGATGTCTGAGCTAGATATTGGACACCTCGCCCTAAACTCATCCAGATTCCCGTCCAGATTCGACAGGGCTCCAGTATATTGGAGATTGCCGGAGATTCCTCCATCGGAACGCAACGAAATTTTGCAGGGTAGTTGTAGATACAATTCCGCACAATACCACCGAAGCAATCGTCAAAGCGACGCTCGAGGAAACGGGGAAGACGAACACGAATTCTATGTCCAGAAAAATTGCAATATGCAGACGAGCCATCGATCCTTCTAGCAATCCCACAACGGAACTCTCAATGAAAGCACCAATGTCGGCGTCAAAACCGGCGGATCTCGGGTAGGGGTCCCGAACTGTGGATCTTGGATCGATGGGTAACAGGAGACAAGGGAGACGATGTTTACCCAGGTTCGGGCCCTCTCTATGGAGGTAATACCCTATGTCCTGCTTTGTTTTATTGATGATGGTGTATCGAGTACAGAGTTGATCTACCTCGAGATCGTATATAGTGGTCTAAACCCTAAGAGCTATGCTCGTATGATGATATGATCTATGATGATCCGATCCTTCCTAATGACTAGCCTGGCCTCGGCTTATATAACACACCAGAGGCCTAGGATAACAAGAGTCCTAGTCGGCTACGTCGGTGGAGAGGAGTCCTTGTCTTGATCACCAAGTCTTGTGGAATCTTCCTCGTATGCATCATGGGCTATCCGAACTGGCCCATTAGTGAATCATCATGGGGGTCCTCGGCCCGACCCACTGGTCGGGAGACGACGTGGTGAGTACCCCTAGTCCAGGACACCGTCACCCATGGCGAGGCCTCCATTGTCCCTTCCACCATCAAACCTCCATGGCTAAGGCACACCTACCCACCAGCATGACCTGATGGTGAACGGGTTCGCGTGACGAGCGTGGGGACAATGTACACACGATTTGTAAGGCATGTGCGCACGATCCCCACGAGATGTATTTGCGGTTGGATATCATGTATGATTGATGATTGTGTAAGGCAATGCATGGTAATAAGAAAGGAAATTTTTCATCAATGCTTGATTGATTGTGGTTTTTTTATTATATGGTAATCAATCTATGATGAGACAACACCTGAGTGAAGAATTAATAGGAAAGTTAGGATTTGAAATCAATTGCTACGAAACTGGATTTCATTGTTTGGGAACGTTCCCATTTTTAACATGGTTGGTTAGTAAAGTTTAGAAAGGTTAGGAAAGTTTTTTTCAGAGGCTGAAAAACCAACATGAAGGGGTGGTGGTGGGATATGAGACAATCTACAATTTGTTTAGAAAGGTTAATTTTCTTAAATTCTGTTATTTGTTTCCTAAAAAACTATAATTGTTTCCTAGAATAAATTGCATTAATTAGAGAGATCAGTTGATTTGGATAAGTTAGGAAAGTTAGATCTGTGATCTTTTGTATGTTAGGAAATTGTTGATTTGAAAGTAAAGAGTGGAGAGAAAAATAAATTGATGGATAAAAAACCAGTGGGAGGGGTGGTGGCAGGTGGTATGAAATAAAACTAGACAAAAAAAACCCTGCGTACCGCATGAACCTACCATCACAACTGCAGGCTGCCCCTTTTGAAATCAATTGCTACGAAACTGGATTTCATTGTTTGGTAATGTTCCCGTTTGTAACATGGTTGGTTAGGAAAGTTTAGAAAGGTTAGGAAAGTTTTTTTTTGAGAGTGTGAAAAAACCAACATGAAGGGGTGATGGTGGGATATGAGACAATCTACAATTTATTTAGAAAGGTTAATTTTCTTAAATTCCGTTATTTGTTTCGTGAAAAACTATAAAAAAATTCCCAAAATAAATTGCATTAATTAGAGAAATGAGTTGATTTGGATAAGTTAGGAAAGTTAAATTTGTGATCCTTTGTATGTTAGGAAAGTGTTGATTTGAAAGAAAAGAGTGGAGACAAAAATAAATCGATGGATAAGAAAACCAATGAGAGGGGATGGTGGGAGGTGGGACGAAATAAAACCGGACGAAAAAATCCCGCGTACCGGACGAACCTACCATCACGACCGCAGACTGCCCCTTTAGGAGTAGAGATTAATGATGTATTGTTCGTTCGATTAATCTCATATTTGCATGACATCATGGTTACATTATCTATTTATTTAATATTTTTATCATTTGATATCAACTGATGTATTGTTTTTTTAATTACTCCCATATTAGCATGTTACCCTGTTCTTTAATACTCTTATCATTTCCTACAATACATCCCTTGCTTTGCAACAACAAATGTAGTACAAAATCTTGCCATTTACATAACTGAAGACTCCGGGGATGTCATATTGAACACAAACCATGGATTTACAATCATTGTTTCTATAAAACATGATGAAGATTGTCACTCCTATTTTGACGCGGGCCTTTGGACAGAAGTTTCTAAGTTTTATGTACTGAAAGGTGGCACTAAAATTACACTGCACCTAAACGAGCCTGGTCATATGATAAATTCTAACTTCCCTGTTGACATCATCCGTCCAGACTTTGTTTGAAGTAAGTGTTCTTGCAAGTGTCTTCATGTTGACTTACGTAGCAATATCAAAGTAATTGAGTAGTATTTAAGCAACCAATTGAGGTTTCATTTTCTGAATCTGTTAAGTTTGTTCCTACCTAGCAACTTCTAATTACCAATACACTATTTTTCTGTGTTGTTCTAAATACATATACCCATCCTCCCATTGCTCTACTCATGTCAGAAAATGCCGCCACCGACGAGACTCGGGATGTGGCGGACAAGGATGCCATCAAGCGGAGTCGGTTTGAGCCAGAATCACAAGCGCCTCCGACAGGCCTAGAGTTCATCAGCAGCCTCCCGGATGATATGTTGACAATCATCATCTCCATAATCCCACTCGTAGATGGTGTGCGAACAACTGTCCTCTCCCAGCGGTGGCGCCCCCTATGACGTTGCGCCTCTCTCGGCCTCATCGACGAGCACATGCTCTCAATGGCTATCACAAATACTTGGATGCATTGTCCCAGATCCTCGGCACGCACTGAGGCCCAATCAGAGGCCTTACCATGGGCAAGTTTAGTTCGAACAGCTGATGTCTACTACGCAACTTTATTCTTGTAGACTTTGTTGGGCCTCCAAGCACAGAGTTTTGTAGGACAGTAGCAATTTTCCCTCAAGTGGATGACCTAAGGTTTAACAATCCGTGGGAGGTGTAGGATGAAGATGGTCTCTCTCAAACAACCCTGCAATCAAATAATAAAAAGTCTCTTGTGTCCCCAACACACCCAATACAATGGCAAATTGTATAGGTGCACTAGTTCGGCGAAGAGATGGTGATACAAGTGCAATATGGATGGTAGATAAAGGTTTTGTAATCTGAAAATATAAAAACAGCAAGGTAGCAAGTAACAAAAGTGAGCACAAACGGTATTGCAATGCTTGAAAACAAGGCCTAGGGTCCGTACTTTCGCTAGTGCAATCTCTCAACAATGCTAATATAATTGGATCACATAACCATCCCTGAACGTGCAACGAAGAATCACTCCAAAGTTCTTATCTAGCGGAGAACATAAGAAGAAATTGTTTGTAGGCTACGAAACCACCTTAAAATTATCCTTTCCGATCGATCTATCCAAGAGTTCGGACTAAAATAACACCAAGTTATCCTTTCCGATCAATCTATCTAGAGTTCGTACTAAAATAACACCATATTATACGCATCAACCAACTCTAATGTCACCTAGATACTCCAATGTCACCACAAGTATCCATGAGTTAATTATACGATACGCATCAAACAATTTCAGATTCATAATACTCAATCCAACACAAAGAACCTCAAAGAGTGCACCAAGATTTCTATCGGAGAACGTAGGACAAAAACGTGCATCAACCCCTATGCATAGATTACCCCAATGTCACCTCAGGAATCAGCAAGTTGCGTACCGAACATACATCAAGTGAATCAATAGAACACCCCATTGTCACCACGGGTATCCATATGCAAGACATATATCAAGTGTTCTCAAATCCAATATTCAATCCAACATAACGATATCTCAAAGGGAAAGATTGAATTCATCACAACATGATAGCAAGGGAATAACATCATATGATCCGACTATATTAACAAAGCCTGTGATACATCAAGATCGTGACATCTCAAGAACACGAGAGAGAGAGAGAGAGAGAGAGATTGAACACATAGCTACTGGTACATACCCTCAGCCTCGAGGGTGGACTACTACCTCCTCGTCATGGCCTCCGCCGGGATGATGAAGATTGCCACCGGAGATGATCTACCCTCTCCGGCAGGGTACTGGAACACCTCCAGATTGGTTTTTCATCGATACAGAAAGTTGCGGCAGCGGAACTTCTCATCTAGGGTTATTTCTGGGGGTTTCTGAATATATAGGATTTTTGAGCATCGGTTTCATGCGGAGATGGGCCACGAGTGGACCACAAGACACCAGGGCGCGCAAGAGGTGCCTCGCGCGCCCTGGTGGGTTGTGCCCACCTCGTGGCTCTTCTGGCCCTCCAACGAAGCTTCTAGTGCCTCTTTTGTCCCAAAAAAACCGTCAAAAATTTTCGTTGCATTTGGAGAACTTTGATTTCTGCACAAAAAACTACACCACGGTAGTTCTGCTAAAAACAGCGTGAGTCCGAGTTTGTTCTAAATAAATCATGTAAAGTGCATCAAAACCATATAAAAGTATTGTAAACATAGGCAATCATGGCATGAATACTTCATAAATTATCAATACGTTGGAGACGTATCAGCATTCCCAAGCTTAATTCCTGCTCGTCCTCGTGTAGGTAAGTGATAAAAGAACTAATTTATGACGTGTGAATGCTAGCATAATATATAAGTTTGATCATTGATAATTTTAGTCAATTTGCTAGCATCATAACCAGCAACTTTTTCTCATAAAAATCATCATGATAGAGCAATCAATTCACATGTCATGGTTCAAATAATGAATTCTCTTGAAACTTAACAACCCATGTTCTTAGTAACCAAACAATTGCAATTCAACTTATTCTCAACAAAGTCTAAGTAAGAGCTCCACGTACTCAATCATCATATAGTCTTCTACGATTGCTAGTACTCAAAGCATATTTTTAGAACAAATGGCATCCATCGAACACAGAGAAAGATAGAGGCTTAATGTTTCGCCTCCCAACTCATTTATCCTAGAGATAATTGTCAACAATAATAAGTCATGATCAAATATATTTGACTAGCCATATGTGCCTAGATCTTTCCACACCACATGATGCTTGCCAACTAGAGAATAATTGAGGTTGAAATGAGAATGCATACTATTGACTCTTGCATAAAAGTAAATACTGAAAGGTAAAATATAGGCCCTTCGCAGAGGGACGCATGGATTTGCAAAGGTGCCAGAGCTCAAAGCTTAAATCAGAGAAAAATATAATTTTGGGAGGTGCACCCTTCCTGTCAACGTTACGACCAAGAGTTATCAATATCTTCCATGTTAAACACATTAGAGGCGATTCCCAAGCGGTAAAAGTAAAGGTTTACTCCCCCTCCACCAACAAACACACTCCACGGCTAGCCAACTCCATGGGTACCATCCATACCAACAACATTCCTGGGGGAGTTTTGTTTAATTATTTGCATTTTTTTATTTCGGGACTTTGAATCCCTATTACCGCCCCTCTCGTGTAAGGACAAGTGAATAAACACTCATCATGAGAATAACCCGCTTAACATCGAAGATACTGACCGCCCCCCGTTGCTCCATGAGCGGTCCAGGCACACAAAACATATGTTTATTTGAATGTTTAGAGGTGGCACATGCAAATTTACTTGGAATGGCAGTGAAATACCATATATAGGTAGGTATGGTGGACTCTTATGGAAGAAACTTGGCTCAAGGATTTGAATGCACAAGTAGTATCTCTACTTAGTACGAAGTGTTTGCTAGCAAAATGTTCTAAACAAGCACCACATGTTGGAGGATCCATAACAATATAACTTCTATGCAAATATACACAACCAGAACTCATTACGTTGTCTTCCTTGTCCAACTTCAACTCATTTGCTCAAGTTTGAAAATAATTAATGGGTATTCACAATCATAGAATATGTCCAAGATAATATATTTGTCTGTGAAAGTTCTCTTCCTTATACTAATCATTCACGAATTGCTTCTATGACCAATATTGTGATTGTTAAACTTCAATAGATTTTACTTTCTAAACCAAATGTGAACTTGCTACTAAGAATATAGCACATTGATAATTTCAGAATTATGATATTTCATTCATTCACAATTTACTCTTAAGATATAAATGAAGCACAAGAGTAAACATCAAACTACTCTCAAAAGATATAATTGGAGATCAATGAGTAGTCAAACAATTAAGTAGCTATGTGAGGACTCTCTCTCTCAATAAAAAATTTCATATCTGAGTATTTTATTCAAACAGCAAACTAAATAAAAATAGCACTCCAAGAATAACACATATCATGTGGACAAATAAAAATTTAGGCTCAACATAGGCTAACCCATATTTGTTGAAGAAGAGAGGTGGGATGCGTAGCATCCCCAAGCTTAGATGCTTGAGACTTCTTGAAATATTTACTTGGGGTGCCTTGGGAATCCCCAAGCTTGAGGCTTTATATCTCGTTCAATCCTCTCATATCCCCGTTTCACCTAAGTCTCAAAAACTTCATCCACACAAAACTCAAAAAGAACTCGTGAGATAGGTTAGTACACATAAGAACAAATCAACACTTCATGTACTGCCAAGACAAGTTACACAATAATTTTCAAACATCATCTACCATTTACCGTCGTTTCCTCAATTTATATCTACCAATATAGGCTATGGAAACTATAGGATAAGTAGATAACAAAACTATGACAGCAATCTGTCCAAACAGAACAGTCTGTAGCAATTTATGAAAACAGTGTACTTGTATAACTCAAAAAATTCTGAAAATTTAGTACGTGATAAAGAATTTATATGAAAACACTGTGTAAAAATTTCAGAAACTTTCCACGTTCTAGTAAAATATGAAAATTCAAACACTACAGAGAAAGTTTATGTTTTTACACAGCACACATCAAACATGCAATGCAAGCATCCTAAGGCAATTCTTGGAACTTTTTATTGAAAAACAAGATTATAAATAACACCTAACAGATAACAACAAAATAAAATGACGCTCCAAGCAAAACTCATATTATGTGACGAATAAAAATATAGCTCTAAGTAAGATATACCGATAATGTTGAAGACGAAAGAGGGGATGCCTTCCGGGGCATCCCCAAGCTTAGGCGCTTGAGTCTTCCTTGGATATTACCTTGAGGGTGCCTTGGGCATCCCCAATCTTAGTTTATTGTCACTCCTTATTCTTCTCATATCGGTGTCTCACCCAAAACTTGAAAACTTCAATCACACAAAACTTAACGAAACTTCGTGAGATGGGTTAGTATAATAAAGATAGATCATTCACTTAGGTACTGTCAAGAAAAGATTCATAATTGTTCCCACATGATACATACTGTATTCTACCATTCCCATAATTTATACCACTAAATATAAGCTATGGAAACACTAAAACAAGCAAACTATGCATGCAAAATAGAATCTGTCAAAAACAGAACAGTCTGTGAAGATCTGTAGTGTAACCATACTTCCCTGTCTCTAAAAATTCTGAAACATTAGGACAACCTGAAGAATTTGTATATTAAGACTGTGTAAAAATTTCAGATCATTATCACGCTCCAGTAAAAAATGAAAATTCCTGTACTGGATTCAAAAGTTTCTGTTTTGGTTCAGCATCAATTCTACTCATCTTGTGAGTCATCCCAAAGGCTTTACTTGGCACTTTATTGAAATAAAAGACACAAACATGCTTATTACAGTGGTTTAATCATGTGAACAAATAAAAACATAAAGTAAAAGTGTTGGGTTGTCTCCCAACAAGCGCTTTTCTTTAATGCCTTTTAGCTAGGCATGATGATTTCAATGATGCTCACATAGGAATAATAATTGAAACATGCAAAAGAGCATCATGAATCTCATGACAAGCACATTTAAGTCTAACCCACATATTATGCATAGAGATTTTGTGAGCAAACAATTTTTGGGAGCAAGAATCAACTAGCATAGGAAGGCAAAACAAGTATAACTTCAAAACTTTGAACACATAGAGAGGAAACTTGATATTATTGCACTTCCTACAAGCATATGTTCCTCCCTCATAATAATTTTCAGTAGCGTCATGAAGGAATTTCACAATATAACTATCACATAAATCATTATTTTCATGATGCACAAGCATAGAATTTTCATTACTCTCCACATAAGCAAATTCCTTTTCATCCATGGTAGTGGGAGCAAACTCAACAAAATAACTATTATGAGACACTTGATTGACATAACGACATTCAATATTAAAATCATGATGACAAGTTTCATGGTTACTATCACTCTTTATAGCATACATGTCATCATCATAATCATCACAGATAGGATGCATGCCATCATCATAATAAATTTTCTCAACAAAACTTTGGAGACTAAAAATATCATCTTCATCAAACATCGCATCCCCAAGCTTGTGGCTTTGCATATCGTTAGCATCATGGATATTCAGAGAATTCATACTAGCAACATTGCAATCATTCTCATCATTCAAGGAATTCTCATGAAGTATTTTCATAATTTCTTCCTCTACCAATTGAGCACAATTTTCTGAATCCTTATTTTCACGAAAGACATTATAAAGATGATACAAATGATGCAACCTAAACTCCATTTTTTGTAGTTTTGTTTATAAAACCAAACTAGTGAAAAACAAGAAACTAAAAGATTCAATTGCAAGATCTAAAGATATACCTTCAAGCACTCACCTCCCCGGCAACGGCGGCAGAAAAGAGCTTGATGTCTACTACGCAACTTTATTCTTGTAGACTTTGTTGGGCCTCCAAGCGCAGAGTTTTGTAGGACAGTTGCAATTTTCACTCAAGTGGATAACCTAAGGTTTATCAATCCGTGGGAGGTGTAGGATGAAGATGGTCTCTCTCAAACAACCCTGCAATCAAATAATAAAAAGTCTCTTGTGTCCCCAACACACCCGATACAATGGCAAATTGTATAGGTGCACTAGTTCGGCGAAGAGATGGTGATACAAGTGCAATATGGATGGTAGATAAAGGTTTTTGTAATCTGAAAATATAAAAACAGCAAGGTAGCAAGTAACAAAAGTGAGCACAAACGGTATTGCAATGCTTGAAAACAAGGCCTAGGGTTCGTACTTTCGCTAGTACAATCTCTCAACAATGCTAATATAATTGGATCACATAACCATCCCTCAACGTGCAATGAAGAATCACTCCAAAGTTCTTATCTAGAGGAGAACATAAGAAGAAATTGTTTGTAGGGTACGAAACCACCTTAAAGTTATCCTTTCCGATCGATCTATCCAAGAGTTCGTACTAAAATAACACCAAGTTATCCTTTTCGATCAATCTATCTAGAGTTCGTACTAAAATAACACCATATGATACGCATCAACCAACTCTAATGTCACCTAGGCACTCCAATGTCACCACAAATATCCATGAGTTAATTATACAATACGCATCAAACAATTTCAGATTCATAATACTCAATCCAACACAAAGAACCTCAAAGAGTGCCCCAAGATTTCAATCAGAGAACGTAGGACAAGAACGTGCATCAACCCCTATGCATAGATTACCCCAATGTCACCTCGGGAATCCGCAAGTTGACTACCAAAACATACATCAAGTGAATCAATAGAACACCCCATTGTCACCACGGGTATCCATATGCAAGACATATATCAAGTGTTCTTAAATCCAATATTCAGTCCAACATAACGATATCTCAAAGGGAAAGATTCAATTCATCACAACATGATAGCAAGGGAATAACATCATATGATCCGACTATATTAACAAAGCCCGTGATACATCAAGATCGTGACATCTCAAGAACAAGAGAGAGAGAGAGAGATTGAACACATAGCTACTAGTACATACCCTCAGCCCCGAGGGTGGACTACTCCCTCCTCGTCATGACCTCGGCCGGGATGATGAAGATGGCCACCGGAGATGATCTACCCTCTCCGGCAGGGTACTAAAACGCCTCCAGATTGGTTTTTCGTTGATATAGAGAGTTGCAGCGGCAGAACTTCTCATCTAGGGTTATTTCTGGGGGTTTCTGAATATATAGGATTTTTTAGCGTCGGTTTCACGCGGAGATGGGCCACGAGTGGACCACAAGACACCAGGGCGCGCCAGAGGGGCCTGGCGTGCCCTGGTGGGTTGTGCCCACTTCGTGGCTCTTCTGGCCCTCCAACGAAGCTTCTAGTGCCTCTTTTGTCCCGAAAAAAATTGTCAAAAAGTTTCGTTGCATTTGGAGAACTTTGATTTCTGCACGAAAAACAACACCACAATAGTTCTGCTGAAAACAGCGTCAGTCCGAGTTAGATCTAAATAAATCATGTAAAGTGCATCAAAACCATATAAAAGTATTGTAAACATAGGCAATCATGGCATGAATACTTCATAAATTATCGATACGTTGGAGACGTATCAACGGCAAGGACCGAGCCAAGCTTGACGAGTGGTTCTTATCGACTGCCCTAAATCAGCTCGAGGAGCTCACTTTTAATGATGGACATATGTGCTCACTCCCACCCTCCGCGTTGCGCCTTGCACCAACGCTGCGCATTGCCAGGTTCATGAACTGTCATGTCCCCCCAGATTAACGCTGGGCCCGCTCTGTTGCTCCCTCGACTGAAGCACCTCGAGCTCGTCGACGTCTGCATCCCCAAAGATGACATGGAGTGTCTGCTCCACGGCTGTACTACGCTCCAGTCCCTTCATCTTCAGGCGATCAATGGGTTGAGTAGCCTCAACATAGCCTCCATGAGTCTCCGGACAATTTGTGTGTATTGTTGGTGCTGCAACAGATTGCAGAAGGTGAATCACCAAATTGTCACTGAGGACGTGCCTTTACTTGAGATATTACTTGTAGTTTATCAAGAAGGTCCAACAAGAATCAGGGTCATTTGTGCGCCGAAGTTGACACTGTTTGGCTACTCATCTGCCAAATTCTCTAAAGTTGTTATTGGATCCATAACCGTCCAGGTACAACAGTCACCTTCTTCTCTTTCTTGAAATTAACATTTTTTCTATGATTCCAACAAGCTCGTCCTCGTATCTGCGCACAATGAAGGTCTTGGTAGTAGAATCTGTCGGGCCCGACCTGGACCAAGTTGCTATATTCCTGAGATGCTTTCCATGCCTGGACAAGCTATATCGAGGTGATGCTCCTTTCCTGTTAAATGTTAACCACAAGGGAGTTCAATTTTTGGCCCCTTTTCCAAAGTTTACATGACGAATGTACTAGAATTTCTGAAGGAATTTTAGAGGATTTCAATACATAGATGTTTTTTCCCTATAGTGCTTGCTTGATTCATGTGGTTACAATCCATAAGTATTTCTCATTTGGATTCATCTGTACTAGTTTTCAAAGATCGACCCACTCCGACCTCCTGTGAAGAATCCTATGTTTTCCTAGACTGTAATCAAACGCCCATGTTAATCATGCAGGAGTGAAGATGGCATGTCACTCTATTTGTGTATTTTAGAAACCCTGCAAATGAAAGAGGTCCTTGTGTGTTCAAGCACTAATACATTCTCTTCTTTTGCAGATATATTAGGCCCGGTAGTGTATAATGTGATGCAATATAACAATCCCATCGAATGGCATGATCTCCATCTCTCAGAAATTACTTTGAACACCTACCGAGGGACCTTACCTGAGATTATATTCGCCAGGTTCTTTGTTGTGAGAGCAAGTGTGCTAAAGATAATGAAATTTTCCCTACATGTATCGCACAAAAAAGAATGGTTTGCTGATTAGCGCCGACAACTACGGAAGAATGGAATGGGCTCTCAAGAAGCTCAGTTTCAGTTTGGAACTTCAGTTGATAGACTAATTGGAAGTCCTTATGTCAATCCCATATATGTTGTCAGTGGCGGATCCCTTTGTATAAATATTAAAGTTGCGAAACAAGTTGTAATATCAGCTTGAGCCGCTCATATGTCCATGTTCTGCTAATCTGCACGGGCGTCTAGAGCTGCATGACAAAGTTTCTACATAAGCTGAATTTCATTTCTAATATCAGTTTGAACCTTGTAATCTTCAAATTTTAGACTTGTAATGCTGGAATTTGAACCTTTGTAATATTTCTGTCATTTGTGATACAATCATTATGGAATCATATGAGACTCGTATGTTGGTAGTACTATTTCTTCCTTAATATGCAATGTACAATTAATATCTGGACCTTAAGAAGCACAACCACGACCAAAAATACAGAAAGGGTATCCTGCGTGTCTCCAATGGCGCTCCCAGCGGCATGCCGACGACGAGCGCTAGTTCACCATGCATGCCGTAGTGGACATGCACAGAAGGTTCACGGAGCTCTCGGTGGTGTACACCAACCATTCGATCTCGGTGGAGAACTCCATCCATGTTATGGAGTTGTTGCTTGAAGCGGACAAGTACAAAGTGGTCGAGTTCGACCTCGAGTCCCTCCGGGCGCTCTGGTCTCGCGTCCCTCCATTTGCTCTGCTCTCGCGCGCCTTCGTGTGCGCTCTGGCAACGATTGGGGCCGGCCCATGATCACATTTGGGGCGCCATATGCATGCGGTTGCATGCGCCAAGATGGAATGAAGCGCTGCAAAATCTGCCATCCAAACGTGTCGGTTTTCTAGGACCTCCGGCCCCCATTTATACCCGCCGTCATTAACTACAGTGACTTCAATCTTTCGGTCGTGCGCCACAACACAATAAGCACACCCACGACGACACATACAGAGAGGATGTCCAATGGAGTTCGGCATGCATCATGTGGACACCCACATCAGGAACACGAACCTCACGGTGGTGTACACCAATGATCCGGCCGTGGTGGGGGACTTCTTCAACACTATGGAGGATTTGCTTGCTTGGGATGGCAAGCACAAAGTGGTCGGCTTCGACCTCGCGTACACCGGCGGTCGTGCCAAGCATGATCAGAAGGTTGTCGTCGCCCAGTTGTGCGTGAGCCATCACGTCCTCATCTACCACTACTGCCTGGCCACAAGCCCTTGTCAATAGCCTCGACTACATGTTTGCTATAGTGGACACCATCAACAATCTAAAGGTGCTCGAGACTTCGGGCTTGGCCTGCCGGAAGCTTGTCGACATCCATCGCCACTACAGGGTCTCGGGCAGCACGAAGGAGGACTTCCTGGTTGATCTCGCCGTGGTGATCATCGACCCCTACTACAAAAACATGAGGGCTAAGTCCGAGAAGAACAAGGTTCTCTGGCACAGGTCCTGGATGAGCAGACTAATTCAGATCGCCTCTAGTCCACGGCCAAGGACGCGTACACAGGCTACGAGATGTTCAGGCATATAGTTGACATGAGGAAGTGCCTCCTACCTGAAGATGACGTGGGCTCGAGACACAAGCAGAGCGGTGGCAACAAGCGTCACAAGAAGTAGATGAGTTGATGATCGTTGCTTGATACGTCTCCAACATATCGATAATTTATGAAGTATTCATGCCATATTCACCTATGTTTACAATACTTTTATATGGTTTTGATGCACTTTATATGATCTATTTAGAACTAACCCGGGCTGACGCTATTTTCAGCAGAACTACCGTGCTGTTGTTTTTGTGCAGAAAATGAAAGTTCTCGGAATCGCCCGAAACTTTTTGACGATTTTTTTGGAACAAAAGAGGCACTAGATGCTTCGTGGGAGGGCCAGAAGAGCCACGAGGTGGGCACAACCCACCAGGGCGCGTCAGCCCCCCCCCCCCCCCCCGGCGCGCCCTGGTGTATCATGCCCACCTCAGGGCCCATCTTCGCATGAAACCAACACCAAAAATCCTATAAATATAGAAATCATCAGAAATAACCCTAGACACTCCGCTCCACCGCCGCAACTCTCCGTATCGACGAAAAACCAATCTGGAGACGTTCCAGTACCCTGCTGGAGAGGGGAATCCATCTCCGGTGGACATCTTCATTATCCCGGCGGAGGCCATGACGAGGAGGGAGTAGTCCACCATCGGGGCCGAGGGTATGTACCAGTAGCTATGTGTTCAATCTCTCTCTCTCTCTCGTGCTCTTGAGATGTCACGATCTTTATGTATAACGGGCTTTGTTAATATAGTCGGATCATATGATGTTATTCCCTTGCTATCATGTTGTGATGAATTGAGTCTTTCCCTTTGAGATATCGTTATGTTGGATTGAATATTGGATTTGAGAACACTTGATATATGTCTTGCATGTGGATACCCGTGGTGACAATGGGGTATTCTATTGATCCACTTGATATATGTTTTGGTACTCAACTTGCGGATTCCCGAGGTGACATTGGGGTAATCTATGCATAGGGGTTGATACACGTTCTTGTCCTACTTTCTTCGATAGAAATCTTGGGGTACTCTTTGAGGTTCTTTGTGTTGGATTGAGTATTATGAATCTGAAATTGTTTGATGCATATCGTATAATTAACTCATGGATACTTGTGGTGACATTGGAGTATCTAGGTGACATTGGAGTTGGTTGATGCGTATCATATGGTGTTATTCTAGTACGAACTCTTAGATAGATCGGTCGAAAAGGATAACTTGATGTTATATTAGTACGAACCCTTGGATAGATCGATCGGAAAGAATAACTTTAAGGTGGTTTCGTACCCTACAAACAATTTCTTCTTATGTTCTCTTCTAGATAAGAACTTTGGAGTGATTCTTCGTTGCACGTTGAGGGATGGTTATGTGATCCAATTATATTAGCATTGTTGAGAGATTGCACTAGCGAAAGTACGGACTCTAGGCCTTGTTTTGAAGCATTGCAATACCTTTTGTGCTCACTTTTGTTACTTGCTACCTTGCTGTTTTTTATTGTTACTATTACAAAAATCAATATCTACTATCATTACTACACTTGTATCACCATCTCTTCGCCGAACTAGTGCACCTATACAATTTGCCATTGTATTTGTTGTGTTGGGGACATAAGAGACTTTTTATTATTTGGTTGCAGGGTTGTTTAAGAGAGACCATCTTCATCCTATGCCTCCCACGGATTCATAAACCTTAGGTCATCCACTTGAGGGAAATTTGCTACTGTCCTACAAAACTCTGCGCTTGGAGGCCCAACACGAGTCTACAAGAACAAGTTGTGTAGTAGACATCAAGCTCTTTTTTGGCGCTGTTGCCGGGGAGGTGAGTGCTTGAAGGTATATCTTTAGATCTTGCAATTAAATCTTTTATTTTCTTGTTTTTCACTAGTTTGGTTTTATAAAAGAAAACTACAAAAAATGGAGTTTAGGTTGCTTCATTTGTATCGTCGTTATAATGCCTTTCGTGAAAATAAGGATTCAGAAAATTGTGCTCAATTGGTAGAGGAAGAAATTATGAAAATACTTAATGAGAATTCCTTGAACGATATGCAAAGCCACAAGGTTGGGGATGCTATGTTTGATGAAGAAGATATTTTTAGCCCCCCATGTTTTGATGAGCAAATTTATGATGATGATGGCATGCCTCCTACCTATGATGATTATGGTGATGACATGTATGATATAAAAAGTGATAGCAACTTTGAAACTTGTCATCATGATTTTAATATTGAATGTGGTTATGTCAATCATGTATCTCATGATAGTTATTTTGTTGAGTTTGCTCCGACTACGATGAATGAGAAGAAATATGCTTATGTGGAGAGTAATAAATTTTGTATGCTTGTAGATCTTGAAAAGCATGCTTTATGTGATAGTTATATTGTGAAATTCCTTCATGATGCTACTGAAATTTATTATGAGGGAGGAAGTTATGCTTGTAGGAATTGCAATAATATCAAGTTTCCTCTCTATGTGTTCAAAGCTTTAAAGTTATGCTTGTTTTTCCTTCCTATGCTAGTTGATTCTTGCTCCCATAAATTGTTTGCTCACAAAATCCCTATGCATAGGAAGTGGGTTAGATTTAAATGTTCTTGTCATGAGATTCATGATGCTCTCGTGCATGTTTCAATTACTATTCCTATGTGAGCATTATTGAAATCATCATGCCTAGCTAAAAGGCATTAAAGAAAAGCGCTTGTTGGGAGACAACCCAACACTTTTAATTTCTGTTTTTAAGTGTTTACATGATTAAGCTACTGTATTAATCATGTTTTGTGTCTTTTATTTCAATAAAGTGCCAAGTAAAGCCTTTGGGGTGACTCACAAGATGAGTAGAATTGATGCTGAAACAAAACAGAAACTTTTGAATCCAGTACAGGAATTTTCATTTTTTACTGGAGAGTGATAATGATCTGAAATTTTTACACAGTCTTAATATACAAATTATTCAGGTTGTCCTAATGGTTCAGAATTTTTAGAGACAGGGAAGTATGGTTACACTACAGATCTTCACAGACTGTTCTGTTTTTGACAGATTCTACTTTGCATGCATAGTTTGCTTGTTTTAGTGTTTCCATAGCTTATATTTAGTTGTATAAATTATGGGAATGGTAGAATACAGTATGTATCATGTGGGAACAATTATGAATCTTGTCTTGACAGTACCTAAGTGAATGATCTATCTTTATTATACTAACCCATCTCACGAAGTTTCGTTAAGTTTTGTGTGATTGAAGTTTTCAAGTTTTGGGTGAGACACCGATATGAGAAGAATAAGGAGTGACAATAACCTAAGATTGGGGATGCCCAAGGCACCCCCAAGGTAATATCCAAGGAAGACTCAAGCGCCTAAGCTTGGGGATGCCCCGGAAGGCATCCCCTCTTTCGTCTTCAACATTATCGGTATATCTTACTTAGAGCTATATTTTTATTCATCACATAATATGAGTTTTTCTTGGAGCGTCATTTTATTTTGTTAGTATTTGCGTGCTGTTATTTATAATCTTGTTTTTCAATAAAAAATTCCAAGAATTGCCTTTAGGATGCTTGAATTGCATGTTTGATGTGTGCTGTGTGAAAACAGAAACTTTTGCTGTAGTGTTTGAATTTTCATATTTTACTGGAACGTGGAAAGTTTCTGAAATTGTTACACAGTATTTTAATATAAATTATTTAGCCTTTCCTAAATTTTCATAATTCTTTGAGTTACAGAAGTACACTGGTTTAATATATTGCTACAGACTGTTCTGTTTGGACAGGTTGCTGTCATAGTTTTGTTATCTACTTATCCTATAGTTTCCATAGCCTATATTGGTAGATATAAATTATGGAAATGATAGTAAACAGTATATGATGTTTGAAATTATTATGCAACTTGTCTTGGCAGTACATAAAGAGTTGTTTTATTATTATGTGCACTAACCTATCTCACGAGTTCTTTTCGAGTTTTGTGTGGATGAAGTTTTTGAGAATAGGTGATACCGCGATATGAGAGGATTGAACGAGATACAAAAGCTCAAGCTTGGGGATGCCCAAGGCACCCCAGTAAATATTTCAAGAAGTCTCAAGCATCTAAGCTTGGGGATGCTACGCATCCCACCTCTCTTCGTCAACTATCAGTTAGCCTATGTTGAGCCTAATTTTTTATTCGTTCACATGACATGTGCTATCCTTGGAGTGCTATTTTTATTTAGTTTGCTGTTGGAATAAAATACTCAGATCTGAAAATATTTATTGAGAGAGAGTCCTCACATAGCTACTTAATTGTTTGACTACTCATTGATCTTCACTTATATCTTTTGAGAGTAGTTTGATGTTTACTCTTGTGCTTCACTTATATCTGAATAGTAAATCGTGAATGAATTGAATATCATAAATCTGAAGTTATCAATGTGCTTTATGCTTAGTAGTAGTTTCACATCTGGTTTAGAAATTAAAATCTATTGAAGTTTGACAATCACAATATTGGTCATACAAGCAATTCATGAATGATTAGTATAAGGAAGAGAACTTTCACATACAAATGTATTATCTTGGACATCTTCTATGATTGTGAATACCCATTAAGTATTTTCAAACTTGAGCAAATTAGTTGAAGTTGGACAAGGAAGACAACGTAATGAGTTATGGTTGTGTATATTTGCATAGAAGTTATATTGTTATGGATCCTCCAACATGTAGTGCTTGTTTAGAACCTTTTGCTAGCCAACACTTCGTACTAAGTAGAGATACTACTTGTGCATCCAAATCCTTGAGCCAAGTTTCTTCCATAAGAGTCCACCATACCTACCTATATATATGGTATTTCACTGCCATTCCAAGTAAATTTGCATGTGCCACCTCTAAACATTCAAATAAACATCCGTTTTGTGTGCCTGGACCGCTCATGGAGCGACGTGGGGCGGTCAGTATCTTCCATGTTAAGCGGGTTATTCTCATGATGAGAGTTTATTCACTCATCCTTGCACGAGAGGGGCGATAATAGGGATTCCCAGTCCCGAAAAAAATGTAAATAATTAAACAAAACTCCCCCAGGAATGTTGTTGGTACGGACGGTACCCGTGGATTCGGCTAGCCGTGGAGTGTGTTTGTTGGTGGAGGGGGAGTAAACCTTTACTTTTACCGCTTGGGAACCGCCGCTAATGTGTTTAACATGAAAGATATTGATAACTCTTGGTCGTAACGTTGACAGGAAGGGTGCACCTCCCAAAACTATATTCATCTCTGTTTTTAAACAATGAGCTCTGGCACCTTTGGAAATCCCCGCTTCCCTCTGCGAAGGGACAATCTATTTACTTTCATGTTATTTACTATTCATGTTGAGTCAACTTATTATTCCAACCTCAGTCTATTAGTTGGCAAGCATCATGTGGTGGGGAAAGATCCAAACATACATATCGAGTCAAATATATTTGATCATGATTTATTATTGTTGACAATTATCACTATGATAAATGAGTTGGGAGGCGAAACATTAAGCCCCTATCTTTCTCTGTGTTCGATGGATGCCATTTGTTCTAAAAATATGCTTTGAGTACTAGCAATCATAGAAGACTATATGATGATTGAGTATGTGGAGCTCTTACTTATACTTTGTTGAGAATAAGTTGAATTGCAATTTTTTGGTGACTAAGAACATAGGTAGTTAAGTTTCAAGAGAACTCATTATTTGAACCATGACATGTGAATTGATTGCTCTATCATGATGATTTTTATGAGAAAAAGTTGCTGGTTATGATGCTAGAAAATTGACTGAAATTATCAATGATCAAACATATATATTATGTTAGCATTCACACTTCATAAATTAGTTCTTTTATCATTTACCTACTCGAGGACGAGTAGGAATTAAGCTTGGGGATGCTGATACGTCTCCAACGTATCGATAATTTATGAAGTATTCATGCCATATTCACCTATGTTTACAATACTTTTATATGGTTTTGATGCACTTTATATGATTTATTTAGAACTAACCCGGACTGACGCTATTTTCAGCTGAACTACCGTGGTGTTGTTTTTGTGCAGAAAATGAAAGTTCCCAGAATCGCCTGAAACTTTTTGATGATTTTTTTGGAACAAAAGAGGCACTAGACGCTTTGTGGGAGGGCCAGAAGAGCCACGAGGTAGGCACAACCCACCAGGGCGCGCCAGCCCCCCCCCCCCCTCCCGGCGCATCCTGGTGTATGGTGCCCACCTCGTGGCCCATCTTCGCGTGAAACCAACGCCAAAGAATCCTATAAATATAGAAACCATCAGAAATAACCCTAGACTCCGCTCCGCCGTCGCAACTCTCTGTATCGACGAAAAACCAATCTGGAGACGTTCCAGTACCCTGCCGGAGAGGGGAATCCATTTTCGGTGGCCATCTTCATCATCCCGGCGGAGGCCATGACGAGGAGGGAGTAGTCCACCCTCGGGGCCGAGGGTATGTACCAGTAGCTATGTGTTCAATCTCTCTCTCTCTCTCTCTCTCTCTCTCTCTCGTGTTCTTGAGATGTCACGATCTTGATGTATCACGGGCTTTGTTAATATAGTCGGATCATATGATGTTATTCCCTTGCTATCATGTTGTGATGAATTGAGTCTTTCCCTTTGAGATATCGTTATGTTGGATTGAATATTGGATTTGAGAACACTTGATATATGTCTCGCATGTGGATACCCGTGGTGACGATGGGGTATTCTATTGATCCACTTGATATATGTTTTGGTACTCAACTTGCGGATTCCCGAGGTGACATTGGGGTAATCTATGCATAGGGGTTGATACACGTTCTTGTCCTACTTTCTCCGATAGAAATCTTGGGGTACTCTTTGAGGTTCTTTGTGTTGGATTGAGTATTATGAAGCTGAAATTGTTTGATGAGTATCGTATAATTAACTCATGGATACTTGTGGTGACATTGGAGTATCTAGGTGACATTAGAGTTGGTTGATGCGTATCATATGGTGTTATTCTAGTACGAACTCTTAGATAGATCGATCGGAAATGATAACTTGATGTTATCTTAGTATGAACTCTTGGATAGGTCAATTGAAAAGAATAACTTTAAGGTGGTTTCGTACCCTACAAATAATTTCTTCTTATGTTCTCCGCTAGATAAGAACTTTGGTGTGATTCTTTGTTGCACGTTGAAGGATGGTTATGTGATCCAATTATATTAGCATTGTTGAGAGATTGCACTAGCGAAAGTATGGACCCTAGGCCTTGTTTTCAAGGATTGCAATACCGTTTGTGCTCACTTTTATTACTTGCTACCTTGCTGTTTTTTATTGTTACTATTACAAAAATCAATATCTACTATCATTACTACACTTGTATCACCATCTCTTCGCCGAACTAGTGCACCTATACAATTTACCATTGTATTTGGTGTGTTGGGGACACAAGAGACTTTTTATTATTTGGTTGCAGGGTTGTTTGAGAGAAACCATCTCCATCCTACGCCTCCCACGGATTGATAAACCTTAGGTCATCTACTTGAGGGAAATTTGCTACTGTCCTACAAAACTCTGCGCTTGGAGGACCAACACGAATCTACAAGAACAAGTTGTGTAGTAGACATCATTGCTCATAGTTTATTATCCATGTAATAGTTTATTGAGGTGTGCCAATGTTATGTGTGTAGTCACTTATGTATTTATATGCTTAATTAGGTTATGCAATCATGGTTTTATGTGTGTAATAGTTTATTGAGGTGGGCCAATGTTATGTGTGTAGCCGCTTATGTATTTGGATGTTTAATTTGGTTATGCAAGCATATTGTTCTATACACAGAGCATAGATGTGTGTGTGCAGACTGAGAAAATCACATCGCATACGGATTAAACTACCGAACCCGTCGGTGATGATTTCATCAATCGCTGACAATTCTTTACCAGGAACCATTTGTCCACAACACACACACACCCTAATAGAAGGAATCGTCTGTGTTATTATCGGTCCTACAAGACTATTCTTATTACTCACCTGTTTACTGGGTATCACACACATCTTGTTAATACGAATCGTTTATGTTATTTTTTGCTCATCGCAGATAGTTCATCCGAGTGACCTGTATGCCGTATATCGCACACACCTTGATCTGGCTAACCATTTTTGTTGTTTGGGCTGATCACAAACAGTTCATTCGAGTGACATGTATGCCGTCTATCGCACACACCTTGATCTACCAAATCGTTTCTGTTGTTTTGGCTGATGGTAAACAGTTCATCTGAGTGACCTGTATGCCGTACATCACACACATATGTATTTGGTTAACCGTTTGTTTTATGTTGGCTCATCGCAAACAGTCCATTTGGATCAACTGGTTGCCACATATCGCACACGCACCTCTTTTATGAATCGTAGCCATCGCAAATAGTTCACGTTATTATCGACGGAGCTAGAACTATACCGTTTGCGGTTCAAGCATCGCACACAGTTTGGTCGAAGGGTCTCATATTAATGTGTCGTCTTTGGACCTTCCTGCAGTAGTGCTATGATAATTAATTTGGGAGGCAAAACATTAAGCCCTTATCTTCCTCTGTGTCTGATGAACGTAGTTTGTTCTAAAAATATGCATCGAGTACGAGCAAGCATACAAGACTATATGATAATTGAGTGTGTGCAACTCTTACTTAGACTTTTCCCAAAATAATATGATTTCAAATTGTTTGGTGACTAAGAACATAGGCTGTTAAGTTTCAAGAGAGTGCATTGTTTGAACCATAACATGGGAATTGATTGTTACTTTATCATGATAAGTTTTATGAGAAAGAGTTGCTGATTATGTGACACGTCTCCAACGTATCTATAATTTTTGATTGTTCCATGCTGATATATTATCATTCTAGGATACTTTTTGGGTTTCTATTTAGAGCATCTCCAACAGGCACCCAAAAAAGACCTCACACGCTAAAAAATGGGGTTTTTGTGCGCCGGAGACAAAAAACAGTGCTCCAGCAGAGGCTGTAAAATAGGGCACGCGCAAAAAACGTCAGCGCCCACACTGCAAATGTTGGGCGTGCTGGCTTCCGGGCTGCATATTTGAGGCACCGGATTGTGCGCGCTGGTCGCTACAGGTGGGGCCGCTGGATTGGGCACCATTTTTTGTAGCGCCTGTTGGAGTAAACATTCTTCAGCGTGCTAAAAAACGCTATTTCGATGCTGAATTATTTTTTTAGCGCGCGTCTGTTGGAGATGCTCTTACCAATTTATAATATTTTTTAGCACTAACCTATTGACCCAGTGTCCAGTGCGAGTTGCTGTTTTCTGCATGTTTTTTTACTTTTCAGGTTTATAGTACCAAACGAAGTCCAATTGCCACGAAACTTTTTGATGATTTTTTATGGACCAAAAGAATACCTGGAAGCTTCGGGAGGAGTCAAGAGGCCGCACGAGGGCACCAGCACGCAACAGGGTGCGCCCTGGGGGGTCGCGCCCTGATGTGTGCTGGCCCCCTCGAGTGCCTCCCGACGTCCCTCTCTGGCCTATAAATTCTCTAATATTCCAAAAACCCAAGAGGCAGTCCCAAAACTCTTTTTATGCCGCAAGTCTCTTTTCCGTCGCGAGGCCATCTGGAGCTCCGTTCCGGCACCCTGTCGGAGGGGGGGATCAATTACGGAGGGCCTCTTCATCGACCTTGCTGCCCTCATGAAGATGTGTGCGTAGTTCACCACAGACCTACGGGTCCATAGCTAGTACCTAGATGGCAATCTCTCTATCTCATGATATTCAATACAATGATCATCGCATCTTTGCTTTGATCTATACGATGTAATCCTATTGTGTGGTGTGTTTGTTGGGATCTAATGAATTGTGGGTTTATGTTCAGATTATTCATGGAAAGTATTTGAGTCACCTCTGAATATTAAGATTCTTATTTGGATGATCATTATAGCTTTGTAATGCTCTCCGATTTATTGATGTGCTTTGGCCAAGTAGATTGATCTATCTTCAGTGGGAGTGGTGCGTTGTGGTAGGTTCAACCTGACGAGTTTCTATATCCCAGTGACAAAGTAGGGGACAAGATGCGTCTTTGTGTTGTTGCTACTAAGGATAACATGATGGGGTTTATTCATATTGCTTGAGTTTACTTTGTCTACATCATGTCATCGTTCTCTGAAGAGACTTGAGACTGCGTCGGTGTTTCCCCAAAGAGGAAGGGATTATGCAGCACAGCGATGGTAAGTATTTCCTTCAGTTATGAAACCAAGGTATCGAACCAGTAGGAGGATCACGCAACACTATGTAAATAGTACATGCACACAAAGAACAAATACTTGCAACCCGACGCGAAAGAGAGGTTGTCAATCTCTCCACGGTAAAAAGATAGATCGGATTGTAGTAGATTGGATTGATAGATCGCGCAAGAACACAAAATAAAAGAGGCAAATAAAAAGTGCAGCAAAGTATTTTTGGGTTTTTTGGAATAATAGATCTGAAAACAAAAGGCGGCAAAAAGATAGATCGGAAATCAATATGTTGGAAAAGTAGACCCGGGGGCCGTAGGTTTCACTAGTGGCTTCTCTCATGAGTATAGCACACAGTGGGTAAACAAATTACTGTTGGGCAATTGATAGAAGATCAAATAATCATGACAATATCCAAGGCGATGATCATTATATAGGCATCACGTCCAAGATTAGTAGACCAAAACGATTCTGCATCTACTACTATTACTCCACACATCGACCGCTATCCAACATGCATCTAGTGTATTAAGTTCATGGAAAAATGGTGTAATGCAATAAGAACGATGACATGATGTAGACAACATCTATTCATATAGGAATAGACCCCATCTTGTTATCCTTAATAGCAACGATACATGCGTGCCTCGCTGCCCCTTCTGTCACTAGGAGAGGACACCGCAAGATCGAACTCATCACAAAGCACCTCTTCCCATGGCAAGAAAAATCAATCTAGTTGGCCTAACTAAACCAAAGATTTGAAGAAGAAATACGAGGCTATAAGTAATCATGCATATAAGAGATCAAAGAAGACTCAAATAATATTCAATATTCATGGATAGAAATTGATCATGAACTCAAAATTCATCGGATCCCAACAAACACACCGCAAAAAGTCATTACATCAAATAGATCTCAAAGAGACCATTGTATTGAGAATCAAAAGAGAGAGAGAAAGCCATCTAGCTACTGCCTACGGACCCGTAGGTCTATGGTGGACTACTCACGCATCATCGGAGAGGCACCAATGAGGATGATGAACCCCTCCGTGATGGTGTTAGATTGGATCTCGCGGTTCTGGAACTTGCGGTGGCTAGAAGTATTTTTCGTCGACTCATCTAGGGTTTCTGGAATATTTGGGCATTTATAGAGATCTGAGGCGGCGGAGAAGGTTCCCGAGGCAGCACAACCCACCAGGGCACATGCCCGGGGCCCCTGGCACGCCCTGGTGTCTTGTGGGCGGCCTGGGCTCCCTCCTGGTTACTTCTTTGGCCCACTGACCTCCTTCTGGTCCAAAAAATGTCCAAAACTTTTTGTCGTGATTGGACTCCGTTTGGTACTGATATTCTGCGAAGTAAAATACAAGAAAAAAACAGCAAGTAGCACTTGGCACTATGTCAATAGGTTAGTCCCAAAAAATGATATAAAGTTGCTATAAAATGATTGTAAAACATCCAAGAATGATAATATCACAGGATGGAACAATCAAAAATTATAGATACGTTGGAGACATATCAGCATCCCCAAGCTTAATTCCTACTCGTCCTCGAGTAGGTAAATGATAAAAACAGAATTTTTGTTGTGGAATGTTGCCTAACATGTTCATCACATATTCTTTTCTTTTGTAGTATGGACATTTGGACTTTTAGATGGTTCAAAGCAATAGTATAGTTTTGACATAAAGACTTTAATACTCAAGCATGCTAATAAGCAACCATGTCTTTCAAAATATCAACACTAAAGAAAGTTATCCCTAGCCCATCATGCTCGATCATTGATCCATTCATGAAACACACTAAAATATTAACTACACCCAATGCACAAGTATGATCATAGTGCCCCCTAGTTGGTGCTTTATAAGAGAAGATGGAGACTCAAATAAAAGTAAAAATTGCATAAAGTAAATAGATAGGCCCTTCGCAGAGGGAAGTAGGGATTTGTAGAGGTGCCAGAGCTCAAAGCTTACATTGAGAGATAAAAATATTTTGGGTGGCATGCCTTTCCTGCCAATGAAAATGACAAAGTAGTTCTCAATACTTTCCATGCTAGATACATCATAGGCGGTTCCCAGACATAAAGTAAAGTTTATTCCTTTTTCCACCATTCTTTCACAATCCATGGCTAGCCATATCCACGGTTGCCTTCCATACCAACACTTTACAAGGAATTTATTATTTGACAACATAAAGTAAATTTCTTTTTCATTTCGGGACTGGGTATCCCTATTACCGTCGTACTCTCGTGCAATGACAAGTGAATAAACACTCATCTTGAGAATAACACATCTAGCATGGAAAAATATTGGACACCCCCTACCGTTTCATGAGCGGTACGAGCACACAAAAAGGAAATTCATTTTGAAAATTAGAGATGGCACATACAAATTTGCTTAGAACGGCATGGAAATACCGCATATAGGTAGGTATGGTGGACTCATAAGGCAAAAATGGGTTTAAGGATTTTGGATGCACAAGTAGTATTTCTACTTAGTACAAGTGGAGGCTAGCAAATAGATTGAGAAGCAACCAACCAAGAAACGAAAATTCACATAAACGGGCATTGAGCATAAATAACACACCATAAGTAGGATGTAATTTCATTGCATAACTATTGACTTTCGTACTTGCATAGGGAATCACAAACCTTAACACCAATATTCTTACTAAAGCATAATTACTAACCAACATGACTCACATATCACTATCATCATATCTCAAAACTATTACAAGGAATCAAGTTTAATTTGTCCAATGATCTTCATGAAAGCTTTTATTATATCCCTCTTGAATATCTATCACTTTGGGACTAGTTTGATATATTGTCATTGCTTTTGACAAGCTCAAACAAATTTAAGTGAAGAACATGAGCATAGAAGTTTCACCTCTCAAAATAATATAAGTGAAGCATGAGAGAATTTCTTCAAAAGTTACTAACTCTCAAATTAATCTAAGTGAAGCATGAGAATATCTTTACAAAAATTTAAAGCACATTGTGCTAAAAAATATATAAGTGAAGCACTAGAGCAATTCCATAGCTCAATTTTTTTTAAGTGAAGCATATAGAACAATTCTAACAAATAATAGCATAATTTTGGCTCTCTCAAATAGGTGTGTCCAGCAAGGATACTTGTGACAAACTAAAAAGCAAAGCAAGCAAAGACTCAAATAATACAAGACGATCCAAGCAAAACTCATGATATATGATGAATAAAAATATAGCTCCAAGTAAAATACCGATGGTGGTTAGAAGAAAGAGGGGATGCCACTCGGGGCATCCCCAAGCTTAGTTGCTTGTTTCTCCTTGGATAATATCTTGGGGGTGCTGTAGCATCCCCAAGCTTAGTCTCTTTTCACTCCTTATTCCTTCATCCATCGTGATCTCACCCAAAACTAGAAAACTTCAATCACACAAAACTCAACAAAACCTTCGTGAGATCCGTTAGTATAATAAAGCAAATCACCACTTTAAGTACTGTTGCAAACTCATTCAAATTTTATTATTGCACTATACCTACTGTATTTTAACTTTACCATGGCTTATACCCTTCAATACAAACCATAGATTCATCAAAACAAGCAGACAATGCAACGAAAATAGAATCTGTCTCAAACAGAGCAGTCTATAGTAATCTGTACTCTAGCCATACTTCTGTAACTCTAAAAATTCTGAAACATTAGGACCACGTAACGAATTTGTATAGAAATACTGTGTTCAAATGTCAGCTCATTATCACGCTCCAGTAAGAAATGAAAATTCCTGCACTGGAGTCAAAGTTTCTGTTTCAGATTCAGCATTGTTTCTACTCATCTTATGAATCATCCTAAAGGCTTTACTTGGCACAAACACTAATTAAAACACAAAAACACAATCATAACAGTAGCACAGTTGTGTCAACACTCAAAAACAGAATGAAAAAGATGAAAATAAATTTATTCATTGGGTTGCCTCCCAACAAGCGCTATCGTTATAGCCATTAAGATAGGCTTGAGATTTCAATGATGCCCTCATTAAACATAATAATAGAAACACAAAGAGAGCATCATGAAGCATATGGAAAACACACTTAAGTCTAACATCCTTCCTATGCATAGGCATTTTATAAGCAAAAAATTTATCAAGGCAAGCAAAAACTAGCATATGGAAGGAAGAAGAAAGAGACAATAGCAATCTGAACATGAAGAGAGGTAATTTAGTATCATGAAAATTTCTACAACCATAATTTCCTCTCTCATAATAATTACATGTAGGATCATAATAAAATTCAACAATATAGCTATCATAAACAATACTCTCTTTATGATCAACATGCATAAAGTTTTTATCATCTTCCAAAATAGTGGGATTATCATCAACTAAAGTTATGACCTCTCCAAACCCACTTTTATCAAAAAATTCATAAGATTGAACACTCTCCAAATATGTGGGATTCTTTTTAGCTAAAGTTGATGCTCTCGCAAACCCACTTTCGATACTATTGCAAACATTATTATCAATAACATATTCAACATGAGGCTTAAATAAATTTTCAAGATCATAAGAAACATTATCACCCCAATCATGATCATTGCAATAAGAAGTGGACATGACAAAATTATCATCCCCAGGCTTGTAGTTTTGCATATCATTAACATAATTGACATTAATAAAATTTATAGTAACATCATTGCAATCATGCTTTTCAATCAAAGATCTATCATGGATCATCTTATAAACTTCTTCTTTCAATACTTCATCAAAAATTTTAGATTCATGATTTTCAAACAAAACTTCATAGAGATAATCAAGTGCACTCAACTCACTAGCAATTGGTTCATCATAATTTGGTCTTTTGAAGAGATTAGCAAGTGGATGAGGATCCATAACAATAGATTTTTAGCATGCGAAGATGCAAGCAAATAGAAGGCACATGGCAACACAAGCAAAGATAGCAAACAAGCAAACAAAACGAGATCCGGCGAGAAAAAGGTGAACGAAAAAGAGGGCGGATAAAACGGAAAATTTGTGAAGTGGGGGAGAGGAAAACGATAGGCAAATGGCAAATAATGTGATTGCAAAGAGATGAGATTTGTGATTAGGAACCTGATAGATGTTGATGATGTCTCCTCGGCGCCAGAGATTGGCACGTTGAAGAGACTGCTTCCTCCCCGGCAACGGCGCCAGAAATTCCTTTGATGTGGCTTGAGACTGCGTCGGTGTTTCCCCAAAGATGAAGGGATGATGCAGCACAACGACGGTAAGTATTTCCCTCAGTTATGAAACCAATGTATCGAACCAGTAGGAGGATCATGCAACACTATGTAAATAGTACCTGCACAAAAAAGAACAAATACTTGCAACACGACGCGAAAGAGAGGTTGTCAATCTCTCCACGGTAAAAAGATAGATCGGATTGTAGTAGATTGGATAGATAGATCTTGCAAGAACACAAAATAAAAGAGACAAATAAAAAGTGCAGCAAAGTATTTTTGGGTTTTTTAAATAATAGATCTGAAAACAAAAAGCGGCAAAAAGATAGATCGGAAAGCAATATGTTGGAAAAGTAGACCCGGGGGCCGTAGGTTTAACTAGTGGCTTCTCTCATGAGTATAGCGCACGGTGGGTAAACAAATTACTGTTGGGCAATTGATAGAAGATCAAATAATCATGACGATATCCAAGGCGATGATCATTATATAGGCATCACGTCCAAGATAAGTAGACCGACTCCTGCCTGCATCTACCACTATTACTCCACACATCGACCGCTATCCAGCATGCATCTAGTGTATTAAGTTCATGGAAAAACGGAGTAATGCAATAAGAACGATGACATGATATAGACAAGATATATTCATGTAGGAATAGACCCCATCTTGTTATCCTTAATGGCAATGATACATGCGTGCCTTGCTACCCCTTCTGTCACTAGGAAAGGACACCGCAAGATCGAACCCATCACAAAGCACCTCTTCCCATGGCAAGAAAAATCGATCTAGTCGGCCTAACTAAACCAAAGATTCGAAGAAGAAATACGAGGCTATAAGTAATCATGCATATAAGAGATCAAAGAAGACTCAAATAATATTCATGGATAGAAACTGGTTGTGAACTCAAAATTCATCGGATCTCAACAAACACACCGCAAAAGTTTACATCAAATAGATCTCCAAGAGACCATTGTATTGAGAATCATAAGAGAGAGAGAGGAATCCATCTAGCTACTGCCTACGGACCCGTAGGTCTATGGTGGACTACTCACGCATCATCGGAGAGGCACCAATGACGATGATGAACCCCTCCGTGATGGTGTTAGATTGGATCTCGCGGTTCTGGAACTTGTGGCGACTGGAAGTATTTTTCGTCGACTCCTCTAGGGTTTCTGGAATATTTGGGTATTTATAGAGCTCAGAGGCGGTGGAGAAGGTTCCCGAGGCGGCTGTCGGTGTCAAAACCGGCGGATCTCGGGTAGGGGGTCCCGAGCTGTGAGACTAGGATCGATGGTAACGAGAGACGAAGGGGACAAGGTTTTACCCAGGTTCGGGCCCTCCTATGGAGGTAATGCCCTACGTCCTGCTTGATTATATTGATTGTATGGGGATTACAGAGTTGATCTACCACGAGATCGTATGACTAAAACCCTAGATGAGTTCTGTTGTCCTACAACCTAAAACCCTCCGGCTTATAAAGACGCCGGGGGTCCCTAGGGTTTACACATGGTCGGTTACACGTCGAAGGGATAAACATGCCTATTCACTACTCCAAACGTGGAGGACAAACCACGATTCTCGAAGCTTCCTTCTTGGAGATGAGGTCTTCAATTCTTCCAGTATTCGGCAAGTGGCCCATACAGTCCGGCCCATAAGACATAGGCCGGCCTCCCGAGGACCCCTTAAACCAGGACTCCCTCAGTAGCCCCCGAACTAGCCTCCAACGCCAAGGGTCCAAGCTCCAACTGCTTCGAGTGATCAGAGTCTTCGGCTTGCGAGGCGAGTTCCTTTCTCCAAACAGTGATCGGCCGGGATATAGTTCGGCCTCCGTCGACGTGTAATGTTTCCGATCATAGATCGTCCGTATACCATGAGTAGTTCGGCCTTCAAGGCCAATCGTCAGAGAACCAATATTGTTTTCTGACAACTTTTCAGATGAAAGGCCACGGCCCACCACGACCTCTAAACCAGTCGTGAGGACTCGGCTCGCGGTTCGAGGCCGTTTCCACCAGCACGATCCATTAATGCACAAATCGTGCCCCGTTTTACACGGGATATGTTTAATCATACGCATATAACGGCATGCATGCCTTGGGAAGTGGAGAGATTCACGGCTTCGTGAAGGGAGGCTAACCAGCAGCAAGCCTCAATAAAAGGGGAGGAAAACCCCAAGGCTTATCCGCACCCTCCCATTCGCATCCCAGCTTCCCCAATCTTCCGAGCTTACCGAGCCCAGATCTAGGTCTTCCATTCTTCCCCCTCTGAGCTTAGACATGGCCAGCTCCGGCTCCAACGGCAAGTGGGAGGCGTCCACGGTCACAGACCAGGACATCCGGGATCTCAAGGACGCCTGCTACCTCCCCGCCAATGTCTTCCACCGCGCCGCAGAGGAGGGCCAGGTGACCCCCACCCCTAAACCAGGCGAGAGGGTGGTCTTTGTCCCTCACTTCATTCGGGGACTGAGCTTCCCGCTCCACCCCTTCGTGAGGGGCCTCATGTTCTTCTACGGCCTCGACTTCCACGACCTCCCACCGAACTCTTTCATGCATATATCGGCCTTCATCATAGTCTGTGAAGCTTTTCTGCGAGTCGAGCCACACTTCGGACTGTGGCTCAAGATCTTCAACATCAAGCCAAAGTGTGTCGCCGGCGCACACGCGGATTGCGGCGGGGCAGTCATCGGCAAGCTTCCGCGTGCAGTGTGGCCATCCGGCACCTTCATCGACACTATCAAGACTTGGCAAAAAGAGTGGTTTTACATCACCGAGCCAAAGGAGGAGGGCGGAACTGTTCCTGCCGAATTCAGATCTGGCCCCCCGACCAGATTGACCTCATGGGTCCGAAAGGGCCTCGACTGGGGGTCGGACACAGAGGTGGAGGGCCTGCAGAGGGGCATCGCCTCCTTGATTAGGGAAGGAGTCGGCCTGACCAACGTGGTTCAGGTTATGCTTCGGCGGCGCATCCTCCCCTGTCAGCGCCGGAGCTCTCCTATGTGGAATTATCGGACTAACGACGATCCTACAGTTCGTCAATTCTTCCGTACCACGCGGGAGAAGCTATGGAAGGCGCTGTTCAAGGCGCAGGAGAACTGGCCGGGCAAGAAGGAGGACAAGGGTTTGAGCGCCATCAAGCCCGCACCCGAGGTATAGCATAGTTTCATTTCACCGGTTCTATCTTCCCAAAGATAGTCTAAGCACTTTCCGATCACCTTTCATAGGAATGGTTGAGCAAAGCCACGGGCATCAAGTGTCCGGCTCCATAGCCCGAAGACCCCAAGTCTCCGCTGCTGTTGGAGATGCTCGTCGTGGCGCCTTACAAGGCGCCAGAGAAGAAGGAGAAGAAGAAGCCAGGCCGAACAGGCCTGCGCAACAGGGACCAGCCAGGGGCTGTGTCCGAAGAGACTCATGCCTCCTCGAATCAAGAGGAGGAGCACGAGGCTGAGGGGGGAGGCGATTCCCCCCTCACAGGAAAGAGGGCGGCGTCATCGGACGCCTCGGAGGAGATAGCTCCTCCCGCCCAGAAGAAACCGCGCCGGACACAGGTAGTCCCGTCCGACGATAGTTCGGACTCGAACACTGAGTCCGAGGACTTTGAGAGGGTTCCGCGGAGGAACCTCAGGGTCAAGCCCCTACCTCGAAGGTACAGATCCGAAGACCCTTCCGTGCTATTGATGCAAAGCTTCGAATGTTACTAACACGTGAGCGCTTACTGACTTGCAGCCCACCACAAGTCCTCCCCACCGATCAAGTTTCGGACGGGTAGACCCCACCCGCCGAGCTAGCGGAGAGCGGGACCACATCGCACCCCTCTCCTCCGGGCGCAGCGAAGGACACCGCGGAGGCGTCCTCCCAACAGGCTCCCTTGGAGCCGGACTCTGGAGGTAGGGGCGACGAAGTCATGGCCGAGGCAAACACCTCGGCCGCCGAAGACCCGGGGGAGAGGCCCCTCCCGGATACTGAGGAGACCGGACCAGAAGACGTCTAGTCACCTCCAAGGAGGTCTCCGGAGTGTACCATGCCTCCGGAGGTACCGACTCAATCTCTGGTTGGAGATCGAGTCAACCGATCCCCACCGGCGCCACCGACAAATGTGTGGAAGGCCATGGGGGAGGCTCTATCGAGCGCCTCCATCTCCGGGGAGCACCGCACCCTTATGGGTGCGGTACTGCAGAGCATTCAGTCCGTGGATTCCAGACTGAAGGAGGCCTTCAACGGTCTCCTGACGGGCTTTCAGGTAAGCCAAGTAATGCTCTACTTTGTGAAATATTAATTTCTGTAAGTTATGATTATATGCATGGCAGCCCCCGAGCCCTAGGTGAGTTTGGAAAAACTTACCTGGGGGTCAAATCATAGATCCTTATCCGAACTATGCATAGGACAATATATGTTCGGATCGTTCTGTCAGCCCTTAAGAGGACCGTTCACAGGATTATTGTAGTGATAGTTCGGAGGTTGTAAGCCCCTGTAACGTTATATGATGTTGTTTGTTACAGGCTTCGTCGACGGCAGCGGCCAATAACGCTGCTGAGCTAGAAGAGCTAAATCGGAAGCTCGAGAGCTCCGAAGACGAGCTTGACGCTCTGAACAAGAGATTCGACGAGACGCAAGGTAAGTCGAATTAGAGTAAAAAACTCTTTGTTATCGTACTGTCAATGCAGTGTTGTTTGATATGCTTAATGCTTATGCAGCCTCGGTGTCGTGGTTTTGTCACGGCAGATGTCCGGGTTAATGGACTTAAGGTGTGGGGTCTAGCGCACGTAACTGGTAGCTTGAGAGGGGTTAAGCGGGACGAGAGACGCAGAGTTTTTACCCAGGTTCGGCCCCTCCGATGGAGGTAAAAGCCTACGTCCTGCTTTGTGTCTTATATTCATGACGATGACGATCTCGGTTACAAGGGTGCGGAGTCAGCACCTCTAATCTCGAGACCCTCTTTCTGACTATCCTTCCTGACCTGTCTATGAGACGTTTAACCTGACCCTCTTGGGGTGACCCGCCCCTCCTTATAAAGGCTGAAGGGGCGGTTTACATATAGAGTCTAAGTCGGATTGATGACTTCCCATCGCGGGCTTCTCTTCATGGGCTTCCGAGTCCTGGGCTTGTAACCTGTCCCGGGCGGCTTACACCGGGCGGGTTACAACCAGGGCTTATCTTCAGAGACTCGTCTCCGTGACTGTCTGATAACACTGTTCACCTCCTGGCACTGTAGCATCCGGGTTAGCCTCCTGACACTGTAGCCGGGTTAGCCTCCTGACACTGTAGCCGGGTTACCATCTTGGTACTGTAGCTGCCGGGTTACCCCTGACAGTGTAGCTGCCGGGTTACACCCCTGACACTGTAGCTGCCGGGTTACACCCCTGACACTGTAGCTGCCGGGTTATACCCTGACACTGTAGCTGCCGGGTTACACCCTGACACTGTAGCTGCCGGGTTAGAACTGTAACCAGGTCTGTACTGTTTGCCGGGTCAGCATGTCTGCCGGGTCAGTACTGTTCTCCGGGTCAGTACTGTTTGCCGGGTCTGCATGTCTACCGGGTCATATCGCGGGGTAATATCCCCGTCATTAGCCCCCAGGTTAGCTTGAATTTATTCATGGTAAGCTCCATCGTCTTGCAGGTATATGTCCTTTGAAATAAAATATTAGGATACAACACCCATATGCCGTTGAGTCAGCCTTCAATGCTCTTGGCGGGTCTCCTCCGCCGGGTTATAATCATTGATGGTGCCGGGTCATGATTGTTGGTGACGCCGGGTCAAATAACTGAACTCCCGCTGAAATTGACATCTTGAAAACTTCTCCAATTTTTTGATATATTCATATTACCTGTAGCCCCCAAGCTCCAAGTTGATCCATGATGACTTGGCGCTTTGCAATAATATCTTTGATTGTGTAGCCCCCAAGTACCAGGTTGTCTTGCCTGCGGCAGCCTGGGACTTATAACTGTCTTATACCTTATAAAGCTTCAGCTGGTGTAGCCCCCAAGGGCCGGCTCATCAATATGTGATGCGCCGGGTCTTCAATTTGTACCTTATAATCTGTTTTGAACAACTGAATACTGTAGCCCCCAAGTGCCGGGTCGCACGCCTGTGGCGACTTGGGACTTTTAGAAAAATTTGATCTGAGTGGTGTAGCCCCCAAGTGCCAGGTCAGTAAGAAGTACTGGGCTGGAACTTAGAAAAATATTGAAAGGCTTGCTCATCTCCTTGAGATAACAGGGTCTTGTTGACAATGTAATGCTTTGAAAACCAGCTTGCATTAGCCCCCAAGTACCATGGTGCATGCTTGCAGCGACATGGGAC
This sequence comes from Elymus sibiricus, assembly GCA_039707655.1. Taxonomy (NCBI): domain Eukaryota; kingdom Viridiplantae; phylum Streptophyta; class Magnoliopsida; order Poales; family Poaceae; genus Elymus; species Elymus sibiricus. The sequence continues at coordinate 181,543,535 of CM077665.1, forward strand.
TTTGCATACTTGGTATAAATTTGACTTGAATAATGTAGCCCCCAAGTGCCGGGTCGTCTGCCTGCGGCGACTCGGGACTATTGTGATAATAATATGACTTATCATAATTGTTGGATGAATCCTTGACCGTGGTTGTAATATAACCCGGAATGAATATCCTGGAATAATTCCTTTGTCTTTGATATGAAATCCCTGCCCGTAGTTGCGGTGCAACCCGGCGAATATATGATAAATCCATGATGAAGATCCAGCCATGTTGGCTATTAAAGATCTATTTTGTTCTGGCGGCTTATCTTATAAGACAAGTCCTGCAAAAATAAACAAAACAGAGTATATTCTGCATTGTTGTAAGGGCGGCTTGAAAAAGCACAACCCGGAGATGTTAAAATCTCGTATAGTCTTGCTTCCTCTTTCACAATCTTGCTCTGACCCGGTTTGGCAAACCGGCATGATATGTAAATATGATGCAATGCATGATGTAATGTATGATGCAATGCAATGTATGATGTTTCTTGCTTTGCCTTCCAAAAAATTCATATGATGGTTCTTCTGGGTGGACTCGATGCTTGAACTCATACCAGTGCAGGGTCTCTAACGAGATTGACCGTCAACTCCTTTGAACGGCTCAGGGTCTCTAGGCGAGATTAACTGATAAGAGCGCAACGAACCAGAGAGAGACACAGCAGGTGGGAGAGTTTACCTCGCCGCTGTAAGAGGCCCTTGCAGGGGGTAAGTTTTAGAACTTGCTGCACCCCTGACAAAGCGGCATCAACTTACAGGCAGGTATAACTCGGATTTGCGGATGTAAGGGTTTGCCTCGCCGCTGTAAGAGGCCTTTGCAGAGGGTAAGTTTTAGAACTCGCTGCACCCCTGACAAAGCGCATCTACTTACAGGCAGGTATAACCCGGCCTTGCAGATCGAAAAGGAGGTAAGTTTTAGAACTCGCTGCACCCCTAGTGATCTTTGTTGATGGAGTCAACATTTGGGTCCACGACCCATCTTATATTGGCTGAAGATCCTGACCGAGAGGGTTGAAGCTTAACCCGGCGGATTGAAAGCCCCCAAACGACCTTGTTGAAGTATCAACATTGTGGCAGCGTCTTGTAAGCCGCCATCTTGTATGAAGAAATAGCAGAAGCCCCCAAGATGAACGGCGCATCATGGCAGCTAGTCCTCTTTGGCAACCTTTGATTTCTCTTGAGAACTCGGACTTGCGAGAGATAAACTTCTTTTGAACCGGATGTTGAGCCGGAAATTTTCACCAGTGTGGTAATTGTCAATTCTACCGAGTCATGTCGGTGTAGCCCCCAAGTCTTAAGTCGACTCGAGGAGTTGGCTTGAGTTTCTTCATACTTGGCCGTAGCATGAATCGGCACATAGTTGACAGCGGAAACGCTGGAATGTGTTGAAGCTGGAAGCAAGGTGACGAATTGATGATCTTCGCAACACTCGTTGCATATCCTTGGCGTTTTAAGAACGCGATGTGGATCCAGGGACAGTTGAAGTCGACCATGGTGGGTTATAGATGATCCCGTAAGAGCGGCGTCAGTAAGCTGGTGCGGACGCAAGAGTTGGCCGCAGAGGTGGACGGGCGAGTCGTCCATGGCGTTTGTAAGCCGGTGCGGTCGGAAGAGACGGCCGTGGCGTTGTAAGCCGGTGCGGACGTGTGAGCCCATCGCAAGGGTGGTCGGGCGTTGTTAGCCACCGTATGAACCACGTTTGTAGTGGAAAATTGTCCTGCACATATATATACAGACCACGGTAATTGCCCTTTGACAAAAAACATTATGTATAAGAAAATTGACTTAGATGGATATCACCTGATGTCTTTGACTGATAGATGACCCATAGCATTTGTTGGAGAATTCCCGGTAATTTCAACAGCGTGTGAACTCTCTGCCGAGGCCGCAGCGGAGGCGACTCAGCACGAGGTTCGTAGTAGCGACGGCGAAGGCGAGGCGGCGACTTGAAGCGCAATCGCAGCGGAGCCGGAGCAGGGCGGCTCTGAACGAGACCCTCCGGGTCATGTTTGACCCCCCCTTTTTTTTTTTTTTTTTTTTTAACCCAGGCGGCTGTTAACTTTTCTTCCAACCCCTTCTTATCTCTTTCTTTTTAACTTATTCTCCCCCCAGCCCTCTTATCCCTTCTGTCAGCAGGAAAACTGGGCGGCTGAAGTGAGCAACGGCGGCTCAAGGCGAGGCAACGGAGGCCGGCCCGGCGGCGGCTCAAGGCAGAGGGGCGCCCAGCGAGGCGAGGCAACAGAGCCGGCGGGGCGGGGTGCACTGCCACAGGGAGGCCGGGGCGGCTCATGGGGGAAGCCGGCCAGGCGAAGGCGGCTTGAGGCAGGAGGGCCGGCCCAAGGCGGCGGCTGAGACCGCGCGGGGGCGGACGGTCGAGCGCGACTCGGGCGCGGGAGCCGGCGCGGCGCGCGGGGCGGAGGCGGGTGAGGCTGCGCGGCCCAGGGCCGCGGCAGAGGCGAGCTACGGCGGCGGCTCGCGCGAGGTGTGGCAGCTCGCGGCGGCTCGCAGCGGCTCGGAGGCGGGCGGCTTGCCATGGTGGCGGCTCGTCCGCGCGGCGGGGAGAGGCGGCGACGGCGCGGCCGCGCGGCGGGGAGCACCGGCGGCTTGGAGAAGTGCCGGCTGATACAGGGGGCGAGGTGCTGGGCGATTACGGCGACTGTCGTGGGCGGCTCGTAACGGGGCGAGATGGTGGCTCACGGCGCGGCGGGCGTGGCGGCTCTGCGCGGAGCAGAGTGGTGGCGTGGCGTGGAGGGCGGCGAGAGCAGCGGCACGACGCGGAGCAGAGCGGCGGCTCGGCACGGCGGGTGCAGAGGACCGGGTGAGAAAGGAAACGGCCGTTGACCCAGCTGCAGAGGCGGCTGGGCCGGCTTGACATGCAGCGGCAGAGGCGGCTGGCTGGAACGAGGCAAGGCCGGCGAGGCTCCGGCAGTGGAAACAGATTGACTAGGTAGCCGCGGGAGGAGAACACGGGCGCGGCAGCGGGCGGCTCAACGCACCACGGCGGCTCATCGCGGAGGCAACTGCGACTTGAGGTGAGGGGCGACCAGGCGGGTCAACGATGGCGGCTCGAGGCCGTGGCGGCGGTTTGACAGAGAAACGAACACCACTTGGCGGTGGCTCGCAGGCGTTTGAGGCGGAGAGGCTGAGGCGGCCGGAGATCCAATGCGAGGCTGCGTCTGAATCCAACCCCCGTCCACGCCTTAGCCCGGGTTGTAGTTATTTTGATTCTCCGTCTGACCATGTAAAAGCTTCTATTGGTATTTTCTTTGTAGGAGTTGTATTGCTTGATCTGATAGCTATAGAGTTGGCTCAAACGAGGCCAAACGGGGGTAGCCCGCCCGTAGAGACAGCGTAGGCCGGCTTGCATGTAAAGGCGGCGACGGTCGCTTGACCTCCGTGGTAGAAACAGCGGCTCGGAAACGGAAGCGTGACCGGGTTAGAGCCGGAGATGGACGGCTGAACGTCAGCCGACAGAGGCGAGTCAAAACCATTTGACAAGGCGGTGAACCATGGCGGGGCCGCGGGGGATGCGGCGACTTGCATCTGCAAGGTTGATTCGGCAAGACAGGGTCCGGGTTAGAACCGGAGGCAGGTGGCGCCGGCGAGGTTGACTCGGACACATCTTTTTAAGAAATTCCATTGATCTCGGCGACTCGAAATCCACTGAATAAGCCATGGCGGTGTAATCCTAATTCCTCTTGACTGAAGAACTTGTATATGCCGCCACTGAAAAAATTTCTTTGACTGACGAACTTGCAGTTGACGTAATTCCTTCCATGCTGATACTTTCTTCACCCGAAAAATTACGAACTTCCCAATCCCTGGGAGAGATCCCTCCAAGAACTCAACACCATCGTGCGGGCCCCAAGGTGGGCGCCAACTGTCGTGGTTTTGTCACGGCAGATGTCCGGGTTAATGGACTTAAGGTGTGGGGTCTAGCGCACGTAACTGGTAGCTTGAGAGGGGTTAAGCGGGACGAGAGACGCGGAGTTTTTACCCAGGTTCGGCCCCTCCGATGGAGGTAAAAGCCTACGTCCTGCTTTGTGTCTTATATTCATGACGATGACGATCTCGGTTACAAGGGTGCGGAGTCAGCACCTCTAATCTCGAGACCCTCTTTCTGACTATCCTTCCTGACCTGTCTATGAGACGTTTAACCTGACCCTCTTGGGGTGACCCGCCCCTCCTTATAAAGGCTGAAGGGGCGGTTTACATATAGAGTCTAAGTCGGATTGATGACTTCCCATCGCGGGCTTCTCTTCATGGGCTTCCGAGTCCTGGGCTTGTAACCTGTCCCGGGCGGCTTACACCGGGCGGGTTACAACCAGGGCTTATCTTCAGAGACTCGTCTCCGTGACTGTCTGATAACACTGTTCACCTCCTGGCACTGTAGCATCCGGGTTAGCCTCCTGACACTGTAGTCGGGTTAGCCTCCTGACACTGTAGCCGGGTTACCATCTTGGTACTGTAGCTGCCGGGTTACCCCTGACAGTGTAGCTGCCGGGTTACACCCCTGACACTGTAGCTGCCGGGTTACACCCCTGACACTGTAGCTGCCGGGTTATACCCTGACACTGTAGCTGCCGGGTTACACCCTGACACTGTAGCTGCCGGGTTAGAACTGTAACCAGGTCTGTACTGTTTGCCGGGTCAGCATGTCTGCCGGGTCAGTACTGTTCTCCGGGTCAGTACTGTTTGCCGGGTCTGCATGTCTGCCGGGTCATATCGCGGGGTAATATCCCCGTCACTCGGTGAAAGAGATTGAGAAGCTCAAGATCGAACTTGAGAAGGCCAAGCAGGAGGCTGCGGTGGAGAAGGCGGCTGCCAAAGAAGCAGCTGCCGTGCTATCCACCCTAAGAGCTACCAGCGACAAGCACGAGGCTCGGGTGGAGGAAATCCAGCAGGAGCTCAAAGACGCTGGGCGGAAGTGCGAGGATCTGGAGAGGAAGGGCAAGGAGCAGGCCGCCGAACTATCCATCCTGAAAACCAATCTCCAAAAGGAGCGGGTGGATAGGCGGTCATTTGAAGAGGAGCTCCGCCAAGCCAAAGCTATCCTGGATGGTAAGCCATATTCATTGCAGTGTATCTTCGGGGACAGCAAGTTCGAGTTGCTTACCCAAGTATGGCGTTCCTCAAGCGCCTGCTCGGACCTCCAGAAGGACTTAGCGGACGCGAAACAGTTCTATGCTTCGCGGGGAGAAGGAGATGAAGCTCGGCTATTCTGGGCGCAATTCGAAGCCCCCGAGCGTTCTCCTCTCCTTGTGGAGCGGCTGAAGCAGCTGATGGAGCTACACCGGATGGCGGAACCGGCCATGAAGGATCTCGGTATCCGGCTATGGCCCAATGAGCCACTGCCGGGCAGCTACTTCGGCCTGGTGCAGAAGCTGAGCGACGCCACTCCTCGGATCGACGCCTTGAGGCGGTCTTCCTGCATCGAGGGGGCTAGGATGACCTTCGCAAAGGCCAAGGTGCACTGGCCGGGGCTGGATCCGATGAAGGTAGCCACAGCTCCTCCGCCTCCTGGAAAGGGTCATAGGCGCCCCGAGCTGTACTTCTCCGGAGTTATGGAGGGTGCTCGGGCCATAGAATCACAGTGTACGAGAGAGAATGAATATGAATAGATTGCTTTACTATGTCCGAAGACTTGTCAGCGTGTATGTATTTAAAATGCATGGTTTTATCATGTCTTGTATGTTTTGCATCCTTTATAACTCCTTTGTGGCCGTTAACCCTGAAAGCTGCGAGTCGTCGGCTTCAGCCCCCGTGTAGATACTACACAAGGTGTCTCTTCCAACCGCATTGTAACCCTTAGCCAAACTATCGGCACCCGAAGGCGGTAGTGTGGAGCGGACAAGGCAATCGGACCATAATGCTTTATTTCTTTCACTTAGCCATAGGGGCGCGAGAAAGGAGCGCGGGAGCTGATAACTAGCCCCCAGGTGTTTGTGATGTTCGGATGAACCGCGGCCAAAGCCTATATCACCTGGTTTGTGCTAACACCAAACCCATCGTATGACACGGAATAACCTCTGACGAGATTTAGTTAAGCTCGGATTCGCAGACCGGTTCTCGCATACCATGACAGTCAGTTTTCGGCTTTCTCCGCTGAGGCGCTTAACCAGACTAGCCAGAAGCACAATCGCAGCGGTGCTCCCTTTGCCCTTTTAGCCGAACGAGCGGAACATAAAGGGGCAAGCACAGGAGCCGGGCAACCCAACTATTGACCCAAGACACAGTTCGGAACCAATGCATATAAAGCGGAATTCCAAGACGCCGAACACTTGAAGAAATTGTGATTAGGGCGATTTTTAAGGTTGAGCCCCCGGTCTATTAGCCGGTTGCATCGTACAGTATACCAAACAGGTTCACAAGAAGAGGGAGAAAACAGAAAGTGTTCCGAAAAGGGACATCAAAGAGAAAATGATATATCTGTATTTTACTCAACAACTCTTATTGTTCAATTTGCCGATGCAACTGTTTACAGGTATTTGATAAATGAAATATAAATTTTACAGGAGAGTTTGTACCAAGGGCCTTCGATAGGTGACCTAACGTCCTTGATGTGCTCCGTCGCTTATCTGCTCCTGCAGCTCCTAAGGAGGTGTGTGCCTTTATGGGCTTTGTTAGTTCGGCGAACGGACCTTGAAGAAAGGGTCTTGAGAAGTCGCCGAGGTATGGATGAGCTTGACGCCTTTAGTAGGCACTTTATGGTACCTGTAGTGTGTCCGAAGACGTGTTGACGGTAATAGTTCGGTCCAGCTGAACACCTACCCTCTAATAGTATGTCCCCACCGCTGCCCATGGAATTTTGAGCGCGAAGTTTTGCCTCCGTGGCACGTACCTTGCCGGTTCTAGGGCCGTGCGATGGGGGGCGAGTCCCTATTTGCGGGGAGTGGAAGGTTCTGGTACCTCGGATTGAGACCGAGCTCTTTCCCATCCTTGGGTGCCTTGACGGCAGATGTCGGTGATTGCCAATCATTGGTGTAATGGAATTCGGACGCCAGGGCCAACGCATGTTCCTCAGTTCGGAGGGAGCGCTCTGTATTGCCATTAACTGTAATGACCCCCTAGGGCCGGGCATCTTGAGCTTGAGGTATGCGTAGTGAGGGACGGCGTTAAAGCGAGCGAACGCTGTACGACCGAGCAGGGCGTGATAGCCGCTGCGGAAGGGTACGATGTCGAAGATCAAGTCCTCGCTTCGAAAGTTATCGGGCGAGCCGAACACAACCTCCAGGCTTACGGAGCCTGTGCACCGGGCTTCAATGCCTGGGATCACTCCTTTGAAGGTAGTGTTGCTGGGCTTGATCCTTGACGGATCTATGCCCATCTTTTTCACCGTATCTGAGTAAATCAGATTGAGGCTACTTCCACCGTCCATTAGGACGTTAGTGAGGTGGTACCCATCTATTATCGGGTCTAGGACGAGTGCGGCCGAACCCCCGTGACGGATGCTGGTCGGGTGGTCGCGTCGATCGAAAGTGATCGGATATGCCGACCATGGGTTATACTTCGGGGCTACAGGCTCTATGGCGTAGACATCTCGAAGGGCGCGCTTCCTCTCCTTTTTGGGTATATGAGTGGCGTAGATCATGTTTACTGTCTTTACCTCTGGAGGGAATTTCTTTTGATCGCCACTGATCAGACCACGGGGCTCATCCTCTTCCTCGCTGCGTGGGCTCTTGCCTTGGTCCTCGGATGCGAGCTTGCCGGCCTGTTTGAAGACCCAACAATTACGGTTGGTGTGATTGGCGGGCTTCTCTTGAGTGCCGTGGATCTGGCAAGGCCTCTCTAGGATCTTGTCCAGCGGGGTGGGTCCGTCATGTTTACCTTTAAGAGGCTTCTTCCACTGCCCAGGACGGGAATTGCGGAAGCCGGCATTGACAGCCGTGTCATCGGCATCACTATTATTGTGCCGGCGGTTGTTCTTGTTGCGTTTTGGTTTCCCGTTTCCATCCCGAACTTCAGAGGTTCCGGGGTCTTCGGGGTTATGGCTACGTCTAGCTAGCCAATTATCCTCGCCCGCGCAAAAGCGGGTCATGAGTGATGTGAGGGCGGACATTGTCCTGGGTTTGTCCTGTCCGAGCTGTCGAGCCAGCCATTCATCCCGAATATTGTGCCTGAAGGAGGCTATAGCTTCGTGTTGGGGAACGGAGCATGAATTTCAAAAATTTCCTACGCTCACGCAAGATCTATCCATGGAGATGCATCGCTACGAGAGGGGAGAGTGTGTCTACGTACCCTCGTAGACCGTTAGCGGAAGCGTCTCACAACGCGGTTGATGTAGTCGAACAATCCTTCGAGCTCCACCGATCGAGTACCGAACGTACGGCACCTCCGAGTTCTACACACGTGCAGCTCGGTGATGATCCTCGCCTTCTTGATCCAGCAAGACGTCGAGGAAGTAGATGAGTTTCGTCAGCACGACGGCGTGGCGACGGTGACGGTGAAGTGATTCCGGCAGGGCTTCGCCTAAGCTCTCCGAAAATATGACCGAGGTGGAAAACGGAGATCGGGGCACCGCACACGGCTATGGGACAATTGTATGTCTCCAAGGGGTGCCCCTCCTCCGTATATAAAGGAGGGAGGGGGGAGGAGGCAGCCAAGGGGCTGCGCCCCCTTAGGGAGGCCGAATCCCCTTAGGGATTCCTCCCATTGGCCGGCGCCCCCCCCCCCCCAATCCTACTCCAAGTAGGATTCCTACTTGGTAGGAGGGGGAGAGGGAGAAGGAAGGGGGGGCCGGCCCCCCAACCCCTGGCCCAATTCGGATTGGCCCCTAGGGGGGCGCACCAGCCCCTTGTGGGCTGTTGCTTCTCCCCTACATGGCCCATGTGGCCCATGTGGCCCCCCGGGGGGTTCCGGTAAACCCCCGGTACACCGATAAAATATCCGGAACCTTTCCGGTGTCCGAATACCACCTTCCAATATATGAATCTTTATCTCTCGGACATTCCAAGACTCCTCGTCATGTCTGTGATCTCATCTGGGATTCCGAACAACATTCGGTCACCAATCACATAACTCATATAATACTATATCGTCATCGAACCTTAAGTGTGCGGACCCTACGGGTTCGGGAATGATGTAGACATGACCGAGACGACTCTCCGGTCAATAACCAACAGCGGGACCTGGATGCTCATATTGGTTCCTACACATTCCACGGAGATCTTTATCGGTGAACCTCATATGTCAACATACGTTGTTCCCTTTGTCCGGTGGTATGTTACTTGCCCGAGATTCGATCGTCGGTATCCAATACCTAGTTCAATCTCGTTACCGGCAAGTCTCTTTACTCGTTCCGTAATACATCATCTTGCAACTAACTCTTTAGTCACGGTGCTTGCAAGGCTTCTGTGATGCTGTATTACCGAGAGGGCCCAGAGATACCTCTCCGATAGTCGGAGTGACAAATCCCAATCTCGATCCATGCCAACTCAACAAACACTTTCGGAGATACCTGTAGTGCTCCTTTATAATCACCTAGTTACGTTGTGATGTTTGATACACCCAAAGTATTCCTACGGTATCCGGGAGTTGCATGATCTCATGGTCAGAGGAATGTGTATTTGACATAGTGAAAGCAATAGCATTAAACTGAACGATCATATGCTATGCTAACGGTTGGGTCATGTCCATCACATCATTCTCCTAATGATGTGATCCCGTTATCAAATGACAACTCATGTCCATGGTCAGGAAACTTTGACCATCTTTTGATCAACGAGCTAGTCTAGTAGAGGCTTACTAGGGACTCAGTATTTGTTTATCTATTCACACATGTATTTAGTTTCCGGTCAATACAATTCTAGCATGAATAATAAACCATTATCATGAACGGGGAAATATGATAATAATAAACACTTTATTAATTGCCTCTAGGGCATATTTCCAACAGTCTCCCACTTGCACTAGAGTCAATCACACTATAATGAATCTAACACCCATCGCATTCTGGTGTTGATCATGTTTTGCTCGTGGAAGAGGTTTAGTCAACGGGTCTGCCACATTCAGATCCGTGTGTACTTTGCAAATCTCTATGTCTCCATCCTTAATCAAATTCCGAATGGAGTTGAAGCGACGCTTTATATGCTTGGTTCTCTTGTGAAACCTGGGCTCCTTTGCTATAGCAATTGCTCCAGTGTTGTCACATAAGATAGTCATTGGACCCGATGCACTAGGTATGACACCTAGATCGGATATGAACTCCTTCATCCAGACTCCTTCATGTGCTGCTTCGGAAGCAGCTATGTATTCCGCCTCACATGTAGATCCCGCCACGACGCTCTGCTTGGAACTGCACCAACTGACCGCTCCACCATTAAGAATAAATACGTATCCAGATTGTGACTTAGAGTCATCTGGATCTGTGTCAAAGCTAGCATCGATGTAACCCTTTACAACGAGCTCTTTGTCACCTCCATAAACGAGAAACATGTCCTTGGTCCTTTTCAGGTACTTCAGGATATTCTTGACCGCTGTCTAGTGATCTACTCCTGGATCACTTTGGTACCTTCCCACCAAGCTAATAGCGAGGCACACATCAGGTCTGGTACACAACATGGCATACATAATAGAGCCTATGGCTGAGGCATAGGGGATGACACTCATCTTCTCTTTGTCTTCTGCCGTGGTCGGGCTTTGAGTCTTACTCAATCTCACACCTTGCAATACAGGCAAGAACCCTTTCTTTGACTGATCCATTTTGAACTTCTTCAAAATCTTGTCAAGGTATGTGCTTTGTGAAAGTCCAATGAGGCGTCTTGATCTATCTCTATAGATCTTGATGCCTAATATGTAAGCAGCTTCTCCGAGATCCTTCATTGAAAAACTTTTGTTCAAATAACCCTTTATGCTTTCCAGAAATTTCTATGTCATTTCCCATCAATAATATGTCATCCACATATAATATGAGAAATGCCACAGAGCTCCCACTCACTTTCTTGTAAATACAAGCTTCTCCATAAGTTTGTATAAACCCAAACGCTTTGATCACTTCATCAAAGCGAGTATTCCAGCTCCGAGATGCTTGCACCAGTCCATAGATGGATCGCTGGAGCTTGCATACTTTGTTAGCACCTTTAGGATCGACAAAACCTTCCGGTTGTATCATATACAATTCTTCCTTAAGGAATCCATTAAGGAATGCCGTTTTGACGTCCATTTGCCAGATTTCATAATCATAAAACGCGGCAATTGCTAACATAATTCTGACAGACTTTAGCATCGCTACGGGTGAGAAAGTCTCATCGTAGTCAACTCCTTGAACTTGTCGATAACCTTTAGCAACAAGTCGTGCTTTATAGACGGTGACATTACCATCAGCGTCCGTCTTCTTCTTAAAGATCCATTTATTTTCAATAGCTCGCCGTTCATCGGGCAAGTCTACCAAAGTCCACACTTTGTTCTCATACATGGATCCAATCTCGGATTTCATGGCCTCAAGCCATTTGTCGGAATCCGGGCCTGCCATCGCTTCTTCATAGTTCGAAGGTTCACCGTTGTCTAACAACATAACCTCCAAGACTGGATTTCCGTACCACTCTGGTGCGGAACGTGTCCTGGTTGACCTTCGAAGTTCTGTAGCAACTTGATCCGAAGCCTCATGATCATCATCATCAACTTCTTCTCTGGTCTGTGTTGGTGTCACAGAAATTTCTTTCTGTGGCGTACTACTATCCAGAGGAGGTACAATTACCTCATCAAGTTCTACTTTCCTCCCACTCACTTCTTTCGAGAGAAACTCCTTCTCTAGAAAGGATCCATTCTTAGCAACGAATACTTTGCCTTCGGATCTGTGGTAGAAGGTGTACCCAACGGTCTCCTTTGGGTATCCTATGAAGACGCACTTATCTGCTTTGGGTTCGAGCTTATCTGGCTGAAGCCTTTTGACATAAGCATCGCATCCCCAAACTTTCAGAAACGACAGCTTAGGTTTCTTACCAAACCACAGTTCATACGGTGTCGTCTCAACGGATTTAGACGGTGCCCTGTTTAAAGTGAATGCAGTTGTCTCTAATGCATAACCCCAAAATGATAGTGGCAAATCGGTAAGAGACATCATAGAACGCACCATATCTAATAGAGTACGATTACGACGTTCGGACACACCATTACGCTGTGGTGTTCCAGGTGGCGTGAGCTGTGAAACAATTCCACATTGTTTTAAGTGATTGCCAAACTCGTAACTCAAATATTCTCCTCCACGATCAGATCGTAAGAACTTTATTTTCTTGTTACGATGGTTCTCTACTTCACTCTGAAATTCTTTGAACTTTTCAAATGTTTCAGATTTATGCTTCATCAAGTAGACATAGCCATATCTACTCAAATCATCTGTGAACGTGAGAACATAACGATATCCACCGCGCGCCTCAACACTCATCGGACCGCATACATCGGTATGTATTATTTCCAACAAGTCTGTTGCTCGCTCCATTGTTCCGGAGAACGGAGTCTTAGTCATCTTGCCCATGAGGCATGGTTCGCACGTCTCAAATGATTCATAATCAAGTGATTCCAAAAGTCCATCTGTATGGAGTTTCTTCATGCGTTTTACACCAATATGACCTAAGCGGCAGTGCCACAAATATGTGGTACTATCATTATCAATTTTGCGTCTTTTGGCATCAATATTATGGATGTGTGTATCACCACGACCGAGATTCAAAAAGAATAAACCATTCACAAGCGGTGCATGACCATAAAAGATATTATTCATCAAAATAGAACAACCTTTATTCTCTGATTTAAATGAATAACCGTCTCGCAATAAACAAGATCCAGATATAATGTTCATGCTCAACGCAGGCACCAAATAACAATTATTTAGGTTCATCACTAATCCCGAGGGTAGATGTAGAGGTAGCGTGCCGACGGCGATAACTTCAACTCTTGAACCGTTCCCGACGCGCATCGTCACCTCGTCCTTAGCCAATCTTCGTTTATTCCGTAGCTCCTGTTTTGAGTTACAAATATGAGCAACCGAACCAGTATCAAATACCCAGGTGCTACTACGAGCATTGGTAAGGTACACATCAATAACATGTATATCAAATATACCTTTCTTGATGTTGCCAGCCTTCTTATCTGCCAGGTACTTGGGGCAGTTCCGCTTCCAGTGACCAGTCCCCTTGCAGTAGAAACACTCAGTCTCGGGTTTGGGTACAGACTTGGGTTTCTTCGTGGGAGCAGCAACTGATTTGCCGTTCTTCTTGAAGTTCCCCTTCTTTCCCTTGCCCTTCTTGAAACTAGTGCTCTTCTTTACCATCAACACTTGATGCTCCTTCTTGACTTCTACCTCCGCAGCTTTGAGCATAGCGAAGAGCTCGGAAATAGACTTTTCCATTCCTTGCATATTATAGTTCATCACAAAGCCCTTATAGCTTGGTGGCAGTGATTGGAGAATTCTGTCAATAACCGAATCATCTGGAAGATTAACTCCCAACTGAGTCAAGCGGTTATGCAACCCAGACATCTTGAGTATATGCTCACTGACAGAACTATTTTCCTCCATCTTACAGCAAAAGAACTTGTCGGAGACATCATATCTCTCGACCCGGGCATGAGCTTGAAATACAAGTTTCAGCTCTTGGAACATCTCATATGCTCCATGATGCTCAAAACGTCTTTGGAGCCCCGGTTCTAAGCCGTAAAGCATGGCACACTGAACTATCGAGTAGTCATCAACACGTGTCTGCCAGGCGTTCATAACGTCGACAGACGAGGGAGGGGGTGCGACACCTAGCGGTGCATCAAGGACATAAGCCTTCTGTGCAGCAATGAGGATGATCCTCAGATTACGGACCCAGTCCGTATAGTTGCTTCCATCATCTTTCAACTTAGCTTTCTCTAGGAACGCATTAAAATTCAGTGGAACTACAGCGCGGGCCATTGATCTACAACATACAATTGCAAAGATTATTTAGACTATGTTCATGATAATTGAAGTTCAATTAATCAAATTATTTAAGAACTCCCACTTAGATTAACATCCCTCAAGTTGTCTAAGTGTAACATGATCCACATCAACTAAGCCACGTCCAATCATCACGTGAGGTGGATTAGTTATCAATGGTGAACATCTTTCATGTTGATCATATCTACTATATGACTCATGTTCGACCTTTCGGTCTCTTGTGTTCCGAGGCCATATCTGTATATGCTAGGCTCGTCAAGTTTAACCCAAGTATTCTGCGTGTGTAAAACTGGCTTACACCCGTTGTATGCGAACGAAAGAATCCATCACACCCGATCATCACGTGGTGCTTAGAAGCGTCGAACCTTCGCAACGGTGCATACTAGGGGAGAACACTTATCTTGAAATTTAGTGAAGGGATCATCTTATAATGCTACCGTCGTCCTAAGCAAAATAAGATGCCTAAAAGGATTAACATCACATGCAATTCAATATATGTGACATGATATGGCCATCATCGTCTTGTGCTTTTGATCTCCATCAGCCAAGCACCGTCATGATCTCCATCGTCACCGGATTGACACCATGATCTCCATCGTAGCGTCGTGACACCTTGATCTCCATCGCAGCGTCGTGGTCGTCTCGCCGGCTATTGCTACTACTACTACTGCTAACTCATAGCGGTAAAGAAAAGCAATTACATAGCGTTGGCATTGCATACAATAAAGAGACAACCATAAGGCTCCTGCCGGTTGCCTGATAACTTACAAAACATGATCATCTCATACAACAACTTATATCACATCATGTTTTGACCATATCACATCACCAGCATACCCTGCAAAAACAAGTTAGACGTCCTCTACTTTGTTGTTGCAAGTTTTACGTGGCTGCTACGGGTTTGCAAGAACCGTTCTTACCTACGCAAAACCACAACGTGGTGTAGTGATTGCCTTTTGATCTTCTAAAAGAACCCTCTTCATTGAATTGTTGGGATCCGATGAATTGTGGGTTTATGTTCAGATTATTCATGAAAATTATTTGAGTCACCTCTGAATATTAAGATTCTTATTTGCATGATCATTATAGCTTCGTAATGCTCTCCGATTTATTGATGTGCTTTGGCCAAGTAGATTGATCTATCTTCAGTGGGAGTGGTGTGTTGTGGTAGGTTCAACCTGACGAGTTTCTATATCCCAGTGACAAAGTAGGGGACAAGATGCGTCTTTGTATTGTTGCTACTAAGGATAACACGATGGGGTTTATTCATATTGCTTGAGTTTACTTTGTCTGCATCATGTCATCATTCTCCATGCATTACTCTGTTTGTCATGAACTTAATACGTAGAGAGGCAAGCATAGAAGCGCTCTTGAAGTGGAGTAATAGTAATAGGTGCAAGCAGGAGTCAGCCTATTTGTTTATGGACGTGATGCCTATATACACATGATCATTTCCGTGAAAATCGCATAACTATCCGCTTTTCTATCAATTGCCCAACAGTAATTTGTTACCCACCGTATGCTGCCTACATAAGAGATGCCGCTAGGGAAAACTATGGCCCCCGGGTCTATTCACTTATAAATTGACAAACGCTACTATTACCTTGCTGCCTTTATTTACTTTTTGTTTTATTTTGCAATTTACAATTATCTACAATTATCTACACACCTCATTTGCTTGCAAATAAAGAGATCAAGGGGATTGACAACCCTCTTGCCCGCGTTGGGTGCAAGTTGTTTGTTCTTTTGTGTGCAGCCGCTGAAGACGGTTGAGGATTGATATTCCTATTGGTTCTATAAACCATGGTTTCATAACTGAGGGAAATACTTACCCACTTTGTGTTGCAATAACCCGCTCCTCTTCATGGAAAACCCAACGCAGATCACAAGTATCATTATGATGCTAGGAAAAGTGATTAAAAATATCATTGATCAAACTTATACACTATGCTAGCATTCACACTTCATAAATTTTTTCTTGTATCATTCACCTACTCAAGGACGAGTAGGAATTAAGCTTGGGGATGCTGATACGTCTCCAATGCATCGATAATTTATGAAGTTTTATTCATGCCATGTTTACAATGATTTTATATGGTTTTGGTGCACTTTTATATGATTTTTGGGAACTAACCTATTAACCTAGTGCCCAGTGTCAGTTTCTGTTTTTTGGCTATTTTTTGTTTCGCAGAAAATCCATACCAAATGAAGTCCAAATGCCAAGAAAACTTACGGTGATTTTTATGGAAAAAAAGAGACCTACGAAGCTTCGGAGAAGGACCAAAAGGTGTCCAGGGGGCCACAAGCCTGGGTGGCACCCCCTAGGACGTGCCACTTGAGCTTGTGGGACCCTCGGGCACCCCCCTGGTGTGATTCCAATGCTGAAAAAATCTATATAATGCGAAACCTCCAGAAAGAAACCTAGATGAGTTTTTTCGCCGTCGCAAGCCTCTGTTCTAAAGCGATCTCTTCCGGAGCTCAGTTTCGGCACCCTACCGAGGGGGGGAGTCATCATCGGAGGCCATCTTCATCATCCCCACCATCTCCATGACGAGGAGGGAGTAGTTCTCCCCTGGGGCCGAGGGTATGTACCAGTAGCTATGTGTTTGATCTCTCTTTCTCTCTCTCATGATCTTGATAGGGCACGATCTTGATGTACCATGAGCCTTGTTAATGTAGTGGAATCATATGGTGTTCTTCCCTTTATTGTGATGAATTGAGTCTCGCCCTTTGATGTTTCATTATTATCGGATTGAACATATGAGGATTTGAGATCACTTGATATATGTCTTGCATGTGGATACCCGTGGTAACAATGGGGTATTCTATTGAGTCACTTGATGTATGTTTTGGTAATCAACTTGCGGATTCCCGTAATGACATTGGGGTAATCTAAGCGCATATGTTGATACACGTTTTCATCCTACTTTGTCCGTTAGAAATTTTGGGAAAACTCTTTAAAGTACAATGTGTTGGATTGAATATTATGAATCTGAAATTGTTTGATGCATACCGAATAATTAACTCATGGATACTTGTGGTGACATTGGAGTATCTAGGTGACATTAGAGTTGGTTGATGCGTATCATATGGTGTTATTGTAGTACGAACTTTAGGGATGTTTGTGAAACTTACAGGAATGACTCAATAGATTGATCAGAATAACTCTAGCCTCCCCTTATATACACGGTGGAGGCTAGGGTTTTACAAAGGGAGATGTGATCTAGGACGCCACCATCGTAGACTTGGGGACCAAGATGATCCTGGGACGCCTATCCCTTCTCCCGATTCCTTCGGTCATTAGGTACTTGGTGGGCCTTCCAAACCCTTAGGCATGCTTACTGCCGGGCTCCCCATGAATGAGCCACCCCTGGTGTAGTGCACTGTCAACCCCAAGCTTGGGACGGGGGCATCATGGGAGGCCTCGCATGGCGACGTCACGACCCTCAACTCTTTCTATGGTCCGAGTTCCCTATAACGGGACCACCCTTAGCATGCTTTCTCAATGAAGTTTCTCCGTTGGAACATATGCGGTTCGTCAAGAGGGCCCGCGATGTCAGTTGATCGAGTACGTGCCTGAGGAGGACATGGATATTGTGGGTCTCTAGGAGAAGATTTGAGATGATGAATTGACCAATGAGCTTTAGGGTGTTAGTCGCCACAAGTTTGCGTGGCACTAGCTCCTGGTCGTCGGTCGCTCGTGTGGCGTCCTCTTGGATGTCAAGGAGGACACCTTCGAGGTTGACGATGTGGTCCACGGGGAGTTCTTTGTGAGTATGTCCCTCACATGGAGACGTCTCAAGCTATTGGGAGAGGTGATTATCGTCTCTGATCCCGTGGTCCACCGGAGGCCTGAGGCATTCATGGTTGAACTGAAGGTCAGGGCTGAGCGGAGCCCTATCCCGTCTGTAGTGTACGGGTTCAACCTGATTCGGTCACAGTAGGACAAGAGCTCGACCAACGTGGACCTACCTCGGATGTAGTTGTTCAATGACTGCATTGCTAACCTGGCCTTTGGAGAGACCACACGAGTGTGTGTGTGATCCACCTTCACTAATAAGAAGGTCGACCCGATCCACAGTATGCTGGGTTACATCATACTGTCGAGCCATTATCAAACACCGCAGATTGTTTTTCTAGAGAGACACCTTCTAGTTATCCAATCACATGTTACCTCAACATCGTGCCTCAGTTTGACCAGAAGTTCTTGCAAGCCAACCTGAGGGAATGCTTGCATGTTATTGCTAAATCTTTGTACGTTTGTAAGCAATGCATTTATTCAATTTTTCAAATGTGAACATAAAATTCAAATCGTGTCTTTAAGTGATGTCTTATTTCATTTTTCTTTCATACTATGTGCGTTTTTCTTTGAATGTGCATATAAAAGGTAGAAAGTCCCGCGGCAACGCGCGAGACATATCCAATTTCCCAATATCTACATACTTTTATAGGTACAATCTGGTAGTCTTTGTATGGGTACGTAAACAGTAATTTTCGTAGGCATAGATGCGTTTCATTTCTGGATTTGGCATCAGAAAATGAGCGGAAACCATATACAGTATTGTTCTAGGAAATAGGCGACTTGATGTCTTGACGTCAGTTACCGAAGCCAGAGCATGGATCACAGTTCAGTTTCAGACGATCGGAGTAGCACGCACGCAACCGATCTCAGCTTATGTGCAACCAGTTCTAACTGCTGGAACTGTCCAAAATACGCGTGGATAAAATTTTGTCCTTGCGCGTAACGGATCGAATCGAAATCCTGGACACCACCGTCAGACGTAGCGGCCATAACCACTCACGGTTGCGACTCTCGCCTGCCCTGCCCGGCTGCATGCGAGTGCCCACGATAAGCATCGAACCGAACCATCGAAGAGATGAGGCCAGACGCTACCATGCACCATGCACGCACGCACGCACGCACGAATTCATTGCTATCTTTGGAGACGTCACCCGTTCCTATAAATACAGTGGGATTCCGAGGCGAAGCAGTCAGGCCAGGGCATGCACGCACTTGCACTTCTTTGATCCTCCTATACTACAGGTGCCAGAGTTCAACTTCAAAGCCATGGCGTCGCCGTTCTCCGCCCCTTCTTTGGTTAGTGTTGCCATCTTGCCAATGATGCATTTTGAACTGCAGTAGAGCGTGTGATGTTGGACTTCTTATCTGATGGACCTGTACGTACGTGCAGATCATGGAGGAGGAAGGGCGGTTCGAGGCGGAGGTGGCCGAGGTGGGGGCGTGGTGGAACACGGAGAGGTTCCGGCTCACCAAGCGCCCCTACACCGCCCGCGACGTCGTCCTCCTCCGCGGCACGCTCCGCCAGAGCTACGCCTCCGGCGAAATGGCCAAGAAGCTCTGGCGCACGCTCAAGGCCCACCAGGCCGGCGGCACGGCCTCGCGCACGTTCGGCGCGCTCGACCCCGTGCAGGCACGCACCGCACTTCGTTGTTACCCCGTGATCCGTTGTTCGACCTGTACGTCTTGCTGAAGAATTTGTCTGTGCAGGTGACGATGATGGCCAAGCATCTGGACACCATCTACGTGTCCGGGTGGCAGTGCTCGTCCACGCACACCTCCACGAACGAGCCGGGGCCGGACCTCGCGGACTACCCCTACGACACCGTGCCCAACAAGGTCGAGCACCTCTTCTTCGCCCAGCAGTACCACGACCGGAAGCAGCAGGAGGCGCGCATGTCCCTGCCCCGCGCGGAGCGCGCCCACGCGCCTTTCGTCGACTTCCTCAAGCCCATCATCGCCGACGGCGACACTGGCTTCGGCGGCGCCACTGCCACCGTCAAGCTCTGCAAGCTCTTCGTCGAGCGCGGGGCAGCCGGGGTCCACCTGGAGGACCAGTCGTCGGTGACCAAGAAGTGCGGGCACATGGCGGGGAAGGTGCTCGTCGCCGTCTCGGAGCACGTCAACCGCCTCGTCGCCGCTCGGCTCCAGTTCGACATCATGGGCGTCGAGACCGTCCTCGTTGCCCGCACCGACGCCGTCGCCGCGACGCTCATCCAGACCAACATCGACGCGCGCGACCACCAGTTCATCCTTGGCGCGACGAACCCGCGCCTCAAAAACCGGAGCCTCACGACCATGCTCTCCGACGCCATGTCGGCCGGCAAGAACGGCAGGGAGCTGCAGGCCATCGAGGACGAGTGGACCGCCACGGCGCAGCTCAAAACCTTCTCCGAGTGCGTCAAGGACGCCATCGCGAGCCTCAACGCCACCGACCTGGACAAGCAACGTAAGCTCCAGGAGTGGAGCAGCGCCACCAGCTACGACAAGTGCGTGTCCCACGAGCAAGCGCGCAACATCGCCGCGAGCCTGGGGGTCGAGTCCGTGTTCTGGGACTGGGATCTGCCACGCACCAGGGAAGGGTTCTACCGCTTCCAGGGCTCCGTGGCGTCGGCCGTGGTCCGCGGGCGCGCCTTCTCGCCGCACGCCGACGTGCTCTGGATGGAGACGTCGAGCCCAAACATCGCCGAGTGCACGGCCTTCGCGGAGGGCGTGAGGGCGGCTTTCCCGGAGGCGATGCTGGCCTACAACCTCTCGCCGTCCTTCAACTGGGACGCGTCAGGCATGACGGACGCCGACATGGCGGCGTTCATCCCGCATGTCGCCAAGCTCGGGTACGTATGGCAGTTCATCACGCTGGCCGGGTTCCACGCCGACGCGCTGGTCACCGACACGTTCGCGCGGGACTTCGCCCGGCGCGGCATGCTGGCCTACGTGGAGAGGATCCAGCGGGAGGAGAGGAGGAATGGAGTGGAGACTCTGGAGCACCAGAAGTGGTCGGGTGCCAACTTCTATGACAGGGTGCTCAAGACCGTGCAGGGCGGCATGTCCTCAACCGCAGCCATGGGAAAAGGCAAGTTGCCATTGAATCTTAATCTAGTGACCAAATTTTCAGCGTTTTTGTCTCATTTGTCCATGCATGTTTTGTATTTTAGTATATTTTTTGAAATAGATATAGTACTTTTTGTTCTTCTAACATTTTAACTAAATGTTTGGTGTGCTTGCAGGAGCTACTGAAGAGCAGTTCTGGACTAAGCCTGGAAGTGAGAGCAGTAGCCAACATGTTCTTGCCAAGTCCAGGATGTGATGAAGGTTGAGAAGGAATAATGATTAAGAAGAAAGATCTAAGATAATTGGATAAAATAAAAGCGGCAGGAGGTCACATCAGCTCTGGAAATAAATACTTTATGAATCGACCACTACATTTACTCAAAAATTGGCATGGAGGATTTATCCATTGCCTAGCTATATACTCTATGAATTATGTTAGGCTCCAATTGGATATGTCAAATTGGGGTAAACATGTATTGACGAATGACGATGTCTTTCAGGTCGTCAGTGAACTGGATACGTCAATTGCTATTGAAACTCTTATGTATGTCAACTCAAACAAGCATGCTTCCATAGTCTGCATTTTGTGGCAAGAATGTCTTTAACAAGGACAATGAAGTTCTTAGTGCTCTATGATCAACTGTTTCTTGGTTCCACCTTAGATTTATAACTGTCTCATGCCAAATCGTAACTTAATCATACATATCACTGTAGCTAAGTATATAAATGATTAAAGCACCCTCAGTCAAGTACATCAGAAAGGCTCACTGCAAGTTTGTATATCAATTATTAAGTGGATGAAGCATGTTTGCAACATGCGTCCCACAAAGGGATGTTTTTCTACTTAGCCCAAGGCTTTAAAATTGAAAGCACGATGATCACCGCGATGATGAGAAGCATGATAATTGCGATCATCATACACTTCCTTGATTTCTTCTGCAGGCTCTTGGCGCTGCGTAACGCTTCGGTACCAGTTTGCACGTGGTTTACAGCATTCTGAACCTGGGAGTTGAAACACAACAGCAAGCATGAACATCTAACTTCCCCAGCAGAACGATGAACTCACAGAATTCTCAGTAAGATCGGCAAAAACAGGAAGCAAAAGGAAAAGTAGTAATAGACCTGCCTCTCTATGTTATCCAGTATCTCTCCTTGTGCATCAACAAGCGCTGCCATGTCTGCAAAAATCTGGAACCACAATATTAGATGCCATTAGTAAACTATGAAAAAGATAGAGGTTTGGTTGAAAGTCTTGATTATTATTTTTCGCAAAAAAAAAAAGTTCGAAGAAACCAAAATAAAACGGCAAACAAAAAACATTGACAAACTCTAAACTTACAACAAAGCGCTCTGAAGTTTTGATTTTTGACCAAGAGCTAAACGAAAACGTGCAATCTGCCAAAAAATACCTGTTGCAATTCTAGAAGCTTTTTTTCAATATCCATTACTACATCATGCCGTTCCTGGATTTCTTCAACCGTGGCCATAACCTATTATCCAATGACAATTTATGAAAAATGAATTAAGAATCATCAGAATCGACGACATGACGTTCACAACACAAGTAGTTGGGGGAGAGAATAAACCACAACCTGCCCTCGACCGATTCCTTGAATTGCTTTCTCGAAGATCTGCTCGCTGCTTCCGGTCTCAATCAAGTTATCAATCACCTAGTCATGTTTTTATGGCACACTGAAATCAGAAGACAAGTGCATTTCCCATTTTCCATGTACAAAATGTAGTAGGACTAGCATCTTCACCTCATCAGAAGGCTTTGTTCCAGTGACTGCAGTTCCAACATTCAGGTTTATCAAAAAAGGGTAACAAGACAATTTAAACTGAAACTACAGATCAGCACTAGGATAATTCATTATGAATGAAGCTCTCCTGACCTGTGAAAATCCTTCTCTCAACGACTTCTCGATACTCCTGCTGGATAGTTTGCCTTAAATTCTGTAAAAATGTGGATTACAATAGTGCATGATCCTTGTTTGTTTGGGCGCAGAAGAAGATGGACAGTGAGTTAGATAATCAAACCTGGAAATCGTTCATTCTTTCTTTAAGCCTCTTCTTCAGTGCACTGCAATCATCAAGAGCTAGCGAAATATCACCGTTTTTGTTGGTGGAAAAAGCAGTACATTAAACTTTTTCCTGACAGCTTAAAATGATTTTGGACTAACTCATTATTAAACTGGTATAGTTCCGCCGTCCCGGAAAGAACTGGATTGTAGTCAGCTTATTATGTCACATAATGTTTTTTGCGGTCATTGGAGGGTTAGTATTTTTAGAGACTAGAAATATCCGCTTATGCTGTCTAGCAAGTTGTCCTGACACCAAGCAGTTATATTATACTTCCTCCGTTCCTAAATACTCCCTCCGTTCCCAAATATTTGTCTTTCTAGACATTTCAAATGGACTACAACATAAGGATGTATGTAGACATATTTTAGAGTGTAGATTCACACATTTTGCTTCGTACGTAGTCACTTGTTGAAATCTCTAGAAAGACAAATATTTAGGAACGGAGAGAGTATAAGTCTTTTTAAAGATTTCACTATGGGACTACATACGGAGCAAAATGAGTGAATCTATATTCTAAAGTATGTCTATACATCCGTATGTAGTTTCCTAGTGAAACCTCTAAAAAGACTTATATTTAGGAACAGAGGGAGTATGTACTAACCTGCTGTCAATTAAGAAATTTACTCAAGAAAGAAACGGATATCTTACATGGTCATCGACATCCTCGATCGATCTACACTTGTGCCCTTTCCACAACCTGGCTTTTTCCTGTTAGCAAGATTCTGGAAACAGAAAAGGTGAGTGAAAACTGAACATTCTTTTAGTCGGGTGAATTCAGGTGCTGCTGAACTAGAAAGGTTAATATCAGTCAGTACATTTCTGTCCATTTGCTCCAGCTTCACTTTTATGCTTCTAGCGATCTTCCCCACTTCATCGATGTCTTTCTCCATGCGCCCCTTGATTGCTGGAAGATGCATCATTTAAACGTTCCGCGCATATCATACCACATTACCACTCAGAAATACAATTAGTACACACACACTGACACACACACACACACATACATATGCAAGTAAAAGATGGACTTCAAACCTTTCATTGCAGAGGCCTTAGTGGCTGATTTTGACTCCTCATTGGCTTCCTGCAGGTGGAAAGAGAGAATCAATTTTCCTTGTCAATAGTAGAAGTTAGAGACTAAATTGATGGCAAAATGTAATTAAATATTGTTAAAAAAAAGAGTTCATGTCTGAAACAAAACTTACCTGAAGTTTCTGAACTATATTAGACATTTTGTCCAGAAGCATCTCGATCTCTTTGACCTAAATCAAGACACCTTACTTTAAGAACGCAGGACGATGATTTTCTACAGGTAAACAAACTGTCCTCTCGATGCAGAACAGATAACAGACCTCTTCGAAGAAGTCTTCGAGTCCATAATCCGATTTGTTCTTGGAGTTCTGGCGCCCCATCTCGATGTCCCTCTCCTTTGGGGGCTTCTCGTCCATTTCAAAAGAATCCTACGATTCGGTTGATCGAAAGCATCAACAATTATACAGTAACTGCAAGTTCGACCCAATTACTGGAAGTTCCAACAAATGGGATTTCGACGTATGACCGATTACTTTTCATGTTTGACTTATCTGGAAATCAGTCAGGGTTTGCAGCCCGTCTAATTATTGACCTATGATGACACTAGAAAAGAAACGAACTGTATCTATTCATTCGTTGATTTACGGCCGCTGACAGAGAGAAAACGAGGAAGACGCACAAGTAATAAGGAAGAAAGGGAAAAATAATTTTGTAAACTGTAAAGAACATTACCGTCAAAAGATTGTTCATCTTGGCTTCGTCTGTGGAGAGAGAGAGAGAGGCGAAGGAAGATGAGATGAAGAAATGTATGCGGTGATGGTGACTTTGGAAAGATCGTCCTGGTGTGGAACGCCGGCCAGCCAGCGATGGAACCAAATAACTATACCAGACAACTGGGTTTAGTAAGAAATTAACAACGACGTTAATTCGTTTCTTTGCTTGGGGTCTAGTCTTAGGGCCTAGGGAGGAACAGCGATTGCGTCTCCGTGGAACGGCCACGGTGTAAGTCAAGTGCCTGCTGACTGCTGCAGCTGCAACCGGCAACTCCACTGTGCGACCTCTTTCCCGGGGGACGCTCGCTGCGTCCAATAGCGCGCGCGACGCACAGGGGAGCCTGACTGGCCGCCACATGGGTACGGTAGCACGTGGTTCACTGTAGCATGCTGTGTAAAATTTGCAAACAATTTTTCAAAAGCGATTTATATTAAAACGCCGACAATTTTGAAATTCAGAATAATTTTATAAACTGATTTTTTTATTTTTCAAAAAAATTGGGATTAATTTTAAAAATTCCTAACATATTTTTGAAATGCAGATAATTTTTGAAAAACAGTTTTTTTAAAAAAAAATATTCTGTTTATCTTTTTGAAAATATCAAAAAATTTAAATTCTGTTTTTTTAACGCATTTTTTTTTTGAAATTCCTGATCTTTTTCAAGCTCAAACCTTTAATGAATTTGTGAACAAAATTTTAAAACAGGAAAGATTTTTTCAAAAAAATCTGAACGTCTTTTAAAAAACGGCAATTAAACTTTAATTTTTATTTGAAAAAAATAAACCCTAGAAAAAAGTAAGTGAAGAATTTTTTATTTAGAAAAAACAGTTTAGGATCCTTCTAGAAGGTTAACAAAACCGGCTAGGAATCCAGGACGTTCTCTTCTACAATTGGGTCGGCCCATTCGTTGATCGCTCGATTTCACATCACCAATAATTTGCCGCATAATGCGGCCAATATGAAATACCGTGCTATGTATCATTTGAAGTGAGCAATTCATGAGACCTCCTAATCAATGCCATCCGCGTCAGTTAGAGTTTCTGCCTCCCAAGCATGACACAATTGCTTCTCCAAGTTGCACTAGGTTCACTCAGTCCACAGTTGATTGACCTTTGGAGAACGCAAGAAAACAAAAATCCAAAACAAAAATAAAAAAATCATGTGAATTAAAAAGTTCATGTATTTCAACAAAGTTCGTAAAATTCAAAAAGTTCATGAATAGGGAAAAAGCCGCGATTTTCTTAAAAGTGATTAATTTGAAAAAAACACAGATTTTGAAAACAAAATCATGAATTCGGAAAAGGTGCATTCATATTGAAAAAAAGGTTCACAAGATTCGAACAAAATATCATAATTTGAAGAAAGTTCACAA
This sequence comes from Elymus sibiricus, assembly GCA_039707655.1. NCBI lineage: Eukaryota > Viridiplantae > Streptophyta > Magnoliopsida > Poales > Poaceae > Elymus > Elymus sibiricus. The sequence goes on from CM077665.1 coordinate 181,569,578, forward strand.
CAGTTCACACAAATTAGAAAAAACAATCAAATTGTAAAAATTGGCAGATTTGTAAAAAGTTCACGAATTGCCAAAAACAAAAAATGAAAAAGAAGCAAAAAAACAAGACAAACAAATGAGAAAGCCGGTAAAAACTCATGCTCGGGCAAACTAGTAGATAAAACCACCCGGAAAATCCGTCAGAACATTCATTGCAAAGGTTCGTGAAAAACGAGTGGAAATAAAAGACCTACATGGGCCCGCCCATACATAATAGTATGGGAGGGCGTGCGCCGGTTAGTGAATTGAGTAGGAACTGGGCCATTACATAGCGCTCACTTAGGTGGGAGTGGTTCCACTGAGCTGGCCTAGTAGAGTTAGCCTTGGGAAAAATTTCCTGCGGTTTTTGTCAACACCATTTTGATCTACGGTTTTGGAGGACCGTTTTTTTTAATATTGGGGAATAAAAAAAATGTTTCTAATATAAAAAGAAGTTTGCAGATTTTAAAGAATATTTCGAAATATAAACTATATTCTTGAATTTTCAAAAAAGCTGGCGAATCACACAAAATGTTATGCTAATCTTTTTTGCATATTTTGTTAGAAAAATCTAGGTTTTTGTGAACATGAATGATTTTAAAATCTATTCTAACTTTATAGAAATATTTTCTAATATAATGATTATTCAAAAAATAGAAATGTGCATGGATTTAGAAAATGTTCATGAATTTGAACAAAATAATAATTTGAATACATTAATAATTTTAAAGAATTCATGAGTCAAAAAAATATTCAAAATACTCAAGAATTTAAAAATCATTCTTGAATTTTTTTTAAAAAAAGGGAAGATAAAAAAACAAGAATAAAGATCAACCAGAACCTAGTAGAGAAACACAGAGAAGAGAAAAAATGGCAAGAAGCTTCTTGATCATGTTGCTTTCTATAGGAGATTTATTAAAGATTTCTCAAAAATCTCCGGATCTTCCACTAATGTTTGGAAAAAAGGTGTTTATTTGCTTTTTGAAGATGATTGTAGGAAAACCTTTGAAACTTAAGATAGTTGTAATCTCAGCACGTATAGTTTAACCTCCTCATTGTAATTCTCTTTTAAAATTATGTGTGATGCTAGTGATTATGTTGTTGGGGTTGTTCTTAGGCCGAGAGTTGATAAGAAACTGAATGTCAGATTATACTAGTAAAACTTTGGACGATGCTCAAAGAAAACATGTTGCTACTGAAAAATAGTTTTTAGCTCTTGTCTTTGCTTGCGATAAATCCAGATCTTATATTGTCAATGCTAAAGTTACAATTCATACAGATCATGTTGTTATTAAGTATCTTATGGGTAAAAGGATGATAAGTCTAGGCTTATTAGATGGTTTTATTATTAGAAGAATTTGATTACAATATTATGGATAGAAAATGAGCTGATGATCGACTGGCTGATAATTTTCCTGGAATGAAAAGCATAGTTGGTGATCCTATACTTGTTAATGATAGTTTTTCTCACTAGTAATCAGTTGATGTTATGTTTCCTTTTATTATAATCCTTGGTTCCCTGATTATGTAAATTTTATTTTTGCTAAGTATATCCCACCTAAGTTCACCTATCAACAAAAGATAAAAATCTTTTATGACTTGGGACATTACATTTGGGATGATCCACATCTATATAAAAAAGGAGTGACAATATTCGGCGTTGTAGACCTCAACAAGAGCAGGAAGAAATATTAAGGAAGTTTCATTCCAGTCCCTATGAAGGATACCATGCTGGATACAGAACTGCACATACGACATTACAATCTGATTTTTATTGACCTACTTTTTTTAAGAATGTGCATAAGTTTATTCTTTCCTTGTGATGAATGTCAAAGAATTGGTAGTATCAGTAAACATCAGGAAATGCCTATGAACTGATTTCTTGTGGAACCTTTTAATGTCCAAGGCTGTGATTATATGTGATCTTTTCCAACCTCACATGGTAACAATCAAGTTCTAGTTGTTGTTGATTATGTCACTAAGTGGATAGAAATTATTCCAAAAAAGTAATGATCATAAGACTTCTATTAAAATGCTTAAATATGTTATTTATTGTGGGCTTTGGAGTTTCTAGATATCCTATGGCTGATGGTGGCTCACGTTTTATTCATGATGCTTCTAGAAACATTCTTGCAAAATATGATGTAAACCGTAAAGTAGCATCACCTATTCATTTTATTCATGACGTTTTATTCATGATGCTTTTATTCATAAGACTTCTATTCAATATAGTGGACATGTTAAATTAACTAATAGAGAGATCAAATTAATTTTATAAAATACTGTAAATAGCTCGAGGAAAGATTAATCTTAAAAGCTGATGATGCATTTTGGGCTTATATGGTGTGTTTGGATCATAACCAAGGGTTACTATGACAATAAATTGGCTAGCCCATGAATCTTGGAAGTCATTTCGACTGGAGCCAAAATTTTGGCTCGCCACACATGCCCGACACCCACCTATGTAATTATCGCCAACTCATGGGTGAAGCGAGGGCGAGAAAAACATTCGCCATTTTTTTGGCGTCATGAGTTACCATCCTTCCCTCTGTGGTTCCCATGGTTATTTTTATCTTGTTGTGCATGCAGTATGTTTGTTCCGATTGTTATGGCTCTTAATTAATTATTAGTGGGCCTTGTTGTGACTAAGGATGCATGCAATCCCGTCTCAATAGCAACATCTGGCCTTTCCTTTTGCGATTTATTTTCCACGACGACTTATATTCCTTGTTGATTGCATCTTCGTGTTTTTCTAGAAAATATGTGTATAAATATTTGTATGACTACAATGGGCAAAATTAGCAGTTGATTGCAAACCAAACAAGGCATTTATTTTTCCAAAGAATTGGACGGGGCAATGGCCACAATCCAAGTGTCGACAGGCTATCAAGATTTTGGTCATGCCCGCACTTCGATCATACCAATTTTTTGGTGGAGCTAGTTGGGGCTCAAACCAAACACACCCGTAAAAGTGCTTATAAGAAGCGTATGAGAATGTTATCGTATAAGATGGTTTGTGGCAAATCATGTAATTTCCTTTTTGAGTTGGAATCTAAAGCAGATTGGGTTGTTAAGCAACTTAATTATGACTTTAAACTTTCTGATGAAAAAAGTTACTGCACATGAGTACTTTAGATGAGTGGAGGAATGAAGCATATGAGAATGCAAAGATGTTTCAAGAAAAGGTTAAAATGTGACACGACAACGGAAATCAGAAACGTGAATTTACAGTTGATGATAAAGTTCTCTTATACAAGTCTCGTTTTAGATATTTTGTAGGTAAACTTCTTTCCAAACGGGAAGGATCGTTCATCACCGAACATATTTACCGCTCTGGAGCTATCAAGATCAAAAATGCTGAGGAGACCAAACCAAGAGAAGTGAATGGGCAAGGACTTATGCCTTATGTTGTCGGTAACCACCTCGAGGCTTATACTAAGGTTATCCAGGTAATAACTCCGGAAGACTTCATTTAAAAATAAATTCTGGAAGGCTCGAGCCTTAAAAAGAATAGGTATGTTTTCAAGTATGGAAATGACCTCCGACAAAAAAATATTTGGAAGTTTTACGAAGTAAAAAATACCGCGCAAAAGTGGTTGTTAAGGAGGTGCTTGTGGGCCCCACGTGGCATGTCCACGCGCCCCTGGCAGCATGGTGGTGGCGCGTGGAGGCCACGAACACAACCTTAGCTCCGTTTTCGCTCGGGTGGCTTCCTTTGCATGCAGAACGTTCCCTATAAATTTTCAGGCTTTTTTAAGAGCCTTGCTTCGGTACAACCCCACCTAGTGAGTTGTCCCCTTTTTTTCATTTTTAATGATCACAAAATAGGTGTGAGAGGTAGGATTCGAACTCCTAATCTGTTGTAACCAATTGGGACAACTCACTTGTTGTGCCTGATTACTTCTTTTATTCTTCTTGTTGTGCATCTTCTTAGTCCAGTTTCTTCCTCTTTTGGTTTTGTTTTGCCGTTTTGTCTTCCTATTTTATTTTTCTTTATTTCTATGTTATACACACCCCCTCTAACCTTGGCTCGGCCAAATTTTCTGTTTCATTTTTGCAACCTTCAAAAAATAAACGCGTTATGTCAGACTCGAACTCAGAACTATAGAACCTCACGGTTCATAACCACACGCGTTAACCACGTGGGATACCTCACCTTCTATGTCCAAGTTCTTCTTTTTTCATATTTTGTAGCGCGTCATGTATAGCGCTAAAAAAGACTCTGGTTTTCCTTTTCTATCGGGTTGTTTTCTTTGGTTTTTACTCAGGTTTTTATATTCATTTATTTTTTATTTTTACTTTTTTTGGATTTTCCCAAATGCATGAATTTTCCAAAAAAATCAATCTTTTCCAAATTGGTGAACTTTAATCAAATTTGTCAATCTTTCTCAACCTCGTGATTTTTTTTTCAAATTTCAAGAACATTTCCAAATCCACAAACTAATTTTTTCAGTTTTTTGATAACACTCTAGTGAACTTCTTTCAAATCCATGAAATTTTTGGGTTTATTTGAAAAACTTTTTCTCCAAAACCCGTGATCTTCTTTCAAATCGAGGAACTATTTTTTGAAATTCCTATTTTTTCAGATTATTAAAAAATCGTGTTCATAAATTCCAAAGAAAATGCTTGTGTCTTAAAAAATTGCTAAGAATGACAAAACATGAACATTTTTAAAAAGGAACGAAAAATATTAATCATGATTTTTTTATTTTTCTTTAATTTTGAAAATCATTAACAAATTTTGAATTTCAAAAAAATACGAACAATTTTTTTAACATTTTTCTATAATTTCCTTGAACATTTTTTGTATTTTTTGTAGAATAGATTTGAAATTAGGAACAGTTTTTAAAAACCAAACTAATTTTGAAAGCATGAACATTATTTGAAACTCCACGAACATTTTTTGAATTTGTGAACAAGTATTGAAAAAGAAACATTTTACGAACTTGTGAACAAATTTTGAAAACGTGGACCTTTTTTGAATCAATGAACTTTTTTAAAACCTACGAGCCCTTGGCCGGCCCAACTGGCGCCCGACGGGAGCGATGTCGTTGCCTAGTTGGGCTAGGGCCTAATAGTTTTTGTCTATTTTTTTGCTTTTCTTCCCTTTTTTGGTTAATTATTTTTTCTCCTTTGTGAACTCTATTGATCTTTTTTGAGAGATGTTCAAAAATTTGGAATATATGTAGGAATACCAAATTACCAGTTTTAAGTAACTTTTTAAATCATGCTTTTGAATTCCTTTTTCCTTCAAATATTTATTAACTGATTTAAAAATAATTTATTGTTTTAGTTATTATTTTATTTTCTTCAAACCTAACTTTGATATCTAGTGTGGGCATGCCCACTTGCTTGAAAATTTTGGGGTCATTTTCAAGAATGTTCAAAAATCCATGTTCAACGCAGGGTGTGTGTGTAGACCGAAAGGCTTCATTTTAGAGCACTTTATTTCTCGACAACTATCAAATGGCTCCAAAATTTTCCATGGCCTTTTACGACCAATTCAAGGCACCATGCCAAGTTGTTTTTGTTTTCAACAAATTTTGCATTTTCTAGAGTTTTCTTGGTGAAAAAAGACCGACAAATGTCGGACATGTCGTAACTTACATACGGTGTAAGAAATCGTTCAAACCTGACATGAATGCCTACAATGGGCATGCCCACATGCTTGCAAAAGTTGGAGTCACTTCAAAGATGTCTAAAAATAGACCATGTCAAACGAAGGGTGTTCGGGTAGTTTAGAAGGTTCCGTCTGAGAGCATGTTGTTTCTCGACATCCTTGAAATGGCTACAATATTTTCCATGGCCTTGTATGACCAATTCAAAGCATCATGCCAAGTTTTTTGTCGACAATTTTTGCATTTTCTAGAGTTTTTCTGACGAAAAGGCTGATAAATGGTCAGACGTGTCGCAACTTGCATATGGTGTTGGAAATTGTTCAAACCTGGCATGGATGCCTACAATGGGCATGCCCACCTGATTTTAAAAGTTGAGGTCATTTCAAGGACGTCCAAAAATAGACCATGTTGTACGGATGGTTTTTGGGGCCAAAGGGCTCCGTGTGAGATCACGTTGTTTCTCGACATCCTTGAAATGGCCCCAATTTTTTTCATGGCCTTGGGTTTTCAATAAGTTTTGTATTTTCTGGAGTTTCCCAGTGAAAAAGGCCGATAAATGATCAGACGTGTCGCAACTTGCATGCGGTGTCAGAAATCGTTCAAAGCTGGCATGGGTTCCTACCGTGAGCATGTCCGCCTTCCTTCAAAAGTTGGCTTCATTTCAATGATGTATAAAACTAGACCATGTTCAATGAAGGGTGCCCGGGTAGGCTAGAAGGCTCCATTTGAGAGCACGTTGTTTCTCATCATCCTTGAAATGGCCCCAATTTTTTCCATGGCCTTGTATGACAAATTCAAGCCACCATGCCAAGTTATTTTGGTTTTTGACAAGTTTTGTATTTTTTGGAGTTTTCCCTATGAAAAAGGCTGATAAATGGCTAGACATGTCGCAACGTGATATGGTGTTGGAAATTGTTCAAACCTGACATAGCTTTCTACCACGGGCATGTCCACATTCCTGAAAAAGTTGAGGCCAGTCATGAGATTTCAAAAAAAAAATACCATGAGAAGGGTCCGTCTGGGAGCACCTCGTTTCTTGACATCCCTTAAATGACCCCAATTTTTCATGGCCTTTTAAGACCAATTCAAGTCGCCATGCAAAGTTCTTTGCGTTTTCGACAAGTTTTGCATTTTTTAAGTTTTCTTCATAAAAAAGGCTAATAAATGGCCGGACGTGTCACAACGGTGCCGAAAGTCGTTTAAATCAAACATGGATTCCTAACATGGGTATGCCCACCTGCTTGCAAAAGTTGGGGTCATTTTAAGGATGTCCAAACACAGACCATGTGGACGGATGGTGTTCGGGTAGGGCGAGAATGGTCCGTTTGAAAGCATGTTGTGTTATCGACATTCGTCAAATGGCCTAATTTTTTTGCCAGCTTCTGTTACCAACTCAAGACATCATCCGAGCTCGTTTTTTTTTATAAGTGTTGCATTTTCTGGAGTTTTCTCGGTGAAAAGGGGCCGATAAATGGACGGACATATTGCAACGTGCAAACAGTGTGGGAAGTCATTCAAACCTGGCATGGATGCCTCATATGTTCGTGCCAGACTGCTGCAAGAAGTTGAGGTCATTTATCCATAGTCCAAAAAACCATTAGTTGAGAGGAGTGTGCTAGCCTATGCCACACAGATGCATATGTGAGCATGTAGTTCTTTTCTAATTTAAATGCTTCAGTTATTTGTATTTTCTGTCATTATCAATCAACATGAACATTTTCTTATATCCTAACCATTTCTTGAAATTTGTCAACAATTTTAGAATTTCAAATTGTGTATGAATTTTTTATAAACTTGAGTACTTTTTCCAAAATTGTTAACAAATTCGTCACAATTTATGTTGAACACAAATTGCAAACAACGTACCTTTTTTTAAACTTGTCAATTGGAACACCAACATATTCAACATTTGTTAACAAAAAAAATTGAAAACCCAAAATATTCCTTGAAGGTCTTACAAAAAAGGAAAAAGGGCGAAATGGGCAGGCCTAGGAGGGTGGGGGGGGGGTCCATAGTGCTAGCCTTTTTTTGACTGGTACAACGCTAGCTAAACTAGCAAGTAAGAACACATGCTGGATTTTCAAAAAAAAAAAGAAGCACACATGCTGCTTAATTGAATGGTATCGTACCCATATGTCTTGTTGTAGGCGTATCCTCCTGGTGCCCAGGTCAATCCGCGTGCGCCAGCCAACCCAGGCCTAGGCGCCAGCCGCGCCCCGCATGCGCCAGCCTCCAGTGCGCTGCACGGTTTAGTAGCACATCGATGGGCGAGCTGTAACAAGGTGGATCGAGGGCAATAAAAGGAGGGGTGATGAACGGTTCAACTCATATCTTTGGTTACTTTCCACACAACGATGCTATTTTCGGTTATTTCGGTTTAACCAAAAAAGGCAATCGGTTTTGAAAAAAATCACAAAACTGGAAAAAGGTTCACCGATTTTAAAAAGTTCATCAATTCTGAATAAAGTACATTGATTTTGAAAAAAGTTCATCATTTTGAAATGTTCATCGATTTTGAAAAACCAAGTTCATCGGTTTGAGAAAAAGTCCACGAATTTGAAAAAGAGTTCACGTGTTTAGAAAAAAAGACATTTGTGGAATCTTAAAAAGTTCATGGTTTTTAAGAAAAGTTCATGAATTTGAAGAAAAGTTCTGGTTTGGAAAAAGTTTAGGAATTTCAGAAAATTTCACGAGTTTTAAAAATTATATAAAAAGAAAAAAAAGAAAAGGAAAAGACCAAACAAAAACCAGCTAAAAAACCAAAAAAACAGGGGAAAACACTGTGTTTTTAGCTTTATTGAAGAAGGGAAAAGAAGTACTCCCTTCTTCCCATTATGTAAGGCACACAAGTTTTTGGCACGAATATTAGCACATGGCTGATTGTTACTGGGACACACGGTTATTAACGATTCCTCCACGATATCCTGACGGACTTGGTTGACTGACCTATGAAAATAATAGCGGGCGAGGTCCATATAGCGCATTGTGTGCCTTCTATAACTGCAACGTTTGATCGATGCATGATTAGCGATCGTTCCCAACAAACTAAGCGCGCGCGAGAGAGAGAGAGAAAATAGTGCAGGCTAACAGCTAACACGCCTTACATCTCGGGGTTTTTTTTTTGCAAAGCTTAGACGCCTAAGAATTTAGGAAGAAGGGAGTATAAAAGTCACAACAACTAAGGTCTCCGTTTGTATGCTACCTGGTGGTCTCGAGTTCGAATCGGGCATGGATTTTTGAATCTTAATAGAAGAGTAATAATAGCATAAATGGGATGGCCCATCGCGGAGGTGGAATTGTCGCATATCAATGCCCACAGCGAATACGACCATCCTGCTCTTTATTATCATGGGTATGGGCAATCTTAGCCGTCAATGTGTTTAGGGAGATGTATCGAAGCAGAAGTGTTTTTTCCGATTTGTGTATCACACTTCTTCGTCCTGCTTTCGTTTCAAGTTGTTTCTGCTAGGCAATTCCCACGTTCTAGGTCACCATGTCTTCCTCCAGATCTGACAAAGAGAGAGAAGAAGACCTAGAGAAGGAGGAGATTGCAAAAGTGGCGATTAAGAATGATATGATACACCAGAGGAGTGTCGGTGTCAAAACCGGCAGATCTCGGGTAGGGGGTCCCGAGCTGTGGATTTTGGATCGATGGGGAATAGGAAACAGGGAGACGATGTTTACCCAGGTTCGGGCCCTGTCGAAGAGGTAAAACCATATGTCCTGCTTGGTTGTATTGATGTGTGTATGACGATTACAGAGTCGATCTACCACGAGATCAAAGGAACTAAACCCTAGATGAGTCGGAATGCCCCTCTACGTACTAAACCCTCTGGTTTATATAGACACCAGGGATACCTAGGGTTACACATAGCCAGTTACCACCAAGGATAAATGCGCCGATCTTGCCGTCTTGACTTGGAGGACACACCAAGTTACTGAAGATTTCCTTCCCGAATACATGTCCTCCGCTGTAACGCCCAAGATGCGATCCTATCCTTATTTTGGCACGAGGGCCTCGACAGGGATAGAAGCGCATCTCGGCGTTTCGCAAGAATGGATATCATTACAAGTACATGTAAAGAAGAGATGAGTATATGAAATTGGCTTACACTCGCCACAAGCTAAATCAAGATCACATCAATACAACAACATATACAATCATCATACAGAAGAGCAGGGTCCGGCTACGGACGAAATCAAACGATAAAATGGCATCCATCCTTGCTATCCCAGGCTGTCGCCTGGAACCCATCCTATGACCGATGAAGAAAAAGAACTCCAAATCAAACAAGCATCGCTCTCACGTCAAATCATTGCAATTACCTATACCTGCAACTATTGTTGTAGTAATCTGTGAGCCACAGGGACTCATCAATCTCATTTCCAAGGGTATCAAGACTATTAAAGCTTAATGGGTGAGGTATGGTTAGGTGGTGAGGCTGCAGCAAGCACTAAGCATTTATTTGAGTGGCTAACTTACGAGTACAAGAATAAAGGGGGATGATTGTCGAATAAACGGACGTGAACTAGTAATGATCTCTAAGAGATCCTGAACACCTACTTACGGTCAAACATAACCCCACCGTGTTCTCTCTCGGATCAGAAATTCACGAGAAGAGACAGTCACGGTTACGCACACAGTTGGTGTATTTTATTTGAGTTTACTTCAAGTTTGCTAGACCGGGTGTTAAACAAAGTTTCCAAGTTGCCACGTAACCGCGGGCACGGCTTTCCGAAAGATTTAACCCTGCAGGGGTGCTCCAACTCATCCATCACAAACTAACCACACGCCGCGGGAATAACCTCGACCACGAATCTCATGATCTTCCTAGGCAATTCCACTGGAAAACCGCAACCTCGAGATAGCCCGAAGTATTCTCGGAATTCCTCGCACAAGACGTTCAAGAAAGGTAAAACAAATCCAGCAAGGCCGCCCGGTAGGCCAGATCCCGATAGGAGTCGCGCGTATCTCGTTCTCAGGGCGCTACCAGATGAGCAGTATGTACGGTGGCCTGATAGAAATCCCCCGAGTTGCCTTGGGGTGGCCCCGCAAGTGGCTCTGTTTTGGACCAACACTCATGAGGAGCACTGGCCCGGGTCGTTGATTAATTATCCGCGGGTGCCGGCGGGTCCCTATGCAATTTTAGTTGTTATTAGGCAAATGTAGTACCAATGTTGGGCCTTGCCAGACAAGTTTTATCCTAAAACGAAAATCAAGGGGGTCCCCATAACAACCCCGAGCATGTTAGGAGCGCTTAATTATGGAATATAACACCGGTACACAAGTAACTAGCGCGGCAAGAGTGGAACAAAACACCGAGCAAAAGGCCAAGCCTTCCACCCTTTACCAAGTATATATGTGCATTAAATTAAATAGCAATAATATTGTGATATATCAAAAGGATATCCTTGTTGGCACATGGAAACAATTGCACCTGCAACTAGCAACGCTATAAGAAGGGCTGAGCAAGCGGTAACATAGCCAAACAATGGTTTGCCGGGAAGTGGAGGGTTAGAGGCTTATCATGGCATTTGGGAGGCTTGACAAACAAGTGGTAGGTAACGAGACAACGATAGAAACGAGACATCTAGCATGGCAATGATAGTAATGGTATCCAGGGAAATGGTCATCTTGCCTGAGATCCCGCTTGGAAGAAGAACGAATCCGTGAAGCAGGCGATCCGTGAAGTAGCCGAACGGAACATAGTCGAACGAATCCTCACACTCCGAACGCTTTCGGAACTCTATCGAGAAGAAGCAATCCGGAACAAACAATCAACACACGATATACCACGACATATGTATGACATGATGCACAATCAAATATGATGCATGTTATGCATGACATGGCAAGCACAACAATCAACTTCTACACATTAAGTGAAGCTCAATATGCAATGAGTTGCATATTGACGAAACTCAACATTCGAATATTTAGTTCACTCTCGTTTAGGTACACGACAATATTACATGTTGTTAAACATGGCAAGAGGGGGAAGCATAAGTAAACTACACATCTAGGCAAGTTTAAATGAGGCCGGAAACAACATATAGCATTTCCGAAATGACCCCATATGTTAATTTCAAAATTGGTCCAGATCTGAACTAATCATGTTATATATTTTTTAAACAGCAAAACAAAATGCACCATGTGATTCTACTCGTCATTCTAGTCGATTTACATATATAGATCATATAAAACGGAGCTACGGCCTAAAAGATATGATCAACACAAGATGCATATGTCATGAATGCAAAATGCATGCAAACAACCACCACCAACATGTTAAATCATGTATGCAACAAGATATTATGAAACTACATGAGATTCTAAGCAAGTTTCATATAGGACATGTTCAAAACGGAGCTACGGTTCAACCACAACAACCAACACAAGTTTTAGTTCAAATCTGTCCAAAAATAGCAACATGGCATATTGCACGCATGAAAACAACAAGCTACAAGATTCTAAAATGCACAAACTAAGCATGGGGCAGTATCATATAACACACACTTCATTTCATCTTCACATATCATACTCAAAATAGTTATGGAACACATGGTAGGAAGCTCACAACATGGCAACAAAATATAGCAGATTAGGACTTAGTGAAAATAACAGTTTTTAGCATAGCAGATTTTCACGAAGGCATATTGGCAGCAGTAAAACTATATTCTACAGGTCATATTATGGCATGAAAATCTACAGCATGGTACAGGACATGATGCACTACAAATCATATGATGGTGGCAAGGTCTAATTATGCATAGAATCATGGCTAGCATCAACACAATATGGCATTATGAAGAAAACAGATTCTCAGACTTGGTGAAAATTAGAGTAGACATGTGCAGCAGTTTTTAACAGATTTACATATTGAACAACATAATTAATTACGATGCTAAACCTATTTATGCAAACTATTGGCACAACATGATAGGCAACAACATGCTTAACAAAAGACTCCTTGGTGGCAATCACGAAAGACTCCTAGATCAATAGCAAATCACATGGCAACATGGCAACAAAATAATAGTTTCAGACTTAGTGAAATTTAGCTATCTCCCAAAACTGCAGTTTGATTAGGCATGAAGACATGGCTATAACAGTAGCATAGAAATCATTTATAGGCATGGCAAGGACTCTAACAGCAAGTATACATGACACACTTTAAATCATTCCATTGGCACAATTACATAGGATGCATGGTTTGCTTAATATGATGCCCTCAAAACGGAACTCTACGTTAACAGATTACAGTTTTCAGATTACGACGAAATGCACTTTTGCACCAATGATTACAACACCTAGATGAGTTCTAATATGCATGCAACTGATTCCATGATGTAGATCACAATGAGTAGAACATTTTTCATATATATATATCATTCTTGTAGGATGCACGGTTAAAGAGATACAAGTCACACAAAATGCAATGATGCTGTTAAAAACCTGCAGTTTTCTTTAGGGACTTAGCCGTTTTTAGCTCTGTTCGTCGAATAAGCTACTCAGTGAACGGTTCGCGGCATAGTTAAATTGCGCATGTTCGCCAATTACGCTAAACAGAGAATGGGGGCAGGGTAGGCATGGGTGCTTACAGCGGGCTGAGGCGAACTGGGCCTTGCGGACTCGGGTCGGCGAGTCGACCGGTGGCCCACGGGGCACTGAGCTGCGGGGCCCGCGTGGGAGGGGGTCGCCCCTGACCACCGGACGAAGCCGAGACACGGAGCACGACGGCGGCGGCGGCTGTCGCCGGTGAGGGGAGGCCGGGGCACTGGGCAGCCGGATCCGGCCGAGAGGGTCGCGGATCCGGGCGGTGGGCCACCGGGGCGACCGGCGGAGGACGAGCGTCGGTGGAGGCGCGCGAGGAAGGCAACAGCGAGCAGCTCCATGGTGCGGCAGCCGGCGGCGCTCGCGACAGCGGTGGTCGGCGGCACTTGGCGAGGGGAGGACGAGGCGGCGGCTGGCGGCGGGCGGCGCCACGGCGATGGCTACAGGCAGGCGGCGCCACGACGGCAGCCGACGGTGGATGGCTCGGGCGGCCGGCCCTACGGGCGGGCGGACGCGTGGAGCTGCGGGCGCTGGACGTGTCCGGTAGCGGCGGCGGCGGCTCGACCCGGATCGGGCCCGGGGCGGGCCGGATCTGGGCCTGGCGGGCCCGCGTGGGAGGAGGGAGTTGGTGCCGGCTGTGGATTGGGGGAAGGCTGGCGGTGGCGCGGTTTTCAATGCAAGGCTAGGGCTAGCCATTTTAGGCAGGGTAGGGGGTGTTTAAATAGGAAAGGGGGCTAGGTTTAGGGATTTTTGCCCGAATTCGGACCGTAGGATCGCGATCTGACGACTCCGGCGATGGCTAGGGTCTAGGCTGGATTAGGGTGGGTTGATGGGCTGTGTAGAGGGGGTTTGGGCTGAGAAGAGAGGAAGAATTGTGCCCCGTGACAAGTTTTAGAAACACCGAAAACGCATGGTATTTAACCGATGATGGTACCGCTACGGTCGACCGTTCGGGTATCAAACGGACTCTGATTGCGACGAAATTTGGCAGGTGGTCTACCTGCAATATAACAAGACCGCATGCCAACTTTCGACCCAATCCGAGAATATTTTTCACGCACTTTAAAAACAATATTTTTTTCGATGCCGCGGGCGCGTGCGTGTGTGGTTGGTCTCGAAACGGTCGACGACACGAACGGAGAGAACCGGCAACTACGAACGGATGCAAGTTTTCGAAAACGAGGGACGATGCTATGCAAGATGATGCGAATGATGCGATGATGAATGCGACAATAAAACGAATCACATGACGAGAATGGAAATAAAAGGGGAATCTTCTGGAGCGTCGGTCCCGGGCTGTTACATCCTCATAGTTCGGCTTCCTTGCGGTGGCCATAGAGCGGCCCACTTGTCTGGCCCATAGCAGATAGGCCGGCAGCCGGAGGACCCCTTAGTCCTGGACTCCCTCAGTAGTCCTCGAACTGGCCTCCAATGCCGAGGTTAACGATCCTTAGTAGTCTTGCGCGCAAAGGTCTTTGGCTTGCGGGGCAAGTTCTTTTTCCCCTTCTGTGTTCGGTTGACACTAGTTCGGCCACCAATGACTCCCTGGTTCCCGAACAATATGCATTGATCAGCCACAAAGGCCAATAGTTTGTGTGTGAACAGTGCCTTCGCCTGACAATTTTTTTTAGTGAAGGGTCACGGCCGGTCATGACCACTGGCCAATTATTGAGACTCGAGTCACGGTTCGAGGCAATTTCCTCATTGGCACGTCCCATCAATACGGAGATCGTGCCCCATTTTTTATGGGATATGATCAATGATCTGGGTTATCACGCGCATAACGACATGATTTCATCGAGGCATGGCGAGGTCTGCGGCGCAACAAAGGGGCTCTTGGTATTACGGCTGCCCATAAAAGAGGAACAACCACCAGAGCATCCACACGCTTTCCCAATCCTCCATTGCCCTCGCCTTCCCAATCTTGAGAGCTCGAGCACTCAGATCCATTCCTCTCCCTGCTTCCCCCAAACCAAACCCTCAGCTCCGCCATGGCCGACTCGAGCTCCAAAGGCAAGTCGGAGGCTTCCCGCGTCACCAACAACGACATCCTAGAGCAGAAGCACACCGGCTACCTCTCGGCCAACATTGTTCACCGTGCTCCCGACAATGGCCAAGTCATCCCCACGCCAAGGCCAGGCGAGAGGGTGGTGTTTGTCCCTCACTTCCTGCGAGGGCTCGGCTTCCCGCTCCACCCCTTCGTCAGGGGGCTGATGTTCTTCTAAGAGTTGGATTTCCATGATCTCCCCCCAAACTCTTTTCTGCACATCTCGGCCTTCATTATCGTCTCTGAGGCCTTCCTGCGAGTCCATCCACACTTCGGCTTGTGGTTAAAGGTCTTCAACATCAAGCCAAAGATAGTCAACAGTCAACACGCAGACTGCGGGGGTACGGTGATCAGTAGGCTCCCTCGGGTCAAGTGGCCGGAAGGCACCTTTATTGACATCGTCAAGATCTGGCAGAAAGAGTGGTTCTACATCACTGAACCCCGTGATGCTGACTGGGCGGCTTCTTCCGAATTTAGATCCGTTCCTCCCATGAGGCTGACATCATGGATCAAGAAAGGGCTTGACTAGGGGCCAGCAGCAGAGGTGAAGTCACTGCAAAGGCGCATCTCCCAGATGATGGAGCAGAAGGTCGAGCTAACCAACGTGATCCAGGTCATGCTCCGCCGCCGCCTTCTGCCTTGCCAACGTCGGGCCTCCCCAATGTGGGCATACAAGGCCGATGACCCTGTCACCATGCTCCACTTCTACCGCACTACCCACGAAAAGTTGTGGAAGGTGCTGTTCAAGCCCCAGAAGGACTGGCCGGATAAGGAGGAAGACATCGGTCTCGACGTCGAGACCCCCCCAACGAGGTATGATAAAGCTTCTGTCTTTCCTTTAGGTTCTTCCTTTTAACAAGGAATTGTAAACCCTTCTTCCTTGCCCTTGCAGAACTGGCTGGCGAAGGCCGTGAAGATTAACGGCCCGACCCCGCTGCCCGAGGACCCCAGGACGCCCTTGTTGACTAAGATGCTGGTCGAGGCGCCATATTCGGCACCGGAGAAGAAGGAGAAGAAGAAGGGGGAGAAGAGGGAGGCACGAGAGGGTCTCCGCTCACGAGGATCCCCGAACACTAGATCCGGGGAAACCCATGCTTCCTCCGCTCATGATGAAGAACAAGAGGAAGACAGGGAGGAGAGTGATTCCTCCCGAACGAGGAGGAGGGCCGAAAGTGCATCTGGCACTTAGTTGTGTTTTGGTGTGATGGCAATATGGTTAGAGGATCTAATATCAGCTACTAGTTTATCTCAGGTGATTTGTTCCATGCAGTTTTCTATGGAGGTGTGTGACCCCCCCCCCCCAATTCAAAAAGGTTAAAGGCGTGGTGTTCCCGGCGACTCGAAGGTTCTCGTTTTAGTTCGATTTGAGTCATAGGGAATACCGAACTATTAAGAGGGGTCGTAGTGGATTTGTGTTGTGTGGGAATACCTCCAAGACTTTGCTTCAGCCTTCCTACCACTTCCTTCATCCACTAGGGTCTGTTAGCATCCTGCCTGGGTACTCAGTGTGGTTTCCATAGACTTTCTGGACACCCCGTGTTCACGGGGTCTCTTGACCCCCGTGTGCACGGGGCACCCCGAAACTCCGTGAGTAGCCCGTGCGCACGGGGTCTTTTGACCCCCGTGCGCACGGGGTACCCCGAAACTCTCTGAGTAGCCCGTGCGCACGGGGCTGACTTAGCCCGTGCACACGGGGTCCAACGGTCAGATTTCCCCACCCAACCAAGAACACTATAAAAGGACCCCTTCTTCCTCCTCCATCCCCAACCCTAATGTCTTGTTGAGCTCCACCATTGCTACACCTCATTTTGCTCAATACTCTCAATCCCTCCACCCAATCTTGTTGATACTTTGGCGATTGGGAGAGCAAGACCCGATCTACACTTTGACCAAACCAAATTCGTGTTCCCCACAACATTTGTTCACCATTGATTTTTTACTCTTGGAGCTTGGGCTCCTAGGCGGTTATAGGTTCCTCCGAAAGCTTCCTTTTTTGTGGTGTGCTCTGGAGAAGTTTGTAAAGGTGTGGTGGTCGCCTTCAAGACCAACCCCGAGTGATTCGAGGCTCGTCCGTTGGGGGTGACTCGAAAGAGATACGGTGAGCCTTCCGTGGCGTTCCACAAGCTTTGGCTCCGGCACCGCTCTAAACGGAAAGTAGCTCTTCCCCAAGGAAGAGTGAACTTCGAGATAAAATCCGCGTCCTCATCTCACTTGTGGTTAATCCTTTCCCGCACTTTACCTTGCTTTGTATGCTTGTTGGCTTGTTAGTTATCTTATTGCCTAGCATATTTAGTACTACTTGTGTTTGTCATATAAGTTGTGTTCACCTAGTTGCATATCTAGTGAACCCTCTTTATCCGCATATCCCTAAAATTGACAAACAAGATTAAAATTTGTAGTCCCCTATTCACCCCCCTCTAGTCGACCGTATCGATCCTTTCAATTGCTATCAGAGCCTCATGCTCTAATATGAGGTTTTACAACCTTAGAGGATATGTCCGATGATCAAGTGGTGGGGGTCACCCCGCGGCCGTGGGACTTGGTGAAAATCAAGGTCCTCTCGCAGCCGAGGTGGTCATACCTCAAGCCGCTGCTCCTATAGCTCCCAACCCAGTTGCCCCCTTAACCGCGGCGGATGTCCTTTCAATGTTTGCGGATCTCAAAACCGCAATGTTGAGAGAAGTTCGTTCCTCGGTTAAGGAGGAAATTGATGCACGCTTAAAGCCATCATCATCCACATCAAACTCATTTAATCCAAATGAAGTCTTTGATGCGGATGACACAAGGGAAATCCTTGCATCACTGGTTCGCACTCAAGTTCCTAGGTACAATGCCACATAACCCTTTTACTTACCACAACCCATGCAACATCCTCGCATTAATCCTGTTGGGCCTCCCCCCTTTGAAAGCTAATGCGTTTTTAAGTGGAAGCTAGATATGGAGTCTCACATTCGAAGTGCATCTACGCAATTATGGTGGATTGTGGTGAACGGCTTCAACCCGAAGGACCCAACAAATCTCACTCCAAGAGAGTATGTTGATGACCAACTCATTGCAACTGCCCACAACATCTTGCGTAATGCCGTGACCGAAGACTATAGTGACTCCATTGCTCTTCTCAAGACCGCAAAGGAAATTTGGGATTGCCTTGAAGCTCTTGAGGGTGATGATGCAATTCAAAGATCTCGGTTGGCCTTACTCAAGCAAGAGGTACATTTATTTGTGAGGAATGATGGTGAGACCGCAGAAGAAGTTTATCGAAGGTTGAAGTCTCTTGTGCTAAACCTGAGAACCTTTGGATGTGAATGGGCTAATGATGGTTTCATCAAGGACAATTTCATTGATGCAATGGTTCTAATGGAACACACTATGGTAATGATGATTCATCAACGCCCGGACTACCACAAGTTGACTCCGACTCAAGTTGTGTCTACCTTCTCTACACATGTGCTTTTGGAGACCAAGTAAAAGAAGACCTTTGCAATTGCTCAAGCCACCAAGAACTCAACTCTTGCCTTGAAGGCCAAGAAGGTGACTGCTCAATCTAGAGAAGAAGATGTGCTTGAAGAGTGCGGTGAGATGATGGTGACACTACTTGCCCGGCCAATGACTTTGCGGAAGACTTGGCTCTCTTAGTCAAGAAATATTCACACACCATGGCCAACAAAGGAAAGAATCTTCAAGGAAGAAGTTTTGGGAGAAGAAAGTGCTACAATTGTGATAGCCCAAGACACTTTGTGCATGATTGCACGTATGAGAGACGTGAAGACAAGTACAAGAAGTTTGTGCTTAAAAAGAAGAAGTTCTCCAAGTTCACCAAGAGGAAAGATGACAAGGCACTTGTTCATGAAGAATACATGTCGGGAGATGAGGATGACTGTGATGATGACCAAGTGGGCATGACTGCTCTTGCCTTGCATGCCACTAACTCGTCCTCATCCACCGGCCTCTTCGAATCTCCAAATGAGGACAACCCCTTCACTCATCGATGCCTCATGGCTAAAGAGGTAAAAACTAAGTCTAAATATTCTATCCCCGCTAACCACACTCCCAATATCTCTTGTGCGATAGTGGAGGATGAGTGTGAGGCTAGCGTGGACAATGATGAGGAATCCTTGATGGCTTTCATGAAAACTCTTCATGGTGAAGCGCGTGCTCGTTTTAGCGATCTTCTTAAGTCACTTGCCGAACGCGATGACTTTATTGAGAACGTTGAAAACCCCCTCATAGAGGAAAAAGAGAGAGTCGAACTCCTCGAGTATGAACTACATGAAGAGAGTGACATGAGAGTATCCCTCTAGGAAGCCATGTCTTCCCATGACATTGACTTTGTTAAAACCAATGATGCTTTGCTTGTTTCTCTTGAGAACAAAGATGCCATTACTCTTAAATATGAGAAGCTTTTAGTTGATCACTCTCGGCTTAGTGAGGAACATGAGATCCTTGTGAAAAGTTCCAAGGTTGTCAAAGGTGACCTCATTGCCCTCACTGAGTCATATGCTCAACTCAAAGCTACTACCATGAAGGCTCTTACTACCGTCTCCCGCATTGATTTAAATAATGAATCTTGTACGGCTAACTTTGTTCATGATTGCACATCTCTTCAAGAAGATAACAATAAGTTAAAAGCCCAAATAGAGAAAGGGCTTGTGTCATGCATTCAAGGAGAGAAAAATCTCAATGACCTCTTGAGCAACCAAAAGGAGTGTGTTGCAAAAGAGGGAATTGGGTTTGATCGCTCTCTCAAAACGAAGAAGAACAAGAAGAAGAAGATCGATTCCACTCCTTCTCCTTAACAAAAGGCAGTTTTCATGCAACAAGGGCACAAGGAGAAGGAGAAAGAAAAAGGTGAAGATGGGAATGGCAAGGTCATGAGGGACAATGCCGTTCCTAAGGAGTTTACCGGCAAGAACAACCCATCCTATGTCCTCATGAGAGGAACGGATGGGTACACCTTTGCTCAATTTGTTGGCACTAATTATGATGATTATGCATGGACTATTTGGGTTCCTAAGACCCTTGTTGCTAACTCTCTAGGACCCACTGCGAAATGGGTACCTAAACTCAAAGCTTGATTCATGTAGGACTATATCTCCGGTGGAAAGCAATGGGTGATCGATAGTGGATGCACCAATCATATGAACGGAGATATAGGAATGCTTGTGGAGTTCGTTGATTCCCTCAATGCCTCCTCAACCATTTTGCTTGGTGACAATAGCAAGGCCAAGGTATTGGGATTGGGCAAAGTGGTAATCTCTAGTGATTCATCACTCACAAATGTCATGCATGTTCAATCCCTTCACTACAATTTACTCTCAACGATTCAATTGGCACGTGCCGGTTATGATTCTCATTTTGGTGAATTTCATGTGACCGTCTTTAAGAGGAGAAATCTCAAAGTGGTCTTTGTTGGGCATGTTGAAGACAACCTTTATGTGGTTGATTTCTCAAAAGAGAAAACACATCTTGCAGCATGCCTAATGGCCAAGGCCGACATGGGGTGGCTATGGCAGCGACGGCTAGCCCACATGGGTATGAGAAATTTGCAAGCTCTCTTAAAGAGGGAGCACATCCTTGGACTAACCAATGTGTATTTTGTCAAAGATCGTCCTTGTAGTGCATGCATTGCCGGAAAGCTTCATGAAAAAGCCCATAAAGTGAAGACGATCATTTCAACTTCAAGGCCCTTAGAGCTCCTTCACATGGATCTCTTTGGACCCCCATCTTATGATAGATTGGGAGGACGAAGGTATTGTCTTGTCATTTTTGACGATTATACAAGATATACATGGGTATTCTTCCTCAAGACAAAATATGAGACCCAAGAAACATTCATGAAATTTGCCAAAGAAGCTCAACGTCAACATGATTGTGAGATCAAGGAAATTCGAAGTGACAATGGGACCGAGTTCAAAAATTATACCATGGATGAGCTTTTGAGTGACGAGGGGATCAAGCACCAATATGTCGCGGTTTATACTCCTCAACAAAATGGTGTTGTAGAAAGAAAGAACCGAACTCTTATTGAAATGGATAGGACCATGCTTGACGAGTACAAGTCTCCATACAAGCTTTGAGCCGAAACCATCAACACCGCGTGTCATGCTTCAAACCGGCTTTATCTCAGCAAGCTGAAGAACAAGACCCCTTATGAACTTCTCATTGGGAGAAAACCCAACGTCAAATACTTTCGGGTTTTCGGTTGTAAGTGTTTCATTCTAAACAAGAAATCCCGTTTATCTAAATTTGAGTCTAAAACTTATGAGGGCATATTTGTTGGATATGCTTCAAATTCCCATGCTTACCGTGTTCTCAACAAATCCACTGGATGCATTGATGAGACGGTAAATGTGGAGTTTGATGAAGATAATGGCTCCCGTGTGGAGAAAATTGTTCCTAGTGTTGTAGGTGATGAGGCTCCTTCACAGACTATAAGGACCATGGGGATAGGTCACATTATTCCACAAATACCCCATGTCCAGGTAGAAGAAGAAGGAGTAAGAGCTCCTCTTGTGGAATCCCCACAAGGGAAGTCATCACCGCCAATGCAAGTGCAAGATGCTTTGGGAGATCATGAACCTATCCAAGAACAAGATCAAGCCCCTCATACTCTCGATCAAGCTCAAGGACAAGCTCAACCATGTGGTTATGAACCAAACATTGAGGTCCAAGAAGTTGCTCAAGATGTTGATCAAGATCAAGATCAAGCCCAACCTCAAGTGTCTTCTCAAGATGATGCTCTAGACCAAGATCAAGCCCAACCTCAAGTGTCTTCCCCCATTCCACAACCAAGTGTCTAGGAAGTTGTCAAGAGAAGAGTGTCCGCAAGACTCAAGCACGCTCAAGGCCAAGTGTCTTCATCAAGTGCAACACCAAAAGATGAAGAGCTTTCAAGAAAAGAGAGAAAAGCGGTTGCCACGTTAGAGCGTCTTCAACATCTCACAGAGAACATCTATGGAAGCATCAAAAAGTGGGTAACTACTCGTAGACATGTTGCAAACTTTTGTAAACATCACTCGTTTGTCTCTTGTATTGAACCTCTTAAGGTGGAAGATTCTCTTGACAACCCGGACTGGGTAAATGCTATGCATGAAGAACTCAACAATTTCACCCGCAACAAAGTATGGACTCTAGTGAAGAGACCACAAGAACATCATAATGTCATTGGGACCAAGTGGATCTTTAAGAACAAGCAAGATGAACGTGGACAAGTCACAAGAAATAAGGCAAGGTTAGTGGCACAAGGTTTCACTCAAGTTGAAGGTTTGGACTTTGGTGAAACTTTTGCCCCCGTTGCCCATCTTGAGTCCATTCGTATTTTGCTTGCATATGCCTCTCATCACAATTTCAAGTTGTATCAAATGGATGTGAAAAGTGCATTTCTTAATGGTCCTCTTAAAGAGTTAGTGTACGTCAAACAACCTCCCGGTTTCAAAGATCCCGATCATCCCTCTCATGTCTATGAACTCCATAAGGCGCTCTATGGACATAAACAAGCACCTCGTGCTTGGTATGATCACCTTACGACTTTCCTACGCAAGAAGGGGTTTCAGATCGGGTTAATAGATTCCACTCTTTTCACAAAGAGGGTAAAAGGGGAGTTGTTTGTGTGCCAAATCTATGTTGATGACATTATTTTTGGTTCTACTAACCATGCTATTAACGTTGAGTTTGAGAATCTTATGACAAAGAAATTTGCGATGAGTATGATGGGAGAGTTTAAGTTCTTCCTCGGATTCCAAGTAAAGCAATTGAGAGGAGGAACATTCATCAACCAATCCTTGTACATCCAAGACATGCTCAAGAAATTCAAGATGATTGATGTCAAGCCCAAGAAGACACCCATGCCAACAAATGGTCAACTTAATCTTGATCCCAGTGGTAAAGCCGTGGATCAAAAGGTATACCGCTCCAAGATCGGTTCTTTGCTTTACCTTTGTGCATCTAGACCGGATATTATGTTGAGTGTGTGCATGTGTGAAAGATTTCAATCCGCTCCCAAGGAGAGCCATTATATGGCGGTGAAAAGAATCCTTTGATATTTGGTTCATACCCCAAACTTGGGCATTTGGTATCCCAAAGGATCATCATTCAAGTTGATAGGGTATTCCGATTCGGATTGGGCCGGAGACAAGGTTGATCGCAAATCCACATCCGGTTCTTGTCAGTTCCTTGGTAAGTTGGTCCTCAAAGAAGCAAAATTCTGTGTCTCTTTCAACTGCCAAAGCCGAGTATATTGCCGATGGAAGTTGTTGTGCTCAATTATTATGGATGAGGCAAACTTTGATGGATTATGGTGTCAAATGTGACAAAGTGCCTCTTTTGTGTGACAATGAAAGTGCAATCAAGATCGGGGACAACCCCGTGCGACACAACCGTACCAAGCATATTGATATTCGTCATCATTTCATTCAAGATCATGTGGCAATAAAGGACATTGAGTTATTCCATGTTAACACCTAGGTGCAACTTCCCGATATTTTCACCAAGCCACTTGATGAAGCAAGATTTTGCGAGTTAAGGCATGAGCTAAATATCGTGGATTTTATTAACTTGGTTTGAGACCCTTGCATGCACTCACATACTCAACTCGTATCTTGTTTAGATGTAGGCACCTATGTAGGGGGAGCTAGCACAACTCATGGGCTATCTTATCCTACTAGTGCATAAATTAAACCAAATCTTTCACACTCGCCATTTCTTGATGGTTCATGTGCTTCAAAGATGAGTATTGGTCTTGGGTCCAAGGTTCATATCTTTGCGGTGCCATCCCAAATTTACTCAAACATGGTGGCTACGGCCACCGCCCTTGTTTTCAAGGTTGGTTCTTCATTTGACTAGATTTGGGTATTTTAGACCATGTGTTCAATATTGGTTTTGTCATGTGCATGTTGTTTTTCATCTGGTGCAAGTGCCCCTCATTTTTGTGTGTGTTTGTTTTTCTCTTGTGCGACGTTGTCTGGAATTAAGACGGAACTGCACTACGCTGTAGTGGTAAGGATGTTGATCCAGCCCCACCCAGAGTCATTTATGGTCCTTTCTTCTGCATACCCCGTGTGCACGACCATGTACCGTGTGCACGGGGCCCCCGTGTCCACGGCCCCGTCCCATGCGCACGGGGTGTGCGGTTGAAAGCACATTTGCTCCCTTGGTGGTTTTGGTAATCAATAACAACATATAAGTCATTGAACTAATGTTTCCACTAAGTATATTTCAGGAAAAGTTCAATGATAGGGATGGCAAAAGGATTGTGGAAATACCCCAAGATGCAAGAAAATGGATTGGCAAAGCTTCAAGCAAGAGGACTCTACATTTTACTTTGTGAGAAATCACTTTGAGTCCATAGGAAAGCCAATACTATTAAAAGGGGGTAAGGTTTTGTTGGTGAACAAAATGCTCATACGTGCACAAGTGATAGTCACCAAAAACACCCACAAGCTCTTCCACAAAAGTCTGTCCATAGCCAAATATTCAAAATCGGTGCAACCAACACTTTCCACTCGGTGCCACCGATTCCCAAACTCAGACAGACCTAAGCCAAACCCTAGCCTTTCGGTGCAACCGATTCTGCTTCGGTGCCACCGAGTTTAGGGTGCCAACTTTCTGTTACGCAAATTCACAATATCGGTACCACCGAGATTGTTGGATCGGCATCACCGAGAATGGGCAATCTGACCATTGGTCACCTTATCGGTGCAGCCGAGTTTCCAATATCGGTCTCACCGAGATTCAAAAGTTGCCACCTTTTGGTCACTTTGGTACCACCGAGATTAACACATCGGTGTCACCGAGTTGGTCATTTTGTGTTTAACGGTTGGATTTTTGGGGATGCCTATATATACCCCTTCACCACCACCCACTCGAAAGAGAAGCACTCAGAACTATTTCATACTTGCCACATCCAGTTTTCTGAGAGAGAGCCACCTACCCTTGTGTTGAGGTCAAGATCTTCCACTCCAACCATATGGATCTTCATTTCTAGCCTCCCCAAGTTGCTTTCCACCAATCCCATCTCTTCCACCAAGCCAAATCCGTGAGAGAGTGATTGTGTGTTGAGGAGTCTATCATCTTGAAGCACAAGAGCAAGGAGTTCATCATCATTGCTGAGCCTATTACATTTTGGAGGGTGGTGCCTCCTAGATTGGTTAGGTGTCGCTTGGGAGCCTCCTACTTCGTGTTGTGGAGTTGAACCAAGAAGTTTGTAAGGGCAAGGAGATCGCCTACTTCATGAAGTTCTACCCATAGTGAGGCTAGTCCTTCGTGGACGGAAGCCGTTATGGAATAGTCAAGGTTGCTACTTTGTGGACCCTTATGGGTGGAGCCCTCCGTGGACTCTCGCTACCGTTACCCTCCGTGGGTTGAAGACTCCATAAACGTGGATGTACGATAGCACCACCTATCGGAACCACGGGAAAAATCATCGTGTCTATACTTGCGTTTGATCTCCCTACCCTATCCTTTCTACTCATGCTTATTGTTACTTTCCGCTGCTATACTCTTAGACATGCATGTGTAGGGTGTACTTGACTTGCCATGAATGCTAAAATCTGTCAACTCTAAAATTTGGGAAAAGGTAGAATTTTTATTTGGTCAAGTAGTCTAATCACCCCCCTCTAGACATACTTTCGGTCCTACAGCGGTTCCGGGCCTCTATGGGTGGGACGCGGGGGGGGGGGGGGGGGGGGAGGGGGGGGATAGGGTTCTTTCAATCCCTTCGTCCTCCCCATGCCCCTGTCGCCTCTGGAGCCGCCGCCGTCGCCCCTTGCCTCTCCTTCCCCGTGTGCCTCCTCCTTTGGAAGTGAGGAGGATGGGCTCCTCCTATGGTATGTGCCCTGGTCCTTCTCTCTTCCTTTCCCCCATGTTTTGTGTCCCTCTTTAGGTTTTTGGGATTCTCTCTTCTCTAGGTTTGCTCGTTTTGTTTTGATGTTTTAGTCTAGTTTTCATCTTAGATCCCTGGTGTTTCCCTATGGCCCCTGTCAAAACCAGTGCTCGATCTGTTTTTGGCCACCACTGGGAGCACCCCGTGTGCACGGGACCCCGTGTCCACGGGCCTGTGAGCCCGTGCGCACGGGGTTGGCAGTGTTTTCCTCTGCTAGCTTTTTGTTGTTTTTCTTTTTTGGGGGGGGGGCACCTGCACTCATTCTTCTTGCATATGCTATTTGAATGTGTGTTTCTCAGACTCCGCCGACAAGGTGGATGCCGCTCGTAGCAAATGATCGAAGACAGGGTCTGCTCAGTTCACTATCGCTCGTCGTCAGCCTTCAAAGGGAGTTGGTCAGGGCTATTAGAGTCGTGCTCGTCGTGCTGTATCTAAGAAGCCAGTGATAGAGGCTTCTGATGACTCCAAGGAGGAGTATGATTCTGTGGAGGATGTGCACTATGTCGCAGGAGAAGAGGCAGAGGAGATTGCAGATGATGATGATGATGAATAGGATGGTGGCTCTAGTCCTGGTGAGCAGCCTATTGCAGGTGGTCGTAACCTTCGGAATGTTCCTCTGTGTGATTGGCACAAACTAGAAATTTGGGAATCCAGGCAGGCGCACCCCTATTTTCCTGCCACCGGTCCTAACGTGGATTCTAGGTTCAAGAATGATCTTCAACACAAGATTTACTCGGAGCTTCTCATGACCAAGGGCAAGAAGTTTTCTCCGCACAAGCAAGTTGATGTGGAGGCCCTCCACGACAATGATCACATCTATCCCGAGGTCTCTGCCACTCTTGGCAGGTTGGGTCTCATTCCGTTTGTCGGTTTCAACCATCCGTACAATGAAGAGCTTGTCATGTAGTTCTTTGCCACCGTTTTCTTCCATAATGACTCTGCTCGCACTCTCACCTGGATGTCTGGGACTCGCCAATGTTCAGCTTCTATGGCCAAGTTTGCTGAAATTATTCCATATCCGTCTTTGAGGAGGAACATGATGACTATGGTCGAGTTCATGATGCTGGGCAACGCCACAAGGATGAGATTGCATTTGCATACAAGCAAGAGAAGTCTTTTGTCACTAGCTCAATCAAGGACTTGCTCCTAGTATATGATACGATGCGCCACATTCTTTGGTACACTCTCACTCCCAAGGCCGGTGACTCACATAATATAAGGAGCTCTATGTTGGATATCTTTGTGTATCTGCATAACAGGAAGAAGGTGGATGTTCTGGATTTCACGTTCTATGAGCTGCGTCAGTGTGTGCAGGAGGTTAAGTCTTTGATCTATGCTCCTTTTATCCAGGCCGTCATTGAGTCTGTATGCCCTGCACGGTACATCTCTCAGTACAAGACTACTACTCCTACGCGCATCATTCGTTGGTCCCCTCAAGCTCCTGCTCCTTATCAGTCTCCTAAGAAAGAGCGCAACCCTAGAGCTGATGAGCGGGTTACCTTCACTCCAGGCTGCTCCTCCAATTCCCGGATTCCTCGTGGCCCTAGCAAGAAAAGTTCCGAGGCATGCTTTACTCATGATGAGAAGAAGTCCTTGTTCAAGACTCTGCACAACATATTTAAGATGTGTCAGTCCACTCAACGCCGTCAGGTCAAGGAGACCAATAGGGGGAAACTTGTGCATCGTCAGCAGAAGGCTAAGCGTGTTGCTGCTGGTGAGGAGGTTGACCCAGGGTCTGAGGACAACGACAGTGCGGCGACGACTCATTCCTTCTCGATAACAGGGTGGCGTTTTGATGACGATGATGATGCTTCGAGCGCGCCTCCCCTTGTTTGAGTGTTTTATTTGCATCACCTTTTCCCTTTTTGTTGTCTTGATGACAAAGGGGGAGAAGTGGTTTAGGAGTTTGAGTTTCTGATATCTTAAGGCCTCGTGTTCTTTGTGGTGTTTATTTGGCTTGAGATACTCTTATTTGTTCTCATTGTGTGCTTGTGAGCTACCTTTATCTCTCTATGTGTGAGACAATGTCTTATGGATCATATATGCTGCTTTGGTCTATCTTATGTTTTATAAACTTAGGTATCATGTTTTGTCTCACCACTCCTGCCCACCACACTCTGTGCATGTGTTCTAGGCACCATATAGGTTATATTCTCTGTATGATCACATGCTCTTGACCTCATTGATCTAGGGGGAACCCCTTATGTGTGTGCTTTATGCATACTCAAGCAAATCGTTATCCATGCACACATATAGGGGGAGCTCCGATGATGAAGTGTTGTCTAGTTTCATGGCCTTAAAATTGATATATCTTTTTGCCATGTCCTAACCATGTTGTCATCAATGCGCCAAAAAGGGGGAGATTGAAAGTGCATCTGGCACTTAGTTGTGTTTTGGTGTGATGGCAATATGGTTAGAGGATCTAATATCAGCTGCTAGTTTATCTTAGGTGATTTGTTCCATGCAGTTCTCTATGGAGGTGTGTGACCCACCCAATTCAAAAAGGTTAAAGGCGTGGTGTTCCCGGTGACTCGAAGGTTTTTGTTTTGGTTCGATTTGAGTCATAGGGAATACCGCACTATTAAGAGGGGTCGTAGTGGATTTGTGTTGTGTGGAAATACCTCCAAGACTTTCCTTCAGCCTTCCTACCAGTTCCTTCATCCACTAGGGTCTGTTAATGTCGTGCCCGGGTACTCAGTGTTGTTTCTAGAGACTTTCTGGACACCCCGTGTGCACGGGATCTTTTGACCCCCATGCGCACGGGGCACCCCAAAACTCCATGAGTAGCCCATGCGCACGGGGTATTTTGACCCCCGTGCACACGGGGTACCCCGAAACTCTCTGAGTAGCCTGTGTGCACGGGGCTGACTTAGCCCGTGCGCACGGGGTCCAACGGTCAGATTTCCCCACCCAGCCAAGAACACTATAAAAGGACCTCTTCTTCCTCCTCCATCCCCAACCCTAATGTCTTGTTGAGCTCCACCATTGCTACACCTCATTTTCCTCAATACTCTCAATCCCTCCACCCAATCTTATTGATACTTTGGGGATTGGGAGAGCAAGGCCCGGTCTACACTTTGACCAAACCAAATTCGTGTTCCCCACAACATTTGTTCACCATTGATTTGTTACTCTTGGAGATTGGGCTCCTAGGCGGTTAGAGGTTCCTCCGGAAGCTTCCTTGCTTGTGGTGTTCTCCGGGGAAGTTTGTAAATGTGTGGTGGTAGCATTCAAGACCTACCCCGAGTGATTCGAGGCTCATCCGTTGGGGGTGACTCGCAAGAGGTACGGTAAGCCTTCCGTGGCGTTCCGCAAGCTTTGGCTCCAGCACCGCTCTAAACAAAGAGTAGCTCTTCCCCAAGGAAGAGTGAACTTCGGGATAAAATCCGTGTCCTCGTCTCACTTGTGGTTAATCCTTTCCCACACTTTACCTTGCTTTGTATGCTTGTTGGCTTATTAGTTATCTTATTGCCTAGCATATTAGTACTACTTGTGTTTGTCATATAAGTTGTGTTCACCTAGTTGCATATCTAGTGAACCCTCTTTATCCGGATATCCCTAAAATTGACAAACAAGATTAAATTTTGTAGTCTCCTATTCACCCCCTCTAGTCGACCGTATCAATCCTTTCAAGGGCAGCGTCCGATGACGCCGATGAGAGACTGCCTCCTCCTACCCCGAAGAGGCTGTGCAGGGCCAAGTTGGTCCTGCCCTAAGACAGCCCGGACTCCGTGGAGGAGTCTGAGGCTTACGAGTTGGTTCCTCGAAGGAACCCTAGGGTCATGCCCCCGGCCACAAGGTATTTAATCCGAGGATTTTTTCTATCATCGAAACCAAAGCTTGTTTCTAACCATTGGATGTTTCTCATGTTGTAGCCCCCCCACGCGAGCTCCCCACTAACCAAACCTCAGAGGGAGACTATCCGCCGTCCGAACTAATGGAGAGTGGGACCGCATTGCGCACCACACCTCCTCCGGTTACCGGAGAGGCCGAGGAGGTGTTGTCCAGAAAGACGCTTCCTAGTCCGAGCATGGGAGGCGGGGGTGACGATGTTATGACCGAGGCTAACACCTCGGTCGCCGAAGACCAAGGGGGAGAACCCCTTACGACAAACACGAAGAGGGAGCTCGGCCAGACAGAGCTATCTCCAAAGACAGCCCCAGAGCTTGCCAAGCCCCCGGAATCGTTTACCCCAAACTCCACTGAAGGGGGGGACGAGGTGCCGCCACAAGCATCACCCGTAGCAGAGCGGGCCGGGACCGGGTGGTCGGCCGTGATGGAGGAGGCTTTAAATGGCCCTTCTATTACCGAAGAACATCGCATTCTTCTGAGTGCGGTTTTACAAAGCATCCAGTCCATTGACAGCGGACTGAAGGAGGCTTTTGGAGGCCTCTTGATAGGCTTCAAGGTAAATAATGTAATTCTTCTTTGCAAAAAGGAATTTGCTTTATGAATTTTAAGTAATCCCTATATATGGCAGCCCCCGAGCCCTGAGTGAGTTGGCAAAACTCGAGCAGGGGTCTGAATATTTCAGAAAATACTGATAGTAGTAAAAATGAATTGTAGATTACGAGACTTTGGCAGATTAAACGAAAAAAATTGCCAGGGGGTCTAAAAAATTCGATAGCTCGGGAGTTTGACACACATATGCCTATTCGTGTAGGAATCATCTTTGGCGGCAGCCACTAATGCCATGGAGCTGGCCGAGATGAATCGAAAGCTTAAGAGCTCCGAGGAAGAGCTCGACCATCTTAACAGGAGGTTTGACGAAGCGCAAGGTAAGTCCAGACTGAACTATTTTAATACCTTTATCCTTCCTTGTTTAAGTTAGGGATTCAAGTTTTTATCCCTAAGCGCGAGGTGCTTGTTTTGACTGCAGCTGTCACTGTGGAGGTCGAGAATCTCAAGGCCGAGCTGCAAAAGACGAGGCAAGAGGTCGAAGAGCAAAAGAAGGCGTCCGAACGGGCGGCCGCCGACCTGTCGTTGGAGAAGACAGACAGTGAGAAGCACGAGGCCAGGGTGGCCGAGGTGCAGCAGGAGCTCAAGGATGCAGTCACTAAATGTGAGGCCCTTGAGCAGAAGAATAAAGTGCAGGATTCGGAACTGTCCTCGGCTAAGTCGGCGGTGCAGGAAGCGCGGATGGAGGTGAAAGGTTACCAGAAGGAGCTCCGCGAGGGCAAGCTTATTGCGGATGGTAAGCCATACTTACTGCAATGTCTCTTTGGTGGTAATAGGTTCGCATTGCTCACCCGCCTGTGGGGGTTCTTCAGGCGCTTTTTTGGATCTTCCGAGGAGCGTGGCAAATGTGGCAAGATATTTTGCCATTCGGGAAGGGGACGTCGAAAAACGACTGTTCTGGGTGCAATTTCAAGCCCCAGAAATTCCTCCCCTCCTTACCGACCAAATGAAGCAATTGATGGAGCTGCATCGGATGGCCGAGCCGGCCATCAAGGACCTCTTCATCAGGTTATGGCCTGCGGAGCCACTGCCAAGCAGTTACTTCGGCCTAGTGTAGAAGCTCTGCGACGCTGATGTCTACTATGCAACTTTATTCTTGTAGACTTTGTTGGGCCTCCAAGCGCAGAGTTTTGTAGGACAGTAGCAATTTTCCCTCAAGTGGATGACCTAAGGTTTATCAATCCAAGGGAGGTGTAGGATGAAGATGGTCTCTCTCAAACAACCCTGCAATCAAATACAAGAAATCTCTTGTGTCCCCAACACACCCTATACAATGGCAAATTGTATAGGTGCACTAGTTCGGCAAAGAGATGGTGATACAAGTGCAATATGGATGGTATATATAGGTTTTTGTAATCTGAAAATATAAAAACAGCAAGGTAGCAAGTAACAAAAGTGAGCACAAACAGTATTGCAATGCTTGAAAACAAGGCCTAGGGTCCGTACTTTTGCTAGTGCAATCTCTCAACAAGGCTAATATAATTGGATCACATAACCATTCCTCAACGTGCAACGAAGAATCACTCCAAAGTTCTTATCTAGCGGAGAACATAAGAATAAATTGTTTGTAGGGTACGAAACCACCTTAAAGTTATCCTTTCCGATCGATCTATTCAAGAGTTCACACTAAGATAACACCATATGATACGCATCAACCAATTCTAATGTCACCTAGATACTCCAATGTCACCACAAGTATCCATGAGTTAATTATACGATATGCATCAAACAATTTCGGATTCATAATACTCAATCCAACACAAAGAACCTCAAAGAGTACCCCAAGATTTCTATTGGAGAAAGTAGGACAAGAACGTGTATCAACCCCTATGCATAGATTACCCCAATGTCACCGCGGGAATCCGCAAGTTGAGTACCAAAACATATATCAAGTGAATCAATAGGACACCCCATTGTCACCACGGGTATCCACATGCAAGACATATATCAAGTGTTCTCAAATCCAATATTCAATCCAACATAATGATATCTCAAAGGGAAAGATTCAATTCATCACAGCAAGATAGCAAGGGAGTAACATCATATGATCCGACTATATTAACAAAGCCCGTGATGCATCAAGATCGTGACATCTCAAGAACACGAGAGAGAGAGAGAGATTGAACACATAGCTACTGGTACATACCCTCAGCCCCGAGGGTGGACTACTCCCTCCTCGTCATGGCCTCCGCCGGGATGATGAAGATGGCCACCGGAGAAGGATTCCCCTCTCCCGCAGGGTACTGGAACGTCTCCGGATTGGTTTTTCGTCTATACAAAGAGTTGCGGTGGCGGAGCGGAGAGTTTAGGGTTATTTTTGATGGTTTCTATATTTATAGGATTTTTTAGCGTCAGTTTCACGCGAAGATGGGCCACAAGGAGAGCACAACCCATCAGGGCGCGCCGGAGGGGCCTGGCGCGCCCTGGTGGGTTGTGCCCACCTTGTGGCTCTTCTGGCCCTCCCACGAAGCGTCTAGTGCCTCTTTTGTTCCAAAAAAATCGTCAAAAAGTTTCGGGCGATTCCGAGAACTTTCATTTTCTGCACAAAAACAACATCACGGTAGTTCTGCTGAAAACAACGTCAGTCCGAGTTAGTTCTAAATTAATCATATAAAGTGCATCAAAACCATATAAAAGTATTGTAAACGTAGGTAAATATGGCATGAATACTTCATAAATTATCGATACGTTGGAGACGTATCAGCACGCCCAAGCTTAATTCCTACTCGTCCTCAAGTAGGTAAATGATAAAAGAAATAATTTATGAAGTGTGAATGCTAGCATAGTGCATAAGTTTGATCAATGATAATTTCAATCAATTTTCTAGCATCATAACCAGCAACTTTTTCTCATAAAAAATCATCATGATAGAGCAATCATATCACATGTTATGGCTCAAACAATGAATTCTCTTGAAACTTAACAACATATGTTCTTAGTCACCAAACAATTGCAATTCAACCTATTCTCACCAAAGTCTAAGTAAGAGCTCCACATACTCAATCATCATATAGTCTTCTATGATTGCTAGTACTCAAAGCATACTTTGAGAACAAATGGCATCCATCGAACACAGAGAAAGATAGGGGCTTAATGTTTTGCCTCCCAACTCATTTATCATAGAGATAATTATCAACAATAATAAATCATGATCAAATATATTCGACTGGATATATATGTTTGGATCTTTCCCCACCACATGATGCTTGCCAACTAATAGATGTAGGTTGGAATAAGAAGTTGACTCAACATGAAAAGTAAATAACATGAAAGTAAATTGTCGTCGTTTTCTCATGACAGATGCCATGGGGAGGCTTATCGAGAGTGGTTGGGGCCGATGGACGCCGGTGGACTCCGGGAGCGGGATCGGGGACAAGCGGTGCGGGACATGCGATGTACCCAGGTTCGGGGCCCCCCGTGGGAGGTAATACCCCTAGTCCTGCTGGTCTGGTTGATGAACCAAAGGGGGCTACAATGGTGCTCCTTGAGCTATATGGCTAGAGGAGGAAGAAGAGGCTAGCTTGCCCTCTCTACCTCTCTACGTGGGTGTGTGTGTGTGTTATCCTTCAAGCCGCCCCCTGCATGGGGGAACTCCGGGGGGTTGTATAGGCCAACCCCCCGGAATACAATATGAGTAGAAGGCTCCGTAGGGGGGCCCCGGCTGGCGGTCTGTCTAGCTGGCCGTGGGTCCCCTGGCTGAGGGGTCTCATCGCTGGTAGGGCCCGCCGGCTGCGGGGTCCCGTCGGGAGCCGGAGGGGACTCGCCCGGCGGGCCCCCGTGCCCGTCTCGTCGCGGCACGGGTCGTCCTTCGGGGCGTCATCTTGCGGTAGCCGGGTGCGGTCAGTGGTACGGCCGGCCGCGCTATAGCCATGCCGGGGCAGGTAATGGAGTGGTTGAGGGCAGGCCGGCAATGTGCCGTTCGCCAGGTCGCAGTCGGCCAGAGTCAGAGGCACTGTCGCCCCACTATGGCCATGCGGGCGCTGACCCCTGAAGCGACGGGGGCCTCTGTAGCCACGCGTGCTCTGACAGCAGTGCCTGCAGCACCGCCGGCTAGGGGGCTAAGCGTCTCCGCCCCTAGTCGGCCGCACGACCCCTAGCCGGCGGACTAGTGGAGCCGGCGGCGCGGAGCCAGACCGTAGGGGGAGGCGGCTTGTCCTGCGGTCGTTTTGAAAAGTTGGAGGAGTCGGCTGAGGGTACCCCGGGGTTATCCCCCCGTCAGTAGTCCCTGAAGCGGGGGAGGCCCGCCGGTGAACGGTGGCGGTCCTCACCGGCTTGAGTCTTGTCTCGTACTACGCACAGTCCTGGCGCCAGAGGAGGCGGGAGCGCGGCGGCCGGCTCCGCAGCCGGCCGACGCTTCGCAGGACGCCTCGAGAGCCCCGTTGGGCCGAGGAGGCGCGCCACGTGGGGGGCGCAGCGGGCCATGGCCTGACAGGCCACGCGGAAGACAAGACCGGGCCGTGGGGCGGGGCCCACTTCGGCCGCGGCCTCGGCCCGTTCGCACGGATCTTCTGCGGCCCGGGCCGTCGGTTGGCGTTCCCGGGGCATGTTAATGCCTCTCCCGCGCGCGGAGGAAGTAGTGGCGGTCGTGTGTGACGGATCCGCTCCCCACTACCTCCGCGCAGGGGTTTAAATGGGGGAGAAGAGGGGTGGAACGGAATGCACATTTCCTCTGCCCCAGCGCCTCTTCGTCGTCGCCCCTCCCCTCCCTGCTCCGAGAGAGAAAGAGAGAGAGAAACGAAAACCGCGCGCGCGCCGTGCCGCCGTTCGCCGTCGTCGGAGGCCGCACCGAGATCGGGCATTTGCGCCCCATCGTCGCGGCAACGAGACCCTCAGAGATGATGGCGAGCAAGGGGGCGTGGGACGGCAGCGACGTCGACGAACATTTCATCGAGCACCTCCGCCACCGCCGCAAGCTGCCGTCGGTGGAGCACCTGGAGGCACGCGTCGCTGAGGCGAAGAACGCGCCGACCCCGAGGGAGGGCGAGGTGGTGGTTTTCTCCGAGCACTTCCTCCGCGGGCTCGGCCTGCCGGCGAGCATGTTCTTCCGGCAATTTCTCACGTACTTCGGGCTACAGCTGCATCATTTGGCCGCCAACGCCGTACTGCAGCTGGCGGCGTTCGTCTCCCTCTGTGAGGGCTTCCTGGGGGTGGAGCCGCGCCTGGACCTCTGGTGCCGGCTCTTCTACCTCAAGCGCCAGACGGTCAAGGACACGGCCACCGGCCAGAAGGTCATGACCGCCTGCGGAGCCGCCCTGATCCACTTCCGAGCCGGAGCCGGGTTCCCGCAACTCCCCTTGCAGGATTCGGTGAAGAACTGGCAGAAGGGGTTCTTCTACGTGAAGAACGTGAAGCCGGAGGAGGACTACATCAACCTCCCCGCGTTCGTCAACCAGCCGGCAGTTGCAATGCTGAACTGGAGGACGCCGCCGGCCGTTGCGCCCGAGACGGCGAACCGGCTCTGCGAGCGGCTGGTGGTGATGAACAGGACGGTGGGGCTACTGGCCGTGGACCTCCTGGCTACGATGGTGGCGCGCCGGGTGCAGCCTCTGCAGCGCCAACCGCACCTCATCTGCCAGATGGGAGGGCGGCACGACCCTTGCCGGCTCTCCACCAAGGAGCTGAAGGCGGTGCAGGTGGCGAGGAGGGTGAACGCCATCTCAGCCGCCAAGATGAACGAGGGTGGATGGCGATGGGGGAAGGCCCCGTACAGCCGGGACCGTCTGGCTCCGCGGGTATGAGCCGTCCCCCACCCTTTTTCTTGTTGAAAACGGCCTCTCCCCACGGCCTGATGGCGCGGGCCCCTTGTGTATGCAGGTTTTCCCACTGCTGCAGAACTACGGCGTGCCGGCTGCCGATTTGGAGGAGTCGGACCCGGAGGAGGTCGAGGACGCGGACGACGTGGAGCCGGCCGGTGCACCCGGCGACGACGGGACGGAGACGGAGGCGACCGAGTCGGCTGGTGAGTTCCCTCCCCAAACACCTTTGTGGGACTGGACCGACGACGACGCTGAAACGGAAAGGGTGCATAATGTAGCGGCTCCAGAGGACCCCGAAGCTTCGGGGGATGAAACCACGACGCCGAGGAGGCGCGTTCGCTGCGCCGACCGCGTGCCCAGCAGGGACGACGCGGTCGCCGGCGGCAGAGGGAAGCAGCCGACCAACCCAAGGCCGGCTCCCAAACGAGCGGTCACTGGTCAGCCGGGAGGCGGCCTCGGAGGCGGCGGGAAGAAGCTGCAGGTCGCCCGGTCGGGCCCCGCCAGGCGGGCAGTCCCTGTCACCATCGGGTAAGTCCGCTCCAATTACTTGCTTGTTTCTTGGTCGGCCTCCCTTCCATATTTTGTCCGTCCAGGGAGCCGCGCGCCCTTGGGAGGACCATGGCCGCCAAGACGGCAGGGACAGCGCCGCCGCCCACCGCCGAGGATAAGGAGAGCGTGGCATGGCAGGACCTCGAGGCGGCCGAGCGGGAGCTACGCAAAGAGGAGCGACGCCCGTGGGAGGAGGCGGCGCGGAAGCGGACGTCGGGGCAGGCCAACGCGGAGCCGGCCGGCCAGTCACGGGAGCCTTTTCCCCTTGGCCGGGAGAGGAGATCCAAGGACAGGCACAACCCCGGGCGGCGGGCGAAGGTGGACACGCGGGTCGAGGAGGAGGCGCGTGCGACCGCGAGCGCGGCGGAGGCCGCCAAAGGGGCGGAGGACGCGCCACCGGGGACGGAGGAGCCCCCAAAGGTCGTCGTACTGGACGCGGAGGTCCCGGCTCCGGAGGCACCGGCTCCGGAGGCGAGCCGAGCCGGCGCCGCCGGAGGCGGAGCGCCGGTTAGCGAGACGGCGGCGCCCGGAGGGGCGGATGCCCCGGGGTCGTCAGCAGGGGCACCCAGAGCCACGGCGCCGGGAGGAGCAGGCCCCCTGGTGACCACGGTGAAGGGCGCGTCCGGGCCTACCGACGGGGGCCGGCAGCAGGAGACCTGGGCCACGGCCGGAGGCGCGTCCCTCAACGACGCGCCGAGCGCCCTTGGGGCCGCAGTGGTTGCCGTTTTCGAGGAGTTTGCCGCCTGCCGCGCCCAGGTGGCGCAGGATGCCCGGGCCGCCAGCGACCGGCTGGCCCTCCACGAGCAATCCGTCGCGGTAAGGGCTCGAAGCTTTGTACTTTGCTTTGATTTTTTCCAGTGGGGGCGCGCCAGCGCACCCACTGGGTGTAGCCCCCGAGAGTCGGGCCGGCCTGGGACGCAGGCGGGTCGAGTCTGATGGCATCTTTGCTTCTGTGTTCTCTGTAGGCTGCGCACAACCGCCAGGTAGCCGCGAACAACACGCTGCTGGGCCTGTATCGAGGAGTCGAGAGCCGGCTGGCCATTACGTCCGCCGACCTGAAAGGTAAGGTTCTTGCGAAAGTCCAGTGGGGGCGCGCAAGCGCACCCACTGGGTGTAGCCCCCGGGATTCAAGCCGGCTACTCCGGAGGCAGGCTGAATCCCTCTCTTTGTTTGCATTCTGACAGAGGCATCCTCATCCCGGGAAGCCACCCACGCCGAGACGGTCAGCCTCCGTCGCCAGGTGATACAGCTTGGCGAACGGCGGGACCTCCTGACGGTAGAGTGTGACCGGCTCCGCCAAGAGGCGGATCGGGTGCATGCGGAGAAGGACGAGCGCGAGGCGGTCCATCGCCGGGAGCTTGAGGAGCTGGAGGTGACTCTTCGTCGGGAGGCGGAGGAGCGGGAGACGGCCCACCGCCGGGAGGTGGAGGATAAGGCCGCCCTGCTAACGAAGGTGGCCGAGGATGCGCAGGCGGCCCAAACCGAGCACGAGCGCCGGCTTCAGGAGTGGTCAGCCAGGGATGCCGCGCTGCAAGAGCAGGCACACGAGGTGGATCGGATGCTAGCCGGTGAGTTTTCGTTGTCTTGCTTTCGCCTGCTTGTTTCTTTTGAGGTGCTCGGCATCTTTCGTTGTTTATCTCGCGTCTCTTTCTTCCCTAGGGCTCTTCCCAGGCACGCAGGAGATCGCGGAGGCGGCCGTGGAGGTCCACCGCGAGGACCTGCGGGCTCAGGGAGTCGCCATCGGGCAGCTTGCCGCCTGGACGCTGGGTGAGGTGGGGATCGCCGCCAGGGCGCGTCTAACCGAGGTGGTTCGGGCCATGAAGCGGCTCCAGGCGGCAAGCACGGGGCTGGTTCGCACCCTCTGGCCGAATGCGGTGGAGCCGGACTCCATAAGCCGACTGTCGAGGTGGCTAGAGTTCGGGACCGCACGGGTGAACGCCTGGAGGGCCTCCGCCACGCGCGCCGGAGCGTCCATGGCGCTTCGCATCGCGAGGTCATGGTACCCCGAGCTTGACTTGGGGCTGCTTTCGACTCAGCGCGCCGGCACCGATGCGGAGCTGGAGGCGGCAGCCGATGCACTAGCCGTGCGTGCCAGCGACCTTGCTTCCTTCGCCGCGTGGGACGAGTACGTCCCAGAGCGCACGGCAGATGGCGAGGTGATCCCGGAGGACCCGTACATGCTCGCCCTCGACGACCTGGAGGGCAGCGCCGCGGAGACGAGTGATGAAGACGCCGGGTCCAGCACTGACGACTACGCCGACTCCGAGCTGGCCCATGACTTGGGCGTGGGAGCCGACACGGGCTGCGCCGCGGCGAAGGACAGGGCCTCTACTTCAGCCGCCGCGGAGGACGCCGGAGGAGAAGACGGTGCTGCCGCTACTTAGGGCCTTTCTTTCCTGCATCTTGTTAGACTATAGTTCCACCCACTGGGGGTGTTAATGTAATGAACTTGTGGCCGTGGGCCGTTTTGTATATATAAGTTTGTGCTTTTGGTTGCATGAGTTTTTTATGCGTGCCGACTCGTCCTTTAGCCTTTTTGCCCTCTTTGGCTCTGTCTGCCCAAAACCTTGTCCCTTTTAGCATTAGCCCCGCCAGCCGGACAGCCGGGAGCCGGTCTGTGGCTGGGACGGGGCATCCGCCTCGGGGGAGCCGGCCATGAGTTTGAGAGCCGCGAGGGTGTTTTGGCCAAGGTAAATGGCAGAGGCTAAAAAAAAGAGTTCCAGCTAGCCCTAGCCGGCGTCCCCCTGTGACCGTTTTCGTGTGTGCTAAGTTTGCCGTCCCGAGAACCCACCAGCCGGACAGCCGGGGGCTGGTCTATAGCTGGGTGGGGTGGTAGGGTGTTTCCTTAGTCCACATTACTTGACCGGCTTAGGGGAGTGACGTTTGGGCTAGCCGGCGAGCCCCCGAGACCGTGGAAACGGGTCCGGCAACCGGTGAGTGAGGCGAACAACTTTGGAGGGAAACGAAAGAGGCGTGCCCCAAGAGCTGGCTTGGGGTACCCATTGCATTCATAAGCCCGAAAGGGGAGGTACATACATAGACTGGTCCTTAGCAGTAAAACGGTCAGAGGAGCGCCGCGTTCCACGGGCGCTCCGTCTCCTCGTCGGAGGCGTCTCTTTTGCGCTTCTGC
Organism: Elymus sibiricus; assembly: GCA_039707655.1. Classification (NCBI taxonomy): domain Eukaryota; kingdom Viridiplantae; phylum Streptophyta; class Magnoliopsida; order Poales; family Poaceae; genus Elymus; species Elymus sibiricus. The sequence continues at coordinate 181,609,588 of CM077665.1, forward strand.
GGCTTCTAAGCGTCTATTAGATAGTACGCGTTGTTGTGCAGCGCCTTGCTGATGATGAACGGGCCCTCCCATGGGGAGGAAAGCTTGTGCTGGCCGGCGGTTCGCTGGATCCGCCTGAGCACCAGGTCCCCCTCGCGGAAGGAGAGGGGCCGGATGCGCTTGCTGTGGTAGTGCCGGAGCTTCTGCTGATAGATGGCCGTCCGGCTCAACGCTAGCTCGCGGGCCTCCTCGAGAAGGTCGACGCCGTCCTCCCTTGCCTCTTTTGCGTCCGTCTCCGTATACAGGGCGACTCGAGGTGAGTCGAACTCGATGTCCGTGGGGATGACCGCCTCGGACCCATACACGAGGAAGAAAGGCGTGAAGCCGGTTGATCGGTTGGGCGTGGTCCTCAGGCTCCACAAGACAGCCGGCAGTTCCTCGATCCAGCAGCCGGCTGAGCGGACTAGCGGTGCCACGAGCCGGGGCTTGATGCTGGCCAGGATTAAGCCGTTTGCCCTTTCGGCCTGGCCGTTCGACTGCGGGTGGGCAACCGAAGCCAGGTCGAGCTGGATGCCTTGTTTGGCGCAGAACCGTGCTAGCGCACCCTTGGCGAAGTTGGTGCCGTTGTCGGTGATGATGCTGTGCGGGACACCGTAGCGGACTGTTATGTCTTCGATGAATCGGACGATGGTGGGGCCGTCCAACTTCTTGATGGGTCTGGCCTCGATCCACTTGGTGAACTTGTCGACGGCCACTAGCAGATGCGTCATGCCGCCATGTTGGCGTCCTTGGCGTCCCATTTGCCAGAAACCTGCTGCACCACCAGGTCGGAGTCGCCGAAACACAAGATGCGCCGAATGCCGATCTCCTTGGCGAGCCGGAGGCCGTGGACGAGCGCCTCGTACTCGGCCACGTTGTTGGAGGCGGCGAAGCGGATTTGGAGCGCGTACTTGAGTTGGTGTCCTTTCAGAGACGACAAGACGATGCTGGGTTCGTCGTAGGCGTGACAGGGGTGCTGAGGCCCCGAAGCACGGAGCCGAGGGGGTCGGAGGTGCCGGCGCGAGCGGCCGTGGCGGCCGCGTCCGCATCCGCCCTGGCACGGCCGGAGGTGGTGGAGGAGTCGGTGGCCATCATCCCCGCGCGGACGCGGGATTCGCCGGCCTCGCCCGGGGCGAGTGCGCTTACGGACGAGGGCGGGTCGAGGCAGTCGAGCACCTGGCTAGGGTACTTGTCGGTAGCTGGCTCGTCGGCGAGGCTTAGCCTACCGACGCGCTAGGTGAGAATGGCGATGTCGAACAAAGGGTCGCTGCCGAGCCGCTCAACAGAGAGGCCAGCATCGTCGCCCACAGGGCCAGCAGGGGTGGGGTCCCGCCCCGCAAGAGCAAGCTCCACGAGCGTGCGGTTCTGCCCGGACGCGAGGCGGCCGGGGGAGGTGGTGAAGGGTCCCGCCCGGAGCGTGACTCCGGCCGGCGCCGCGTTCGGCCCCACGGTGGGCGCCAACTATCGTCGTTTTCTCCCGACAGATTCCATGGGGAGGCTTATCGAGAGTGGTTGGGGCCGATGGATGCCGGTGGACTCCGGGAGCGGGATCGGGGACAAGCAGTGCGGGACACGCGATGTACCCAGGTTCGGGGCCCCCCGTGGGAGGTAATACCCCTAGTCCTGCTGGTCTGGTTGATGAACCAAAGGGGGCTACAATGGTGCTCCTTGAGCTGTATGGCTAGAGGAGGAAGAAGAGGCTAGCTTGCCCTCTCTACCTCTCTACGTGGGGGTGTGTGTGTGTTATCCTTCAAGCCGTCCCCCTGCATGGGGGAACTCCGGGGGGTTTTATAGGCCAACCCCCCGGAATACAATATGAGTAGAAGGCTCCGGAGGGGGGCCCCGGCTGGCGGTCTGTCTAGCCGGCCGTGGGTCCCCTGGCTGAGGGGTCTCGTCGCTGGTAGGGCCCGCCGGCTGCGGGGTCCCGTCGGGAGCCGGAGGGGACCCACCTGGCGGGCCCCCGTGCCCGTCTCGTCGCGGCACGGGTCGTCCTTCGGGGCGTCGTCTTGCGGTAACCGGGTGCGATCAGCGGTACGGCCGGCCGTGCTGTAGCCATGCCGGGGCAGGTAATGGAGTGGTTGAGGGCAGGCCGGCACTGTGCCGTTCGACAGGTCGCAATCGGCCAGAGTCAGAGGCACTGTCGCCCCACTGTGGCCATGCGGGAGCTGACCCCTGAAGCGACGGGGGCCTCTGTAGCCACGCGTGCTCTGACAGCAGTGCCTGCAGCACCACCGGCTAGGGGGCTAAGCGTCTCCGCCCCTAGCCGACCGATTGGTGTAGCCGGCCGCGCGGCCCCTAGCCGGCTGACTAGTGGAGCCGGCGGCGCGGAGCCAGACCGTAGGGGGAGGCGGCTCGTCCTGCGGTCGTTTTGAAAAGTTGGAGGAGTCGGCTGAGGCTACCCCGGGGTTATCCCCCCGTCATAAATAGATTGTCCCTTCACAGAGGGAAGCAGGTATTTGCAGAGGTGCCAGAGCTCATTGTTTAAAAACAGAGATAAATATAATTTTGGGAGGTGCACCCTTCCTGTCAACGTTACGACCAAGAGTTATCAATATCTTCCATGTTAAACACATTAGCGGCGGTTCCCAAGCGGTAAAAGTAAAGGTTTACTCCCCCTCCACCAACAAACACACTCCACGGCTAGCCGAATCCATGGGTATCGTCCATACCAACAACATTCCTGGGGGAGTTTTGTTTAATTATTTGCATTTTTTTATTTCGGGACTGGGAATCCCTATTACCGCCCCTCTCGTGCAAAGATGAGTGAATAAACACACATCATGAGAATAAACCGCTTAACATGGAAGATACTGACCGCCCCCCGTCGCTCCATGAGCGGTCCAGGCACACAAAACAGATGTTTATTTGAATGTTTAGAGGTGGCACATGCAAATTTACTTGGAATGGCAGTGAAATACCACATATAGGTAGGTATGGTGGACTCTTATGGAAGAAACTTGGATCAAGGATTTGGATGCACAAGTAGTATCTCTACTTAGTATGAAGTGTTGGCTAGCAAAAGGTTCTAAACAAGCACCACATGTTAGAGGATCCATAACAATATAACTTCTATGCAAATATACACAACCATAACTCATTACGTTGTCTTCCTTGTCCAACTTCAACTAATTTGCTCAAGTTTGAAAATAATTAATGGGTATTCACAATCATAGAAGATGTCCAAGATAATATATTTGTATGTGAAAGTTCTCTTCCTTAATTATACTAATCATTCATGAATTGCTTGTATGACCAATATTGTGATTGTCAAGCTTCAAAAGATTTCACTGTCTAAACCCAATGGAAGCTACTACTAGGCATTATATGAACATATAATTTCAACTTCATGGTATTCAATTCATTCAAAAATTTACTCATAGGATATAAGTGAAGCACAAGAGTAAATGACAAGCTACTCTCAAAAGATATAAGTGAAGATCAAGCGAGTAGTCAAACAATAAAGTAGCTATGTGAGGACTTTATCTCAATAAAGCTTTTCAAATCTGAGTATTTTATTTAAACATCAAGCAAAATAAAAATAGCACTCCAAGAATAGCACATATCATGTGAACGAATAAAAATTTAGGGTCAACATAGGCTAACCGATACTTGTTTGATGAAGAGAGGTGAGATGCGTAGCATCCCCAAGCTTAGATGCTTGAGACTTCTTGAAATATTTACTTGGGGTGCCTTGGGCATCCCCAAGCTTGAGCTTTTGTATCTCGTTCAATCCTCATATATCATGGTTCCACCTATTCTCAAAAACTTCATCCACACAAAACTCGAAAAGAACTCGTGAGATAGGTTAGTACACATAAGAATAAATCAACACTTCATGTACTGCCAAGACAAGTTGCATAATAATTTCCAAACATCATCTACTGTTTACTATCGTTTCCACAATTTATAACTACCAATATAGGCTATGGAAACTATAGGATAAGCAGATAACAAAACTATGACAGCAATCTGTCCAAACAGAACAGTCTGTAGCAATTTATGAAAACAGTGTACTTAGGACAGGCTAAAGAATTTATATAAAAATACTGTGTAAAAATTTCAGAAACTTTCCACGTTCCAGTAAAATATGAAAATTCAAACACTACATAGAAATTTTCTGTTTTTACACAGCACACATCAAACATGCAATGCAAGCATCCTAAAGGCAATTCTTGGAACTTTTTATTGAAAAACAAGATTATAAATAACATCGAACAGAGAACAACAAAATATAATGACGATCCAAGCAAAGCACATATTATGTGACGAATAAAAATATAGCTCTAACTAAGATATACCGATAATGTTGAAGACGAAAGAGGGGATGCCTTCCGGGGCATCCCCAAGCTTAGACGCTTGAGTATTCCTTGGATATTACCTTGGGGTGCCTTGGGCATCCCCAATCTTAGGTTCTTGTCACTCCTTATTCTCATCATATCGGTGTCTCACCCAAAACATGAAAACTTCAATCATACAAAACTTAACGGAACTTCGTGACATGGGTTAGTATAATAAAGATAGATCATTCACTTAGGTACTGTCAAGACAAGATTCATAATTGTTCCCACATGAGACCTACTGTATTCTACCATTCCCATAATTTATACCACTAAATATAAGCTATGGAAACACCAAAACAAGCAAACTATGCATGCAAAACAGAATCTGTCAGAAACAGAACAGTCTGTGAAGATCTGTAGTATATCCATACTTCCCTGTCTCTAAAAATTCTGAAAAATTAGGACAACCTGAAGAAGAATTTGTATATGAAGACTCTGTAAAAATGTCAGATCATTATCACGCTGTAGTAAAAAATGAAAATTCCTTTACTAGAGTCAAAAGTTTATGTTTTGGTTCAGCATCAATTCTACTCATCTTGTGAGTCATCCCAAAGGCTTTACTTGGCACTTTATTGAAATAAAAGACACAAAACATGATTGCTACAGTAGCTTAATCATGTGAACACACAAAAATAGAAAAGAAAAGTGTTGGGTTGTCTCCCAACAAGCGCTTTTCTTTAAAGCCTTTTAGCTAGTCATGATGATTTCAATGATGCTCACATAGGAATAGTAATTGAAACATGCACGAGAGCATCATGAATCTCATGACAAGCACATTTAAGTCTAACCCACTTCCTATGCATTTGGATTTTGTGAGCAAACAATTTATGGGAGCAAGAATCAACTAGCATAGGAAGGCAAAACAAGCATAACTTCAAAACTTTGAACACATAGGGAGGAAACTTGACATTATTGCAATTCCTACAAGCATCATGAAGGAATTTCACAAAATAAATATCATATAAATCATTCTTTTCATGATGCACAAGCATAGAATTTTCATTACTCTCCACATAAGCAAATTCCTTTTCATCCATGGTGGTGGGAGCAAACTCAACAAAATATCTATCATGAGACACTTGATTGACATAACCACATTCAATATTAAAATCATGATGACAAGTTTCATGGTTACAATCACAATTTATAGCATACATGTCATAATCATAATCATCATAGATAGGAGGCATGCCATCATCATAATAAATTTGCTCATCAAAACTTGGGGGACTAAAAATATCATCTTCATCAAACATAGCATCCCCAAGCTTGTGGATTTGCATATCATTAGCATCATGGATATTCAGAGAATTCATACTAAAAATATTGCTATCATGCTCATCATTCAAGGAACTCTCATTAAGTATTTTCATAATTTCTTCCTCTACCAATTGAGCACAATTTTCCGAATCCTTATTTTCACGAAAGACATTATAAAGACGAAGCAAATCATGCAACCTAAACTCCATTTTTTTTTGTAGTTTTCTTTTATACAACCAAACTAGTGAAAAACAAGAAACTAAAAGATTTAATTGCAAGATCTAAAGATATACGTTCAAGCACTCACCTCCCCGGCAACGGCGCCACAAAATAGCTTGATGTCTACTACGCAACTTTATTCTTGTAGACTTTGTAGGGCCTCCAAGCACAGAGTTTTGTACGACAGTGGCAATTTTCCCTCAAGTGGATGACCTAAGGTTTATCAATCCATGGGAGGTGTAGGATGAAGATGGTCTCTCTCAAACAACCCTGCAATCAAATACAAGAAATCTCTTGTGTCCCCAACACACCCAATACAATGGCAAATTGTATAGGTGCACTAGTTCGGCAAAGAGATGGTGCTAAAAGTGCAATATGGATGGTAGATATAGGTTTTTGTAATCTGAAAATATAAAAAACAGCAAGGTAGCAAGTAACAAAAGTGAGGACAAATGGTATTGCAATGCTTGAAAACAAGGCCTAGGGTCCGTACTTTCGCTAGTGCAATCTCTCAACAATGCTAATATAATTGGATCACATAACCATCGCTCAACGTGCAACGAAGAATCACTCCAAAGTTCTTATCTAGCAGAGAACATAAGAAGAAATTGTTTGTAGGGTACGAAACCACCTTAAAGTTATCCTTTACTATCGATCTATTCAAGAGTTCGTACTAAGATAACACCATATGATACGCATCAACCAACTCTAACGTCACCTAGATACTCTAATGTCACCACAAGTATCCATGAGTTAATTATACGATACACATCAGACAATTTCAGATTCATAATACTCAATCCAACACAAAGAACCTCAAAGAGTACCCCATGATTTCTATTGGAGAAAGTAGGACAAGAACGTGTATCAACCCCTATGCATAGATTACCCCAATGTCACCGCGGGAATCCGCAAGTTGAGTACCAGAACATATATCAAGTGAATCAATAGGACACCCCATTGTCACCATGGGTATCCACATGCAAGACATATATCAAGTGTTCTCAAATCCAATATTCAATCCAACATAACGATATCTCAAAGGGAAAGATTCAATTCATCACAGCAAGATAGCAAGGGAGTAACATCATATGATCCGACTATATTAACAAAGCCCGTGATACATCAAGATCGTGACATCTCAAGAACACGAGAGAGAGAGAGAGATTGAACACATAGCTACTGGTACATACCCTCAGCCCCGAGGGTGGACTACTCCCTCCTCGTCATGGACTCCGCCGGGATGATGAAGATGGCCACCGGAGATGGATTCCCCTCTCCGGCAGGGTACTGGAACGTCTCCAGATTGGTTTTCGTCGATACAGAGAGTTGCGGCAGCGGAGCATAGAGTCTAGGGTTATTTCTGATGGTTTCTACATTTATAGGATTTTTGAGCGTCAGTTTCACGCGAAGATGGGCCACGAGGAGAGCACAACCCATCAGGGTGCGTCGGAGGGGCCTGGCGCGCCTTGGTTGGTTGTGCCCACCTCGTGGATCTTCTGGCCCTCCCACTAAGCGTCTAGTGCCTCTTTTGTTCCAAAAAAAATCGTCAGAAAGTTTCGGGCGATTCCGAGAACTTTCATTTTCTGCACAAAAACAACATCACGGTAGTTCTGCTGAAAACAACGTCAGTCTGGGTTAGTTCTAAATAAATCATATAAAGTGCATAAAAACCATATAAAAGTATTATAAACATAGGTAAATATGGCATGAATACTTCATAAATTATCAATACGTTGGAGACGTATCAGACGCTGCGCCCCGGATTGATGTCCTGAAGCGCTCCATATGCATCGAAGGAGCTCGGATGGCCTTTGCAAAGACCATGGTGCACTGCCGAAGATCAAGCCAACTGAGATGGCCATCGGATGCCCGCCTCCCGGGAAGGAGCATAGGCGCCCCGAGCAGTACTTTCCCATTGTGATGGATGGTGCTCGGGTAGTAGAGGCCTTGTGCCCGAAGGATGTAATATATGAATGAGCGCACCGATCATGTATCGAATGACAGCTAATCGCTTGTGCTTTGTTTTGCCATTGGTTTGCATGGTTTATTATGCACTATTTTATTTTGACTCCTGTTTGGCCGTTTTAATTTGAATGTTGCCAGTCGTCGGCTTCATCCCCCTTGTAGATGCTACAAGAGGTGTTTCAGCCTCTGCACTGTAACCCTTAGCTGACGTCTTGGCGCCCGTAGGCGGTAGTGCACAAGGGAAATGAGGCAATAGGACTATGCGGCTTTATTGCTTTCACTTAGCCATAGGAGCTTGACTGCGGGGGTTGATGACTAGCCCCCCGTGTTTGTGGTGTTCGGGTGTACCAAGGTTAATACTATGACCACTTGGTTTGTATGAGTACAAACCCTTCGCATGACATGAGATAACCTCCAACGATTTTTAGTTTAACACTTGTCATCGGATCGCTAATCGGTCCTCACGTATTATGCCAGTTAGTTTTCGTCTTTCTCCACTGAGGTACTTAACCGGGCAAGCTGGAAGTACAATCACAGTGGTTCTCCCTTTACCCCCCTAGCCGAACATGTGGAACGTAAGAGGGTAAACACAGGAGCCGGGCAACCCAACTATTGACCCAAGACATAATTCGGGATCGATGCATATAATGCAATATCCGAGACTTCCGAACATACAATATAAGAATAGTGCCGGAACGATGCTTTGGGGCGATTTTGAAGGCAATCCCCTGGTGTAACAACCGGTTGCATCTAAAATGTGTACCGAACAAGGTTGCTTCGGTGTCGAAGAGCGAGAAAGAAAAGTTATGCAACACAAATGATCGCAATGAGACCAGCAAAAAATAGTCCTTGATTTCTGATGAACTCGTGACGTCTAACCGTACAATCCATACCGCTGAAGCAAATGTTATAAATATTTTATTTTAATATAATTGGTACAGAGGAAAGGTTTATACAGGGCTATTTATGGGTGTTTTACATCCCTGCCGCGCCCTGCTGCACGTCTGCGCCTTTGCTCTAGAGCTCCTTGAGAGGAGGTGGTAATCGGCGAGCGGACCTTTGGTATTGAGAGGTCGCCGTGGTGTGTTAGCTTGATGCTGGGTAGGTCCTTAATGGTACCTGTTGTTTCCTAGAAGATGTATTTGGCCATAGCTCGGTCGAGTCGAACACTTGGCGGGCCCCCACAGCTGCCCATGGTATTTTAAGTGCAAAATTATGCCTCCGGGGTACGGACCACACGGCTTGCGGAGCTTTGCTATGGGGCACGTGTTCCTATTTACCTTCGACGTGGGAAGGCTCCGGGAATGAAAATAGGGCCCGGGCTTGCTTGCTCACCTTTCGTGCCTTGACGGCGGGCTCAGAGTTCGGTGTCTCCTTGCCGATTAGTACCTCGACGGCCAGTGCCGCTGTGTGCTCCTCAGTTCAGAGTGAGTGCTCCATGTTGCCGTTAACAATGATGACGCCCATTGGTCCGGGCATCTTGAGCTTCATGTATGCATAGTGGGGAATGACATTAAAGAGGGAGAATGTTGTATGGCCGAGAAGTGCGTGGTAGCCGTTGCGGAAGGGGACTATGTCGAAGATCAAGTCTTCGCTGCGAAAGTTGTCGGGTGAGCCAAATACTACTTCCAGAGTTACGGTGCCCGAGCAGCGGGCTTCCATGCCTGGAATTACTCCTTTGAAGGTGGTGTTACTGGGTTTGATACTTGACGGATTGATACCCATCTTTCTTACGGTGTCTGAGTAAAATCAGATTGAGGCTGCTGCCTCCGTCCATGAGGACTCGTGTTAGGTGGTAACTATCGACGATAGGGTCGAGTACCAAGGTCGCGGATCCTCCATGACGGATACTGGTCGGATGGTCTCTTCGGTCGACGGTGATCGGGCAAGCCGACCATGGGTTGAATTTTGGGGCTACTGGCTCTACGGCATAGACGCCCCGAAGGGTGCGCTTCCTCTCCTTCTTCGGTATATGCGTGACGTTGATCATGTTCACAGTTTTTACCTCGGGAGGGAATTGCTTCTGGCCCCCATTATTCAGGCCGCAAGCCTCGTTGTCGTCCTCGCTGTGAGGGCCCTTGCCATGGTCCTCGCCTGCAAGCTTGCCGGCCTGCTTGAACACCCAGCAGTTGCGGTTGGTGTGGGTGGCTGGCTTGTCTGAGGTTCCGTGGATCTTGCAGGGTCTATCCAAGATTTTGTCTAGCGCGGGAGGTCCATCCTTATTCCCTTTAGAGGGTTTCTTCCGCGGTCCTGATTTTGAATTACTGAATCCAGTATTGGCTGCCATGTCCTCAGCATCGCCGCCGCTCTATCGGCGCTTGTTTCTGTTGCGCCGCGACCTTCCACTTTGATCCCGAACTTCAGAGGTTCTGGGGTCTTCGGGGTTACTATCTCGGCGAGCTAGCCAATGATACGTCTCCAACGTATCTATAATTTTTGATTGTTCCATGCTGATATATTATCATTCTAGGATACTTTTTAAGTATTTATTTACCAATTTATATTATTTTTGAGCACTAACCTATTGACCCAATGCCCAGTGCCAGCTGTTGTTTTTTGCATGTTTTTCACTTTTCAGGTTTACAGTACCAAACGAAGTCCAATTGCCATGAAACTTTTTGATGATTTTTTCAGGGACAAAAGAAGATCTGGGAGATTCGGAAGGAAGTCGGGAGCCACACGAGGGCGCCACAAGACAACAGGGCGTGCCCTAGGTGGGGGGGGGGCGCCCTGATGGCTTGTGGGCCCCTGGCGGCTCCCCTGACCTCGTTCTCTGGCCTATAAATTCTCTAATATCGTGAAAACCCTGGAGGCAGTCCCCGAAACTCTTTTTACGCCATCACAAGTCTCTGTTCCGTTGGGAGGCTATCTGGAGCTCCGTTCCGGCACCCTGCCGGAGGGGGGATCGATCACGGAGGGCCTCTTCATCAACCTTGCTGCCCTCATGATGATGTGTGAGTAGTTCACCATAGACCTACGGGTCCGTAGTTAGTACCTAGATGGCAATCTCTCGCTCTTGATCTTCAATACAATGATCATCTCATCTTCGCTTTGATCTATCCGATGTAATCCTTTTGTGCGTGCGTTTGTTGGGATCCGATGAATTGTGGGTTTATGTTCAGATTATTCATGGAAAGTATTTGAGACAACTCTAATATATATTATGATTCTTATTTTCATGATTATTATAGCTTCGTAATTCTCTCCGATCGATTGATTTGGTTTGGCCAAGTTGATTGATCTTTCTTTAGTGAGAGAGGTGCGTTGTAGTAGATTCAACCTGACGAGTTTCTATATCCCAGTGACAGAAGGGGACAAGTTGCATCTTTGTGTTGTTGCTAGTAAGGATAACACGATGGGGTTTATTCATATTGCTTGAGTTTACTTTGTCTACATCATGTCATCGTTCTCCATGCATTACTCTGTTTTACTTAATACTCTAGATGCATGCTAGATAGAGGTCGATGAGTGGAGTAATAGTAATAGGTGCAGGAAGGAGTCGGCCTATTTGTTTATGAACGTGATGCCTATATACACATGATCATTGCCGAGAAAATCGCATAACTATCCGCTTTTCTATCAATTGCCCAACAGTAATTTGTTACCCACCGTATGCTGCCTACATGAGAGATGCCGCTAGGGAAAACTATGGCCCCCGGGTCTATTCACTTATAAATTCATAAACGCTATTATTATCTTGCTGCCATTATTTGTCTTTTATTTTATTTTATTTTGCAATTTTCAATTATCTATAATTATCTACGCAACTCATTTGCTTGCAAATAACGAGATCAAGGGGATTGACAACCGTCTTGCCCGCCATGGGTGCAAGTTGTTTGCTCTTTTGTGTGCAGCCGTCGAAGACGGTTGAGGATTGATATTCCTATTGGTTCGATAAACCTTGGTTTCATAACTGAGGGAAATGCTTACTCGTATTGTGCTGCAATTACCCGTTCCTCTTCACGGAAAACCCAACGCATATCACAAGTATCAGCCAACTGTCCTCACCTGCGCAAAAGCGGGTCATTAGCGCGGTGAGGGCCGACATTGTCCTCGACTTGTCTTGGCCGAGATGTCGGGATAGCCATTCATCCCGGATGTTGTGTCTGAAGGAGGCTATTGCTTCAGTGTCCGGCCAGTCGACGATCCGGTTCTTTTTTTGTTAAGAACCGATTCCAGAATTGCCGGGCTGACTCTCCGGGTTTCTGAACGACGTGGCTCAAATCATCGGAGTCCAGAGGCCGTACATACGTTCCAATATTTATACTTTCTGTTTTTGTGTGTTCACATGATTAAGCTACTGTAGTAATCATGTTTTGTGTATTTTCTTTCAATAAAGTGCCAAGTAAAACCTTTGGGATGACTCACAAGATGAGTAGAATTGATGCTGAACCAAAACAGAAACTTTTGACTCCAGTACAGGAATTTTAGTTTTTTACTGGAGCGTGATAATGATCTGAAATTTTTACACAGTCTTAATATACAAATTATTCAGGTTGTCCTAATGTTTCAGAACTTTTAGAGACAGGGAAGTATGGTTATACTACAGATCTTCACAGACTATTCTGTTTTTGACAGATTCTGTTTTGCATGCATAGTTTGCTTGTTTTAGTGTTCCCATAGCTTGTATTTAGTGATATAAATTATGGGAATGATATAATACAGTAGGTATCATGTGGGAACAATTATGAATCTTGTCTTGACAGTGCCTAAGTGAATGATTTATCTTTATTACACTAACCCTTCTCACGAAGTTCCGTTAAGTTTTGTGTGATTGAACTTTTCAAGTTTTGGGTGAGACACCGATATGAGGAGAATAAGGAGTGAAAAGAATCTAAGCTTGGCGATGCCCAAGGCACCCCCAAGGTAATATCCAAGGAATACTCAAGCGCCTAAGCTTGGGGATGCCCCGGAAGGCATCCCCTCTTTCGTCTCCAACATCATCGGTATATCTTACTTAGAGCTATATTTTTATTCATCACATAATATGTGTTTTACTTGGAGCGTCATTATATTTTGTTATTTTCTGTTAGGTGTTATTTATAATCTTTTTTTTCAATAAAAAGTTCCAAGAATTGCCTTTTAGGATGCTTGAATTGCATGTTTGATGTGTGCTGTGTAAAAAACAGAAACTTTTGCTGTAGTGTTTGAATTTTCATATTTTACTGGAACGTGGAAAGTTTCTAAAACTTTTACAAAGTATTGTGATATAAATTTTATATTGTGTCTTAAATTTTTATAATTTTTTGAGTTACAGAAGTACACTGGTTTAATAAATTGCTACAGACTGTTCTGTTTAGACAGATTGCTGTCATAGTTTTGTTATCTACTTATCCTATAGTTTCCATAGACTATATTGGTAGATATAAATTGTGGAAATGATAGTAAACAGTATATGATGTTTGAAAATTATTGTGCAACATGTGTTGGCAGTACATGAAGTGTCGATTTATTCTTATATGTACTAACCTATCTCACGAGTTCTTTTCAAGTTTTGTGTGGATGAAGTTTTTGAGAATAGGTGAAACCATGATATGAGAGGATTGAACGAGATACAAAAGCTCAAGCTTGGGGATGCCCAAGGCACCCCAAGTAAATATTTCAAGAAGTCTCAAGCATCTAAGCTTGGGGATGCTACGCATCCCACCTCTCTTCATCAACAATTATCGGTTAGCCTATGTTGAGCCCAAATTTTTATTCGTTCACATGATATGTCCTATCCTTGGAATATCATTTTTGTTTTGCTTGCTGTTGAATAAAAATACTTAAGATCTGAAATTCTTAGATGAGAGAGTCTTCACATAGTTATTTAATTGTTGGCTACTCATTGATCTTCACTTATATCTTTTTGGAGTAGTTTGTCATTCACTCTCGTGCTTCACTTATATCCTATGAGTAAATGGTTGAATGAATTGAATATCATAAATCTGAAATTAAATATGCTTCATATACTTATCCCATGGGGAGTAATGACTTCACACATAATAAGTATAGGTGGTAAAATTTATTGAAAGTTAGCAAACACCGCATTGGTCACTTGAACAATTCATGAAAGAATATTGAAGGAAGAGAGATTCCACATATAAATATACTATCTTGGACATCTTCTATGATTGTGAGCTCATTAATTATTTTCAAACTCGAGCAAATTAGTTAAAATTGGACAAGGAAGACAACTTAATGAGTTATGTTTGGGTATATTTGTATAGAAGTTATATTGTTATGGATCCTCCAACATGTGGTGCTTGCTTCCACCTCATACTAGCCAAAACTCCCGCACCAAGTAGAAATACTACTTGTGCATCCAAACACCCTTAAACCAGTTTTGCCATGAGAGTCCACTATACCTACCTATGGATTGAGTAAGATCCTTCAAGTAAGTTGTCATCGGTGCAAAAAGCAATAAAAATGCTCCTAAATATGTATGATCTTTTATTGTGAGGGAAAATAAGCGTTGTATGAACTTGTGATGGTAAAGAAATAAAAGCGACGGACTGCATAATAAAGGTTGCTATCACAAAGGGCAATACAACATGAAGTTCCTTTGCATTAAGGGTTTGCACATCCAAAAACAAAAAGCGCATGACAACCTCTGCTTCCCTCTGCGAAGGGCCTATCTTTTACTTTCTAGTACTTACCTTTATGCAAGAGTCATGGTGATCTTCACCACTTCCTATATTTCGCCTTTTTCTCTTGGCAAGCGTCATGTGTTGGGGAATGATCTAGACATATATATCCAAACAAATATATTTGATCATGAATTATTATTGTTGACAATTATCTACATGATAAATAAGTTGGGAGGCGAAACATTAAGCCCCTATCTTTCTCTGTGTTCGATGGATGCTATTTGTTCTAAAAATATGCTTTGAGTGTCAATAATCATGGAAGACCATATGATAGTTGAGTATGTGGAATTTGCTAAATGAAAGCTCTTACATTGACCCTTCCTGAAAATAAGATGAATTGCAATTGTTCGATGGCTAGGAATATGGTTTGTTAGTTTTCAAGAAACTTTCTGGTATATACTTTAACATGTGAATAGCATGTTACTTGATCATGAGAAGTTTTATGAGATGAGCTAATATTTATGGTTTATATTGATGCTAGAAAAAGTGATTGGAATTATCATTGATCAAACTTGTGCACTTGCTAGCATTCACACTTCATAAATTATTTCTTTTATCATTTACCTACTCGAGGACGAGCAGGAATTAAGCTTGGGGATGTTGATACGTCTCCAACGTATCTATAATTTATGAAGTATTCATGCCATGTTTACAATAATTTTATATGATTTTGGTATGATTTTATTAGAACTAACCCGGACTGACGCTGTTTTCAGCAGAACTACCATGGTGTCGTTTTTGTGCAGAAATAAAAGTTCTCAGAATGGGCTGAAAATTTACAGAGAATATTTTTGGAAAATATAAAAAATACTGGAGCAAAAAGATACCAGAGAGGAGTCCCGAGGCAGCCACAAGCCTAGGGGGCGCGCGCCCCTAGGGCGCGCCCCCATGGCTTGTGGGCCCCTCGGGAGTCCCCCCTGACTTGATTCCAACGCCAAGCATTCCTATAAATCCCGTAACCCCCAGAAAGAAACCTAGATCGGGAGTTCCGCCGCCGCAAGCCTCTGTAGCCACGAAAAACCAATCGGGAGCCCGTTCCGGCACCCTGCCGGAGGGGGAAACCATCACCGGAGGCCATCTTCATCATCCCGTCGGTCTCCAAGACGAGGAGGGAGTAGTTCACCCTCGGGGCTGAGGGTATGTACCAGTAGCTATGTGTTTGATCTCTCTCTCGTGTTCTTGAGATGACACGATCTTGATGTACCGCGAGCTTTATTAATATAGATGAATCATATGGAGTTTTCCCCTCTCTATCTTCTTGTGATGAATTGAGTTTTCCCTTTGAAGTTTTCTTATCGGATTGAGTCTTTAAAGGATTTGAGAACACTTGATTTATGTCTTGCGATGGGATATCCGTGGTGACAATGGGATGTTCTATTGATCCACTTGATGTATGTTTTGGTGATCAACTTGCGGGTTCCGTGACCTTGGGAATCTATGCATAGGGGTTGGCACACGTTTTCGTCTTAACTCTCCGGTAGAAACTTTGGGGCACTCTTTGAAGTTCTTTGTGTTGGATTGAACATGATGAATCTGAAATTGTGTGATGCATATCGTATAATCAAGCCCATGGGTACTCGTGGTGACATTGGAGTATCTAGGTGACATTAGGGTTTGGTTGATGTGTATCTTAAGGTGTTATTTTAGTACGAACTCTAGGGCTGTTCGTGACACTTATAGGGATAGCTCATAAGATTGATCGGAAAAGATAACTTTGAGGTGGTTTCGTACCCTACAATAATTTCTTCGTTTGTTCTCCGCTATTTGTGACTTTGGAGTGAACTCTTTGTCGCATGTGAGGGATTTACATATGATTCAACTATGTCAGTATTGTTGAGAGAACTTGCACTAGTGAAAGTATGAACCCTAGGCCTTGTTTCCAAGCATTGCAATACCATTTTTGCTCACTTTTGTTACTTGCTAGCTTGCTGTTTTTATATTTTCAGATTACAAAAACCTATATCTACTATCCATATTACACTTGTATCACCATCTCTTCGCCGAACTAGTGCACCTATACAATTTACCATTGTATTGGGTGTGTTGGGGACACAAGAGACTCTTTGTTATTTGGTTGCAGGGTTGTTTGAGAGAGACCATCTTCATCCTACGCCTCCCACGGCCATGATAAACCTTAGGTCATCCACTTGAGGGAAATTTGCTATTGTCCTACAAAACTCTGCGCTTGGAGGCCCAACACGAGTCTACAAGAAGGTTGTGTAGTAGACATCATCGTTCTGTTCGATATTTACGGGTTAAAACCCTTCGGGGAATTGGTGCTGCATCACTTCATCCGTGAAGCACATTGGGTGAGCGGCGCCCCAGACTCGGGCTATGTCATTTCGGAGATCAGATGCATCCGGACACGGTGCTCCTCCCTAACTCTATAGTTTCGGTCGAGCCAAGCTTGGTATTCGTCCCATCTAACGGGGCTATGCCCTCTAGATCCGTAGATGGATCTGGGCTGGCCTGCTCTAGCGTCCAGGTCATGTCGTAGGTCATATGGGTCCTCATTCATTGGCTCCTTTCCTCTCCTGTGTGGGGGGGGGGATAGGTCGATCATCGGTTCTTCCCACCGTCTTGTCATGTCCTCGAGGGGGACGGTCTGGCTATTCGTCTTGAGTGCGTATCGGGGGTGCGAGCTCGGGGACCTCATTGTCGAATTGTGGCAGCAAACGTCAGTGTGGGTAGCTTTTGATTTGATCCGGCTGTTCCCTGCCGTACCCCTCTTCGGCTGCTAGGACTTTCATCCACCTGTCGTTTAGGGTATGTTGTTCGTCTTTTATTTGTTGCTGCTTTTTCTTCAGGCTTCGGGCGGTTGCTATAAGTTGTCGTTTGAACCGCTCTTGATCTAACGGGTCTTCGGGGACGATGAAATCCTCGGCTCCGAGGATGACTTCCTCTTCAGAGGAAGGAAGGTAGTTGCTCTCTTCGGAGTCCTTGAGGTCCTCGGCATTATACTTATCCTCGTGGCCTTCCGAAAAATCAAGATTGTGTTCGGGGGGCGGCGGGGTCTTTGAGGTTCTCCATGTTATCCGGGGTATCGTCCTCTCCGGTGGCCGTGTTGCTTTCCCTAACCTTACGAGCCTTAGATCGTTTGTGCTCGCGTCGGCGCTTAGGAGGTGCTTCGCCAGTTTTGTTGCCGTTTTCTTCGGGGGTGCCGTTGCCGTCCTTCCCCGCGGTGTTAGGGGTGTCCACCATGTAGACATCATAGGTGGAAGTAGCAATCCATCATCCAGTGGTGGGAGGGGGAGTGGCATCGGCCACTTACTCCATGTCTTTGGCTTCTTCCGAGGCGTAGTCCAACATATCGGTTAAGTCTTCGATAGTCGCTACCAAGTGGGTGGTGGGTGGGACATAAAATTCTCTGTAATTAGCCTCAAGACCGCTCCGGGCATGGGTCGAGGATGCGTCGTGTGTAATGTTCATCGCATGGATCCGGGCCATCGTCTCGTTTAATAGAGAGAGGTCAGCCGGATCTATATTCCGGATTCCTTCGGAGTCAACCTCCGAAGTATCAATGTAGGGACGATTCTCGGCCAAGGCCGAGCCCAGATCTCTGGGGGCAATGATCTATTCGAGCTCGAAGCTGGGTCCAGGGTAAGGATTGACCAGAAGGTGGAGCGGAGGAGGGGGCTGAAGTTAAAGCTTCGGGGTTTCTAGGCTCATCAGGCGAGGCCGTGTGCACAGTCAGGAACAAATCGCCCCGGGCGTCGGCGGCGTACTCTAGGTTGCCAAACCTGATTTTCTGCCCTGGGGTCAAACTGTTGATCTGGTCGAGATGACCGGCGGCACCGGCGCGTAGAACTACATTGACGGATACAAGGAACCGGTCGGGGACAAAGATGTCCCCTGTGTGGATGTCATCGCTGATGATCAAGCGAGCCATCGATCCTTCTGGCGATCCAACAATGAAACTCTCAATGAAAGCACCAATGTCGGTGTCAAAACCGGCAGATCTCGGGTAGGGGGTCCCGAGCTGTGGATCTTGGATCGATGGGGAACAGGAAATAGGGAGACGATGTTTACCCAGGTTCGGGCCCTCTCGAAGAGGTAAAACCCTACGTCTTGCTTGATTTTATTGATGTGTGTATGCCGATTACAGAGTCGATCTACCACGAGATCAAAGGAACTAAACCCTAGATGAGTCGGAATGCCCCTCTACATACTAAACCCTCTAGTTTATATAAACACCAGGGGTACCTAGGGTTACACAGAGTCGGTTACCACCAAGGATAAACGCGTCGATCTTGCCATTTTGACTTGGAGGACACACCAAGTTACTGAAGATTTCCTTCCCGAATACGGGCCCTCCTCATAGTTCGGCTTCCATGCGGTGGCCATAGAGCGACCCACCTGTCCGGCCCATACGAGATAGGCCGGCAACCCGTGGACCCCTTAGTCCCGGATTCCCTCAAGGAGCCAACCATTGCTTGTATCTCTACTACTCCTCCATTTCTAAAGATTGTGAAACATATGATCGTGCCCAGGTCTTTAGCCAGAGCAAAAATCCTTTTCATAATCTAGTTCATAATTATGGATTGGAAACACCTCTTTGATGGATATACCATCGAACTGGGACTGTCGGAGTAACAAAAACCGGGATACCCGAGCATGAAAATGCGTCGGTCCCATTCGAACTGGGACTACCGGAGTAACAAAAACCGAGATACCCCGAGCATGAAAATGCGTGGGTCCCATAAAAAAATCTTGTAACTTAGGCCACACAAAAGAAGGGGCAGCACATTTTTACATCATCATATTCGGTAATGATGGAGGTCACACGAACAAACACACAGATCTTTTGTGCATTTAACCACATGTAAATGCTACAATTAATCCGAGCAAAGAATACAAAAACGCCAGCCATGATTTCATAAGGACGATGCCCGGAACCCCAAGCATCAACCCGCGATACACGTGTCACACGTACAAATGACTCCCGTCATGGACGGAGAACCTCGCCACCGACCAGGCGTGCCCATGTAGGCCACTCGATGTTGCTTGCCACAGGTGTACACAGAGTAGACTGCCATCATCATGACGCACAGGCTGGACGGGTGCCTCCAGTCAATCAGGTGTAGACCCTATCAATCAGGTAAGAGCGATAGGGCTCAGACCATCTTTTTGACAAGCTGTGAGTCGTGTCACATCGGGCTAGACGATGACAAGAGGGACCCAAGCATCTACCGGGGCACTTGAGTGCCTGACACACTATGGTGTCATCTTATCACATGCGAAGACCGAAGACAAATTGCATGTACGCAAGGCGGGCACCTACTTCTATATGTATCCATTCACACATGGTGCACCGACTACTGTAGCAGCCCCCCAGGCCTATATAATGGGAGGATCGAGGCCATTTTAGGAGGGCAATCAAGTAATTACACACACGCACACACCAGTTAATACTACTTTTCCTATTTCAAGCACCACCAGAAGGATATAGTCCATCAAGCTTAGAGGAGTAGAGATAGGAGTGCTTGGGCACTCAAACTAGGACCCGACCACCAACAATCACACCCCGAGCACCCCATTTATAACACAACAACACTTGTAACCTCCATTTTCATGGTTTTATACTATCAATGGCAGTCTAAACCTGTATAAAAATCCTTGTGTCTCTTGTGATCTTCTCCTAAGGAAACAACACATTTTAGCCCATGATCGAACACAAAAATATAGGGTATCTTTGATCCATGGTGTCCTGAGTTTACAGTCAGACATCTGGCACACCAGGTAGGGCGCTAAGGCCTTGTTACCTTTTGACACCCTCCCCCAAGGAAAGTTCAATCATGACCAGTCGGTATCAACCACTGCGATCTCGTTCTCCTCCCATCAGCTAGGAATGGCTGGGGATAAGGAAGGGTTGGAGAGGGATTCTCAGTAGTTGAGGCCTCCCAGATGAACTTGGGATCGCCCTTATGATGGAATGATGACCCTGGCGTCAGGCCAGGGGGCGGCTCATATGTTCCTTCTGCATCCTCCGATCACCGTGAGTGACGAGTCTCCCTTGCGAGAATAAATTGCTCAAAACCACCGGCTAGGTACTCCAAAACCACCGCTTTTGTCAAAAATCACAAATCGCCACCACTTTTGCGACAAGTGAGTAACAAATTCCATTGATTCAAAACTGAACCGCGACTAATCATAAAACTGACCGGTTGGACCCACATGTCAGGCCAACAAGGCATATCTATGTGAATAATACGCAATCAAGTCCCTGTAACTTTTAAAAAGAGAGCAATCGGGTCCATGTTATTTTTTTGAAAAGCAATCAGGTCCCTCTGTTGCTGGCCGCCGCCGCTACTAGCAGCCGCAGTTGGCCGTCGCTGCTGCCTCTCCACTGCTGGTCCCTGTTGCTGGTTGTCGCTGCTTGCCGTGATATGGGATCCCCACGGCCATGGCACCGTGCAGCGGCTGTTGCCTGATAACCCACAAGTATAGGGGATCGTAACAGTTTTCGAGGGTAGAGTATTCAACCCAAATTTATAGATTCGACACAAGGGGAGCCAAAGAATATTTGAGAGTATTAGCAGTTGAGTTGTCAATTCAACCACACCTGGAGATTAAATATCTGCAGCAGAGTGATCAGTAGCACAGCAGTATGATAGTTTCGATAGCAGTAGCAGTAACGGTAATAGTGATAGCAATAGTTTTGTAGCAGTTGGAACAGTAGCAGTAGCAATAGTAACTTAGCAAGAGCAATATGTGGAAAACTCGTAGGCACTGGATCGGTGAACTCGTTGGATAATATTCATCATGTAACAGTCATAACCTAGGGC
Organism: Elymus sibiricus; assembly: GCA_039707655.1. Taxonomy (NCBI): domain Eukaryota; kingdom Viridiplantae; phylum Streptophyta; class Magnoliopsida; order Poales; family Poaceae; genus Elymus; species Elymus sibiricus. Next base: position 181,630,807 of record CM077665.1, read on the forward strand.
GACACAGAACTAGCTCCAGTTCATAAATGTAATGTAGGCACGTATTCCGTAAATAGTCATACGTGCTTATGGAAAAGAACTTGCATGACATCTTTTGTCCTACCCTCCCGTGGCAGCGGGGTCCATAAGGAAACTAAGGGATATTAAGGCCTCCTTTTAATAGATAACCGGAACAAAGCATTAACACATAGTGAATACATGAACTCCTCAAACTACGGTCATCACCAGAAAGTATCCCGACTATTGTCACTCCGGGGTTTACGAATCATAACACGTAATAGGTGCATATGACTAGCAAGATCGGATCAAGAACATAGATATAATGGTGATAACATAAACGGTTCAGATCTGAAATCATGGCACTCAGGCCCTAGTGACAAGCATTAAGCATGGCAATGTCATAGCAACATCAATCTCAGAACATAGTGGATACTAGGTGTAAGAGCACATTTATCCATGTGTGGTTTTGGTAATTGATGACAATCCCTATGGACTAATGGTTGCCTTGAGTTATATTCGAAGGATTTGTCCGTAGGTACTTCTTGAAGTCCATCTGTTGATTTCAAGGAGTTTATATGGTAACCAAGGTGGTATTGAAGGTTTTATCCAAAGATTGGTCATGTGAGAGTTGAGCCTATTGAAAGCATGTCTTGAAGAAGAAGATTGTGTGAGCATTCATGTTTACCTTCAAGACATCATCTCTATGAAGAGAGAAGATAAGATACAAGGTTGATCAAGACTAAGTCAAAGAGTGAACCAAGTTGATCAACACACAAAGCGTACAAGATACACCGAGCTGGATCAAGTGATCCCATGGTATGGTAACGTTGTCCATTACGCTTTGTGTTCTAACCCATGGTCTACGTGAGTGTTCTTTGTAGGGTTAGGTATATTTCCATGGGATTGCATCAAGAGGAAGATCCCGTATAACCCATGGAAGATGACATCAAGTGGTGATTGTCATCAATGTTGCGGTGTGCAAGTTCAAGTGAAGCATCACGGAGAGATCATGCTTGAATCTTGTCGTCCATTGTGGTGACAATGGACTTGTGAAGATGTGCCGAAGAGTGGCTCACCCATAGTGGAGTATGGGGGAGCAATCTACTAGTCTTCATCGAGCCGGCGCAATCAAGAAAGGTGGTCCATCTTGAGAAGGACAAGATCGTCATCATCTAGCTCAAGTGGACTATGCGCAAGGCAAAGGTTTGACCTTGATAGGGTTTTCTATTTTACCGGTCTCATGGTGGTAGTTGGGAGACCGGGTTATAGGATCGATAGCCGTACTATCAAGGGGGGGCTCTCAAGTGAGTAGCTTGATCGTATCGTCCGTTGAGAGCTCAAACCATTGCATTCTTGGCATCATCATCTTTCATGGTTCTTGGTTGGCTTTTCTTTATGTGGGTTCTTGAGCTTATGGTCAGCTTCATGACAAGCTCAAGTTCATCGAAAACGGAGTCCATATGCATCTTCTATGATGTTTTCGATGTTGGAGTTTTTGCCGGTTCTTCATTCATAGAGGTTTCACATCTCTATATCATTGGCATTTTCATACTGCCTCTTCTTAAGATAACCAACGATGGTCCTATTGGATAGCTCTTGTCGTCCTGAATCCAACAAGCTTGAGTTTGCTCAATTCGGAGCTCATTTGCAGAAGTTATGGCAGTTCTGGTCTTACCTGTTTTTCTTGATGCGGTTATACCGCTGTCCCGACCGGTTGCACCGCTCGCTCCAGACATCCTGTTTGACCACCACTCCAGGGGTGATACCCTGGAGGTGCTGTCACTGAGAGGTCCCCAGCGGTTGTACCGCTGCCTCCGGGCGGTTGTACCGCCCACATCTGGGTGACCCAGGGTGGCAGCTCTGGGCGGTTGAACCGGCCTAGCACCGGGTTCCAACCGGACACGGTTCTGTTAGGCTTCGGTTGTTGGGCGGACCTGGACCGGTTGTACTGCTATATTGTATAGCCCGGTACTACCGGTGTCCCAAGCGGTTGTACCGCTGGGGACTTTGCCTGGTCAAGCGCTCGGGCCGAGCTGTTGCATCTTGGTGGAACCACCGGCCACCTTTCTGTTGTGGTCCGGTGGTTGGGCGATGGTTGGGCGGTTGTACCGCTTTATCTCTATAGCCCGGTTCTACCGCCCGCATCACCGGTTGTACCGCCCCTATGCAATTCTGCACATAACGGGCAGATTTGTGGGGACCTATTTAAGGGGGTCTTCTTCCCCAATGGTCCCCAACTCTTGAGCTCGTGTTTGCCCCCCATTGTTGACCTTCTTAGAGCTTGCTAACTCTCAATCCCTCCAATGATTCTTGCTAGTTCTTGAGGGAAAAGAGAGAGGAGATCTAGATTCACATTTCCACCAATCACTTTCTCCTCTATGTGAGGGGAACCCCTTGGATCTAGTTCTTGGAGTTCTTGGTGTTCTTCTTTGTTCTTCCTCTCATTTTCCTCCCTAGCATTAGTTGCTTTGGTGGGATTTGGGAGAGAAGGACTTGGGCACTCCGTGTGCCCTTGCCATTGCATTTGGTGCATAGGTTTGAGTTCTCCACGGTGATACGTGGAAGTGAAGTTTGAGAAGCTTATTACTCTTGGGTGTTTGAGCACCCTAGAGCTTGTTCCTCTTGGGTGCCTTGGCGCCCTAGACGGTTGGTGGTGCCTCGGAGCTCAATCATTGTGGTGTAAAGCTCCGGGCAAGCGTTGGGGTCTCCAATTAGGTTGTGGAGATTGCCCCGAGCAATTTGTACGGGTACCGGTGACCTCCCCCAAGGGTTGCCAAAGTGTACGGGTACCGGTGACCGCCCCCAAGGGTTGCCATTTGTACGGGTTCGGTGACCGCCCTCAAGGGTCCCTTAGTGGAATCACGGCATCTTGCATTGTGCGAGGGCGTGAGGAGATTACGGTGGCCCTAGTGGCTTCTTGGGGAGCATTGTGCCTCCACACCGCTCCGAACGGAGATTAGCATCCGCAAGGGTGTGAACTTCGGGATACATCATCATCTCCACGTGCCTCGGTTATCTCTTACCCGAGCCCTTTTACTTTTGCACTTTACTTTGTGATAGCCATATTGTTTCTTGTTATATATCTTGCTATCACTTAGTTGTTTATCTTGCTTAGCATAAGTTGTTGGTGCACATAGGCGAGCCTAGTTGTTTTAGGTTTTGTGCTTGACATATTAAACGTTAGTTTTATTCCGCATTTGTTCAAGCCTAAACCGTAATTATTTTAAAGCGCCTATTCACCCCCCCCCTCTAGGCGACATCCACGTCCTTTCACTAGGGATCAAGCCCTAACAAAACTAACTCGATTACGTGATGAATCTCATCCAACTCCTCACCGACCAGCAAGCCTACGAAGGAATTACTCACTCCCGGTGGGGAGCATCATGAAATTGGCGATGGAGAAGGGTTCATGATGACGAAGACCGAAGATTCCCCTCTCCGGAGCCCCAAACGGGCTCCAGATCTGGCCTCCCGAGGAAGAACAGGAGGTGGTAGCGGCTCCGTATCGTAAAACGCGATGAAACTTTCTCTCTGATTTTTTCTCCGAAAATAGGATTTTATAGCGCTGGAATTAGGGTCAGTGGGGCCCCGAGGTGGGCACAACCCACTAGGGCACGCCTGGAGTGGGTGGCGCGCCCAGGTGTATCGTGCCCAACCAGGGCACCCCCTCCAGTGGTTCTTGGCTCCAGTATTTTTTATTTATTGTAAAATAAATCTCCAAAAAGTTTCATCCATTTCCGAGAACTTTTATTTCTGCACAAAAACAACACCATGGTAGTTCTACTGAAAACAGCGCCAATCCGGGTTAGTTTCATTCAAATCATGCAAATTAGAGTCCAAAACAAGAGCAAAAGTGTGAGGAAAAGTAGATACGACGGAGACGTATCAACTCCCCCAAGCTTAACCCATTGCTTGTACTCAAGCAATTCAGTTGACAAACTGGAAGTGATAAAGAAAACTTTTACGAACTCTTTTGTTCTTGTTTACATATATATGCTTAAGTGGCACCCAGGTTTTCAGCAAAGATTATGACTAACCATGTCAGCAATAACTCTTAAAATTATATTAACCCATATCAATGACATAAGCAACTAGCGAACAATAATAAAATATCTCAAGCACCAACACTTTGTCAAAACAATCATGATATAATATGACAACAGTGTTATCTCGCTAGCCCTTTCTGAGACCGCAATACATAAATGCAGAGCACCTCCAAAGTTCAAGCAGCGACTAAACATTGTAATTCATGGTAGAAAAGATCCAGTCATGCTGCACCCAACATTAACTATACACAATGCATGAGGATGACAATAGTGCTCTCAGGTCTGGCGCTTATTTGAGAAGGTGATGACTCAACATAAAAGTAAATAGATAGTCCCTTCACAGAGGGAAGCAGGGATTTGCAGAGGTGCCATAGCTCAAAGTTTAAATCAGAGATAAATATGATTTTGGCAGGTACACCCTTCCTGTCAACGTTACGCCCAGGAGTTATCAATATCTTCCATGCTAAACACATTAGCGGCGGTTCCCAAGCGGTAAAAGTAAAGGTTTACTCCCCCTCCACCAACAATCACACTCCACGGCTAGCCGAATCCACGTGTACCGTCCATACCAACAACATACCTGGGGGAGTTTTGTTTAATTATTTGTAATTTTTCATTTTGGGACTGGGAATCCCTATTGCCGCCCCTCTCGTGCAAGGATGAGTGAATAAACACTCATCATGAGAATAACCCGCTTAACATGGAAGATACTGACCACCCCCTGTCGCTCCATGAGCGGTCCAGGCACACAAAACAGATGTTCATTTGAATTTTTAGAGGTGGCACATGCAAATTTACTTGGAACGGAAGGGTAATATCACATATAGGTATGTATAGTGGGATCATCTGGAATAACTTTGGTTTAAGGATTTTGACGCACAAGCAGTATTCCCGCTTAGTACATGTGAAGGCTAGCAAATAGGTTGAGAAGCGGCCAGCTAGAGAGCGAAAACGGTCATGAACATGCATTATGAATAATCAACATTGAATACTAGCATGAGTAGGATATGGACACCATGAACATAAATATCATGAAGGCTATGTTGGTTTTGATTCAACTACATGCGTGAACATGTGCCAAGTCAAGCCACTTGAAACATTAAGAGGAGGATACCATATCATCATACCACATCACAATCATTTTAATGCATGTTGACATCCAAGATAAATCATTATCCACTCCTAGCTACTTAAGCATGGCATGAGCAACTATAATGTCTAATTGTCATTGCAAACATGTTTGATCATAACATGCTGAATCATGGATACTAGGCTAAACGTATTTACAAAAACAAAAACAAGTTGAGTTCATACCCGCTTCTCTCTGCCACAGTCACTTCATCAAATATCATCATTATTGCCTTTCACTTGCACGACCGAATGATATGAAAATAATAATAGTGCAAGAATGTCGTGGACTAAGCTAGAATCTACAAACATTTTATTCAATAGGAGAAGACAAAGTAACATGGGCTCTTTGTTAGATTAACAATGATGCATATGAGAGCCACTCAACATTTCATTGTGGTCTTCTCCTTGGTATGACTCAAATAAAAGGAAAAGAAATTTAGAGAAACACACTGAAATATATTTTTGAGTTTTTGTTTTTTCTTGAAGAAAGCAAATTAAAGAGAAAAAATAAAAACGAGAAAAATATTTACATGAGAGAGCTCCCAACAAGTAACAGAAGAAATGAGAAATCTTTTCGGGTTTTCTTTTGATACTACAACTGAATTAAACTAGAAAGAAAAACCTAAAAGAAGTAGGAAATATTTTTGGATTTTCTCAAAGTTTTTAAACACACAAGAAGAAAGCAAGAAAATAAATCTAGCATGGATAATACAATGAAAAAGTATGAACACCGACAACTGGAATGAAAAGTGTAAACATGAATATAATGTCAGTGGATATACGTACTCCCCCAAGCTTAGGCTTTTGGCCTAGCTTGGTAATCACCATCCGTAGCCTGGATAATAGTCTGAGTGATAGCCCACCGAGGTTCTTAGCGCAACTTCCTCAGCCCACCTGGCAGCTTCAACCTCCGCATTGTACACGCGGGCCTCGCTCTCAAGAACATAGTATCTTCCCCTACTGTGAAAATCAAAGAGAGCAGGAGCAAGCAAAGTAACAGGTACAACGGGATCTTTATTAAACCTCAAGTTGTAAGTATAATTAGTGGTTGTGCCCTTAAGGAACCTATGATGTTTCATGGCCTCAAAGTCTAAGTACTAAGTAGGTAAAATGGGATCGTTAGGCCAGGGTGATACATTTAGCTTCTTAGCTGCACGGGAGGCATAAATTCCTCCATAAAAATGACCACTAGCAGCGTTGTGCTGCAATCTTCGTGCAACAATTGCTCCAAGATTATAACGTTTATCTCATGTTATAGCAGTGTGTATAAGACTCAAATCAGGGGCACACAGTGTGCTGCAATCTTGCTTGCCTACGACGCATTTGCCATTAAAGAGTGCAAAGTAGTGTATTGATGGGAAATGGATGCTTTTTATTCTACCTTGTGTCACTCCCCTATCTTCACCGTAGCAAAGATTAATCAAAAATGACTCATACTCAGATTTTGGTGGTTCGTCTAGCGAACCCCAATATGGAATTTTGCACGCTTCACAGAACAATTCTAAAGGCATGGTAAAGGTAAGGTCATAAAGGTTTGAATGAAACTCTAGACTCACGAGGAAAATATTTGAATTTCTTGGTGATTGTTTTTGTGAGTTCAAGATGTTGAATGCACTTATCTGCGATGAAGGGGGCAAGTTCTGCGTTGTGGATAAATTGTTCGAATTCCTCCTTAATACCCACACCTTCCATGAATTCGTTACATGGCCATAAGCACGATTTAGTAGCGGAATCTCGTATAGAGCTTTCAATTGGCTCAACATAAGATTGTCGGACCGAGCTTCCACTTGATGAGGCCCCCGAGGACCTTCTCCTCGAAGAACTCCTAAGGAATTGCATTTTTATTTGCGAACAAATTTCTGAAATATTTTTGGGACACAAAATTTTGTTAACAAAACTTCGTAAGATTAATAGCAACTACTCCTAAGGATGCATAGAGGCCATATTAAGCATTCAAACTACTTAGAACTCTAAGAATTCAACATGCAAGCCCATCTACAGCAGCACCAAGAGTAGCTAATTATTCTAAAAACAACCCACTAAATCAAAAACTAATTGGAGCAATGGAGGAGTCACATACCAAGTAGCAATCCCCCAAAACAGTTTCGGAAACGAAGCTTCGAGCAAAGAGATCGAAATCCGCGGGTTTGTGAGCAAGAACACGGGAGTGAGAGCTGTGGTGATTTTTTCTGAAGGTAGGAGATAACATGGGCTAAAGAAGTAAGTGAGGGGGCCCACGTGGGGGCCACAACCCACCAACGCATGCCTGGGGTTGCTAGCGCGCCCTGGTGTCTTGTGGGCACCAAGTGCACCCCCCTCTGATGTTATTTGCACCAGAAATTCAGAAATCTTCAGAAAAAAATCATATCAAATTTTCAGGACATTCTGAGAACTTTTATTTTTGGGTCATTTTTTATTGCACAGAGAAAACAGAAAACAGGATAGACATGGCATTTTATTTTATATGACTAGGTAAAATAGAAAACAAAAGGTGGGTACAGAAAGTTGTGCCTACTAGATTCATCAACTTCATACCTCTCAAAAATGATCCATTAATAAGGTTGATCAAGTCTTATTAACAACCTCTTTCGATTAGCATGAAACCGAAGAACTTTCGTAAAACACTTAGTTACCTCAATGGGGATATGCATATCCCCATCAATAAGTATGTCATATTTCTTTTTGGTGGTAGGTAGAGGTAGTTGAAAACTTCCAATAGTGATTGTCGGAGATTCTTCAATAACATTTATACCATTCACTTGGAATTGTTTCTTCAGAAAATGCACTGTATGCTCATTACCATTGATATGAAAAGTGACTTTGCTTTTATTGCAATCAATAATAGCCCCTGCAGTATTCAAAAAGGGTCTACCAAGGATAATCGACATGTTGCCGTCCTCGGGCATCTCAAGAATAACAAAGTCCGTTAAGATAGTAACATTTGCAACAACAACGGGCACATCCTCACAAATACCGATGGGTATGACATTTGATTTTTCAGCCATTTGCAATGATATTTCAGTAAGTGTGAGTTTATTCAAATCAAGCCTTTTATATAAGGAGAAAGGCATAACACTAACACCAGCTCCCAAATCACACAAAGCAGTTTTGACATAATTTCTTTTAATGGAGCAAGGTATAGTTGGTATTCCCGGATCTCCAAGTTTTTTAGGTACTCCATCCTTAAAGGAATAATTAGGAAGCATGGTGGAGATTTCAGCTTCAGGTATCTTTCTTTTATTAGTGATGATGTCTTTCATGTATTTTGCATAAGGGGCCATCTTTAAGATATCAGTTAAGCGGGTATGCAAAAAGACTGGCCTAATCATTTCAGCAAAGCGTTCAAATTCTTCATCATCCTTTTTCTTAGATGGTTTAGGTGGAAAGGGCATGGGTTTCTGAACCCATGGCTCTCTTTCTTTACCATGTATTCTAGCCACAAAGTCTCTTTTATCATATCGCTTATTTTTAGGTTGTGGGTTATCAAGATCAATAGCAGGTTCTATTTCAACATCATTATCTGGTTCTTTATCATTGTTCGGTTGAGTATCTTCATGAACATCATCATTATCATTTTCATTATCACTAGGTGAATGCTCATTACCAGATTGACTTTCAGCATCGGAAATAGAGACATCATTCTCTTTAGGAGGTTTTTGTATCTCAGGTTCACTAGAGGTATGCAAAGTCCTATCATTTTTCTTTTTCTTTTTCTTTTTGGAAGGACTAGGTGCGTCAGCATTAATTCTTTGAGAGTCTTGTTCAATTCTTTTAGGATGACCTTCAGGATAAAGAGGTTCTTGGGTCATTCTACCTCCTCTAGTTACTACTCTAGCAGCAAAATCATTCATATTATTATTCATTTCATCAAGCAATTCCTTTTGAGATTTAGCAACTTGTTCTAACTGGGTTTGAACCATAGAGGCATGTTTTCCTATGCCTCTAACATCATTACTAATTCTAAATAACAAGTCACTCAAGCGAGCAATCATATCAGAATTATATTTCAATTGTTTCAGAACATTTGCATTGAAGTGATCTTGTTTCCTAATGTAGTTATCAAACTCATATAAGCATTGACTAGGATGTTTATTGTAAGGGATATCACTTTCATCAAACTTTAATAAAGAATTTACCTCTACCACCTGTGGAGGTGGTGGTCCGTCAAGGCCATGTATTTCTTCAATAGGTGGTAAATTCTTAACATCCTCAGCTTTAATACCTTTTTCCTTCATACATTTCTTTGCCTCTTGCATATCTTCAGGACTGAGAAATAAGGTACCCCTCTTCTTTGGAGTGGGTTTAAGTGGTGGTTCAGGGAAAGTCCAATCATCATAATTCTTCAATATATTATTCAATAGTTCCTCAGCTTGTTCGATAGTTTGTTCCCTGAAAACACAACTAGCACAACTATCTAGGAAGTCCCTAGAAGCATCAGTTAGTCCATTATAGAAGATATCAAGCATTTCATTTTTCTTAAGAGGGTGATCAGGCAAATCATTAAGCAATTGGAGAAGCCTCCCCCAAGCTTGTGGGAGACTCTCTTCTTCAATTTGCACAAAGTTAAATATTTCCTGTAAGGCAGCTTGTTTCTTATGAGCAGGAAAATATTTTTCAGAGAAATAGTAAATCATATCCGGGGGACTACGCACACAACCAGGAGCAAGAGTATTGTACCATCTCTTAGCATCACCCTTTAATGAGAACGGAAATAATTTGAGAATATAGTAGTAGCGAATCTTCTCATCATGAGCAAAAAGGGTGGCTATATCATTCAACTTAGTAAGATGTGCCACTACAGTTTCAGTTTCATAGCCATGAAAAGGATTAGATTCAACCAAAGTAATTAACTCTGGGTCGACAGAGAATTCATAATCCTTATTGGTAACAAAGATAGGTGAAGTAGCAAACTTAGGATCACATTTCATTTTAGCATTCAAAGTCTTTTCCTTATACTTGCGTAGTAATTTCTTAAGATCATGTCTATCCTTACAAGAAAGGATTTCTCTAGATATTTCTCCATCCATAACATAACCCTCAGGTATTTTAGGCATCTCAAATCTAGGAGAGCTAGGTCTAACAGGTGTTTCATAGTTCTCAGTTTCAAAGGCTTCATCAGTTTCAGTAGTTTCATTAGTTTCAATAATTTCATTATCTTTAGCTCTAGCAATGTGTTCATCAAAAAATTCACCTAGTGGCACATTATCATCAAGCATGGTACTAGCATCATCATAAGCATCATTCATAGCAGAAGTAGCATCATCAATAACTTGGGACATATCAGGATTAATAGCATGTGGTGGTGTTGCAAGCTTACTAATAACCAAAGCTGAATCAAGTGCAGAGTGTGATGGCAATTCCTTACCTACCCTCGTCTTAGAGGGAAAAATCTTGGTTCTTGGATCCTTCAGATTCTTCATAGTGATCAATTGATATAAATCCCAAGTGACTCAATGAATTTAGCTATGCTCCCCGGCAACGGCGCCAGAAAAAGGTCTTGATAACCCACAAGTATAGGGGATCGCAATAGTTTTCGAGGGTAGAGTATTCAACCCAAATTTATAGATTCGACACAAGGGGAACCAAAGAATATTTGAGAGTATTAGCAGTTGAGTTGTCAATTCAACCACACCTGGAGATTAAATATCTGCAGCAGAGTGATCAGTAGCACAGTAGTATGATAGTTTAGATAGTAGTATTAGCAGTAGCAGTAACGGTAACAGTGATAGCAATAGTTTTGTAGCAGTTGGAACAATAGCAGTAGCAATAGTAACTTAGCAAGAGCAATATGTGGAAAACTCGTAGGCACTGGATCGGTGAACTCGTTGGATAATATTCATCTTGTAACAGTCATAAACTAGGGCGACACAGAACTAGCTCCAGTTCATAAATGTAATGTAGGCATGTATTCCGTAAATAGTCATACATGCTTATGGACAAGAACTTGCATGACATCTTTTGTCCTACCCTCCCATGGCAGCGGGGTCCATAAGGAAACTAAGGGATATTAAGGCCTCCTTTTAATAGAGAACCAGAACAAAGCATTAACACATAGTGAATACATGAACTCCTCAAAGTACGGTCATCACCGGAAAGTATCCCGACTATTGTCACACTGGAGTTTATGGATCATAACACGTAATTGGTGCATATGACTAGCAAGATCGGATCAAGAACATAGATATAATGGTGATAACATAAACGGTTCAGATCTGAAATCATGGCACTCGGGCCCTAGTGACAAGCATTAAGCATGGCAAAGTCATAGCAACATCAATCTGAGAACATAGTGGATACTAGGGATCAAGCCCTAACAAAACTAACTTGATTACATGATGAATCTCATCCAACTCCTCACCGACCAACAAGCCACGAAGGAATTACTCACTCCCGGTGGGGAGCATCAAGATATAGGCGATGGAGAAGGGTTGATGATGACGAAGACCGAAGATTCCCCTCTCCGGAGCCCTAAACGGGCTCCAGATCTGGCCTCCCGAGGAAGATTCCCCTCTCCGGAGCCCTAAACGCGATGAAACTTTCTCTCATATTTTTTTCTCCAAAAATAGGATTTTATAGCGCTGGAATTAGGGCCAGTGGGGCCCCGAGGTGGGCACAACCCACCAGGGTGCGCCTGGAGGGGGTGGCGCTTCTGGTGTATCGTGCCCAACCAGGGCACCCCCTCCGGTGGTTCTTGGCTCTAGTATTTTTTATTTATTATAAAATAAATCTCGAAAAAGTTTCGTCCAGTTCCGAGAACTTTTATTTCTGCACAAAAACAACACCATGGAAGTTCTGCTGAAAACAACGCCAGTCCGGGTTAGTTTCATTCAAATCATGCAAATTAGAGTCCAAAACAAGAGAAAAAGCATGAGGAAAAGTAGATACGACAGAGACGTATCACTGCCCATGGTGTGTGGGAGCGGGAAAGGGTGGCTGGGGCTTCCGATGGACATGGCGCGCATCGGTGGGGGCTCCCAACGGACATGGCGCGCGACGGCAGGTGCTGCCCATGGTGGCTGTGAGCAGGGTGGGGACGGGCTGCTCGGGCAGGAGTGAAAGCACAACTTCTCCCTAGGTGGTTTTGGTAATTAATAACAACATATATCTCATTGGACTAATGTTTCCACTAAGTATATTTCAGGAAAAAGTTCAATGTTTGATTGGCAAAGGATTGTGAGGAGGCCCCAGGATGCAAGGAATAGGATTGGCAAAGCTACAAGCATGAAGACTCTACATTTTACTTTGTGAGAAATCACTTTGAGTCCATAGGAAAGCCAATACTATCAAAAGGGGGTGAGGTAATAATGGTGAATGAAATGCTCAAAATGATAAAGTGTTAGTCACCAAAAACACCCACAAGCTCTCCCACAAATATTTTGTCATAGAGCCTACCACTCAAAATCGGTGCCACCAACAATTCCATATCGGCTACACCGAGTCAAAAGCCCAGACAGAAACCCTAGCCAAGACCCACATCTCGGTACTACCAGCATTCCCTTCGGTGCCACCGAAATCAGTGACCAACTCTCTGTTAGCCATTTTCAAGAATCGGTCCCACCGAGTTTTGCAAATCGGTCTCACCGAGAAGTTGGACCAACTCTCTGTTAACCCATTTCTTGAAATCGGTCCCACCGAGTTTGAGAAATCGGTCTCACCGAGATTTGGTAACTGCCTAGGTCACCCATATCGGTACCACCAAGATTCATATATCGGTCTCACCGAAAACGCCAAAGTTGCCACATTTTGAACTAGTCGGTGCCACCGAGTTTTACTTCGGTTTCACCGAGTTGGGCAATAATGTTGTAATGGTTGGATTTTTGGAGAAGCCTATATATACCCCTCCACCACATCCCACCCGCAAGAGAAGCACTGAGAACAGACCCACACTTCCCATATCCAAATTTCTGAGAGAGAGCCACCTACCCTTGTGTTGAGGTCAAGATCATCCACTCCAACCATATGGATCTTGATTTCTAGCCTCCCCAAGTTGCTTTCCATACAATCAATCTCTTCTACCCAATCCAAATCTGTGAGAGAGTGATTGAGTGTTGAGGAGACTATCATTTGAAACACAAGAGCAAGGAGTTCATCGTTACTATCGAGCCTATTACCTTTTGTAGGGTGGTGCCTCCTAGATTGGTTAGCTGTTACTTGGGAGCCTCCTACTTCGTGTTGTGGAGTTGAACAAAGAAGTTTGTAAGGGCAAGGAGATCGCCTACTTCGTGAAGATCTACCCATAGTGAGGCTAGTCCTTCGTGGACGGAAGCCGTTATGGAATAGTCGAGAATGCTACTTCATGGACCCTTATGGGTGGAGCCCTCCGTGGACTCTCGCGACCGTTACCCTCTGTGGGTTCAAGACTCCATAAACGTGGACGTATGATAGCACCACCTATCGGAACGACGGGAAAATCTTCGTGTCTCCAAATTGCGTTTGATCTTCCTATCCTCATCCTCTTACATATGCTTGTCTTTACTTTCCGCTGCAATACTCGTAGACATGCATGTGTAGGGTGAACTTGATATGCTAGAATTTCTAAAATCTGCTAACCAATTAACTTGGAAAAAGGTTAGGTTTTTATTTGGTCAAGTAGTCTAATCACCCCCCCCCTCTAGACCTACTTTCGATCCCTACAAGTGGTATCAGAGCATTGGTCTGCATTGCATTGGTCTCACAACCAAGGAGAGTATGGCTTCTAGTGAGGGTAACTATCACCGTAGAGGTCCATATTTCGATGGTACAAATTTTGCTAGTTGGAAGCATAAGATGAAAATGCATATTCTTGGTCATAACCCCGACGTGTGGGCTGTTGTTCGTGTTGGCTTGCAAGGTGAATTCTTTGGTGATGGAAAGGAACCGGATCGTGAAGCGACCACGGAAGAATTGAAGATGTTGCAATACAACACTCAAGCATGTGACATTCTATTCAACTGCCTATGCCCTGAAGAATTCAACAAAATTAGCTGTCTTGAGAATGCAAAGGAAATTTGGGATAATTTGGTTGATAAGCATGAAGGTACCGAATCCGTCAGGGAATCTAAGTTGGATGTGCTTCAAAGTCAACTTGACAAGTTCAAGATGAAGGATGGTGAAGGAGTTGCGGAAATGTACTCTAGGCTTGCTCTCATCACAAATGAGATTGCCGGCTTAGGAAGCGAAGAAATGACCGACAAATTCATCATCAAGAAGATCCTTAGAGCCTTGGATGGAAAGTATGACACCATGTGCACATTGATCCAAATAATGCCAAACTACAAGATCTCAAGCCTACGGAAGTGATTGGAAGGATTGTTGCTCATGAGATGTCACTCAAAGACAAGGAAGAACTTCACACCAAGTCAAGCGGTGCTTACAAAGCTACAAGTGACACTCCCACTACATCAAGTGACAACCTTGTAACCAATGAAGAGATAAGCCTCATGGTCAAGAAATTCAGCAAGTTCTACAAGAGTACAGGCAAAGAGAGAAACACCAACTCAAGATATGAAGAGAAGCGTTCATCTAGTCGTGACCGGAATTGTTACAATTGTGGAAGGCCCGGACACTACTCAAATGAGTGCACGCCCCCCCACAAGAGAAGAGAAGAGTCACCTAGAAGAAAGAGCTCAAAAGATGAGTCACCTCGAAGAGAGAGAAGGAGTAGAGATGATCGTTATGAACGAAGACCCTCAAGGAGAAGTAGGGACTCAGAGAAGAAGGACAAGTACACCAAGAGCTACACAAGAAGAAGACATCAAGCTCATGTTGGTGAATGGGTTTCCGGCTCCAAATCCGACAACCAATCCGAGAGAAGCTATCACTCCGACTCTGACTATAGTCAAGACGAAGGTGTTGCCGGACTTGCACTCGTTTCCTCCAACTCCTACGACATATTTGATTCACCAAATGAAGGGAGTGGAAGTTGCTTCATGGCTAAAGGCCCCAGGGTATCACACCCTGAATACATTGACTTCAATAGTGATGAGGATGACTTACTTGGAGATGATGACTTGCTATTTGATAAAACTAGTGATATTAGTCAAAATGAGCTAGATAATGATCATGCTAGTCAAGATAAGTCGTGTGATGATGATAAGAAGGAAATAGAACGACTAACCAAAGAATTAAACACTCTTAAGTTAGCCCATGAATCTACTTTAGAAGGTCATAGAGAACTTGTAAGAACTCATGAGAAGATACGCTTCGAGAAGCTCAATTTAGAGCAAGAACATGAGTTTCTTAAAGCAATCAATGCCGATCTCCGAAAGAAGACCTCTTCTTATCTAGCCAAACAACTACTCTTGTCTACATCTATTCCACAAGTTAAGACTAAGCAATCTAGTAACAAAGGCAAGAAAGGTTCTTCAACTAGTAGCAATAAAAAATATAAATCTAATGATATTGCTTCTAGTAGTTCTATTGATTCCACTAATGATTCTCTTTGCCAAGTTACACTTGAGTAAGAAAATGATCTATTGAAAGGGATTATAGAAAAGGGTGTCGACAAAAGTCTTGCCGGATGTAAGCAATTTGAGGAAATTGTACGCAAGCATGGAGGATACCGGAAGAACCATGGCACTGGCTACTTCAACGCCAATGGAGTTGAATGGGAAGAAGGTCAATACCCCAAGCCCAAGTTTGTTCCTCAAAGGGAGAAGTATGAACATACTCTCCCCAAGGGAACAAAAGCTCAAGATGACCTTCCACCACAAGACCACAAGCTCAAGGGCAAGGACAAGCTTCAAGAGGAGATTGACTCATATGAAGATGAGTCCCAAGCTTTGGTCAAGTGGGTTCCCAAGGCTACAACAAGCTCAACTTCTACAAGCGTAACTTCAACTCCAAGGATTCCCATCAAGTTGATGTGGATCCCAAAGAAGAAGAACTAGAGAAGTTCTTGAGGGGTGACTCCGCCAACAAAATTCACTCACTTTCATTATTGGCAAGGACTATTTGCAATCCACTTCAACCTCATGCAATAATTCAAGGAGTCACGCATTCCCTCAAAGGTAAGCAAGCGATAAGGTAATGAAAGAATCCATGGACATCATCATGTATGCATTGCAATCCATGTCCATAGATATCCTTGTATGTGTCTCTTGTTTGGGACTAACCCATGTAGGTCAGAAAAGTAAGAAACAATGAGGATTGCTCCCAACTCAAGATGATCTTCATCAACTATGAGCATCCACCACTACTTCACCCACATGAAGTCTTCTACGACAAAACCCAAGGTTAGTTTATCCCTCTTAGGGGGGATGTCACATCAAGGGGGAGCTTTACTCTAAGACTTGAGTTAAAGCATCTCTTAAAGATGCGAACATATTAAATGCTTTATGTAAAAGTGGTAACCCCACTTGTGCTTAAACGATGAGTATGACCTATGATCAAGTATTTTTACTTGGCTCCTAAGTCAATATACTCATATATAGATGACTCCGTCATCGCCCAAGTGCTTGGTAGATACTAGAGTGGTTTTGCATGTTTGCCATATTTCACTTGACATCTTATTGTGTGAGCATGTTGGTCTGCATATCTTTACTCATTCGAGGATATCCAATTGTTGTTATTTGTGTTTCATTTTTATTTGGCCAATTGGATATACAAGAATGCCTAGGACCCCTCTCTAGCTATCTATGCTTTCTCGTCTCAAACTCTATTCATGCTACATCACAAAACTTGAACAAGCACTTCTTGAACCCTCTGTGTGAGGAGCACTCGGAGTTCCGTTTCGTCAAGAGCTGACCACCAAAACCTCCCAAGTGCAACTCGATGAAACCAACACAAAAATATCGGTCTCACCGATGCCTAGGGTTGATCTGATTTCCCCATCTCGGTAACACCGATTCCATATTCTCGGCTTCACCGAGTTTCCCTGTCAACTAACAGTTGAGGAACTCGGTGGCACCATAATTTTGAACCGGTGTCACCGACAGTGAAGGGTATATATTCTGGCGGACCCGACTTTTGAAATCAAACCTTCAAACATCCGACTCCTCCAAACCCTAGCTGCCGCTCATGGACCCCTGGTCGTCGCCCTTGACTCCCCATGCGCCCTTGCCGCTGGGATCTTCGCCATCGACGGAATCTTCATCGCCGTCATCACCGTAGCGGAATCCTCTCCGAGTTAGGGTGAGATTCCGATCCCTCTTGCGCTCCACTGTCAAATTCTTGCACATTAGAGTTGTTCCATCTATATGCCACCGTTTGAGATTGATCCATCCTCGAAAAACCTCCATTAAAATAGGAGAACGAAATTTTTTAGGGTTGAGTTTCCGCCAAGTGTGTCTCGGTGACACCGAGTTGGAAATATCGGTCATACCGATATATGGTTTAGGTCAACCGAGAACACTCTCGGTGAAATCGAGTACCTCTTTTCGGTCCCACTAAAAAGAGTTGCCAAGTTTCTGTAACATGAGAGTGTCAGTTTCGGTGGCTCGGAATTTTCTAACTCAGTGGTACCGAAACCCACTTAACAGAAATTCAAAACTAAGAATTTGAGTTAAAATTTGAGAAAATCTTCTGCATTTTGTGATGCTCAACCTCTCTCCTCTTCTATGCTCTATTCATAGGGTCAGTATGTCTGGATCAGATGACAGTCAGAACATTTTCAAAGAGAGAGATGTGGACATGAGTTCAGGCACTAGCCCTGAAGGTAGTTCATCTTCTTATGATGATAACCCCAGCTCACCTGATTTGCCCAAGGCTGCCACCAGGGCAAGGAAGAAGCTAATTTCTGATGAAGAAGATTCTGATTTTGTGCCGGAGGAAGAGATAGCCAAGAGGCAGAAAGAGAAGACTGCCAAGAGCACATCTACAGATGCTACTACTTCCAAGAAACCTGTCAAGAAGGTCTATGCCAGTGTTGATGCTATGAGGGCACCTGAGAGTGCCAAGGCTAACACATCTATTTCTGCTGAGCCAGCAAAGAGTTCCAAGCCTAAAAAGGCAGGAGAGAAAAAGAGGGAAAGGACAAGATATGTCAAAGCTACAGTCCACCCTTCTACTCCAGAGTACTTAGATGAAGAAGAAGAGGAGGAGGAAGAGCCAGCTGCCAAGGCTCCTCCTGCCAAGAAGAAAAAGCTTCTTGCTGATGCTATGCCAAAGCAGGCTCCTTCAAAGGCAAGAAATCTGCACCCAAGAAACCAATTGCTCCAAAGCCCAACAGGACAACCAGAGACATCCCTCTAGCTACAAAGAACAAGGGTTCTACTTCCAGAGATGAAGAGGAAGAGAACATGCCAGTTTTGAGAAAACTGAGGCCACATATGCCAGAGCATGATGATGCTCATCCTATATCTGAGGATATGAAGAAGAGGAAAGATTCAGGTCTGAGGTTGTGGAGAGCAAATGACCCCTATGCCTCTAGGAGAAGGACTACTATGGATGCCAGATTTCACACCAAGGAACAACATGACTTTTATGAGACTGTCCTATTGGACAAGAGCCCAGCAGTCAGTGACATGAGATATGTTGATTGGACCTTCATTAAGGAAAATGAAGATTACTTTCCAAGTGTGCAAGACAACGTCCAGTGCATTGATATTGCAAACTTTGTTGGAAGAGAGTTCACTGCCTAGAATGATGAGATGATCATGTAGTTCTACTCTACTGCTCACTTCTATCCAGATGGCAGGATTGTTTGGATGACTGAAGGTACGAGGTACCAATCCATTGTTGATGAGTGGGCTACCATCTTAGGAGCCCCATAGGTACAAGAAGGTGATTTGGATGTATATGCTGAAGCCAAAATGAATCATAACTCCATGGAAAATATGTATAATGAGATCCCTACAAATTATGTACATTCACATAAGTTTGGTTCAGTTTACTATCTTTAAGCAGGATTGCCTACTACCAACACTATCTTGAGGCACACCTTGATGCCCAAATCAGAAGATGACAAAATGATACAAGGCTACTCAATCAACATGCTGCACCACATTGATAACCACACCAGGTTCAGGGTGATGGATTTGATAGTTGAGACAGTGAAGAGGACAACTGCAGACCAGAAGAGATCTTGTGGATATGCACCGTACATTCAGATGCTCATCAACTCTAAGTTAGAGAAGAATGTATATGCACTCGATCGCCCCCATTTGCCACTCCAACCAGAGTTTGAGGATAATATCGTGGTGATGGATCCTAGTATCCCACTTCATCTACTGCACAGGCAGATGCTGAGGCAGCCAGAGCCACTAGTGTTCAGGTACCTAGAACAAGGAATGAGCAAATGGGTCTTCTTATTAGCACCATTCAGAGCATGTAGAAGGATATCAAGACCATTCAGACCAATCAGGAGAGTCTCATGAGGATTGTGGAGGACAAGTTTTCCATGCTGAACAACAAAGTGGATGGGCTGACTAAAATTGTGGATGAACTTAAGAAGGAAGTGGATGAAGCTCCCATTCCCCACTCTTCAGATTCTGATGATGATGACAGTCCACCTCTCAGGACCAGCACTCAGTTCAAGACTCAAGCCAGAACTCCTACAGTGTTTGCTCCAGAGTTGAGGCCATCTTGTTCAACACCTGCCACAGCCCCATCAGCTCCAGTGTCTACACCACCACCTCAGAGAACTTCAGCTCAAGCCTTCATGGATGCTCTTCTCTCGACTCCATCGACAGCCATCGGAGACCATGCCTAGAGCAACGAGTAGCTCTATGGCTTCGAACTTTTTGGTAACTTGTTGCCAAAGGGGGAGAGGTCATAGATCATAGGGCTTCGAGAGAGAGAGAGAGTGTTGTCTTTTTCATCCCTCTCTGTTTTTCAAAAACATTTGGTTTATCGTTTGGTGTTGCAAACTTTTGTCGGTATTTGATCGTATACTCTTGTGTGATGCTATTATCGCTTATCTTTGAGATATCTATGTGATGATCATTTACTTATGTTTGGTGTGATGTGCTCATGTAATTCACTCTTATTAATTTTGGCGCACCACCAAGTCGTATGTGACATGGAAGAGTGACCCATGATCCCAATCGATTGTGCATTTACATTCAAACGCAAATTTACACTAATGCGCAAATTTAGGGGAAGCTCTTGCTTATCACATACCTCTCAAAGCAACGACGATATTCATTGATTATATCTCTTATCGAAGTTTTGATCTATATGTTGTCATCAATTACCAAAAAGGGGGAGATTGAAAGCACAACTTCTCCCTAGGTAGTTTTGGTAATTAATAACAACGTATATTTCATTGGACTAATGTTTCCACTAAGTATATTTCAGGAAAAAGTTCAATGTTTGATTGGCAAAGGATTGTGAGGAGACCCCAAGATGCAAGGAATAGGATTGGCAAAGCTACAGGCATGAAGACTCTACATTTTACTTTGTGAGAAATCACTTTGAGTCCATAGGAAAGCCAATACTATCAAAAGGGGGTGAGGTAATAATGGTGAATGAAATGCTCAAAATGATCAAGTGTTAGTCACAGAAAACACCCACAAGCTCTCCCACAAATATTCTGTCATAGAGCCTACCAGTCAAAATCGGTGCCACCAACAATTCCATATCGGCTACACCGAGTCAAAAGCCCAGACAGAAACCCTAGCCAAGACCCACATCTCGGTACTACCAACATTCCCTTCGGTGCCACCGAAACCAGTGACCAACTCCCTGTTAGCCATTTTCAAGAATCGGTCCCACCGAGTTTTGCAAATCGGTCTCACCGAGAAGTTGGACCAACTCTCTGTTAACCCATTTCTTGAAATCGGTCCCACCGAGTTTGAGAAATCGGTCTCACCGAGATTTGGTAACTGCCTAGGTCACCCATATCGGTACCACCAAGATTCATATATCGGTCTCACCGAAAATGCCAAAGTTGCCACATTTTGAACTAGTCGGTGCCACCGAGTTTTACTTCGGTTTCACCGAGTTGGGCCATAATGTTGTAACGGTTGGATTTTTGGAGAAGCCTATATATACCCCTCCACCACATCCCACTCGCAAGAGAAGCACACAGAACAGACCCACACTTCCCATATCCAAATTTCTGAGAGAGAGCCACGTACCCTTGTGTTGAGGTCAAGATCATCCACTCCAACCATATGGATCTTGATTTCTAGCCTCCCTAAGTTTCTTTCCAACCAATCAATCTCTTCTACCCAAGCCAAATCTGTGAGAGAGTGATTGAGTGTTGAGGAGACTATCATTTGAAACACAAGAGCAAGGAGTTCATCGTTACTATCGAACCTATTACCTTTTGGAGGGTGGTGCCTCCTAGATTGGTTAGGTGTCGCTTGGGAGCCTCGTACTTCGTGTTGTGGAGTTGAACCAAGAAGTTTGTAAGGGCAAGGAGATCGCCTACTTCGTGAAGATCTACCCATAGTGAGGCTAGTCCTTCGTGGACGGAAGCCGTTATGGAATAGTCGAGGTTGCTACTTCGTGGACCCTTATGGGTGGAGCCCTCCGTGGACTCTCGCGACCGTTACCCTCCGTGGGTTGAAGACTACATAAACGTGGACGTACGATAGCACCACCTATCGGAACCACATGAAAAATCTTCGTGTCTCCAAATTGCGTTTGATCTTCCTACCCTCATCCTCTTACATATGCTTGTCTTTACTTTCCGCTGCAATACTCGAAGACATGCATGTGTAGGATGAACTTGATATGCTAGAATTGCTAAAATCTGCCAACCAATTAACTTGGGAAAATGTTAGGTTTTTATTTGGTCAAGTAGTCTAATCACCCCCCCCCCCTCTAGACCTACTTTCGATCCCTACAAGGAGGAAGAAGAAGAAGGGAAAAAAGATGGAGCTGACATGTGGGACTAAGTCCACCACAACATCTTATCCATATACGCATGCCATGTCACCCTGATGTGTGGGCCCAAGAAGTCAGTTTTGTGGTTAGACATAGCTCAGATCTGGATTAGTGGAATTTGTTACTCACTTGTCGTAGAAGTGGTGCCGATTTGTGATTTTTGACAAAAGCGGTGGTTTTGGAGTACCCTAGCCACAAATGTGGCGGTTTTGAGCAATTTACTCCCCTTGAGATCGTGGCTCAAGGAAATTACCAAGATGGTGGGGACAACATGACAATGACGAGCATGGGCACCCGCGGCCCCTACATGGGCCGATCCGGCGCCGCCACAACAAACGACAGGGGGACTCCCTCGAACCACTACACGATGATCCCCACCAGCGAGGGTATCCTTGGCGCAACCTCACCCCCTTGCCGCAATCACGAAAGGCGAACACCGGTATGCAGCAGTGGCCTCCGCAGCCGGAAGAAGGTCCTCCCCATGGGCGCCACATGGCTTGGCCCGTAACTTCTTCTGGGACCCAAAGACTTGCGGTAGAGGGACGTGGGAGGAGAGCAGTTGGGCGACGGTTAAACCAGCCCCAGGGAAACACTGAAGACACCTCCTGAGCACGATCGGGACACCAACAGTGTCAGGTTCGTGTCTACCCCCCCCCCCCCATCCATGTAGAAGACAAAGGCATGCCCTCTCTCGATGGGCATCGGAATCACATTGAGCTTTGTACTTCCGTATTACAATTTTCCCTATGTTAATCATGATGAATCTTCTGGTCTATTGGAACTCATCCCCTGAGGCCGTAGGCTGCGACACATGATGTCACCGTGAGGCAGATAGGCACAATGTTCTCTGACCAGGAATAGTTCATCTGCATACTGAAGGAGCCGTCCCAAGAAAATATAAAGAAACGCCGGGCCCCCTCCCCTCTCTTTTAGTACCACCTGTTTATCTCGCAAAAAAGAAGGGGCTTTGTTAGGGGACTAGGGGGTCGCTACACCGACATCCCCTACATGGCGTCCTGTCAAAAGAAAATCTTACTCCTGAACATAAGGCGCATTGAAGACCCACCCCCTCAACCAGGAGCAGTCCTCTACAAACTGATGAGGCCGGGTTTGTGATGTTCCTCTCAAACAGCCGGAGGGTGGCTAATCTCAACCATGAGCAGTCCACTGCAAACTGGAGGGACTCGGGGACCTAAAAACCCTTAACCGAAGCGGTCCACCGCAAGCTGATGAGGGCCAAACCTATGTTCTGCACACATCCATCGTTTTTTTTCTTGAGATCTGTGCTATATTAAACAATCAAGATGATTTTCGTATTTTGTATACAATACATGTTTGTTAAACACGTACTTGTTTTATGTCATAGTGTGCCATATGCACAGATGAGGTGAGCGGTGCTTACTCTTTCTCATATATTCATGTCAGACCACACTAGCTACATACACTCTCTAAGCCAATAGTAAGATACAAGTGTATTGAACATAAAGTTAGATTTATGATCCGTTTGCACATTTGTGTTCAATGTAACAAGGGCTTTGAAATAAGATCAATCTTGAATATATTTTGATGATATTTAAATTTTGACTTCTAAAACATGGAGGAACTCTATGAAATACAATGATACACTAGAACACAAGAAAAAGGGCAGCTCAGTGCATATGGCTCCGGCTTGCGTAGGGTCCGAGGAAAGATTCGATCACTTTGGGTCTATTATACGTAACTTTTTTCTACATTTCTGCAAGAGATTGTTTTCAGGACTTGAACCGGCAACAGCTTTAGCACTACGCCAAGGCTCCCCTTCACTAGAACACAAGAAAACCTAGTAGAAATTGATAAGCATGAATGTTTATTCTAAAATCGTTATATTAAGTTTTATTATGTTCCACAAAAACAATCATATTGTTTAATTGTCTTCATCGTGTTCCACAACATATTATGATGTTTCATTCCGTGTAAACACACTTCAAACTTAATACACCCTCCGATCCATATTAATTGTCATTGATATTGATTTCGTACAAACTTGTACTTAATCAGCAAAAAATAATATGGATCACAGGTACAAATTTTTAATAAACATTTGTTCTCATCAAGTTTTTCCTAGTTTTTTGTATTCTGCATGCTACAGGCATCACTATTTTCATACAGTTTTCATCGTGTTTTGGAACTTGGATTTTAAAACTTTTCAAAGTATATGCTAAAGTGATATTGTTTCAAAGTCCTTGTTGCACATCTAAAAAAAATCCTTGTTCCACATCTAAAAAAAATCCATGTTGCAAGGAACACATGGATGCAAATGGATCATAAATTGAAATTGCGGTTCAAAAGATAAAGTAGACTCAAAATTTAAGATCGTATGAAAAAGCATGTGTAGAAGGAATAGAAAGGGATTGGCGTAATGCGATGTGTTATTGAGCCTCGAGGGCAAGTATATATAGGGTACAAGACTTGGAGGGCAAAACGCCTCCTAGAGATAAGATGGGAATAATTCTATCTAATCCCGAGCAATCAAATATATCTCTAACATCCTCCCGCAGTCGTGGTGGTAGTGTTGCGAACAACAGGAGCGTCGCGAACGATCAGACTGGAGAGAATAGCAGCTGGCTGGCTGACATTCCCCCGCAGTCATAGCGATAGCATCGCGGACGGTGTCGCTTGACGGACGCATTGACTGTAGAGGAAACCGACGAGTTGCTCAAGCGAGGTGATAGCCCTTTATGTCAATGTCGAAGTAACCGAGAGCGTAGGATGGTGTAGCCGTGGTCGAGGTAGCCGTGGCAGGGACGCCGTGGTCAGTGTCGAGTCAGGGTGGCCGGTGTCGAGGTAGTCGCCATGGATCGGGAAGAAGAGCGGCGGCGGCAACCTGAGGAGGAGGAGGAGGCGGCGGCGGCTAGGTTAGCAGCGAGGCAGCGGTGCTCCAAGTAGGCGAGGAAGAACCCGACAACGTGACGAAGACCGGCACGGTGGCGTTCTCGCGCCTAGAAGGAAGGCGCGATGCATACCACATAGAAGTCGACACGCGTGGACGACGAAGTAGACAGCGTGCCGCGGCGCTACGGCCCGAAGGAGCGACGCAATGACAGCGCACGGGTTGGCTGACGACGGGGAAGACCTCAAGGCGGCGGCAGGGACCGCGTGCCACGCTCGCTACGGCCCGATGGGACGAAGCAGCAGCAGCGACGAGGACGGCCTGTAATGGGCGATCTCGGGGCGACGGTGGACCGCAGGCCGCGACACTAGGGTCCAAAAGGACGACCTAGCGGCAGCGCGCGAATCAGTGCAGCCGCGAAGAGAACCACGCGACAGTAGCAGGGTCCGCATGCCACGCTCGCTACAACCCGATGAGGCGGCACAGCGGCAACGGGATGGACGGATGATCGGTGCAGCCACGAAAACGGCCTGAAGCGGACGGCCTCGAGGCGGCGATGGACCGTGACACTGCGATAAAAAAAATGATGCAGCGGCAACGCGCGGATCGGAAGAACCAGGGGACGGCGATGCTGCAGTCCAAAGGGACGACGCAGCGGGCAACCCTTGGTTCGATCGATGGAGGAGGCACATATATATACTTGTAGACAGACGATGGACTAGCGACATGCGTCGTGCAGCCAGCCGTGACAGGGGCACGCAACCCGGCGGATCCGTATGCATGGAAGTCTTGGAAGTTACGAACATGCATGCTGAACACCAACAACTGCGTGCGTGACTTGCCACGAGCAGTACGGCACGCGTACGTGACCTGGCCACGCGGAACCACACGAGCTCAGACGCGCGAGGAGCCAACACCTTGGCTGCGCGGGTGGTCTTGATCCACGCGGCCCGGGACGACCAGCCAAGACGGCGCGAGCGGCCGCGGAAGTCGATCCGGATCATCCGGAAGTAGTTATCGTCGAGGTCGAAGTAGCGATGCGCAAAGACGCAAACCGATCTATAGATCGGAGACCCAAAAAGAAGACCAATCAATCGATCCGTCGGAGAGAAAAATCTCAATCAATAGATCGAGAAAAAGACATTTTAGAACAGCCGGTCAACACAACCGACGAACGAACCCAAGATACGGGTAGCACGGCCCCTACAATGATCATGGAGACCGTTCCAAGGACGACACGGAACGGAAGCGACGGACGGCGGCTAGGGTTTAGATCGGTTAGGTTGATACCATGTAGAAAGAATAGAAAGGGATTGGCTTAATGCGAATGATGTATTATTGAGCCTCGAGGGCGAGTATATATAGGATACAAGATTTTGAAGAGCAAGACATCATATAAGATGAAAATAATTTTATCTAATCAAAGGCAATCTCTACTACCAAATATATCTCTAACAGCATGGAAGAGTGTTTTTTTTTAAAGAATGGCAAAAGATTTGCCTCATATATTAATTAAGAAGAGGAGAGTTTGCATGAATTACAACATCCCTAAACCAGAAAATCAACTACTCTCGCAGCATGATTGAACCCAATTTTTTTGCTCCAGCAGCCACCCAAAGTGCCGCATCCTTCTTTAGATTATGTAGGAGAACAAGAGGCGGTGCACTCTTTTGTCGGAAGACGCGAGCATTTCGCTCGTTCCAGATTGTCCAAGAGGCAAGCATGACAAGGGAGGCCATTGCTTTCCTATTAGGCACGGACGTATCGGATAGCCCAATCCACCATTCCTCAGTGGACCAAAAGAGATGCCAAGAAGAGGTGTCCAAGTGATCAAGCTGCAGCCAAGCCTTGATCATGCCCCAAATTCTAATCGTGAACCGACACTTGAAGAGGAGGTGGTCGACAGATTCCTGAACTTGCTTGCATAGAGGGCAAAGTCCACAGTTTGGCCACCTCCGCTTTGCCAACCTATCAGCGGTCCAAATCCTGTTTTGTATGGCCAGCCACGCAAAAAGTTTGACTTTGGGCGGCGCCCAAACCTTCCAAACCGTACCCAACATAGAAGAATGAACCAAGCCAAGGAACGGGGCCTTGTAGGCGGAGGCCGCCGAGTAGAGGCCACTGACTGTGTGCTTCCAAGTGATGTCGTCATCAACGCCCTCGTGAAGCTGGAAACCACGAATGATAGTCCAAAGGTCAACAAACTCCCGGAAGTGTGCAAGAGGGAAGTTGGTTGAGGTGTTGATTTTAGTGATCCAGGCGTCATCCTTCAGGGCTTCACTGATCCTCCAGTTTTTCCTTCTAGAAGACTGATAGAGTAACGGGGCAATGTCTTTCGGTTTCCGGTCATGCACCCATGGAGCATCCCAGAAAGACGTGCGCGCACCATTGCCAATAGTAATGGTCGTGGAGGCATAGAAGAAGTCTCGATCAGCCTCATCACACGGATTGCCCGTCCCAACCAGTGGCGGCGCCAGGAAATGAAGGCTGGGTATTCATCCAATTTTTTTTTTGCTCTAAATGTACTATATGAATAAACAGAGGGAAATAATGAAAAAAAACCTTGCTGGAGCAGCTGGGTCTGGGTCTGGTGGTGGAGGCAGTGGCGGGCGGCCGGGTGCCAGCAGCAGCCAGCTAGCAGGTGAACTGGGGCCCGGAGGGGCGGAGAGCCGGAGGGCCGGCCGGATTGGAGCGGCGGCCGGAGCAGTGAGGGGCTGGAGCGCGGGAGCGGCCGAAGGGGCGGAGAGGAGCGGCGGTCGGAGGGGCGGAGCGGAGAGGGACCGAGGTCCGAGGGGAGGGAGAGGGCCGGCCCGGCCACCGGCTCCGGCGCCGCCGCTGCTAGGCGCTAGGGTTAGGCGGGGAAGGAACGAGGGAAGGGGAGGGGACTGGGACTGGGAGGGAACGAGGGGAGGGACCAGACGCTCGATCCGTCGCTCGCCCGCGCGGGGACCAGAAGCTGGTCTGGCTGGCTCGGTCCAAGGTGGATTATACCTATTAAAAAAAGGGATGTAAATCTTGGGTATTCCAGGGAATTCCCAGGAATACCCCCAGCGCCGCCGATGGTCCCAACCCAAAGCTTATTTGGTTCCTTCCACTCAAACCAAAGCCATCGCAAGCGCAATGCCCATGCAAATTTGTCTGTGTTGAGCACACCAAGCCCTCCATATTCCATCGGGCGACAAACTATCTCCCAATTGACTTTGCATTTGGCTCCCGTAGTTGTGCCAGCACCCTCCCAAAGGAAGGCTCTCTCGAGCTTGTTGAGGTTTTGCAACGTGCCAACAGGGACAACAAGGGGTGTAATGAAGAACGTTGCTTGGGAGGAAAGCACAGACTTGACAAGGTTTGCACGCCCAATAGTGGTGATGTTTTGCCCGTCCCAGGTGACCAACTTAGAGGCCGCTTTATCTTCAAGAAATTGGAAATCCACCGTTTTTAGCTTCCACGCCGAGAGCGGGAGACCCAAGTATTTGATGGGAAAAGATGCTCGGGCAGCCGGTAGGCTTTGAAGGGTTTGAGACAGGTTGATGCCCGCACACCGGATAGGGACAACCGAGCTCTTGAGGAAGTTTGTGGCGAGCCCCGTGACCTTCCCGAATAGGTGTAGAATCTTGGAGAGGTTGTCAATGTCTCTCTTGACAGGCTCCATGAAAACAACTGCATCGTCCGCGTAGAGAGAGGTGCGGAGGAGAGCCCCACGACCGCGAATTTTGTGGAACAATCCCGCTAAGAATTCTCTGCTGAGGGTTGATGGCAAGGACGAATAGCAGGGGGGACAAGGGCTCTCCCTGGCGCAACCCACAACCATGCGTAATGGGGCTGCCCGCAACTCCATTAAGGAGGATCCGAGAGGTCGAGTTGCATAGGAGGGCTGCGATCCAGTCACGAAAAGTGCTTGGGAAGCCCCTTCGCTGCAAGAGGTCCATCAGGTAGTCCCATCTAACAGAGTCAAAAGCTTTACGAATGTTCAGCTTAAAGAGAAGCGATGGTGTCTTGCATCTATGGAGCTTCCATGCCAAGTTCCGGACGTACATAAAGTTATCATGGATACTCTTGTCTTGATGAAGGCACTTTGAGCGTGGGAGACCAAGGTGTGCATATGCCCAGCAAGCCGAGTGGCAAGAATTTTGCTTGGCAGTGTGAGAGAAGGCGCACGAATCCAGGTTGTGCTCCCGCAAAAGGAAAAAAAAAAGAAAAATCAAATCCAGGTTGACACAATGGGTTAATAAACAATAAGATACACAAGAATACAAACATTCACAAGAATACAAACATTCAGATCAAACCGCGAAGCAAATGGATGGCTGATCTATGCATTGGATACCCCTGCACGGTAGAATTGCTTTTCTCACACCATTGGATTTTCTATGAGACTCTTGAATAATGCTCGAACTATGTCAATGTGAGGCATGAAAAAAAAATGCAGGCAGGGGCGGCATTACAAGCAACATCGAACACTTCTATATATATAGGAACGTAGTTGTTACACCAAGGCACACCCATTGCAGTTCAAAGCAATGCTAATAGAAAGATGAAGCTGTATGTAAATAGCGTACCAAGCATCCTCCGCAGGATTAAACATGCAAAATTGGAGCCGATACCTACTGTAAGACGACTCCTTGTTTGTTGAGGCAAATGAGCCTTAAAAGCTCCTCTCCACCCCAATCGCCTTTTTATTGGCATAAACAGGAAGCCTAGCTGCCAATTAGATGGGTTGCGGAGCAAGAGGGTAGCGATCGTAGACATGCATACCACAATGGCGATCCGCTCACTAACTGGGCTCAAAACAACATAAGCTCCTAGTGCAAATGCTGCAACCATGCTTCTTGTTGCCTGCTCCATGCAAACTACAGAGAAGAACATGTAGAGTGCACGAAGCAGTGGGTGAACATGATCCGAGCCAGCATAGGTGAGCCAGATGGTGGACAACGTGGAGCCCACAAATGCAAGTGTGTTTGCCATCACAAATGCCTTGAAGGTGTATCTGTGTGACAAAATTGGTGCACCAGCATGCGGATGACCGTCAGATATGTTGCCACCGGG